>CM060915.1:737289000-738610500 GCA_030737875.1 Allium sativum | reverse complement strand
GGGTCAAGGGAGAGACTATTAGGATTGGCTCGCATGTCCTTAAGCAAGGAATGACAATTTGAATAAATAATCTCATTCTGCATCACGGAATAAATTGAAGGAGTGAAATACAAATATGAGTTGATAGACGCGTAACATTAGAGATTCTTTTTGTTATAAGGATGTGTGTGCTAACTCATATGCGTGCGCCCTATGCAGAAGAAGAGGGAGCTTTGTTCAGAACGTCGTTACATAGCACGTTGATACTCCTACAAGTAAAAATATTGTCCTACACTATCTTTGTATAAAACATTATGCAAAATGAAAATTTTGAATCATAAAATGTTGCTAAGTCGTATCATATGAAAATAAATTTTCCTTTTCTTAATTGGATACTTAGATGGTAACACATATTAATGTTATAAGTTAAGTAGTATACAACATATTACACTTCAATGTATGGTTGAATTACGCTACGCAAGTTCAAATATGTGATCTCTTGCATCGAAGTCGAAGTGCAACTGGGACAGTGGTCTTGTCAAAAAATAATTCTACCATAAGCTAAGATTAATCACTACATGATAAAATTGAAATATTGGTGTTATATCTTTCTCTCAGTTCACTAATATTTAACTTATACTATATAGTAGCATTCTCCTCCACGTCGAATATTTTCCATTTAATATGTGGTTGAAAAAATTATCGTTCTCGCTAAAATTTTAAGAGCATGTTTTTGAAGCTAAAATTTGATAAATTTTATCGATCATACTATTTACTATACACAACAATATGTTTTAAAAAAACTTGCACGGCTGATTTAAACTTAAGGGCTATGAAAAAGATAACCAAGGCTAATGAATAAAATGTCATTTTTTGGATAAAATTTATTTTTGAAAGATAAATCAAGTCGTTGTTTTCCCAGGAATAAAAACAAGTTAAAATTACCACTTCTTTCCAAAACCAAAATTGCGATGATCTTAATTTAATTTAAAGCCTACTCATCTAATTCAAAGGCTTCCCGGCCTTCATCTAACTCTCCGTCAACAAAAGATGATATATACATCCATTTCATGCCTTGCATTCAAACAAAATCATTTTAGAAAGCCGATAATAATATTGCACTAAGATTAATGTCGTCAATCAGTACTCAAAAAATTTGATATTCATCTGCATTCTTATCCAAAAGCTGGATAAATATCCAATATCCAAAAACCGGATACGGATGAGGATATGATTATATCCACGTCAAAAAATTATCCGTTTGGGTTTAATTTGCATCGAGACAGATTCATACTTAGTGCTAAAAAAAGGAGTCTTCTCTGGCCCAGTATATTAGTTGGGACTTGTTGTGTCCTCAAAATCTGCTCATCTTGAAAACCATGAAGATAGTGAACTTCGTATCTGCCTGGCCATCTGGGATCTCGTCTTTCCTAGAGGTAGCTTTGCCAAAATGCGTTATTTCATGCTTGCAACTGGTTTATTTTAATAATGAGAATACGAGACGAGGTTGTGGAATGACGAATATTAGGTGTGAAATACAAACTATTCTTCCAGGTTTTTATAATCTTTTTACGGGAGAAGGAGAGCGAAGTGACGTGCGACTAAAAGGAGCGACCTCTCCAAACTATTCTTAGCCTAGTGTACCAAGTCGGAAGGAAATTTCCTTAATGATCGGAGTAGCTCGTTCTTGTCCACGTACTGTCCGGATCTAAGACATGTATACATAACTGAAAAATGTATTTATATTTTTAAGGTGCTACTATTTACACCCCAGTTTACACTTCTGGCCACTAAGACTAAAAGCACCCCTTATTTTTTCCTTTTCCTCTACTGGCCACCGTCTAATTTAATAATGTAAAAATGGATAGGCCACCATCATCTTCATCTAAACGAATGCTTCCTTCCTCGCATACAAAACGTCCGCTACCTCCAATGAAGAAGCCAACTTTCCGATCAACATTTATGTCAAGTAAGTTACTTGGTCAGTTGTGAAATGATTCTTAAAATCAACATTTATGTCTTTTGAGTCATTTGATCCATCATCTTGCATCATATTATCACAACCATCATATTTATCATTTGTAACAAGAAGAGCGTCCTCCAATTTATTATCATTCAAATACTCCATCTATCTACCGATAAAAAAAAGTTAATGTATCAATTTGTAAAACAAGATATGTAATTTACACGGATAAAAACCTACAAGTCAAAACTAACATTGTCATTCTCTAATACAACGTCATCAAATTTAATGTCCGCCAAGCTTGAAATTCCCAATGGAGTGGAAAAAAATATCCTAAAACGCAATGGAAAACCTAATCATTAAAAAAAGGGTTAGGAGAACAATACAAAAAAATAAAAATAAAAATAAAAATGGAATTTATAACATGTTCTACGAAATAATACTAAAAAATAAAAACCAAGCAAAACTAACATCTTTTTTATCTTCACCTTCCATCTCTATTAAGCATAAAAGAATATATGTTTTTGTTAGGGTTAAAGGTTTGAAATTGTAGAAATTGTAGAGAAGTACGTGTTTTTTTTTAGGAGAAGCATGGTGATGAATAACTGACTACAAGAAAAGATGCAATTGGTTACATTGTTTAGTTGCATTCATTCTTAATTGTAACTGATGGCCTAGTTTAGGCGGCAACTTTCTTTGTTTAAGCGGCAATTTTATTTAGGGGACATTTAATTTTACCAAACATCCCATTACTCGGCCTAATTTTATCTTGCCTCTTTTCCTCGCCATTTCCATCTATTCCCCCTCCTTCACCTTATCACGTTCAAATATTTTTGTTCTATCTTGTCTTGCCCATTCAACCACCGTGTTTTTTCGTTTCACTTCCTCCTCCAACGCTCTTTCTCCACCTCTACGATTTGGTGAAGCCCTAATTCATCCCTAATCCCTAAAATTTTCCTATCCAGATCTTCGGCATGGCAAATTCTATTCAGACCCAAAAAAATACTGAGTAGCCCCCCTTTTTTGATTTAAAATTTCGCTGGACAAAAATACCCTTCGTTGAATATTATTTTTTTACACATTTTCATTAACCACGCAGCGCGGGTGTGGGGATTGTGATTCATCCTAGTAGGGGCCCTACGAGGTTGACATCAATACCTCGTAGGGGTCCTACGAGGTTAACACCATTACCTCGTAGAGTCCCTACGAGGTAAGCAACATAACCTAGTAGTGACTCTACGAGGTAAAGGGTATTTTGGTCATGCGACAGTTTTTAAAAAATTGGGGGGGCTACTCAGCAAATTGATGGGTCTGAATAGAATTTGCCCTTCGGCATAGCCAAAAGGAAAAAAGCTGGCAATTTATTTCACGAATCGATTTGGATTTGTGATTCACGAATCGATTTGGTTATTAAGACGCAAGGCACGACAATAAACTATTGACGATGAGTCCGCAAGCGACCCTGAGGCACAAGAATTGTAAAGGGACTTCCTTCTTTGTCTAGACCTTCTTCCTTCACAAGAATTGGTTTAAGTCACAGTTTGGCATCGGGTGGTGCAACTTTCAGAAGCTTTCGAAATATTTTTTCTTCCTCGTTGTGCACTATATTTGAGTAAGCGGGTTCTATACAATTAATTATCACTAATGTTTTTACACCTTAAAGTGGTTAGTTTGATTTTTCTGCCTTTATTTCTGGGTTGGAAAGATTCTACCTAAAAATGTTATCAGATGTTTTACATATCAACATACTGACTTGCACAATAGTTAAGAGAAATTATTCCCTGATTATTTAAGGCAAATATATAATATGTTCACCAAATCAGTTGTGTAGGTTTTTTAAAGGGATAGCTAATCTAGTTATCAATATGGTAATATGGGAATGGGATTGTACCATTGAATGTCCCATTAGCAGCATAACATAGTTAATGATCACTTTTTAATGTTTCTATCTGAACCAATGTTGTGTGCAAACAGTGAACTAGCATGAATTTTTATGTTCTCAAGTTGAAATCAATCTACATTCATACAAGTCTAATCTGGATTCAACGGTACACAAATTTCATGCCCTGGTCATGTGGAGCCCAAATTATTCTAGTTAGTTTTAAGGAGCAAATTATTTACTCGATCATCACAATTTTTTTTTTCCAAGTGCTTCCTATGTTTTTTTAACACTTATTATACAGGTCGAGTTGGCTTATAAGACTCTAACATGACAGATTTTGTATCATGTATATATATTAGATAATGAAAACCTCAATTTTTTCACAGGCCTAATCAACATATTGTGTGAGCAGCTGTAGCAGAAGAGGTTAATTATGCCAGCTTTGGGAGTTGGAATCAGAGTTGGAGTCGGTCTTGATGTTGGGAGATGGATGGCAGGAAGCGTAGGTGGAGGACAGACAATACAGAAGGTTGAACCAGATTTATTGCATCTTGTAGTGGATAGGAAGGATAACTGCATTTTTTTATAAAGATCTTCCATATATTACATAAGGTAAACGTTTTTTTTTTCTCTGGTGTTCTTATTAATTTGTCCAGGTATTAACTCTTATCAATAACTTGGAGACTCCCTTGGAATAGAATTCCCATAGTGTAAACTAAATTACTGAAATTGTTAGTTCTTGAAGATTGAGTATATATATGTACACACACAGAGATCATGGTATTTGGAAATAAAATGGCAGCATGTGCTTTATATGTTCTTAATGACTAGATTGGTCGCGCATAATAATAATTTATGAAATGATTAATGCAACTAATTTACACTGAGGGATAATGGTTCTACTATTGATTATTACATTGGAGAAAATTAAATCATACATCAAATGCAAAGTTCTATAACCAATAGTTCATGCCTGAAAGAAAGGTCAAAACTGAGGCCTTAAATGAGAAGTGTAACATTTAAATTAGAATCATAACATGACTTCTTTGACTAACATGTGGATTATATTAATGTGAGGTAGTGTTTGTGTATTTTATTTTGAGATTGCCGATATTGTTGGTTGGTTAGCATTATAGTTGTTGCAAACAAGAATACTATCTTAATAAATGGAAAACAGCAGCAATACTATTACCATATGCTGGTTACTTTGTATGTATGTTAACCTTGGCAAGTATCATGTGACAAACCAATAACTTGTAGGCTTGTAGCAAACCAAAATATGGAAGAAGATATTAGGAACTCTAACAAAGACTGTCATATTGGGAAGCATGAAATCACAAAATATGCAAACAATGTAACTAATTTTTTTAAGGACACAAAGATATGCTTAAATTTTAAAAAGGAGATGAGAAGAAAGACATTTTTTTCTTACTTATTTGTTGTGCCTGAACAGATTTCCTTCAAAATAAACTAATTAACAAACAGATAGGAAGGGGTCAGCATAATGGTACAGCATATTTTCATCACATGGCACTTAAAATTTGTTTTCTATGCAAAGCAAAAAATAGGAAATTAATCAATCAATTTAAAAGCTTCCAACTTGGACAAACTTAAATGTACCTGGTATCTGGTTGGTTGACTTAATGCAAACGTGCTGAAAACAAAATAATACGCCAAACCATTCAACCTATAGAATATTCATCCATCTGATCTCTATATAAAGGTTTAAAGTTTAAAGTGAATGCATTTTAATTTAAACCAAAAACAAAAGGAAAAAATCTAAAGAGAAAATAATGATATACAAATAAGAGAATTGAACACAGTTAGAAAATACGTTTAAACGTCTAATGAGAAAAAGACATGAAATTACAACAGAGTTATAAATACATAGATATCCAATTTAAAGTACACATTGGAAAACAGCTAAACAGAGCTAATGACAAATATGTGTCTATAGAAAGAAAACATGTAGAATTTCAAATATAAATTTATTCACAAGTTAAACAGGGGTTTGGATACTATTATTATTTAAAACTAAGGGACAAATAGAGAAGAAATGTGTTAGGTTGGGTTTTAGGATTATTTGAGTAGGAATTTGCAATTGTTAGTTTTTTTTTAATGCTTCCTTTTTCCTACGCTTTTCCAGATGCATGATGAATAACAGATCTGATGGAATCGTGGCATCGTCATTATCCAGTTATAGGAAAGATAGAGCTATTTTGTTTCAACATGTCGACTGAATACATTATTATATACATTGACATCAACTTTACATGATGCAAGTTAAAGGACGAGGGTCTTGGGAATTAAATATGGAAGACACATTAATGGATTAACATCATTGTAATGACCACTTTAAATGAATTGAAAAGCATGAGCAACGGTGTAAAGAAACATATAGGTCAATAAAGATTCCTCTCCTGCCTTCCTTCCTTGTATAATGCTCCGTAAAAATAGCCTTAAGATCCATTTAAAGGTCTATGATTAATATTATGATTTAGCTGGGAAAAGCTGTGCTGAGTATGGGTCGCATTTATGTTATTATTGAGTAGAAGTTGATGAGAAATTAACCCTTCGACAGATGAAAAAATATATTCGAACTTACAATACAAAGTATCGAGTGGAAACAAGAAGCACAAGCTGGGTCGGAAACATTGCTTTTAAACTGCTTCTCTATTTGTGAGTCATCTTCGGTGCTGCAGCAGCTGCTTTCATTGTAGGTGCAGAAGGCAAGAGGTTTATTCAGTTTTTGAAACTCGTTTTACATGCATAATGATCATAATGAACCTACATTTTACATGACGTACACTTTTAGTCCATCAATGTGATCATGATAGAATAGTACTATAATTAATATGGATCAATATCAGGCTATTTTGCTACTATTAATTATAGTCCAGAAATGTGATCATGATAGAATAATACTATAATTAATATGGATCAATATCAGGCTATTTTGCTACTATTATTTTATAGTCCAGAAATGTGATCTGTTTCCAAGTTTACATAATACTCCACATATGGAGCAATATGATCATGATAGTGCAAAAGTTCAGGGAACATACATAACTTCTGTTGCACGTAGTCATGCGAGAGATAATTATCTGAATGAACTGTAATTGGTAGCTTCAATGGCGAATTATGCGGATTGTTTGCTTGCATGCAAATCTGTTATTTAGTCTTACTGGTTCAGATATTTTGTTAAATGCTAAGATTAAATGAATAATGTTGTTTTGGGTGTATGGTTCATAATGCAGGTCATTGGCAATTTGATCACACTTTTTTTCTTAAGTGATGCGAAGGTGCATTGTCTACTGTCCTTGCTGCTTATAAAAATTTAACATTAATTTAACTTTATATCGTAGATCAAATTTAATTAAGTATACAATAAAGTACAGGAAGGAAGCACAAACTTACTATATGCTATCTTTGTTGTTTGTATGATGACCGGTGCTTTTCTGCTTTGTTTCTTGACCAAAAGAGAAGAAAAAACCATTGAAACAATTACTGATGAGAAATCCGACTTTGGTACCACACTGAGTTCAATTATTACTTCTTTGCTTGAGACTAGGCTGCGTTGGATTGTTCCTCTTCTTGTTTACTACTGCTTGCAACATGCCTTTGCATGGTAAATAATTTTCATACATATTACTTGCTTCTTGTGAAATTTTTACCTATCTAATATGCTTTAGATTACTACCTTTTATTTGCAGGACTGAATTCACAAAACAAATTGTATTACCAGCACTTGGAGTATCTGGAGTAGGCGCTACAATGCCTGTTTATGGAGCCACTGATGCATTAGTAAGTTCATATACTCTATGCCTTATAAATTTTGATGTTGTGAAAATCAAGTGAAGAACTTTATTTCTTGTTATCTTCAATCATATTGTCATACCACACAAGTTCTAGCATTACTAATTTACAATCCATTATTCACAATTCATAACATAATTTTCAAAGTTGAAGAACTTTATTTGGATTCCCTTTATTGTTTTCTTCATGTGGATCATCTGCACGTAGTTTTGTTTTTCTAAAGAGTATGTGATTGTAAAGTGGAGCATGAGTGTTCAAAGATATAAAAATGGAGGGATCTCTGCAAAAGTATATAACTTCGGCCCATTGCACATATCTCAAAAGCTCAAATATGCGCATCGTTTTGTTTCTAGTCCAAGATCACTGTAGAAGTCAAACACAGTAGAAAAATATTTAATTTTCCTGTTAATACCTTCTAGAATGCTTGAACTTGTCATTGCTGAACCAACAGTTCGAATAGAAACACAGTTTGGATGACATTAGAGCATATGAATATCAATTTAGTTACCTTATTGAGGTTGCATTATTGCCTCAGTTTAAAATAGATGTGCTCATACATGTATCGGTTTTAATATTGTATGCACGGTGTGGGCCATGCTTGGGGATGTGTGCTTATATGTGGGCCACGGTTTAAAACTCTGCATATGTATATGCATCTTTGTGTGTATGTGTTGTCATTCAATTGGCATTGGCCTGTGTAATTCGTCATACTCATGTACCAAGGAGACAAATAAATAATAGTTCTATTAAAAAAAAAATCTGTAGACGTCCACGTCCTAAGGTCATAGTTCAGACATTTGGATTAAATGTTTATTCAAATATACTATAAAAATTATTTTATCATGATTATAATGCAGGTCATCAGCAAGACAGGTCACAGTGGTTTCTTATACGCGTAAAACGAACCTTTGGATCAACCTTTCAAATAAAAATGAACACTGATTCGAATAGGACCACGACCTATATAAATCAAGATGAGTTCAATTTGTTTGCATATGCTTGAGTTCAGTTTATCTTCTGTAAAGAAATTGTTTTCTGTTGATTAATTGTTACTTATGCAATGTTTCCTTTTCTTTCAATTATTTTTATAGATTTTATTTCAGACTATGGCATTTGATGCAAAATATCCGTATGTTCCATAGTGAAGCACGATTAAGGTACCGAAGCATGAGGTCTAGGAGGTGTTTAAAAGGTAAGTTGGCTGAAACTTACATATCTGCTTTTTGAAATGTTAACCTTATTCTTATTTCTAATTTTTCTTGGGCATTGGAAATCACACTTACATACTTTAGGGCCCGATTGAATAACTTTTAAGAAGTGTTTACATTTCAGTTGTGAATATTTTTGATAATACGTTGGAGCGTCTGATATATATTGGCCTTCTGTTTACCTGTCTCCCTATTCAATTTGAGTGACTAGTTTCCATCTTACGTAAGCAAGCACTAATTTTAAAGAATAAATGAAATTAGAAGGTTGAATTTATATCAGGTGCCAAATACACAGCTAGTTTATATATTTTTTATATGCACATAGTTCTTGTAGATTTTGAACAATTAGTTTTGAATAAAACACAAAGAAAGATGAAAACAGAATGCACAAGATCATTGGTACAAAGAACTGCAGTAAGGTAATGATGTAGGCCTTGACTCATTTTATAATTGTGTTGAGTTAGATTGTTAAATGTATGGTATACTCCAATGCCTATTAAATTTCCTTTAAACAATATTTTAGTAGGAATATTCTTATTTTAGTTAAAATGCAATAAATGTATTAACAAAAACGTATATCTCCTCTACCTTTTCTCTTCTAAACTGTCCATCAAAAATTATTTATCAACTACCTGAGATCTCTCTTCTCGATTTTAACCTAACAAAGAGGAAGCGATGGTGCAGCCTGAGGATCCGAATACTTTAAAATGGCGATACCAACATAGTTCTTGGTGCTTTGAGGTTCTTTGTTAAGTTTTTAGACATGTAGCATTTTTGTTGTTATGAACGCTGATTGGAAAACATTTGTACTATTAAATTATGTATATATTCTAATCGGTGTTTAAATTTTACAAGAAAAGAAGAAGCAGCGTAACTCGGATTTACTGAGGTTTCTTGGAGTATGAACTACCTTAATGATTTGTTCCTGGGTTCCTGTTTGAATTATTTATTCGTAGTATGAAACTTCATTGTCAAAATGAATTGGTCATTATTGGTTTGAATGCAGAAAAATCAGTTCACGGGTTCATATGTTAATCGCTTTTATGGGACAATATTTGTATGATTATGTGAACGTAGTTGAAGCAGTATAAGAAATTATATGCTATAAGAAACCTACAAAAAAAATGATGTTTAGAGTATGCAATGCTATATGCAGGGTTGGACGGAGGAACAGATTGGTCAGGGCCATACCATTTTACTGTGTCTTTGCATGTTTCCAGGTAAAATTATAGCCATACCATTTATAACCTAAGAAACAAAGAAGATTTTATTAACATGCATAGAAGGTTTAAAAAGGTTTTGCTTGTCTGGTACCTTGTTCTTTTCATTTGTTGTAACCGAGTTGTCTTTGTTCAACCTTTTGTATATCTGACTAATATGATCCATGTTCCTAATTTGATATTACAGTTTCAAATGCTGATGAAATAAGTAATTCGTCAATAACCATTGGTCTGTAAGGCATTTGCAATGTTATCAGGACTTGGGTTCATACATTCGGACACCAATTGCTAATTTTTCAAAAAAAGGGGGTGGGGGTATACACATAGATGTGTATATGTATGCATGTATGATTCCAACATACAATATTCATTTGTGAGGACAGTGAAAAGTTGTGTGTGTGTAACAACCCGAAAATCTGAGCCAGTTTAAATTTTTTATTTTGGCAATTTTAATGAATTTTGAATATTTAAAATGAATTATTTTAAATAAAAATGCCGAGAAATTCATTTTGAATAGAATTAGAACGTATATATTTATTCGAATCGTCGTTAGAATATAAATATTTATTTTAAATTATAAAAGGAATTGGAAATGGCGCGGTAGTTCGATAATTCAATTTCAAACTTCAAATGAATGTACGGGATTCAAAATAAAACGGATTTTAGTGAAACCAAAAATAATAGAATCCATTTGAGAATATCTTTCCAACGAATCCGAAAAATTGAAATTTCATAGCGGAAATCAAAAGTTATGGCCAAATGAATTTTCAGAATAGTCGCTATGGAATTTCTGGCCCTTAAAAATGGAAATTTTGCAAACGGCCTCGGATTTTGACGAAACCACTTTTGTTGGATCCGTGATGTCAAGTTATTGTTAGATTCCAATTTTCGTAATTTTTCGAATCAATATGTGAGCGTGGCGAAGGAAAACGCGTTTGACCAGTTTTAGTTGATTTTAATCGACTGGAAAATGGCCATTTTTCAAACGGTCTCAGAATTCAATGTAATTAGTTTTGTTAGGACCGTATCGTCAATACGAAGCTAGAAAATATTTTTTAGGAATTTTTAGAGACTATACGTGACCCCAGTAAATTGAAATGTGCGTTCAAATTCAATATATAGAGTTATATGTTGATTTTGATGAAAACTAATCGAAACGATCGAATCAGCCTACGATATATATCCCATTGTGTTCGGAATGGGGGTAATTAGCTAGGGACGACAGGCGGTGGGTCTCGTTTTGAGGTCGAAATATAAAGTTACTTTTTGGATTAGAAAATAAATAAAAATATTTAATTAGATAAAAATACGATTTATATATATATGAAGTGAAGATAAAAATACGATTTATATATATGACGTGAAGATTAAAAATACGATTTTTATATATATGAAGTAAACATAAAAATTCGATCTTTATATATGAAATAGAAATATAAAATATAATTTTTATATAGAATGAAGCGTCGAGAAAATATATATAAAGAAGAAATAAAAATCCGATTTTTATTTTTTTAATGAAGCAATAAAAATATAATTTTTATTTGAACAGCGTGAAAACAACTGCATTGGAATTTCAAGCAGATCCAGATAGTTCAGCAGTTCAAAAAGCAAAGCACGGCGGAGTGGAACCCTCTGTGAGAACTACTCACCTTTTTATTTATTATCTAGTTGAAATATATACTAGGATGCAAATGGTGTTTAGTAGCACCCGACACCCGTCGTCCACAGACCATGGACAGCTTGTATGCTTGTTTGTTAGATTGATTTTGATGTGTAGTTGATTGTGTGATGTGAAATGAAATAAAATATTTATATAGAAAATAAATATTGTATAGTTAAAAATAGAATTTTTAACGTGTATATGAAATGAAATAAATAAATATAAACAAATCGGACGATTTGTTTATATACACACATTTGACTGATATTGATTGGGATGATAAATTTTACGCATCGCCCAACTGCACAAATAAAAACTATGGTTAATTGATTGAAACCCCACACGGGTATTGGGGTGATTTATGACATACACTAATCCCAATAATTAGCTGTATGTCGATCGGTTGATTGACAGGCTGTATAAGCGTCGAATATTTATATTTAATGCTTATATAGTGTAGAATGCACTCTGGATGATGGATTGCTGTTTTCATTGTTGTTATACACATTTGTTGTGTGAAATCCATATAATCGCATTATATGGTAATTGGCTGTGTCTGATTCCAGTTCAGAATTAATAAATATTTTAAAATAATATTCAGCAAATATTGAAATGTGAAGCCGTGTTAAGTAGTTAAACGCCATTTTAACATGAACGAGAATTTTGGCGATTTTATTCATTTTATAATGAATATCGAAAAGTGATTTTAAAATCGAATATTTTGAAAATAGAATTCGAATTAAATTGAAGTGAATAGAAATTCGAATTGAATTGAAATGAATTGAAATTCGAATTGAATTGAAATGAATTGAAATTCGAATTGAATTGAAATGAATTGAAATTCGAATTAAATTGAAATGAATTGAAATTTGAATTAAATTGAAATGAATTAAAATTCGAACTAAACTGAAATTGAATTGAAATCGATTTGAAGTGAGTTTAAAACGAATTTATATTAGAATATTCAATTTTGATTTGAATTGAATAGGAAGTTGAAATCGTTTTGAAAATAAATTTAAAATGATTTATAAAATACGTTTTAAAAGGAAATCGACGTAGTATATATTATATATATTATATATATAATATAATGGCCTGAATAGAACGCGCCGCGCTGCGGCAGTTCGTGAATTTCGACCATTGACTTCGAATGGATATTACGGAAGATCCGACCGTCGGATTCTCCTAAAAACGGAACCATTGGGTTCGTATCGAAAAGAGCTTTCTAACGAATAATAGAAATTTGAAATCTAACGGTTGGATTTGGAATTATGTCCAAATCAAATTTGAAAAAGGTCGCTGTAAGTGCAGTTCGATGGCCGTTGATGGAAATCGACTGTATGGGCCTTGATAAAATTATTAAGAATAGTAATAATTTGTGTAAAATCATAAGAAATGATTTGTGAAGAATTGGGATGAAAAACTCCATGTTTGAAAAGATAAAAATAGATTTTTATCAAAATGAACTAGTTTTGAACTAGAATTATAATTCATTTATTTAGAAATGAATAAATTGAATTTGAAATGGTTTCGAAAATAACCAGAATTTCCAATATATAAAGTGGAAATGGATTGAATCGAAATTGTCTTCGGAATATTTCGATGTGGGATTTTGTGATTATACAAATATTGTTATGGAAATTTGAAAGATATATTTATATCGTTATTTCCAATATGATATTTGTTGGTCGTAGAATTTGATATTGAATATAAGCCGATATATTTTCTATTCAGAGCCTTGTACTTAATATCAAATGTGATTTGGGTTTGTCGTGAATGGTGTCTTCATTAACACTGTTCTTAAACCCAATTGAGAAAAAAATTAAATCCTTTTATTTAGATTTAATGAAGTGTACCAATTAAATAATATTTAATTGGAATTGAATTGGAATTGATTTTTGGGTTTATCGTGAACGGTGTTTTAAATAACACTTGTTCTTTAACCCGATAATTAATGGAATGTGATTTTGGGTTTATAGTGAACCGTGTTTTAAATGACATTGGTTCTTTAACCCAGTTAAAGACAGGAGGTGATTTCCCAAGTTAAATAATTATTGATATTGATTTTTGGGAAGATTAAAACTAAGTGGAGTTTTAATGAATCTTTAATTAGATTGAAATGATCGAGAATGGAGTATCACCAGTTTTACTCCAGACGATAGTTAAATCTTTAATTAGATTTGAACGTGAAATGGTAATTGAATTTACCGATAACACCGTGGTGTTAGATATGAAGTACTACCAGTTTTACTTCATGGGATGAATAGGTTGGGGTTGGAAAATTTAACAATTGATTACTTCGGTAAGGTTCGTTAATCCCGACTAGTTTGGATAAACCATAATTTAGTTTGAATTGATATTCAAAAGAAGATTAAAGAATAAATTTTAAATAATTTATCTTTGATAAAATTAATGGGAACCTTTCCTTAAGAATGTGAAATTTAGAAACTAGCAGCAGGTTAGCTAAGAAGGATGGTTTTCTGGGTATTGATCTGATGTTGGTTTCGGCCTTCGGTGTAACACCCCGCATTTTTAATGTAATTAAAACTATGCATGATACTGATATGCAGTTTAAATTAATACATACGTTGAAAAGAAGAAAATTTATACAGTAACAATGTATGTAACAGAAAAAAAAGATACTTAATTTAAATATCAGGAATTAAGTAAAAGAGATGTCATCATTGCGTTCGCCTCAAAATTCTGGTTCAGATGGATACCAAGTTTGCGTAAAACGGATAACATATGAAGAAGTTGTAAGCCGCAGAAGTTTATATAGGCGTAGGATAAAATATATACATATATTTTATACGCATTGACATATTTAAGGCAAAGAAAAGCAATATACAATAAGGAATGCGCGTTTAAAGAGGAGAATGGAAATACATTCATATGCGCGTTCGAAAATTGAGTTTAAATTGTAGAGATTATCATGCACTTAAAAGGGTCAATGTATTTGAAAAAAAGAAAAGACAGCATTAAGTACTCTTTTTGGAACCGACAGAGGTTGAAATAAATGTGGCACGTTTTTCGATTTAAATGTTTGGAGACTAGATGCATGCACCTGTGATTAAGGTGATTAGATGCATGCACCTATGATTAAGGAGACTAGATGCATGCACCTGTGATTAAGGAGACTAGATGCATGCACCTACGATTATTTATAGCAAACATGTAAATAAAAATAAAAATAAAAAAAGTTAATGCATAATTATGACATTAATAAATTGGCTTGAGGTTGACTAAATGTTAAGTATTTGGTATTATATATATATATATAAAGAGGCAACACTAATTCGAGATTAGGGGATTTGTTTTACTGGTAAGAAATGAAATTGGTAGATTAAAGACATTAATGTTATATTTAGATAATATAACGGTTACATTAAATATGGAAAAAGAGAGTACATGTAGTAAATGCATTTAGGCATTTCAAATATGACATGAATAGAAAAACAATGAATAAATAGCCATCAATAATGGCTATGAGAAGGATAAAATAAAAATAAAAAGATATCAAATTCCCTTTAGTAAAATAGTTAACACATACTATATTTTCTACGATTAAAAATAAAATAAAAATAAAGGTATAGTTGGATACCATATTTGATAAGAACATGAGTGTAAGTAAACGTATGGTATTTATTTACATAAGTAAATAATAATTATGTTAAAAAGGTAGAGAAAAATAAATTGTTGCCTTGTTTAAATAAAAGAAAAAGGGAAACAAATTTTATACGGTTAAGGCATAAACAATGGAATGGTTTTGCTAAATAAATCTTCATTACTGTTCTTTAACAAATAAAAGAGGGCTAGATTCGTAGTTTGGCACCTATATAAACAACCCTAAGCTCATTGTGAACTTCACAACAATTCGTGGCGAAGCCATGGCTCCCTTCTCTCTCATTTTCTTCTTCTCCAAAAGATCTTGGATCTATTCTCCCCTCTTTTCTCTACAACATCTATTCTTTAAAATAAAAAGAATAAGATCTAGAACAACAATGAAATAGAAAAGAGATTCAAAGCTAAAGAGAAGATAATGGATTCAGATTTGCGAATTTATGCCGCAAAGAGAAATCAAAGATGATTAAAAAACGGAAATCCAAGCTAAGCAAAAGAGGGAAAACAATACTAGAGTTATCTAGTACTCATTTTGAAGACGACAAGCAATGTGAGTGGTTTATAATACAACTTTTGTATAAGATTATTATTTATCGTTCAAACATTCCCCATGTAAAACATGCGATGAAATTATTGTGAAAGATTGGACCTGTAATGTTTTCATATGTTAAATTATTATATGGTCACGTTCCTCCTTTTATCCTTCCCTCTTTATTTCTTTATAATTAAGCTATCTTGAGCCTAGATCAATCATGAAATGAATACGATTGAATATTGCGAATGAAAAGGGGAAACACTAGATTTTGGGATATGACATAAATTGGAGAGTTTGGTTATGAATTACAAAGGGGTTTGGGTATAGTATACCATTAGCAAGGTTTGAATGTGTAAACCAAGTTAGGAAGTATAAGTATGAACACGATTTGGGTTTTAGCATAAGATTGTCATCATTGAAAAGATTTGAACTTGTTAATTAGCCTATGACACTAAAATAAAACATGGATTTGAATTTGGGGATTTAATATGTTAGTCATATTTTTATAGGACTCGAACTTATTTAAAAATATGAATACCATTGGAAATAAATGATTTGGAATTGGTAAATTTGAATAAAAAGTTGGGTAATTGGGTTACATGTAATTTGGTATGAATCAACATTAAATTGGTCTAATTAATGACCACTTGAATGGGCTTAAAAGTAAATTTGAACTGCATAACATGAAATTTGGGGGTTTGGGTGAAATACGAATATTAATAAACCTTTGACATGAGGTTAGACGCAATTGTGGTATAAGACTGCCCGGAACCGCCCGGCAAATCCAGCTGCCACAATTGGACGTCTAATGTGAGAGGTCAAAGGAGGAAATTTGAGCGTAACGGTTTATGACACGAGGTTGGACTCAACTTGTGGCGTAAGACTACCCGGAACCGCCCAGCACATCCAGCAGCCACAAAATGTTAGTCCAATGTGGGTGGTCATACATCATTATGGCATAATGAATGCATTAAGGAATACTAACCATAATAAGACATGTGGATGACAAGGGTATGGTTAGAGGGTTAAGTGGGTATAGGTAAGTGTAGACTTAACTGTAGTTAGGCAAGATATGTATAAACATGTAAGTATAAGACTTAACCGTAGTAAGACATGTGTAAAATATGGAAATAATAATAATAAAAAGGTTAATCTGAACTAATGACGGAATATGGGGAATGATAAATAACCTATTACAAATTTGAATAAGAAAAAAAAGGACAATAGGTTAGACTTGTCCTAGGGACAAAAGGGGAAAATATGACTTATGGGATACAATAAGTTATGAGAACGAAAAAGGGAAGAATAAGATAACTTATATGAGGAGATATACTTAATTATAAATTAAGCGGTTTGAAAAAGAAGAAGAAGTAAATTTTGAATCATATATGTTGGTTGGGTAGAGTAATTCCCGAGGTGTCAGTCTGATGTTGATCTCGGTCTTCGGGGCTGGTATTTAGGGGGTTGTTCCCCCAATCAGTATATATGTGGGATAAGGTATACTTAACAATGAATTAAATATAACATGTTGTTGTGACCCAAAAAGGTAATAATTTATGAAATTGAAAGACAACATGTTATAAGGCTTATCAATGGACTTAAGTAAGTTAAATTCAATTGATAACCAACGGTAAACATAAACTAAGTATCAAACCTTGGTTAAGAGAAGCAAGTAATAAACCTTAGTTAAAATAACTAAGTAGATAACGAGAAAGAAAACTAAGTAGTAAACCTTAGTTAAAGTGGACTAAGTTGTAAACCTTAGTTAAGAAAAATGAACGATTGATAGAACTAACTAGTAAACCTTAGTTAAAAGGACTAAGTAGTAAACCTTAGTTAAGAAAACGACGATTCAGGAAACTAAGTAAACCTTAATTAAAAACTAAGAGGGCTAAGTAGTAAACCTTAGTTAAAAAAACTAAGTAGTAAACCTTAGTAGAACACAAGAAGGAGCGTACGGCCGTCTGATTTTAAATAAGGCTCCAACGAATTGGGTTACGAAGCCCGAGGCTTCGAGGGGACGTGAGGGTACTCTTAGTATCCCTCTGTGAGGCTGCAGATGATCCTCCTGGGCTCACAGAGGTTAAGATCTGCGTTAGAAGAACCAAGGGTATGCCTTGGTTGCAATAAATGGCAACCTAAAGACTAGGATGGACCAGCGTGATTCGGCGAGACCAGTAGCCTTGTGATAGCAACTCGTCGTCTACCTACCATCTTGAGTCAGTCGAGATACGCACAGCAGAAAGGCGGAGAACTCCTACGAACCATATAATTGCTATCTAGTTGTGGTTGCGGTTGGCCATAGGTTAGTGGGGCAAAGAAAGGCCAGCATATAGTTCTCATTTTTCTAGGATGGCCTTTCATTAGTTGAGGGAGGGGTCGAGTGGGACCATAGCCACTAGAAAAACAGACCTTAGCATCTGCATCAGCAGACAACTTAAAGCTCCCGACCGAGTTCCGTGTTTCTTGACTTGCCCTGCCACGGGACTCGGGTAGCACATATAGAGTACATGTGCATCTTGTCATCGAAAAACGGTTCACGATACTTACGCGGGGAAGGTCTAGGAACATATATCGCTCTGGGTAGTGTGTCCTAGACTAGAGGGCATATTTCATTAGGTATCATAATCCCTAGTAGCCTTAGGTAGCACAAACCCTAACCGAATTAAGGAAACGTGGCAGTCCAAACAATTACGGAATTGGTGGCACTATGCTGAGGTAGTATATAGTTACGTAATGAAGTCCGTACGATAAATGGAAAGGGACTGTACACATACTTGGAAAAGATAATACGAGTAGGGGGTATCCACATATACAATATATTAGGTTAATATACTAGTATGTGAATAAGAACGACATGATTTTAGCCTTAGGTGCTAACGACGGGATTAACCTAGTAACTAAGAAAATATACGAAACGGTATATGTAGTGTTGCACAGAAGTTTATTATAAGTCCTCTCACACAGAACTTATGTTCTGACCCCCTCCTCATTACATACTTCCAGGTTAGGCTCATGACAGAGATGGTATAGCTTTGGATACTGGTTAGACAGTATAATTTATAAGGTAAAGCTATTTTTGAATATATTATATTTTAATTCCTTCCGCTGTGAGATGCTCTACGAGTTCTGACATGTTTCTTTATCACTGTCTTTTTCTGCAGGATACCAGAGCACCCAACTCGGGTTTTGATAGATTGAATTTGAAAAATTCGGTCTGTCGGAATCCGGGTTGTCACATCTGGTATCAGAGCTTCGATTTAGTGTTCCTAGGGAGATAATGAGTGAACGTATTTGTATTTTCTTAAATATAAATATATTATATATATAAACCTAGATCCATATAGTTGCCCACTAGACATGAAAAGAGTTAGGATATTTAGTTTGTACACTAAAGTAATAAACATAGAAATTTTTGAGACCCTTAGATGGTTTGGTTGGAAAGTGTACATTATGATTTGGTATTAGGGAAAGAAAGTATCCCATAGAGTTAAAACTAAAATGTTATTATTTCAGAGTAGTGGGTTTAGAAGTGAAACCTTATAAACTAGAAAAGGTTGAAAAATGTGGAAACTGGATTAGGAATATATATAGTCGAGAAAATTGAATTCGCGAAAGTGCCTAGGAAAGCCTAGTGAGTTGAAGAACCACTTTGAGTCTAACCCAATGATAAGTTATTAGAACCTAACTGGGGATTGGTGGGGTTGAGTGATTCTCTGAGTATCAATCTGATGTTGATTTCGGTCTTCGGGGTTGATGCTTAGGGAATTATTCTCTTACCAATTTCCGGTCAATGATTAGCTAATGTTAAAACTAATGGAAAATTCCTGTAGAATGCATAAACATTGAGAAACCTAGGTTTGTTGCTTGAGAAAAAGAGATAAAGTATAGGCTAGTAATACACAGCATGGATTAGTAGTTACTACTAGGTAGGGAATGGCAAGCAAGTGTATAGATCCTATTGTGTGGACTCGCGATTGTTAGAGGTAACGAAGTCCTAAGATTCTAGGCCCATAGTTGTAGCTGTGTAAGATACTGTTTGAGTAGAAAACAGAAAAGCTTGGTTGAAAAATAAACTTAAGAAGAAGACTAGCCTAACTAACAAGAAAACAACTGAATCAATCAAGCAACAAAATGTGATGGGAAAAGAAATTGGAAATCTTAAGAAAAAAGATGAATAAATATGAAATTACTCCAAGATATGTTGAGGAAAAAAAGTTTCTTATGTAATTGTGCTTGGATAGGAAAATAGGAACTTTTTTATAGAATAACTATGTAAAAATCCAAGTGCAACTAGAAAAGGTACATAAAAGAAAAACGGAAAATGTAAAATTTTCCGTTTTATACCTTTTTGTAACATAAGAAATCGAATTTGGAAAAAATTAGATTTTTCTAAATTTCGAATTTAATGATGGTTGGTAGGGTTTGGATGCAACAATTGGATGAACCGTGCTCTTATTTAAGAGTGTGGGAAAATTTGGATGAAATATGTTTTGGTTTTTCAAAAATATTGCATTCATATAGAACTGCAAGTATATTTAGGATGTGAGCATCATGTTTTGAAAGAGTTTTTAAAAATTTGCATACATATAGGTGGTACCAAATTAGGCATACATGCAATACTATGATGTGTTTCAATTTGCACATGTGCACAACGTTTGAAAAAATGGATGTACACATGATGGATGATATAATATGCGAGGGATTATTTGATTTTACACTTACCAAATTTCGGGGATGAAATTTCTTAAGGGTGGGAGAATGTAACACCCCGCATTTTTAATGTAATTAAAAATGTTTATATGCATGATAGTGATATGCAGTTTAAATTAATACATACGTTGAAAAGAAGAAAATTTATACGATAACAATGTATGTGACAGAAAAATAATAATAAAATAAAGATACTTAATTTAAATATCAGGAATTAAGTAAAAGAGATGTCATCATTGCATTCGCCTCAAAATTCTGGTTCAGATGGATACCAAGTTTGCATAAAACGGATAACATATGAAGAAGTTGTAAGCCGTAGAAGTTTATATACGCGTAGGATAAAAAATATATATTTTTTATATGCATTGACATATTTAAGGAAAAGAAAAGTAATATATAATAAGGAATGCGCGTTTAAAGAGGAGAATGGAAATACATTCATATGCGCGTTCATAAATTTAGTTTAAATTGTAGAGATTATCATGCACTTAAAAGGTTCAATGTATTTGAAAAAAAGAAAAGAAAGCATTAAGTACTCCTTTTGGAACCGACAGAGGTTGAAATAAATGTGGCACGTTTTTCGATTTAAATGTTTGGAGACTAGATGCATGCACCTGCGATTAAGGAGATTAGATGCATGCACCTATGATTAAGGAGACTAGATGCATGCACCTGTGATTAAGGAGACTAGATGCATGCACCTACGATTATTTATAGCAAACATGTAAATAAAAATAAAAATAAAAAAGTTAATGCATAATTATGACATTAATAAATTGGCTTGAGGTTGACTAAATGTTAAGTATTTGGTATTATATATATATATATATATATATATATAAGAGGCAACACTAATTCGAGATTAGGGGATTTGTTTTACTGGTAAGAAATGAAATTGGTAAATTAAAGATATTAATGTTATATTTAGATAATATAACGGTTACATTGAACATGGAAAAAGAGAGTACATGTAGTAAATGCATTTAGGCATTTCAAATATGTCATGAATAGAAAAACAATGAATAAATAGCAATCAATAATGGCTATGAGAAGGATAAAATAAAAATAAAAAGATATTAAATTTCCTTTAGTAAAATAGTTAACACATACTATATTTTCTACGATTAAAAATAAAATTAAAATAAAGGCATAGTTGGATACCATATTTGATAAGAACATGAGTGTAAGTAAACGTATGGTATTTATTTACATAAATAAATAATAATTATGTTAAAAAGGTAGAGAAAAATAAATTGTTGCCTTGTTTAAATAAAAGAAAAAGTGAAACAAATTTTATACGGTTAAGGTATAAACGAAGGAGTGGTTTTGCTAAATAAATCTTCATTAATGTTCTTTAACAAATAAAAGAGGGCTAGATTCGTAGTTTGGCACCTATATAAAAAACCCTAAGCTCATTGTAAACTTCACAACAATTCATGGCGAAGCCATGGCTCCCTTCTCTCTTATTTTCTTCTTCTCCAAAAGATCTTGGATCTATTCTCCCCTCTTTTCTCTACAACATCTACTCTTTAAAATAAAAAGAATAAGATCTAGAACAACAATGAAATAGGAAAGAGATTCAAAGCTAAAGAGAAGATAATGGATTCAGATTTGCGAATTTATGCCGCAAAGAGAAATCAAAGATGATTCAAAAACAGAAATCCAAGCTAAGCAAAAGAGGGAAAACAATACTAGAGTTATCTAGTACTCATTTTGAAGATGACAAGCAATGTGAGTGGTTTATAATACAACTTTTGTATAAGATTATTATTTATCGTTCAAACATTCCCCATGTAAAACGTGCGATGAAATTATTGTAAAAGATTGGACCTGTAATGTTTTCATATGTTAAATTATTATATGGTCACGTTCCTCCTTTTATCCTTCCCTCTTTATTTGTTTATAATTAGGCTATCTCGAGTCTAGATCTATCATGAAATGAATACGATTGAATATTGCGAACGAAAAGGGGAAACACTAGATTTTGGGATATGACATAAATTGGAGAGTTTGGTTATGAATTACAAAGGGGTTTGGATATAGTATACCATTAGCAAGGTTTGAATGTGTAAACCAAGTTGGGAAGTATAAGTATGAGTACGATTTGGGTTTTAGCATAAGATTGTCATCTTTGAAAAGATTTGAACTTGTTAATTAGCCTATGATACTAGAATAAAACATGGATTTGAATTTGGGGATTTAATATGTTAGTCATATTTTTATAGGACTCGAACTTATTTAACAATATGAATACCATTGGAAATAAATGATTTGGAATGGGTAAATTTGAATAAAAATTTGGGTAATTGGGTTACATGAAATTTGGTATGAATCAACATTAAATTGGTCTAATTAATGACCACTTGAATGGGCTTAAAAGTAAATTTGAACTGCATAACATGAAATTTGGGGGTTTGGGTGAAATACGAATATTAATAAACCTTTGACATGAGGTTAGACGCAATTGTGGTATAAGACTGCCCGGAACCGCCCGGCAAATCCAGCTGCCACAATTGGACGTCTAATGTGAGAGGTCAAAGGAGGAAAATTGAGCGTAACAGTTTATGACATGAGTTTGGACTCAAGTTGTGGCGTAAGACTGCCCGGAACCGCCCGGCACATCCAGCAGCCACAAAATGTTAGTCTAATGTGGGTGGTCATACATCGTTATGGCATAATGAATGCATTAAGGAATACTAACCATAATAAGACATGTGGGTGACAAGGGTATGGTTAGAGGGTTAAGTGGGTACAGGTAAGTATAGACTTAATTGTAGTAAGACAAGATATGTATAAACATGCAAGTATAAAACTTAACCGTAGTAAGACATGTGTAAAATGTGGAAACAGTAATAGTAAAAAGGTTAATCTGAACTAATGACGGAATATGGGGAATGATAAATAGCCTATTACAAATTTGAATAAGAAAAAAAAGGATAATAGGTTAGACTTGTCCTAGGGACAAAAGGGGAAAATATGACTTATGGGATACAATAAGTTATAAGAACGAAAAAGGGAAGAATAAGATAACTTATATGAGGAGATATACTTAATTATAAATTAAGCGGTTTGAAAAGGAAGAAGAAGTAAATTTTGAATCATATATGTTGGTTGGGTAGAGTAATTCCCGAGGTGTCAGTCTGATGTTGATCTCGGTCTTCGGGGCTGGTATTTAGGGGGTTGTTCCCCCAATCAGTATATGTGTGGGATAAGGTATACTTAACAATGAATTAAATATAACATGTTGTTGTGACCTAAAAAGGGAACAATTTATGAAATTGAAAGACAACATGTTATAAGGCTTATCAATGGACTTAAGTAAGTTAAATTCTATTGATAACCAACGGTAAACATAAACTAAGTATCAAACCTTGGTTAAGAGAAGCAAGTAATAAACCTTAGTTAAAATAACTAAGTAGATAACGAGAAAGAAAACTAAGTGGTAAACCTTAGTTAAAGTGGACTAAGTTGTAAATCTTAGTTAAGAAAAATGAACGATTGATAGAACTAAGTAGTAAACCTTAGTTAAAAGGACTAAGTAGTAAACCTTAGTTAAGAAAACGACGATTCAGGAAACCAATTAAACCTTAGTTAAAAACTAAGAGGGCTAAGTAGTAAACCTTAGTTAAAGAAACTAGGTAGTAAACCTTAGTAGAACACAAGAAGGAACGTACGGCCGTCTGATTTTAAAGAAGGCTCCAACGAATTGGGTTACGAAGCCCGAGGCTTCGAGGGGACGTGAGGGTACTCTTGGTATCCCTCTGTAAGGCTGCAGATGATCCTCCTGGGCTCACAGAGGTTAAGGTCTGCGTTAGAAGAACCAAGGGTATGCCTTGGTTGCAATAAATGGCAACCTAAAGACTAGGATGGACCAGCGTGATTCGGCGAGACCAGTAGCCTTGTGATAGCAACTCGTCATCTACCTACCATCTTGAGTCAGTCGAGATACGCACAGCGGAAAGGCGGAGAACTCCTATGAACCATATACTTGCTATCTAGTTGTGGTTGCGGTTGCGGTTGGCCATAGGTTAGTGGGGGCATAGAGGGGCCGGCATATAGTTCTCATTTTTCAAGGATGGCCTTTCATTAGTTGAGGGAGGGGTCGAGTGGGACCATGGCCACTAGAAAAACAGACCTTAGCATCTGCATTGGCAGACAACTTAAAGCTCCCGACGGAGTTCCGTGTTTCTTGACTTGCCCTGCCACGGGACTCGGGTAGCACATATAGAGTACATGTGCATCTAGTCATCGAAAAACGGTTCACGATACTTACGCGGGGAAGTTCTAGGAACATATATCGCTCTGGATAGTGTGTCCTAGACTAGAGGGCATATTTCGTTAGGTAGCATAATCCCTAGTAGCCCTAGGTGGCACAAACCCTAACTGAATTAAGGAAACGTGGCAGTCCAAACAATTACCGAAATGGTGGCACTACGCTGAGGTAGTATATAGTTACGTAATGAAGTCCGTACGATAAATGGAAAGGGACTGTACACATACATGGAAAAGATAATACGAGTAGGGGGTATCCACATATACGAGATATTAGGTTAATATACTAGTATGTGAATAAGAACGACATGAGTTTAGCCTTAGGTGCTAATGACGAGATTAACCTAATAACTAAGAAAATATATGGAACGGTATATGTAGTGTTACACAGAAGTTTATTATAAGTCCTCTCACACAGAACTTATGTTCTGACCCCCTCCTCATTACATACTTCCAGGTTAGGCTCACGACAGAGATGGTATAGCTTTGGATACAGGTTAGGCAGTACGATTTATAAGGTAAAGTTATTTTTGAATATATTATATTTTAATTCCTTCCGCTGTGAGATGATCTATGAGTTCTGACATGTTTTTTAATCTCTGTCTTTTTCTGCAGGATACCAGAGCACCCAACTCGGGTTTTGATAGACCGAATTTGAAAAATTCGGTCTGTCGAAATTCGGGTTGTCACATTCGGGGTTAATATTTTGGGAATTATTCTTTTGCTAGTTTACAGTTAGTGACTGATGAATTGGAATGAGGCGTATGTTGTGTTTGTGTAACACTTGTTTAATACATACGCGAGTTATTCAGAAAGACAGGGTTTATCCCATTCTGAATAACTGATACGACGATAAGTCGAAGATGAAGACAGTGGTCGAAGACCGGAAGTCTTCACATCGTTTGGGTGATTACTGATGATATTGATTGGGCTGTGCACCCAAGATGAGGGAATCAGTTGGTGATCGTCCAGACGTACTTGGAGATCGACGGATTTGCGAGGAAAGTGCCTCCGGTTTCGTTCAGACCCGGAACAAACTTGTAAATGGACTGTGTGTCTTACATTGGATTTCATTCTGTGTGACTGATATCGGTTGCATAGAGTGGTTTGCCTGTGTGGCATGCTAAGATGCAAATGATCAAGACTTTTGTTGAAAAGCAAAGTCTTGTGGTTGATGATCAAAGCACCGCCTGTGTGGCATAGCTTTGTGTAACGTGAATTCGCGAGCCTCACACCCCGGTTGTGAACCAGAAACGGGAGAGGACCTCAGGGAGGGCATGCGTTTCCTTCTAGCTAGGGTGGTGTCAGTGACCTACCAGCCCTGATATTTATATACTTTTCACCTGTGTGGTTGTTGCTATTGCGAGGCGCCTCGGTTAGATCTGACGATCCGGGTCCGATGGAGTCATTCGTTGGCTCGTTTTCGCCCCAAAGGGTGGGGGAACGCAGTGTTCAGGTATTTTAATCCACATCGATGGACCGGCCCTGACGATCCAAGGGTTACTCGAACTCTAATCTTGAGACATGGTAGGCTAGATTGTCTCGAATCGGTGGAGGACAATCCCTTGCCTCGGTTCGCAGATGGAAATCAAATTTCCAATACGTGATTGTGCGGTTTTAATTGTAGAACCTAGTATGGCGACATGATATATGGTACCCATGCCGTCTATGATTGATACTTATGATTGAAATTGTTTTGACACTATACACTTATAGTAACAATAAAAGATGAAATTTAGCATACCAAGCATTCTTTGGCTATTATAAGGTAAAACCCTATCCTCCGGTTTGTGTTGCATTGTGTGATGGGACCTGGGTTTTATAATAGCTTCATTGTTCCTTATTTAGCATTGCGCTGTTGTTTCATGCACTGATATTCTTGGGAGGAAATCCGTTCCGTGTTATACGGCGTGGTCCCTTGATTTATCTAACTTTAAAATAAAGATTAATAACTATTTTAGTTCTCACACCAGTTACATGACTGACCTAGAGTTTATTGTTTTAACCTAAACTCTGGGTGCCCTTATTTTCGACACGGGCAGCTAGTAGTTTTGGTTTTGTAGATTTATATTCACAGGACCCTGGTTTACAGCTGGAACGATATCCGGAAAGCTTTGTATCCGTATATCTCCTTCAGTTGTGTTTTGTATTATTTTCCGCTGCTTTGTAATGTATTGTAATCTTTGATATTTTATAATGTGTAATATTTATTCATTACTCGATATATTCTTGTAATCTCATGAAGTTGTTGTAATATACAATGAAATGTTCTTCCATTTATGTTATGATGTGGTCTGTTCTCAATTCAATCTGGCCTTTCCTTACCGGGGAAGTTCGGGTCGTCTCAGTTTGGTATCAGAGCTTTGGTTTACAAAGCTCGAGAACAAGACACATCAGAACCATACGAAAGAATTCATCAGAAATTGGATTAGCAATATCCATTGAGAATGACTCGTTAGAGATAGGATCAGTAGTATCCTAGAACGAGTGTGAAGAGTATATTTTTAAAAATGAAAACGAATTTTTGTTTTAAAATTTAAATCGTATTATACGTATTTGAATATTTAATTTAAACTGATTTGGACAATCCAATATATAAAGATTTTGCATATACGCCTGCAAGTGTGTATTCGAAGTTTTAATATACTGGATAGATATAGAATCACTCTAGTTGCCCGGGGATAATTCTGGTGAAGGGCACCATCGCCGGTATTTATTCTCGAATAACGAAAGTGAGATTTCTATATATTTCCATTAGACTGGTGTGCGAACCAAAACTAGATAGGATACATTATTGTTGTGAATTGGCACCAAAATGTGATTTTTGACTATATATCAAAATTATGAGTTTGAAAGGTTAATCCACTAATTGATTGATGATTGTGTATTATGATTATTCATTTAAACCATTATGTGAATGAACGGTGAATTTAGGCCAAATTGAACCAAATATTGAACTGTATTGTAAATTATTTGGAAATGCATGTGTATACATTGAACAGGTCATAGCAAGGAGGCTAGAGAAGAGGAATAAAATTGTTTGCCCGACAATTAGGTACATGTTTATTGTATTTCTTGAGTTTTGGGTGATTTTATGAGCCGATTGGCTAGCCGCTTGGCCTTTTCCTTTTCTTTTGGATTGAAGAAGGCCATGGGAGGCTATATGAAATATCCCGAAGTCCCCAATGCAGGGGAAATTATGGCGAAATTTTTCGAAAATTTGGGGTGTTAGTCAAATTTTTGAAAAATTTGAAAAGTTCTTAGAAGCTGAAAAGTTGAAGAATTTAAGCCGTAGAGAAAATAATGAAAGTTGAGTTGAATTGTAAAACAACTTTCGGCTTCGTTCCTTTTCGGGGACGAAAAGTTTTAAGTTAGGGAGATTGTAACAACCCGAAAATCTGAGCCAGTTTAAATTTTTTATTTTGGCAATTTTAATGAATTATGAATATTTAAAATGAATTATTTTAAGTAAAAACGACGAGAAATTTATTTTGAATAGAATTAGAACGTATATATTTATTCAAATCGTCGTTAGAATATAAATATTTATTTTAAATTATAAAAGGAAATGGAAATGGCGCGGTAGTTCGATAATTCGATTTCAAACTTCAAATGAATGTACAGGATTCAAAATAAATCGGATTTTAGTGAAACCAAAAATAATAGAATCCATTTGAGAATATCTTTCCAACGAATCCGAAAAATTGAAATTTCATAGCGGGAATCGAAAGTTATGGCCAAATGAATTTTCAGAATAGTCGCAATGGAATTTCTGACCCTTAAAAACGGAAATTTTGCAGACGGCCTCGGATTTTGACGAAACCAATTTTGTTGGATCCGTGATGTCAAGTTATTGCTAGATTCCAATTTTTGTAATTTTTCGAATCAATATGTGAGCGTGGCGAAGGAAAATGCGTTTGACCAGTTTCAGTTGATTTTAATCGACTGGAAAATGGCCATTTTTCAAACGGTCTCAGAATTCGATGTAATTAGTTTTGTTAGGACCGTATCATCAATATGAAGCTAGAAAATATTTTTCAGGAATTTTTAGAGACTACATGTGACCCCAGTAAATTGAAATGCGCGTTCAAATTCAATATATAGAGTTATATGTTGATTTTGACGAAAACTGATCGAAACGATCGAATCAGCCTATGATACATATCCCATTGTGTTTGGAATGGGGGTAATTAGCTAGGGACGACAGGAGGTGGGTCTCGTTTTGAGATCGAAATTTAAAGTTACTTTTTGGATTAGAAAATAAATAAAAATATTTAATTAGATAAAAATACGATTTATATATATATATGAAGTGAAGATAAAAATACGATTTTTAAATATATGAAGTGAAGATTAAAAATACGATTTTTAAATATATGAAGTGAAGATAAAAGTTCGATCTTTATATATGAAATAGAAATATAAAATATAATTTTTATATAGAATGAAGCGTCAAAAAAATATATATAAAGAAGAGATAAAAATATGATTTTAATTATTGAATGAAGCAATAAAAATATAATTTTTATTTGAACAGCGTGAAAAGAACTGCATTGGAATTTCAAGCAGATCCAGACAGTTCAGCAGTTCAAAAAGCAAAGCACGACGGAGTGGAACCCACTGTGAGAACTTCTCACCTTTTTATTTATTATCTAGTTGAAATATATACTAGGATGCAGATGGTGTTTAGTAGCACCCGACACCTATCGTCCACAGACCATGGACGGCTTGTATGCTTGTTTGTTAGATTGATTTTGATTTGTAGTTGATTGTGTGATGTGAAATGAAATAAAATATTTATATAGAAAATTAATATTGTATAGTTAAAAATAGAATTTTTAACGTGTATACGAAATGAAATAAATAAATATAAACAAATCGGACGATTTGTTTATATACACACATTTGAATGATATTGATTGGGATGATAAATTTTACAAATCGCCCAACTGCACAAATAAAATCTTTGGTTGATTGATTGAAACCCTACACGGGTATTGGGGTGATTTATGACATACACTAATCCCAATAATTAGCTGTATGTCGATCGGTTGATTGACAGGCTGTATAAGCGTCGAATATTTATATTTAATGCTTATATAGTGTAGAATGCACTCTGGATGATGGATTATTGTTTTTATTGTTGTTATACACATTTGTTGTGTGAAATCCATATAATCGCATTATATGGTAATTGGATGTGTCTAACTCCAGTTCAGAATTAATAAATATTTTAAAATAATATTCAGCGAATATTGAAATGTGAAGCCGTGTTAAGTAGTTAAACGCCATTTTAACACAAACGAGAATTTTGGCGATTTTATTCATTTTATAATGAATATCGAAAAGTGATTTCAAAATCGAATACTTTGAAAATAGAATTCGAATTAAATTGAAGTGAATAGAAATTCGAATTGAATTGAAATGAACTGAAATTCGAATTAAATTGAAATGAATTGAAATTCGAGTTAAATTGAAATGAATTGAAATTCAAATCAAATTGAAACTGAATTGAAATCGATTTGAAGTGAGTTTAAAACGAATTTATATTAGAATATTCAATTTTGATTTGAATTGAATAGGAAGTTGAAATCGTTTTGAAAATAAATTTAAAACGATTTATAAAATATGTTTTAAAAGGAAATCGACGAAGTATATATTATATATATTATATATATAATATAATGGCCTGAATAGAAAGCACCGCGCTGCGGCAGTTCGCGAATTTCGACCATTGACTTCGAATGGATATTACGGAAGATCCGACCGTCGGATTCTCCTAAAAACGGAACCATTGGGTTCGTATCGAAAAGAGCTTTCTAACGAATAATAGAAATTTGAAATCTAACGGTTGGATTTGGAATTATGTCCAAATCAAATTTGAAAAAGGTCGCTGTAAGTGTAGTTCGATGGCCGTTGATGGAAATCGACTGTATGAGCCTTGATAAAATTATTAAGAATAGTAATAATTTGTGTAAAATCATAAGAAATGATTTGTGAAGAATTGGGATGAAAAATTCCATGTTTGAAAAGATAAAAATAGATTTTTATCGAAATGAACTAGTTTTGAACTAGAATTATAATTCATTTATTTAGAAATGAATAAATTGAATTTGAAATGGTTTCGAAAATAACCAGAATTTCCAATATATAAAGTGGAAATGGATTGAATCGAAATTGTCTTCGGAATATTTCGATGTGGGATTTTGTGATTATACAAATATTGTTATTGAAATTTGAAAGATATATTTATATCGTTATTTCCAATATGATATTTGTTGGTCGTAGAATTTGATATTGAATATAAGCCGATATATTTTCTATTCAGAGCCTTGTACTTAATATCAAATTTGATTTGGGTTTGTCGTGAATGGTGTCTTCATTAACACTGTTCTTAAACCCAGTTGAGAAAAAGATTAAATCTTTTTATTTAGATTTAATGAAGTGTACCAATTAAATAATATTTAATTGGAATTGAATTGGAATTGATTTTTGGGTTTATCGTGAACGGTGTTTTAAATAACACTTGTTCTTTAACCCGATAATTAATGCAATGTGATTTTGGGTTTATAGTGAACCGTGTTTTAAATGACATTGGTTCTATAACCCAGTTAAAGACAGAAGGTGATTTCCCAAGTTAAATAATCATTGATATTGATTTTTGGGAAGATTAAAACTAAGTGGAGTTTTAATGAATCTTTAATTAGATTGAAATGATCGAGAATGTAGTATCACTAGTTTTACTCCAGGCGATAGTTAAATCTTTAATTAGATTTGAACGTGAAATGGTAATTGAATTTACCGATAACACCGTGGTGTTAGATATGAAGTACTACCAGTTTTACTTCATGGGATGAATAGGTTGGGGTTGAGAAATTTAACAATTGATTACTTCGGTAAGGTTCGTTAATCCCGACTAGTTTGGATAAACCATAATTTGGTTTAAATTGATATTCAAAAGAAGATTAAAGAATAAACTTTAAATAATTTATCTTTGATAAAATTAATGGGAACCTTTCCTTAAGAATGTGAAATTTAGAAACTACCTGTAGGTTAGCTAAGAAGGATGGTTTTCTGGGTATTGATCTGATGTGTGTCTGACATTGGATTTTATTCTGTGTGACTGATATCGGTTGCATAGAGTGGTTTGCCTGTGTGGCATGCTTAGATGCAAATGATCAAGGCTTTTGTTGAAAAGCAAAGTCTTGTAGTTGATGATCAAAGCACCGCCTGTGTGGCATATCTTTGTGTAAAGTGAATTCGCGAGCCTCACACCCCGGTTGTGAACCAGAAACGGAAGAGGACCTCAGGGAGGGCATGCGTTTCCTTCTAGCTAGGGTGGTGTCAGTGACCTACCAGCCCTGACATTTATATACTTTTCACCTGTGTGGTAGTTGATGTTGCGAGGCGCCTCAGTTAGATCAGACGATCCGGGTCCGACGGAGTCATTCGTTGGCTCATTTTCGCCCCAAAGGGCGGGGGAACGCAGTGTTCAGGCATTTTAATCCACATCGGTGGACCGGCCCTAACGATCCAAGGGTCACTCAAGCTCTGATCTTGAGACATGGTAGGCTAGATTGTCTCGAATCGGTGGAGGACGATCCCTTGCCTCGGTTCGCAGATGGAAATCCAATTTCCAATACATGATTGTCCGGTTTTAATTATAGAACCTAGTATGGCGACATGATATATGGTACCCATGCCGTCTATGATTGATACTTATGATTGAAATTGTTTTGACACTATACACTTATAGTAATAATAAAAGATGAAACTTATCGTATCAAGCATTCTTTGGCTATTATAAGGTAAAACCCTATCCTCCGGTTTGTGTTGCATTGTGTGATGGGACCTGGGTCTTATAATAGCTTCATTGTTCCTTATTTAGCATTGCGCTGTTGTTTTATGCACTGGTATTCTTGGGAGGAAACCCGTTCCGTGTTATACGGCGTGGTCCCTTGATTTATCTAACTTTAAAATAAAGATTAATAACTGTTTTAGTTCTCACACTAGTCACATGACTGACCTGGAGTTTATTGTTTTAACCTAAACTCTGGGTGCCCTTATTTTCGACACGGGCAGCTAGTAATTTTGGTTTTGCAGATTTATATTCACAGGACCCTGGTTTACAGCTGGAACGATATCCGGAAAGCTTTGTATCCGTATATCTCCTTCAGTTGTGTTTTGTATTATTTGCCGCTGCTTTGTAATGTATTGTAATCTCTGATATTTTATTATGTGTAATATTTATTCATTACTCGATATATTCTTGTAATCTGATGAAGTTGTTGTAATATACAATGAAATGTTCTTCCGTTTGTGTTATGATGTGGTTTGTTCTCAATTCAATCCGGTCTTTCCTTACCGGGGAAGTTCAGGTCGTCTCAGTGTGTGTGTATACAATATTCATTTGTGATGACACTGAATAGTAGTGCATACCGGCATGTGTCGATTTTGAATAAGGTTGACATAAAGATAATTTCTTGATCTCCATTTACTTGATTTTAACATAGAGAAAACTTAGCATTTCAAAAAACAAGTCCAAAAATGCACGTAATACAAGACACACTGTTTTAATCTGATTTTTAGTAGAACAAGACACACTTTTTTTTATTTTGTTAAATCTACAGCAACAGGATAGAAAGAAAATATAATGCACGTAATACAATTTACATTTCAGTTGCGAATCGAAGAAAATATTTGGATTGTAAAAACAGGCAGAAAAGCATATTGAAGTGCACAGAACAATGAAATAAAACCAATTCAAAATTATATTTTAATTTATAGGATGAATTTCAGTATGTAATCATATAATTCTGTCTTTACATCTACTTTCAATTTGTAGCATCTTTAAGCTAGAAATTATCTTTTTGATCGTTGCCTCGATTTTGCTTTAGGCTATTCTTATAGTTTATACTGACATAAATGTGCGTACAATAGAAACAAACCAGGTATCAGTAATCTAAACATATTACTATTTTCCTTGATTTCCATTTTTAGCTATTTGATTTTGTTTGATTTCCTTTCTTTTCCTTTCAGTAAACTAACAAATCAGGTTTATCGTTTTGTTGTTTTGTACGTTTTCGTCAGGTTGGAAATTTTTGAAACTGAAAATTAGAGATATGCACATCCATCACGAAGAGGCTTTTTAATGCTTATAAAGGTATTTTACCAAAAAAATATTTCAATTTAACCTAGATTCTATGTAATAAGAATTTTTTTATATGACTTAACTTGCTAGTATTTTTTAGATTATGGTATAGATAAGATGATATATAATTTCAAAAAAATCCATAATCTTTTCCAACGTTAAATTATATGATTTTAATTTGTTGGTATAAAGGGATCACTATGTGGTACTGGATTCTTGTTCATTACATCCAATGCTAGTGAAATAAAACCAACTCAAAATTATATGATCCAATCTAGTAATATGTTTACATTTAAGCTTTATATATATATATGCCAATTACAATAAACGACGTAGTTCGGTAATCCTATACGTTTGCATAGTATACTTAGATGGTTTGATTGTTTATGTACTTGTTTTAATAACAATCAATTAATATTGTTTGAATTTTACTTGATAATTCACGGCAAATTCTTATTGTTGATTATAGAACTTGTTTACAGGTAATTAGCTTTTCTGAAGTGAAGACCATCAGCAACAATGGACGTGGCCTCAATTGTTATGTATATGATGTTAGTTAGTATTTGTTGTGTAAACTTTTGTGTGAATGCTTGTGGTACGTGACTTTGTCCATTTTGTCAAACAACTATTATCTAAAAGGTTATGGATAATACTTATGTAACTAATGTGTTCTCGGTTGTTTGAACATGTTGATTGTTGGTTTGAATATGATAGTTACACGATTGTTGCTGACTTTAATGTGACTATTACAAAATTGGTCGTTGGAAACAGTATATAGTAGCAGTTAAAATGTGCTATAAAACAATCAATATCCTTTAGTAGCGTTTAAGAAACGCTACTAAAACAGATGTAAAATACCACCTGACCATATAGTGGCATAAAATTAATGCAACAAAAACTTTTTAGTTGCTCAAAATAAACGCTATGGAAAAACAAAAATGTGACCTTCATATAAAGCTTTAGTAGCGATTGGAAAAAGCTACTACGCTAGCCATATGGTAGCGTTTACCAAAACGCTACCAAAAAAGTCAGACTTTTAGTTGCGTAACCTATAGTAGCGTTTATTAAAACGCTGCCAAAACCATTGGTAGCGTTTTTCAAACGCTACCAAAGGTCTTTTCTGGTGTATCATGACTAAAGGAATATATAAGATATGGTGGCCAAAAGAATATAAAAAATAATCATTTGTATTAAATTTAGAAAGGTGGCCAGAAGTGTAAACTGGGGTGTGAATAGTCGCACCCTATTTTTATAAAGTCAATAATTTATATTATAAGCATGTAATGCACATTAACTTTTCAAAAATATGTGTTACCGCTATGTATGTTGATTTTATGTGCATTTATGGTCAATGAAATTGAATAGGGTTATTTTAAACGAAGATTCTCCTTTTTTATTTATTTCTCAATTGCTAGCGTGTAGAATTATTATTCAATATCAATCAGTATGTATCCACGGATATAGATATTTTGATATCCAAAATTTTCGTATATGAATATCTATATATAAAAGTATTCGTTGACACGTCTAAGATAGGCGGAATTCGTGGGAGACGTAGATTCAATATTTATATTTCTTCCTAGATAGTCGTTACTTTTGTACATTTGAAAATCGCAAACTTTATAGCAGTGTTGATTCAGGAATATAATGATGCCTTTGTAGGTTTAATATTTTATGTTTCTGGATAAATTTTAAACCAACTTATGAAATTATTTGTTATTAAGAATTTTGTTCTTTTTCCATTCAAAAAAACTCACTACCTACATTTTTCGGTAATTAGATTAAAGACGTTATTAATGGTAGAATATATAAAATTTTCTTTAATCATTTAACTTTTGTTTCCAAATTTGATGAAAATATATTAACAGGTATGGTAAGTTTATTATAAGAAGCGAAGATGAGAAAATTGAGATGTAACACCCCGCATTTTTAATAATAAAAGTAATCAAAATAATTATAGAAATAATTAATAATAAAAAATAGACTTTTTTGAAATTATCAGAATTTGGTACCATTGTGTTCATAGTGATTTTCTAGTTAATTTACATATATGATATGTTCTAAACAGAGTTCATACGGAAAATTTATTTATGTTCAAAGTCTAGTGTCAGGAAGAATTTTTGTAAGTGTAAATATGAGTAAATATATTTATTTCGGAAATTTATGCGTGTATTAATTTCAAAAACAATATGCGTTTGAATTTGAAATTAAACGTATGTCAGAAACAAAGTGAAATCAAGTAAAACCGAAAAGAATAATAACGTTAAAAGCAACATTCTAGAGAATTAATCACCCATGATTAAAGTAGGACAGAAACGTGGTTTATTGGCACTAACCTATGGATTAGAAAAGCACAAATTTTGTAATAAACTACAAGCGCACAAATGTGTAGTGTGCAGGTCGAACGCAGGGAGTAATCTTAAATTTATTATTTATGTAATCTCGTGGGCGTATTAGACAACATTTGGAGATGTGATTTAAAATAATGCAATTGAATTTATTATAGATTTGAATCTAATCGGATCTATACTAAATTCAACAATCAAAACAAAAAGAACAAATTACTGGAAAAGAAACAACAAGCAGAAACAACAACAGAAAATTAAAATTAGAATTGCCGTTGAATCTAATCAAACGGTCAATCATTAACATGCAATAAAGAAAATAAATAACAATTTGTGTTTTACCAAAACTAATTGAGTAGAAAACACGTACTGTTATGAAAGAAAAAAACAATAAGCTGAATAAAAAAACTTTATTAAGGATAAAAAGAGAATACAGAAAATGGAATGGAATTTTAGAATGAATACAATAAGTATTTATAGAGGATGTAGTCTCCTCTCTCTATATGAATATAAAGCCAAAATAAATATGTGAAAGAAAAAAATTCTTTCCAAAAATGAAAGGAATATTCCTTTCATGGCGCTTAATTGAAGATTTGTAATCAATGCATTCCTTTTGATGTATGGCATTGTCAATGAGAAGATAAGCATATGCTTAATTGGAGATTTGTAATCAAAGCCTTCCATGTCTTTTTGCATGGCAATTAAATACAATTGATTAGAATTGAATTCTTTGAGAGGAATATGCCAAATTCCTAAATTCTTTATTAAGTGCACTATATATATATATAATCACTTAGTTCATTTATTCTTCAAAACACATAAGGCGGGGTGTGAAGCATTCGTGTTCCTTTCTTCATAAAAATAGTTCTTGATAGGGATCAAACTCGGAACACTCCACAAAACTTTCTAGACCTTTACCATTGTACTACAACATCCTTTCCAATTTAAAACTTATTGATTCCAAGAAGTATCACTTTTCCATGCAACTGATCTTTGATTTAGACAGAGGGGACTTTTATTTACAATCTGTAAAAAACACACAAAAATACCCAAAGTATCATTTATTTATATACAATAAAGATAAGATATGAGTATAAAAATAAACACTTTTAGATGTTAACGAAATACCCCCCACTTATCTTTACTCATCCTCGAGTAAAACAAGAATGAAAAACTATACTAGGTAGGTCACATTTTCATTGGAAACACGATTGCATTGAGCGTATGCAACAAGCTGTTAAACCTTTAGGTGTCCCTAGTAGGACGAGTGGTGTCTCGTGAGGGTTTTCAGCGGATACTGCCCACAAAAACCTAATGCAATATAGTGTGGTTCTAATGCAACTACGTAAATGTAATGGACATGTGCAAATGAAAACAAAAAAAAAAATTGAAAACATGACTTGTTTTAGGAAAGTGGTACAACAAAGTAAGTTAACAATTTTTAGTCAGATAATTTTATTTTAGATACCTCAACTTGTCACAAATTTTCAACATAATTCAAGTTTTCAATGTTAAACTCTAGTTTGGCCAGTTAGTTCGGTTGATTACATAGTGCAACCATGAAATAAATTCTTAGTTTGCTTGCCACAGTTATAAAGTGGTGTTATTATTTCCTCTTGTATGGCTAGTCAAATCAATAAGGTCAAGAAATGTTTGGGCATCAATGCTTATTCCCTATCTTTATAAAAATTAAAATTTACGATTAATTGCATACACCTAACTTAAAAGACCAATGTATACCACCCATGCACTGCCTCGCGGACTAATGGAGAGTTGGGAAAGAGCTTGGTGAATTTTGCAGACCGACGCTGACTTTGTCAACAACATGTTGGTAATCCTTAGGTGCCCAACTCATAAAATGAGACCAAGATATACCGACGCTGACTTTGTCAACAACATGTTGGTAATCCTTAGGTGTCCAACTCATAAAATGAGACCAAGATATACCGACGCTAACTTTGTCAACAAGATGTCAGAGCTTGGCGAGTTTTCACACCAACGCTAGATTTACAAGAAATGTTGGATACCATTGGATTACTATTATTATTGAATATAAGAAGAAGAGTTACCCAAATTCAGCTTAACATAACATAGTTTTAAAGTTTCAAAAAGCCAATATAAGCATTTTAAGGCCTCCACTCATTAGACAAAGACTACAATTTAGAATAGACTTCATGGCCGTCACCTAAGAATCTCCCTATGTACCAGTTACACCATTATCGCTTGTAATTCAACTTTTCATTATATTTCTTATTTGATCTTAGTTGAGAGAGAAAATACTATCAACCGATTAACAATTGTTAACTTATTTTGTTGTATCAATTTAAAATGAGTCGTATTTTCAAAAAAAAATTAAAAATTTGACATGTCACTATGATCTAAAATGCATGATAGTCCTATATGAAAAAAAGAAAAAAATTAAAGAAAAATAAAAGGATGTAATGCAGACTCCTCCCCCCCACACTTGATCTAAACAGTGTCCGCAGTGTAAACACGTTTTTTACGTATGAAAGATATCACCCAAAGGTGAATGAGATGCAAAATGATTTGTAAAATGAAGTGCAGTTTAACAACTATATGCATGTGAAAATTATATGCAAAATGAAATCTATGATGATGTTGAACGTTCTGTGATGAACGATTCTTCCTTTTCCCCCCACACTTGCCTCTATCGAAACTGATCCATGATGATTTCTTATCAGATTTGTGAGGTACAACAGGCATGTCAATGAATTCTGAATTCAAAATCCTTCCTATGGATTTTTTTTTCTTGCCAAGGATTTATACCATTCAATTGAAGATTATCAAAATCCCATAAACTTGATTTTTTAACTGCAGTTTCATTCAATGGTATGGAAGTAAAATGATCTTCGAGACATTCCCCTAATTTGTCATGTAAAAAATTAATCTCGTCCTCAAATAGCTCTTCAAAAGACATAGCAGATACGTCTGTTGAGGAAAGTGAAGTTTTCAAAGGAGATAAATCAGATGTGTCATCGACAACTATTTCTATCACGTCGACTTTTCTAATTTCAGAATCTTAGGGTTAATGGAAAATATTCAATTCAATGGTTAAGTGCCCAAACGATAGTCGAAGTTGGCCACTCCTATAATTTGTGATAGCATTTGAGGTGGCTAAGAGAGACGACCCAAAATCAATGGAATTTGACTACCATGACTCAAAACAGGCTCGGTTTCTAGAACTATGAAATCGACAGGAAAGTAAAATTGTTTGATTTGTATCAAGACGTCTTCAATCATGCCCAATGGCTTTTTGACAGATCAATCAGCTTGCTGAAGAGTGATGTTTGTTGGTTTAATCTCCCCTAGTCCTAGTTGATGATAAACAGTGTAGGGAAGAAGACTGACACTAGCACCAAGATCAAGTAAGGCATGACTGATATGAGTATTTCCTATTTTACCACCGATTGTAGGACAATCGGGGTCCTTATACTTGATTGGTGATGAATTAGAGAAAATGGAGCTAGTGTTCACAGTCAAGAAGGCAATTTTAGAAACATTAGTGGCTCGTTTTCGGGTGCATAGCTCCTTGAGTAACTTAGCATATTGAGGAATTTGTTCGATGGTATCTAAGAGTGGAATATTGACACAAACTTGCTTAAAGATTTCAAGAATTTTTTCAAAATTTGCATCCTTCGTCTTATTGTTAAGTCTATGAGGATGAGGAGCAACTAATTTATATACTCTTCCGTTCATTTGATCATTTGGAGAAGAAGGTGTCGACAAGGGAAGTGAAGGGGGTAGAGATATAGAAGATGAGATGTTGAGATTGCCAACATTAGAGGAAGAGATATTGTCGAGATTGCTGACATTATAAGAAGAGATGTTGGAATTAGCAACATTTAAAGAAGATGGGAGTTTGGAAGGTTTAGAAGGGTTGGCATTAGTAGCCAATGAACAAGTGTCAAGCTTTTGAATTTGAGGTGAAATCGAAGAATTAACGGGATTATTGACATTTTTGTCAACTGTTTGTCTGAAATTAAGGGTGGTGACAACATTGACCGAATTATAGTTTTCGTCCTCACAAGAATTCATAGAACAAAGTTATATTTTGGATTCACCTCGGGTTGACTAGGCAGTTTTCCTTTCTCATTACTTTTCATTAGTTCCTTCATCATATTCATCATTTATTCGAGTTTAGCATCTTGATTATTTGTTTGTTTCTCTGATCGAACAATTTCTCGAGAAGATTGAGGAGACTGAGTTGATGATTGAGAATTAGAATGCCTATATGGTTGATTCAAAGGCTTAGATTGAGGTGGAATTTGAGAAGATTGAGGATTAGAAGAAAATTGGGCTTGGTAATTTGAAATCTGTATCATGTGAGATGTATTTACGACGTTACTGGGATTAGACAATGAGAAATTTGGATGATTTCTCCAGCTAGAGGTAGACGAATGAGAATTATTTTGAGCTATGGCATTGACTTGGTCTTGAAGGTAATAATGGATTTGTCCTTCGAATTGATGAGTTTGAGTTTCTAAGGGAATATAAATTGGATCCACGACATGCACTCCTCTAGTAGAAGTACGAATGGGAACACGAATTGACTCCCATTGCATGTCCTTTTCAGAATAATTTTCAAAGAATTCCCAAGCTTCACCGGCTGTTTTAGACATAAATTCTCCTCCAGACATTGGTTCAAGTTGTGTTCGAGTTTGATAGTTTAGTCCTTTATATGCAATTTGACATAAGTGATGTTTTGGAATTGCATGATGAGGACAGCTATATAGAAGTTGGTTGAATCTTTCAAAGTACTTTGAAAAATTTTCCCCCTCGTTTTGATAAAATTGATTTATTTCAGTTTGGATTTTCAGTGTTTTATGGAAAGGGAAAAACTTTTTCAAAAATATAGTGACAAATTCATTCTAACTTCTTATGGAATGTTTGGGAAGAGAATTTAACCATTGTTTAGCGCTTTCAAGTAGTGCGAATGGAATTAGCCTTAGCTTGATTGATTCGTTAGACAATTGTTGCATTTTTGTTGTGGACGAATACAATTCAAATTCACTTAAAAATTCATAAGCATTTTCAGAACTAGTAAATTTTGGAACCCCCTGAATAAAAGAATGTTTAAGCTCAAAATTTCCTTCAGCTAGTGGAAATACGATGACAGAAGATTGAATGGTCCTAGTTGGGTAACATCGGTCTCGAAGAGATAAGGGTCTATCCATTCCAACAATGATATTTTGAAAATTTTGGTTAATTCGATTGTTAACCATCTCGTTATCAAAATTTTGATTTATTTGAGGACCCCTAGCAGAATTATGGTAGTTGACACTTTTTTCACTCATTGTTATTAAATGCAAACAAAGAAAATCCTAGACTTAAAGTTGACACAAGTGGCTTTTATTACAAAATAGATAACGTACTCAAGTATATCTTATTAACTAATAATCTCAATTTGAAGGGGGAAGAGGGTCTTATGGTCGTTCACGTATATTATAAATACTAAGGGATACGACCAATGTTTTACGGATAGTATGCAACCTCTTTTGCTAGAAGTTCAACAAATTGAACTAATATATATATATATATATGTGTATATATATCCGCGATCAAACCCTTGAGAGAATCAATTTCGTAAAATACAATATTGTTGTCAAATATTATGTAAGTCAAATCAAGTTTTATAACTGAAAATCATCGAGAGTGATTAGTTATCGAAATTCCTTCCTCACCAATTTAATTCAGAAATTTCAGTCAACATAACATTCAAACAATGATAACGGAAGAAAATCAAAATATTGTACAAGGAAGCTGTTGCCTTGCAGAATAATTTTTACAAGCAATTTCTATATATTTTTCTTTGCAGCAGAGCACTTGTAGAGTTCAGAAATTTTTTACAGTGGGGTATGGTTGTCCGTCCAGAAAATTTGAATGGTGCTCATGTTTCAACTTCCACTTGTAACCGCATGACCTTCAAATTTCTTGTTTCTTTGATTGAACTGTGTTTGCTTTGGCCTTATTTTTTATTCTCTCTCAGTGATCCTCCTCTCTTTTTTTAAGGAAAGGAAAAAAGATGAAAACAAAAAACCGAAAGCCAAATAAGATCTAAATTAACCTATCCTATATAAGAAAACAAGTGGGACAAATAAATAGTTGCAAACTAAAAGGACAGTAAAATAAGAAAGAAAAGGAAAACAAATGACCACGTAAACAAAAGATTAAACAAATCAGGCAAGTACCACACCACAATTACAATTAAAAACCAGAGAGCCACGCACAAAGAATTAAACAGGGCAACTCCAAAAGACATGGTCAATAGAGAAAATCAAGTCTCCCTTCTTTTAATACACGCCCCTTTCTTTGGCTTTTCCAAACAATGCAATTGGTTTGTTTCACAAACAACCAACGAAAGAAAAGAAAAGAAGACATGCCTTTTTTCGTTTGAAACAGGTTTTTTTTGCAATTCAATTTAGGTATTCTTTTTCTCATTCTTTCCTGTGATTTGTTGATGAGAGTGATGGGATTTCGAATTGGATTCAGAAATCATGAATTGGGTTATTTGAGTGAGGCAATTTGTGTCGTTTTATGAAGGAGTTCGAACTCTGGTTTTACTGCGTGAATGGTTTTAGAAATTTGGGTACGATTGTGGAGAGGTTGGCCTTGTGGAGATGTTGACTTGCGGTTTGGGGATTGTGCGAGGAGTTGAAAGAAGGGGTTTACTTTGGGATGAAGAAGATGTGCGATGAAGGGAGATTTTTAGTGAAGTGGGGCTTGGTGGTTTGTTGCGTTGGTGTGATGATGAATATGGTGGTAATTGGAAGAGAATTAGTATGAAGAAATTAAAGCAATGAAAATATACAGTAAGGAAAGAAAATTTAGATTTTTATTTTATTTTATTGTTGCTAAAGAGAGAATAGGAAAGAAACAAATGAAAAAATAATGGAAAGAGAGATTGCAGGAAGTGAGAGAGAATTGTAATTGGAAAGCGTTCAGTAAAAAAATGCAATTTTTTTTCCTCAGAATTGTTGAAAGTAGGAAAGAATTAGTAAGAGGGAAAAAAATGAAAGAAAGGAGAAGGAAGTTGAAAACAGGAAAGAAATAAACGAAAGGAATTGAAAACAAAAGGAAAGTTTTTTTCTTCTAATTAGAAGATTGTAACATCAACGTTTTAATACCCAATCAACCAATCTAGAAAATTTTCTATATATAAAAGAAAAAAAAGGAAAAAATAAAATAAAATAAAAACTAACATGAATCAGAAATTAAATAAATAATAAAATGTAATTGTTACTTCCTCAGCAACAGCACCAAAAACTTGATCGACACTTTTCTATGGATTAGAAAAGCACAAAATTTGTAATAAACTGCAAGCGCACAGATGTGTAGTATGCAGGTCGAACACATGGAGGAATCTTAATTTTTTTTAATGTAATCTCATGGGCGAATTAGACAATATTTGGAGATGTGATTTAAAATAATGCTATTGAATTTATTATAGATTCGAATCTAATTGGCTCTATACTAAATTCAACAATCAAAACAAAAATAAAAGATTTACTGAAAAAAACAACAAATATAAACAATAACAGAAAATTAAAATTAGAATTGCCGTTGAATCTAATCAAACGGTCAATCGCTAACATGCAATAAAGAAAATAAATAACAATTTGTGTTCTACCAAAACTAACTGAGTAGAAAACAAATATTGTTATGAAAGAAAAGAACAATAAGCTGAATAAAAAAAACTTTATTAAGGATAAGAAGAGAATACAGAAAATGGAATGGAATTTTAGAATGAATACAACAGGTATTTTATAGAGGATGTAGTCTCCTCTCTCTATGTGAATATATGGCCAAAATAAATATATGAAAGAAAAAAATTCTTTCCAAAGATGAAAGGAATATTCCTTTCATGGCGCTTGATTGAAAATTTGTGTGACGACCCAAACCTCGTAACACGAAGGCAAGGGTAATCTTTGGAATATAACACATAAACAGATAACAGCAGAACAAGAATGAATAAATACACCAGATAATGTACAACAGAATATACTGGATATAATAAACATCAGAGTTACACAGTATACAGGATCATACTTAGTACAAATACAGTTCAGCTATACATGAATGTCTACAGCGGAAAAACAAACATAAATGTACAATAGGAGCTGAACAACATAAAAAGAGATAAATGATAGAATCCATCTTCAGCTCCAGCTATCCAGAAAGAGCCTGCTAAAACCTGAATACAAGGCTTCCCGTGTAGAAAAAGGGGCACCCGAGTTTGCAAGTGAAACAAACTACGAGTCAGTCATGGGACTGGTATGAGAAATCTACTTAACATCTTTGACAATATGGCAAATCACAGGACCACGCCACTTTCGCGGAACGGGTTTACTCCAGTGATTGCCAGTGCTTTAAAACAAGTAAATCTTTTTAGCATCGCAATGCTTTTTATTAAAATGAAGCCATTATAAGACTCAGTTCCCATCACACAATGCAACACAAACCGGAGGATAAAGTTTTACCTTATAATGGCCAAAATATGCTTGATACGAATAAAACAAAAGCACTTGATATTATTACTAGTGTTTATATGTTTCAAAAACAATTTCAATCATAAGTATCAATCATAGACGGCATTAATGCCCCATACCACTATGTCGCCATATATAGGTATACAATCAAAACCGCACGATGTCGTATTTGGAAATTGGATTTCCGTCATGAACCGAGGCCAGGGATCGTCCTCACCGCTTCGAGACTATCTAGCCCGAGTCTCAGGAACAGTCGCAACTGCCCCCAGGATTGTCAGGGTCGGTCCACTCGATGTGGATTAAACTTAAACCCTGAACACTACGTTTCCCCGCCCTTTGGGCTGTAAATGAGTCCTATGACCCCATCGGCCCCACAAAGTCACCGATATATCTGAGGTGCCTCGCAATAGCAACAACCACACAGGTGAAAGTAATATAAATGTCAGGGCTGGTAGGTCACTGACACCACCCTAGCTAGAAAGAAACGCATGCCCTCCCTGAGGTCCTTCTCCCGTTTCTGGTCCATACCGGGGTGTGAGGCTCGCGAATTAACGTTATACACAAAGCCATGACACACAGGCGTTGCTTTGATCATCCACCACAAATCTCTGCTTTTCAACAAAAGCTTTGATCACTGCATCTCAGCATGCCACACAGGCAATTCACGCCATGCAACTGACGTATATCAATCAAACAGAATGAAATCCAATGTCAGACACACAGTCCATTTACTAGTCCGTTCTGGGACTGAACGAAACCGGAGGCACTCAATACCTCGCATATCCGTACAATCAATAAGTACGTCCGGACGGCTACTACTTCACCCCCTTCAAGGTAGCTACTCCCATCATGAGCATCAGTAGCAACCCTCCATTCGACGTGAAGATCATCGGTCTTGCACCGTCTTCATATCTTCGACTTTAAATCGTCGATCAATTATTTGAAATGAGAGTTAACTCGGCCTTTTCAAATAATTCACATATATTTAGAATTTCAAAACAATTCATTTCAATGGTTAAATTATTCGACATCACTAATTCAGGTCATTAATTGTAATTTTCACGCCAAGCACATTCAACCATCAAATATCTCATAAACCGAGCAAATTCAGTTTATTTCCATTCCATATCATTTATAATATTTTATCATGATTTATCTCTATTTTTATTTATTTAAAAATAGCTAATTCATTCAAACGACGCTTCAGGCCATAACGCGGCCGTGGCGCTGTTTTTCTTCAGATTTGATTTACACATATCCGAAAATCTAACCGTTGGATCTTCATAAATTTTATATCATTAGAAAGATCTTTTTAAAATGAATCCAACGGTTCCAGTTTTGGGAAAATCCGACGGTCGGATCTCCCGGTACACTCGTTTGAAGTTTCGATTTCAAATTACGAACTGCAGCATCGTTATTCGATTTATTATAATTATAATTATATATATATAATTATAATTGATTCCGGCGCTGTTTTTCTTCATATTTGATTTACACATTCCAGACAATCCAACCGTTGGATCTTTGCAAAGTTGGTGCCATTGGAAACATATTTCCAAGGCGAACCCAATGGTTGTGATTTCGGGAAAATCCGATGGCCGGATCTCCCGCAATAATCGCTTGAAATCACGGTTTCAAAATATGAACTGCAGCTTCGTTACTCGATTTATTTTAATTATATTCGTATATATATATAAATATAATCCATTCTTCGATTTCAAAACCATATGCATTTCAGACATTTGATAAAAATGGTATTTTTATCCAACAAATATTTATTTCAACACTTCACTATTTTTAACAATTCATGTGTATAATAAAAATGTGATTTTTATTGTAAAACAATTTATTTCAAAACACGACTGTTTTATATAGTCCAAATAGATGATAAAAATGGGATTTTTATTTTAAAACAGTTTATTTCAAAACACGATTATTTTATATAGTTCAAATAGATGATAAAAATGTGATTTTTATTATAAAACAATTTATTTCAAAACACGATTATTTTATATAGTTCAATTAGATGATAAAAATGTGATTTTTATTTTTCAAAGAATTTATTCAACACATGAATGTCACTCGACACATGAATTTCTATTCAACACATGAATTTAGTTTTTAGCACATGAAAATAAATCAAACACAGAAATATTTCAGAAAATTTCGGCAGCATAACGGCAGGGTAGTTAAAACCGGGACCGTATCGATGTACGGCTCCTCGCTCTACCTTAAAACCTTGCGGTTTTTGACAATGGGGATTTCATGCATCTAATTCGCACGCAGGCGAGCATGTTTTTCTTTCATTTCCACAACCTATTCTAATTTTGTTTTCAACCACAAATGGGTATTTTTCAACCACAATCAATCATTCTCAACCATAAACTATTCTATCAACCATTCCCATTATTTATCAAATTTCACATCAACCAAATAATCCAAACAATATCACAACCAATAAATATCGTCCATGGTCTGTGGACGAGGGGAGTGTGTATATATATATATTCGTATATAAATATATTTCAATTCACTTTAATTCATTTCAATGTCATTTCATTGCATATATAATTTTTACAACGCATATATAACTTATACATTGAAAATACAACTTATACAACGCTTATACATGAGGTGTACAATGCTTATATAACTCATACATCGAATATATAATTTATACATCGTCGTTCTCCATATCGTTTATAAATTAGAAATCTCACACTGGGTTCCACTCCACCAAAAATTGCAGAAGGCTCAGAAAAATATGCGGTCTCTTCTAAAATGTAGAAGACGTCCGCACGAGTCCACTGTTTCTTGTTTCACTGAATTTCGACTACATAGAAAAAAGATACGATTTTTATTGTAAAATCATAAACCGTAGCGCTTTAAAGTGCTATTAAACAGTTTAAATAATATCAGCTATTACCTTTCTGAAATCTTCAAAACTAGGTTTGCAATTTTCGTGCAATCCGTGAATCGATAGGACGATCGGCCTTCACCACGAAGAAGATGTAACAACCCGTATTTTCAATAACCTGTTATAACGTAAATCGAGGCAGAATTTAATTCTAAAATCTGAATCAAGGGAAACGGGCTGTGCCATTGCGTTCGTCTCGGAAAAATACGCGAAATAGAGTCTGAGTTTTCGAAAATCGGAGTCCGTATGACCCGATTAAGGCCCAACGAAGTTTTCAGAAAATTTCAAAGTAAAAACAGATTTCAAATTCAAGTTTGAATTTGGAAATTAGGTCAGATTGGGCTAGGCGGGAAAATTCCCGCCAGAGCACCCAAGTCGACAGCCCTGTCGACTTGGGAGTCGACTTGGTTGGACCCAAGTCGACAGCCCTGTCGACTTGGCTGTCGACTTGGTCCAGCCGGGCAGTTTTGCCTGGTGCACCATTTTGGGTTTGTGTTGAGTTTGGGGGCCAGATTCGGTTTTGAGGGCTGAGATTGGAACTAGGGTTTAATCCTAAGGTTGAAACTAGTCCTAATCTCTATAAATAAGGCCCTAACCTAACTCTAAATCATCATTATTCATTCAAGTAACTAAACTATGGCAAAATCATTCCTCTCATGGCCTCCACTCTCTTCATAAAATTCCTAAGTCATTTCTATGAGAGATTTTCAATGCATACAAGTGTTTTCAAGCTTGTATTAGCATCATTAGCTTGCATTGAAGTCAAGTTTCCACATTTACATCATAAAGCAAGGGTTTTGATCATTTTGTCTCAAGGGTTTTCCTATTAGAGCTTGCATTTTGGGTCTATTTGATTGCATAAGGGCTTTGTCATATTTTTTGTGTCTTCATAAGCATTGTAAGCCCTATTCAACTTTCATACTTAAACTCTAAAGTTAAAAGTATGATATGCAAGTTTATCATGTTATGTTATGCAAGTATGCCATGTTATGATATGCAAGTTTACCATGTTATGCTATGCAAGTTTGCCATGTTATGATATGTAAGTTTATCATGTTATGTTATGCAAGTATGCCATGTTATGATATGCAAGTTTACCATGTTATGCTATGCAAGTTTGCCATGTTATGATATGCAAGTTTATCATGTTATGTTATGCAAGTTTGCCATGTTATGATATGCAAGTTTATCATGTTATGTTATGCAAGTTTGATATGCAAGTTCGTCATATGATATGCAAGTATGTTATGCAAGTTTGGGATGATCATTTTGTTCATGTTATCATGTTATGCAAGCTTATCTTGAGTATGTGAACATAAAGCTTCAAGCTTTATGCTAAAGGTTGCATTTTGGCAACATGCAAGTCATCATATCCCTTATGATAACTTGCATGTGAGACTAAATGCGAACTTATGGCCATTTCTACATGTCATTTATCACCATGTATCACCAATATGCTAAGTTTGGTTTTATGCATGCTTTTGAGGCCCAAAAATGTAATATGCAAGTATATGAACATATGTACATTTCATATGCCACCATGTTAAACTTGTGGCTTCAACACCTCTATGTCATGATTATGCCAAGTTCCCTCTTTCTATCCTTTATGCGCTACTGCGATATGTAAGCGATGGGATTGCGTTTGGGGTTGGGTAAACTTAAAAGACATAAAAACATAAGATTGGGAATTTACCTATTAAGTTAGGTCTACCCATTGGGAATTTACCTATTAAGTTAGGTCTACCCAAATGCTTGAAAACTTGTAATATGTTTTGGAAACATGATGGACATGACACTTAGAAAATATAAGTATGACCAACTCGAGGTTGGGTTGAGTTTGTAGCGTAAAACTACCCGGAACCGACCGGCTTAACTAGTTGCTACAAACAATAGGACCCAATGTGAGAAGTTGGTCATGTTGTACCTTGAACCCGAGGTTAGACCAAGTTGTGGTGTAAAGCTACCCGGACCCGCCCGGCTTAACTAGTAACCACAACAAGGTCTAATGTGAGAGGTTAAGGCGCATTAAATTAATTAATGCCTCGTGATTAGGGTTAAGTCATGGTCCACTTAATACTTAACCAATTTGGGCTTGGTAGATTAATCAGGGTTAAGTCGTGAACTCATCGTTACACTTAACCAAGTTAATCCATGATTAGCAAGAGGGTTAAACCGTACTTAACCCACTAGAAAAATCCTAGCAATGGGGGTCCACTCCAGCAGTAATCCCAAGTTTGTATCATTAAGACCCTAGGGTCTAGGCTAGGGAGGGGGCACGATTACTGGACTGGAGGTAAGCGACAAAAAACGACGGCAGATGGGTACGCCGGTGTAGTTCCGGGCGGACTATGGTCGTGCATATAGTCCGAAGCCAGGGAAAACATGCACGGGTACCAGTAGATCGAGACTGTGCACTCATGTTTATGGTGTCCAGGGGTTGACGCCCTAGGGCTTGATACACCCGACGGGAGACCCGGCACAGTCTGACTACAATTATGTTTGGGCCGTATGGACACCAACACGTGACGAGTTAGGCTTATAGGGAGCCGATCGACTAGACCGTTTGGTTGGACCTCGAATTGGGGTCACTTCATGTTATTGGGCCAAAGCTTGGGCCAAGGGATCAATACTTGTTTATTCAAGTCATGTTAGTTTGCTAGTACACCTGTGGTGCAAAACTTTAAACCTGATTATGCGATGACACCTTTATCTACCTTGTTAGTTAATCATCATGCTAGTATGTTGTTATCCTTATGTTCATCCCTGCTTCTCATGCCAGTTAACTTTACCAGTTTACATTGATTGTAGTAGGGCTTACTCAGTCTTTTTGACTGACCTGTTTTTCTTTCGCCTCTTTTCTTCCGTTTCCCCCCCAGGTTCTCAGGGTGGGAATATTGGAGCTTAGCTTGGATTCCTGATCGCTTGCTTGTGGGATTTTAGCTCATGTACGGTCTTGACATGAAGCTAGCTATGGTTATCACTTATTTTGGGAATAGTACTTATGTATTTCAGTTTTTCAGTAATGTTGTTTTTATCTAGACTTGTGTATTTGGAAAGTTGACCTTATGTTGTACCAGACTTGTTTTGAAATGGTTTGAAATCTTCCGCTGTTTTACTTATCTTATTTACTCTGTTTACATATATACATATGTTCTTGTTCTGCCTTGATATATCATTATGCATGTTTACCTGATTCAAACGCCGCTCCAAAGTCAGAGTGCTTGCAAGAGTCACCCTGGCGGAGGTGGGGTGTTACATTTGGTATCAGAGCATATGGTTTACGAGAAGGGACAAAAAGGTTTTTAAAAACTTTTGGAAAACTATTTTCAAAACCAAGTATAAAGTATTTTCCAAAGAAAAGTCTAGTTTATTTTAAAGGCTATTCCCCAAAAAGCCATTAGCAAAATTCCTTCGTTTTTTTCCATTCTGAATCTATATTTTTCTTCATTTTCAGTATGGCCAATAACTTTGCCATTCCGGAGGGAGTACACGTACCTGTTTGGTATAGGAGACTTTTAGAGGCTAGGGCGACCGAAGCCGGCCCCGCAGATGTTCCTCCTCCTCCTGTCGCTGAGGTTCCTCTTCCTCCTCCCCCTCAGCATCCTCAAGCTGACTTCGCAAAGACTTGCAAGGATTTCAAAGCAATGGGTGGCAAGAACTTTCAAGGCACTGAGACTTTTGTAGAGGCCAGAAATTGGTTGAAAGAGACCGAGGATTTATTTGCTATCTTTGGGTTAGACGATCAGAGGAAGATCTTGTTGGCGGTTTGGCTTATGAAGGATGATGCCGCTTATTGGCGGGAAGTCACCAATGGTACTAGGCCTGTTGAGACTTGGGCCGATTTCAGGGCAAGGTTCGTGCTTAAGTTTCTATCTTCTACTGAGGAGAATCTGCAAATGGAGAGGTTCATAACTTTGAAACAAGGAGATATGTCTGTCAAAGAATATGTGAACAAGTTCAATCAGTTAGCTCGTTTTGGCTTGGATATGGTGAATACTCCTCAGAAGAAGGCTCTTCGTTTTGCTAGAGGACTGAATGAGCCGTTGCAGGGATTGGCTATGTCACATATTCCCCATGGGGCCACGTTTGAGAGCTTGGTTGATATGGCGTTACTTCAGGGAGATGTCAAGAAAGAAATCAAGTTGAATGATACTCAAGCCAAGAAGACTGATTCCCAGTGGAAAGGAAATCAGGGTAATCCAAGTGGTCAGAGCAGTCAAGGCAATCAGAACAAGAACAAGAACAAGAGTCAAGGCAACAAGGGAGACAACAACAAGGGCAAGAACAACAAGGGGAAGTGCCATTATTGTGGTTCAGTTGGGCATCTTATTAAGGATTGTAAGAAGAGGAAAAGGAAGAATGGTGAATGCTTTTTCTGCGGTGAGACTGGACATTTCAGTAAGGATTGCCCGAAGAAGCAAGGGCAAGGCCAGGGTCAGACTCAGCGTGCTGGACCTCCAGGAGGGCAAGTTCATGCTCTCAATGCCGCTCCAGTTCCCGATCGAGGTAGTATTTCTGTTGAAAGCCTTGTATATATTTCTGATTATCCTGTTCGTACCTTGTTTGATTTTGGTGCATCGCATAGTTTATTTCATCTGATCTAGTTGAAAGTTTGCACCTAAGTACTAGTCTAGTTAATGATCCCGTGTGTGTTTCAAATCCAATTGGGGTTTCCGCCCATTTGTCTATGATCTACGTGGATTTGAAAATCTCTATCTTTAGTGTAGAGTTCTCGTGTGATGCTTATATTCTCGGTTTCATGGGGTATGGGTTGATTTTGGGCATGGATGGGTTGTCCAGCTTTGGAGCCATCCTTGATTTTTTGAGCATAGGGTTGTGAGGCTCATGACTCGCCTCGGTAATACCCTAAAAATTTCTTGTAACCCTATGGGTCCCGTCATGTTGTGTTATCTTGAATCCCTCAACTCGTCTATCGATAGTTTGCAATCGGTGAGGGTGGTCCGAGAATATCCTGATATCTCAGGTGAAGTGAAGGGGTTACCCCCTAAACGCAAGTTTAATTTCTGCATTTATCTGGTTGATAATGCAAAGCTGGTTTCTTTGCCCGTTCGGCACATGGCTCCGCGTGAAAGGCGGGAGCTAAGTAAGCAAGTGAAGGAGTTGCTTGAGAAGAACTTCATTCGATGAAGCATTTCCGAGGAAGGTGCTCTAGTAGTATTCGCTACTAATGTGGACAGTATGCTTCGCCCGTGTGTTGATTATCGTGAGTTGAACAAGAAGAATAGACAACCATTACCAATGATCGATGATTTGTTCAGCTTGTAGGAACATCTGTTCTCTCTTGATATTGCTACTGGGTTCTATCAGCTCAGAGTAGCTGAAGATAGTATAGACAAGACTGCGTTCAGAACTCCGGGTGGATTCTTAGAATGGCTGGTCATGCCATTCGGTTTGACTAATGCACCCGCCTACTTCGTGGACTTGATGAGTAGGGTGTTCAGGGAGTTCTTGAACAAGTTTGTCGTGGTCTTCGTAGATGATATTCTGATCTTCTCTAAAGATGAGGAAGAGCACGCAAGGCATCTCGTGGAGGTGATTGATACGCTTAGAGCGCATCAGTTGAAAGCCAAGTCCTCCAAATGTCATTTTGGAGAAAAAGAAGTTAGATTTCTTGGGCACATGGTTTCTAAGCAAGGCTTAGTGGTGGATCCTGCTAAAGTGGTCGCGGTTCAAGACCGGAAAGCTCCGACGAGGACAATTGAAGTAAGAAGCTTTCTCAGTTTAATTAGTCAGTTAGCGTCCCTTGAGCTTAGACCTACCCTTCTGGATCAAGTAGGGACTTCACAGAAAGAAGACCCGCAGTTAGTCGAGATCATGGACAAGTTAATTCGAGGCGAGATGTTAAGTCACCTCGCTATAGATGACAAGGGATGGCTAAGACGCAGTGAGAGAAAGAAGGCTCTTGAAGATGCACATCACTCGAGGAGGTGGCCGAGTTTGTCCCAAGGTGCATGTTGTGCCAACAGGTTAAGGCCGAGTCATAAAAAGCCCGGTGGGCTATTACATCCATTAGAGGTCCCCGCAATGGAAGTAATAAAGCGTCACAAAGGATTTCGTGGATGGACTGCCTAGATCAAGGAAAGGGAATATGAGCATGTGGGTCATAGTAGGTAGACTCACGAAGAGTGCTCATTTCACTCCGGTAAAGAGCGAAAGGACTGCATCATAGCTAGCGACAGTTTACTTTCAAGAAATAAAGTGGTTGCACGAGGTTCCCTAAAGTATAGTTAGTAACCATGACTCAATCTTCACTAGCCAGTTTTGGGATAGTCTACGGGAAGTCATGGGCAAGCAACTGAATCTAAGTACGGCCTATCATTTGCAGGCGGATGGTTCATTTCGTTCAAGCATGAGTTATAGAAAATCACGTTAGTAAGAGCAATTGGCAACGTGGATTGGTATTTCCAAGAAAAGTTCTACTGCGTGGAATACTTTATAGTAAGTAAACGAGATCCAGGATTCACTAGTGAATTTTGGAGAGCTTGCATGAAACCATGAGGTCATAGTTATGTTTAAGCCAAGAATAATAGAAGAGTAAGTGAAAGACGAGAGGCGACAATGAAATGGGTTCTAACCCATATTTGGAAATAAGAGTTAAGAAGCTAAGAAATCATGAGGTAAAAGACGGTCAAAGCACAGTGGAGTTAAACTCAAGGAAACGTGACTTAGAAGACTGAAGGCTAGATACGCGCATCATATCTCTTTCTAAGAGTATATCCTTGATCCTTGTTTTACGGTGAAACTTACTCGCATGTTATCTTTTACGTATATCCTCTCGGTCCCATTCTCGATCCCATTTCTGTTGTAAACTCCATAAGGGGGTATGACTCATCGGTTAGTAATACATGTCAAGGTTTGAAGGGGTCCGTTAGGTTGACTAAACCTTTTGGGCTTTTATAGAATATGGGTTGAGTTAGGAAGGGATTTCTTGTAATCCGAAAGGAGTATATCCTGCTTATCTTCCCGATCTCTTTGTAGCATATCTTTTGCTATCCATGTTAGTCTTGATTATCTAGTTTATCATGTTAATCTTGTCATGAGAACCTTAGGTAGAAACCCTTTGGATGAAACATGTGTTTGAAACATGTTATGCTTGATGGTTGCAAGTGGTTACTCGTGGATGCATTATACACGTTAGGCACTAGATCGACTCACACACTCCTCATAGTGCATATGCATGAGTGTTTATGCTTATTCATGGATGAAATTTTTTGTGTTATCACATGGATGTTGCATATGGATGTATGTTATGTGCACACATATAGATGTTATACATTATGTTAGGAATTGCATACATATGGATTCATTTCACTAACATAATTTGCATTGATGATATTTGCGTTAGATAAGTACATATACACACACCTTTGCATATGTTCATACAACATTTAGAATCTTGTAAGGACAATGATTGCTCGTGGATGATGTTTTGAGTAGATGGATGATTGGATGGTAGGATACGTTCTTCCTAACTTGAAGATTTCGGGGACGAAATCCTTTAAGGAGGGGAGAATGTAACAACCTGTATTTTCAATAACCTGTTATAACGTAAATCGAGGCAGAATTTAATTCTAAAATCTGAATCAAGGGAAACGGGCTGTGCCATTGCGTTCGTCTCGGAAAAATACGCGAAATAGAGTCCGAGTTTTCGAAAATCGGAGTCCGTATGACCCGATTAAGGCCCAACGAAGTTTTCAGAAAATTTCAAAGTAAAAACAGATTTCAAATTCAAGTTTGAATTTGGAAATTAGGTCAGATTGGGCTAGGCGGGAAAATTCCCGCTAGAGCACCCAAGTCGACAGCCCTGTCGACTTGGGAGTCGACTTGGTTGGACCCAAGTCGACAGCCCTGTCGACTTGGCTGTCGACTTGGTCCAGCCGGGTAGTTTTGCCTGGTGCACCATTTTGGGTTTGTGTTGAGTTTGGGGGCCAGATTCGGTTTTGAGGGTTGAGATTGGAACTAGGGTTTAATCCTAAGGTTGAAACTAGTCCTAATCTCTATAAATAAGGCCCTAACCTAACCCTAAATCATCATTATTCATTCAAGTAACTAAACTATGGCAAAATCATTCGTCTCATGGCCTCCACTCTCTTCATAAAATTCCTAAGTCATTTCTATGAGAGATTTTAAATGCATACAAGTGTTTTCAAGCTTGTATGAGCATCATTAGCTTGCATTGAAGTCAAGTTTCCATATTTACATCATAAAGCAAGGGTTTTTATCATTTTGGCTCAAGGGTTTTCCTATTAGAGCTTGCATTTTGGGTCTATTTGATTGCATAAGGGCTTTGTCATATTTTTTGTGTCTTCTTAAGCATTGTAAGCCCTATTCTACTTTCATACTTAAACTCTAAAGTTAAAAGTATGATATGCAAGTTTATCATGTTATGTTATGCAAGTATGCCATGTTATGATATGCAAGTTTACCATGTTATGCTATGCAAGTTTGCCATGTTATGATATGTAAGATTATCATGTTATGTTATGCAAGTATGCCATGTTATGATATGCAAGTTTACCATGTTATGCTATGCAAGTTTGCCATGTTATGATATGCAAGTTTATCATGTTATGTTATGCAAGTTTGCCATGTTATGATATGCAAGTTTATCATGTTATGTTATGCAAGTTTGATATGCAAGTTCGTCATATGATATGCAAGTATGTTATGCAAGTTTGGGATGATCATTTTGTTCATGTTATCATGTTATGCAAGCTTATCTTGAGTATGTGAACATAAAGCTTCAAGCTTTATGCTAAAGGTTGCATTTTGGCAACATGCAAGTCATCATATCCCTTATGATAACTTGCATGTGAGACTAAATGCGAACTTATGGCCATTTCTACATGTCATTTATCACCATGTATCACCAATATGCTAAGTTTGGTTTTATGCATGCTTTTGAGGCCTAAAAATGTAATATGCAAGTATATGAACATATGTACATTTCATATGCCACCATGTTAAACTTGTGGCTTCAACACCTCTATGTCATGATTATGCCAAGTTCCCTCTTTCTATCCTTTATGCGCTATTGCGATATGTAAGCGATGGGATTGCGTTTGGGGTTGGGTAAACTTAAAAGACATAAAAACATAAGATTGGGAATTTACCTATTAAGTTAGGTCTACCCATTGGGAATTTACCTATTAAGTTAGGTCTACCCAAATGCTTGAAAACGTGTAATATGTTTTGGAAACATGATGGACATGACACTTAGAAAATACAAGTGTGACCAACTCGAGGTTGGGTTGAGTTTGTAGCGTAAAACTACCCGGAACCGACCGGCTTAACTAGTTGCTACAAACAATAGGACCCAATGTGAGAAGTTGGTCATGTTGTACCTTGAACCCGAGGTTAGACCAAGTTGTGGTGTAAAGCTACCCGGACCCGCCCGGCTTAACTAGTAACCACAACAAGGTCTAATGTGAGAGGTTAGGGCGCATTAAATTAATTAATGCCTCGTGATTAGGGTTAAGTCATGGTCCACTTAATACTTAACCAATTTGGGCTTCGTAGATTAATCAGGGTTAAGTCGTGCTCTCATCATTACACTTAACCAAGTTAATCCATGATTAGCAAGAGGGTTAAACCGTACTTAACCCACTACAAAAATCCTAGCAATGGGGGTCCACTCCAGCAGTAATCCCAAGTTTGTATCATTAAGACCCTAGGGTCTAGGCTAGGGAGGGGGCACGATTACTGGACTGGAGGTAAGCGACCAAAAACGACGGCAGATGGGTACGCCGGTGTAGTTCCGGGCGGACTATGGTCGTGCATATAGTCCGAAGCCGGGGAAAACATGCACGGGTACCAGTAGATCGAGACTGTGCACTCATGTTTATGGTGTCCAGGGGTTGACATCCTAGGGCTTGATACACCCGACGGGAGACCCGGCACAGTCTGACTACAATTATGTTTGGGCCGTATGGACACCAACACGTGACGAGTTAGGCTTATAGGGAGCCGATCGACTAGACCGTTTGGTTGGACCTCGAATTGGGGTCACTTCATGTTATTGGGCCAAAGCTTGGGCCAAGGGATCAATACTTGTTTATTCAAGTCATGTTAGTTTGCTAGTACACCTGTGGTGCAAAACTTTAAACCTGATTATGCGATGACACCTTTATCTACCTTGTTAGTTAATCATCATGCTAGTATGTTGTTATCCTTATGTTCATCCCTGCTTCTCATGCCAGTTAACTTTACCAGTTTACATTGATTGTAGTAGGGCTTACTCAGTCTTTTTGACTGACCTGTTTTTCTTTCGCCTCTTTTCTTCCGTTTCCCCCCCAGGTTCTCAGGGTGGGAATATTGGAGCTTAGCTTGGATTCCTGATCGCTTGCTTGTGGGATTTTAGCTCATGTACGGTCTTGACATGAAGCTAGCTATGGTTATCACTTATTTTGGGAATAGTACTTATGTATTTCAGTTTTTCAGTAATGTTGTTTTTATCTAGACTTGTGTATTTGGAAAGTTGACCTTATGTTGTACCAGACTTGTTTTGAAATGGTTTGAAATCTTCCGTTGTTTTACTTATCTTATTTACTCTGTTTACATATATACATATGTTCTTGTTCTGCCTTGATATATCATTATGCATGTTTACCTGATTCAAACGCCCCTCCAAAGTCAGAGTGCTTGCAAGAGTCACCCTGGCGGAGGTGGGGTGTTACAGAAGAGCAGGGAGAGGCGCACCTCCACCAGAAGTGGGGTCTACTTCGGTGGTCCCTATCAATGGCGGCGGCGAGATGAACTCCGGAACTTTGGAGGTGTGATTCTCACAAAATACGAGACGATAAAACCCAAATTCTATATGGATGTGTAGATCTCGAAGAGTACTACAAAATCCATAACTGCGGCAGTGGATTTCGTGAAGTGGATTGGGAGAATTTGAAGAGAGAAGGCCTTGTGCCTTTTCCGTCGTGCGTAGCTGATGGGGGAGAGAGAATGTCGAGGAGAGAGGGAGTGAATCAGCAAATAGGATTTTTCTATTTATTTATATATTTTTAAATTTCTAAAATACCCTTTGTCACATACGAACTGCAATCCAAACCCAACGACTGTCGTCCTCAGCTAAATACTCCCATTCCGAACACAATGGGATATGTTTCGTAGGCCCATTCGACTGTTTCAGTCAGTTTCTCTTCAAATTAAAATATAAAACATTCAATATTTGATTTGAACGCACATTTCAATTTGCTGGGGCCACATACTGATTCTAAAAATTCCCAAAAAATAAATCTAGCTATGTTTTGACTATATGGTCCCAACAAAACTAGTTTCGTCGAATTCTGAGACCGTTTGAAAAATGGCCATTTTCTGGTCCATCCAATGTAACTGTAATTGACCAAAACACATTTTCCTTTGCAATGCTCACATATCAACTTCAAAAATTATGGAATTTGAAACATAGCAATAATTTCACATCCCAAATCCAACAAAAGTGGTTTCGTCGAATTCTGAGGTCGTATGCAAAATGTCTATTTTCGAGGGCTATATATTCTCTATAGCGACCTTTCTGAAAATTCATTTGGCCATAACTTTTGATACCCGCTACGAAACTTCGAATTTTTAGATTCGTTAGAAAGATATTTCTTAACAGATTTAGATATTGTTGGTTTCACTAAAATCCATTTTTATTTGCACCCGGTACAGGCGGTCAAAGTTTGAATTCAAATTTTGAAACTACCGCGCCATTTCAGGCCTTGTTTATAGTTAAAATTAATTATATTTATTTTCAAACTTCGATTCAAACATACTTTTCATCGTTATTATTTAAAATATTTATTTTAAATCAACTATTTTAGCCAATTAAAAATTTTTAAACTGGTTCAGATTTTCTGGGTTGTTACAATTTGTAATCAATGCATTCCTTTTGATATACGACATTGTCAGTGGGAAGACAAGCATATGCTTAATTGGAGATTTGTAATCAAATCCTTCCCTTTCTTTTTGCATGGCAGTTAAGTACAACTGATTGGACTTGAATTATTTGAGAGGAATATGCCAAATTCCTAAAATCTTTATTAAGTGCATATTATATATATATATATGCATAAATATGACTATATATATAATATCACTTAGTTCGTTTATTCTTCAAAACACATGAGGCGGGGTATGAAGCATTCATGTTCCTTTCTTCATAAAAATAGTACTAGACAGGGATCAAACTCAGAACACTCCACCAAACTTTCTAGGCCTTTACCAGTGTGCTACAACTTCCTTTGCGATTTAGAACTTGTTAGGGCTGACAATTAGAACCGAAAACCCGAACCGAACCGACCCGAAAAGACGCGAACCCGAACCGAACCCGATGGGTCTTGGGTCGGGTCTAGGTGATGAAAAATACCATCAAGACCCGATCAAACCCAACCCGCATAGACCCAACCCGAAAGACCCGACCAAAAAGTATTGAAATATATGTATTTTTAGTGTTATTATTCAACCAGACCCGAACCGACCCGACCCAACCCGAGATTCGACCTGACCCGACCCGAACCGAAGCTTGGGTCAGGTCGGGTCCAGATTTTTGAAATGTATAGTTTAGACCCGAAAAAACCCGACCCGCCTAGAACCAAGACCCGGCGGGTCGGGTCCGGGTCCATCGGGTCGGGTCTAATTGCCACCCTTAGAACTTGTTGATTCCAAGAAGTAGCACTTTTCCATGCAATTGTTCTTTGATTGAGACAGAGGGGACTTTTATTTACAATCCGTAAAAAACACACAAAAATACCCAATGTATCATTTATTTATATACAATAAAGATAAGATATTAGCATAAAAATAAACACTTTTACATGTTAATCAGTGGCCTAACATGCTAATACACGTTTGGGTCGACCTATGGATCGACCCATGTATGGGTTGGGTCGACCAATGTGTCGACCCAAGTAGGGTATGGGCCGACCCACGCCACGTAGAAGCGACATATTTTTTTCTATTTGATGTCCTAGATTTTATTATTTTGAATCAGAAGAATATAGTTAGTTTGGACATCAATAAATAAACCTATTGTGCTAGCCATCAAATTTATATTTTTCTAAGTGGATGCAGGAGCTCTACCATTTTCTTTTTCCTTCAGTTCTTCAGAATGCAGAAAATATTAGATTTAGCTTATCTGGTTTAAGATTTGGAGGAAGATATCGTAGATTTAAGATTTAGATGTCCATGTTTTTTGTCCATGTGAGGTAAGTTCTTCGTATCCGAATTTAAATAGTTTATTTCATCCTTCTTGAATTTAGATTTGTAAATCCGTGAAACATATAGTTTGTAGATTCAAATAGGAAAGACCACGGATAACGAATCTAAATCCAAATCAGATCTAGAACTTGGAGCACAAATTTCAGATGGGTGGATTTAAATTATTCTTTTTAATAGTTGTATGTATCACTATTTGATTCAGATTAAATTAATAAGATATTTTCTCGGTCTTCTTTTCCCTTTTTTCTATGTCTAATTTTATACTTTGTTGTGGTTAAGTCCAAAATATACCCAGATTTGTAATTTTGGCATAAGTATACGACTGATTTAGGCACTGATTTGTATGCCTAATCTATGCGACTGATTAATCCTTTTTATTTTGCATGCACTAGGAAATATGATTCAGTTGGGATTATAAAAGAAAAGGATTTGATAATTTGAGGCTAAATTGACATACATGGAAAAACTGTAATAAAATGAGAACTTGGACTGAAAATAGGTAAACTTGATAAGACTTGTCAAATACCTATGACATAGGTTGACATGAAATAAATAGTATTACACACAGTAGATTTGTATTTGAATGTTAAATCCGAGAATTCCAATATTTATTTGTTAAATTACCATTTAGATTTAAAATGGAATGAGTAAAAAATTGTTGGAATTGAAAGAAAAAAGAATATAAGCCCATCTACATCCAAGCTTACTGTAGTTAAGCCAAATTAGGACAAATAAATTGAGAACAAGAATTAATGTATACTGATTAAATTAGGAAGTTAGAAAAATTGGTTAGGAAAAAAGAATATATTTGCATAGTTCGGTTTGTAAGAGAAATGGAAAACATAATTGCAAGTATAAAAAGAAATAAATGTGTGGATTGGTGTGAAAGAGCGATTTAGCCATATCGTGCACTGTTCAATAGCCTAATTTTTTTTGAAAAGAATGTCTTGCAGTTATTAGTTCCTATTGTTGTAATTATCTTAAACTATGAAAATATATTATTGTGCAATTTTGATAACCAATCAAATAGGAACATGCCTAACTTCCTAAAGAACTAATTTATAAAGATATTAAGAAAAAGGGTGACATAACTAAAGTATATTATGTAGATAAATGAACTAAGAAATCAAGTTAAACACTTGATAGCTAAAAAGGATTGTAATCTATTATGATAGTTGTATAAACACATAAATGGATATTAAAAAGACAAGTTGAATATATTGGCAAGAATAATATTAAGATGTCTGCAGCAATAGCCCAACGGTTAAGGACTTTGCGCCATGGTAACAGTGCCATGAGTTTGAAACCCGGAATGGCGTGCTAAGAGCTTACCATGTGTAAACGCTAAGATCAGCCACTTATGTGGTGCTCGCGGACCAGGCTAGGTGCCCTAGGGAGGGTTTTACGACTCCGGTCGGTTTTCCTCCTGAACAAATTCACAAAAAAAAAGAATAATATTATGATAACTACGAAGACGCAAAATTGAATCATAATAGGTAGTTGTGATATATTTGTAAAGAAGATTATAATATGAAGATTATGACTAAAAGTGAAATGAAGGCTTATTATGAATAAACTCAAAATACGTGCATTAAGTTTAATAAACATAATTTTATGGCTATGGTTCTATGGTTAAAGTAACATTATAAAATGAGAGTTATAATTAAAATTGAAAAGAGTAAGAAGATATCATTATAGTAAACTTGCATTTGTGAATTGAGTTAAATAAACGTAGTGGTCCGTTCCGACAACAAACGCTGATTAGAGAAGATAAGTGACCAATAAAGCTAATAAACAAATAACTAAAGTTCAAATTAAATAAGTTGAACAATAATGTTAATTGGAAAAAAGAAAAAAAGCAAGTTAAACGCATAATGGTGTTGATTGTTTCGTAATATTTGAGGATAGATTTTAACAATATTTAAAATGTGCTAGAGTAGGATCGAGTAATATGGAATAAAATGACTTAGCGGAAGTGTTGATAATGTTATATTTAGAACTAAGCAAGTATGAACTAAATATAACGATATCACAGATAACCAGAGTAAATGCAGTAAATAAAATAAACAACACCAGGAATTTTTATATTGGTTCGAAGCACCGTCCTACGTCCAGTCCCAGACTCCTTCTGGAATTTCACTAGCAATACCTTACTTCAGCCAGAGGAACAGATTAACACACACCTGAGCAGCTAAACAGAATTTCACGCCTAAGCAGCCGAACAGGATTTCAACAAACACAACAGAAGCTTTGACTTTTATATGTGTTCTAAGTAACACAGATTAGTCACAATTTGAGTACACCCTTCCTATAATGTTATCCTCAAATAAATGATGTGTTTGTGAAGATTTAAAGGAAGTAGATTGCTTTTGAATTAAAAAGTATGAAAACAGAATCAACGATTCAAAGCAATAAGAATGATGTTGAGTGATTTAGAATGCAGAGAGTATATAGAGAGTAAGAAAGGACATTATCAAAAAGATTGTCTAGAATAAAAGAAGGAGCTTCACAACAAAAACAAGAAGGATAAAACTAAAAGACGAGCCTTCTCAGTAACTTGGGATGATTAAGAATCTTCATCTTCTGAAAGTGATAGTGAAAGCGATAACGAACAAGCTAATGTATGCTTCATGGCTAAAGAAACCGAGGTTAGTGATTTTGCTTTTGAAGATATGGTAGAAATAAATACAGAATTATTAGAATCTAGAAATAATTTTAAAAGAAAATATAAACAAGCAAATGAGGATCAGAAAAAGGCAAAATTTGAAAGAGATTTGTTGAAAGATGAAAAAGAGATATTAGACGACGAAATTAAAAAAAATTCAAGAGTCTCTATCTAATGCAAATTCTCAACTTTCCTTATTGAGTCAAGAAATTGAAACTCAAAAAGAAAAGAATAATCTGCTTACTCTTGAAAATCATGAGTTAAATACTAGGATTAAAATAATAGAATTAGACAACTCTAGTCTTAAAGTTAAACTAGATGATATTACTAAAAATGTCACTAATTTTAATAAAGGTAGAGAGAATATATCTAAAATCATAGAAAATTCTCAACCAACATCTAATAAAAAAGAACTAGGATATGTACAGAAAACTAAAGTTTCTTAAAAAAAAAAATCTAAACATAGCAAACTAGTAACACCTTCTATAAAGAAAAAGGTTTCTAAAACTTTTAATATATGGGTTCCTAAAACAAACAATTATTTTATTAGGAATAAATATATTAAAACATTCTTAGAAACCATTTATAATAACAAGGATTATATTTTTATAAGGGACGCGAACCCTCATAGGTTTGATTTCCTAAGACCTAACTTTTTGGACCCTAACGGAGGAAGTGGGTACCAATGTCATTACATATTTTTTGCAGGTCCCACTCAAAAAGAGAGGAAAATGGATATTCGACAGTGGTTTCTCAAAACATATGACAGGAGACAAAGAGAAGCCAATGAATATTATCTACTCAAAAGGAGGAACTGTCACATTTGGAGATAATTCCAAAGGCCATATCATCGGCAAAGGCGATTTGAGCAATTACGGTACATCTAATTTACCTCTTATTACTAATGTTTTGCTAGTTAAGAATTTGAAACACAATCTGCTAAGTATTAGTCAGTTATGTGAAAAAGGTTTCAAAATATCGTTTTCTGAAAATAAATGCAGTATTTCTGATAAAAATCAAAATCTTATTTTCGAAGGAAATAGGTATAAAAATATTCATATTTTAAATATGAAATGTAACAATAATCCAACTATGTGCTTGTTAGCTAAAGAAAATGATGCTTGGTTATGGCATAAAAGATTTTGTCATATAAATTTTGAGACTATTAATAAAACCTCAAAAAATGAAATCGTAAAAGGATTACCGAAAATGAAACTTAAATTGAAGAATTTATGTGACGCTTGTCAACTACGAAAATTAACAAAATCATCTTTTAAATCAAAAAAGGTCATTTCAACATTATAACCATTAGAATTACTGCATATGGACTTATTCGGTCCAACTCAAGTTCAGTCCATAAATCATAGTAGATACGTATTTGTAATAGATGATGATTTTTCTAGATGTACTTAGATAATATTTTTGAAAAATAAAAATGATACTTTTGATCATTTTAAAATGTTTGTTAAACAAATTCAAATTTTAAAAGTTTAAAAATAAAAAATATATGAAGTGATCATGGAGGAGAATTCGAAAATGAAAAATTTGATCTATGCTGCAAAAAGAGAACATTGTTGAATGGAAGTAGGCTACCAAAACATTTCTGGGCAGAAGCAGTTGCAACAGCCTGTTATGTATTGAATCGTGTTTCTATTCGACCACTTTCGAAAAATACTCCATATGAATTTTTTAACAGTAGAAAACCAAATATTTCATATTTTAAAGTTTTCGGTTCAAAATGTTTTATTTTAAATATTAAAGATCAGCTTCGAAAATTCGATTCAAAATCCGACGAAGGTGTATTTCTAGGATACTCAGGTCAAAGCAAAGCTTATCATATTTATAATAAAAGATCTAGTAAAATAGAAAAATCACTTCATGTATCTTTTGATGAATATTTTATTCAAAATACATATAATAATGAGGTTTTGCAAAATAGAATTTTAAGATGAGGATAATTTAATTGATAACACTAGAGAAAATGAAAACGTTATCTATAATATTATAAATGAAAATATCATTGAAAATCAAGATATTTCCTAAAATTACAATAAAATTGAAAATATTATTATAGAAAATGGTAATATTAATAATGAAATATTGTTCAAAATAACAATGAAGCAAGATATCCACCAAGAATATTACGAGATCATCCAGTTCAAAATATTATTGGTGAGATAAATTCTAATGTAAGAACTAGAAATTAGCAAAATTTAGTAAGTCAGGTTGCTTTTTTAACCAAATATTGAACCTAAAAATCTGAAAGAAGCATCTTCTGATGAAAACTGGATTATTGCTATGCAAGAAGAACTAAATCAGTTTGAACACAATGAAGTTTGGGTATTAGTTCCAAGACCAAGTGATCAAGCTGTTATAGCTACAAAAAGGGTTTATAAAAATAAAGCCGACGAAATAGGAAATATAACTAGAAATAAAGCTAGACTTGTTACTCAAGGATACAATCAAGAAGAAGGAATAGACTATGAAGAAACGTTTGCTCTGATAGCTAGACTAGAAGCAATACGTATCTTATTAGCCTATGCTTGCCATCATAATTTTAAAATATATCAAATGGATGTAAAAAGTGCTTTTTTAAATCGATATATAAAAGAAAGAGTTTATGTTGAACAACCACCACTATTTACACATGAAAAATATCCTGATCATGTATATAAATTAAAAAGAGCTTTATACGGTTTAAAAAAAGCCCCTCATGCTTCGTACGAACGTCTTAAAATTTATTTAATTAGTTTAGGATTTCAAATTGGCAAGGTTCATCAAACAGTATTTATTAAATGTAATAATAAAGATATTTTAATAATTCAAATCTATGTAGGTGATATTATATTTGGATCTACAAATGAAAAATTAACTCAAGAATTTTTCAAAATTATGACTGGTGAATTTGAAATGTAACATATCGGAGAATTATCATATTTTCTTGGTCCACAAATTAAACAACTACCTAATGGTATTTTTATAAATCAAGAAAAATATTGCAATTGTTGACGGCAAAAAATGTCGTAAACACTAAAGATTCCAGTTACTAGGAATTGTTATTTTGGTCGCACAGACAAGAGTAGAAAGCAGTAAATAACACAAAAGATTTATAGTGGTTCGGCCTTGTGAGGGGCCTACGTCCACTTTGAAGCATTGTTGGAATATTATTAATCACTCAAAGTTACAAGTGTGAGACCATTCGATTACATCTCCTTACATTCATCTTTGTACTAGATGATGTCATAATTAAGCTATATTATGTCATCCTTGAGGCTATATGATGTCACCTCTAAGACATGATGTCATCCTTCTCACATAAGATGTCATAATTATCATATATTAAATATATTATGAAAATGACACTTTTTTCCCTTCTTCTTCCTCAAATGGGAGATGTCATTGATGGAGCTCTCTAGAGGTCCCAAGGTGAAACGACCCGAAATCCCCCTTACGGGAAATCGCGGATTGGGTTGAGAACAAGCCACATTGGAACGCTAACAGAAGAACATTTCATTGCTTATTACAACAATTCCATCAAAATACAAGAATATATAGAGTATAAATAAATATTACACGTTCACTAAATATCAGAGATTACAATACATTTCATAGCAGTGGAAAATAATACAAAACACAACTGAAAGAGATATACGGATACAGAGCTTTCCGGATATCGTTCCAGCTGTAAACCAGGTTCCTGTGAATATAAATCTGCAAAACCCAAAACTACTAGCTGCCCGTGCGGAAAATAGGGGCACCCAAAGTTTATGTAATGACCCGAAAATCCGGACCAATTTGAGGTGACCAAATAACACAAGTCCAACCCCAAATTGCACTGGAAATTCAAGAAATTAATAGAAAGAAGATAGGGGTGAAGAAAGATAAGGTAGAACTAATATAATAGAGGAAGAAGAAGAACATCATCATCAGAGTAAACACAAATCTCACAGCGGAACAAATAAAATATAACATAACCTCTGAAATAAAACAGTTATGTATACAATAGCACTTATCAGAGTACAACACTTACAACAACAGCGGAAATAAACAATAGCTATATAATTCTGAAGCCTCCTGCTCCAAGCTCTCCAAGTGTATCTGAAAAATCCCGACTACTTGACTGCCCGTACAAATTTAGGCTTCCAAGAGTTTAGGGAAACAAAAACAAAATAAACTCCGGGTCAGTCATGGGACTGGTGTGAATAAAACTCCAACACTTGGTTAATAAAGGATATTTCATAAGACCACGCCGTGAAAATGGAACGGGTTTTTCCCTCATGAGAATCCAAAATATCTTTATATCAAAAACCTTTTGATATTATAATAATGTCTATGTACAAATAGATATCAATCTAGCAGAAACGCTTTCATCTCACGTTCTACATATAGTATACAATCGAAACCGCAAGCACGTATTGGGTAATGGATTTCCAACTATGACAAGGTATGGAACCACCTTCCGATCAGTGTACTCTAGGAACGATACACTGGAGTTCAAGAAGAACATCTTGCAACTCAGCCACACATGACCGACCACTCATTTCGCTTGAGTGTATCGAATGTATATCACCAACGGTTGGGATCAGCAACCGTTCCCGTATATATATATATATATATATATATATATATATATATATATATATATATGGGACAACATTGATAGATTTAAGAAGAAAATGAATATTCTCCAGATAAGTGATTATACACCCTACTTCGGAGCGACCGACTTAGCCATGTTGCCTGCCCGATTTTTGTCATTTACCAGATTTGAGGCTAGAAGCTACGCTTATCTTTTCCATATGATATCTTCATTTACGTGGAATACCACATCGTCATACCTGCCAAATCATTATCGATTTCCCTAACGGTATCACGGGTATGAAGCTAAGAGAAACGAATTCCTCCGCCACCAAACGAAATACGTTGGAGAGATCAACATATATGATTCGTTAGGAATACTCTGTCAGACATTCGTCCATACAAGTTGTCCTAGGACTGGACAAACCGAAGGCACTATTCAGTATATCCATCTTAGGCACTGTTATCTAAGATTTATACAACAGCCCTTGCACTTTACTCCGTCTTCAATATATTCAGCATACTTGATTCGCAACGCTTATGCCAATACGGAGTGGTTCTTCGGATAATAATCCAACCGGTCTCTCCATATTAACAACGTAAAATGGTCAAAACTTTGATAGTCGGTGATTTAACTATCAAATGAAAACATGTCCGTGTACACACAACGATCTTATTTCCAAATGGAAATATCGATCCAATCATCAAACATATATATATATATATATTCACATTTCCTTTTTTTCTATGTTTTAGAAAATATACGTTATTAACACTGGAAAACATTTCCATGGCTTATTTACGTATAACTATCCTTCCACAACTATCAGTCCCTAACTGTAAACTAGTATGAGAATGATTCCCTAAGAATAAACCCCGAAGGCCGAAACCAACATCAGATCGATACTCAGGAAACCATTCAAGTTACTAATCTCTAGTCAGTTTCTAATTTTGCTTAACTCTATTTCTTTAACTCCATTCGATTAACTCTATTTAATTAACTCTAATTGATTTTCTCTAATTCGAATAACTAGTATCTGTTTTAACTTTATTTTGAATAACTATATTCGATTTAACTCCATTCGCTTGACTCTAGATCGCAGCGATCACAATGGTTACGCCTGATTCCCTCAGGAAACATCCGACCACCGTAGGCTATCTACAGCCCTGCAAATTATGCTAGCAGTCGTGCTAAATGGTAACTTATCCTGAATAACTATGGTTGACTAACTTCTTCGAATAAACTATATTTGATTAACTTCTTTTTGATAACTCTATTTGATAACTCTAATCGACTAACTCTTTCCTATCTCGTTAATTTCCTTTTTATAATATCCTATGATTTTATAAATGCTTTATTTTCAAATTATTTCCTTTTATAAAATCGGTTGATTTTATAAAATTCCTTTATTTCAATATACATTGAAATATCCCTTTATACATCCCAGGGTCTTTTTATGATATTTAAAATATCGAATAACAATGATCAATATCATTCAAACATACCAAATCAACAACAGATTTTATAGCACAACATATATCACAATATATGAAAACGGTAAATTAAATGTTGGGGAATCCAGTCGGATCCCTCCAACCTGTCTCCCTGCATCCACAGATGTTACATAGTATAATATACATCAATTTCATTTCAATATGAAATGTTCTGATAAACAACATCAACATATATTTTAACGGTTTATGTATATGTATGTATGTATATATATATATATATATATATAATTTCAACTAACTGACTAGTAGTTCAATCAATCAAATCAACACACAACAATCAACAGTTGATTAACAGTTCTAAAAATACGTTATAAAAATATAACTGTTCAGAGTTGGTGAGTTTTACTCACTTTGGCAGTTCATCGTTAAAGAACGATAAACTGTTTGTTTGATTTGAATCAAACAACTTATTCCGCCATAAATTCAAACGAGATCCAATCCAGTTCCATTGTGGAGTTCCCGTCCATACGATCCTAACGGATCCAATCGTTCAAATTTCTGACATCGTATGACCAAGATATAATGGTTATAAGTTTATACACTATAAATTTCAATTAAAACTTTATATATTTAAAAACCGGGCCTCACCATCAACTTTAACCGGCCCAAATCGAAGCCCACGTCCTCGTTATTCCTTTTCTTCCCCAAAAATATACCGCATCGTCCTGTTACCCACTCTCCCCATTGACCCACAGTTGACCACCCTTCCCATCCACCTCGGCGACTAACCCAGGGCGCAACCACCACCATCACACTCAGCGCGTCGACCTCCACCTGCCCTACCCTCGAACCAAATTTCGGTGTTCCCTGTCCTTATCCGATCTCGCCCACGTTTTGGCTACAGGCCACTGTCGCACCCCCCAAAAAGTGATCGGAGGCCACCAAATTCCGGTGCGAGGTGCGCCTCCACCCAACTAACGTCCCATCACACTCGACTTTGTCCATCACCCACCAAATCGACCTTGAAGCCCAACCCTAGTCTTGCTGGAGCAAAATGTCGAACCCAGAAAAGGTGAACCATACACATCGAATTGAGGAGAAGGACTAGGGAATCATAGAAACACATATATCCTGATTTTTTGACTTTTCTATGATTTGATTTTAATTTCCAAAGTTGCGTTTTTGTTTGAGGATGAAAAATATACTAACGGCGCAGAAATGGGATTTGAGATTAGGTTTAGAAAATAGTTGTGGTATCATAGGGGATTTTATAATATTATATTCGAATATAATATTTATAAAAAATCAAATGCTGTATATATTAGTCCTCCAAAATTCCTATGATCACACGTGATACCCAAAAATACCAAACTGGACGTGTAGTTAGAGTTCGACATTATGGTCCCAACGAAACTAGTATTGTCGAATTTCGACTCCATTTGCTCACACAGTGTATTTTTAACCGTCAAAATACTGACTGTTTTTCACTTTAAAAATCCGTACGACCACATACTGATTCTAAAAATCACGAAACTTAACATCTAGCAATAATTTGATGTTGCGGATCCAACAAAATTAGTTTCGTCGAATTCCGACTACGTTTGCAAAAGTGGCTATTTTTAAAGCTCTAAATAACCCATTTAAATATATAAATATATTTAAATTAAATATAAATAAATTAATATTATCATATATATTCGTATATGATATCACACAGCTCCAGAATAATCATATCAGAGTTATACTTGATATCCCAGAATTCCAGATTATCTCGATATTCAATTTACATTGAAAATCCTTTTATAACGTATATAAAGCGTTACGAATTATAAAGGAATTTCACAGCGACTTCTCTGAAATTTGATTTGGACGTAAATCAAAATATACATGACGAAATCCCGATTTTTCTCTTCCACTAGAAAAATATACTTCCCTAACTCCATACGTTTCTTGTTTCATAGAAATCCGATTTAAAACGGCTTCTGTATATTCAGTTGAAGTTCAAATCGCCAAATCGCGAACTACAGCGCCATTTCAAGTTCTATTTTAATTATATTATAATTCTACGTTCAAACTGACGTCGATTGAATATACTCGTCAATATAATTCAACTCTAAGCTGAATTAAATCTTAGGGATGACCCAGTTCACAGAATAGTGTGATTTCCAATATTTTTGATTATTTCTGAATTAAATATATTATTCTATTATTTAAATTAATTAAATATTCCATATTATTTAATTAAACCCCTATTTAATTCACTATACCACTGTTTATATAATTAAATAAATTAATTATAATACCTCTGACAATGCGGGTCATTACATTCTTCCCCACTTAAAATAATTTCGTCCTCGAAATTGCTAAAGCTAGAAGACGACACTATCTACTGGGTAAAAATTTATCTGTTTACCACTTAACTTCTGTTTTAACTGAACCAACTAATATCGATTCAAATATTAATCCAGTCCGACTAACTTAAATTTTCACAAATTCTGAAAATTTTCTAACACTTTAAATTGTCGGAAAATTTCGCCATAACCTCCTTTGTACAGCCCTATCGGTAAAACCACAACTCGTCTCTCTAGGCCTTCTCCACCCCGAAAGAAAATCAAACAGCCAAGCGGCTTGCTAATTCGGCTCATAAATTCCAAACTCATATATAAAATAAACTTGTACCTTTTTATCGGGCATATCATTACATCCCTATCATTCGTTACCCCTTCTGCATATAGCAATGCATTACCAACTTGATCTCCAATCAGTTCATTCTCAAAACCAAATCATTCGCTTATACCTAAGTCAAATTCTATTTCCACTCGAGTTCCATTCTCGATTTCAAACTCTTAACTTATTAATCCAAGTTAATTCCAGATTACTTCTAATTCAATCAGTTTTTTTACTTAACTTAGTTCAAGCTAAATTTTAATTTATTTTTACCATCTTATTTTATTTAACTTCATAAGTTAAATTTAAATTCCATACTTTAAATTCCTGGGTTTATTTCAAATCAATTTGAAATCATAATACCAATTCAAAACCTTTGAATTTCTAAATAACTTGTTATCTCAAACAATTCAAAAACCAAATCTTTGGTAGTAATCCATCACTTAGCAACTCGAAAATTACACCGACGATGTTCGGATCATCATCGGAATTATTTTCCAGCAATCGAAGTGAGTTCAATACTGTATCACTTTCAGTTTGAAAAACGTTTTCAAAATCTCCCAGAAAGTTAAAATTTTCTTATTTTAAATTCAAATTCTGATTTAAATTCAGATTTACTTCATCGATTTTCATATATTACACTTATATGAATTCTAATTGGTTATCCATAACCATTTCACTTTTTATAATCTTACTCGATTATAATAACAACTAACACAACCAATATCTATATCAAAATATATTCAGGTAAAATTATTTTCATTTACCCTCTTTCAAAACATATCGTGACGACCCATCGTATTCGAGTGTTTAGAAACCCTTATCGATATTGTGGTGCCCCACCATTGACCAGAATTCATAAGCCACTCAACCAATAAAGCTCCACAATATAAAACAAATTTTTATATCAAATAACAAATATGCACTCGTATATATACACTCAAACTCAATCTAGGATATTACTAATCCCATCTCTATCGAGTTACGCCACAGAGCCAAGGTAAATCGCTTTAACCTTATGCTCTGATACCAACTGTAATGACCCGAAAATCCAGACCAATTTGAGCTGACCAATTAACACAAGTCCGACCCCAAATTGCACTGGAAATTCAAGAAATTAATAGAAAGAAGATAGAGGGTGAGGAAAGATAAAGTAGAACTAATAGAATAGAGGAAGAAGAAGAACATCATCATCAGAGTAAACATGAATCTCATAGCGGAACGAATAAAATATAACATAACCATTGAAATAAAACAGTTATGTATACAATAGCACTTATCAGAGTACAACACTAACAACAACAGCGGAAATAAACAATAGCTATATAATTCTGAAGCCTCAGGCTCCAGGCTCTCCAAAAGTATCTGAAAAATCCCGATTACTTGACTGCCCATACAAATTTAGGCACCCAAGAGTTCAGGGAAACAAAAACAAAATAAACTCCGGGTCAGTCATGGGACTGGTGTGAATAAAACTCCAACACTTCTTGGCTAATAAAGGATATCTCATAAGACCATGCCGTGAAAACGGAACGGGTTTTTCCCTTATGAGAATCCAAAATATCTTTATATCAAAAACCTTTTGATATTATAATAATGTCTATGTACAAATATATATCAATCTAGCAGAAATGCTTTCATCTCACGTTCTACCTATAGTATACAATCGAAACCGCAAGCACGTATTGGGTAATGAATTTCCAACTATGACAAGGTATGGAACCACCTTTCGATCAGTGTACTCTAGGAACGATACACTGGAGTTGAACAAGAACATCTTGCAACTCAGCCACACATGACGACCACTCATTTCGCTTGAGTGTATCGAATGTATATCACCAACGGTTGGGATCAGCAACTGTTCCCGTATATATATATTGGACAACATTGATAGATTTAAGAAGCAAATGAATATTCTCGAGATAGGTGATTATACACCCTGCTTCGGAGCGACCGACTTAGCCATGTTGCCTGCCCGATTTTTGTTATTTACCTGTGAAGACCCGTAACTTCCCCGTAAAGGAAAGCGTCGGATAGTTCGAGAACAAGCCACAATATAACGCATACAGAAGAACATTTCACTGTATATAACAACAATGCATCAGATTACAAGAATATACAGAGTTTAAAAGAATATTACATAGAATTATCAGAGATTTAAATTACATTTAAATACATAGCAGCGGAAAAATAATACAATACACAACTAGAATGAGATATACGGATACAAAGCTTTCCGGATATCGTTCCAGCTGTAAACCAGGATCCTGTGAATATAAATCTGCAAAACCAAAACTACTAGCTGCCCGTGTCAAAATAAGGGCACCCAGAGTTTAGGTTAAAACAATAAACTCCAGGTCAGTCATGTGACTGGTGTGAGAACTAAAACAGTTAATCTTTATTTTAAATCATTAGGTAAATCAAGGGACCACGCCGTATAACACGGAACGGGTTTCCTCCCAAGAATACCAGTGCATAAAACAAACAGCGCAATGCTAAATAAAGAAAAATGAAGCTGTTATAAGACCCAGGTCCCATCACACAATGTAACGCAGTCGAGGATAGGGTTTTCCCTTATAACAGCCAAAGAATGCTTGATACGTTTTAAAACAAATCATTTGATACGATTATAAGTGTATAAAACAACTTCAAATCATAAGTATCAATCATAGGCGGCATGAATGCCCCATACCACTATGTCGCCATATATAGGTTATACAATCAAAATCGCAAAGTCACGTATTTGGAAATTGGGTTTCCAACTATGAACCGAGGCTAGGGGCAAGATCCTCTACCGATTCGAGACGCTCTAGCCCGCCCCTCAGGCAAGTACTCTGTCAAGCCTTTGGATCGTCAGGGCCGGTCCACCGATGTGGATTAAAATTCCTGAACACTACGTTTCCCCACCCTATGGGGTGTAAGTCTGGTCCGTCAGCCGACCAGAATGCATCGGCCGAAACCGATATAACCGAGGCGCCTCGCAACAGCAACAACCACATAAGTCAAACTCGTCAGGGCGTGTAAAACCACTGACGCCACTTCTAGCTAGAAAGAAACGCAAGTCCTCCCTGAGGTCCGTCTCCCGTTTTTGGTTCATACCTGGTGTGAAACACGCGAGGTAAACGTTACACAAAGCTACGCCACAAAGGCCGTGCTTTGATCATCACCACAAGACTTTGCTTTTCAACAGAAGCCTTGATCATTTGCATCTTAGCATGCCACACAGGCAAACCATCCTATGCAACCGATATCAGTCACACAGAATGAAATCCGATGTCAGACACACAGTCCATTTACAAGTCCGTTCTGGGTCTGAACGAAACCGGAGGCACCTAGTACCCCGCATATCCATCGATCTCCAAGTACGTCTGGACGATCACTAACTGTTTCCATCTTCTTGGGTGTACAGCCCAATCAAGATCATCAGTTATCACCCAAACGACGTGAAGACCTCCGGTCTTCGACCATCGTCTTCATCTTCGACTTATCGTCGTATCAGTTATTCAGAATGGGATAAACCCGGTCTTTCCGAATAACTCGCGTATATATTATAAAAGTGTTACACAAACACAACATACGCCTCATTCCAACTCATTAGTCACTAACCGTAAATTAATCAAGAGAATAATTCCCCAAATATTAACCCCGAAGGCCGAAACCAACATCAGATCAATATCCAGAAAACCATTCTACTTAGCTAACCGACAGTTAGTTTCTAAATTTCTCGTTCAAATCTAATTAAAGATTTAACTATCGCCTGGAGCAAAACTGGTGATACTCCATTCTCGATCTTTTCAATCTAATTAAAGATTCATTAAAACTCCACTTAGTTTTAATCTGTGACTGGGTTAAAGAATCAGTGTCATTTAAAACACGGTTCACGATAAACCCAAAGTCACATCCCATTAATTATCGGGTTAAAGAACAAGTGTTATTTAAAACACTGTTCACGATAAACCCAAAAATCAATATCCATTCAATTCCAATTAAATATTATTTAATTGGTACACTTCATTAAATCTAAATAAAAAGATTTAATCTTTTCTCAACTGGGTTCAAGAACAGGGTTAGTGAAGACACCATTCACGACAAACCCAAATCACATTCATTAATTATCGGGTTAAAGAACAAGTGTTATTTAAAACACTGTTCACGATAAACCCAAAAATCAATATCCATTCAATTCCAATTAAATATTATTTAATTGGTACACTTCATTAAATCTAAATAAAAAGATTTAATCATTTCTCAACTGGGTTCAAGAACAGGGTTAGTGAAGACACCATTCACGACAAACCCAAATCACATTCATTAATTATCGGGTTAAAGAACAAGTGTTATTTAAAACACTGTTCACGATAAACCCAAAAATCAATATCCATTCAATTCCAATTAAATATTATTTAATTGGTACACTTCATTAAATCTAAATAAAAAGATTTAATCATTTCTCAACTGGGTTCAAGAACAGTGTTAGTAAAGACACCATTCACGACAAACCCAAATCACATTCGATATTCAATACAAGGCTCTGAATAGAAAATATATCGGCTTATATTCAATATCAAATTCTACGACTAACAAATGTCGTATTGGAAATAACGATATAAATATATATATCTTTCAAATTTCCATAACAACACCTGTATAATCACGAATTCCAACATCGAAATATTCCGAAGACAATTTCGATTCAAATCCACTCCAATGCAATCATTGGAAATTTTGGTTATTTTTAAAACCCTTTTTAAATTCAATTTATTTATTTAAAAAAATAAATAGAATTATAATTCTAGTTCAAAACTAGTTCATTTCGATAAAAATCTATTTTTATCTTTTCAAATATGGAGTTTTTTTCATCCCAATCTTTTCTAAATCATTTCTTATGATTTTACACAAATTATTACTATTTTTAATAATTTTATCAAGGCCCGTACCGTCGATTTCCAACAATGGCCATCGAACTGCACTTACAGCGACCTTTTTCGAATTTGATTTGGACGTATCTCCAAATCCAACCGTTAGATTTCAAATTTCTAATATTCGTTAGAAAGCTCTTTTCGATACGAACCCAACGGTTCCGGTTTTAGGAGAATCCGACGGTCGGATCTCCCGTAATGTCCGTTTGAAATAAATGATCGAAATTCGCGAACTGCCGCGGCGCGGCGCGTTCTATTCAGGCCATTATATTATATATATAATATATATAATATATATTTCGTCGATTTCTATTTAAAACGAATTATATAAATAGTTTTAAAATCGTTTCAAAAGCTATTTCAACTTCCATTTCAATTCAAAGCAAAATTGAATTCTTCTTTATAAATTCGTTTCAAAATTCATTTCTATTCAATTCAAATTTCAATTCAATTTGAATTCAATTCAATTCGAATTCGTTTTCAATTCAATTCATTTCGAAATCGTTTTCAATTCAATTCATTTCGAAATCGTTTTCAATTCAATTCATTTTGAATTCATTTTCAATTCAATTCATTTTGAATTCGTTTTCAATTCATTTCATTTCGAAATTGTTTTCAATTCAATTCATTTCGAAATCGTTTTCAATTCAATTCATTTCGAAATCGTTTTCAATTCAATTCATTTCGAAATCGTTTTTAATTCAATTCATTTCGAAATGAATAAAATCGATATAAATATCGTTCACGTCAAAATGGCGTCAATCTAATCAACACGGCTTCATAAATTTCTATTTTCAAAATAGTTGTTATTATCAAAATATTTCGTTCAACACATGACCAATCTCAATGAATGAGTACTGTCAACACATGAACTTTTATTTTATAATATTCTTTATTTTTCAAATTGGAATGAGGCCCAATCAGTTACCATATAAAGTTAATTACATGGATTTTCATACATCACATGTATAATAGCATTGAAAACTAATCAACCATCAACCAAAGTGCACTACACTGTATAAGCATCAAATATAGATATCTAACGCTTATAACAGCCTGTCAATCAATCGATCGACATATTTAATCAATCAGGATGAGTGAACTTCAAATTTCATCCCAACACCCGTGTGGGGTTTCAAACAATCAAACACAGATTTTGTTCGTGCTGTTGGGCGATGTGTAAAATTTATCGTCCCCAATCAATGTCATTCAAATAGGTGTACATAAACAAACCGTCCGGTTTATAAATGAATATTTTATTTTATTCACTTCACGTTAAAAATTATATTTTTAACGATAAAACATTTTATTTTAACCTATGAATTTCTATTCAATTCATTTATTAAATAAAATGATATTTTTATTTTTCTAACATATTTTAGAAAATTTCGGCGGCATAACGGCACGATACTAGAAACGGGACGAGGCCTAGCCTTATCCCCGGTCTAGTGAAGGCCCACGCCATTCACATATCAATCAAATTCACCAAACAATCAAATTCAAATCAAATAATCTAACCAACTACACAACCAAACAAACAAGTCCATGGTATGTGGACGGGTGTCGGGTGCTTCTAATAAGCACCGTCTGCATCCTAGTATATATATATAACTAGAAAAATAGAATTTGAGTGAGAAGTTCTCACCTATTGCTATCCTAGCTCCACGGCACTTCTTTTGCAGAAGTCTTCGTCGTTTCGCCTTTTTGTCACCTTCGCTGCCCAAGGCCACTATATATATAAAAATCGAATTTTTATTTCGCTATTCAATAAATAAAAAACGAATTTTTATTTCGAAGTTCAATATATAAAAATCGAATTTTTATTTCAAAGTTCAATATATAAAAATCGAATTTTTAGTTCAAAGTTCAATATATAAAAATCGAATTTTTATTTCAAAAGATCAAATCTTTTCTCTTACTTTTTAAAGTTTAACTCTTTTACCTTTCAAGTTTAAACCTTTTCTTTTTAAATTTAAACCATTTTCTTTTTAAAATAAAATCAGTTTAAAATACTTTTAAAAATCAGTTTTGAATTTCCTTTAAACCAATCAGTTTTAAACCAAACAAAAATCAGTTTTTTTCATATTATCAAAAATCAGTTTTCTTTAAATATAACCAAAAATCAGTTTTTTTTTCTCTTTTATAAAAATGCAGTTTTTAAATCCTTTTTCAAAATGCAGTTTTTATTATTCTTTTAAATCAGTTCTGTTTTTATATCATAAAAAGAAAATCCAGTTTTTAGTTTCTTCTTTTAAAACAGTTTTTATTTTTCTTTTTAAATTCAGTTTTACTATATATAAAATCTCAGTCTTACATTCTTAAACCTAAAATCAGTTTTATATTTTTCTAAACCTAAATCAGTTTTATATTTTTTTTTTTTAACCTAAATCAGTTTTTTTTCTATCGTTTAAAAAATCGATTTTCTGTTTTAAATAAAAATAAAAATAAAGTAAATAAATTAAAAACTTACAGCACTTTGAAGAAAAAAGGGGGGTGAAACTGTCGTCGGCGGCACTTCAGGAGGGGGGGTTCGGCGGCTTCATCGAGGGAGGGGGGGTTCGGCGGCTTCGTCGAGGGAGGGGGGGGAGTTCGGCGGCTTCGTCGAGGGAGGGGGGGGGGAGTTCGGCGGGTCCGACGAGGGAGGGGGGGAGGTGCGGCGATGCGCGGCAGCGCTTCGGGGGGGGGGGGGGGGGCGGCTGTCGATATCTAGGTTTTTTTTTTTTTTTTTCTTTCTATCGTGAGAAATGAAATTAATCGGGGGGGGGTCTGATATGAATAAGGAGAAAGAGATTCTTTTTTTTTTATTATTATTATTATTTTATTAGTTGACTTTCTACATACGTCATCTAAACGAGGCCCACTACCTGTCGTCCATAGCGTTTAACCCCCATTCCGAACACAATGGGATATGTATCGCAAGCTGATTCGATCACTTTGATCAGTTTCTGTTGAATTTACATTTAAATCATTATATTGAATTTTAAACGTACATTTCAAATTCCCGGGGCCACATATTAACTAGAAAAATTCCCGAAAAATATTTTCTAGCTTCGTATTGACGATACGGTCCTAACAAAACTAGTTTCGTCGAATTCTGAGACTGTTTGAAAAATGGTCAATTTCCAGTCGATTAAAATCAACTGAAACTGGTCAAACGCGTTTTCATTTGCCACGCTCACATATTGATTCGAAAAATTATGAAATTTGAAATCTAGCAATAACTTAACACCACGGACCCAACAAAACTGGTTTCGTCGGAATCCGAGGTCGTTTGCAAAATTGCTATTTTTAAGGGCCTTATATATATAAAAATATATATAAATTCCACAGCGACTATTCCTAATTTTAAACTGGACATATCTTATCATTTCTAAGATGAAATCTCAGTTTGTTAATTTCGTTACAAAGATATAGTTATACAGATTCAAATATTTCTTGTTTCGTTCAATTCTGACTTATAACGAATTCTGTATATTCATTTGAAATTAGAAATCGAATTTTCGAACTACCGCGCCATTTTCAATTCCTTTTATAATTATATATAAATATTTATATTCTAGCGACGACGCGTATAATATATATACGTTGAATTCTATTCAAAATAAATTTCTCGTCGATATTATTTAAAATAATTCATTTTAAATAATCAAAATTCGCTAAAATTGCCAAAATAAAAATTTTAAACTGGCCCAGATTTTACGGGTTGTTACAATCTCCCCCACTTAAAACTTTTCGTCCCCGAAAAGGAACAAAGTCGAAAGTGGTTTGATTAATCAACTCTACGTTCGATCTGGCTTCCATTCTCCAACTTTTCAGTTTCTGAGAATTTTCAAAATCTCAAAAAATTTGGCTAACACCCTAAATTTTTGAAAAATTTCGCCATAACCTCCCCTGCAATGGGAGCATCGGGGAATTTCAAATAGCTTCCCCGGTCCTTCAGATCTCAAAAAGAAAAAGAAAAAGCCAAGCGGCTAGCCAATTGGCTCACAAAATCATCATCACCCAAACAAAACAAGAAATTATGTAGTAAACATGTACCTATTTGTCGGGCAAACAAATTTTATTCTCTGGCTCTAGCCTCCTTGCTATGACCTGTTCAAGGTAAGTATATATATGCAAGCAAATGCGACCAATTTTCAATACAATTCAATATTTGGTGCTATTAGGCAAAATGGTTCCAAAATTAGCAAACAACTAAACAAACCACACAAACATCAATCAATTAGTGAATTAGAGTTTTCAAATTCATAACTTTGATACATATACAGAAAATCATGTTTTGATGCCAATTCACAACAAGGTGTTCTAACTATATAACTTTTGGTTCTCACACCAGCCTAATGGAAATATATAGAAATCACACCTTCGTCACTCGAAAATAAATACTGGTAACGCTGCAGCATTATCAGAATCATCCCCGGGCAACTAGAATGTGATTCTATATCTACCCAATATATTAAAACTTTGAATACACGCGGATCAGACGTATACGCAAAACCTATATATACTGGATTGTCCAACTCAATATAAATAGATTATCAAATACGAATAATTGATTTAAATTTTCAAAACAAAATTTGTTTTCACGTTAAAAATATACTCTTCACACTCGTTCTAGGATACTACTGATCCCATCTCTAACGAGTCATTCTAATTGGATATTACTAATCCAATATCTGACGAATTCTTTCGTAGGGTTCTAATGTGTCTTGTTCTCTGAGCTTGGTAAACCAAAGCTCTGATACCAACTGTGAAGACCCGTAACTTCCCCGTAAAGGAAAGCGTCGGATAGTTCGAGAACAAGCCACAATATAACGCATACAGAAGAACATTTCACTGTATATAACAACAATGCATCAGATTACAAGAATATACAGAGTTTAAAAGAATATTACATAGAATTATCAGAGATTTAAATTACATTTAAATACACAGCAGCGGAAAAATAATACAATACACAACTAGAATGAGATATACGGATACAAAGCTTTCCGGATATCGTTCCAGCTGTAAACCAGGATCCTGTGAATATAAATCTGCAAAACCAAAACTACTAGCTGCCCGTGTCAAAATAAGGGCACCCAGAGTTTAGGTTAAAACAATAAACTCCAGGTCAGTCATGTGACTGGTGTGAGAACTAAAACAGTTAATCTTTATTTTAAATCATTAGGTAAATCAAGGGACCACGCCGTATAACACGGAACGGGTTTCCTCCCAAGAATACCAGTGCATAAAACAAACAGCGCAATGCTAAATAAAGAAAAATGAAGCTGTTATAAGACCCAGGTCCCATCACACAATGTAACGCAGTCGAGGATAGGGTTTTCCCTTATAACAGCCAAAGAATGCTTGATACGTTTTAAAACAAATCATTTGATACGATTATAAGTGTATAAAACAACTTCAAATCATAAGTATCAATCATAGGCGGCATGAATGCCCCATACCACTATGTCGCCATATATAGGTTATACAATCAAAATCGCAAAGTCACGTATTTGGAAATTGGGTTTCCAACTATGAACCGAGGCTAGGGGCAAGATCCTCTACCGATTCGAGACGCTCTAGCCCGCCCCTCAGGCAAGTACTCTGTCAAGCCTTTGGATCGTCAGGGCCGGTCCACCGATGTGGATTAAAATTCCTGAACACTACGTTTCCCCACCCTATGGGGTGTAAGTCTGGTCCGTCAGCCGACCAGAATGCATCGGCCGAAACCGATATAACCGAGGCGCCTCGCAACAGCAACAACCACATAAGTCAAACTCGTCAGGGCGTGTAAAACCACTGACGCCACTTCTAGCTAGAAAGAAACGCAAGTCCTCCCTGAGGTCCGTCTCCCGTTTTTGGTTCATACCTGGTGTGAAACACGCGAGGTAAACGTTACACAAAGCTACGCCACAAAGGCCGTGCTTTGATCATCACCACAAGACTTTGCTTTTCAACAGAAGCCTTGATCATTTGCATCTTAGCATGCCACACAGGCAAACCATCCTATGCAACCGATATCAGTCACACAGAATGAAATCCGATGTCAGACACACAGTCCATTTACAAGTCCGTTCTGGGTCTGAACGAAACCGGAGGCACCTAGTACCCCGCATATCCATCGATCTCCAAGTACGTCTGGACGATCACTAACTGTTTCCATCTTCTTGGGTGTACAGCCCAATCAAGATCATCAGTTATCACCCAAACGACGTGAAGACCTCCGGTCTTCGACCATCGTCTTCATCTTCGACTTATCGTCGTATCAGTTATTCAGAATGGGATAAACCCGGTCTTTCCGAATAACTCGCGTATATATTATAAAAGTGTTACACAAACACAACATACGCCTCATTCCAACTCATTAGTCACTAACCGTAAATTAATCAAGAGAATAATTCCCCAAATATTAACCCCGAAGGCCGAAACCAACATCAGATCAATATCCAGAAAACCATTCTACTTAGCTAACCGACAGTTAGTTTCTAAATTTCTCGTTCAAATCTAATTAAAGATTTAACTATCGCCTGGAGCAAAACTGGTGATACTCCATTCTCGATCTTTTCAATCTAATTAAAGATTCATTAAAACTCCACTTAGTTTTAATCTGTGACTGGGTTAAAGAATCAGTGTCATTTAAAACACGGTTCACGATAAACCCAAAGTCACATCCCATTAATTATCGGGTTAAAGAACAAGTGTTATTTAAAACACTGTTCACGATAAACCCAAAAATCAATATCCATTCAATTCCAATTAAATATTATTTAATTGGTACACTTCATTAAATCTAAATAAAAAGATTTAATCTTTTCTCAACTGGGTTCAAGAACAGGGTTAGTGAAGACACCATTCACGACAAACCCAAATCACATTCATTAATTATCGGGTTAAAGAACAAGTGTTATTTAAAACACTGTTCACGATAAACCCAAAAATCAATATCCATTCAATTCCAATTAAATATTATTTAATTGGTACACTTCATTAAATCTAAATAAAAAGATTTAATCATTTCTCAACTGGGTTCAAGAACAGGGTTAGTGAAGACACCATTCACGACAAACCCAAATCACATTCATTAATTATCGGGTTAAAGAACAAGTGTTATTTAAAACACTGTTCACGATAAACCCAAAAATCAATATCCATTCAATTCCAATTAAATATTATTTAATTGGTACACTTCATTAAATCTAAATAAAAAGATTTAATCATTTCTCAACTGGGTTCAAGAACAGTGTTAGTAAAGACACCATTCACGACAAACCCAAATCACATTCGATATTCAATACAAGGCTCTGAATAGAAAATATATCGGCTTATATTCAATATCAAATTCTACGACTAACAAATGTCGTATTGGAAATAACGATATAAATATATATATCTTTCAAATTTCCATAACAACACCTGTATAATCACGAATTCCAACATCGAAATATTCCGAAGACAATTTCGATTCAAATCCACTCCAATGCAATCATTGGAAATTTTGGTTATTTTTAAAACCCTTTTTAAATTCAATTTATTTATTTAAAAAAATAAATAGAATTATAATTCTAGTTCAAAACTAGTTCATTTCGATAAAAATCTATTTTTATCTTTTCAAATATGGAGTTTTTTTCATCCCAATCTTTTCTAAATCATTTCTTATGATTTTACACAAATTATTACTATTTTTAATAATTTTATCAAGGCCCGTACCGTCGATTTCCAACAATGGCCATCGAACTGCACATACAGCGACCTTTTTCGAATTTGATTTGGACGTATCTCCAAATCCAACCGTTAGATTTCAAATTTCTAATATTCGTTAGAAAGCTCTTTTCGATACGAACCCAACGGTTCCGGTTTTAGGAGAATCCGACGGTCGGATCTCCCGTAATGTCCGTTTGAAATAAATGGTCGAAATTCGCGAACTGCCGCGGCGCGGCGCGTTCTATTCAGGCCATTATATTATATATATAATATATATAATATATATTTCGTCGATTTCTATTTAAAACGAATTATATAAATAGTTTTAAAATCGTTTCAAAAGCTATTTCAACTTCCATTTCAATTCAAAGCAAAATTGAATTCTTCTTTATAAATTCGTTTCAAAATTCATTTCTATTCAATTCAAATTTCAATTCAATTTGAATTCATTTCAATTTGTTTTCAATTCAATTCGAATTCGTTTTCAATTCAATTCATTTCGAAATCGTTTTCAATTCAATTCATTTCGAAATCGTTTTCAATTCAATTCATTTTGAATTCATTTTCAATTCAATTCATTTTGAATTCGTTTTCAATTCATTTCATTTCGAAATCGTTTTCAATTCAATTCATTTCGAAATCGTTTTCAATTCAATTCATTTCGAAATCGTTTTCAATTCAATTCATTTCGAAATCGTTTTCAATTCAATTCATTTCGAAATGAATAAAATCGATATAAATATCGTTCACGTCAAAATGGCGTCAATCTAATCAACACGGCTTCATAAATTTCTATTTTCAAAATAGTTGTTATTATCAAAATATTTCGTTCAACACATGACCAATCTCAATGAATGAGTACTGTCAACACATGAACTTTTATTTTATAATATTCTTTATTTTTCAAATTGGAATGAGGCCCAATCAGTTACCATATAAAGTTAATTACATGGATTTTCATACATCACATGTATAATAGCATTGAAAACTAATCAACCATCAACCAAAGTGCACTACACTGTATAAGCATCAAATATAGATATCTAACGCTTATAACAGCCTGTCAATCAATCGATCGACATATTTAATCAATCAGGATGAGTGAACTTCAAATTTCATCCCAACACCCGTGTGGGGTTTCAAACAATCAAACACAGATTTTGTTCGTGCTGTTGGGCGATGTGTAAAATTTATCGTCCCCAATCAATGTCATTCAAATAGGTGTACATAAACAAACCGTCCGGTTTATAAATGAATATTTTATTTTATTCACTTCACGTTAAAAATTATATTTTTAACGATAAAACATTTTATTTTAACCTATGAATTTCTATTCAATTCATTTATTAAATAAAATGATATTTTTATTTTTCTAACATATTTTAGAAAATTTCGGCGGCATAACGGCACGATACTAGAAACGGGACGAGGCCTAGCCTTATCCCCGGTCTAGTGAAGGCCCACGCCATTCACATATCAATCAAATTCACCAAACAATCAAATTCAAATCAAATAATCTAACCAACTACACAACCAAACAAACAAGTCCATGGTATGTGGACGGGTGTCGGGTGCTTCTAATAAGCACCGTCTGCATCCTAGTATATATATATAACTAGAAAAATAGAATTTGAGTGAGAAGTTCTCACCTATTGCTATCCTAGCTCCACGGCACTTCTTTTGCAGAAGTCTTCGTCGTTTCGCCTTTTTGTCACCTTCGCTGCCCAAGGCCACTATATATATAAAAATCGAATTTTTATTTCGCTATTCAATAAATAAAAAACGAATTTTTATTTCGAAGTTCAATATATAAAAATCGAATTTTTATTTCAAAGTTCAATATATAAAAATCGAATTTTTAGTTCAAAGTTCAATATATAAAAATCGAATTTTTATTTCAAAAGATCAAATCTTTTCTCTTACTTTTTAAAGTTTAACTCTTTTACCTTTCAAGTTTAAACCTTTTCTTTTTAAATTTAAACCATTTTCTTTTTAAAATAAAATCAGTTTAAAATACTTTTAAAAATCAGTTTTGAATTTCCTTTAAACCAATCAGTTTTAAACCAAACAAAAATCAGTTTTTTTCATATTATCAAAAATCAGTTTTCTTTAAATATAACCAAAAATCAGTTTTTTTTTTCTCTTTTATAAAAATGCAGTTTTTAAATCCTTTTTCAAAATGCAGTTTTTATTATTCTTTTAAATCAGTTCCGTTTTTATATCATAAAAAGAAAATCCAGTTTTTAGTTTCTTCTTTTAAAACAGTTTTTATTTTTCTTTTTAAATTCAGTTTTACTATATATAAAATCTCAGTCTTACATTCTTAAACCTAAAATCAGTTTTATATTTTTCTAAACCTAAATCAGTTTTATATTTTTTTTTTTTTAACCTAAATCAGTTTTTTTTCTATCGTTTAAAAAATCGATTTTCTGTTTTAAATAAAAATAAAAATAAAGTAAATAAATTAAAAACTTACAGCACTTTGAAGAAAAAAGGGGGGTGAAACTGTCGTCGGCGGCACTTCAGGAGGGGGGGGTTCGCCGGCTTCATCGAGGGAGGGGGGGTTCGGCGGCTTCGTCGAGGGAGGGGGGGGGAGTTCGGCGGCTTCGTCGAGGGAGGGGGGGGGGGAGTTCGGCGGGTCCGACGAGGGAGGGGGGGGGAGGTGCGGCGATGCGCGGCAGCGCTTCGGGGGGGGGGGGGGCGGCTGTCGATATCTAGGGTTTTTTTTTTTTTTTTCTTTCTATCGTGAGAAATGAAATTAATCGGGGGGGGGGGGTCTGATATGAATAAGGAGAAAGAGATTCTTTTTTTTTTATTATTATTTTATTAGTTGACTTTCTACATACGTCATCTAAACGAGGCCCACTACCTGTCGTCCATAGCGTTTAACCCCCATTCCGAACACAATGGGATATGTATCGCAAGCTGATTCGATCACTTTGATCAGTTTCTGTTGAATTTACATTTAAATCATTATATTGAATTTTAAACGTACATTTCAAATTCCCGGGGCCACATATTAACTAGAAAAATTCCCGAAAAATATTTTCTAGCTTCGTATTGACGATACGGTCCTAACAAAACTAGTTTCGTCGAATTCTGAGACTGTTTGAAAAATGGTCAATTTCCAGTCGATTAAAATCAACTGAAACTGGTCAAACGCGTTTTCATTTGCCACGCTCACATATTGATTCGAAAAATTATGAAATTTGAAATCTAGCAATAACTTAACACCACGGACCCAACAAAACTGGTTTCGTCGGAATCCGAGGTCGTTTGCAAAATTGCTATTTTTAAGGGCCTTATATATATAAAAATATATATAAATTCCACAGCGACTATTCCTAATTTTAAACTGGACATATCTTATCATTTCTAAGATGAAATCTCAGTTTGTTAATTTCGTTACAAAGATATAGTTATACAGATTCAAATATTTCTTGTTTCGTTCAATTCTGACTTATAACGAATTCTGTATATTCATTTGAAATTAGAAATCGAATTTTCGAACTACCGCGCCATTTTCAATTCCTTTTATAATTATATATAAATATTTATATTCTAGCGACGACGCGTATAATATATATACGTTGAATTCTATTCAAAATAAATTTCTCGTCGATATTATTTAAAATAATTCATTTTAAATAATCAAAATTCGCTAAAATTGCCAAAATAAAAATTTTAAACTGGCCCAGATTTTACGGGTTGTTACATTACCGGATTTGAGGCTAGAAGCTACGCTTATCTTTTCCATATCATATCTTCATTTACTTGGAATACCACATCGTCATACCTGCCAAATCATTATCGATTTCCCTAACGGTATCACGGGTATGAAGCTAAGAGAAACGAATTCCTCTGCCACCAAACGAAATACGTTGGAGAGATCAACATATATGATTCGTTAGGAATACTCTGTCAGACATTCGTCCATACAAGTTGTCCTGGGACTGGACAAACCAAAGGCACTATTTAGTATATCCATCTTAGGCACGGTTACCTAAGATTTATACAACAACCCTTGCACTTTACTCCGTCTTCAATATATTCAACATACTTGATTCGCAACGCTTATGCCAATACGGAGTGGTTCTTCGGATAATAATCCAACCGGTCTCTCCATATTAACAACGTAAAATGGTCAAAACTTTGATAGTCGATGATTTAACTATCAAATGAAAACATGTCCGTGTACACACAACGATCTTATTTCCAAATGGAAATATCGATCCTATCATCAAACATATATATATATATATTCACATTTCCTTTTTTTCTATGTTTTAGAAAATATACGTTATTAACACTGGAAAACATTTCCATAGCTTATTTACGTATCCCTATCCTTCCACAACTATCAGTCCCTAACTGTAAACTAGTATGAGAACGATTCGCTAAGTATAAACCCCGAAGGCCAAAACCAACATCAGATCGATACTCGGGAAACCATTCAACTTACTAATCTCTAGTCAGTTTCTAATTTTGCTTAACTCTATTTCTTTAACTCCATTCGATTAACTCTATTTAATTAACTTTAATTGATTTACTCTAATTCGAATAACTAGTATCTGTTTTAACTTTATTTCGAATAACTATATTCGATTTAACTCCATTCACTTGACTCTAGATCGCAGCGATCACAATGGTTACGCCTGATTCCCTCAGGAAACATCCGATCGCTGTAGGCTATCTGCAACCCTGCGAATTACGCAAGCAGTCATGCTAAATTGTAACTTATCCTGAATAACTATGGTTGACTAACTTCTTCGAATAAACTATATTTGATTAACTTCTTTTTGATAACTCTATTTGATAACTCTAATCGACTAACTCTTTCCTATCTCGTTAATTTCCTTTTTATAATATCCTATGATTTTATAAATGCTTTATTTTCAAATTATTTCCTTTTATAAAATCGGTTGATTTTATAAAATTCCTTTATTTCAATATACATTGAAATATCCCTTTTTACATCCCAGGGTCATTTTATGATATTTAAAATATAGAATAACAATGATCAATATCATTCAAACATACCAAATCAACAACAAATTTTATAGCACAACATATATCACAATATATGAAAACAGTAAATTAAATGTTGAGGAATCCAGTTGGATCCCTCCAACCTGTCTCCCTGCATCCACAGATGTTACACAGTATAATATACATCAATTTCATTTCAATATGAAATGTTCTGATAAACAAAATCAACATATATTTTAACGGTTTATATATATATATGTATATGTATATATATATATAATTTCAACTAACTGACTAGCAGTTCAATCAATCAAATCAACACACAACAATCAATAGATGATTAACAGTTCTAAAAATACATTATAAAAATATAAATGTTCAGAGTTGGTGAGTTTTACTCACTTTGGCAGTTCATCGTTAAAGAACGATAAACTGTTTGTTTGATTTGAATCAAACAACTTATTTCGCCATAAATTCAAACGAGCTCCAATCCACTTCCAGTCAGTTCCATTGTGGAGTTCCCGTCCATACGATCCTAACGGATCCAACCGTTCGAGTTTCTGACATCGTATGACCAAGATATAATGGTTATAAGTTTATACACTATAAATTTCAATTAAAACTTTATATACTTAAAAACCGGGCCTCACCATCGACTTTAACCGGCCCAAATCGAAGCCCACATCCTCGTTATTCCTTTTCTTCCCCAAAAATATACCGCAGCTTCCTGTTACCCACTCTCCCCGTTGACCCACAGTTGACCACCCTTCCCATCCACCTCGGCGACTAACCCAGGGCACAACCACCACCATCACACTCAGCGCGTCGACCTCCACCTGCCCTACCCTCGAACCAAACTTCGGTGTTCCCTGTCCTTATCCGATCTCGCCCACGTTTTGGCTACAGGCCACTGTCGCACCCCCCAAAAAGTGATCGGAGGCCACCAAATTCCGGTGCAAGGTGAGCCTCCACCCAACTAACGTCCCCTCACACTCGATTTTGTCCATCACCCACCAGATCAACCTTGAAGCCCAACCCTAGTCTTGCTGGAGCAAAGTGTCGAACCCAGAAAATGTGAACCGTACACATCGAATTGAAGAGAAGGACTAGGGAATCATAGAAACACATATATCCTGATTTTTTGACTTTTCTATGATTTGATTTTTCAGAAATGGGATTTGAGACTATGTTTAGAAAATAGTTGGGGTATTATATAGGGGATTTTATAATATTATATTCGAATATAATATTTATTAAAATCAAACGCTGTATATATTAGTTCTCCAAAATTCCTATGATCACACGTGATACCCAAAAATCACCAAACTGTACGTGTAGTTAGAGTTCGACATTACAGTCCCAACGAAACTAGTTTCGTCGAATTCCGACTCCATTTGCTCACATAGCGTATTTTTAACCATCAAAATACTGACTGTTTTTCACTCTAAAAATCCGTACCGCCACATACTGATTCTAAAAATCATGAAACTTAACATCTAGCAATAATTTGATGTTGCGGATCCAACAAAATTAGTTTTGTCGAATTCCGACTTCGTTTGCAAAAGTGGCTATTTTTAAAGCTCTAAATAGCCCATTTAAATATATAAATATATTTAAATATAAATAAATTAATATTATCATATATATTCATATACGATATCACACAGCTCCATAATAATCATATCAGAGTTATACTTGATATCCCAGAATTCCAGATTATCTCGATATTCAATTTACATTGAAAATCCTTTTATAACGTATATTAAGTGTTACGAATTATAAAGGAATTTCATAGCGACTTCTCTGAAATTTGATTTGGACGTAAATCAAAATCTACATGATGAAATTCCGATTTTTCTCTTCCACTAGAAAAATATACTTCCCTAACTCCATACATTTCTTGTTTCACAGAAATCGGATTTAAAACGGCTTCTGTAAATTCAGTTGAAGTTCAAATCACCAAATCGCGAAATGCAGCACCATTTCAAGTTCTATTTTAATTATATTATAATTCTACATTCAAACTGATGTCAATTGAATATATTCGTCAATTTAATTCAACTCTAAGCTGAATTAAATCTTAGGGATGACCCAGTTCACAGAATATTGTGATTTCCAATATTTTTGATTATTTCTGAATTAAATATATTATTCTATTATTTAAATTAATTAGATATTCCATATTATTTGATTAATTCACTATTTAATTCACTATATCACTGTTTATATAATTAAATAAATTAATTATAATACCTCTGACAATGCGGGTCATTACAGTTTAGGTTAAAACAATAAACTCCAGGTCAGTCATGTGACTGGTGTGAGAACTAAAACAGTTATTAATCTTTATTTTAAAGTTAGGTAAATCAAGGGACCACACCGTATAACACGGAATGGGTTTCCTCCCAAGAATACCAGTGCATAAAACAACAGCGCAATGCTAAATAAAGAACAATAAAATTATTATAAGACCCAGGTCCCATCACACAATGCAACACAAGCTGGAGGATAGGGTTTTTACCTTATAATAGCCAAAGAATGCTTGATACGTTTAAAACAGATTATTTTGATAGTACTATAAGTGTATAGTGTCAAAAACAATTTTAAATCATAAGTATCAATCATAGACGACATAAGTGCCCCATACCACTATGTCACCATATATAGGTTCTACAATCAAAACCGCAAGGTTACGTATTGGAAGCTGGATTTTCGTCTGTGAACCGAGGCCAGGGATCGTCCTCACCACTTCGAGACAATCTAGCCTACCATGTCTCAGGAACAGCCGCAACTGCACCTTGGATCGTCAGGGCCGGTCCACCGATGTGGATTAAACTTAAACCCTGAACACTGCGTTTCCCCACCATTTGGGGCGTAAATGAGCCAAATGACTCCATCGGTTCCACATAGTCACCGATATATCCGAGGCGCCTCGCAACAGCAACAACCACACAGGTGAAAATGATATAAATGTCAGGGCTGGTAGGTCACTGACACCACCCTAGCTAGAAGGAAACGCATGCCCTCCCTGAAGTCCTCTCCCGTTTCTGGTTTACAACCGGGGTGTGAGGCTCGCGAATTAACGCTACACAAAGCTATGCCACACAGGCCGTGCATTGATCATCAACCATAAGACTCTGCTTTTCAACAGAAGCCTTGATCATTTGCATCTTAGCATACCACATAGGCAAACCACTCCATGCAAACGATATCCATCAATCACACAGAATGATATCCAATGTCAAACACACAGTCCATTTACAAGTCCGTTCTAGGTTTGAACGAAACCGGAGGCACCTTGTACCTCGCATATCCATCGATCTCCAAGTACGTCTGGACGATCACCAACTGATTCCCTCCTCTTGGGTGTACAGGCCAACCAAGATCATCAGTAATTATCCAAACGATGCGAAGACCTCCGGTCTTCAACCACCGTCTTCATTCTCGACACCACGTCGAATCAGTTATTCAGAATGGGATGAACCCGGTCTTTCTGAATAACTCGCGTATATAATAAACAAGTGTTACACAAACACAACATATGCCTCATTCCAATTCAGAATATTCTTTTTTTCAAATATTCTTATACTTTGGAAAAGGTTCCCATTAATTTTATCAAAGATAAATTCTTTAAATTTATTCTTTAATCTTCTTTTGACTATCAATTCAAACTAGTCGGGATTAGCAGACCACACCAAAGTAATCATTTATTTTATTTCCCAATCCCAACCTATTCATCCCATGAAGTAAAACTGGTCCTACTTCATACCTACCACCACGGTGTTATCGGTAAATTCAATTACCATTTCACGTTCAAGTCTAATTAAAGATTTAACTATCGCTTGGAGCAAAACTGGTGATACTCCATTCTCGATTATTTCAATCTAATTAAAGATTCATTAAAACTCCACTTGGTTTTAATCTTCCCAAAAATCAATATTACTGATTATTTAACTTGGGAAATCATATTCTGTCTTTAACTGGGTTAAAGAATCAATGTCATTTAAGACACAGTTCACGATAAACCCAAAATCACATTCCTATTCAATTCCAATTAAATATTATTTAATTGGTACACTTCATTAAATCTAAATAAAAAGATTTAATCTTTTTCTCAACTGGGTTTAAGAACAGTGTTAATGAAGACACCATTCACAACAAACCCCAAATCCCATTTGATTTTAAATACAAGGCTCTGAATAGAAAATAGATCGGCTTATATTCAATATCAAATTCTACGACCAACAAATATCGTATTGGAAATAACGATATAAACATCTTTCAAATTTCCATAACCATATCTGTAAAATCATGAAATCCCACATCGAAATATTCCGAAGACAATTTCGATTCAAATCCATTTCCAATTTATATATATATTGGAAATTCTTGTTATTTTTAAAACCATTTCAAATCCAATTCATTTATTTCAAAAAAAAAGAATTATAATTCTAGTTCAAAACTAGTTCATTTCGATAAAAATTTATTTTTATCTTTTCAAATATGGAATTTTTCATCTCAATTCTTTCCAAATCATTTCTTATGATTTTGCACAAATTATTCCTATTTTTAATAATTTTATCAGGGCCCGTACAGTCGATTTCCATCAACGGTCATCGAACTACACTTACAGCGACCTTTTTCAAACTTGATTTGGACATAATTCCAAATTCAACCATTATATTTCTAATTTCTAATATTCGTTAGAAAGCTCTTTTCGATACGAACCCAACAGTTCCTGTTTTAGGAGAATCCGACAGTCGGATCTCCCGCCACGTCAATTCAAAGTCAATGGTCGAAATTCGCGAACTGCCGCAGTGCGGCGCGTTCTATTCAGGCCATTATATTATATATATATAATATATTTCATCTATTTCCATTCAAAACGTATTTTATAAATCGTTTTAACTTCGTTTTAAAAACGATTTCAACTTCATATTCAATTTCAAATCAAAATTGAATAATCCATATCATCGATATACATATAAATGATAATATTTTCAAAACATTATATTTTGAAGTCACTTCCTTTTCTATATTCATTATAAAAACGAATATAATTGATATAAATATCGTTCAGGTCAAAATGGCGCAAATCTAATCAACACGGCTTTTATTCATCACATGAATGTTTATTCTATTCAACACATGAATATTTATTCTATTCAACACATGAATATTTATTTTATTCAACACATGAATTTATATTTTATTCAACACATGAATATTCTCAACACATGAGTATTGTCAACACATGACTATTTTGTTTATTCAACACATGAATATTTTCTAAATTGGAATGAGACCCACTCAATTACCATATAATATTATTTATATGGATTTCATACAACACATGTATATAATAGCAACGATAAATAATCCACCATCATCCAAAGTGCATTCTACACTGTATAAGCATCAAATATAAATATTCAACGCTTATAATAGCCTGTCAATCAATCGATCGACATACAGCTAATTATTGGGATTAGTGTATGTCCAATTTCATCCCAATACCCGTGTGGGGTTTCAGACAATCAAACACAGATTTTATTTGTGCAGTTGGGCGATGTGTAAAATTTATCGTCCCAATCAATATCAGTCAAATCAGTGTACATAAACAAATCGTTCGATTTGTAAATGAATATGTATTTTATTTCAACACATGAATATATATTTGATTTCAACACATGAATATATATTTTATTTCAACACATGAATATATATTTTATTTCAACACATGAATATATATTTGATTTCAACACATGAATATATATTTGATTTCAACACATGAATATATATATTTTTTTATTTTTTTTTTGAAAATTGACACATGAATATATATTTTATTTCAACACATGAATATATATTTTATTTCAACACATGAATATATATTTGATTTCAACACATGAATATATATTTAATTTCAACACATGAATATATATTTTATTTCAACACAATAATATTTATTTTATTTCAACACATGAATATATATATATATATATATATTTTATTTCAACACATGAATATATATTTTATTTCAACACATGAATATATATTTTATTTCAACACATGAATATATACATTTTATTTCAACACATGAATATATATTTTATTTCAACACATGAATATATATTTTATTTCAATACCAATCACACAATCAATTTTCACAACACATCAATCAAACAAACAAGCCGTCCATGGTCTGTGGATGAGGGTGTCGGGTGCTGCTAAGCACCGTCTGCATCCTATTATATATTTCAACTAGAAAATAAATTAAAAGTGAGGAGTTCTCACCGACTAGCTAAGCCAAACGCCACGACTCTTCATATGTAGGAAACCTTTGTCGTGCTCGCATTTTGTTACTTTCGTCTACCGTATCCACTACATATATAAAAATCGCATTTTCGTATTGTTGTCATGTATATAAAAATCACATTTTTATTCTTCTCACTATATAAAAATCATATTTTTATATTTTCTTCCTATAATATAAAAATTATATTTTTATTTCAACTCTACATAGATAAAAATCACATTTTTATTGCTTCTTCACATAGATAAACATCTTATCTTTAACCAACTAATGAATATTTCATATCCTTACAATTTTATCCATTACATTCTTGAGTAAAAAAGCATATTTTTATACCGTATAAATAAATAAAAATAGGAATGAAAACTTACAGCTGCAGAACGAAGAGGGAAGAGGGCATCTGACGGTCGGGGAGGTTGCTGGTGCTCGGAGGGGCGCAAGGGGTTGCGGCTAGGCGACGCTGGGTCTCGTGGCATTCGAGGTGGGCGGTTTCGGGTGGGGGGGCTGCGTCGATCAACTGGAGAAGGGGGGGGGGTGCGGTGGAGGAGCAGGCGATGGAGCGGGGTGCGGTGGGAGGATGCAGCTGCGGCGGCAGCCGCTTGGGGGGGGGCAACGACTTAGTTAGGGTTTTTTTTGGATTTCCTTCTGAACGAATAACGAGGGAGGGAGAGAGAAAGTATAGAGGGGGTTTGACTGGGTTTATTAATATATATATTTTATTATTAAATTTCAAAAAGGTACTTTTTAATCCGAACTCGAAATCGAACCCACCAACTGTTGTCCATAGCTAATTACCCCCATTTCGCACATAATGGTATATGTATAGTAAGCTGATTCGATCATTTCGGTAAGTTTCCATCAAAATCAAAATATAACTCTATATATTGAATTTGAACGCACATTTCAATTTACCGGGAACATGCACAGTCTCTAAAAATTCCCGAAAGATATTTTCCAGCTTCGCATTGACGATACGGTCCTAACAAAACTAATTTCACCAAATTCTCAGACCATTTCAAAAATGGTCATTTTCCAGTCGATTAAAATCAACTGAAACTGGTCACACGCGTTTTCCTTTGCCACGCTCACATATTGATTCGAAAAATTACGAATTTCAAAACCTAGCAATAACTTGACATCACTGATCCAACAAAAGTGGTTTCGTCGAAAACCAAGGTCGTTTGCAAAATTTCCATTTTTAAGGGCCAAAATTCCATAACGACTATTCTGAACTTTCAATTAGGCATAACTTTTTATCCCCCCTATGAAATTTCAATTTTTCGGATTCGTTGGAAAGATATTCTCAAATAGATTCTAATATTTTTGGTTTCGCTAAATTCCGGTTTATTTTGAATCCTGTACATCCATTTGAAATTCGAAATCGAAATTTCGAACTACCGCGCCATTTTCAATTCCTTTTATAATTAAAAATAATTATTTATATTCTAACGACGATTCAAATAAATATATACGTTCGTATTCTATTCAAAATAAATTTCTCGTCGTATTTATTTAAAATAAATCATTTTAAATATTCAAAATTCATCAAAATTGCCAAAATAAAATTTTTAAATTGGCTCGGATTTCTGGGTTATTACAATCTTCCCCACTTAAAACTTTTCGTCCCCGAAAAGGAACGAAGCCGAAGTTGTTTAACTAATCAACTCAACTTCCATTATTTTCATTACGGCTTAAGTTCTTCAACTTTTCAGTTTCTAAGAACTTTTCAAATTTTTCAAAAATTTGGCTAACACCCTAAATTCTCGAAAAATTTCGCCATAACCTCCCCTGCACCGAGAGCTTCGGGATATTTCAAATAGCCTCCCATGGCCCTAGCCAATCCAAAAAGAAACAGCCAATCGGCTCATAAAATCATCAAAAACCCAAGAAATACAATAAACATGTACCTATTTGTCGGGCAAACAATTTCATTCCTCTCCTCTAGCCTCCTTGCTATGACCTGTTCAATGTAAGTACATGTATATGCATGCAAATGCGACAAATTTTCAATACCACTCACTATTTGATATAATTTGGCTAAATGGTTCAAGTTTTAATTAATCAACCAATAATCAAACAACACAATCAGCAATCAATTTGTTGATTATCTTTTCAAACACATAATTTTGATACATAGTCCAAAAATCAGGTTTTTGATGCCAAATCACAACAATATGCCCTATCTAGTTTTGGTTCTCACACCAGTCTATGGAAATATATAAACATCCCACTTTCGAAACTCGAACACAAATACTGATGATACTATAGTAATCATCAAGATCGTCTCCAGGTGACTACAGTGTGATTCTATATCTATCCAGTATATTAAAACTTCAAATACACGTGGATCAGATGTATATGCAAAATCTTTATATATTGTATTGTCCAAATTCAATACAAATAAATATTCAAATACGTTGAATAAGGTTTGAATTTTCAAAACAAAAATTGCTTTCATTTTAAAAATATACTCTTCACACTCGTTCTAGGATACTGCTGATCCCATCTCCAACGAGTCATTCTCATTGGATATTACTAATCCAATCTCTGATGAATTCTTTCGTATGATTCTAATGTGTCTTGTTCTCTGAGCTTTGTAAACCAAAGCTCTGATACCACGATGAAACGACCCGAAATCCCCCTTATAGGAAATCGCGGATTGAGTTGAGAACAAGCCACATCGGAACGCAAACAGAAGAACATTTCATTGCTTATTACAACAGTTCCATCAGAATACAAGAATATACAGAGTATAAATCAATATTACACGTTCACTAAATATCAGAGATTACAATACATTTCATAGCAGCGGAAAATAATACAAAACACAACTGAAAGAGATATACGGATACAGAGCTTTCCAGATATCGTTCCGGATGTAAACCAGGTTCCTATGAATATAAATCTGCAAAATCCAAAACTACTAGCTGCCCGTGTGGAAAATAGGGGCACCCATAGTTTAGGTTAAAACAATAAACTCCAGGTCAGTCATGTGACTGGTGTGAGAACTAAAATAGTTATTAATCTTAATTTTAAAGTTAGGTAAATCAAGGGACCACGCCGTATAACACGGAACGAGTTTCCTCCCAAGAATACCAGTGCGTAAAACAACACCACAATGCTAAATAAAGAACAATGAAGCTATTATAAGACTCAGGTCCCATCACACAATGCAACACAAGCCGGAGGATAGGGTTTTTACCTTATAATAGCCAAAGAATGCTTGATACGTTTAAAATAGATTATTTTGATAGTACTATAAGTGTATAGTGTCAAAAACAATTTCAAATCATAAGTATCAATCATAGACGGCATAAGTGCCCCATACCACTATGCCGCCATATATAGGTTCTACAATCAAAACTGCAAGGTCACGTATTGGAAGTTGGGTTTCCATCTGTGAACCGAGGCCAGGGATCGTCCTTACCGCTTCGAGACAATCTAGCCTACCATGTCTCAGGAACAGCCGCAATTGCACCTTGGATCGTCAGGGCCGGTCCACCGATGTGGATTAAACTTAAACCCTGAACACTGCGTTTCCCCACCCTTTGGGGTGTAAATGAGGCAAATGACTCCATCGACTCCACATAGTCACCGATATATCCGAGGCGTCTCGCAACAGCAACAACCACATAGTTGAAAATAATATAAATGTCAGGGCTGGTGGGTCACTGACACCACCCTAGCTAGAAGGAAACGCATGCCCTCCCTGAAGTCCTCTCCCGTTTCTGGTTCACAACCGGGGTGTGAGGCTCGCGAATAAACGCTACAAAAATCTATGCCACACAGGCCGTGCTTTGATCATCAACCACAAGACTCTGCTTTTTAATAGAAGCCTTGATCATTTGCATCTTAGCATGCCACACAGGCAAACCACTTCATGCAACCGATATCCATCAATCACACAGAATGATATCCAATGTCAGATACACAGTCCATTTACAAGTCCGTCCTGGGTCTGAACGAAACCGGAGGCACCTTGTACCATGCATATCCATCGATCTCCAAGTACGTCTGGACGATCACCAACTAATTCCCTCCTCTTAGGTGTACAGCCCAATCAAGATCATCAGTTATTATCCAAACGATGTGAAGACCTCCGCTCTTTGACCACCGTCTTCATTCTCGACACCACGTCGAATCTGTTATTCAGAATGGGATGAACCCGGTCTTTCTGAATAACTCGCGTATATAATAAACAAGTGTTACACAAACACAACATTCGCCTCATTCCAATTCAGAATATTCATTTATTCAAATATTCTTACACTTTGGGAAAGGTTCCCATTAATTTTATCAAAGATAAATTCTTTAAATTTATTATTTAATCTTCTTTTGAATATCAATTCAAACTAGTCGGGATTAGCGGACCACACCGAAGTAATCATTTATTTTATTTCCCAATCCCCACTTATTCATCCCATGAAGTAAAACTGGTCCTACTTCATATCTAACACCATAGTGTTATCGGTAAATTCAATTACCATTTCACGTTAAAATCTAATTAATGATTTAACTATCGCCTGGAGCAAAACTGGTGATACTCCATTCTCAATTATTTCAATCTAATTAAAGATTCATTAAAACTCCACTTGGTTTTAATCTTCCCAAAAATCAATATTAATGATTATTTAACATGGGAAATCATATCCCATCTTTAACTGGGTTAAAGAATCAATGTCATTTAAGACACGGTTCACGATAAACCCAAAATCACATTCATATTCAATTCCAATTAAATATTATTTAATTGGTACACTTCATTAAATCTAAATAAAAAGATTTAATCTTTTTCTCCACTGGGTTTAAGAACAGCGTTAATGAAGACACCATTCACAACAAACCACAAATCCCATTTGATATTAAATACAAGGCTCTGAATAGAAAATATATCGGCTTATATTCAATATCAAATTCTACGACCAACAAATATCGTATTGGAAATAATGATATAAATATCTTTCAAATTTCCATAACCATATCTGTAAAATTACGAAATCTCACATCGAAATATTCCGAAGACAATTTCGATTCAAATCCATTTCCAATTTGTATATATTGGAAATTCAGGTTATTTTTAAAACCATTTCAAATCTAATTCATTTATTTCAAAAAAAAAAAGTGAATTATAATTGTAGTTCAAAACTAGTTCATTTCAATAAAAATCTATTTTTATCTTTTCAAATATGGAATTTTTCATCTCAATTCTTTCCAAATCATTTCTTATGATTATACACAAATTATTCCTATTTTTAATAATTTTATCAGGGTCCGTACAGTCGATTTCCATCAACGGTCATCGAACTACACTTACAGCGACCTTTTTCAAATTTGATTTGGACATAATTCTAAATCCAACCATTAGATTCCTAATTTCTAATATTCGTTAAAAAGCTCTTTTCGATACGAACCCAACGGTTCCGGTTTTAGGAGAATCCGACGGTCGGATCTCTGGCCACGTCAATTCGAAGTCAATGGTCGAAATTCGCGAACTGCAGCAGCGCGGCGCGTTCTATTCAGGCCATTATATTATATATATATTATATATATAATATATATTTCGTCGATTTCAATTCAAAACGAATTTTATAAATCGTTTTAACTTCGTTTTAAAAACAATTTCAACTTCATATTCAATTTCAAATCAAAATTGAATATTCCATATCATCGATATACATATAAATGATAATATTTTCAAAACGTTATATTTTGAAATCACTTCATTTTCTATATTCATTATTAAAACGAATATAATCGATATAAATATCGTTCGCGTCAAAATGGCGCAAATCTAATCAACACGGCTTTTATTCATCACATGAATGTTTATTCTATTCAACACATGAATATTTATTCTATTCAAAACATGAATATTTATTTTATTCCACACATGAATTTATATTTTATTCAACACATGAACATTCTCAACACACGAGTATTGTCAACACATGACTATTTTGTTTATTCAACACATGAATATTTTCTAAATTGGAATGAGACCCACTCAATTACCATATAATATTATTTATATGGATTCCATGCAACACATGTATATAATAGCAATGATAAATAATCCACCATCATCCAGAGTGCATTCTACACTGGATAAGCATCAAATATAAATATTCAACGCTTATAACAGCCTGTCAATCAATCGATCGGCATACAGCAAATTATTGGGATTAGTGTATGTCCAATTTCATCCCAATACCCGTGTGGGGTTTCAAACAATCAAACACAGATTTTATTTGTGCAGTTGGGCGATGTGTAAAATTTATCGTCCCAATCAATATCAGCCAAATCGGTGTACATAAACAAATCGTTCGATTTGTAAATGAATATGTATTTTATTTCAACACATGAATATATATTTGATTTCAACACATGATTTTTTTTAAACACAAGAATATATATTTTATTTCAACACATGAATATATATTTGATTTCAACACATGAATATATATTTTATTTCAACACATGAATATATATTTTATTTCAACACGTGAATATATATTTTATTTCAACACATGAATATATATTTTATTTCAACACATGAATATATATTTGATTTCAACACATGAATATATATTTTATTTCAACACATGAATATATATTTGATTTCAACACATGAATATATATTTTATTTCAAAACATGAATATATATTTATATATTTGATTTCAACACATGAATATATATTTTATTTCAACACATGAGTATATATTTTATTTCAACACATGAATATATATTTTATTTCAACACATGAATATATATATTTTATTTAAACACATGAATATATATTTTATTTCAACACATGAATATATATTTTATTTAAACACATGAATATATGTTTTATTTCAACACCAATCACACAATCAATTTTCACAACACATCAATCAAACAAACAAGCCGTCCATGGTCTGTGGACGACGGGTGTCGGGTGTTTCTAAGCACCGTCTGCATCCTATTATATAATTTCAACTAGAAAACAAATTAAAAGTGAGGATTTCTCACCGACTAGCTAAGCCAAACGCCACGACTCTTCATATGTAAGAAACCTTTGTCGTGCTCGCCTGTTGTTACTTTCGTCTACCATATCCACTACATATATAAAAATCAGATTTTTAAATTGTTGTCATGTATATAAAAATCACATTTTTATTCTTCTCACTATATAAAATCATATTTTTATATTTTCTTCCTATAATATAAAAATTATATTTTTATTTCAACTCTACATAGATAAAAATCACATTTTTATCGCTTCTTCACATAGCTAAAAATCATATCTTTAACCAACTAATGAATATTTCATATCCTTACAATTTTATCCATTACATTCTTGAGTAAAAAAGCATATTTTTATACCGTATAAATAAATAAAAATAGGAATAAAAACTTACAGCTGCTGGACGAAGAGGGAAGAGGGCGTTTGAGGTCGGGGAGGGTGCTGGTGGTCGGAGGGGCGCAGGGGGTTGCGGCTAGGCGGCGCTGGGTCTTGTGGCATTTGAGGTGGGCGGTTTCGTGGGGGGGGGGGGGGGGGGCTGCGTCGATCAACTGGAGAAGAGGGGGGGTGCGGTGGAGGAGCAGGCGATGGAGGGGGGGTGCGGTGGGAGGATGCAGTTGTGGCGGCAGCCGCTGGGGGGGTGGCGACGGCTTAGTTAGGGTTTTTTTTTATTTGGATTTCCTTCTGAACGAATAACGAGGGAGGGAGAGATAAATTATAGAGGGGGTTTGACTGGGTTTATTAATATATATATTTTTTTATTAAATTTCAAAAAGTTACCTTTTAATCCGAACTCGAAATCGAACCCACCGACTGTCGTCCATAGCTAATTACCCCCATTCCGAACACAATGGGATATGTATAGTAAGTTGATTCGATCGTTTCGATCAGTTCCCATCAAAATCAAAATATAACTCTATATATTGAATTTGAACGCACATTTCAATTTACCGGGAACACATAGAGTCTCTAAAAATTCCCAAAAGATATTTTCCAGCTTCGCATTGACGATACGGTCCTAACAAAACTAATTTCACCAAATTCTGAGACCGTTTGAAAAATAGCCATTTTCCAGTCGATTAAAATCAACTGAAACTGATCAAACACGTTTTCCTTTGCCACACTCACATATTGATTCGAAAAATTATGAATTTAGAAACCTAGCAATAACTTGACATCACGGATCCAACAAAAGTGGTCTCGTCGAAAACCGAGGTCATTTGCAAAATTTCCATTTTTAAGGGCCAGAATTCCATAGCGACTATTCTGAACTTTCAACTAGGAATAGCTTTTTATCCCCGCTATGAAATTTCAATTTTCCAGATTCATTGGAAAGATATTCTCAAATAGATTCTAATATTTTTGGTTTCGCTAAAATCCGGTTTATTTTGAATCCTGTACATCCATTTGAAATTCGAAATCGAAATTTCGAACTACCGCGCCATTTTCAATTCCTTTATTAATTAAAAATAATTATTTATATTCTAACGACGATTCAAATAAATATATACGTTTGAATTCTATTCAAAATAAATTTCTCGTCGTATTTATTTAAAATAAATCATTTTAAATATTCAAAATTCATCAAAATTGCCAAAATAAAACTTTTAAATTGGCTTGGATTTCCGGGTTATTACACAAGGTCTCAAATTCCAACCCCTTTCAAGTTTTAAGTCATGGGATATTTATAGGAAAGGAGTAGGTAGGGGTTAGGTAGGAGTAGGTAGAAATAGGGGACCATATGAAGAAATTCGCACCTAGAGCCTGCACATACGAAAAATTCACATCTGAGCCCGGGGTGCGAAATTTCGCCCCTCGTCGGTACAAAATTTCGCACCTCGAGGGTGCGAGATTTCGCACCTCGAGGGTGCTAGATCTCGCACCTCATGGGTGCGGGATTTCGCACCTCGAGGGTGCGGGATTCCGCACCTCGAGGGTGCGAGATTCCGCACCACGAGGGAGCGAGATTACGCACCTCGAGGGTGTGAGATTCCGCACCTCGTGGATGCGAGATTTCGAGCCTCGTGGGTGCGGAATTCGCTCCCCACAGAGGTGTGAAATTCGTGCCTCCTGGGTGCGAAATTCGCTTTTCGAGGCACGCAAAGGCTGCATGAGCGGGTATTTGGTGTGCCGCGAGGCATCTGTTGGCGCGATCCCTTTTCGTCCTATTTTCTTCGTTCCTAAGCATCCCTCTCGGCTTTATTTCCACGCAATGCATTGAGTCGAGCGTTTCTTGTGTACTTTTGGGAACCGGACCAAAAGGTCGGTTAACATTTTCCCCCTAAAGTACGTCTTGTGTCGACATGATGTTCTTTGAATTGGTCGAAGTAGTAACTGAGTTGCTGGTTTATCCTTTAAGTTAAAGGAAAACACATGTTAGTTGACAGGCTCGTTCGCTGTAGGATTACGAGCAAGCCATTGCCGATATGGCACCATGCTCATGTTGCTGAGTATTCGCAGTGTGTTGCCCCCGTGTGTTTGCAGGGCCAATATTTGCATGGAGTACGCGTACATGAGCGCGTGGCATGAAATTTCGAACCCAGGGGTTCGGTTTTTTCTTTCTCTCTCTTCTTTTTTTTAGGTGCGAAATTTCAAACCATAGGGGTTCGAAATTTTGACCTACCGAGGCTCGAGATCTCGCAACCTGCAGGTTCGAAATATGGAATCCTGGAGGTTCGAAATTTAGAAGCCTCGAGGCTCGAAATGTCGAGGCCTCGAGGTTCAAAATTTTGAAGCACATAGATTCGAAATTTCGAACCTTCCGGCTCGAATTCTTTTGGAATACCAAAGGACTATTTCCTTTTATTATAAATAGCTCCCCCTTTCACCTTTTTCCTTCCATTTACTTTCTTTCCTCGACCGCCATTGTTCTGAAAGTTCCCTGCTATTTCGAACCTAACATAGGTAATGGCTGGGGCCGAAAAATGAGGAGGAAGAGTTCGAAGGACTACGACTTGGAGCAGTAGTTCGACGCGAGGGGGAGAGAGGTGGATGCTCGAATGGGGTTTGGGTCCTATTGGGTTCGAAATTTCGACCTTCCGTTGGCTCGAATTTTCGAACCCTCGTGGGTTTACGCTCCTGATCCTGGGGGGTTTGAATTCTCGAACCCGAGAGGTTCGAACCGCCGGACCTACAGGGGTCGGATTTTCGAACTCCCAGGGTTCGAAATTTCAAACCTTGGGGGGTTCGAATCTTCGGGCCTGGAGGGCTTCGGATCTTCGAACGTCCGGAGTTCGAATTTTCGAGCCCAAGGGGTTCGATTCTTGAACTTCAAAGTTTGATGGAGCCCCTCTCTCCTACCACAGGGTTCAGATTGGCTGCCAGTCCAACTGCTTTATGCTAAGTTTTAGCAGGGTTTTCCTCCCCTTGTACTGGACTATGATCTCTTGACTGCCCGCCCTTAAATTTACATTTTGCCTTTTCACTTGCGCGATTGTGTGAGTGCATATGATGATAGTCACACGGATAGGGACTTGTATCTTTCACATAGGATAAAGCATATACTCGAACTGTGACTGAACTGTTGGACTGTTCTATCTTCCTGTGTATATCTTAATCTTGCATGACACCGAACACACATATTAGCTTTCACCAACATGAGGGGTACAAGTTATTCCTATATGATGTCTAATTTTAGTGTGTTAAAGTATAGTTAGCCATGCAAACGAGATCGAAGACTGGGAAAATCTTGGAAGCCGAGGCTTCCCCGTCATCGTCACATTCACCTGATTCTACCGATAGCGGTAGCTCGAGTGGCAGCGAGCTTTGAGACTACCGAAGGATTCGGTCCTTCTCAATCGGCCAATTCGCCAGAAGTACCTGATCATGGGAAGCAAATTGAGAAGCTACATTCTCCGGTCATACATGAGGAAGTCGAGAATGTGGATCTTATTAATGAAGATGCCCCGGCAGGCCTAGTAGCCCCAGACATGCTACCCGATGTCGTTATCTTAGAAAATCCGACGGACTTGGTGCCGTCGCGTCTGGATGTTACTGCAGTCATGAAAATGGCGTAGCGGTTCAATATACCAGTAAGTGATGCTTATGCGATGAGAGAAGGTGGAAGAGCTCACACGCCACCCGAGGGTTGAACTGCCTGAAATAGGCAAGCTTGTTTCGCGGGGTGCGTTCCCCCGACTAATGATTTTGTTCAGGACATTTTGTCCTATTTCCGCTTTGCACCTTCGCAGCTGCATCCAAATGCTTACTCGTCTCTCTTAGGCACATACGTTCTATACTGAGAGTATTTGAACATGGAACCCACTGAAGAGGACATTCAATATTTCTTCAGCCTCAGAAGAACGTCTAGCAGATCGCTTTCCCAATGGTTCCTAGAAGCGACAACCGCCATCAAATTCTTTAGCGGAACGTGGCCCAGGCCATCGGTGTTCAAACAAGATTGGTTCTTTGTGCGCTGCCCTCCTAGATTTGCAAGGAGGTGGATTGAGGGGAGTAAATGCTTTCGAACTTTGCTTCCAATTATAAAGTTCTTAGAGCCCGTATCTTATTATTATCCTTTTTTGATTATGGTAAGTAATCCAGAGGCACCCACCGGCGAAGAGTATAGGCAGCGTCCTAATGCCTTGAGGGCGGTTCCCGAGGAATTTCGCAAAACGGAAACTGTGACAAGCCAAGAGCGCCTTCGCCGTGCGGGGTTGCTTCCTGACAATGGGGCTGTAATTAGGCCTGCAGTGGCAAGCGGTGTACCGAAAAAGGTGGTGGCGAAAGCCCCTGCGACCCCTGGTCAGAAAAGTAAGATGCCCTCTACTAGGCCCCGATCGAAGAAGGTCATCAAGTTCCAAGGAGACGTCGGTGGAGATGGGGCTCGTGGTGAGGAGGCTGCAGCCAGAGATGAGGACCCATGATTGTTCTCGTTCCGCCCCGACTAGAGCAACAAGGGAGGGAGAGTCGATTAGGCCATTGTCTCCAGTGGCTTCTCCTGGGGCTGCCACCCCGCTTGAGGACGAGTGCCAGTTTGATGGCTTGAATAAACTTGACCTTGAAGTATCCCTGCGGCCAACTCCGGCTGTCATGGACAAATTAGCTCTTGCTGCGGAGGGGTCAACTCCTTCGAGTGGATCACAATCCGGTATGTTGAGGGAACACTTAGGGCATACACTCATTAACACTACATGGCATAGTGGCTTATCTGAGCGTGCGACTTAACGGACCGTGTTTCCTTTCTTTGACAGGTGATATCACTAGAGGACGCGGGGGACGAGGCTATGGTCATGGAGGCCGCCCACGCCCTAGGAATCCTTTCTTTGCGAGTTTTAGAAGAGGGACCAACTTGTATGGCACTCCACCCCCGATTGGTCACGGCAGTGGACACCGAGATGAGGATCGATCACGACGGTCTCTGACTCCTCCTCCTCCCCTTCCAATTCGGATGTTCGAGGGAGATTCCCGACTTAACTTGGGGGGTTGTTGGCGTACGTCCTCGATAGCTCCTTTACATACCGCGCCCTTGGCTCTTGCTCTGCCTGCTAAGGGTAGGGAGCCGTCATCGAGCCATTCAAGACTGGCGGGAGCAACGGTAGTGGGGAGGCAAAATCCCGCAGATCCTGGGAGGCTGGAGCTTTCCGTTGGTGAATGGAAATTGCTACTGAAGCAAGACTTTCCTCACCACTATTTTGACAAAATAAAGTTCCTTCCTAACCTCCAACCATCCTCTATCAGGGAGTCCGGGGATGTCTGGATGCGTGTGAAGGCAGAAAACCATCAGGCCGAACAACTTCTCAGTTACTCCTGCCAGCTCTCAAAGTTAATCAAGAAGAAAAACCTGGAGCTCACCAAGAGGCCGAACGGGTTATCGCTGGCAATTTGAATGAGGACATTGGTGAGTTTACTATTTGTATTGTGCATGCACTATTTCTCATTCATGTGCCTTTGCATAATGACTCGTGAGCCCTGTTATTGCAGCGGAGATGAAAAGGACGTACAAGTAACTCAAACGAGAAATTGATCACTCCCGCTCTTCTTTCACGGAAACTATAGCTGATTTGACCACCGAAAACACGACCCTCAAGAGGGACAAGGCTGAGGTGGATAAGAAATGCATCGAGTTGGAAAGGAGAACGTCAGAGTCTCCAAACTCCAAAATGACAACAATACCTTAATGGCGGAGAATGACAGCTTAAAGAGGCAGCTCGAGGAAATGAGAAAGGTCAAGGAGGATGTGGAGGCCAGTAATCGGGATGTGTTAGACGTATTGGGTGGACTTAAAGAAGAACACCTTAGAGAAGTGGAACAGTAGAGGAAGGAGCTGGAGGATGCAGAATTCTGGGTTCAATCGTCTATGGAGGAGGATATCCGAAACATGTACGTCAAGGTCTTGAGATTCCACGGCCTCACGTGGATTGACGATTATCCCCGGGAACTAGCTCGAACTTGGGAGAGGTTGGTTCCGTGGGAGGCCTTTTCGCTCCAAGTAGATGTCGGGTCCTTGGATGAATGATAGCTTATGATTGATCTTTTGACCGCTGAAGAGCGCGAGAAGATGGAAGAGTGCAAGAGGTTATTGCTTGGGGATGCCGAGAGAGAGAGAGAGAGCCTGGAGAGGATCACTGTCAAGAAAGGGAAAGCAGACATGACTGAGAGCATTGTGGTTGCAGAGACATTTGCAGAAACGAGCTCCTATCGACCACTGGCCCCTGAATCGGGTATGGCGAGTGATCCCGCAGCTTCAATTCGGGCTTCGACCGAGTATGACCCCGAGCACCCGGAGCTAGAAGAGACCGGATTTGCTTTACCTACCACCATAAATATCCCTCTTTCCATTTGTACCCCATCCCTGCCCGGAGGTAAATTTCTTTTGCCATGCATCCCCGAGGATGATGTAATTACCGAATTTGCAAACTAAAAGGTTGTGTTTTCAATGTACAACCCTTCCTAGACTGACCATGACATCGGGCCCCGCCCCCGTGGTCCCACAAACAACTGAATCTAGGCTAGGACCTATGGTAGCGTAATTTGGAGAGGGAGACAATCAACTAGATACCTACTCGGATATAAGGTTAACTCCCATCATCTATGAGAGCCTTATGGAGGAAGGAGAGGTAGTTGATGGACAGAGCGCGGCTACCCGAGGCCCAGTGGAGGCTGACTTGCCTTTGATGGCTACTATGGTGGAGACCCAAAAATCCAAAATGGTGGCTAAGCGTGAAGAGGTGGAGGAGCAGCAGAGGCACGATGAGGCTGCCAGGAAGGAGGTCCTAATGAAGACCAGGCAGGATGTTGAGGCGAGAGCCATTGAGACGGTTGAGAAGAGGAAAGCCGATGTGGAGGCCGAGAAGAAGAGGGCTGATGATGAAGTCCGAAAGAAAAGGGAGGATGAGGAAGCATGGTAGAGGACTACTGAGTCCCTTGAGAAAACCAAGGCTGGTGCTGACACGGCACATAGATCCCAGAAGCTAGCTGAGTGACACCTGCTAGAGAGGCCAAGGAACGGGCTGAGCGAGAAAGCAAGGCAGTCCCAGAGAAGAGTGACGTTGTGGTCGACCTCGCTGCTGGGAGTGCCCTCGTTCCTACGCCGCATACCACCCTTGTTGATATCACCGAGATCTCTAGCGGTGAGGGTGTGAATGAGAAGCGTCTTTCGGCTTCTCATGAGTCGACCACTTCTCGGAAGGGCCGAGATGGGAAGAGCGGGTCTAGTAAGAAGAGGCCCGGTGCATAGGATGAACCGTCGAGCACTGAATCTGCAAAAAAGTACAAGCACAAGCACAAGAGGAAGAAACATGATTAGTGTTAGCAACCTAAGTAGAAGTTACCATGCATTTTGGTAGTGTAGGCCGATAGTTTACGCGAGTATGGCCCTTGCTTTTGGTTTTTCAAGACATGGTGTGGTTTTCATGTACACCCCGTCATTAGAAAGAAAGATGTTAGACATGTAGTTTATCATAATGTGTGTATGTAGAAATGAAATATGAATTAGTAAAGATCGCAATTTGTGTTAAGTGTTTGGATTTTCTTCTTATGTTTTCAGGTGTCCCGTACTTGCATAAGTATACTTATTGTTACATCTTACAAAAAAGTGATTGCATGTCGCGCTTTGGGTCAATTATTCCAGAGGGGTGTGATTGTGTACCGCTCTCCGGGTCAATTATTCCAGAGGGGTGTGATAGAGCGCATTCTTCTAGTAAGTTTCTCTCAGCTCAGGAAACTCGTAGTTTGCGAAGCCAGGATGAGCGTCTGCTGTGTTCGGGTTGCTCGGGGCTAATCCCAAGTGTAGTGAAGGCGTATGACGTCGCGTTGTGCGGTCCATCCGGTGTATGGCTCTCCTGTCGTTCATCGAGTTGAGGCGAGCCGCAGGTGTCGTTTATTTACCTGAGAAGAGAAGCCCGGATCATCAACCCATAGGGTCCGATCGTGGCCATGGGATACCCCTTAGCCTTGAGAGCTTCGGGGAAGAAACGATTTAAGGGTCGGTCTCGATGTTGTGCCAAGATTCGACCCGTACCCGTAGCCGAGGGAGGGATTTACATCACTCCCGCCTGGCTATTAGTTGGCCCCAAGTCGCTTGGGACTTGGGCGTGGAACGATTTATCTTCGGTCTCAGCACAGGGCCAAGATTCGAGTTCGTGGTTATTTATACACGGTCGCGTCGTGGGCCAGCAACTCGAGTAGCGTTGCCGGCTCCTGTGCTCAGGATGCCAGTCGTTGCCATTTTGTTTCAGCCTCGAGGTTGGCTCGAGACTCGGACGACGGTGCCGGCTCCGTGCTCGGAGGCCGACACGACAACCAACTATTTGAACGTAAACTAGTTGTCAGGATTAGTCAAACATGTCATGCGTGGAGTAAACATAAACAGGAAGAGATGGGAAGTTGAACATCATTTCCACTAATAACTTTGGCAGTAATAGCCTTTACAATGCGTTGAATTGTTAGAAAACAAAACATTGTTGGAAAGCATAAATAACTATGTACTAAGTTATGTAAAGTAGCGGCGGAGATGTTCACTGTTCCATGCCCTTGGGAGTTCAGCTTCGTCCATGGTTGCAAGTTTGAAAGATCCATTGCTGAGCTTTTGTTGTATGGAGTATGGACCTTCTCAACGAGGAGCGAGGCCTGTTGGTGGAGGGAAGACCCATTTTAAGATGAGGTCGCCGACGTTGAGGTCCTTATGGCGGATCCTAGAGTTGAAGTATCGGGCGACTCGTTGCCGTTAGGCGGTAGCTCGAGATCAGCTTCGTTCCTTTATTCTTCCAACAAGTCAAGTGATCCTAAAAGTAAATCTTGGTTTGTCCTTGGATCGAAATAGGTGACTCGGTGAGATGGAAGCTTGAGTTCGATAGGAATGACGGCTACTGATCCGTAGGCGAGGACGAAGGGAGTATGTCCAGTTGCTCTCTTGTGGGTGGTTTGGTATGCCCATAGGGCTAGATAAAGTTCGTTTACCCACATGCCCCCAGCCTTTTCCAGGCGCTTCTTAACGACGGACTTAATAACTTTGTTGACCTCTTCGACCTGCCCATTGGCTTGAGGATGAGCCACCGCCGAGAATCTCTTTTCGATGTTGTGTCGATGGCAGAAGGCTTTGAATTCGGCGCTCTCGAGTTGAGTGCCGTTTTCAGAGATGATGGCTTGAGGGACCCCATATCGAGTAATGATGTTGTGTACTATGAAGTTGATCATCTTCTTGGTGGTAACCGTGGGGAGAGCTTCGGCCTCTGCCCATTTGGGAAAATAATCAACTGCGATGACGGCGTATCGTTCCCCACCTCTGTCCATTGGAAGAGTTCCAATGATGTCGATTCCCCCACATGGCGAAAGGCCATAGGCTAATCATTTGTGTCAGCTCCGTAGGCGGGGCTCTTGGGATCTTTGAGAAGCGCTGGCACTTATTGCACTTGCGAGCATAGTCTACAGCATCTTGATCGAGTGTAGGCCAGTAATAGCCATGCCTAAGTATTTTTCTGGCCAGGGTTTGCCCTCTAGTGTTTTCACCGCACTCCCCTTCATGTACATCGATTAATATTTTGATGACGTCATGATGGGCTACACATCTGAGCAAAGGGATGGAGAAACCTCTACGGTAGAGAATCCCATCCATAAGAAGATAGCGAGCCGATTGGCGGGTGAGTGCTCGTCTTTTCTTATAGCTCCTCGGAAGGGTCCTGTGTTGTAGTTAATTCGTGATTGGTGTCATCCAAGATTCAGGTTCGGGTTCAGTGTTTATGACCGCCTCAGTTTGAATTTGCTTGATACTAGGGGAGTTGAGCACTTCGACGGGGGCGAACCCCAAAAGTTGCGAATCCTCGGAGCTCGCTAGTTTGGATAGCGAATCGGCTTTTTCATTCTGTTCTCGGGGTATGTGAGTGATGGCGAAGTGGTCGAGGTGAGTGAGTAGTTCCTGAACCTTGGTTAAGTAAAGGGCGAGTCGTTCCCCCTTAGCTTGATATTCCCCTTGTACTTGACGCAAGATGAGTTGTGAATCGGAGAAGATTTGGATTATCTTTAGTTTGAGCTCGATCACGATTCTGAGTCCGACAATCAAGGTCTCATATTCTGCATTGTTGTTGATAGAAGGGAAATTTAGATTTAGCGCATAGCATATTGGGCGTTTCTCGGGGGTTATGAACATGACTCCGTCCCCGCAGCATTTGTTGTTGGAGGACCCGTCCATGAACAGTTTCCATTGAATATCGGGAGCTTCCAGGTTCTCCGTTGGGGTCTCTTCAGGGGCAGTGAACTCTACTATGAAGTCAGCGAGAGCTTGGCCGAGGATAGCTCGGCGGGGAATGAATGTTATCTCAATCTGGCTCAGCTCCATACTCCATTTCAGTAGTCGTCCCGACACTTCGGGTCGCTGCAGGACCGGTCGTAGTGGCTAATCGATTAAAACCTTCATAGGGTGAGATTGTAAGTATGGTCGAAGTCTCTGAGATGAAATGAGCAAGCAGAATGCTAGCTTTTCCAGCTTCGGGTAATTCTTATCTGCCCCTATTAGTCGTTTGTTTGTGTAGTAGACGGGCCGTCGGATGCGGTCCTCGTGGCGGATTAACGCCAAGTTGATTGCCTGCGTAGAAACAACCAAATAAATGTATAATCCTCATGGTCTATGGGCTTAGATAGGATAGGTGGTTGTTTTAAGTGATCCAGAAGTTCTTTGATGCGTAAATGCATTCTAGGGTCCACTTGAAATTGCGTTTCCCCTTTCGAAGTAAATCGAAGAAAGGAATGCACTTGTCGATGGCCTTGGATATGAACCGAATTAAAGCGGCAACCTTTCCATTTAAAATTTGGACATCCTTGATATTCTTGGGGATTTAGATGTCCTGAATAGCTTGGATTTTTTTCTGGATTAGCTTCGATTCCACTGGAGTTGACGATGAAACCCAAGAATTTCCCTGAAGTGACTCAGAAGGAGCATTTCACAGGGTTGAGTTCCATGTCGTACCCGCAGAGGATATCGAATATTTCAGAGAGGTCATGGACGTGACCGCTTGATACTTTAGATTTTACCAACATGTCGTCCAAGTACACCTTCATGGACTTTCCGATTTGGTGTTTAAAGAGTCGGTTGACCATTCGCTGATAAGTAGCGCCAGCATTCTTGGGGCCGATGGGTATGACGCGATAGCAGTAAAGTCCAAGGTCTATTATGAAAGAAGTGTGATCCTGGTCGCGAAGATTCATCGTAATTTGATTGCAGCCTGAGTAGGCATCCATGAAAGATAGTAGTTGGTATCCAGCGGTTGAGTCAACAAGTCGGTTGATCTTTGGGAGTGGGAAGTTGTCCTTGGGACATGCCTTATTTAAGTCGGAGAAGTAAACACACGTTCACGATTTGTCATTGGCCTTCTTGACTAGAACTGGGTTGGAGACCCATTCGGGGTAATCGACTTCGCGAATGAAATTGTTGTCGAGTAGAAGGTTTACCTCTTCCTCAAGTGCTTTGGATCTCTTGGGTCCCAAGAAGCGACGCTTCTACTTGAATGGAATTGTTGTAAGACCAAAACTTAGTCAATGGCAAGCGATCACAGGGTTGATGCCTTTCATATCGGAATGAGTACATACAAACACGTCTAGGTTATCCTTCAAGAAATCTACAAGAGCTTCTTTGATTGTGGGATGGAGTTGCGATCCTATCTTCAGCACCCTTGATCGATCATCGGGATTAACGGGAATGTCTACCGTAGATTCAACCGGGGTAGCCCTTTCGTACTCGGACTCTTCATCCTTCCATGGGTCGAGGTCTTCGGAAAGACGGCAGTGGCACCTGAGCCAAGGCCCAGACGTCGCTGATAGCTATGCTGAAATAGTCTAGACGCAAGAAGGAATGGGCACTGATTTTCCCTTGTCCTTATTGCGCGTGTTCTTCCATTCTATTGCATAACACTCTCTGGCGCTTACTTGGTCGCCTCTAACTGTTCCAATCCCGCTTTATGTTAGAAATTTCATTAGGAGAGACCATGGCAACATGCAGACTCGAAACTCCATGAGAAAAGGGCGTCCAAGGAAAGCATTGCAGCGTGAATCAATGTTCATAACCACGAAAGTGAGGATTTGGATCTGGCTCCGATCCCCCTCGCCTAGCTCCACAGGTAGATCGATCATTCCCACTGGGGAACTAGAGGCCGCATTGAAGCCATGGATCATGGCGTGACATGGCTTTAAGTCATTTGTTTCTAACTTCATCTGGTCGTAAGCAGCTTTGAAAATTATGTTGACTGAGCTTTCAGAATCGATTAATAACTTCTGTACAGAGGCAGCACCGATCTGAGCCATGATAACTAGTGGATCGGTGCTTGGGATCTCCACCCCAGTAGAATCTCTTTCACGGAAAACGATGTCATCCCTCATGGTCTTTTGGAGCTTAGCTGGGACGGATTCGTTGGATGCGGAGTAAGTTTCATGAGTAGCATGCTTTATTGAACTAACATACTCTTCCATTTTTCGGAAGCTATCATGTGCGGGATAAGGTCCGCCACATATGGTGTTGATTACAATCCCACGCCTTGGGTTATATGGACCTGGAGCTGCCTTGGCAGCTGCCTGAGGTATTAGTGCCTGAGGTTTTGAATTTTCTTCGGGAGAAAAAGGCTCTTAGACGTATTGCTCAAATTGCTTTTCGTGGATAAGCTTTTCAATTACATTCCTAAGCTGGCGACATTCATTGGTATTATGGCCGTACACGTCATGGTATCGGCAGTACCTTCTAGTATTTTTCTCAAGATCGGTTGATTCCCTGATGTGTGGCTTCTTGTATGGCAAAGTGTTGCATGTCTCCAAATAAATTGTTTCTAGATCCTCGTTTAGCAGGGTGTATGTCTCGAAGGCTCGGTAAGGGCCAGGCTTCCTTGGCTCGGTTGGGGCCTGGTCGTTGTTCCGGCCATCTAGCCTAACAATGTTCGGTCTTTGCCTGTTAGGAGCTGCCCCCTTGTTCTGATCAAAGGGCTCTCCTACTTGTTTTATTCTAAGGTTGTTATTTGCGGCACCTGCTTGTAGGCCATTTGGGGCGACTGGTGGTTGAGGGTCGGTTGCATCTTGCCTCTCCTTGGTATAAGTACTGATCCGCCTTCTCAAGGCGTCGAGGCTTTTTGGCTGCTTCCGATCGATTCACGCCACAAACTCGGAAGTAAGGAAGACATCTTTGGCTAATTGAAAGAGTACAGTGTGAGGATCCGGATCCTCGACCTCGGCGAGGGAAATGTTGAACTTGGAGAGGTAGCTTCTGAGCGACTTAGTGGGCCATTGATATAAGTTAGAAAGGGTGAGGGTATTCTTTGGAGTTGGTATGTGCATCCTGAATTGCTTGACCAACTATGTCGCTAACTGGCCGAAGTAGTTAATGGAATCGAGTGGGAGGCGGGAGAACCATAACAGAGCGGTCCAGATAAGAAGACTGGCAAACATTTTCATTTGACCGGATCATTGCCCCGACTCGAGTCCATTTGCAATTCATATCGATTTAGGAAGGCACATGGGTCAGTGGTGCCGTCGTAGAGCGGCATGCTGAAGCGTCGTGGCCATTCAGCTTTGTTCACCCTTCTTGTGAAGGGGTTACGCCTAACGTTCGCTTCCTATGAATCATGCACATTTCCTTGCATTTCCCTCATGATTCTTTGAACCATGTTGGGTTGATAAGTTGGATGGAGATCCGCCATGGGGACCCACGGGTTTTGGCTAGGTTCTGGAGTTCTGTTACGAGGGCGTCTCCTATAGTGGACGTCTGGATCGTCTTCCTCCGTGTCCTCGACATCTATGATTGGGTCTTGGTGTGGACGGTGAGGCGGAGCAGGGTGATGCGGTTCCTATTCCTGAGGAACGCGGGCCGTTGGAATAGCAGGCCCATTATCCTGATTAGGTACCGTCGGGTTGTGTCGAGGAAGAGGTTGGTTTGTAGGACCTGGTCCGTCATTGATGATCAAGCGAGAGCGGTCTCGGTATTGGGCCCCCTCGCTATATATGATGGTAGTTCGGTTGTCATTCCCGTTCCCATTGCCGTTAGCGAGGGCATTGGTGCGGGCGGCGACGTTGTTGATGAGACTAAACCTCCTCCTTTGATGCGGACCCTCGATTCGGAGGAGGAAGTTTACGATATGGTTGGTCGGGGTCGAGAATTGTTACGAGTCAGTTGCAGTCGAGCGAAGATGCGCTGACTTTCTTGAAGTTGTCGCATAAGGTCGATGTTATTCCTTAATGCTTGATTAAGCTCGACCGCTGTGTTCTCATATTTGTCATTAAGTGCGCGGATTTGAGTTTGTGTTGCAGGCGCTTCGGGGTCCACACTAGGAGGGACGGTTTCATTAGTGGCTGAGATGTCCGCCGGTTAAAGTTGTTGGGACGTACTGGCCCTGACTGCGGCTGAAGAGTTGATCATTGTGTTCTTTGGTCGCTTTGCCATCGTGAGCGGACTCGACGGCAGGTCTAGCAAGGAACCTCAAGCTCGTCGGGGGTCGAGATGACAATGTGCGACAAATGCGCAAAATCCGAGTTCTCTCAATAAAAGCACCAAATGCTGATGGAAAAAAATGTCGTAAACACCAAAAATTCCAATTACCAGGAATTGTTATTTTGGTCGAACAGACAAGAATAGAAAATAGTAAATAACACAAGAGATTTATAGTGGTTCGGCCTTGTGAGGGGCCTACGTCCACTTTGAAGAGTTGTTGGAATATTATTAATCACTCAAAGTTACAAGTGTGAGACCATCCCATTAGACCTCCTTACATTCATCTTTATGCTGGATGATGTAATAATTAAGCTATATGATGTCATCCTTGAGGCTATATGATGTCACCTCTAAGACATGATGTCATCCTTCTCATATATGATGTCATAATTATCATATATTAAATATATTAAGAAAAGAAAAATTTTGCCCTTCTTCTTCCTCAAATGGGAGATGCCATTAATAGAGCTCTCTGGAGGTCCCAAGGTCTCAAATTCCAACCCCTTTCAAGTGTGAAGTCATGGGGTATTTATAGGAAAGGAGTAGGTAGGGGTTAGGTAGGAGTAGGTAGAAATAGGGGACCACATGCAGACATTCGCACCTAGAGCCTGCACATACGAAAAATTCGCATCTGAGCCCGAGGTGCGAAATTTTGCACCTCGTGGGTACGAAATTTCGCACCTCGAGGGTGCGAAATCTCGCACCTCATGGGTGCAAGATTTCGCATCTCGAGGGTGCTAGATATTGCACCTCGTCGGTGCGAGATTTCGCACCTCGAGGGTGCGGGATTTCATACCTTGAGGGTGTGAGATTTCACACCTCGAGGGTGCGAGATTTCGCACCTCGTGGGTACGAAATTCCATGCCTCATGGGTGCAGAATTCGCACCTCGTAGAGGTGTGAATTCGTGCCTCCTAGGTGCGAAATTCGCTTTTCAAGGCGCACGAAGTATGCATGAGCGGGTATTTGGGGTGCCGCGGGGCCTCTATTGGCGTGATCCCTTTTCATCCTGTTTCCTTCATTCCTATGCGTCCCTCTCGGCTTTAGTTCCATGCGATGCATTGAGTCGATTGTGTCTTGTGTACTTTTGGGAACCGGACCAAAAGGCCAGTTAACAACAATAATTTAATAAAATGTTTTGGTATGAAAAATACATCTAGTAAACCAACACCAATGAGTACAACAACATATTTAGATAAAGATAAAAATGGTAAAAATTTTGATAAAAAACTATACCATAGTATGACAGTGTAATAACCGAAAATCTGAGCCAGTTTAAATTTTTTATTTTGGCAATTTTGAATATTTAAAAATGAATTATTTTAAATAATAACGACGGAAAAAATATTTTGAATAGAATTCGAACATATATATTTATATCGATCATCGTTAGAAAATAAATATTTATTTTAAATTATAAAAGGAATTGAAAATGGTGCGGTAGTTCGATAATTCGATTTCAAACTTCAATTGAATGTACAGGATTCAAAATAAATCGGATTTTAGTGAAACCAAAAATATTAGAATCTAATTGAGAATATCTTTCCAACGAATCTGAATAATCGAAATTTCATGGAGAGAATCAAAAGATATGCCCAAATGAATTTTCAAAATAGTCACTATGGAATTCTGGCCCTTAAAAATGGGAATTTTGCAAACGATCTCGGATATCGACGAAACCACTTTTGTTGGATCCGTGATGTCAAGTTATTGCTAGATTCCAATTTTCGTAATTTTTCAATTCAATATGTGAGCGTGGCAAAGGAAAACGCGTTTGACCAGTTTCAGTTGATTTTAATCGACTGGAAAATGGCCATTTTTCAAACGGTCTCAGAATTTGACGAAATTAGTTTTGTTAGGACCGTATCGTCAATACGAAGCTAGAAAATATTTTTCAGGAATTTTTACTGTTCGTATGTGACCCCAGTAAATTGAAATGCGCGTTCAAATTCAATATATAGAGTTATATGTTGATTTTGACGAAAACTGATCGAAACAGTCGATTCAGCTTATGTTACATATCCCATTGTGTTCGAAATGGGGGTAATTAGCTATGGACGATAGGCGGTGGGCCTCGTTTAGAGGTCGAATTAAAAAGTCAACTTTTTGAAATAATAAATTATAATATATATATTTTCCTTTTTAAACCCTCACCTCCCTCTCTCTATTCACAAATCAGAAACCAAATAAAAGAAAAAAAAGAAAAAAAGGGGGAGGGATCGCGATTCCTAGCCACCGCCCCCCCTCCAATTAGTTCACCGTCGGCGCGAGAGGTGAGGCGCCTCCTCCCTCGTCAGCCCGCACCTCCCTCCCCTTCTGCTCTGCCTACCTCGCGCCCCTCTCCTCCTCCAATCGATGCTCCACAAACCCCTAGCCGCCGTCGCCAAGGAGTCCGCTCCACCCCCCATCGCCCTCCACCTCGTTCCCCCTTCCTCCATTGAAGAAAACCCCCCACGCTCAGCCTGAAACCGATGCCAAACCCCCCCTCCTTCGACAAAAGCTTCGATTTTTAAGGGGAATGTGAGTTTTTAATTTACTATTTATTTTTCTTTACAGTTTTATTGATGTTAGAACCTTGATAAACATTTATTCGATTTTTATTTATATAATTAGGGTATAAAGAGTTGATTTTTATAATAAAAATTTGATTTTTACAAAGTAAACATTGAAGTAGGAATGGGATTTTTATTTTAAAAATAGCGAAAATAAGAATAGAATGTTTAAAATAAAAATATATACTTTTACATATGAAGTAGCAAGAAGTTTAGATTTTTATTTTACATAAAGAAGAGATTTTATTTATGTAAATAGAGAAATAAAAATTTGATTTTTATTTAGTGAATTAACATGAAAAAGATCGTATTTTTATAAGTATGATAATAAAAATTCGATCTTTATATAAGAAGTAGAAAAAAAAAATTATATAGAAAGAAGAGTTGTAAAAATATATGAAGTAAAAATAAAAATATGATTTTTATTTATTGACATGAAGCAATAAAAATATAATTTTTATTATGAACAGCGGGACAAGGACTGCATTGGAATTTCAAATAGATCTAGACGGTTCAGCGGTTCAAAAGCAAAGCACGGCGGAGTGGAACCCTCTGTGAGAACTTCTCACCTTTAATTTTCTTTTTCTAGTTAGTAAAATATACTAGGATGCAGACGGTGTTTAGTAGCACCCGACACCCGTCGACCACAGACCATGGACGGCTTGTATGCTTGCTTATTTGATTTTGATCTGTAGTTGATTGTGTGATGTGAAATGAAATAAAAATATTTTATAGTTAAAAATATAATTTTTAATGTGTATATAAAATGAAATTAATATTTATAAACAAATCGGATGATTTGTTTATATACACACATTTGACTGATATTGATTGGGATGATAAATTTTACACATCGCCCAACTGCACAAATAAAAATCTATGTTTGTTGATTTGAAACCCCACACGGGTATTGGGATAATATATGACATACACTAATCCCAATAATTAGCTGTATATCGATCGATTGATTGACAGACTGTGTAAGCGTTAATTATTTATATTTAATGCTTATGCAGTTGTGTGGTGCACTTTGGATGATGGTTGATTATTTATCGTTGCTATTATATACATGTGTTGTATGGAATCCATATAATTAACATTATATGGTAATTGATTTGGCCTCATTCCAATTGGGAAAATAAAGAATATTATAAAATATAGATTCACGTGTTGACAGTACTCACTTGTTGAGATTAGTCATGTGTTGAAAGAAATATATATTCAATATTTGAACAAAATATTTTAACAATAAAATTTACATCTTTATCATATATAAAATTAGAAACTAACTGGAAAATAGATAAGATGAGTGGTTTCCTGGGTATTGATCTGATGTTGGTTTTGGCCTTCGGGGTTAATGCTTAGGGAATCGTTCTCTTACTAATTTACGGTTGGAGTTTGATTAAAATTTAACGATAGAAATCAAAATTTTATAAAATATATTAAATAACAAAAATAGTCACGTGTTGACAGTACTCATTTGTTGAGATTAGTCATGTATTGAAAGAAATATAGATTCATGTGTTGAATAGAATAAATATTCATTTGTTGAATAGAATAACGAAATTTTTGAAAAATATAAAGCCGTGTTGATTAGAGATGCGCTATTTTGACGCGGACGATATTTATATCGATTATATTTGTTTTGATCATGAATATTGAAAAGAGATTTAAAAATCGAATATATGAAATGAATCCGAATTGAAATTAAATTAAAATGAATTCGAATTGAAATTAAATTAAAATGAATCCAAATTGAAATTGAAATAGATTTGAAACGGAAATTGATTTGAAATCGATTTTAATTGAAATCAATTTGAAATGAATTTAAAACAAATTTATAAGGAAAATTTTAATTTCGATTTGATTTGAAATGGAAATCATTTTTGAAACGAATTTAAAATGATTTATAAAATTCGTTTTAAAAGGAAATCGAGGAAGTATATATTATATATATTATATATATATATATATAATATAATGGCCTGAATAGAACGCGCCGCGCTGCGGCAGTTTGCGAATTTCGACCATTGACTTCGAATTGACGTTGCGGGAGATCCAACCGTCGGATTCTCCTAAAAATGGAACTGTTGGGATCGTGTCGAAAAGAGTTTTCCAATGAATATTAGAAATTTGAAATCTAACGGTTGGATTTGGAGATACGTCCAAATCAAATTTGGAAAAGGTCGCTGTAAGTGCAGTTCGATGGCCGTTATTGGAAATCGACTGTACAGCCTTGATAAAATTATTAAAAATATCTATAATTTGTGTAAAATCAAAATAAATGATTTGGAAAGGACTGGGATGAAAACACCCCATATTTGAAAAGATAAAAATGTGTTTTTATCAAAATGAACTAGTTTTGAACTAGAACTATAAATTTATATATTTTTAAAATAAATAAACTAGATTTGAAATGGTTTTAAAAATAACCAGAATTTCCAATATATAAATTGGAATGGATTTGAATCGAAATTATCTTTGGAATATTTTGACGAATAGATTCGGGATTTTACAAATATGGTTATGGAAATTTGGAAGATATATTTTATATCGTTATTTCCAATACGACATTTGTTGATTTCAGAATTTGATATTGAATATAAGCCGATATATTTTCTATTCAGAGCCTTGTATTTAATATCAAACGAGATTTGGGTTAGTCATGAATGGTATCTTCATTAACACTATTCTTGAACCCAGTTTAGAAAAGAATAAATCTTTTAATTAAGATTTAGTGAAATTGTACAGTTAATTGGTATTTAATTGGAATTAAATTTAAATTGGCTTTTGGGTTTATCGTGAACCTTGTTTTAAATGACATTGGTTCTTTAACCCAGTTAAAGATTAAAACTAAGAAGAGTTTTAATGAATCTTTAATTAGATTGAAATGGGAATTGATAATATAAATTATCAAATATAGAAAATGATTGAGAATGGAGTATCGCCAGTTTTGCTCCAAGCAATAGTTAAATCTTTAATTAGATTTGAATGTGAAATGGTAATTAATTTTACCAATAACATCGTGGTGTTAGTTATGGTGTAATAACAGTTTTGCTCCATGGGATAAATAGGTTGGGATTGGGAAATAAAATAAATAATTACTTCGGTGTGGTTCGCTAATCTCGACTAGTTTGGAAAACCATAATTTGGTTTGAAATGATATCCAAAGGAAGATTAAAGAATAAATTTAAAAGGATTTATCTTTGATAAAATTAATGGGAACCTGTCCCAAAGAATGTGAATATTTGAATAAATGAATATTCAGAATTGGAGTGAGGCGTATGTTGTGTTAATGTAACACTTGTTTATTATACACGTGGGTTATTTAGAAAGGCCGGGTTTATACCCATTCTGAATAACCGATTCGACGATAAGTCGAAGATGAAGACGGTTGTCGAAGACCGGAAATCTTCAAATCGTTTGGATAATTACTGATGATCCTGATGGGCTGTACACCCAAGAGGAGGGAAATAGTTGGTGGTCGTCCAGACGTACTTGGAGATCGATAGATATGCGAGGAAAGTGCCTCCGGTTTCGTTCAGACCCAGAACGAATTTGTAAATGGACTGTGTGTCTGACATTGGATTTTATTCTGTGCTGATTGATCTCTATTAAATATGCGGCGGAGAATTTATTCTCTTGCTTAACGCCCTTCTCTGAGACGTACGAGCTCAGAGGTTATATATCGATAGATATCAGTCGCATAGCATGAATTGCCTGTGTGGCACGCTGAGATGCAATGATCAAGGCTTTTGTTGAAAAGCAGAGTCTTGTGGTTGATGATCAAAGCATGGCCTATGTGGCGTAGCTTTGTGTATAACGTGTACTCGCGAGCCTCACACCTCGGTATGAGTCAAAAACGGGATAAGGACTACAGGGAGAGCACGACGTTTCTTTCTAGCTATGGGTGGTGTCAATGCTTAAACTGGCTGACATTTATATTATTTTCACCTTTGTGGTTGTTGGAACGAGGCGCCTCAATTTTAGGTCTGTTAGGACCGGGAAACGTGTGTTCAGGAATACTAATCCACTAACGTAAGTGTGGACCGGGCCTGAAGCATCCAAGGGTTACCCAGAGTGTGTAGTCGTGAGACATTTGCTAGAGTGTCTCGAAGCGGAGAGGAGCTTGCCCCTAGCCTCGACTCATGACGGAAATCCAATTTCCAATACGTGATATTTCGGTTTTATTTGTAGAGCCTAGTATTGGCGAAATAGTAGCATGGGATGCTATGTCGTCTATGATTGTTATTTATGATTGAAGTTGTTTTGACACTATACACTTATTATAGTATCAAATGATTTGTTTTTAAAAGTATTAAGCATTATTTGGCTATTATAAGGTAAAACCCTATCCTCCGGCTTGCGTTGCATTGTGTGATGGGACCTGGGTCTTATAATAGCTTCATTTTTCGGAAAAGCATTATGTTGTTTATTGACATGTACTGGTATTCTTGGGAGGAAACCCGTTCCATGTTATACGGCGTGGTCCCTTGAATTACTCTCTTTTAAAATGGAATTAATAACTGTTTTAGTTCTCATACCAGTCACATGACTGACCTGGAGTTTATTGTTTTAACCTAAACTCTGGGTGCCCTTATTTTCCGAACGGGCAGCTAGTAGTTTTGGTTTTGCAGGTTTATATTCACAGGATCCTGATTTACAGCTGGAACGATGCTCGGAAATCTCTGTATTCGTGTATTACTTTCAGTTGTGTTTTGTATTGTTTTTCCGCTGCTATGTAATGTAATTTATTGTAATCTCTGATATTTATCGAATGTATTTTATTTATTCATACTCTGTATATTCTTTTATTCTGATGGAATTGTTGTAATAAGCAATGAAATGTTCTTCTGTTTGTGTTCTGATTCGTCTTGTACTCACGGGAATTCGTTCTTTCTCTTCTCTTCGGAGATGGGGAAGTTCGGGTCGCTACAGACAGGATCTCCATTGCATTTAACAGCTAGTAGACCAGATATAATGATAAGGGTTTGTTTGCATGCATGATTTCAAGCCAATCCTAAGGAATTACATTTATGAGAAGTTAAAAAATTAAATTGCGTTATCTTAGCAACACCAAAGACTTTGTACTTTTCTATCCGAAAGATAGTTCCTTTGAATTAGTATTGTATAGTGATGCAAATTTTGGAGGATCACGGACGGATTGAAAAAGTACAAGCGGTATGTAACAACCCGACTTTTTGCCGGGTTTTCACCGGTAATTAAACCAAATTGAACCGTTCATAAAGATGGATTGTGAGGGGCATGTAACAACTCGGAAATGCGAGCCAGTTTAAATTTTTTATTTTGGCTATTTCAGTGAATTTTGAATATTTAAAATGAATTATTTTAAATAATAGCGACGAGAAATTTATTTTGAATTGAATTAGAACGTATATATTTATATACGTCGTCGTTAGAATATAAAATATTTATTTATATATATAAAAGGAATTGAAAATGGCGTGGTAGTTCGATAATTCGATTTCAAACTTCAATTGAACATACCGGGTGCAAAATAAACCGGATTTTAGTGAAACCAAAAATAATAGAATCTAATTGAGGATATCTTTCCAACGAATCCGAAAAAATTGAGATTTCATAGCGGGGATAAAAAGTTATGTCCAGTTGAAAATTCAGAATAGTCGTTATGGAATTCTGGCCCTTAAAAATGGAAATTTTGCAAATGACTTCGGATTTCGACGAAACCACTTTTGTTGGATCCACGATGTCAAATGATTGCTAGGTTTCAAATTTCATAATTTTTCGAATCAATATGTGAGTGTGGCAAAGGAAAACGCGTTTGACCAGTTTTAGTTGATTTTAATCGACTGGAAAATGGCCATTTTTCAAACGGTCTCAGAATTCGATGAAATTAGTTTTGTTGGGACCGTATCGTCAATACGAAGTTAGAAAATATTTTTCGGGAATTTTTAGAGATAGTATGTGGCCCCAGTAAATTGAAATGCGCGTTCAAATTCAATATATAGAGTTATATTTTGATTTTGACGAAAACTGATCGAAACGATCAAATCAGCTTACGATACATATCCCATTGAGTTCGGAATGGGGGTAATACGCTAGTGACGATAGTCGGTGGGTTCGATTTCGAGTTCGAATTAAAATCAAACTTTAAGGAAAAATTAAAGAATTAATTAATATATAAAATTATATAAAACTCCCCCTCTTTTTCTCCTACTCAGTCAACTCCCTACCTCTTTCTTTCTAATCCATCGTTCATTCAAAATTAAAAAAAAAATGGCACTAGACGCCATCGCCAGAGCCACCATTGACGGCGAGCCTCGCCGCACCCCTCCCCCTAGCTCCTCCTCCCTCCTCGCGCGAATCCCCTCCTTCTCCATCTCGAGACAGCGCCCCTCTTCCCCAGTTGAAAACCCTAACCCCCTGAACCCGTGAAGACCACCGCGCCTCACCTCGTTGGCCCACCCCGCTGACCAAAGCACCGCGCCACAGTTCGATGGCCCCCCTTCTCCGATCTGCTCGATTCCCGCTCCACCCTTCTTTTCTGCGCGAGCCCAAAACGACAGAGCCCAATACTCCGAGCCACCAACACCTAACCGTGAGCACCCCGACCTATCGTGAAGCCCCTTCATCATAGATGCATCCTCACGTGAGGCATGGGCAGAAATCGGCCGTGAGTTCCCCTAATTTTTTTTTTAAAGACTGTAAAGATTAGATCTTTGTTCATATAAAGATCAGATTTTTTTTAGATATGAAGATAGGATTTTTAGTTTATAAAATTTTTATTTTTATATAAAGAAAGTTACGACTTTCATTAACATGAAAGCAAGTTAAAAATATGATTTTTGGCATATCAAAAGATTAGATCTTTATGATCAAAAAGGATTAGATTTTATAATTAAAGAAACTTGATTTTTAAACTAGAAAGAAGTGATGATTTTTAATTAAAAAGATTTGATTTTTTTTAAATATAAAGCTAGGATTTTTACATGAAGGAATTATTTTGAAGAAGCGATTTTTACATGAACGATATCAATATAAAGATGGGTTTTTTGTCAAAATAAAGATATGATTTTTATTTTAGTATGATGCTAAAGATAGGATTTTTATATTGTAGAAAGGTTAAAAATATGATTTTTATATTGTAAAAAGGTTAAAAATATAATTTTTATATTGTAGAAAGGTTAAAAATATAATTTTTATATTATAGAAAGGTTAAAAATATAATTTTCATATAGTAGGAGTATTAAAAATATGATTTTTATATAATAGAGAAAATAAAAATATTATCTTCATATATGTAGCGAAATAAAAATCTGATTTTTATTATAAATATAATGAAGTAAAAATATGATTTTTATAGTGATGATATAAAAATCCGATCTTTATATAAGAAGAAGAAAAATAAAAATAAGCATTGTAAATATATATGAAGAAGAAATAAAAATATGATTTTTATTGATTAGGATGAAGTGATAAAAATATAATCTTTCTTATATGAACATCGGTGTAAAAATAGAATTTTTATCCATATAGAGTGATTATAAAAGTGTGATTTTTATATGCATAGCAACAATATAAAAATGTGATTTTTATATATGTAGTGGCTACGGGCAAACAAAAGTGACAAAAGGCGAGGACAGCAATGACTTCTACATATGAAGAGTCGTGGCGTTTGGATTAGCTAGTCGGTGAGAACTTCTCACCTTAAATCTTGTTTTTCTAGTTAAAATATATATTAGGATGCAGACGGTGCTTAGCAGCACCTGACACCCGTCATCCACAGACCATGGATGGCTTGTATGTTTGATTGTTTGTTGTGATGAAAATTGATTGTGTGACATGAAATAAAATATTTATATAGTTAAAAATATTTTATCGTTAAAAATATTGTTTAATGTGTGTGTGTGAATAAAAATATGTGTTTGTTGATTTGAAACCCCACACGGATGTCGGGATGATATTTGAAGTCCACTCATCCTGATTGATTAGTTGTATGTCGATCGATTGATTGACAGGCTGTTATAAGCATTAATTATTTATATTTAATGCTTATGCAGTTACGTGGTGCACTTTGGATGATGATTGATTATTTATCGTTGTGATTATATACATGTGTTGTATGGAATCCATATAATTAACATTATATGGTGATTGATTGGGCCTCATTCCAATTGGGAAATAATGAATATTATAAAAGAAAATTCATGTGTTGAATAGAATAAATAGTCATGTGTTGACGATGTTCAGGTGTTGAGAATTCATGTGTTGAAAGTGTATTCATGTGTTGAATAAAATATCTATACAATAAAATTTACCTTTTTATTGTAAGTAAGAAGAAATATAGATTCATGTGTTGAATGAAATAAATATTCATTTGTTGAATAGAATAACGAATTTATTGAAATATATAAAGCCGTGTTGATTAGAGATGCGCCATTTTGACGTGAGCGATATTTATATCGATTATATTCGTTTTTTTATAATGAATATAGAAAACGAAGTGATTTCAAAATATAACGTTTTTAAAATATTATCATTTGTATATCGATGATGTGGAATATTCAATTTCGATTCGAAATTGAATATGAAGATGAAATTGTTTCGAAAACGAATTTAAAACGATTTATAAAATTCATTTTAAAAAGGAAATCGATAAAATATGTATAATATATATAATGGTCTGAATAGAACGCGCCGCGCTGCGGTAGTTCGTGAATTCCGACCATTGACTTCGAACGGACATTACGGGAGATCCGACCGTCGGATTCTCCTGAAACTGGAACCGTTGGGTTCGTATCGAAAATAGATTTCCAATGAATATTAGAAATTTGAAATCTAACAGTTGGATTTGGAATTATGTCCAAATCAAATTTGGAAAAGGTCGCTGTAAGTGCAGTTCGATGGCCGTTGATGGAAATCGACTGTACGGGCCTTGATAAAATCAATAAAAATATCAATAATTTGTGCAAAATCATAAGAAATGATTTGTGAAGAATTGGGATGAAAGTTTATATATTTGAAAAGATAAAAATAGTTTTTTATCAAAATGAACTAGTTTTGAACTAGAGTTAAAATCAATTTATTTTTGAAATAAATAAATTGAATTTGAAAGTGGTTTTAAAAATAAATAGGTATTTCCAATACGTGAATTGAAATGGATTTGAATCGAAATTGTCTTCGGAATATTTCGATGTTGGATTTCGTGATTATAAAGATATTTTTATGGGAATTTGAAAGATATATTTATATCGTTATTTCCAATACGATATTTTTTGGTTTCAGAATTTGATATTGAATATAAGCCGATATATCTTCTATTCAGAGCCTTGTATTCAATATCAAACGTGATTTGGGTTTGTCGTGAATGTTGTCTTCATTAACACTGTTCTTAAGCCCAGTTGAGAAAAAAGATTAAATCCTTCTATATAGATTTAATGAGGTGTGCCAATTAAATAATATTAATTGGAATTGAATTTAAATTGGTTCTTGGGTTTATCGTGAGCAGTGTTTTGAATAACACCAGTTCTTTAATCCGATTAACAATAGAATGTGATTTTGGGTTTATCGTGAACCGTGTTTTAGATGACATTGGTTCTTTAACCCAGTTAAAGACAAGACGTTGATTTTTGGGAAGATTAAAACTAAGTGGAGTTTTAATGAATCTTTAATTAGATTGAAAGTGAATTGATTATTTAAATTATCAAATCTGAAGGGTGATCGAGATTGGAGTACCACCAGTTTTGCTCCAAAGCGATAGTTAAATCTTTAATTAGATTTGAACGTGAAATGGTAATTAATTTTACCGATAACACCGTGGTGTTAGATATGGAGTATTACCAGTTTTGCTCCAGGGGATGAATAGGTTGGGATTGGGAAGAGTTTTAATGAATCTTTAATTAGATTGAAAGTGAATTGATTATTTAAATTATCAAATCTGAAGGGTGATCGAGATTGGAGTACCACCAGTTTTGCTCCAAAGCGATAGTTAAATCTTTAATTAGATTTGAACATGAAATGGTAATTAAATTTACCGATAAAACTGTGGTGTTAGATATGGAGTATTACCAGTTTTGCTCCAGGGGATGAATAGGTTGGGATTGGGAAATAAAATAAATAATTACTTCGGTGTGTTTCGCTAATCCCGACTAGTTTGGAAAACCATAATATGGTTTGAAATGATATTCGAAGGAAGATTAAAGAATAAATTTAGAAGAATTTATCTTTGATAAAATTAATGGGAACCTTTCCCTAAGAATGTGGTTTTGTGAATAAAAGAATATTCTGAATTGGAATGAGGCGTTTGTTGTGTTTGTGTAACATTTGTTTATTATATATGTGGGTTATTCAGAAAGGCCGGGTTTCTACCCATTCAGAATAACCGATTCGACGATAAGTCGAAGATGAAGACGGTGGTTGAAGACCGGAAGTCTTCACATCGTTTGGGTGATTGCTGATGATCTCGATTGGGCTGTACACCCAAGAGGAGAGAAATAGTTGGTGATCGTCCAGACGTACTTGGAGATCGATGGATATGCGAGGAAAGTGCCTGCGATTTCATTCAGACCCAGAACGAACTTGTAAACGGACAATGTGTCTGACATTGGATTTTATTGTGTTGATTGATCTCTATTAAATATACATCTGTTTGGTGGCGGAGAATTTATTCTCTTGCTTAACGCCCTTCTCTGAGACGTACGAGCTCAGAGGTTGTATATCAATGGACATCAGTCGCATGGTGTGAATTGCCAGTGTGGCACGCGTAAGTGGCAAATGATCAAGGCTTCTGTTGAAAAGCAAAGTCTTGTGGTTGATGATCAAAGCACGGCCTGTGTGGCGCATCTTGTGTATAACGTGAATATGCGAGCCTCACACCTCGGTATGAGTCAAAAACGGGATAGTGACTGCAGGGAGAGCACGACGTTTCTTTCTAGCTATGGGTGGTGTTAGTGCTTAAACTGGCTGACATTTATATACTTTTCACCTGTGTGGTTGTTGGATACGAGGCGCCTCGGATATAGGTCTGTTAGGACCGGGAAACGTGTGCTCAGGAATTGCCAATCCTCAAAAGTAAGAGAGGACCGGCCCTGAAGATCCAAGGATCATAGTGGGGTCCTGAGACATTTGCTAGAGTGTCTTGAATCGAAGAGGAGCTTTCCCCTTGCCTCGACTCATGGCGGAAATCCAATTTCCAATACATGATATTGCGGTTTTATTTGTAGAACCTAGTATGGCGACATAGTGGTATGGGTCATTCATGCCGCCTATGATTGATATTTATGATGTGAAATTGTTTTGACACTATAACTTATAGTAATATCAAAATAATGTGTTTTAAACGTATCAAGCATGCTTTTGCTATTATAAGGTAAAAACCCTATCCTCCGGCTTGCGTTGCATTGTGTGATGGGACCTGGGTCTTATAATAGCTTCATTTTTCTTTAATTAGCATTGCGCTGTTTGTTATATGCACTGGTGTTCTTGGGGGGAACCCGTCCCGTGTTATACAGCGTGGTCCCTTGATTTACCGAACTTTAAAATAAAGATTAATAACTGTTTTAGTTCTCACACCAGTCCCATGACTTACCTGGAGTTTATTGTTTTAACCTAAACTCTAGGTGCCCTTATTTTCCACACCAGCAGCTAGTAGTTTTGGTTTTGCAGATTTATATTCACAGGATCCTGATTTACAGCTAGAACGATGCTCGGAAAGCTCTGTATCCGTGTATTACATTCTGTTGTGTTTTGTATTATTTTCCGCTGCTATGTAATTTATTGTAATCTCTGATATTTATCGAATGTATAATATTCATTTTTACTCTGTATATTCTTGTATTCTGATGGAATTGTTGTAATAAACAAAGAAATGTTCTTCTGTTTGCGTTCCGATGTGGCTTGTTTTCATCTCAATCCGGGCTTTCCTTCACGGGGAAGTTCGGGTCGTTATAGAGTGGTATCAGAGCTTTGGTTTACAGAGCTCGAGAACAAGATACATTAGAACCATACGAAAGAATTCATCAGATATTGGATTAGTAAAATCCAATTAGAATGACTCGTTAGAGATAGGATCAGTAGTATCCTAGAATGAGTGTGAAGAGTATATTCCTCAAATGAAAACAATTTTGTTTTGAAAATTTAAATCGTTTTACACGTATTTGAATATTTTATTTATATTAAATTTGGACAATCGAGTATATAAAGGTTTTGCATATACGCGTCATGAACGTATATTCGAAGTTTTAATATACTTGATAGATATAGAATCACATTCTAGACACCCAGGGATGATTCTGATGATGGTGCATCATCATCAGTATTCATATTCGAGTTTCGAAGGTGTGATATCTATATATTTCCATTAGACTGGTGTGAGAACCAAAACTAGATAGATTTATTGTTGTGAATTGGCATGAAAAACATGATTTTCTGTATATATATCAAAGTTATGAATTTGAAACGTTAATCCACTAATTGATTGATGGTTGTGTTGTTTGTCTATTTGTTTAAAATTTTGAACCATTACGCCTAATAGAATCAAATAGTGAATTGTATTGAAAATTGGTCGCATTTGCTTGCATATACATGTATTTACATTGAATAGGTCATAGCAAGGAGGCTAGAGCAGAAGAATAAAATTGTTTGCCCGACAAATAGGTACATGTTTACCATAATTTACTGTTTTGTTTGGGTGATGATGATTTTATGAGCCGATTGGCTTTTTCTTTTTCTTTTGAGTTGAAGCAGGCCATGGGAGGCTATATGAAATATCCCGTAGTCCCCGGTGCAGGGGAGGTTATGGTGAAATTTTTCGGAAATTTAGGGTGTTAGCCAAATTTTTGAAAAATTTGAAAAGTTCTTAGAAACTGAAAAGTTAAAGAACTTAAGCCGTAAAGAAAATATTTGAAGTTGAGTTGATTAATTAAACAACTTTCGGCTTCGTTCCTTTTCGGGGACAAAAAGTTTTAAGTGGGGGAGATTGTAACAACTCGGAAATGCGAGCCAGTTTAAAATTTTTATTTTGGCTATTTCAGTGAATTTTGAATATTTAAAATGAATTATTTTAAATAATAGCGACGAGAAATTTATTTTGAATTGAATTAGAATGTATATATTTATATACGTCGTCGTTAGAATATAAAATATTTATTTATATATATAAAAGGAATTGAAAATGGCGTGGTAGTTCAATAATTCGATTTCAAACTTCAATTGAACATACCGGGTGCAAAATAAACCGTATTTTAGTGAAACCAAAAATAATAGAATCTAATTGAGGATATCTTTCCAACGAATCCGAAAAAATTGAGATTTCATAGCGGGGATAAAAGGTTATGTCCAGTTGAAAATTCAGAATAGTCGCTATGGAATTCTGGCCCTTAAAAATGGAAATTTTGCAAATGACCTCGGATTTCGACGAAACCACTTTTGTTGGATCCGCGATGTCAAATGATTGCTAGGTTTCAAATTTCATAATTTCTCGAATCAATATGTGAGTGTGGCAAAGGAAAACGCGTTTGACCAGTTTCAGTTGATTTTAATCGACTGGAAAATGGCCATTTTTCAAACGGTCTCAGAATTCGATGAAATTAGTTTTGTTGGGACCGTATCGTCAATACGAAGTTAGAAAATATTTTTTGGGAATTTTTAGAAATAGTATGTGGCCCCAGTAAATTGAAATGCGCATTCAAATTCAATATATAGAGTTATATTCTGATTTTGACAAAAACTGATCGAAACGATCAAATCAGCTTACGATACATATCCCATTGAGTTCGTAATGGGGGTAATATGCTAGTGATGATAGTCGGTGGGTTCGATTTCGAGTTCGAATTAAAATCAAACTTTAAGGAAAAACTAAAGAATTAATTAATATATAAATTATATAAAACTCCCCCTCTTTTTCTCCTACTCAGTCAACTCCCTCCCTCTTTCTTTCTAATCCATCGTTCATTCAAAATTAAAAAAAAATTGGCACTCGACGCCATCGCCGGATCTACCATCGACGGCGAGCCTCGCCGCACCTCTCCCCCTAGCTCCTCCTCCCTCCTTGCGCGAATCCCCTCCTTCTCCATCTCGAGACAGCGCCCCTCTTCCCTAGTTGAAAACCCTAACCCCCTGAACCCGGGAAGACCACCGCGCCCCACCTCGTTGGCCCACCCCGCTGACCAAAGCACCGCGCCACAATTCGATGGCCCCCCTTCTCCCATCTGCTCGATTCCCGCTCCACCCTTCTTTTCTGCGCGAGCCCAAAACGACAGAGCCCAATACTCCGAGCCACCAGCACCTAACCGTGAGCACCCCGACCTATCGCGAAGCCCCTTCATCGTAGATGCATCCTCACATGAGGCACAGGCAGAAATCGGCAGTGAGTTCCCCTAATTTTATTTTGTTTATTTTATTTTATTATTTTTTAAAGACTGTAAAGATTAGATCTTTGTTCATATAAAGATCAGTTTTTTTTAGATATGAAGATAGGATTTTTAGTTTATAAAATATTTATTTTTATATAAAGAAAGCTACGATTTTCATTAACATGAAAGCAAGTTAAAAATATGATTTTTGGCATATCAAAAGATTAGATATTTATGATAAAAAAGGATTAGATTTTATAAATAAAGAAACTTGATTTTTAAACTAGAAAGAAGTGATGATTTTTAATTAAAAAGATTTGATTTTTTTAAAATATAAAGCTAGGATTTTTACATGAAGGAATCATTTTGAAGAAGCGATTTTTACATGAACGATATCAATATAAAGATGGGGTTTTTGTCAAAATAAAGATATGATTTTTATTTAAGTATGATGATAAAGATAGGATTTTTATACTGTAGAAAGGTTAAAAATATAATTTTTATATTGTAGAAAGGTTAAAAATATAATTTTTATATTGTAGAAAGGTTAAAAATATAATATTTATATTATAGAAAGGTTAAAAATATAATTTTTATATAGTAGGAGTATTAAAAATATGATTTTTATATAATAGAGAATATAAAAATATTATCTTTATATATGTAGCGAAATAAAAATCTGATTTTTATTATATATATATATATATATAATGAAGTAAAAATATGATTTTTATAGTGATGATATAAAAATCCGATCTTTATATAAGGAGAAGAAAAATAAAAATAAGCAATGTAAATATATATGAAGAAGAAATAAAAATATGATTTTTATTGATTCGGATAAAGTGATAAAAATATAATCTTTATTAAATGAACATCGGTGTAATAATAGAACTTTTATCCATATAGAGTGATTATAAAAATGTGATTTTTATATGCATAACAACAATATAAAAATGTGATTTTTATATATGTAGTGGCTACGGGCAAACGAAAGTGACAAAAGGCGAGGACAGCGATGACTTCTACATATGAAGAGTCGTGGCGTTTGGATTAGCTAGTCGGTGAGAACTTCTCAACTTAAATCTTGTTTTTCTAGTTAAAATATATACTAGGATGCAGACGGTGCTTAGCAGCACCCGACACCCGTCATCCACAGACCATGGATGGCTTGTATGTTTGATTGTTTGGTGTGATGAAAATTGATTGTGTGACGTGAAATAAAATATTTATATAGTTAAAAATATTTTATCATTAAAAATATTATTTAATGTCTCTGTGTGTGAATAAAAATATGTGTTTGTTTATTTGAAACCCCACGCGGGTGTCGGGATGATATTTGAAGTCCACTCATCCTGATTGATTAGTTGTATGTCGATCGATTGATTGACAGGCTGTTATAAGCATTAATTATTTATATTTAATGCTTATGCAGTTGTGTGGTGCACTTTGGATGATGATTGATTATTTATCGTTGTGATTATATACATGTGTTGTATGGAATCCATATAATTAACATTATATGGTGATTGATTGGTCCTCATTCCAATTGGGAAATAATGAATATTATAAAAGAAAATCCATGTGTTGAATAGAATAAATAGTCATGTGTTAACGATGTTCAGGTGTTGAGAATTCATGTGTTGAAAGTGTATTCATGTGTTGAATAAAATATTTATACAATAAAATTTACCATTTTATTATAAGTAAGAAGAAATATAGATTCATGTGTTGAATGAAATAAATATTCATTTGTTAAATAGAATAACGAATTTATTGAAATATATAAAGCCGTGTTGATTAGAGATGCGCCATTTTGATGTGATCGATATTTATATCGATTATATTCGTTTTTTATAATGAATATAGAAAAGGAAGTGATTTCAAAATATAACGTTTTGAAAATATTATCATTTGTATATCGATGATGTGGAATATTCGATTTCGATTCGAAATTGAATATGAAGTTGAAATCGTTTCGAAAACGAATTTAAAACGATTTATAAAATTCGTTTTAAAAAGGAAATCGACGAGATATAATATATATATATATATACATATATATATATACATATATATATATATTATATATATAATGGCCTGAATAGAACGCGCCGCGCTGCGGTAGTTCGTGAATTTCGACCATTGACTTCGAATGGACATTACGGGAGATCCGACCATCGGATTCTCCTGAAACCGGAACCGTTAGGTTCGTATCGAAAATAGATTTCCAATGAATATTAGAAATTTGAAATCTAATGGTTGGATTTGGAATTATGTCCAAATCAAATTTGGAAAAGGTCGCTGTAAGTGCAGTTCGATGGCCGTTGATGGAAATCGACTGTACGGGCCTTGATAAAATCACTAAAAATATCAATAATTTGTGTAAAACATAAGAAATGATTTGTGAAGAATTGGGATGAAAGTTTATATATTCAAAAAGATAAAAATAGATTTTTATCAAAATGAACTAGTTTTGAACTAGAGTTAAAATCTGTTTATTTTGAAATAAATAAATTGAATTTGAAAGTGGTTTTAAAAATAAACAGGTATTTCCAATACGTGAATTGAAATGGATTTGAATCGAAATTGTCTTCGGAATATTTCGATGTTGGATTTCGTGATTATACAGATATTGTTATGGGAATTTGAAAGATATATTTATATCGTTATTTCCAATACGATATTTGTTGGTTTCAGAATTTGATATTGAATATAAGCCGATATATTTTCTATTCAGAGCCTTGTATTTAACATCAAACGTGATTTGGGTTTTTCGTGAATGGTGTCTTCATTAACACAGTTCTTAAGCCCAGTTGAGAAAAAAGATTAAATCCTTCTATTTAGATTTATTGTAACAACCCGTATTTTCAATAACCTGTTATAATGTAAATCGAGGCAGAATTTAATTCTAAAATCTGAATCAAGAGAAACGGGCTATGCCATTGCGTTCATCGCGGAAAAATACGCGAAATAGAGTCCGAGTTTTCGAAAATCGGAGTCCGTATGACCCGATTAAGGCCCAACGAAGTTTTCAGAAAATTTCAAAGTAAAAACAGATTTCAAATTCAAGTTTGAATTTGGAAATAAGGTCAGATTGGGCTAGGCGGGAAAATTCCCGCCAGAGTACCCAAGTCGACAGCCCTGTCGACTTGGGAGTCGACTTGGTTGGACCCAAGTCGACAGCCCTGTCGACTTGGCTGTCGACTTGGTCCAGCCGGGCAGTTTTGCCTGGTGCACCATTTTGGGTTTGTGTTGAGTTTGGGGGCCAGATTCGGTTTTGAGGGCTGAGATTGGAACTAGGGTTTAATCCTAAGGTTGAAACTAGTCCTAATCTCTATAAATAAGGCCCTAACCTAACCCTAAATCATCATTATTCATTCAAGTAACTAAACTATGGCAAAATCATTCCTCTCATGGCCTCCACTCTCTTCATAAAATTCCTAAGTCATTTCTATGAGAGATTTTCAATGCATACAAGTGTTTTCAAGCTTGTATGAGCATCATTAGCTTGCATTGAAGTCAAGTTTCCACATTTACATCATAAAGCAAGGGTTTTGATCATTTTGGCTCAAGGGTTTTCCTATTAGAGCTTGCATTTTGGGTCTATTTGATTGCATAAGGGCTTTGTCATATTTTTTGTGTCTTCATAAGCATTGTAAGCCCTATTCTACTTTCATATTTAAACTCTAAAGTTAATGATTGATGCAAGTGGTGTTTGATCATTATGATATGATATGCAAGTTTATCATGTTATGCAAGTTTGCTATGCTATGATATGCAAGTTTATCATGTTATGATATGCAAGTTTATATGCAAGTTTGCTATGCTATGACATGCAAGTTTATCATGTTATGATATGCAAGTTTATATGCAAGTTTGCCATGTTATGATATGCAAGTTTATCATGTTATAATGTGCAAGTTTATATGCAAGTTTGCCATGTTATGTTATGCAAGTTTGCTATGTTATGATATGCAAGTTTGCCATGTGTGTTATGCAAGTTTGGGGTGATCATTTTGTTCATGTTATCATGTTATGCAAGCTTATCTTGAGTATATGAACATAAAGCTTCAAGCTTTATGCTAAAGGTTGCATTTTGGCAACATGTAAGTTATCATATCCCTTATGATAACTTGCATGTGAGGCTAAATGCGAGCTTATGGCCATTTTTACATGTCATTTATCACCATGTATCACCAATATGCTAAGTTTGGTTTTATGCATGCTTTTGAGGCCTAAAAATGTAATATGCAAGTATATGAACATATGTACATTTCATATGCCACCATGTTGAACTTGTGGCTTCAACACCTTTATGTCATGATTATGCCAAGTTTCCTCTTTCTATCCTTTATGCGCTATTGCGATATGTAAGCGATGGGATTGCGTTTGGGGTTGGGTAAACTTAAAAGACATAAAGACATAAGATTGGGAATTTACCTATTAAGTTAGGTCTACCCATTGGGAATTTACCTATTAAGTTAGGTCTACCCAAATGCTTGAAAACTTGTAATATGTTTTGGAAACATGATGGACATGACACTTAGAAAATATAAGTGTGACCAACTCGAGGTTGGGTTGAGTTTGTAGCGTAAAACTACCCGGAACCGACCGGCTTAACTAGTTGCTACAAACAATAGGACTCAATGTGAGAAGTTGGTCATGTTGTACCTTGAACCCGAGGTTAGACCAAGTTGTGGTGTAAAGCTACCCGGACCCGCCCGGCTTAACTAGTAATCAGAACAAGGTCTAATGTGAGAGGTTAAGGCGCATTAAATTAATTAATGCCTCGTGATTAGGGTTAAGTCATGGTCCACTTAATACTTAACCAATTTGGGCTTGGTAGATTAATCAGGGTTAAGTCGTGAACTCATCGTTACACTTAACCAAGTTAATCCATGATTAGCAAGAGGGTTAAACCGTACTTAACCCACTAGAAAAATCCTAGCAATGGGGGTCCACTCCAGCAGTAATCCCAAGTTTTTATCATTAAGACCCTAGCGTCTAGGCTAGGGAGGGGGCACGATTACTGGACTGGAGGTAAGCGACCAAAAACGATGGCAGATGGGTACGCCGGTGTAGTTCCGGGCGGACTATGGTCGTGCATATAGTCCGAAGCCGGGGAAAACATGCACGGGTACCAGTAGATCGAGACTGTGCACTCATGTTTATGGTGTCCAGGGGTTGACACCCTAGGGCTTGATACACCCGACGGGAGACCCGGCACAGTCTGACTACAATTATGTTTGGGTCGTATGGACACCAACACGTGACGAGTTAGGCTTAGGGAGCCGATCGACTAGACCGTTTGGTTGGACCTCGTATGAGGGTCACTTCATGTTATTGGGCCAAAGCTTGGGCCAAGGGATCAATACTTGTTTATTCAAGTCATGTTAGTTGCTAGTACACCTGTGGTGCAAAACTTTAAACCTGATTATGCGATGACACCTTTATCTACCTTGTTAGTTAATCATCATGCTAGTATGTTGTTATCCTTAAGTTCATCCCTGCTTCTCATGCCAGTTAACTTTACCAGTTTACATTGATTGTAGTAGGGCTTACTCAGTCTTTTTGACTGACCTGTTTTTCTTTCGCCTCTTTTCTTCCGTTTCCCCCTCCCCCCCCCCCCAGGTTCTCAGGGTGGGAATATTGGAGCTTAGCTTGGATTCCTGATCGCTTGCTTGTGGGATTTTAGCTCATGTACGGTCTTGGCATGAAGCTAGCTATGGTTATCACTTATTTTGGGGATAGTACTTATGTATTTCAGTTTTTCAGTAATGTTGTTTTTATCTAGACTTGTGTATTTGGAAAGTTGACATTATGTTGTACCAGACTTGTTTTGAAATGGTTTGAAATCTTCCGCTGTTTTACTTATCTTATTTACTCTGTTTACATATATACATATGTTCTTGTTCTGCCTTGATATATCATTATGCATGTTTACCTGATTCAAACGCCCCTCCAAAGTCAGTGCCCTTGCAAGAGTGGTACTGGCGGAGGTGGGGTGTTACATTTGGTATCAGAGCCAGGTTTACGAGAAGGAACAAAAAGGTTTTTAAAACTTTTGGAAAACTATTTTCAAAACCAAGTATAAAGTATTTTCCAAAGAAAAGTCTAGTTTATTTTAAAGGCTATTCCCCAAAAAGCCATTAGCAAAATTCCTTCGTTTTTCTCCATTCTGAATCTATCTTTTTCTTCGTTTTCAGTATGGCCAATAACTTTGCCATTCCGGAGGGAGTACACGTACCTGTTTGGTATAGGAGACTTTTGGAGGCTAGGGCGACCGAAGCCGGCCCCGCAGGTGTTCCTCCTCCTCCTCCGGTAGTTAATGTTCCTCCTCCTCCTGTCGCTGAGGTTCCTCTTCCTCCTCCCCCTCGGCATCCTCAAGCTGACTTCGCGGAGATTTGCAAAGACTTTAAGGCGATGGGTTGCAAGAATTTCTTTGGAACCGAGACTTATGTAGAGGCAAGGAATTGGTTGAAGGAAACCGAAGATCTTTTTGCCTTCTTTGATATAGATGACCGTAGGAAGGTTTTATTAGCAGTGTGGTTGCTAAAGGAAGAAGCTGCACGTTGGTGGGTAGTCACCACCGTTACTAGGCCAATTGAGACTTGGGATGACTTTCGGGGAAAGTTTGGACTAAGGTTCCTATCACTGAAGCAAGGGGACATGACTATTAGGGAATACATAGATAAGTTTAATCAACTGGCTCAGGTCGGTTTAGACTTGGTTAACACAGCTCAGAAGAAGGCCCTATACTTTGCTCTAGGATTAAACGAGCCATTACATGGTTTAGCCATGACTCATATACCCTTGGGGGCAACTTTCGAGAGCTTGGTGAATATGGCCCTACTCAATGAAGAGAATAGGAGTGACAAGAAGGAGATCAAGATGAATGATACTCAAGCCAAGAAGACTGATTCCCAGTGGAAAGGAAATCAGGGTAGTCCAAGCGGTCAGAGCAGTCAAGGAAATAAGAACAAGAACAAGGGCAAGAACAACAAGGGGAAATGCCATTATTGCTGTTCAGTTGGGCATCTTATTAAGGATTGTAAGAAGAGGAAAAGGAAGAGTGGTGAATGCTATCGTTGTGGTAAGTTTGGACATTTCAGCAAAGATTGCCCGAAGAAGCAAGGGCAAGGTCAGACTCAGCGTGTTGGACCTTCGGGAGGGCAAGTTCATGCTCTCAATGCCGCTCCAGTTCCCGATCGAGGTAGTATTTCTGTTGAAAGCCTTGTATATATTTCTGATTTTCCTGTTTGTACCTTGTTTGATTTTGGTGCATCGCATAGCTTTATCTCATCTGATCTTGTTGAAAGTTTGCACCTAAGTACTAGTCTAGTTTATGATCCCGTGTGTGTTTCAAATCCAATTGGGGTTTACGCCCATTTGTCTAGTATCTACGTGGATTTGAAAATCTCTATCTTTAGTGTAGAGTTCTCGTGTGATGCTTATATTCTCGGTTTCATGGGGTATGGGTTGATTTTGGGCATGGATGGGTTGTCCAGCTTTGGAGCCATCCTTGATTTTTTGAGCATAGGGTTGTGAGGCTCATGACTCGCCTCGGTAATACCCTAAAAATTTCTTGTAACCCTATGGGTCCCGTCATGTTGTGTTATCTTGAATCCCTCAACTCGTCTATCGATAGTTTGCAATCAGTGAGGGTGGTCCGAGAATATCCTGATATCTTGGGTGAAGTGAAGGGGTTACCCCCTAAACGCGAGATTAATTTCTGCATTTATCTGGTGGATAATGCAAAGCTGGTTTCTTTGCCCGTTCGGCACATGGCTCCGCGTGAAAGGCGGGAGCTAAGTAAGCAAGTGAAGGAGTTGCTTGAGAAGAACTTCATACGATGAAGCATTTCCGAGGAGGGTGCTCTAGTAGTATGCGCTACTAATGTGGACAGTTCGCTTCGCCCGTGTGTTGATTATCGTGAGTTGAACAAGAAGAATAGACAACCATTACCAAGGATCGATGATTTGTTCAGCTTGCAGGAACATCTGTTCTCTCTTGATCTTGCTACTGGATTCCATCAGCTCAGAGTAGCTGAGGATAGTATAGACAAAACTGCGTTCAGAACTCCAGATGGATTCTTAGAATGGCTGGTCATGCCATTCGGTTTGACTAATGCACCCGCCTAATTCGTGGACTTGATGAGTAGGGTGTCTAGGGAGTTCCTGAACGAGTTTGTGGTAGTCTTTGTAGACGATATCCTGACTTTCTTAAAGAACGAGGAAGAACATGCTAGACATCTCAAGGAGGTGATGGATACGCTTAGAGCGCATCAGTTGAAAGCCAAGTCCTCCAAATGTCATTTTGGAGAAAAAGGAGTTAGATTTCTTGGGCACATAGTTTCTAAGCAAGGCTTAGTGGTGGATCCTGCTAAAATGGTCGCGGTTCAAGACCGGAAAGCTCCGACGAGGACAATTGAAGTAAGAAGCTTTCTCAGTTAAATTAGTCAGTTAGCGTCCCTTGAGTTTAGACCTACCCTTCTGGATCAAGTAGGGACTTCACAGAAAGAAGACCCGCAGTTAGTCGAGATCATGGACAAGTTGATTCGAGGCGAGATGTTAAGACACCTCGCTATAGATGACAAGGGATGGCTAAGACGTGATGAGAGAAAGAAGATTCTTGAAGATGCACATCACTCGAGGAGGTGGCCGAGTTTGTCCCAAGGTGCATGTTGTGCCAACAGATTAAGGCTGAGTCATAAAAAGCCCGGTGGGCTATTACATCCATTGGAGGTCCCCGCAATGGAAGTAGTAAAGCGTCACGAAGGATTTCGTGGATGGACTGCCTAGATCAAGGAAAGGGAATACAAGCATGTGGGTCATAGTAGGTAGACTCACGAAGGGTGCTCATTTCACTCCGGTAAAGAGCGAAAGGACTGCATCATAACTAGCGACAGTTTACTTTCAAGAAATAAAGCGGTTGCACGAGGTTCCCTAAAGTATAGTTAGTAACCATGACTTAATCTTCACTAGCCAGTTTTGGGATAGTCTACGGGAAGTCATGGGCAAACGGCTGAATCTAGGTACGGCCTATCATTCGCAGGCGGATGGTTCATTTCGTTCAAGCATGAGTTATAGAAAATCACGTTAGTAAGAGCAATTGGCAACGTGGATTGGTATTTTCAAGAAAAGTTCTGCTGCGTGGAATACTTTATAGTAAGTAAACGAGATCCAGGATTTACTAGTGAATTTTGGAGAGCTTGCACGAAACCATGGGGTCATAGTTCTGTTTAAGCCAAGAATGATAGAAGAGTAAGTGAAAGAGGCAGACGAGAGGCGACAATGAAATGGGTTCCAACTCATATTTGGAAATAAGAATTAAGAAGCTAAGGAAGCATGAAGTAAAAGACGGTCAAAGCACAGTGGAGTTAAACTCAAGGAAACGTGACTTAGAAGATTGAAGGCTGGATACGCGCATCATATCTCTTTTTAAGAGCATATCCTTGATCCTTGTTTTCCTGTGGGACTTACTTGCATGTTATCTTTTACATATATCCTCTCGGTCCCATTCTCGATCCCATTTCTGTTGTAAACTCCATAAGGGGGTATGACTCATCGGTTAGTAATACATGTCAAGGTTTGAAGGGGTCCGTTAGGTTGACTAAACCTTTTGGGCTTTTATAGGATCGGAGTTGGGTTAGGAAGGGATTTCTTGTAATCCGAAAAGAGTATATCTTGCTTATCTTCCCGATCTCTTTGTAGCATATCTTTCTTTTGCTATCTATATCGTGTTAATCTTGTCATGAGAACCTTAGGTAGAAACCCTTTGGATGAAACATGTGTTTGAAACATGTTATGCTTGATGGTTGCAAGTGGCTGCAAGTGTTTGCAAGTGGTTACTCGTGGATGCATTATACACATTAGGCACTAGATCGGCTCACACACTCCTCATATTGCATATGCATGAGTGTTTACGCTTATTCTTGGATGAAAATTTTTGTGTTATCACATGGATGTTGCATATGGATGTATGTTATGTGCACACATATAGATGTTATACATTATGTTAGGAATTGCATACATATGGATTCATTTCACTAACATAATTTGCATTGATGATATTTGCATTAGATAAGTACATATACACACACCTTTGCATATGTTCATACAACATTTAGAATCTTGTAAGGACAACGATTGCTCGTGGATGATGTTTTGAGTAGATGGATGATTGGATGGTAGGATACGTTCTTCCTAACTTGAAGATTTCGGGGACGAAATCCTTTAAGGAGGGGAGAATGTAACAACCCGTATTTTCAATAACCTGTTATAATGTAAATTGAGGCAGAATTTAATTCTAAAATCTGAATCAAGGGAATCGGGCTATGCCATTGCGTTCGTCTCGGAAAAATACGCGAAATAGAGTCCGAGTTTTCGAAAATCGGAGTCCGTATGACCCGATTAAGGCCCAACGAAGTTTTCAGAAAATTTCAAAGTAAAAACAGATTTCAAATTCAAGTTTGAATTTGGAAATTAGGTCAAATTGGGCTAGGCAGGAAAATTCCCGCCAGAGTACCCAAGTCGACAGCCCTGTCGACTTGGTTGGACCCAAGTCGACTTGGCTGTCGACTTGGTCCAGCTGGGCAGTTTTGCCTGGTGCACCATTTTGGGTTTGTGTTGAGTTTGGGGGCCAGATTCGGTTTTGAGGGCTGAGATTGGAACTAGGGTTTAATCCCAAGGTTGAAACTAGTCCTAATCTCTATAAATAAGGCCCTAACCTAACCCTAAATCATCATTATTCATTCAAGTAACTAAACTATGGCAAAATCATTCCTCTCATGGCCTCCACTCTCTTCATAAAATTCCTAAGTCATTTCTATGAGAGATTTTCAATGCATACAAGTGTTTTCAAGCTTGTATGAGCATCATTAGCTTGCATTGAAGTCAAGTTTCCACATTTACATCATAAAGCAAGGGTTTTGATCATTTTGGCTCAAGGGTTTTCCTATTAGAGCTTGCATTTTGGGTCTATTTGATTGCATAAGGGCTTTGTCATATTTTTTGTGTCTTCATAAGCATTGTAAGCCCTATTCTACTTTCATATTTAAACTCTAAAGTTAATGAATGATGCAAGTGGTGTTTGATCATTATGATATGATATGCAAGTTTATCATGTTATGCAAGTTTGCTATGCTATGATATGCAAGTTTATCATGTTATGATATGCAAGTTTATATGCAAGTTTGCTATGCTATGATATGCAAGTTTATCATGTTATGATATGCAAGTTTATATGCAAGTTTGCCATGTTATGATATGCAAGTTTATCATGTTATAATATGCAAGTTTATATGCAAGTTTGCCATGTTATGTTATCCAAGTTTGCTATGTTATGATATGCAAGTTTGCCATGTATGTTATGCAAGTTTGGGGTGATCATTTTGTTCATGTTATCATGTTATGCAAGCTTATCTTGAGTATATGAACATAAAGCTTCAAGCTTTATGCTAAAGGTTGCATTTTGGCAACATGTAAGTTATCATATCCCTTATGATAACTTGCATGTGAGGCTAAATGCGAGCTTATGGCCATTTTTACATGTCATTTATCACCATGTATCACCAATATGCTAAGTTTGGTTTTATGCATGCTTTTGAGGCCTAAAAATGTAATATGCAAGTATATGTACATTTCATATGCCACCATGTTGAACTTGTGGCTTCAACACCTTTATGTCATGATTATGCCAAGTTTCCTCTTTCTATCCTTTATGCCCTATTGCGATATGTAAGCGATGGGATTGCGTTTGGGGTTGGGTAAATTTAAAAGACATAAAGACATAAAATTGGGAATTTACCTATTAAGTTAGGTCTACCCATTGGGAATTTACCTATTAAGTTAGGTCTACCCAAATGCTTGAAAACTTGTAATATGTTTTGGAAACATGATGGACATGACACTTAGAAAATATAAGTGTGACCAACTCGAGGTTGGGTTGAGTTTGTAGCATAAAACTACCCGGAACCGACCGGCTTAACTAGTTGCTACAAACAATAGGACCCAATGTGAGAAGTTGGTCATGTTGTACCTTGAACCCGAGGTTAGACCAAGTTGTGGTGTAAAGCTACCCGGACCCGCCCGACTTAACTAGTAACCACAACAAGGTCTAATGTGAGAGGTTAAGGCGCATTAAATTAATTAATGCCTCGTGATTAGGGTTAAGTCATGGTCCACTTAATACTTAACCAATTTGGGCTTGGTAGATTAATCAGGGTTAAGTCGTGAACTCATCGTTACACTTAACCAAGTTAATCCATGATTAGCAAGAGGGTTAAACCGTACTTAACCCACTAGAAAAATCCTAGCAATGGGGGTCCACTCCAGCAGTAATCCCAAGTTTGTATCATTAAGACCCTAGGGTCTAGGCTAGGGAGGGGGCACGATTACTGGACTGGAGGTAAGCGACCAAAAACGATGGCAGATGGGTACGCCGGTGTAGTTCCGGGCGGACTATGGTCGTGCATATAGTCCGAAGCCGGGGGAAACATGCACGGGTACCAGTAGATCGAGACTGTGCACTCATGTTTATGGTGTCCAGGGGTTGACACCCTAGGGCTTGATACACCCGACGGGAGACCCGGCACAGTCTGACTACAATTATGTTTGGGTCGTATGGACACCAACACGTGACGAGTTAGGCTTAGGGAGCCGATCGACTAGACCACTTGGTTGGACCTCGTATGAGGGTCACTTCATGTTATTGGGCCAAAGCTTGGGCCAAGGGATCAATACTTGTTTATTCAAGTCATGTTAGTTGCTAGTACACCTGTGGTGCAAAACTTTAAACCTGATTATGCGATGACACCTTTATCTACCTTGTTAGTTAATCATCATGCTAGTATGTTGTTATCCTTAAGTTCATCCCTGCTTCTCATGCCAGTTAACTTTACCAGTTTACATTGATTGTAGTAGGGCTTACTCAGTCTTTTTGACTGACCTGTTTTTCTTTCGCCTCTTTTCTTCCGTTTCCCCCTCCCCCCCTAGGTTCTCAGGGTGGGAATATTGGAGCTTAGCTTGGATTCCTGATCGCTTGCTTGTGGGATTTTAGCTCATGTACGGTCTTGTCATGAAGCTAGCTATGGTTATCACTTATTTTGGGGATAGTACTTATGTATTTCAGTTTTTCAGTAATGTTGTTTTTATCTAGGCTTGTGTATTTGGAAAGTTGACATTATGTTGTACCAGACTTGTTTTGAAATGGTTTGAAATCTTCCGCTGTTTTACTTATCTTATTTACTCTGTTTACATATGTTCTTGTTCTGCCTTGATATATCATTATGCATGTTTACCTGATTCAAACACCCCTCCAAAGTCAGTGCCCTTGCAAGAGTGGTACTGGCGGAGGTGGGGTGTTACATTTAATGAGGTGTGCCAATTAAATAATATTAATTGGAATTGAATTTAAATTGGTTCTTGGGTTTATCGTGAGCGGTGTTTTGAATAACACCTGTTATTTAACCCGATTAACAATAGAATGTGATTTTGGGTTTATCGTGAACCGTGTTTTAGATGACATTGGTTCTTTAACCCAGTTAAAGACAAGATGTTGATTTTTGGGAAGAGTAAAACTAAGTGGAGTTTTAATGAATCTTTAATTAGATTGAAAGTGAATTGATTATTTAAATTATCAAATCTGAAGGGTGATCGAGATTGGAGTACCACCAGTTTTGCTCCAAAGTGATAGTTAAATCTTTAATTAGATTTGAACGTGAAATGGTAATTAATTTTACTGATAACACTGTGGTGTTAGATATGGAGTATTACCAGTTTTGCTCCAGGGGATGAATAGGTTGGGATTGGGAAGAGTTTGAATGAATCTTTAATTAGATTGAAAGTGAATTGATTATTTAAATTATCAAATCTGGAGGGTGATCGAGATTGGAGTACCACCAGTTTTGCTCCAAAGCGATAGTTTAATCTTTAATTAGATTTGAACGTGAAATGGTAATTAATTTTACCGATAACACCGTGGTGTTAGATATGGAGTATTACCAGTTTTGCTCCAGGGGATGAATAGGTTGGGATTGGGAAATAAAATAAATAATTACTTCGGTGTGGTTCGCTAATCCCGACTAGTTTGGAAAAACATAATATGGTTTGAAATGATATCCAAAGGAAGATTAAAGAATAAATTTAGAAGAATGTATCTTTGATAAAATTAATGGGAACATTTCCCTAAGAATGTGGTTTTGTGAATAAAAGAATATTCTGAATTGGAATGAGGCGTTTGTTGTGTTTGTGTAACATTTGTTTATTATATACGTGGGTTATTCAGAAAGGCCGGGTTTCTACCCATTCTGAATAACCGATTCGACGATAAGTCGAAGATGAAGACGGTGGTTGAAGACCGGAAGTCTTCACATCGTTTGGGTGATTGCTGATGATCTCGATTGGGCTGTACACCCAAGAGGAGAGAAACAGTTGGTGATCGTCCAGACGTACTTGAAGATCGATGGATATGCGAGGAAAGTGCCTCCGGTTTCGTTCAGACCCAGAACGAACTTGTAAATGGACTGTGTGTCTGACATTGGATTTTATTCTATGTTGATTGATTTCTATTAAATATACATCTGTTTGGCGGCGGAGAATTTATTCTCTTGCTTAACGCCCTTCTCTGAGACGTACGAGCTCAGAGGTTGTATATCGATGGACATCAGTCGCATGGAGTGAATTGCCAGTGTGGCACGCGTAAGTGGCAAATGATCAAGGCTTCTGTTGAAAAGCAAACTCTTGTGGTTGATGATCAAAGCACGGCCTGTGCGGCGCAGCTTTGTGTATAACGTGAATTCGCGAGCCTCACACCTCGGTATGAGTCAAAAACGGGATAGTGACTGCAGGGAGAGCACGACGTTTCTTTCTAGCTATGGGTGGTGTCAGTGCTTAAACTGGCTGACATTTATATACTTTTCACCTGTGTTGTTGTTGGATACGAGGAGCCTCGGATATAGGTCTGTTAGGACCGGGAAACGTGTACTCAGGAATTGCCAATCCTCAAAAGTAAGAGAGGACCGGCCCTGAAGATCTAAGGATCATAGTGGGGTCCTGAGACATTTGCTAGAGTGTCTCGAATCGGAGAGGAGCTTGCCCCTTGCCTCGACTCATGGCGGAAACCCAATTTCCAATACGTGATATTGCGGTTTTATTTGTAGAACCTAGTATGGTGACATAGTGGTATGGGTCATTCATGCCGCCTATGATTGATATTTATTATGTGAAATTGTTTTGACACTATACACTTATAGTAATATCAAAATAATGTGTTTTAAACGTATCAGGCATGCTTTGGCTATTATAAGGTAAAAACCCTATCCTCCGGCTTGCGTTGCATTGTGTGATGGGACCTAGGTGTTATAATAGCTTCATTTTTCTTTATTTAGCAATGCGCTGTTTGTTATATGCACTGGTGTTCTTGGGTGGAAACCCGTTCCGTGTTATACGGCGTGGTCCCTTGATTTACCGAACTTTAAAATAAAGATTAATAACTGTTTTAGTTCTCACACCAGTCCCATGACTGACCTGGAGTTTATTGTTTTAACCTAACTCTGGGTGCCCTTATGTTTCACACGGGCAGCTAGTAGTTTTGGTTTTGCAGATTTATATTCACAGGATCCTGATTTACTGCTGGAACGATGCTCGGAAAGCTCTGTATCCGTGTATTACTTTCAGTTGTGTTTTGTATTATTTCCCGCTGCTATGTAATTTATTGTAATCTCTGATATTTATCGAATGTATAATATTCATTTTTACTCTGTATATTCTTGTATTCTGATGGAATTGTTGTAATAAACAAAGAAATGTTCTTGTGTTTGTGTTCCGATGTGGCTTGTTTTCATCTCAATCTGGGCTTTCCTTCACGGGGAAGTTCGGGTCGTTATAGGTCACTTACACATTTGCACAAAGTAAAAAGAACTTTTCCATTATCAATAAAATAATATTACATCAGAGTTACAAGAGGTACATCAGACTACATCGGTTACACAGCAGAAAAGATACTAAACTCGGTGGAAGAATGCGAATGCTCCAAGACATAATAGCTCCAGCTAAAACCAGAATCCTGCTCCAAATAACTCCAAGGCTAAATCTGCGAACCAAATTACTAGGCTGCTCATGTAAAAATTATGGGCACCAAGAGTTTAGGTGTAGGAACAATAAACTCCAGGTCAGTCATGGGACTGGTGTGAGAACTCGAAACAGTTGTTTTCAGGGTTTATTTTAAAGTTAGGTAATTCACCGGACCACGCCGCTAATGCGGAACGGGTTTACTCCATGTGAATACCAGTGCATAGAAATTTGCAATGTTTTTTTGAAAAATTAAACTAACATAAGGTCTTGCGGCACACACACAATGCAAACGCACACATGGGCGAGGTTTCTCCTTATGCAGTCAAAAATGCTTGATACGTGAAAATCCTCTTTCAATACTATAATATAGTGCGAAAACAATTTCGAAAGTAAATGTATTAATCCTAGTCAGCATAGGTACCATATATTATACTGACGTATGGTATACAATCGAAAGCGTATAGGCTCGTAGCGGAGATTGGTTTTCCAACAATGACCAGGCAATTGAACTTCCTTCCGAACCGAATTTTGAACACCTTTAGAGGGATGTCCGAAGATCAACAGTGATGGTCCTCATGCCAACACAAGGCCGGGTTACCCCTTAACTGGGTAACTTAGAGTGCGCCTGAGTATGTCATCTCCCGGCACCGACCTTTCCGAGCGTGCGCCAACAACAACCGCAAAAGTAGATGCTTTTACCACATAGGTTAATACTCGGGCTCCATACCATAGTACACATTTTATCTAGAAGGAGACAACACCCCATAACCCTGCTGCATTTCTTCCTGTTTTGGCCATTTACCGGGGTGTGAGGCTTGCCGAGGTCCCGATATACACAAAGCTACACTTAAATAAGCCATGCTTTGATCATCCATAGCTCATAACATAACTTAAGTATGTCACGTTGTCCATTTACAACGCATCACTGATTTCTATCGATATATAACCTCTAAGCTCGTACGTCTTAGAGAAGGGTGTTAAGCAAGAGAATAAATTCTCCGCTACCAAAAAGATATTTATTTAACAAAGATCAGTGCTACGCAGTCAATTACAATGCCAGACACACTATCCATACAAGTCCGTTCTGGGTCTGAATGAAACAATAAATCCGGAATTCCTTCACATACGTTTGGGCTTCTTGCCACTTAGCTGATATAAAATCCATTTGCAAATGGGTGCTACCCATTTGAGACATTCAGCAAGTCGTCCTTATGATATGAAGGGTCCTGTTCTTCAATACTGTCTTCAATATCTTCAATTGCTCCACAATGTTGTATTATTACTTGGAATGGTTTTTGGACATACATCTGATCCCTGTCTTTCCAAATAATAAGCGCAATTTTAAAAAAAAATACAATTATGGAACACATTGGCTTTCAACCAAATCTCCTTCCATATTGGATTTTGTTAAATTAAGCTTCTTTAAATCCGTTCTCAAATTATAACAAAATCCATATTTAAGGTTTCTCTTTTACAACACATCCCTTAAATCAAATATATTTTAGCCTCAAAGCCTTAATTAATTTTCCATTTCATAACTCGATCGAAACCCAGTTTCCTTTTAAAATCTTTTAATCCATATTTCAACCATAGTTTCCAATTTAATCGATTTTCCAACATTCAATTCTTTAATCCTAACTTAAAGATTATACTTGGTTCCCAATTTCTTATTTTTAATTTCGTCAAATCAAAGATTTGATTAAATCCCAATTTATGATATGAATTTCCACAACTCAATCTCATTGGGTTTCAAGAATGATATTGTTGAAGATATGATTCACGACAAAACCCAAATCAATCGATATTGAACATAAGTTACACAGAGATTGTATCCACTTATATTCGATATCAATTCTCATAATCAACGAATTCTATAAGTGGAATAACAATTTAATAATAATATCTTCCAAATACCTCAAATAATATGCGTTTACACCAAAGAATTTCATATCAAATATCCGAAGATTATTTCTATCCAACTTATCCCAATCAAATTGGGAAACCTATATCTTAATTAAAAGATTTATCCAACTCTTTGACATTAGACCTGGATAAAAATACCATCAACTTATCCTCAACATTAATCTCCGTATCCAACTCACACTATAAGCGGAATAACAGTGAACTACCTTTTAAATTCCATATAAAATATTTCTAATACTTTTAAACCTTTGAAAACATTCCAAAAATCATTACTTATAGTTCGGAAAATAGTTTACGGTTTATAACTTCAAAATAGATTGTTCTCGGAGGAAGATTTACAACAGCAATTCAAAAGTGTTACAAAACAATTACAAAACAGTTATCTTAACTATTTTGATTGAAATATCATTTATCTTAGACAAAACTTAAAATTTACAATTCAAAACATCTTTTCATAGTTTGTAATGATTTTACAATTTTTTTCATATTTTTGAAACATTTAAATATAGCTGTTTATAGTTATGGTCAACAATTGTTCTTAAGTCGACCTTTTCCAAAACGGTTTCAAACATAACTTGTAAATTATAACTCGAATTTAAAATCTTCTTTCACTCATTTGAAATTTCTTATTAATAGAAATCAAACTTTTTTCATTTTATGGAAATCCGATTTAGATTGCAAAATCTATAAGCGTTTAAAGTTTGCATCTAAAACACGTAAATTGCCGTTATGCGACAAGCTCTATTTTGATCATAATATCCATTATTCTACGATACTTCAAAATATCTTAGAAAACCATTATATCCTTGTATAACCCTTTTAAAATCATTTAAATTTACTTTCCAAATTATTTTGGATCTAAAATTCAGCTTTTATTTTTTACTTAATAAACCAAATTCCAATTCATTTCTAAATTCAAATAACTTCAAATTAACCATCCCATTCGTCGGACCAGTTAGGAATAGCCAGGGAGAGCAGGAAATTTTATTTCCAAACCCAAGCCTAGACACTATCCTCTTTGTCATCCTATAATGTTCCGGTATTTATTTATTCATTTAAAGGACTTTATCAATATATATGAATTCATACATATGGTCTTTCCAAATTATTAACCTTCAAATTCAATAATGATATTGCTTCTAATTACGAAGGAGATTTGTTGATCACCAATGTGATACTATAATTGTTGTGTCAAAGTGTGTGCAAAACAACATCAACAAACATTTAAACATCAATAGCAACCATCATCAACATAATTAAATACATCATAACTGTGCACAAGCGTTATAATACTAACGCTTAATAGTGTGTGTGGTCTAAACTATGCATCCATCATCCATTACAACAAACATCAATCATCATTAACCACTAATAATTCATCACTATATTTAAATTAGTCTAACTACTAACTAAATATATAAACTTGTTTAAAGAGTTTTAACCTAACAGCTTTCCAAATCTTCACGTTAGGCGAGCCTAGTTGAGCGAACCATCAGACAATATTTCAGCGCACCGTCTACTTCACCAAAATATATATTATACAATATACACTAATCTTTCTCTCTCTATATATCATAAGAGGAGGAGGAGGAGGATGACAAACTTCGGCAAGGTGGTGGTGGAAAAGAAGAATACTTATGCCATGGAAACCATGGGCATAAGCTTTAAGAAGAAGATGAATAGAAGAAAATGGAGTGGAATGGTTAAAAAATGGAGGAAAGGCCTCCTTATATAGGAATGGAGGGATAAGGAGGTAATGACACATAATGGGGAAAGTGTAAAACATGCATGAAAGGTGGCATGCAAAAATACAAGTGTCCTTACAATTGTCTTAAGGAGGGAAAGTGCTCTTTTGGTAGTATTTCCTTTAAAATTCTATGAAAACTAAGGACAACACTTAGTTCTAATGCTACCAATTCATGTTATGGTTTGACAAATCCAATCAAACGACAAATTATATCAATAAATCCAAACTTATTAATAATCATTCTCATTCATAATTCAAGTAAAATCTATCGTATAACTTATCAAAATTATTAAATATTCTAAACCATATATATGTATGTCAAATTCAAATTTAAATTCAAATTAAGTAATAAAAATTCAAATTTAAAATTAGCTAAAAATTTTGGATCGTTACATGGTACTTGTTATTTTATTGGCAAGTCACTAATATCTTGGTTTAGGAAGAAATAAAATTGTGTTTCACTATCTACGTTTGATGCTGAATATATATCAATAGCATGGGCTTGTGCTCAAGTAATATATATGCAACAAATACTTAAAGATTTTAATGTAAATTTAAATAATCCAACTATTTATTGTGATAAAACAAGTGAAATAAATCTGTCTAAATATCCCATGGACCATTCACGAACTAAACATATAGATATTAGACATCACTTTTTACATGATAATATTGAAAAAGAAATAACAACCTTAGAGTTTGTAAATTCTGAAAATCAGATAGCCGATATTTTCACTAAATCCTTACTCGAAAACACGTTTATTAAACTTAGAAGAGAACTTGGTGTTGTTTCATAAATATTTATAAGTTTTAAGTACAAAAATAAGATTTTCAGAAAAATAAAAATTTGTGCATTAGCCGGGTCTTGTACCCTAGTGCTCTCATTGGTAGCTGAATCGACTTACCATTAGGCTATGTAGTGTTTCTTGTTTAACTTAGAGTATGGATTAATATTATACTTCAATTATTGTTGCCACTATTTTCTAACTACCTAACAAACTATATATATGGTTTAAAATTAAACTTACTTAACGACCATTCAATTACTATTGCTGACATTAAGGAATTTCAGCCATATATTGATTTAGCGTCTGCAAACATAATATCAATATCTATATTATATCTTTTCTCTTAACAAACTTTTTCAATACTCAAAACCACGAAACCATGTCAAATGATAACACCAACTCTCCTAACAATTCAATACTAGAACAATCTTCCTCCTCGGTTCATATTGTTTCTTCTAATTCAGAAAAACAACCAGAAAAGAAATGGGCTAATTATCATACCAGATATACTCCAGATTTGAAGATAACAAAGCGAAATTTATCCATTTCACCATCTACAAAATATAAGATCGATGAAATACATCATTATTAGCAGCAATAACTTGATCTACAACGGGAACTATATTTCGAGCAAAAGGTGGTGGCCAGATGACTAAGCTTTTTAGAAAAATGACCATACGAGTATGCGAAAAACATACTATAGTTGAACCACGACACTATCCATTATCTACCACTCCGGAACATCATACATCTCCTTGGAGCCCGTAGAAGAACACTCCAAAACATCCTCCGTATAACCCAAATTATGCAGCAAAAGAGGAGTTCAAAAAGGAAACTCCAAAGAAGAAGTCTACGTTTTCCGACTTAGATTAAATAACGTTAATAATTTCTTGTTGTTATTTGTTTTTTTTTTTTTGGCTAAAATGCATGGAAAGTTGTTTTTGATTTTGTTGTTTTGGAATTGCATTCATGAATAAAATAAGTATATGTTTCTTTAATTATTTAGTTTGTTGAATCAATATAGAAAATAACTTAAATAAATACACTACATATATAACATTGCATTTAAACAAACATGAATATATATAGAGAAAAATATATATATAAAGTTCCTGGGAAATTCCAGGACATAGGCACCAGTCGACTAGTGCCAAACTGACCAATCGACTGATCCCTGGACCAAAGCAAAAATATTGCTCTGGCCGTGGCCATTAAACCCCCCAACCTACATTTTCTCTCTAGTTCTGAAACTCCACTATTCCATATAAAAACCCTAAAAATTCCAGCAACAAAAAAAATCGATTTTTATCCCAAAATTCAGTCTTCAATGGCTCTTCCCAATAAAAAACTAAATGAGGCTCTTCCTCAACCCAAAAGTCAATAGATTCATACATTGAAAAATGGTTTCACAATGAAATAGTAATTGAAAGATAGCACATGATGGTGAAAACCATATTCCTAGATGGTGTGTTTGTTAAATTTCCAGATTTCAATTCCTATGGACTACAAAGCTTAGCTAGAAGAGCAAGACTTGAATCTTTAATGGAGTATGAGAAGGACAAGCTGAAGATTAATATTGTTATGGTAAAATTATTCCTTGCAAACCTAAATTTAGATCATCAATCACCTACAAATCCTGAAAATTGTGCTTGGAGCCTGCTTTGCGGTGTATCGGTATTCTTTTCTTTAGAACATATGCGTCATATTTTAAAATTACCAACCGATGGGATACCACTTGAAGATTTAAATTGTGAGATTCATGTTCATGATGAAGTAAGTCACTACTTTATTGACAATGATTCAGACGGAACCAAGTCTATGGGTTTACGTCCTAGTGCTCGCTTGCTTCATCATGCCTTGACACGTACTATCCTACCAAGAACCAGATCATATGATCTTATATACACGGAAACATTTTGGGCTTTATATGCAGTTTATGATGATGTACAAGTCAATTGGACGAAGTTGATTTTAGATGAATTCTTAGCTTTTAATCAAGGAGTTTTAACACATATTTTCTATGGTGAGTACATTATGAGATTACTTTCCAATCTTGAAATTCCCGAACAAGCTTCAGAAAAATTGGTCGTGAAAGTGTTGACTAGAAAGAATATTAAAATGATGAAATTGTCTCCACCAAGCCATAGCATTATGAGTTTAGGCGAATGGAAGCAAAGAGAGAGAAGTCAATCATCCACTACTCATATTCAATCAAGTCTGAAAGATGTCCGTCTTAAAACTCCATCTAAAACTACTAGAGAGCAATTGACGTGGTTGCCCAGAATCAACTTTTACTTGAAGCTCGCATCAAACGAATGGAAAAGAAGGTAGACAAGAAATTTGACAAAATTAAATCCTTTCTTGGAAATATTTGGGAAGCTATTTCTTGCTTCCCCTCCACATCTACTCAAGCTTAAGATCCAAGTAAAAGGCCGGCACCTACTTTCACATGGTCCACTTCGGAGAGCATTAGTTCAGACACTGTTTGATACAGTGTAATGGTAGTAAGTATTTCTATAATTTTATGAACTATTATGAGACTTGTAATAAACAGTCTTGTGTGCTTTTTGAACACTGTTTGTATTTTTTCTTGTGAACATCTAGTAGTATGTACTTATGAACTCTTGTGTGCTATCTATTATGTTATTTGTTCTTTTTTAATCAATGACAAAAGGGGAGAGGTAAGTACACTAACAAGTTGTTGTCGGAAAAATATAATCATATACTCAAGGAGAGAAAATTCATAAACAATATATATTTAGGGGGAGAAATATACATTTTAATAATATCTACAAGAGACTGTGAGAGGTTGTCATCAATCAAAAAAGGGGGAGAATGGTTATTCACTAGGTTTGATTCATGACACGGAAGAAGAGAAATCAAAGGAAAAGTGATTTAGTATGATTTTTTTATGAGTTAGTTTTGTTAAAATCTACCCACAAATATCACAAAACGATCGATACAAAAATCGCAGATGAACATATATATATATATATACACACAACACATATATATTAGCACACAATTAGTGGACTATGTGTTTTTGCATAGACCAGTCGACTGGTGGGAAATCCACCAGTCGACTGGTGTGCATAAAAATGCACAGCCCAGTGCACTTGTGTACCGATATATATATTCGAATCACCAGTTGATTGATCATTTCTACCAGTCAATTGGTTATTTTCAACTGCCATTTCCAATACAGAGACACTTCTTTTCGTGAAGAGTTCTCATCTAATTCCAAGAGAAATAGATGCTGCTTTTCATTGAAACTCTTCACGAATAATCACTATTCTTCGTATACTATTTATACAATCACTTTCCAAACTAGTGATTCTTGACTTAAATTCTAATCTTACTCTCTATATACTCTTTGCATTCTAAAGCACTCAATATCCTTCTTATTTCTTTGAATTGTTGATTATATTCACATACTTCTTGATTCAAAAGCAGTCCGCTTCCTTTAAATCTTCAAAAACACATCATTTATTTGAGGATAAGATTATAGGAAGGGCACACTCAAATTGTGACTAATCTGTGTTACTTAGAACACGTATAAAAGTCAAAGCTTCTGTTGTATTTGTTGGAATCCTATTCGGCTGCTTAGGCCTGAAATCTTGTATGGCTACTTGGGTATATGTTAACTTTTTCCTTTGGGTGAAGTGGGGGTATTGCTAGTAAAATTCCAGAAGGAGTCTGGGACTAGATGTAGGATAGTGCTCAAAACCAATATAAAAATTCCTGGTGTTGTTTATTTTGGTTACTTCATTTACTCTGCTTATCTGTGATATCATTATATTTAGTTCATACTTGCTTAGTTCAGAATATCACATTTTCAACACTTCGCTAAGTCATTTTATTCCATATTACCCGATCCTAGTCTAGCATGTTTTACAAATGGAAGATTCAACATAAGGTCTAATAAAATAGCAAGATGTATTTGTAACAATAAAAAAGAATGAAGAGCCCATTGGGGCAGATCATCATAGGTGTCCGGAGATACAGTGGAAACACGTCCAATTTTATATTCGCATGACTGAAAGGAAATTTGAGACTTCTATGGGACGTGAAACGAAGCTATACCCCTAGAGGAAGGCCTGTACGGTTCCATTCATAGAGTATGCCTTGGCTATATTTGTCTAGTGGGAAACCAAAAGATAAATGGGATGATTTTCAGAATTCGGTGGTTGTCTCAGCTCCGAGAGAAGGCTTCATGTCAAAACCCAACAAGGACAGTAGATCATCAAATACCTGTCACCTTCAGTCGGAGCGAGTATGGGAAAGACTAGAGCCAAACCAACTGGCCAATGGTCTTTCACTATCGACACACTAGATGAGGGACAATGCCAATTTAGGTGTTTAGATTGTTTGCTAGGGGCACGGTCAATTAGCTCCTGAATGGTCTTTTATTTATTGAGTAGAGCCGAGTACGGCCATAGCTAACATAAAAAAGAATCAGACCAATATATGTATATGTATATATATATATATAGTATGCCTGACGAAACTGTCCTTTATAGATATAGAAATCCTCTGAATCCATTTTGTGTAAGGGTCAAGCCTAATAGCGGAACTCGAATGATAGATAGTACGCTTCCGTAGCGCAGCGATAGAGGCTTAGTACACTTTCATAGTATGTTCTAGTATGCTTTCGTAGCATGAAGATGGAGACTAGGTACGCTTTCAAAGCATGGCCCAGTATATTTTCGTAGCGTGGCAGTGGATATCTATTACGCTTCTGTAGTGCGGCGATGGAGAACTTACGAGGAGGATACCATGGAACGTACTTTGATATGTTGGGCATATGGCTATATCTATATGATTTACTAGGTTAATCTACTTAGGAGTAGATTGGTATGATTTATGCACAAATTCGAAAGTGAAATAAAACTAAAAAATTTAATAAAGGTAAATTAGTCATATAACGGTATATGTAGTGTTATTTATAGAAAGTATAATTTATCCATTTATGAGAACTTTTGTTCTGACTCCCTCATTATAACAAACCAGCAGGTTAGCCAGTTGACGGAGATTTTACAACTTTAATGCACTTGCTAGTCAGTGTCAATATTATGATAAGTATTTACTTTTTATATTTTATTCAGTTCCTTTGTGAGATATTCTATCCTGAGCTCTTGTATACTTATCTTTGCTTTTCTGCAAGATACTAAACAAACCAACTTGGATTCCAGTGGACTCTTGGATTTTAGCATTTTGCGAAAAATTTGAGCACACTGAAATTTGGGTTGTTACATCTGATATCAGAGATTAGGTTCAGAATCCCTATATAGATAGTGAGTAAGCGTATTTGTATTTTTAAAATATAAATATTATATATAAATATATACCTAGATTCATATAGGAACCCACTAAATAAGAGGAGCGACATATGGAAAAGTTGGGATATCAGTTTTGTACATTAAAAAAATGATTATGAAAATGTTAGAACAATAGTCCCATAAGTGGCTAGAATGTCTAGTGTATAATATGTTTAGTAGTAGAAAAGAGAATATATGTGTTAATATCTGAGATACTAGTATTTTAGATAAGTAGGTTGTGCATTAGCGCCTTGTAATTTGAGGAAGTATAAGAAGGAAAATAGATTATGGATTTATATATACATTTGGCACAAAAGTGGTGCTAGTCTCATATTATAGTTCAGGCATAGCTTTGGAAGAATAAGTATGAAAGAAAATTAATTTCGCGCAAAGGATTTAAAAACAAAAAATTTAGAAACCACATTATACCCAGCCCTACAATTAAACTTTTGAAATAACTTAAAAAGAATATCGATATAGAAAAAGAATTCTAGAAGAGTTTTCAAGTTTCAAATTTAAAATTTTACAGTATTTAGAAACTTACTAGTTTGTAATATTGAGATTTGCATTAAAGTAATTTTGGAGAAAATTATGCATATTTTCTTTTTCAAAAGAATAAAGTGCGTAAACAATATAAGTGATTAAGGGAAAGCACAAACGTAAATAAATTAGACATATATGTTGTGCATAGATGAGCTAGAGACATATCACAATACAAAAATAGATAATCTTGAATAAAAGGAAGCAGCATATTTGTTTTGAAAAGAAAATATACGAATTTTTCATAAAGAATGGTTTGTGGCACATTTTAACTCATTGGAACAGGGAGAATGTAAGATGAGGTATTATTAATCAATAATTTTGTAAGTAAACGTGTTTGTTAAAATGACAAGGAAATGTGCAGCCAAAGAGGTGTACAAAATATAGGTGAACACCATATTTTAAGCTACCTATTTCGAAAAAAATATTAAAATAATGATGTTTTCTTGTTACTTCACACAGAATACAGAAGTCGTTTTGAGAAAAGAATCATATAAACTTGGCCATATTAATTCTTCTAGGAAAACAAATGTATAAGGATTGAGAAAAAGGAAAATTTGAAAAAGGCCTCTAAAGTGGGTATTGTTTAATAGAGAGAAGTTTAAGGTGATTTTTCAAAAACTTGCACAGGTTATGTGGAAATGGATTAGAAAGTTCAAGTTTGGGATTTTTATAAGTGAAATTATGCCATGGTTTGCAATTAAGGTAAATTCTCCTTTTTAGCGCTTCTTAAGGAGGAAGAAAGTTCAACATGTCTCATTTTATCGTGAAATTAGAATTGGAGATACACATTATGAGTTTGTAGAGAGCGGTAGATGGAAAGGAGAAGTGTTATGGTTGTCTAGATTCAGTGATAATGACCTTTTTATGTCAGAGGGAACATGGTCCTAGTCCTCCTAGTCCTAGTTGTTGGCCACATTTAGTTGTTAGATCTGTTACCTAGTAGTGATTACAGTATAACGTGTTTTCTTTTAGTACAGAGTTGCACTCATAGTATTCTGTTTTATTATTGAAAAATGGGATAGTTTACTATGATGTACTCTTTCTAGGTGTTTGTGATGATCAATAGAAAAGATTAAAGACATACGATATTGTAAATGAAATAACAATGGATGCGAAAGATGAATAACTAAAAGAAAAACAAACAAAATTTATGGAAAGCAATAAAGACGGTAACTACAATAAACGAGAATAGCAAGAGAAAATAAATTCTTTTAAAATAAGTTCAAGAAATTGAAAAAAAAATCTTCTTATGTAAATTGTGCTTGGAAAAATAGAAATTTTTATAAAGTAGCGAAATACGAGTTCCAAGTATGGTGAAAACGGTGCGTACAAGTAAAGCAGAAAATACAGAATTTTCCATTTCGTGCATATTTCTAACATGTGAAATCAAATTTGAAAAAATAGATTGTTCTAAAATTCGAGAATCGAGAATTTAAAGTTGGCTAGTAGGGTTTTTATGCAAAAATTGGATGAACTATAACCTTATTGAGTAAGGGCATGGGAAAAATTGGATGAAAAGATATTTTTATTTTTAAATTATTGCATTCATGTAGAAATTCCTAGTATATTTAGGTTTTGTGCATCATGTTTTCAAGCTATTTTTTTTGAAAAAAAAAATCATTCATATAAGAGGTACCGCTTAGAAATTCATTTAATTCATGAATTTTTATGATGTATTACACTTTGCACAAGCACATGGATGGTAGCAAAAATGGTTGTACACGTGGTGTTTGTGACTTATATGAGGAATTACATAATTTTACCCTTAACAAATTTCAAGGACAAAATTTCCTAAAGAGTGATAGAATGTAACGCCCCACGTTTTTAATAATAACAGTAATCAAAATGATTACGAAAATAATTAATAATGGAAAACATATATTCTTGGAATTGTCATAATTTGGCTATGAAATGTGTACCATTGTGTTCACAGCGATTTTCTCATTAATTTACATATGTAATCTGTTCCGAATGGAATTCGTATGGAAAATGTAAAGACTCGTAACTTGCCCGGTAAGGAAAGAGCGGATACTTCGAGAACAAGCCACAAAAGAACGCAGACGGAAGAACATTTCATTGTATATTACAACAATTCCATCAGATTACAAGAATATACAGAGTATAAATGAATAAATATTACACAGAAAATATCAGAGATTACAATACATTACATAGTAGCGGAAAATAATACAATACACAACTAGAAGTAATACACGGATACAAAGCTTTCCGAGTATCGTTCCAGCTGTAAATCAGGATCCTGTGAATATAAATCTGAAAAACCAAAACTACTAGCTGCCCATGTCAAAATAAGGCACCCAGAGTTTAGGTTAAAACAATAAACTCCAGGTCAGTCATGGGACTGGTGTGAGAACTAAAACAGTTATTATTCTTTATTTTAAAGTTCGGTAAATCAAGGGACCACGCCGTATAACACGGAACGGGTTTCCTCCCAAGAGTACCAGTGCATAAAACAACAGCGCAATGCTAAATAAAGAACAATGAAGCTATTATAAGACCCAGGTCCCATCACACAATGCAACGCAAGCCGGAGGATAGGGTTTTTACCTTATAATAGCCAAAGAATGCTTGATACGCTAAATTTCATATTTTATTATTACTATAAGTGTATAGTGTCAAAACAATTTCAAATCATAGCCGGAGTACCAGTGGATTATTATGCCTGAACACTACGTCTCTCCGCCCTATGGGGCGTAAATGAGCCAATGAATGACTCCATCGGACCCGGATCGTCAGATCTAACCGAGGCGCCTCGCAACAGCAACAACCAAATAAGTCAAACTCGTCAGGGCATGTAAAACCACTGATGCCACTTCTAACTAGAAAGAAACGAATGTCCTCCCTGAGGTCCTTCTCCCGTTTCTGGTTCACAACCGGGGTGTGAGGCTCGCGAATCAACGTTACACAAAGCTATGCCACACAGGCCGTGCTTTGACCATCACCACAAGACTTTGCTTTTCAATAGAAGCCTTGATCAATTGCCACTTAGGCATGTCACACAGGCAATTCACTCCATGCGTTTGATATCCATCAATATATAACCCCTGAGCTCGTACGTCTCAAAGAAGGGCGTTAAGCAAGAGAATAAATTCTCCGCTACCAAACAGATATATATTTAATAGAAATCAATCACATAGACTAAAATCCAATGTCAGACACACAGTCCATTTACACATTCGTTCTGGGTCTGAACGAAACCAGAGGCACCTAGTACCCCGCATATCCATCGATCTCCAAGTACGTCTGGACGATCACTAACTGATTCCCTCCTCTTGGGTGTACGACCCAATCAAGATCATCAGTAATCACCCAAACGACGCGAAGACCTCCGGTCTTCAACCACCGTCTTCATCTTCGACCAATCTTCGAATCGGTTATTTAGAATGGGATAAACCCGGTCTTTCCGAATAACTCGCGTATATTATAAACAAGCGTTACACAAACACAACATACGCCTCATTCCAATTCATTAGTCACTAACCGTAAATTAATCAAGAGAATAATTCCCCAAATATTAACCCCGAAGTCCGAAACCAACATCAGATCAATACCCAGAAAATCACTCTGCTTAGCCAACCTGCAGTTAGTTTCTAAATTTCACATTCTTAGGGAAAGGTTCCCATTAATTTTATCAAAGATAAATTCTTTTAAATTTATTCTTTAATCTTCCTTTGAATATCACTTCAAACTAGTCGGGATTAACGAACCTTACCGAAGTAATCATTTGTTTTAATTTCCCAACCCCAACCTATTCATCCCATGAAGTAAAACTGGTCATGCTTCATATCTAACACCACGGTGTTATCGGTAAATTCAATTACCATTTCGCGTTCAAATCTAATTAAAGATTTAACTACCGCCTGGAGTAAAACTGGTGATACTCCATTCTCAATCTTTTCAATCTAATTAAAGATTCATTAAAACTCCACTTAGTTTTAATTTTTGACTGAATTAAAGAATCAATGTCATTTAAAAACACGATTCACGATAAACCCAAAATCACATTCCATTTCAATCAGTCCCTAACCGTAAATTAGCAAGTGAGCAATTTCTTAAGTATTAACCCCGAAGGCCGAAACCAACATCAGATCAATACCCCAGAAACCATTCAACTTAACTAACCTCCAGTTAGTTTCTGATTTTCTTAACTTCTTTGGGTCTAAGAACAGTATTATTGAAGATACCGTTCATGACAACCCAAAATCACATTCCATTAATTATCGGGTGAAAGAACAAGTGTTATTTAAAACACTGTTCACGATAAACCCAAAAATCAATACTAATTCAATTCCAATTAAATATCATTTAATTGGTACACTTCATTAAATCTAAATAAAAAGATTTAATCTCTTTCTCAACTGGGCTTAAGAACAGTGTTAATGAAGACACCATTCACGACAAACCCAAATCACATTTGATATTAAATACAAGGCTCTGAATAGAAAATATATCGGCTTATATTCAATATCAAATTCTACGACCAACAAATATTGTATTGGAAATAACGATATATACATATATCTTTCAGATTTCCATAACAACATCTGTATAATCACGAAATCCAACATCGAAATATTCCGAAGACAATTTCGATTCAAATCCATTCCAATGCAATTATTGGAAATTCTGGTTATTTTCAAAACCATTTCAAATCCAATTTATTTATTTTAAAATAAATAAATTATTATTCTAGTTCAAAGCTGGTTCATTTCGATAAAAATCTATTTTTATCTTTTCAAATATGGAGTTTTTCATCCTAATTCTTCACAAATCATTTCTTATGATTTTACACAAATTATTACTATTTTTAATAATTTTATCAAGGCCCGTACAGTCGATTTCCATCAACGGCCATCGAACTACACTTACAACGACCTTTTTAAAATTTGATTTGGACATAATTCCAAATACAACCGTTAGATTTCAAATTTATAATATTAGTTAGAAAGCTCTTTTCGATACGAACCCAACGGTTCCGGATTTAGGAGAATCCGACGGTCGGATCTCCCGCAATATTCATTCGAAGTCAATGGTCGAAATTCACGAACTGCCGCAGCGCGGCGCGTTCTATTCAGGCCATTATATATATATATATATATATATATATATATATATATAATATATTTCGTCGATTCCCTTTTAAAACGAATTTTATAAATCGTTTTTAAATTCGTTTTCGAAACGATTTCAACTTCGTTTCAAGTTCAAATCAAAATTGAATTTTTCCTTATAAATTCGTTTTAAATTCATTTCAAATTGATTTTAATTCAAATCGATTTTCAGTTCAATTTCAATACGTTTTAAATTCAATTCAAAATGATTTCAATTCTATTTCAATCTAATTCGAATTTCAATTCTTTTTAATTTAATTCGAATTTCAATTCAATTCAGTTTAATTCGAATTTCAATTCTTTTCAGTTTAATTCGAATTTCAATTCTTTTCAGTTTAATTCAAATTTCGATTCTTTTTAGTTTAATTAGAATTTCAATTCTTTTCAGTTTAATTCGAATTTCAATTCTTTTCAAAATATCAGATTTTGAAATCACTTTCGTTGTTCATTATAAAATGAATAAAATCGATATAAATATCATTCACATCAAAATGGCGTAAATCTAATCAACATGGCTTCATATATTTCTATTTTCAAATATTCTATTTCAAATATTTCTTTTTCAAATATTTCTTTTTCAAAAATTTCTATTTCAAAAATTTCTATTTCAAAATTTTCTATTTCAAAACTTGAATGAGGCCCAATCAATTACCATATAATGTTAATTATACAGATTTTCTACAACACATGTATATATCAACCATGACAAATAATCAACCATCATCCAAAGTGCATTCTACACTGTATAAGCATCAAATATAAATATTTAACGTTTATAACAGTCTGCCAATCAATCGATCGACATACAACTAATTATTGGGATTAGTTTATGTCATATATCATCCCAATACCCGTGTGGGGTTTCAAACAATCAAACACAGATTTTATTTGTGCAGTTGGGCGATGTGTAAAATTTATCGTCCCAAACAATATCAATCAAATCAGTGTATATAAACAAATCTTCGATTTGTTTATAAATATTTATTTTAAATACACGTTAAAAATTCCATTTTTAATTATACAATATTTTCCACTATAAAATATTTTATTTCATTTCACATCATATCACACGATCAACTACACATCAAAATCAAACAAACAAGCATACAAGCCGTCCATGGTCTGTGGACGACGGGTGTCAGGTGCTACTAAACACCGTCTGCATCCTAGTATATATTTTTAACTAGAAAAAGAAAGTTAAAAAGTGAGAAGTTCTCACCGACTAGCTAATCCAAACGCCTCGACTCTTCTTATGTAGAAGTCATTGTTTTTCTCGCCTTTTGTCACTTTTGTTGCCCGTAGCCACTACATATATAAAAATCACATTTTTATACTGTTATCTTTAAAATAAAGATCACATTTCTATTTGTTCACTTTCAATTTAAAAATCATATTTTTATAATCACTCCATATGGATAAAAATTATATTTTTACACCGCTACTATATAGATAAAAATTCTATTTTTACATCGCTACTATATAGATAAAATTTTTATTTTTACATCGCTACTATATAGATAAAAATTCTATTTTTACATCGTTGTTCATATAATAAAGATTATATTTTTATCACGCTATTCTCTATATAAAGATTTCGCCCTTTCAAAAATAAAGATTTCGCCTTTTTATTTATAAAGATTTCGCCGTTTCAAAAATAAAGATTTCGCCTTTTTATTTATAAAGATTTTGCCTTTTCAAAAATAAAGATTTCGCCTTTTTATTTACAAAAATCTAAACTCTTCGATTCAATTCAAAAATAAGAATAAAATCAGAGGAAGACTTACATCATTCAAATGGAAGAAAAAGGGGGGGGGTTTTGCTGTGCGTCAGTCAACAGGGGCTCGCCGGAGTATGGGGGTGCGGAGGAGGGGCCCACTGGTGGTGCGGCGGCGCCCTAGGCCAGGCGGCGGTTCAGGCAGGAGGAGGGTTTAAAGGGGGGTGCGGGTTTCTTCGTGGGGTTGCGGGTTCGAATGAGGAGGTCGGGGAAGAAGAGAGGAGGAGGAAGAAGGGAGGAGAGATGGAGAGGAGGGTGTTGGGGAGGGTGGTGGCGTCACCATCGATGGGCGATGGGGGAAGGAGGCTCGTGGGGAAGCAACGGGTTTCCTTCTCCCCCATTTTTTTATTCTGATTTGGTCAACGGTTATGGGAGGAGAGGGTTAAAGGGGATTATATATTTTTTATATTTATTTATTTTATTATTTTAAATTTCTAAAAGGTACTTTATAATACGAACTCGAAATCAAGCCCACCGACTGTCGTCCATAGCTAATTACCCCCATTTCGAACACAATGGGATATGTATCGTAAGCTGATTCGATCATTTCGATCAGTTTCCGTCAAAATCAACACATAACTCTATATATTGAATTTGAACACGCATTTCAATTTACCGAGGCCACATACTAACTAGAAAAATTCCCGAAAAATATTTTCTAGCTTCGTATTGACGATACGGTCCTAACAAAACTAGTTTCGTCAAATTCCGAGATCGTATGAAAAATGGTCATTTTCCAGTTGATTAAAATCAACTAAAACTAGTCAAATGCGTTTTCCTTTGCCACGCTCACATATTAATTCGAAAAATTACAAAAATTGGAATCTAGCAATAACTTGATATCACAGATCCAACAAAAGTGGTTTCATCGAAATCCGAGGTTGTTTGCAAAACTTCCATTTTTAAGGGCCAGAATTCCATAGCGACTATTCTAGATTTTTCAACTGGACATATCTTTTGATTTCCGCTATGAAATTCTGATTTTTCTGATTCGTTGGAAAGATATTCTCAAATAGATTCTATTATTTTTGGTTTCACTAAAATCCGGTTTATTTTGCAACCGGTATGTTCAATTGAAATTTGAAATCGAATTATCGAACTACCGCGCCATTTTCAATTCCTTTTATAATTATAAATAAATATTTATATTCTAACGACGATCTATATAAATATATATGTTTGAATTCCATTCAAAATAAATTTCTCGTCGATATTATTTAAAATAATCTATTTTAAATATTCAAAATACATTAAAATTGCCAAAATAAAATTTTTAAATTGGCTCGGATTTCCGGGTTATTACAATCTCCCCCACTTAAAACTTTTCGTCCCCAAAAAGGAACGAAGCCGAAAGTTGTTTTACAAATCAACTCAACTTCTATTATTTCCTTTACGGCTTAAGCTCTTCAACTTTTCAGTTTCTAAGAACTTTTCGAATTTTTCAAAAATTTGGCTAACACCCTAAATTTTCGAAAAATTTCGCCATAACCTCCCCTGCACTGAGGACTTCGGGATATTTCATATAGCCTCCCATGGCCTTCTTCAATCCAAAATAAAAAGAAAAAGCCAAGCGGCTAGCCAATCGGCTCATAAAATCACCCAAAACTCAAGAAATACAATAAACATGTACCTATTTGTCGGGCAAACAATTTTATTCCTCTTCTCTAGCCTCCTTGCTATGACCTGCTCAATGTATATATATGTATATGCATGCAATTCCAAACAATTTTCAATACAGTTCAATATTTGACCAATTTGGTTAAAGGTTCAACATTTTAATTAATCAAACTATAATCAAACAACACAATCAACAATCAATTAGTGAATAGCTTTTCAAATTCATAACTTTGATATATAGTCAAAAAATCAGATTTTTAATGCCAAATCACAACAATAAGCCCTATCTAATTTTGGTTCTCACACCAGTCTAATGGAAATATATAGATATCACACTTTTGACACTCGAACATCAAATCTGATGACGATGCATCAATCATCAGAATCCTCTCCGGGCGACTAGAATGTGATTCTATATCTACCCAATATATTGAAACTTCTAATACACGCGGATCAGACGTATATTAAAACCTCTATATACCGGATAGTCCTAATCAATACATATAAATAATCAAATACGAATAATTGATTTAAATTTTCAAAACAAAATTTGTTTTCATTTTAAAAATATACTCTTCACACTCGTTCTAGGATACTACTGATCCTATCTCTAACGAGTCATTCTCATTGGATATTACTAATCCAATTTCTGATGAATTCTTTCGTATGGTTTTAATGTGTCTTATTCTCTGAGCTTTGTAAACCAAAGCTCTGATACCACATGTAAAGACCCATAACTTCCCCAGTAAGGAAATAGCGGATACTTCGAGAACAAGCCACAAAAGAACGCAGACGGAAGAACATTTCATTGTATATTACAACAATTCCATCAGATTACAAGAATATACAGAGTATAAATGAATAAATATTACACAGAAAATATCAGAGATTACAATACATTACATAGCAGCGGAAAATAATACAATACACAACTAGAAGTAATACACGGATACAAAGCTTTCCGAGTATCGTTCCAGCTGTAAATCAGGATCCTGTGAATATAAATCTGCAAAACCAAAACTACTAGCTGCCCGTGTCAAAATAAGGGCACCCAGAGTTTAGGTTAAAACAATAAACTCCAGGTCAGTCATGGGACTGGTGTGAGAACTAAAACAGTTATTATTCTTTATTTTAAAGTTTGGTAAATCAAGGGACCATGCCGTATAACACGGAACGGGTTTCCTCCCAAGAGTACCAGTGCATAAAACAACAACGCAATGCTAAATAAAGAACAATGAAGCTATTATAAGACCCAGGTCCCATCACACAATGCAACACAAGCCGGAGGATAGGGTTTTTACCTTATAATAGCCAAAGAATGCTTGATACGCTAAATTTCATCTTTTATTATTACTATAAGTGTATAGTGTCAAAACAATTTCAAATCATAAGTATCAATCATAGACGGCATAGGTATCCCATGCCACTATGTCGCCATATATAGGTTTACAATCAAAACCGCACATATCGTATTTGGAAATTGGATTTCCATCTATGAACCGAGGCCAGGGATCGTCCTCAACCGATTCGAGACTGTCTAGCCCGAGTCTCAGGCAAGCGCACAGGCAAGCCTTGTATCGTCAGGGCCGGTCCACCGATGTGGATTATTATGCCTGAACACTACGTCTCTCCGCCCTATGGGGCGTAAATGAGCCAACGAATGACTCCATCGGACCCGAATCGTCAGACCTAACCGAGGCGCCTCGCAACAGCAACAACCAAATAAGTCAAACTCGTCAGGGCATGTAAAACCACTGACGCCACTTCTAACTAGAAAGAAACGCATGTCCTCCCTGAGGTCCTTCTCCCGTTTCTGGTTCACAACCAGGGTGTGAGGCTCGCGAATCAATGTTACACAAAGCTATGCCACACAGGCCGTGCTTTGATCATCACCACAAGACTTTGCTTTTCAACAGAAGCCTTGATCAATTGCCAATTAGGCATGTCACATAGGCAATTCACTCCATGCGTTAGATATCCATCAATATATAACCCCTGAGCTCGTACGTCTCAGAGAAGGGCGTTAAGCAAGAGAATAAATTCTCCGCCGCTAAACAGATATATATTTAATAGAAATCAATCACATAGACTAAAACCCAATGTTAGACACACAGTCCATTTACACGTTCGTTCTGGGTCTGAACGAAACCGGAGGCACCTAGTACCCTGCATATCCATCGATCTCCAAGTACGTTTGGACGATCACTAACTGATTCCCTCCTCTTGGGTGTACGGCCCAATCAAGATCATCAGTAATCACTCAAACGACGCGAAGACCTCCGGTCTTCAACCACCGTCTTCATCTTCGACCAATCATCGAATCAGTTATTCAAAATGGGATAAACCCGGTCTTTCCGAATAACTCGCGTATATTATAAACAAGTGTTACACAAACACAACATACACCTTATTCCAATTCATTAGTCACTAACTGTAAATTAATCAAGAGAATAATTCCCCAAATATTAACCCCGAAGGCCGAAACCAACATCAGATCAATATCCAGAAAATCACTCTACTTAGCCAACCTACGGTTAGTTTCTAAATTTCACATTCTTAGGGAACGGTTCCCATTAATTTTATCAAAAATAAATTCTTTTAAATTTATTCTTTTATCTTCCTTTGAATATCACTTCAAGCTAGTCGGGATTAACGAACCTTACCGAAGTAATCATTTGTTTTAATTTCCCAACCCCAACCTATTCATCCCATGAAGTAAAACTGGTCATACTTCATATCTAACACCACGGTGTTATCGGTAAATTCAATTACCATTTCGCGTTCAAATCTAATTAAAGATTTAACTACCGCCTAGAGTAAAACTGGTGATACTCCATTCTTAATCTTTTCAATCTAATTAAAGATTCATTAAAACTCCACTTAGTTTTAATTTTTGACTGAATTGAAGAATCAATGTCATTTAAAAACACAATTCACGATAAACCCAAAATCACATTCCATTTCAATCAGTCCCTAACCGTAAATTAGCAAGTGAGCAATTCCTTAAGTATTAACCCCGAAGGCCGAAACCAACATCAGATCAATACCCCAGAAACCATTCAACTTAACTAACCTCCAGTTAGTTTCTGATTTTCTTAACTTCTTTGGGTCTAAGAACAATATTATTGAAGATACCGTTCACGACAACCCAAAATCACATTCCATTAATTATCGGGTGAAAGAACAAGTGTTATTTAAAACACTATTCACGATAAACCCAAAAATCAATACTAATTCAATTCCAATTAAATATCATTTAATTGGTACACTTCATTAAATCTAAATAAAAAGATTTAATCTCTTTCTCAACTGGGCTTAAGAACAGTGTTAATGAAGACACCATTCACGACAAACTCAAATCACATTTGATATTAAATACGAGGCTCTGAATAGAAAATATATCGGGTTATATTCAATATCAAATTCTACGACCAACAAATATCGTATTGGAAATAACGATATATACATATATCTTTCAAATTTCCATAACAACATCTGTATAATCACGAAATCCAACATCGAAATATTCCGAAGACAATTTCGATTCAAATCCATTCCAATGCAATTATTGGAAATTCTGGTTATTTTCAAAACCATTTCAAATCCAATTTATTTATTTTAAAAATAAATAAATTATTATTCTAGTTCAAAACTGGTTCATTTCGATAAAAATCTATTTTTATCTTTTCAAATATGGAGTTTTTCATCCCAATTCTTCACGAATCATTTCTTATGATTTTACACAAATTATTGCTATTTTTAATAATTTTATCAAGGCCCGTACAGTCGATTTCCATCAACGGCCATCGAACTGCACTTACAATGACCTTTTCAAAATTTGATTTGGACATAATTCCAAATCCAACCGTTAGATTTCAAATTTATAATATTCTTAGAAAGCTCTTTTCGATACGAACCCAACGGTTTCGGTTTTAGGAGAATCCGAAGGTCGGATCTCCCGCAACATTCATTCGAAGTCAATGGTCGAAATTCACGAACTGCCACGGCGCGGCGCGTTCTATTCAGGCCATTATATATATAATATATATATTATATATATTTCATCAATTCCCTTTTAAAACATATTTTATAAATCTTTTTTAAATTCGTTTTCGAAATGATTTCAACTTCATTTCAAATTCAAATCGAAATTGAATTTTTCCTTACAAATTCGTTTTAAATTCATTTCAAATTGATTTCAATTCAAATCGATTTTCAGTTCAATTTCAATACATTTTAAATTCAATTCAAAACGATTTCAATTCTATTTCAATCTAATTCGAATTTCAATTCTTTTTAATTTAATTCGAATTTCAATTCTTTTCAGTTTAATTCGAATTTCAATTCTTTTCAGTTTAATTCGAATTTCAATTCTTTTCAGTTTAATTCGAATTTCAATTCTTTTCAGTTTAATTCGAATTTCAATTCTTTTCAATTTAATTCGAATTTCAATTCTTTTCAAAATATCAGATTTTGAAATCACTTTCGATGTTCATTATAAAATGAATAAAATCGATATAAATATCGTTCACGTCAAAATGGCGTAAATCTAATCAACACGGCTTCATATATTTCTATTTTCAAATATTCTATTTCAAATATTTCTTTTTCAAATATTTCTTTTTCAAATATTTCTATTTCAAAAATTTCTATTTCAAAAATTTCTATTTCAAAACTGGAATGAGGCCCAATCAATTACCATATAATGTTAATTATACAGATTTTCTACAATACATGTATATATCAACCATGACAAATAATCAACCATCATCCAAAGTGCATTCTACACTGTATAAGCATCAAATATAAATATTTAACGCTTATAACAGTCTGTCAATCAATCGATCGACATACAACTAATTATTGGGATTAGTGTATGTCATATATCATCCCAATACCCATGTGGGGTTTCAAACAATCAAACACATATTTTATTTGTGCAGTTAGGCGATGTGTAAAATTTATCGTCCCAATCAATATCAATCAAATCAGTGTATATAAACAAATCTCCGATTTGTTTATAGATATTTATTTTAAATACATGTTAAAAATTCTATTTTTAATTATACAATATTTTCCACTATAAAATATTTTATTTCATTTCACATCACATCACACGATCAACTACACATCAAAATCAAACAAACAAGCATACAAGCCGTCCATGGTCTGTGGACGACGGGTGTCGGGTGCTACTAAATACCGTCTGCATCCTAGTATATATTTTTAACTAGAAAAAGAAAGTTAAAAAGTGAGAAGTTCCTACCGACTAGCTAATCCAAACACCTCGACTCTTCTTATGTAGAAGTCATTGCTGTTCTCGCCTTTTGTCATTTTCGTTGCCCGTAGCCACTACATATATAAAACTCACATTTTTATACTGTTATCTTTAAAATAAAGATCACATTTCTGTTGGTTCACTTTCAGTTTAAAAATCATATTTTTATAATCACCCCATATGGATAAAAATTATATTTTTACACCGCTACTATATATATAAAAATTCTAATTTTACATCGCTACTATATAGATAAAAAATCTATTTTTACATCGCTACTATATAGATAAAAAATCTATTTTTACATCGATGTTCATATAATAAAGATTATATTTTTATCACGCTATTCTCTATATAAAGATTTCTCCCTTTCAAAAATAAAGATTTCGCCTTTTTATTTATAAAGATTTCGTCTTTTCAAAAACAAAGATTTCGCCTTTTTATTTATAAAGATTTCGCCTTTTCAAAAATAAAGATTTCGCCTTTTTATTTACAAAAATCTAAACTCTTCGATTCAATTCAAAAATAAGAATCATATTTTTTTTCCTAATCTAAAAATCAAAACTTTACGTTATATAAATAAAATAATAATAAAATAAAAAACTTTATTCAAGAATAAAATCAGAGGAAGACTTACATCGTTCAAATGGAAGAAAAAAAGGGGGGTTTGCTGTGCGTCGGTAAGCAGGGGCTCGCCGGAGTATGGGGTTGCGGAGGAGGGGCCCACTGGTGGCGCGGCGGCGCCCTAGGCCAGGCGGCGGTTCAGGCAGGAGGAGGGTTTAAAGGGGGGTACGGGTTTCTTCGTGGGGTTGCGGGTTCGAAGGAGGAGGTCGGGGAAGAAGAGAGGAGGAGGAAGAAGGGAGGAGCGATGGAGAGGGGGGTGTTGGGGAGGGTGGTGGCGTCACCGTCGATGGGAGACGGGGGAAGGAGGCTCGTGGGGGAGCGACGGGTTTCCTTCTCCCCCCTTTTTTTATTTATTCTGATTTGGTCAACGGTTATGGGAGGAGAGGGTTAAAGGGGATTATATATATTTTATATTTATTTATTTTATTATTTTAAATTTCTAAAAGGTACTTTATAATACAAACTCGAAATCAAGCCCACCGACTGTCGTCCATAGCTAGTTACCCCCATTCCGAACACAATGGGATATGTATCGTAAGCTGATTCGATCGTTTCGATCAGTTTCCGTCAAAATCAACACATAACTCTATATATTGAATTTGAACACGCATTTCAATTTACCGAGGCCACATACTAACTAGAAAATTCCCAAAAAATATTTTCTAGCTTCGTATTGACGATACGGTCCTAACAAAACCAGTTTCGTCAAATTCCGAGATCGTTTGAAAAATGGCCATTTTCCATTCGATTAAAATCAACTAAAACTGGTCAAACGCGTTTTCCTTTGCCACGCTCACATGTTAATTCGAAAAATTACAAAAATTGGAATCTAGCAACAACTTGACACCACGGATCCAACAAAAGTGGTTTCGTCGAAATCCAAGATTGTTTGCAAAACTTCCATTTTTAAGGGCCAGAATTCCATAGCGACTATTCTGGATTTTCAACTGGACATATCTTTTGATTTTCACTATGAAATTCTGATTTTTCTGATTCGTTGGAAAGATATTCTCAAATAGATTCTATTATTTTTGGTTTCACTAAATTCCGGTTCATTTTGCAACCGGTATGTTCAATTGAAATTTGAAATCGAATTATCGAACTACCGCGCCATTTTCAATTCCTTTTATAATTATAAATAAATATTTATATTCTAACGACGATCTATATAAATATATATGTTTGAATTCCATTCAAAATAAATTTCTCGTCGATATTATTTAAAATAATCTATTTTAAATATTCAAAATACATTAAAATTGCAAAAATAAAATTTTTAAATTGGCTAGGATTTCCGGGTTATTACAGAAAAGTTATTAACATTCGAAATCCCATGTCAAAAAATATATTTAGAAGTGCAAATGTGCATAAATGTATTTTATTTCAAAATATATGCGCGTATTAATTCTAGAAACAATACGCATCTGAATTTGTAACTAAAAATGTGTTAAAAAGGGAATAAAATCAAGTAAAATTAGAAAAAAGAATAACATTAAAAGCAACGTTCCAGGGAATTAACCATGCACGATCAAAGCAGGAAAGAAACATAGTTAAACATATTAATACATGTTTGGTTTATCTAAACTTGGGATGGGTCAACCCACGGGTCGATCCAAGCCGGTTATGGGTCGACAAATGCCACTTAAAAGCAACGTATTTTTTTTTTGTTTGATGGATTGGATTATTGAATCAGACAAACATAGCTAGTTAGAACATCTATAAATAAACCTACAAGACTAGACATCAAACTCATATTTTTATGAGTGGATGCATAAGCTTTGCCATTTCGTTTCTCTGTCCGTGTGAGGGAAGTTCTTCGAATATGAATTTAAATAGTTTATTTCATCGTTCATGAATTTAGATTTGTAAATCCATGAAAAATATAGTTCTTAGACTCAAATAGGAAAGACCACGTATAACAAATCTAAATCCAAATCAGATCATGAACTTGGACAGCAAATCCCAGGTGAGTAGACTAAAATTATTCTTTTTAATAGCGATATATATCACTGTTTGATTCCTGTTAAATTAATAAGATATTTTCTCTGTCCTTTTTCCCCTTTTTTCCGCTTCTGATTTTACAGTTTGTTGTGGTTACATCAAAAATATACCCATATTTGCAATTTTGACGACTAATTTAGGCATTGATTTGTATGCCTAATTCTATGCGACTGACTGATCCTTTTTATTTTGCGTATGTTGGAAAATATGATTTGTTGGAATTATTAAAAAAGGATTTGATAAGTTGGGGCTAAATTGACATATAATAAAAAAGGGAATTTTTACTGAAAATAGGTAAACTTGATAAGACTTGCCAAATATCTGTGACATGAGTAGACATGACAAAAATAATATTATGCACAGTAGATTTGTATTTGAATCATAATTATAAGAATTCACATACTAATTTGTTAAAATTACCATTTAAATTTAAAATGGAATGATTATAGAATTTGTGGGAATTGAAAGATAAAGGTGTATAACCCCAAATTTGTCTAAGTTTACTGTAGTTAAGCTAAATTAGGAAAAATAAATTGAGAAAACGGATACTGATAAAATTAGGAAGTTAGAACTAGACTAGATTGATTGGATAGGAAAAGGGAATATATTTGCATAGTTTGGTTTGTAAGAGAAATGGAAAATATAATTGCAAGTATGAAAAGAAACAAAGGTGTGGATTGGTGCGAAATAGGAATTTAGCCGTATTGCGCACTATTCAACAGCCACAAAATAAATGAAAATAATGTCTTACAATTATGAGTTTCTATTGCTGCAATTATCTGAAACTATGATAGTAGATTATTGTGTGATTTCGATATCCAATCAAATAGGAACGTGTACCTAGCTTCTCAAAGAATAAATTTATAAAGATGAAAAAAGGGTGTCATAACTAAAAGATGTTGTGTAAAGAAATGAAGCAAGAAATCAAGTTAAACACTTAATAGCTGAAAAGGAATGTAATCTATTATGATAGTTGTACGAACACATAAATGGGTCATAATAAGACAAGTTGAATATGTTGGCAAGAATAATATTATGATAACTGCGCAGACATAAAAGTTAATCATAATTGACAATCTCGATATATGTGTAAGCAAGATTATAATATAAGGATTATGATTAAAAGTGAAATGAAGGCTTATTATGAATACACTTAAAATACGAGCATCTAGTTTAATAAACATAATTTTATGGCTGGTTCTATGATGAAAGTAATATTATAACATGGGAGTTATAATTAGAGGAGAAATAAGAAGTGATTATTATCAATAAACTTACATTTGTGAATCAAATTAAATAAGCGTACTGGTCTGTTCTGGTAGTAAAGGCAGATTAGGAAGATAAAAGCTAATAAACAAATAATTAAAGTTCAAATTAACCAAATTGAAAATAATGTTAATTAGCAAAAAAAATGTGTTAAATGTATAATGGAAGATTATATATAGGATCTAATATAAAATTGTGAGATGCGTTTGGACCAGTCAGAAGGAATGAAGAGCCCAACGGGGTAGATCATTGTAGGTGTCCAAAGACACAGTGGAAGCACGTCTAACTTGATATTCGATAGGACTGGAAGGAAGTCCGAGATTTCTACGGGACGTACAGGTACCCTGAGATGGCCCTCTGGGGTAGGCCTAACGAAGACGTACCGCTAGAGGTAGGTCTATACAGTTCCATCAATAGAGTATGCCTCAACTGCATTTGTCTAGTGGGCAACCAAAAGACTAATTGTATGATTTTTAGGATTTGGTGGTTGCCTCGACTCCAAGAGTAGGCTTTGTGTTCAACATTAAATAAGAATAGTAGATCATTGTATATCTGTCATCATCGATCAGAGCGAGTACGGGAAAATCTGGGGCCAAACAAACAGTCCAATGATCTATCACTATCGGGACATTAGATGAGGGACAACTCCAATTTTAATGTTTAGATTGTTTGCTAGGGGAATAGTCAGTTGGCTCTTGAATGGTCTTTCATTAGTTGAGGGGGGCCAAGTGGGGCCATAGCCACCGAGGAAAAGATACAGACCAATCCATGGGTATCTGTATTGTAGGCCTAATGAAGCCGTTCTTTACATATATAGAAATCCTCCGACTAAATTTCATATAAGGGTCTAGCCTGATAGCGGAACTCGAATGATAGATAGTACTCTTTCTTAGCTGGCAATGGAGGCTTAGTAAGGTTTCATATCATAGCAATTGTAACTTTGTACACTTTCGTTACATGGCATAGTATGCTTTTGTTGCATGATGATGGAGACTTGGTGCACTTTCGTAACATGGCCTGGTATGCTTTCAAAGCATGGCGATGGAATCTAGTATGCTTCCGTAGTGCAGTGATGAAGACCTTTCGAGGAGGGTACTGTGGGAAATACCATGACAGTTGGGCATATAGCTACACACACACACACACACACACATATATATATATATGTATGTATATATGTGTAATTTTATAGGTTAATGTACTTGGGAGTCGATGGATATGATTTATGCGTAAATTCGAAAGTGTAATAAACCCAAATAACTTAATAAAGGTAAATCAGTGGTAGACCGGTATATATATAATGTTATTTATAGAAAGTATAATTTGTTCATTCACTCTAACTTTTGTTCTGTCCCCCTCCTCATAAGAAACTCGTAGTTAGGCAGGTGGCAGAGATTTTACAACTTAGAGACACTTGCTTATTAGTGTAATTATTGTGGTAATTATTTACCTATTGTATTTTATTCAGTTCCGCTGTGAAATATACTATTATGAGCTTTGATATATTTATATTTTCCTTCCTACAGGATACCAGACTAACCAACTCGGGTTTCAGTGGACTTGAGTTTTAGGATTTTGCAAAAAAAATAGGCCCGCTAAAATTTTTTGTTTTAAAAAGGCTAGACGATATCTTTAGGTATGTGTTCTTACAAATTTAAATAACGCAGACATTTTCCCAGTATTATTAAAATTATTTTGAGACGCCTTTTTGGTCAATGGAGTTTGCTTTATAACCTATTTATTTTTTTGGCAACAACATAACATGTATATAAAAGGTATCTCATAAAATAAAATAACATTAGTTACCTTTTAGTAATTTTATATGAGTGACAATACTTAGTTTAAACCACATCCATTGTAAGAAAATATTCTCACATTTCAAAATTTGCAATAAAATCCTTCATTATTCTAAAAAGTCAATTTTGATTTTTCATTTGTTATTTTGTACCAGAGTTGATAAATATATTTAACCAAATAACTATACATATGCATAAGGAAATGTTATATAAATATGTTAAAATGAATATACATAAATAAACTGGCCTGTACAAATTTACATATGGACACATGTATCAAATTTGATAAATATGTGTACCATAAATGAAATTTATGTTCAATATATTATGACTTCTATATGCATATAGCAATATGTGGGTGTGGGTGTGTGTGTGTATGCGCACGCATGCGTGTGTTTGTGTGTTCAATTGTCCTTCTTATTTAGTACCATATATTCGCCTCCTGATATTAGCAACAAATTTTCATTTGAATGATATTGGCATGTGATAGGAGACAGCAATAATAAATATTTAAATGAGAAGTTGAGGTTGATATCAAAACTATTATGTGGTGCTAAATAAGATAAGCTATTGAACCTAGCTCATATGCACGCATGAGTACGTTTTGGAAAATTCTAGATCGACCGGTGTATGTGTTAGTCAAATTGTGCGGAAGTAGCATCAGCCCTTCGTTTTCACTTGCCTCCCTGAATATCTACCGTACACCCCATGAATCACACGATTTGACCGCAAATAATCGGTCGCCCTAGCATTTCTCGTACGTTTGTGTGTGTGTATATACTTATAAGTAATGCTCCATAGCAACATTATTTAGAAGCACCCCAAAAGAACCACAGTCATAAATTTCTATTTACGTAATGGATCGAGAGGGAGAGTGAATGAATGGGTGGATATGGAAACATAACTTATGGTGGAAATCAAAGAGCATATAGGAGTGCTACACTGTTTGGGGTATAGTAGGAATATATATATATATAGTTTTGTATAAGTAGGCGGTTTTATCCCATAGGGAGAGTAACTACCCACCAACTTGCGATTTTAATCGTCATGCAAAAAATCAACCTTTAATTACTTTACAGATTGTTCTTCTTGTAGATCTATAGATTGGATAATGGAAGTATCGGCAAAGCTCCATTTTGTTAGATTTGAGCCTAACATTCATCAAATCTGCTACTTTCAGAATAGCAAAGGATCAAGACATTAGGATGAGGGATTCGGAGAAAGCAGTTCGACCATACACCATGTTATTCTGAATGTCTCGGTTCTTCCCGACAGATCCTATGTATTAACGTATCATTAAAGCCGATTTGATTTACTATGGTTAAGATTGGTTTATTTATTTGGTCATAAGATTTTAGATTTGGAGTGATAGTTTCGTCAATTCCCATAGAGTTTCGACTATCTTATTTTGGGTTTGTTTCTATTTCACCGGAGAATTTGGTTCCACTGAAAAATTCTTTCAGTTACCATAAAATTAAATCTTGATAATCGTTTTATATTTTAGGATGAAAATGAAACACTGTTGTTAATGCATAATCATTTGTGCATCATATTATGATAACCCAATTTTACATCATTAGTTCATAGCTGGGTGTAAATAGAAGTCATATCTTGTTAAGTTCCGAAGTTCAAATAGATTATTCATTGATCAGAGCATTCTAAAATGTTGTGCTATGTTTATAAGCAGATTTTAACTCAGTTGCTAACACCCATTCTCTGTGGTCAAAAGCTAGATGCTACAGATGCTGCAATCATCTCAAGTTTCTACTTTCGATGATAGAAAATTGAATGTTGTTCAACCATAACATCAGTTAACACAGGAATATGAAAATTTTCACAAAACATTAATTAATAAAAATATTCATTCATACATCCCATCACACAACCCATTCAAAGAAAATAAAACTTACTATGAAATATACTCCAAGAGCAACATATCACGATGCCCATTCGGTTGATCAGAGTATAAACAATGCAGTCATATAACATGCCGATACATACATCAAAAGTTACAACAAACAAAACAATACATAACACAGTGGAACTCCTATATAGCTACGGCCTCCTATTCACCCCAGAAAGCTTATACGGAAAATACCTAAAAGTCCTTAACCCTTAGCCTAGTCAATTGATTACCCAAATGTTTAAGAGGAACAGCAAAATCTAATTAGTCAAAAAGACCGGTGTGAATAATAATCTTACTATCTGACACAATTGATATCTGACGAGAGCACGCTACATAGCGGAATGGGTTTCCCTCTCATTAGAACCATGCTACGAAACAAGATAACACGATGCCATAACACTACAATGGTTCATACAATTTAAAACAATAACATCGTAATAACAACAATATATAACATGCTATACATGATGGATTCCCCATCCCCCATTTGACTGACAAACTGTCTTAGTGGTTTCAACATTTTAATTTATTATTTCTCATTTTCCTCGACTCTCGTATCATGCTTCGTGAAGAGTGCTTTGCTAGGCAACAGAGCCAAAAGCTCATTCAATTTGTGATTCTCATACTGTGCTTCATAGCGTCATATCCCATTAACATGAAACCAACATTCCCTTCTGGTTCCCTTCTTGTGCTTCCCAGAGTTCCTCCCCACTAACAGGAAATCGAGAGCTAATTCCAAAGTCCCTCATACCACGCGAAGCAACAGACTTAAAGCACAATTAATAAAAAATTAATTTAATTGCTGTTTCCCAATTTTTCCACCCATTGAACCCTCCCAGTGTTTAACACACATGCAATGTCTTAAAAATGACCAATAACCAACAACACAAACATCTTAAGGGTTTCAATCAATGTCCAATGTACACTTTTGTGGGTATGACACTTGTGTCATTCCAAGTCACTTTCGACTCCCCCATAGGCATCAAAGTCTATATTTAATTCAATATGAAACCATAGCCCTATCGGCTTCACGCAACAACCAACTATCAATGTATGTCATTATATAAACTATGGCAGGTAATAGAGGAAAAACCTCTATTTCTTTTTAGAAAACATCTGAATAAAAGTTCTCCTTGTCATCATCACCGAGACCAACAGCCAAAGGGGCGAAGCCTTAGAATTTTCAGTTTTAGAAAAGTTCCTTACTGATCTCATATGTGTTAAAGGAAATATTTTATAGAAAACGGGATTATAAAGGCGTGTCGACATATACAACGATGGTTTTTGGAAGTATCGACGTCGGTTTAGAAAACATAGTTTAGAAAATAATCCTATTATACAAATAAGGATATAGGACAAACCTCTAGTATTTTAGAAAACAAGTATATAAAAAAGTCGCATCAGCACTAAAGGTGTCCACACGGTCATAGGCATAACTCTTGGGGTTCGAAAACAATGGGATTATAAAGGCGTGTCGACGTATACAACGATGGTTTTTGGAAGTATCGACATCGGTTTAGAAAACATATTTTAGAAAATAATCCTAATACAAATAAGGATAGAGGACAAACCTCTAGTATTTTAGAAAACAAGTATATAAAAAAGTCGCATCACCACTAAAGGTGTCCACACGGTCATAGGCATAACTCCTGGGGTTCGAAAACAACGGGATTATAAAGGCGTGTCAACGTATACAACTATGGTTTTTGGAAGTATCGACGTCGGTTTAGAAAACATAGTTTAGAAAATAATCCTATTATACAAATAAGGATAGAGGACAAACCTCTAGTATTTTAGAAAACAAGTATATAAAAAAGTCGCATCAGCACTAAAGGTGTCCACACGGTCATAGGCATAACTCCTGGGGTTCGAAAGCATTTAATAAAATGATTTATTTTATGAAAACAACCCATCCGAAATCAGTTGCCGAAAGGGTAGATGGCGGAAGACCATCTTACTTTTCAACCTGGTCGACATCCGTTATGCCAACCTGCCTCTAAAGCAATAAGTCACTACAATATCTTGTCAGCATCCTTGTGCTACACGAATAGGTAGCAACTCAAACAAGCATACATCAATCAATTCAATATCAAAACTTATGTTAAAAGACTCACCCTTCCGTACTATCTGAAGGGTTCCGAGAAGATAGTTTCTCCTTTCTTTCATCTAAGGTTTATAATAAGAAACTCCCTTCCTGCTTTCGAAAGGTAGCGAGGTGGTAACCTCTTTCTCTTTGTTTTATAAAGTTATAACACAACTTACTAGCCATATGGCAATTAAATTTCAATTTAAACATAGTTCCTATTAGGGGATCCCTTTGTCAAATGGACCGAAGGAATGGAGGAAGAAAACTCATAACATAAAATTAACAGAAAAAAGCACGTTCAGATTCCTTCAAAAGGTATGGAAATGAAAGCCTCCACTCTTTACAAAGTTATAATTTAGAAATTTAGCCGGTTAACACTCCATAATCATTTCTTTCCTCAAATCACCAACATCCAGAATGCATAACCTTCCTTTCTTCCTTAACCTACCGTCTCAGTCAAGAATGAAACCTTCGGGGTTTTCGCCGTCCGCTACAATTCTGAGTATCCTTGTCCATTCAGCTAACGAAGGATCTTCTTCCTGCCTAGAAGTAGGGGTGTCAAATGGGTCATGTAGGGTCGTATGAGGGTCAAGTAAAATTTGACTCAACTCATTTATTCTAACTCATTTAACATAAAGGTTTACTTTACCCAACCCACCTATTATGTGGGTTACCCATATAAATGTATTCTGTTATTTTCTAAGTACAACCATTAGTCACGTTGGGAAACTATAACATTCGTTTTAAAGACAAATTATCCTATTGTTTCATGTTGTCCGTAATTTAGGTGGGACTTCATCGGTTGAAGTCTTGTTTGATTACGAGCCAGTATGAAGAAGTTACTGCAGTTCAAGCAAAAAAATAGTGACTTCATATGTAGGCGGGGTTCAAATATGAAAATGTAGTTTGTTATTTTCTAAGTAAAAGTGTAAGCCACCTTGGAGAACTTCAACGTACGTTTACAATACTAAGTATCTGAGTGTTTCAAACGGTCTGTAATTTAGGGAGAAGATCATTGGTCGATGAGTCGTCGATTCTGAACTAGTATGAAGAAGTTACTGTAGTTCAAACAAAAAATAGCGACTTCGTATGTAGGCGGAGTTCAGATATGAGAATTAACCTATTATTTTTAAGAGCCCGTTTGGTAAACAAAGCAATTGTTTGAAATATGAAAATTTAAATTTTGAACTTTGAAATTTTGAATTTTGAAACTTTGAATTTTAAATTTTGAAAATTTTAAAATTCAAATTTTCATAATTTAAATTTTGAACCAAGGAAAGGAAATTTTTGAAAATTTGAAAATCTGGAATTTTGAAATTTTGAAATATGAACTTTGGAAATTTGAAAATTGAAATCTGGAATATTGAAAAATTGAAATTTGAAATTTGCAAATTTGAAGCATGAAATTTTGAAACTTTGAAAATTCGAAATTTCAAAAATTGGAATTTGAAAATTTTAAATTTTCAAAAACCCTAAAATTTAAATTTTTGAAAATTCAGGTAGGAGTTAATCGATCGAAACCTGTCTGGTTTCAAAATAATGTGAAGAAGTTACCGTAGTTTTTAAAAGCATTGACTTCATTGAAAAAAAAATATTCTAAGATTTTTCTTATTTTTTTGGCGAACAAAAAAACTTTTTAATTTCCCGTAGAAATTAACTTTACTAAAGAAAAGGCTTTTATTGCAACTAAATTTCACTTTTTCTTCCAAATGTTCTTGAGCCCATGCTAAAGTTTTAATTAATTCTATGTCAAAATGAAGATAACTATCAATACACTTATTAATGTGATTACTCCAACCAAATTTAGTATCATATATGTAATGATAATAGTCATGTACCCGTGGTTGCATTCAAGTAATACCCTTTGATTTCACCTGTTTCAGCTTGCGCTTTATTGTATGGAGTTAAATGGGTTACCCATTTATAACCCTTTTAAAAACGGGTCAACCGTTTTATGACCCATTTAATAAAAATTCATAAATGGGTTGACCCAACATGGCTGTTAGGAGGGTAAGTGGGTATGGGTAAGTTTTGACAGGTCCACCTAGAAGTAATCTTCTAAATCAAAACTGGTTGAACTTCCAAACATGACACCATAAGTGTACTTCCGTTAGAACATGTTGTCGACTTATTTCTTACATTACAAGCAACCATGGCTTTTAAATCCTTCAATTCGCTCAACATAGTCGACATCATCCCTTGGTACTTTCTACTAAAGGCATCGATAACCTTGTTTCTTTTTCTTGGAGTATACGCGAGGCTAAAATCATAAGTAGCCAAAAACCCTAACATCTCTACTGTCACATATGCAGTGTCTTTTGACAAAGCAAGTATCTAAAAGACATATAGTACGTAAACAAATTGAAACTTTCACCTAGTAAGTAATGCCTCAAATTTTTCATGGCAAAAAATACAGCAACTAACTCAAGATCATGAGTTAGTTATTGCAATTTATGTGGCCTCAACTTTCGAAAAGCATAAAAAATAACTCTTCCCTTCTACATAAGAATAGGTCCAAAGTCTGTTTGACAAGCATTGATATAAACAACCGGGCCTTGATTTCCATCCGACACCACTAGTATAGGAGCATTGATCAACAATTGTTTCCAATTCTGAAATGCTTCCTCACACTTATCTGACTATATAAACTTAACATCCTTTCCAGTCAGCTTAGTAAGTAGTGTCGCAATGCTTGAGAAATCTTTAATAAACCTTTGATAACATTCGGTCAATTCAAGAATGTTTTGGACTTCCAAAACACTTTCATGCCTCTTCCAATTGACGAAAAAATCTACTTCATTCGATCTACTGACAGACCTGGACCCGAAACCATGTGACAAAGGAACTTCACTTTCTCTTCCTAAAACCGACACTTTTAAAATTTAGCCTTTAAGCGATGCTTCCATAAAGTCTCAAGAATAATCTGAAGGTGGCACTCTTGCTCCTTCACATCTTTCGAATAGTCCAATATGCCATCTATGAAAACTAACACAAACTTATCCAATTGCTCCCAAAACAGCTAAAGAAATTAGGCACATTTGTTAATCTAAACAGTATAACCATCCATTCACATGATCCATATCTCACATGAAACGCTGTCAATGGAATGCTCTCTTCCGCTATCCTCAGTTAGTGAAATCCAGTAGCCAAATCCAACTGAGAAAACACTTTCGCTCCGCTTATCTGATCAAACATATTATCAATACGAGGTAAAGGATACTCACTCTTCACCGTCCTCTCATTGAGCTTTCAGTGTTCAATCCACATTCTCAACATTCCATTATGCTTTTTTACAAATACAGTAGCCATGTCCTAAGGCGAATTACTTGGATGAATAAAGATTCTTCCTTTTATATCAGCAAATCATGCCTTCATCCCTTTCATTTCCGATGGGTTAGTCGGCTAGGTGGCTGACTTATAGATTCTCTCCCAACACTAGATCAATAAAGAACTCAATATCCCTCTTCCGTGGCAAGCCTGTTACTGGTTCGAAGACATCATCAAATTCATTTACGATAGTAACACTCTTACCTCTTCCTGCAGTACTAAAACAATTAGCAATGAAGATAACTATGGAACTAACCTTTCTACTAAAAACACAATCCTATCAGTGCTATCGGGATGTCTCGATGACTCTTTCTTATTTCAAAAAACATTCTAGCATCATAACGATTCAACCAATCCATTTCCAAAATAATGTCGAAACCATCAAAATAAAAAACACACAAACTACAAAAAAAAGTATAACATAGCAATCTAATTTTTAGGTCATCACATCTCATCCCAAGACTCATATAGCCTTCTGTCGGATTAGCTACTCTAAAGGAAGTAATAAGGTATGATTGGCCCAAAGATAACTTATCTCATACACGTCTAGAGATAAAGGAATATGATACACCAATGTCAAACAAAGCTTTAACACGAATGCTGCAAAACAAAAGCATACCTTCCAACAATGTTTTCACTTTCTCAACAGCTGTGGGTCCAGAAGACGAAGGCTCCAAAGTTAGCACTTCCCCTTCAGTACTTCCAAAAACTTTTTATTATAATTCCCCAGTTGATAACAATTGCAGCATCGAAAATTCTACCTCTCAACGATGATCTGGTGTGTGGTTTCCTTGCATTTGGTCGAGTAACGACCTTTCTGATGGCACTTAGAGCAAACCACTTCCTCTTTAGTTTTTTTTTGGTTTTCCTCCCTTATGAATTTTCCTTCCTTAGAAGAACTTCCTTTTTCCTTCCTGAAAGTTCTGGCTACCTCTAGGTTTCTCAACCCCCATAAGCATTTCTTCATTACAAATAACCATTTCTACAACAACATTAAATGGGTGTTTCTTTCGTGGTCTCAAACCTAATCCCCTTTATAAACTTCTCATTCCTTAATATGACAGTGTCTATCGTCCCCGAGCATAATTGTGATACCCACGCCCGTTAATGTCACTCACAAAGGGAATCCATTAAGTTTTGTGAAGCGTTATAGTTAAACAGACACAGAATATTACAAGACACATATAAATAAAATAGCAGCGGAAATTAAAATTTTTATTTCAAACACAAATCATACATCGTGGTCCAAAATACCATAAGTCATTAAATCCATCACAACAATATAACTTCTGTCTTTTACCATCAGAGTACATAAATACTTAAAAGTAAACATAATTCCCCAAATAAAAGAGACAAAGCCATAGTAGAGACAAGAACTTGAGCCATACTTCGAAATTAGCTCTAGCAAGATGATAACTGAGTCCTGACTAAGCCTGAGTATTCCCGCCCTGAGAACCTTGGGTGGGGGAACGGAATAAAGAAGAGGAAACAAAAGGGTCAGACATAAAGTCTGGCGAGTCTAGTTACTTTTAGCAAGGAAATAAGACATATAAAGTGGATAAGAGAGATCACTACATAAATGGAAGGTGTGACAAGGTGGTCAAGATAAGGTGTATACGCTTCTCTAATGATTACTCTGCACTATTACTAGTATAACCAGAATGAGATGATCCCTTCTGCTATACGGTGGTAGACTTAGGCATACGTCCAAATGTACCCTACTACTACCCTGATCGATCGGGTCCCTACTCCGTAGAAACTCTGTGCCGGCCCCACAGTAGGATGTATCACATTCTAAAGTGGCAACCCCTCGTTGATATGCACAACCCCATATCTATAGGTGTCATAGAAGTTACAATAATTAAAAATAGATCTAACACAAACAGGACCAAGATCCACATCATAGAATGTCATAGAAGTTACAATAGATCCAACAAGATAGAGATTTAGATCAACAGTTAAAAATAGATCTAACACAAAAAAGGTCAAGATCCACATCATAGAATGCTACAAAAGTTACAATAGATCTAACAAGATAGAGATTTAGATCCAAGTTATACTCAATTTAGAATGTCATATGTTCGCAACTTACAATGGATCCAATAATATAGGCACATGAAAAAATCCAAACTATTGTCATATCACGTTTACTATTGTATATTTAAATCTAAAAGCAACTAGGAACTCATAGAGTTTGGATTAGAAAATAGAGAAAGAACGGATCTTGAATCTCTAACTGATTTGCTTATGTTGATAGGTAGGAGATTAACGGATCCAATTCAGTTCAGACACCGGCAGAGTTTGGCCCCCATGAATTCTCAATGAGGAAAACAGGAGGAATGCACACATATTTTTAGCTGCAGCACCTCTGAAACCGACTGCCACATCGGCCTTAGGGGTGTCGACACCCCTGTAGGTGGGTCGACCATGGTGTCGACACCCCTTAAGGGGGGTCGACCCCCTAGAGCGGGAAATTTGCTGCCTTCTTATTTTTTTTCAATTTTAAACGGTTTTGGATAGGGTTCTGACTCATATGTATATATATAATTTTTCTACACGTACACAAACTTAAAGCCCTTATAATTTCTTCATACGGTGTCCGTTTTACGCAAATCAAACATCTGTTTTGACCTGAATCTCGAGATGGACGCAATGGCGCAGTCCTTTTCCCTTACTTCTGAATATTAAATTAGTTATTATTTAATTTATCCTCTTTTTGTGTTGTTTAAAATACGGGGTGTTACATTCTCCACTACTTAAAGGATTTTGTCCTCGAAGTCTCCAAGTTAAGAAGAATGTGTCCTACCATCCATCATCCATCTTCTCATCCACCAATCACAGGCATCCATTGTCGTTACAATTTTTTAATGGTTATATGAACATATGCAAAGGTGTGTGTATATCTCCCAACACTAATGCGAAAGATCAGGCGGTCTACTGATTCAGTTGACCTCCTTAATGCAATATATGTTAGTGCCATGAATCCAATATGTATGCAAATAATCCTATTATAATATTTAAGTTCTATATGTTTGCACACTCATTCGTCCAAATGCAACATCCATATGCTAATACATTCATTTTCATCCATAAAAGAAAATAAAATGCACATACATCCATATGCAGTATGAGAGTGATTGAGCCGATCTAGTGCCTATTGTGTGTGTATCTGCATCCACAGGCAACCACTAGCAAACATTTGCATCCACTTGCATCCATCAAACATGACATGTCTCAAACACATGTTTACATCTAAGGATTCCTATTTAAAGGTCGAAAATACTATGGATAGGATATATTCAAATGATAGAAACAAGCACTGATAAAACTTTGGAAAAAGGAGTTAAGAACATACCCTCGAAAAGGAAAGGGTACGAAGCACGAATCTTGTCTTCGGTCTCCCAAGTCGCATCCTCTGGGTTATCTCCCTATTATACCTTTATCAACTTGATCTCTTTATTGCGTAGCTTCTCACCTTCTGATCCAAGAATACGGGTAGGGACTCGTCTGACCGTCGCTTCCCGTTCCACTTCTACTTCTTCCAATACACTCGGCTCAACTATTTATGCGGTGTCATGCAAGCACTTCCGCAGATGAGAAACGTGGAAAACATCATGAATGCCAGATAGATTTTCTGGCAGCTTTACTCTATAGGCCATTTAGCCAGTCCTCTCGGTTATCGGAAATGGTCCCACAAAACCTAGGTGCCAACTTCCCTATAGATCCGAAGCGAACCACATTTCTCAGAGGTGGTACTTTCATAAAAACGAAGTCTCCCACTTCAAATTCGATGTAAGTCCTTCTCTTGTATTTATAAGACTTATGCCTATCCTAAGCTATCTTCATCCGCCATCAAATAAGGTCAGTCTTTTCAGACATTTCCCTAACCATATCTGGTTCAAGTAATAATCTTTATGTAGATTCCCACCAAAAAGTTGGTGATCTACAGGGTCGTCCGTATAATGCTTCGAAGGGTGCTATGCCGATGCTAGCTTGATAGCCGTTGTTATAGGAAAACTCTACTAAAGGAAGTGCTCTTCCCAGGTCCCTCCGAAGTCTAGGATACACAGTCTCAAAAGATCCTCTAGAATTCTATTAACCCTCTCCATCTGCCTATCGGTCTGAGGATGATAAGCGGTGCTCAAACACAACTGTGTGCCTAATGCTTCTTGCAAGCTCCTCAAAAATTCACTGGTAAAGATGGGGTCAAAATCGCTTACGATGCTGGAAGGTACTCCATGAAGACAAACTATCTCCCGAACAAAAATTGCTGCCAACCATGATGCCGTCCTCTTACTCTTCACTAGAATGAAATGAGTGCTCTTAGTCAATCTGTCCACTACTACCCAAATACTGGTGTTACCTTTCTTTGATCTATGAAAACCATCTATGAAGTCCATGGAGACGCTCTCCCATTTCCACTGAGGAACCTCCAAGGTATGAAGTAAACCACCGGGCTTCTTTTGCTCAACTTTAACTTGCTGGAAAACTAGACATTGGGAAACAAATTCGGCCACATCTTTCTTCATCCCAGGGCAAAAGAAAACCCTTTTCATGTCTCTGTACATTTTATCATCGCTTGGATGAATGGTCATCTTAGAATGGTGGGATTCTTCTAGGAAGGCCTTTATTAAGCTTCCAGTTTGATGAACACAAAGCCTTCTATCTCGTCGCAACCGCCCCTTTTCATCTATGTCATATCTACTGAGGTGACTAGAAGTCTCCCCTTTTCTGAGCTTTTCCTTGATGTCTAAAATCTGTGGGTTACCTTACTGCGAAGCTCCTATCTGGTCCATAAGAGTTGGTCGTATCTCCAAGGATGCAAATAAATCAGGAAAAATCTCGATGGAGGGTCTAAAATCAAAGCTGATATAAACTCCAAGCTCTTCCTCTCCACAAACAGAGGAATCAAGGCTATCCGCTTCCTACTTAGTGCGTCTGCCACCACATTACCCTTGCCAGGGGTATAAGCAATCTCAAAATCATAAGAAGCTAGGAACCCCATCCACCGTTGTTGCCTTAAATTGAGATCCTTTTACGAGAACAAATACTTGATAGATTTATGATCGATGTATAACTCGAACTTCTCTCCAAATAAATAATGGCGCCACGTCTTAAGCACAAATACTATGGCAGCTAGCTCTGGATCATGGGTAGGGTAGTTCTTCTCATGAACTCTCAACTGTCTACCCCCATAACACACCACTTTTCCTTCTTGCATCAGAACCGGACCAAGCCCTGTACCACACACATCAGTGTAAACAGTAAACACTTTACTCCCATCAGGCAAGGTCAAGACTAAGGCTGTTGTCAGAGCCCTCTTCAGCCGTTGGAAAGTAACATCACAATCTATATACCATGAAAATGACAAATTCTTCTTCGTCAGCCTGGTGAGTAGGGATGATATCTTTGCGAAGTCCTTAATGAACTTCCTATAATAACCTGCCAACCCAAGAAAGCTTCTTACCTCGGTTGCATTTTTAGGAATCTGCCAATCTTGCACTACAACTACCTTTGTGGGATCTTCAACTATCCCTTCTTTAGAGACCACATGCCCTAAGATTCTCACCTCTTTTCTCCAAAAATGGCATTTGGAGAATTTTGCCTTGAGCTGATGTGCACAGAGAGTTTTCAAGACTTCTCTCAATTGTTGGGCATGCTCTTCTTCGCTTTTAGAGAAGATCAAAATATCGTCAACAAAAACCACGACAAATTTGTTTAGAAACTCCCGAAACACCCTACTCATCAGATCAACAAAATAGGCGGGTGCTTTCGTCAACCCAAAAGGCATAACTAGCCATTCAAAGAAAACATCCGGAGTTCTAAAAGCGGTCTTATCTATGTTGTCCTCAGCCACCCTCAATTGATGGAATCCCGTGGCCAAGTCTAATTGAGAAAATACCGAGGCACCAACAAGTTGGTCAAATAAATCATCAATCCTCGGGAGCGGATGCCTATTCTTCTTGGTGAGTTTATTCAACTCTCTATAGTCAACACAAAAACGAAGCGAACCATCCGCCTTAGTTGCGAATACAACTAGAGCACCTCATTCAGATATGCTTCATCTGATAAATCCTTTTTCAAGTAGCTCCCCTACTTTCTTACTCAACTCCATTCTTTTCCTTGGAGACATATGGCGCACTGGTAAAGCAACTGGATTTGCATTGTCCACCAGATATATACAAAAATCGATCTCGCGCCTTGGAGTTAAACCCCGTACCTCATCAAAAACATCGAAATAATCCCGGACTATTGGAACAGATTGCATATCATCGATAGATGCATCGAGAGACTCTAGGAAACTAAGCATAACCGACCCTTGTGGCTCACAAGAAATCTCGAGGGTCCTCCCATGACAAGTCAAAAGCCTAACAACCCTCTTTTCACAATCCAGAATGGCACCATACGTGGTAAGCCAATCCATTCCTAGAATCATCCCATAGCCCATAAACCCGAGAACATACGCATCGCACTCAAACTCGACGCCTAACACAAGTATCCTCAAGCCTCGACAAATCATAGATAAATGAGCTGAACCACCAATGGGGTTTGAGACAACTACGGGATCCACTACCATAATAGTAATTAAGTGCAGAGATTCAACCATAGAACTAGATATAAATGAATGTGAAGTGCCAGAATCAAAAAGTGTTCTAATAGGATGGGTTGAAAGAGAAACTAAACCTTCCACAGAAATTTTTCTACATCTATCAGGAGTACTGATCGCGAGAGCATGCACCTGCCCTCCAGAAGTTCTTGCCTTTTGACCTTGTCCCTGCGATCCCTGTTTCTTCGGGCACTCCCTTGCAAAGTGTCCGACCTCTCCACAATTGTAGCAAGTGTTCTTCCTTCTCTTACAGTCTTTGATCAAGTGACCCTCTTTCCCACAACTGTGACATTTTCTCTTATCCTTTCCCTTGTCATTCTTTCCACCTTTCTTTTGTTGTTATTGTTGTTGTTACCCCTTCTTGGGTCGCACCTTCTTATTTTGCGATGTTTTCTCAGCCTTTACTTCCTTCTTTTCTCCCTTGTCTTCCTCATGCATTAGGGCCATATCGACAAGCTTTTCAAAAGTGGCTCCCATTGGAATATGGGACATGGATAACCCATGAAGGGGTTCATTTAGCCCGTAGGAAACCGCAATGCCTTCCTGTGCGGACTATCCTCCAATTCTAACCCGAAACTTGCAAGCTGGTTGAATTTGTTCACGTACTCTTTCACCGTCAAGTTCCCTTGTCTGAGTGCCAAGAACCTCTCCATCTGCATGCTTTTCTCGGCTTAGGAAAGAAATTTTATTTCAAATGTGTCTAAAATCCGCCCAAGTTTCCACCGGACGTCCAGCTTGGGTAACTTCCTACCAAAATGAGGCTTCGTCTTTCAGTAGCCAAGCAGCTAACTAAATCTTCATTCTATCCTCTACTTTAAAGATTACAAACAAGTCCTCAGTCTCCTTAAGCCAATTCTGCACTTCTACAAATGTCTTGTTCCCACGAAATGGCTTCCCACCTATAGCACGGAATTCTTTGTAGATCTTGGCGAAATTATCAGCTCTTGGAGGGGGAGGAGGAGGAATGACTGGTGTAGCTGGGGGAGAAACGTTTCCTTGGCCTTTGGTAGGCGTCGTAGCCTCCAGATACATGGAACCATCCGGGTATCATAATGCCCTCTGGGATATTAGGAATGTTTGGTTCCCCAGACATGCTTAAAAGAAAAAGGAAGTGATTTAGACAAAGGACCGAAGGATATTATATAAGGCTTTTTGGGGAATGTTTTTCAAAATAGACTTTTCTTTTTGAAAATGCTTTCTTTTAAAACCTTTTTGAAAATAATTTTCAAAAACCTTATCCAATATGGTAACCTTCAGCTCTGATACTAAGTGTGACACCCCACGTCCGTTAATGTCACTCACAAAGGGAATGCATTAAGTTTCATGAAGCGTTATAGGTAAACAGACACAAAATATTACAAGACATATATAAATAAGATAGTAGTGGAAATTCAAATTTTTATTTCAAACACAAATCATACATCATGGTCCAAAATACTATAAGTCATTAAATCCATTACAACAATATAATTTCTATCTTTTACCATTAGAGTACATAAATACTTAAAAGAAAACATAATTCCCCAAATAAAAGAGATAAAGCCATAGTACAGATAAGAACTTGAGTCATACTTCGAAAGAAGCTCTAGCAAGATGATAGCTGGGTCCTGTCTAAGCCTGAGTATTCCCGCCTTGAGAACCTAGGGCGAGAAACGGATGAAAGAAGAGGAAACCAAAGGGTCAGACATAAAGTCTGGTGAGTCTAGTTACTTTTAGCAAGAAAATAAATAAAAGTAGCATGATAGGCATATAAAGTGGATAAGAGAGATCACTACATAAATGGCAGGTGTGACAAGGTGATCAGGATAAGATGTATACGCTTCTCTAATGATTACTCTGCACTATTACTAGTATAACCAGAATGAAGTGATCCCTTCCACTATTAGTTGGTAGACTTAGGCATACGTCCAAATGTACTTTGCTACTACCTTGGTCGATCGGCTCCCTACTTCGTAAATACTCTGTGCCGGCCCCATTGTAGGATGTATCACGTCCTAAAGTGGCAACCCCTCGTTGATATACATAGCTTCATATCTACAGTGTCACGGTCGTCTTATCCCCTTCGACTCGGCTCATGCACGCACATGGCCCAGTCGATCTGCGCTGCCAACACCGCCTCTACGTTTGGATCTCTTACAATCAGTCAGAAAGCGTGTCCCTTCTCCGACCTAGTTCGGAGTTCTCTACTCGATACATACTCCGGGTTACAGATTGAAACGGGTCCCATACAATATGATACAAGCTCTCCCCTTTGTCTTGTATCCCCTACTAGGTTTTCTACAGGTTATATTTACCCTAAAGGTGTCTTCAATTATATAACCCCAATCTTTCTACCGTTTATGATTACCACTAGGTGTCTTTAATTACATAACCTTATCGGGTTAAGTTTGTGGGCATATATGTAAATACTACCCACCCCCTCAATATTACTTAACCCACTCACTGTCCAACCAATTTCACTTAACCCTAACTTTAGTTCATAATCATACAATCCCTATGGATTAAATTAGGTTAAGTAGTCCAATTCATTACCATGTCCATTTGTGGATTATAATGGTCTAGACATCCCACATTAGGCCTACAACTTGTGGATGTTGGATATGTCGGTCGGGTCTGGGAAGACTTCTTCAACAAGTTGGGCCTAACCTCGTGTCATAGCCCGATTCGTAATTGCGCAATTAGACCTCTCACATTAGGTTCGACATTAGTGGCTACTGGACATGCCGGTCGGGTCCCGGCAGACTTCCACTACTAATGCAATCTAACCTCGTGTTATAAGTGCAATTAAAATTCCTAATTGTAATTATTAGACATTTCATTCTTATCCAACTCTTACCTATGTCTTTATAGGTGATTATGTCTCAAACTTCCCCTTTTTGATTTATATGTCATAAACATTACTTAAATTATGCCAATTCTAGCCTTTTTTTCCCCGTTCCCTAGTTAACGCATTCGCATATATTTGGCGGCATCTAGGCTAAAAAGTAGCCTAGTCATAAACAATAAAAGGAAAAGTGATGAGAATATGACAAAGGTGACTATTTTGGCATAAACATAAACTAGCATGGTGATAAGGTGGACATATAAGCATAAATATGATGAATTTGTGGTAATTAATTAATTCTAACATAATTATGATGTCATAATAAGCATTGTAAGATCTAAATTAACAATTTAGATGTCCAACTGGTTTAGATCTAATATGATAGGCACAAGTTGATAAACTAGATCTGATTAGCAATTTAGATGTCCACATAATTCAGATCCAATAGTTAAAACTAAATCTAACACAAATAGGGTCAAGATCCACATCATAGAATGTCATAGAAGTTACGATAGATCCAACAAGATAGAGATTTAGATCAATAGTTAAAAATAAATCTAACACAAATAACTTCAAGATCCACATCATTGAATGCCATAAAAGTTACAATAGATCCAACAAGATAGAGATTTAGGTCCAAGTTATACTCAATTTAGAATGTCATATGTTCGCAATTTACAATGGATCCAATAATATAGGCACATGAACATATCCAAACTATTGTCATATCACATTTACTTTTGTATATTTAAATCTAAAAGCAACTAGGAACTCACAGAGTTTGGATTAGAAAATAGAGAAAGAACGGATCTTGAATCTCTAACTGATTTCCTTAGGTTGATAGTTGTAGGAGATTAACAGATCCAATTTAGTTCAGACACCGGCAGAGTTTGGCCCCCGTGAATTCTCAATGAGGAAAACAGGAGGAATGGACACATATTTATAGCTGCAGCACTTCTGAAACCGACTGCCACATCAGCCCTAGTGGTGCCGATAACTCTGTAGGTTGGTCGACCCCTGTGTCGACACCCCTCTAGGGGGTCGACCCCCTAGAGCAGGAAATTTGCTGCCTTCTTATATTTTTCAATTTTAAATGGTTTTGGATAGGATTCTGATTCATATCTGACTCATATGTATATATATAATTTTTCTGCGCGTATACAGATTTAAAACCCTTATAACTTCTTCATACGGTGTTCGTTTTACGCAAAACCAAATGTCTATTTTGACCAGAATTTCGAGACGGGCGCAATCCATTTTCCTTAATTCTGAATATTAAATTAGTTACTATTTAATTTATCCTCTTTTTGTGTTGTTTAAAATACGGGGTGTTACAATAACAAGATAACTCATCAAACTTAACAGCATATTCCACCACTGACATCTCTCCTAATTCAACCCATTAAACATCCTTACCATCAGGGACTGAGCAGCTTCTGAAATAAATCTGGCCATAAGCATCTGTCTAAAGTTTTATCAAGTTATTCCTTTCTCTGGTATTCTTACCATTACTTCATTCCACTAATGCAAAGCATTATTCTGCAGCTAATGCGATGCCAATTTCCTCTTCTACTCATCAGCCAAGCCTAAATTTCCAAAAATTCTTTCATAATGTAGCAATCAAGTATCCACAGTAGCAGCATCTTCCATTCCAAGGAATGGTTTTCCTTCCAGGCTAGTATAGTTCCTACTCAATTTCGCATAATTGTTTCCAACTTGTGCTTCAGTATTAACTCTTCCGGACAAAAGACAACTCTAGCTTTCAACATTTGGATATATATCTAGAAAAATTCCCTAAATCTAGTGGTGGGGTAAAGCACCCTGTTTCTCACTATCCCTTCGGGGCTGACCTTCGCTAGCATTAGGTTGAGCATTTTCATTGGTTGTGGTGCTTCTGCCACCAATATTCAGCTTTGCACTCCTTATCTCCATATTTAATTTACTTTATGTATACAAATTTTAGTATGATATTGAAGGGTGACCCTAAGGATGTCAGGTGTATACATAAATATATAATAAAAATACAAATATGTCATAGTTTAATTATCCCAACCCTGATCTTTGGGTTTTCATTAGATAATCTTGAAGAGAAAAGGCTATTTAAGTTTAAATAAATCTATGATCTAATACTAAATTGTAACACCTCATTCTCTATGGCCGGGAGCTAAACGCGTTACAGATGCTGCAGTCATCTATAGTTTCAATCTTAGGTGATAGAAAATCGAACGTTGTTCAACTATAACATCATATAATAAGAGAGTATGAAAATTTTCACAAAACATCCATTGATAAAAAAAATCATTCTTACAACTCATCGCACAACACGTTCGAAGAAAATATAACTTATTACAAAATTTACTCTAAGAGCGACACATGATGAAGATACCTCAGTTAATCAGAGTACAAATAGTGGCATTCATATAACATGTTGATACATACATCAAAAGATACAACAAAGAAAACAAAACAAAACATAGCGGAATTACTATATAGCTACAACCTCTTGCTTGCCTCTAGAAGCTTATAAGAAACGTACCTGAAAGATCTTAACCCTCAACCTACCCAATTTAGTACCCAAGAGTTTAAGGGGAAAAAGCTGTAGTTCATTTTGGTGTGAATAATAATCTTACTACCTGACACTATTGATGTCTAACGAGACCATGCTGCATAAGAGAAGGGGTTCCCCTCTAGCTAGAACCATGACACAAAACAAGGCTAACCTTGTGCTTTTACACTACAACGGTTAGTGCAATTTATAACAATAACATCGTAACAACAACATATAACATGTTATACATAGTAGATTCCCCATCCCCCGTTCCACTGACCAACTGTCTTAATAGTTTCAACATTTTAATTTATCAATTATCATTTTCCCCAACTCCGTGTCGAGCTTTTCAAAGATAAATTTACTAGGCAACGGAGTCAAAAGCTCGTTCAGTTTATATTTCCCATACTATGCTATTTAGGGTCATATCCCATTAACATGGAACCAACATTCCCTTCTGGTTTCCTTCCTATGCTTCGCAGAGTTCCTCCCCGCTAACACGAAACTGGAAGATCCTTCCTAAGTCCCATGTACCATGCAAAGCAATGAGCTTAGATACAATTATTTGCAATTTAATTTAACTGGTACATCCCAATTTTTTCACTTATTGGACTCTCCCAATGTTTTCACACATGCAATGTCCTAATCAATGGCCAATAACCAATATAAGCATCTCAAAGGTTTCAATCAATGTTCAATGTACATTCTAGTGGGTACGACACCTGTGTCATTCCCAATCACCTTCGACTCCCCCCAGAAACATTGAAATCCATATTCAATTCAATGCGAAAGGGGTAAACCATGTAGCTTCACACAATAATCAACAATTAATGCCTATCACTATTCCTTTTTGGAAAACATTTTAATAAAATTCCTCGTTGTCGTCATCACCCACACTAACGGCAATGAGGCGAAGTCTCAAAACATATAGTTTTAGAAAAGTTCATTGCCAAGCCCTTCGGCGTTGAAGGAAGTATTAAAGGCGTGTTGACGTAGGTAACAACTTCAAGGGTTTTGAAAGCATAGGCTTCGGTTTAGAAAATGAACTTTTGTCCATATAAGGATAGAGGATAAAGCTCTAAGTATTTTAGAAAACAAGCATATAAAGAAGTCGCATTGGCACTAAAGGTGTTGAAACAGTCATACGCATAAGCCTTTAATTTTGAAATCATCGATAAAATGATTTTAGAAAATAGTTTTATGAACACATCCCTTCCAGCATCCGCTACCAGAAGTATAGATGGCGAAATCCCATAATACTTCTCAGCCTGGTCGACATCTCTTATTCCAAATTGACTCTAAGTAAACTAGTCACCATAATATCTTTTCAACATCCTTGTGCCGGTGGGCTCAATGGACAACAACCCAAACAAACATCCATCAATCGATTCAATATCAAAGCTTATGTTAAAAGGCTCACCCTTTTGTATTAGCCGAAGGGTGCTAAGATGATAGTAGTCTCTCATATCTTTCATTTATGGTTTATAATATGAAACCTCCTTTTGACTTCCCAAAGGTAGCTAGGTGGTAACCTCTTTCTCTTTATATAATTTTTTTTAACACATCTTATAAGTCATATGGAAATAGCCTTTAAATTCAAACATTTTTTCCATTAGGAGATCCCTTCGTTAAAAGGACTAAAGAACGGAGGCAACAACCTCATAACATAAAATTTATTGTAAACATGCCCTTTTGATTCCATCGAAAGGTGTAAAGGTGAAAGACTCTATTCTTTACAATGTTATATTTTAGAAATCCTTCTTTATAAAAATGGTTCTTTTTTAGAAGAGCACTCCTTCGGCCTATATGAAGGAGTCGAGGCAAAAATCTTTTGTGGAGCGGCTATCTTTCAAAACCAAAATATTTATAAGTAACGAGACTAATCCAAAACCAAAAGGTAAGAGGCGGAAGCCTTGAATGCTTCATATACCATACTTGTGATATTTTAAGCATCCAGTGTTACCATAGGTGGTTCCGACGTTGTTGGAAGGTGTTTCCAATTCGGGAAATTAGGCAAAACTGGCTTATTTCTTTTCAAAGAATATCTTTTACCAACTCCACTATTTTGTCAAAATTCTATTAGTTTATATAAAGTATTCTAACCAAATTTCACATATTTTCTAGTACATTGTACTATACAAAAATACAAAACACATGGACACATTAACATAAATGTTAATACTATAATTAACGTAAAATATTTCCTAAAGCAAGAACCCTTAGAAAATTCATAGCAAATTCATTCAAGCATGGAAATTTATGAAATCCGAAATCTATCTCCGCAATCGTCAAACACATATCATACAAAGTTTCTCGGTATTTGGAGATATCTAACTATAGGTTTCGGCCTACGATCTAATTCATTTTCATGCAACTGAATTATTCACAACAAACATATATCACAAAAATAACATTGATATTTCTTAATGAATATTTGACATCAAGAACATCATGAAATCAAACATGAACAACAACCAAAAATTACAATAATCAACAACTATTTCAGGCACGTATAAATAACTGAAACATAATGGGAGGAGAGTATTACTCGTCTTGATAGGATAGAGGTGATGAGATTTCGATGATAGGTCCAAGTTCTAAGTTCCTAGCTTTAACTTCTTCTTCCCTTAGCTTGTAATTGTCGGCCTTGCTTTAGTTTTCTTTTAGGATTTTAGAAACAAGTGTTATGATAGGTTGTTGGAGAATATGATATGTCATATATGGGTCGAAAGTTCAACTTTTCCCTTCTCATATTCTTCCTCCTTATACTTTAGCTGGTTTATTTTGCTATAAAGGCCAACCTGCTAATTAATTTATCGATTACAAATATCATTGTCTCATCCATCACATTATTTCTATTTAATCACACAATTAAATTCTGGTATAATGTCTTTCAAAAATTAGAGATGTTGCACGGTTTTTTTAGGAGATTCCTACCACTATAGAGTGAAAACAGGAGTACCAGTTTATGTTTTTTAGATACAATTTTATGGAATAATTTCTATAAGAAATTGATTCGGTTCTTATGAGGGTATTCATATGAGAGTTAGGTCAGTGTTACAAGGATTTATCGGGAATATCATTCAAATTTTATAGAGTACTTTCTCAGTTCGCAAGAAGCAGAGAGATGAAATTACGTAAGGATAACTGACCATAAGTTGTGGATTTCTTTTTGGGTATAAATGACATGGATTGCAGTTACTGCACATGAAAGATTGATGATGTAATTAGTGGCTGAAGAAGTAGAGTAATAGTAATTGTGAAACAAGTGCAGTAGGTGCGCACTTGCGGGATATTGAAACAATTTCTCATTATAGCTCTTATTTCCGTTTATTTAAAATTTATTTCAAGTTTGTATTAGAGTTATCCATATTTTGGTTTACTTTTGTTTGATATAGGGATAATGTACCATTATTCTACAAGTTAATAAAAGCGTACCAATTTTCAATATATACACACACATACACATGTGTAAATATGTATACATGCACTCTCCATCATGAGCAAAATTTGAGTTCAGTATTACAAATTCACGGTAAAGCTAAGCTTACTCAAATATTCAATATATAGATATGTGAATCAAAATTGAAATACACACTACAAGAGAAACAGTACATTCCGATGGACAACTTCTGACGGTACCCGATGGTTGTTCCAACAACTAACGATGGTTATTTATTTTCGTAGTATATTTGTAAATAGAATATAAAGCAATCCTAAATGGTCACTCTGAATTCAGACGTTGGTCGTTGGTAGCCATAGAAAATTAACAGGTTACAGCAACCAAAGAGCTACTCCGTCTTCTCATTTCTTCCTTCCCCCAAAATCATTCAATCCGAATATAAACCACTAACGTCACCTCCACATCACCACTAACGGTCCTCCACGTCTCTAAACGCTTCTCCAACTACCTCAGTTCGGTCTATTAACATCTCCAACATCCTAAGATTCTCCAACTTGGTAATTTACCTAAACCTTAGTTAGTTTTAAATTTTTTTAAATTATTGTTAGTTTGCTAATTTACTTGTTTGTATTATATCTATGATTTCTTAGCATAGTTTATTTAGTCATACAATGTAACACCCCATAATTTATACATTGTCATTGTATAATAAGGATAATAAAATGGATATTACTTAACTAAATATTCAAAATTAGGTAAAATAGACTTTACCTTTGTATCCGTTATGAAATTTTGGTTTAGATAGACTCTTAAATTTCGAAAATCGGAGTTAATATGAAGAAGTTATGAGATTAAGAAGATTTCATGAAAATATATGCAGATTATATATACATATATATATATATTAATAAAATAAAGATCGCTCAGAAGTAACGGTCACGGGGCGACCCAGGTCATAGTGGGTCGACCCAATCGTATACAGGAGCATATTTCTGCGTTTGTTTTTGGATTGAATTCTTAACCAAGTTCGTTCGATGACTCAGCATTGCGTGTACGATTGGATGAGAAAACCTAAAATTTAATGGTAAGGGATTATCCTAGGTAATCTATATAAAGGCAGGTAACCTGATTTTTCTCTACACACAAATCTATTCTTCCTTCTTCTTCCTCCAAACCTTTTTTGAATAAAAATATATGGAGATACTGGGGTGCTGTCCAAACATATATTAGCAATGATAATTCTGATTATTCTACAACAACAAATCTAAAGCGGACTTTCTTCTACAATAGCATACGCATACAAAAGAGATATTTTTCTTCTTCAATCCAACTACTATGAGTTCACATCATTTTTAGATCTATTATTTTAAAAGGCTTTAGACAGTAAATTGTTGGATCTGATATAAGTAGTACTTATAAGTCATTTCTTATAAGTTGTTCTTTTACTGTTAAATCACCTATTTCAGATTACTATTATTATATGTTCATGTACGCTTCTATCTTCCTTATCCATATTCTGTCTTTTATTCATTTAAAGTCTTTTATATGACTTTTTATTCAGTTTAAGATCTATTTTCTCCCTCTTTCCTTTTTATTTACGCTGAGCCTAGACTATCAAAAGCCTAGGCCATTACCGTTGGATTGCGTATAAATGATGTAAATTGGAATAAATGATTAACGACATTAAAATGGAGAAAATTGGGCATATTGTAAATTAGGAACCTTTGACTATAAACTTTAATTAAATAAAAGGAAGAATGTGCAACATATATGTTAATCTGCTAGGATTAGACTTAATCTACTATTAGGTATAACATGTAAGAAAGTATATCAGATGCAAAAATTAAGTAAAATGAGTTATTGTAATATATATATATATATATATATATATATATGTATGTATGTATATATATAGACACACACACACACATCTGGGCAAGTGCTTGTTTTGGGGGATGGGTTGTACACAAAATAACATTTAGGATGAATGTTATTTACCACTATGCTTATTAATGGACTTAAACCTGCTAAGTTAAACGTGTTAATTAATAAGCTAAGAGGTCCCGGGTCTAGTTGTTCGTATCAGGTTTTTGGGACTCTTAAATTGTAATGGCCCGCAAATCCATACCATTTGAGCTGACTGAATACAACTCACGTCCAACCCAAATTGCACGAAAATATGAATCATTAATAGAAAGAAGTTAGAGGATGAGAAATAGAAAGAAAATTAGAATAGAAGAAAATAGATAAAAGATAAAATAGAATAACAACACAAAATCTCACAATCGCAGCGGAACAAAATATTATATATATATATATATAATCATCTTTGAAATACAAAACAGTATTTGAACTTACATACATCATCAAAGTACATCACATATACAACACAACAGAATAAATTCTAAAAATATCTAACCATTGAAGCCTCATGCTCCCAGCTCCTCTGTAAAATCCTGAACTACTTGACTGCCCAAACAAATTTGGGAACCTAAGAGTTAAGGGAACACATAGAAAAATAATTTTTTGGTCAGTCATGGGACTGGTATGAGCAAACGATTTTAAATAGCTTGATAAATAAAAGATATCTCATAAGACCACGCCGTAAAAACATGGAACGAGTTTTTCCCTTATGAGAATCCAAAACATTTAATTTACCTTTCAAAAACGTTTTAAAAGAAAAGATAATCGTAAGACCGATCCACACATAAACATGGATGGTTTTTACCTTATGATAACCCAAAACAACTTTATATCAATACTCTTTTGATATTATAATAGCGTCTAGATCAAATAAATAGGAATCTAGCAAAATAATTGCATCTCACGCTCTATACACATAGTATACAATTAAAACCGCGAGCACTTATTGGATAATGGATTTCCAACTATGACAAGGTATGGAACCATCTTCCGTTAGTGTTTCTCTGGATGGGAATACACTGGGTTCAACAAGAACATCTTGCAACCCGACCACACGTGACCGACCACTCATTTCGCTTGAGTGTATCTAATGTATTATCACCAACGGTTGAGAGCTACACACCGTTTCCCCAAAAGATACAGCATCGATAGAAAAAAGGAAATGGATTTTCTCTAGATAGTTGATAATACACCCTAATTGGCAGCGACCCACTTAGCGATGTTTCCTGCACGATTTTGTCATTTCCCAATTGTGAAGCTTGAGGCTATACTTACCTTTTAGATATATCACGTCTTCATTCATTTTGAATGCCATATTTTCGAACCCATCAATATCAAAAATTGACTTCCCTAATACTACAGGTATAAAGCTAAGAGAAACGAATTCCTTTGTCACCAAACATAGTTTGAAGAGATCAACCATATGATCTATTAGGTATACTCTATCAGACATTCGTCCATACAAGTTGTCCTGGGACTGGGCAAACCGAAGGCACTATTCTATAAATCCGTCTTAGGCATTATCTACCTAGGATCAACAAAACAGCCCTTGCATAACTCCATCTTCAATGGTCCTCAATAATCTTTGAGTCGCATTGTATATATCGAATCGAAGTGGAAATTAGACTCCGGACTCTTCGAAACGATAAAAGTCCAGATTTGATAGTTGGTGATTTAACTTTCAAATATAAAATAAAATAAACTGATTTGTTTCCATTAGACCTGCAAAGATTCTTTTAAATAATATTAAATTATTTAAATTCAAATACCAACTTGTTCATATATTTATTAGGAATTCTTATTATCAAACTTATGTGATAATCTCACTCTTGAATATACGTTTTCATAGCTGAAAGCAATATTCAACTCTAACACTTATTTTGAACACAAACTAATACTATCTATCAGATAATCGTGAAATCTTTCTAGTTGGGGTATTTTAATTACCTCTCAGACCTTGAGTCGAATTCATTCTCATCGTCAAGATTTGTAGAAGTTCGAGACCTAAAATATTCGACTAACCAGAATTTGTAAATCCATTTGATTTTCAAATCATTTCAAAACAACGTTGTTGTTTTGAAAATATTCATCAAGTTAACTTCAATATAAAATCAAGGAAAATAAGTTGACTTAATTCCTTTATCCATTGATAATTAAATTCTCTTTAAAATTTAATTAATTAAGAGATAAATTAAGTTAAAACATTATCTTCAATAATTTATCAAACTTCTCTTCACTATTCAATTGCACAACTATCTTTCCAAGTCTGTAAATCAAAATATTGATTTTCTTTTAATAAAACATTTCTACATTTTAACAATTATCTTTTAAAAACTATTCCCATTAAATTAATTGAAAACAGATAATTTTAATGACCCACTTCTATTTGAACAAGTTAATTTAAATCAACTTAAAAATAATCTGATTAATTGATTACAATTAATCTTCGTTTTAAAATTAATTATTAATATAATTAATTTAAAATAATTACCATAATTTTTTTCCTAAAACCATTATGCGATTGTTAACAACTTGAGTTAATTTCTGATTTACTTTACAGGAAAATATAACTTAGCAGTTCCAACGACATGTAGCAGTTCCTTTATAGGCGACTTTCAAGTCGTTAACCAAATTTACACAAACAACCATGTAAATACAGTTTAATATTATTAATTTCAACCACATATATTTATTGATAAAATATATCAAGTTGACATAATAGCAGAACAGTGTTTATTTCGGCTAACAGGGTGTTCAAGCAATTTAGTCCATTCAGTTTACAGTGGAACGGTGTTTATTTCCACTAACAGATGTCAAATTAAATTATAAAATTATAATTAACGTAATTAAACACAACTCAATTTATAAATAAATTGAATAAACAATTCAGTATTTACTGAATTACAGATCATTACTGATCTATAGTTTACACATTAATTTAGTTTAACGACTAGATTAATGTTCGATTAATCTTAAATAATATCATAATAAACGACTTTTAATTATTTAATACGTTTATTTAAAACTTAATAACACTTTGATTTACTTACTTACACCATCTATCAACTCGTCTGCACACACACGAACCCAAATCTATTTAAACATATATTACTCACATATATATATATACACACACACGTCAATATATGCATATAACTTAAATATATATATATATATACATGTATGTATATGTATATGTATATATATATACACACACTCTGTTTTGACTTATATTCAACCTTATACATTTTTCTTCTTTTTATTAGTGTAACGGGCTGAACTTAATGAAAATAGCCCATGTACACCATATAGATATATGTACCAATATATAAATATATTTTTATATTTAAACTAAAATTAAAACTCTTTTTTTAGGCCCACAGGCCCAACTTATGCATAGCCCATTTCCCCTTATTCCTCCCAGCGTGTTTTTGAAGCTCACCCATGTGAAACTTGGCATTTACCTGGTGCCACAATCAGTAAAACTTCGCCCAAATTCACAAATCATAAGGGAATGATACCCATCAGACATGGATCACACTTGTCGATCCCTTCTTTCTCTACTTCTTATATACTTCAGTTGCCACTGCACTGTTTTCCTCTTCTTCTCCATTTACTATTATATGCACATAGTGTGCACGCTGTGCACCTGCCCAAACACTCCCCTCGACACGATTCTCCTTCGATCATCGCCATAAATCCCTCTTTGATCTCCGAAGCCATCGTTGTCACCCACACACAACTCAACACCCTGTATCGAAATTCCACCATGCCACCCAAACCCAAAATTGAACCATGATCCAGGAAAATGCCTCGCCCAATCTCCCCTTGCCTTCGTTGGTCCTCAAACTTCACCATATTAAAGTTAACAACCTCCTACTCCTGACCGCCTAGGTGCGATCGACCCTAACCCTCTGACGAGATCGTAATTTCAATATAAACAACACGCACATTTTTTTCCTCTTTAACCCTAAAACTAGGTAGGTTGGATTATCCATGATGGAGAAATATACAATCATACTTTCTCGTATTCCCCTTCCCTCGTCGTCGCTACAACCCTAGTGATACAGCTCCCCATTACCCTAGTGGACAGGGAATGACAATGACCCATTTTCGTCTATTCAGAGGCTTCCCATTGAAATGCACCACTAAAAATCCTACTTTTTCTTTAAAAAATCCTGATTTGAGCTTCTTAATATTACTATCAACTTAGATCTTCAGTTTACCGTGTTTGGATCTTTATGATATTTTCCCACTTACTGTAAAACCAGTACCTCTTAAACTACTGATTATGTTTTAAGTCCAAACCATTTTTAATTTATACTCGAGGACTAAACAACCATCTTTCTTGTTGGAATTAAATTGTAAAACTAACTAGAAATTGAGTTATTGATTTTTAAACTCAAGTGGATATGCAAATTTCCCCTGAATTTACAGCTGTAGGCAATTTTTACATGCTTAACAGTGATCAAATCTTAACGATAACATCTTATTACTTGTATAACATAAGCAGAACTTGTATATATAGTTGAATTACCATAAATAATAGCATCAAACTGGTTTCGAAAATATATGAGGAATTTGCTCATAAATTTTGTTTACTGTTTGATGCTATGTCCATTCCAAGTTTTGGACAAATAGATTTGGTTAGCTACTCTCCTACCAGAGTAGGTATACTAACATATATATACATACACACACACACACACATACATATATATATATATATACATATATATATATATATCTGCAACATATCATACATAACTTAACAGAGGAAGTTTACTCACCAAATTAGCTCCCCTATTCTATGCATTTTCATTTACTACTTCCAGGTTTTCTTTCTTCTGTTTTACAGCTTAGCTGCCCTTTTTTTTAGTTTGGTTCGAATGAACTAATGAATTATGCAGTAACCTAGTGTGTATTTATAGGAGCAAAAAGATATAAAATAAATGGGCAACACATGTTTTTACATGGGAAATGGATGTGGCTTTCTAGCATGCCCTAGCTGTTGCTATACGATTGAAAAAAATGAAGTTAAATTGCTATGTATATATAGCTGGTCCTATAATTGTATTGAATAACAGTACAATTCAACCTATGGTTGATTTAAAGATGTAGCTATGCCTGATTGGAAAGGAATGAGCTCTGGGTTCTAGTTGTGCATACTAACAGGTTCTACTTGCTTTTAAAATCCAGGCACTGACATGTGCAAATGGTAGATTATAGAGTAGGATGTGCCAACGATATTTTTCATCAACACCGTAGATGGGTCGACATGAACGGATCTAAGGGAAAAATTGGTGGTTCGACCTATTTTTCAAGTTGAATCGGATCTCCACCATAGATATCGAAGCTCGGAGGTGTGGAATCGCTAAAGACTAGCATACTGGATCCAAACTCAGAGAATGAAGTACATTCTACTGTTCGAGAACATGTTGGGATGGAAATTCATGCTTATCTAGAAAATGAACAATAAACTGCAACAGTGATGATTGGAAAATAACAATATACACTTATAGAGCAATTTTCTTATGAGAATATCCCTTTTTATTAAATTTTCATTGGGAGTACATAGATGTAATAGGGTGAATCTCTAAATCAATCTCAGTGCCAAGCTTATTTTTTAAGAGTACAAGTGTAAAAGAAGAAAAAAATCCCCCTCCCTCCCCCACCAAATGAGACCCCTGGGGTCTTATTTATAGTGTTTCAGGGCTTCCTTTGCTGAAGGGCTATTGGGCTTGTGGACGTCTTTGTCGATCGCTTTTTCCTTAGTTTCGGGCGCTTGACTTCCGGATGTCTTTGGAGTATTGGCTATGGTCTTTGGGTGGTATCTGAATCCTTGATAACAGCTCCCGAAGGACGTTTGTCGTACGTAAGCTTCCGGATGTAGGCTCCCGGCTTTATCGGGAATACTTAGAGGGGTGTGCCTTCATGATGTATGTTGATAAATGTCAGTTTGAAGCCGCTGTGTGTTTCAGTACTAGGTAGATCAGTACGGGTAGCTTGTATCTCTGCTTGAGTCCCGGTTAGTTCTTTGGTGGAGTTCTTTTGAAGTATCCTAGATCCTCGAAAGAGGGCTTCTGTTTTTCCTGTGGATTTAGTCCTTCGGCACTTGTACGGCGGATGCCGCGGAAGTTGGTTCTAGGTAATCCATGCGTTCTCTCGGTTATTGCCTTCGATGCCCTCGCCTTCAGGTGTATTTGTTCTTAGGCAGGTCATTACGGAAGATCTCTTTGAGCTTCCCCCGATGGTTTTACTTCTTTTTACTTTCTTGGTTTTGGATTGGGATAACTCACTGCCACAGGATCTTTCTGTCGGGTTGATGCTGTCGGAAGGACTTTGTCGGATTGACCCTGGCGGATAGATCTTTTTGGTTATGCCCCGTTGCTTTTACGATCCTTTCCACTAGGAGGATTTCGGTTGATGCAACTTTTAGGGTTATTTCTACCTGCTCTCGGCCCTTCCTGGTACTTGGCCTCACTTCCTATTGAGCCTTCGGTGAGCTTTCTGTCATCTGACACCCCTTCACGGCCATCTTATGCTAAGATAATTTTGGTAATAACATTTGCCCCCCCCAGTGAAGGGGTATCTTTGACTTTTCAAGTCAAGCTTTTTGTCTTTTTTTGAGCTATTATTCCTTAGTCTCCTGATTTCCCTTAATTGGGTGCGTTGATTGATCTCCTCTTGGGCGGTCCAGATCGTCTCTAGATTATGAATACAAATTCTTCTTCCTTTCATCTTTTACCCTTGGCCCACATTCCTGTTTTCTTTGTATGAATCTTGTTCATTGATTTGGCCACATATGTATGGCTGAGAGGCAAGGTGGACCTTTTTCTTTTTCTCTATTCTCCCTTTTTCTTATGAAAAAGGAATTTTTTTTTCCTTTTCTTTTCTCTCTCCTCCTTTTTCCTGCATAGCATTTCACTAAAGCAATATTACTGTTCATCGAAATTTGTCACACTATCTCCCCTGGATTTCAAATCCATCTGGTAGTAAGTTTTCCTATTTGAATTCCAATTATCGATTTGGATTATACTTTGAATCGGGAATGGATGATTCTGATATAAATAAAACTCTCACCAATCGTCTGAACTGGCGATTTATGGCGACTTTTACGGAGTCATACCCATCTCTGTCCCTTATTGGGGCTTTTGGAAGTAAAATTTACACAAACAAATAATGCGTAATAGTAGGTAATCCAACACGCTGACACCAATTGTTCCTGTCAAGATTGTTGTCTCATAGGATAACGAAATTTCATGTTACTTGTTTGTCTGGGTGGTTGTAACACCCTGTAATTCTGTAACACTAGGATTCACAAATTAAGGCAGAATTAAATTTTAAAATCAAAATCAAGGGAAACGGGCTACGCCATTATGTTCATCTCGGAATTCTGCATGAAAACGAGTCCGAGTTTGCGAGAATCGGAGTCCGTATGAAGGAAATATGACCCTCCGAAGTTTCAGGAAATTTCAGAATCGAAAACAGCTCGAAATTCGAATTCAAAATTCGAATTCAAACCCAGAAGCAGACTGGGCGGGAAATTTCCCGCCCAAGCCCAGGTCGACTGGGGAGTCGACTGGGTAGTCGACCCCCCTGACCAGGTCGACTGCGCAGTCGACCTGGGGGTCGACCTGGTGCCAGAACCCGGTTTTGAACCTGGGTTCATTCTGATGCTTTTAGCCCGATTTTCTGACCAGATTCATAACCCTAACCCTATATAAACATCTCTGGCCTCATTCTCTCTACACCATTTCATTCTATCCTTATGCTGCCTCTGAGAAAATGAATAAATAAGTAAATAAAATAATATATTAAATAAATCAAGACGAGGAAATGCTGCTCAAGACTTTCAAGAGGAGATTCAAAACAAGCTAGGATTCAAGTGGAGATTCAAACGACGTCAACGACTGTTTTTCTACGAATCTAATATAATCTCTGTAAGTCAGTTACTTTTTAGATTTGAAAGTTTTTTCTATTCGTGACATGAAATTAAAGGAATAAAAGAATAAGCCAAATCTTTCTATTCGAATCAGTGCTTATATCTTTGGACCTAATTAAGAACTGTTATGATTCGAGGACCAATAAGACTGTGACTATGAAACTATGGACCTTAAAACCATATGCCTTTTTGACTATGAACATTGCCTATGACTGTGACTCATGACTGTGAGAATTATTTTCCTTTGACTATGAACATCGCCTATGAATGTGATTCATTAACTGTGAGGATTTATTTCCTATGACTTGGATATAAGGTTATTATTTATGCCCATGACACTGTAGTTACAAAACCATGTTGTACCCCAAACTGGCATTATATTGGATCTAGGCTTGACTTTCCGTTTCTAGTTATCCTTGGATCTTGATCTTGGGAATTCACTTATTAAGTTAGGTCTACCCATGTTCTTGAACCTATACTATTCAACCCTTTTCATGTCGTAATATTACCAGATCTATATGCCTGTGAATTATCATCTTATGCCAGTTATTATGTCTATTCTTTCATGGCATTTTGGTTCATTCCCTTTTATCCACGAATTTAGATTTATTTATAATCTAGGTTGAATCACGATTATACGACGATGGGAATACGATTTGGGCAAAATATGAAATTTACTAAAACGTAGTTATAAACTTGGAAATTGGCATAAATTGGGAACATGTATTATGGCATGTTCATAAAAATGCAAATTGGATAAATTTGACATGAAGTATAGGATGTGTAATTTGAATCTAGTACTGACTTGTAAATCTAGCATTTACATGAACTATGAACTAGAATAATAAGTCTAGTTTGACATGAACTATAATTAGAATGTTAAATTCGAATTGGATTAGCTAATTTGCATAATAAGTATATTGGCATAAATTTGAAATTGGCCATAATTGTGAGTAATTGTCATGCTTAGCAAAATCATGGTTAGTGACACTTAATTTGGTATAGTTTACATACCAAAAAGCATAAATATGATATAGAGGGGAAAATGGGCCATAATAATACATGTTGACAATTTACATTAAAAGAGTAATTATGAAATAAGTAAATTAGGAATAATTTACTTATAGAATTTGTCCTAAATGTGAAAATGTAAATTTAGACAAATTAAAGGTTTATTAATGACATCTCTTTTAATAACACACCAGAAAGTTCTAGGGTGACAGAGAGGATAGTGTCTAGGCTTGGGTTTGGAAAATACAAGTTTCCTGCTCTCCCTGGCTATCCCTAACTAATCCGACGGACGGGATGGTTACTTTCAAAACCTGATTTGAAAATTAATCAAAACCCTTTGAACTTAGAAAATGCGAATATGCCTAACCCGAGGTTAGACTGAGTTGAGATGTAAACCTGCCCGGAACCAACCGGCACATCTAGTATTCGCAACAATATCTGTCTAATGTGAGTGGTCGCGGCTTTAATTTATTTAGTTAAAGCTAGAACGAGAATGATATGGTTAAGTTAACTAAAACACTTAACCAATTCAACATGATAACTAAACCGATGGGTGGGGTTAGGTTCATACTGACACTTAACACAGTTAAGCTAGAATGGGAGGGTTAAGTCCATAGGGACACTTAGCCAAATTAACATGTTAACTAGACTAGAAGGTGGGGTTAAGCAAAGTTAATACACTTAGCCAAATTAACATGGTGACTAGACTAGAGGTTGGGGTTAAGTAAAATTTAATACACTTAGCCAATTTGATATGTTAGCTGGACTAGACCGTAGGGTTAAGTAAACTTGAACACTTAACCATCAGATTGTGATACAGGAATAGGGTTAAGTCTAAAACATGAGGGGATAATACTTAACCATTAATAAAATGTTAGTTAAAACAGATGGGCAAGGTTAAGTTAAAAAGGAACACTTAACCAATACAGGATGAATGAATAGGGTTAAGTAATAAGAAATACTTAACCAATATAACTTGGTTTGTGGTAGGGTTAAGTCAACATGAATTACTGATAACACTTAACCAGTTTAACAGGATAAATGAAGAGGGTTAAGTTAGCTTGAATTGACTAATGACACTTAACCAATCCAAATTGACGAGAAGAGAACTAAGTAGTAAACCTTAGTTAAAGGAGCTAAGTAGTAAACCATAGTTAAGAAAACAACGATTCTGGAAACTAAGTGGTAAACCTTAGTTAGCAAAACTAAGTAGTAATTCTTAGTATAACACGGGAAGGAGCGAACGTTCGTCTGATTTAAAAAGAAGGCTCCAACGAATTGGGTTACTAAGCCCGAGGCTTCGAGGGGACTTGAGGGTACTCTTGGTATCCCTCTGTGAGGTGGTAGATGATCCTCCTGGGCTCACAGAGGTTAAGGTCTGCGGTAGAAGAACCAAGGGTATGCCTTGGTTGCAATACAAGGCAACCTAAAGACTAGGATGGACCAACGTGATTCGGCGAGACTAGTAGCCCTGTGATAGTAACTCGTCGTCTACCTACCATCTTTAGTCAATCGTTGTACGTATGCGGAAAGGCAGAGAACTCCCAACAGACCATATACTTGCTATCTAGTTGTGGGTGAGGCTGGCCAATAGGAAAGTAGGGCATAGGGTGGCAAAAGTATAGTTCTCGCGCTTGATTTTCTTGGATTGTCTTTCATTAGTTGAGGGAGGGGTCACGTGGGACCATAACCACTGGTAGAAAAACAGACCTTAGCATCTGCACTGGCAGATATCTGAAAAGCTCCCGACTGAGTTCCGTGTTTCTAGAGTAGCCTTGCCACGGGACTCGGGTCGCACATTTCAGGACATGTGCATCTAGACAGCGATAAACGATTCGCGACACATACGTGGGGAAAGTCTAAGAACATATACCACTCTAGGTAGTGTGTCCTAGACTAGGGGCATCGTTCGACAGGTAGCGTAATCCCTAGTGAACCTAGGTGGCATAAACCCTGAATCTGTAAAGCATTAGACAAGTCGCGTAAACCCTAGTTGAATCTAGGAGGCACTCAACAGAAAACCCTAGATTGGATCTAGGTAATAGATAATAAATGTATGCCTGAAGGCAACGGAAATTACCGGGATTGGGATCACGTTACTAGTTGGGACACTAGTTAGGTGGTGCAGAGATATAGAAACCAGTATAACAAGGAAATAGCGAAGCGACGAAAGTATTAGAGCATATCCAGTTTATCTTATCTTAGCATATCTTATGTTAATCTTGTCTAATCTTGCTGACCCTATCATCATGGTGTTATCTTGTATTCAGTTAATTCATGTCGTTTTGTTTTTCCATGTTCACATGCTAGAAGTAACTGAACTTACTCAGGCTTTATGTCTGACTCTGTTTTTCTTTCGTCTTCTTTTCTTCCGTTCCCCCCTGGTAGTAAAGGAGGGAATAGTATAGCTCAGGTTAAGTTGGACTGTCACTCTTTCCCAGCTTGAAGATTTGTCGAAGTTTTGCTTGGATTCTCTTTTCAGATGTTATGGCTGGCTCTTGCTACATTGGGGAATATAAATGTTGTTTTATGCTTCTTTATTTTGTAGGACAGATGATACTCTGATGTTGTAAAGAAATCGTTGTACAAACTATTTTATCAATAAAGCAAAGTTTTATTTTCCGCTGTTTTAATTTTTGTCTGTCTTGTAATTCATCTGCATCTTTTACCTTAAAATGCTCCACAGAACTTAGTGCATTCCCTTTGTGAGTGACACTAACGGATGTAGGGTGTTACAGTGGTGTTTGTGTATAATCATTAAACGAAAATTAGACTAAAATACATACTTATGTTATGGTATCAACTGGCAGGGCTATGTCTAAGACTTCATAAATTGGTGATTCCATCTCGAGCAAATTCATGCTTTGTCCGATGGAGGAGAAGCTTGGAGTGAAAGGGCTTCAAATGAATAGCGCCATAAGTGAAGCCCCAGGTTCCTTGAACCAGCACTCTGCCCTGCTATTCTCGAACTTTCCTGGCATGTGCGCCCCTTCGCCTTTGGGACAAGATCTTCTAGAGCAACCTTCTCTCTCTCGCTCTGTCTTTCTTGTGGATGGTTCATATCGTCCTTGCATGGTTTCTTCCTCTCCTGATTTTTTGTCTAAGAAGAGGACTGCGTCGGCCTTCAACAGTGGTCTTTTTAGAGATCGTAAGAGAGCAAATTTTGTTTCCCATTCTTCTGGGGATGGAATTGTTGAGCCACCCTGCCGTCGGCTACCGCATACCCCTCGTGCACTTCTTCTGGAAGTTTTCATAATGTCTGCCCTTCCTCAACGGAGACTATAGGAAGTGATTTTGTTACTATTTTTCTAAGATCTGATTCTCAGGAAGATTCATATTTAGGAGAGCGCGAGCAGCTTCTTCCTCCTTATCGGCTGTGTGATTCCCTGAGTCTTTCCTTTCAGGCCTTGGATTTTGAAAAGATCACCGTATATGTTTTACCCTCTCTTGATGTTTTCGATGCTCCGGAACTCGCTTCCAAAGAATGGTATAAGTTTTTCCTTGATTTTGTTAAACGAAAACTTTTGGTTTATACTCTTACTTCCCTGAAAACTTTCCATTAGCCTTATTGAGGTAAGGTCTAACACCATACCGGTCTCTTTCCTTTTTTTAGATATTCAAGAATTGGTATGCTTCCAGGGCGACAGTTACCTCCTTATCCTTGGAGAAAAGAGAACTTCAAGAAGAGAAGACAATATCAGAGTCTAAGCTTTTTGATTTAACCTCTGTGCAGAGTAGCATTGAAGAGATCTGTAGCCGACTAAGGGTGTCCCTTGAGAGGAAAAGGGCTGACAATAGTTCCTTGGCTGTTGAAGTGTCATCCCTCGGGCGTGAGGAGCGCTGATGAAGCATGCGAGGATATTGAAAATAAGGGAAGCAATTCTTTCTAATGCCAGGCAGGTAGTTTATGAGACACGAGATCGGATTTCCTTGTTTTTGAGGGTGCATTTTCTAGACAAAATGTCTGATTGTTATGAAAAGGCTCTCATTTTAGTTTACCGTGATAACTGTGGTGAGTTCCCTAGTATGGACTTTCCTTCTCTTTCCTCATCCCTCCGAAATAGGATCTTGGGGGGTGTTATTGCTTCAAATTGGGATGCTAAGGTTTCTAAAGGGAGGAAGGCGAGGGTTGAGGATCTTTTGTTTGTCGAAAAGCTACCCGACTGTTTATTATCTGGAGATGATGAAAATTTGATTTCGCATATAGAAGGCGGTAATGTAGGTGGTTCGCGCGGAGATGGTGGGTTTGCAGAGGGGGTTAATCCTTTGGAGCTTGATGAAAGAGAACATGTGATGCACATAGCCTCCCTCATTCCTCAAGTATAAATCTCAGTTTCTGAATTCTAACTTTACTTGTAGAAGTTGGCCCCTGATGACTTGTTCTTATGGTGATGGAAATTCTATTTTGGTTGGTTACCCTGTTTTTTAAGGATGACCTTCATTTTCTCTCTAAGCTGAAGAGGGAATTTCTTACAAGGCCTCCTTATAAATCGGGAAGGGAACGCTTCTTGAAGGAGCTCAAACATATTTATATGAAGTACCCTCAGTTGTCTTTCAACTTCTTGGGGAATGATAGGGAGGTGATATTAAAGAAACTTAGAACTCGTCATGTAGAGTTAATATGTAACATGAGGGAAAAGAATATTGGGAAGAGAAAATAAAATTGTAGTACTCTTTTTAGTTGAAGATAGCGGATGTGGACGTGAATTGTATTTGTTTTTACCCCCCCCCCCCCACCCTTTTCTCCTCTTTTTTTTGTTACATGCATGTCTGGGGTTCAAATAATGACGTTTTCTAGCAATAAATCTCACTAAAGGTAGCTTATTTGTTTATATAAATAGGAAAATTTGTCTGAAGACACTTCCTCTTTCGTAGATACAGGTGTTTTGCTTACTTTGCGTTCAAGAGATTTTCCGGGGAATTCCCTCACCGACACTTGTGGTGGGTCCATTTTGTCTGGGGAGCGATTTACGCAATGTTTGATAGAACAAATAAGTGTATTGTAGGCCGAATAAGGCAAAAGGACAAAGACATCCTTGAAGCAAAGAGGAGTATAAAGACGAATCCTTTTATCGATTTTGATGGAGAAAAGTACGAACTTCAGCGTCAAGCCATGGACTTAGAGGAGAGATGCGAAGACATACTGGTAAAACGTAAAGAGTGGGGAACCATCCTCGGATGTGTTCTTGGGATCCCCTCTTCTAGCGTTTCGCAGGCTTTGACGGGACCTAATGCTTCAGAGTTTGAGATTGGGGACTTTCCCTATAGAATGGATTATTCCCTTGCTGTCAGGTGGCATAGATAGGCTAAGGTCAATATGAAAAGTTTTTATAATAGGAAGGGGATTGAGAGTAACTCTCGTCATACCGACTTTTATACCTTCGAAATTAGGCAGTTGCAAAAGGAGAAACAGTACTTGCACAAAGATGCCTTTGACTTGAGGAAGGAAAACAAAAAAAACTTCGTACGATAGGCAAGGCTTTCAATCGAGCTCTAAATGGCATCCTAAACCTTCGGATGATTCATGTGTGGTCATGGAGAAGGTACGAAAAGTCGATGGGATATTGCGCACTGCAATTCATCGTTCTGCCACTTCTTTCCGATCAGATGAATAAAATACAGTGTTCGAGTACTGCCTATACGTGAGTCGTAGTGTCGGGGCATAATCCCCCAATGTATTTATTTCATGAGCTTTCTTGTAAACAATTATGTAATATACGAAGTACAGGGTATTTTGTCAATGGAGTATGATATTTTAGAGAGAGAGAATATACACAGATAAAGGTAGGACCTACAATGATATTACTTAATACGCGACCGCACATCTCAATGTAAATGTTTTCCCTTTAGTTATGGTTATATCACGACAAGGTGAACATTCCCGACGTTCTTCGTTGGGAGTTTGTCTTGTGGGCTTTTAAATAGCGTCCTATACACTTTGTGGGATCAACAATATCGAGGTGTGTCCAACATGAAAGGTCTATAGCGCTCGTTCGTGTTTTGTGTGTTAGTGCGAACATTTGATATACTCGTGTAAGTCAAAGACACTTTCCTGAGCAAAAAGAAAGACGAGGTAGGTTACCAGTTTGTGCCTAACGATGGTGGAAATGTGCTTCCAAGCAAGATCTGAGTTGGGATAATGGTTGACTAACCCTTCCCTGTTCAGCTCAAAGAATTTGAATCGATCCATATCCGGACGCTTCGTGATGAGACTGGGACCCTACATCCGACTGTGATTTGCGCCTAGGCTCGACAACGAGACAGAGCCAGATTTCTTCCTCCAATGTTTGTAAAGAATTAAATTGACCCCGATCTGGATATTTAAGATTATAGGCCAGAGATTCATTTTCAACTCTAATGGAAGTCCTGAAATTACGCTCATCCAACTAATTTAAAGATTAGGAATCATGAAGCCCTCCTTCCGGCATTCGCAAAGCATCGACTCAACCCAGACTTGGGTATTAATATAGAAGACTGGAACTCCCTCCGGTATTTGTGAAGAGCCGAATCGACCCAGATTCGGGTATTAGTATAGAAGACCGGAACCCACTTCGGTATTTATGAAGAGTCGAATCGACCTAGATTCGGGTATTAATATAGAAGACCGGAACTCCCTCCGATATTTGTGAAGAGCCGAATCGACCCAGATTCGGGTATTAGTATAGAAGACCGGAACCCCCTCCGGTATTTGTGAAGAGCAGAATCGACCCAGATTCGGGTATTAGTATAGAAGACTAGAACCCCCTCCGGTATTTGTTGTTTCGGTATTCCTTTTGGATTCGATTGGTGAATTAGAGTTTGTACGCGCTTCTTGAGCCTCTCTTTGGTCTTTTGATGTCAAAGCAGAGGATGTATGTGCTTTATTGGCCATTCTCTGGGTCTGTGCGTCCGGAGCGCTTGGCTAGCTTATTCGCAAGCAGGGCCCAAGGACTTACCCGACCTCACTCCAAAAGGCGCTTTATCCTGACCATTATAGGCGATGATAAGGTCTTAGACACATAGATGGGGACATCGTAGAGACATAACTAAGGTTTCCTCTATTGATGCTCTATATGGACTATCATAGGTACTGATAGAGGCTTATACGCCACCCCCTCCAAGGGGTGCCCTATCTTGACCATCGTAGGCGATTATAGGTGATTACGCTCCCTTCTACGGGCAACGCAAAACATAAGCAGAGGTAGGACGTGATCTTCTGTGATCAAAGGTAGGACATGCTTAGTTCTAACAGAGGCAGGGTGTGCTAAAGTTAGATGCACCGCCACGACCATTTCTGGTGTGAAACGGAGGCTTACGCTTTTTATGCTTTAACCCTACCCCCTCTGTTTTGGGCATGGAGAAAGACTAACATGTCACCCCCTTTTGGGGGGTGCCTCGTCCTAACCAATTTGGCGATTACGAGGGATTTTATCCATTTACAGTCTGACTCCTTTTTGGGTTTTCCTGCAATTTTCTAGAAGAGGGTTTTCCATACCCTTGAATCATGTTTGGTAATCTTGTTCCTAAAGATTCTTACCGAATTTACCTCGATATTTTCATAAATTCTCGTAATTGGCCTTGGCTAACAAATCTAAGGATGGCTTCCCTGAGGGTTCTGCAGTGATTAGTCTCATGTGCATTCATCAGGTGGTAATGGCAGTAAGCACCTCCCGTTTTCCTTTCATATTTAGGATTTTTCTTTATGAATGCCCAATAGTTGAGTTCGTGTTTGGTTAGGAAGTAAATGTTCTCCATCGACGTAGTGAGATAATATTTTTTGGGTACCCCCAGCGTATGTTCTTCTCTTTGCTGCTGGGGTCTAATCCTCCTATGGCCTAACCTAGCTGGGATGTTCATATTTCCATTCTTTCCTCCTCGAACGTACTGAAGTTGAAGTGACATCTCTTTAAACCATTTGTTGGCGAAGTAGTTGAAATCGTCCATTATCTCTCGTTCGAGTGTCATTCCTTTGGCTTGCCCGTAGAGAGCATTCTTTTAGTGAGAAAAAACATTAGTATCCTTTGATGTAGATCTATTGGGTGGGAACGCTAAGGTTTGTCCTATGTAGGAAAATTTATCATCCCCAATATCGGGAGCATGTAGTTCCCTTTTTCTCTTGCACTTTATCACCCGCAAGGATTCTCCTCTTAACTTTTTCTCCTCCATCACCCTATGGCTGGTGGTTCTTGACTTATCCGCTCGAGATAATGAAAACCTTCGTCTGGATCTCTTACTCATAACTTTGCTTCCTCAAAGCTAGTCCAATCCGGGACAGAACAGCCCAGGTAGATATGTGATGAGGTTAACCAAAGGATCAAAGGTTCAAGCCCTCCTTCTAGCGCCAAAATGTTAACGATATTTTTCGTCAACACAGGAGATGGGTCAACAGGAACGGATCTAAGGGAAAAATAGGTGGTTCGAACTATTTTTTAGGTTGAATCGGATCTCCACCCTAGATATCGAAGCTCAGAGGTGTGAAATTGCCAAGAACCATCAGACTGGATCCAAACTCAGGGAATGAAGTACATTCTACTGTTCGACGACATGTAGGGATGGAAATCCATGCTTATCTGTAGAATGAACAATAAACTACAACAGTGATGATTGGAAAATAACAATATACACTTACAGAGCAATTTTCTTATGAGAAGATCCCTTTTTATTAAATTTTCATTGGGAGTACATAGCTATAATAGGGTGAATCTCTAAATCTATCTCGGTGCCAAGCTTATTTTTTAAGAGTACAAGTGTAAAAGAAGAAGAAAAAATCCCCCCCCCCAACCAAATGAGACCCCTGGCGTCTTATTTATAGTGGTTCAGGGCTTCCTCTGTTGATGGCCTATTGGGCTTGTGGAGGTCATTGTCGATCGCTTTTTCCTTAGTTTTGGGCGCTTGACTTCCGGACGTCTTTGGATTATCAGTTATGGTCTTTGAGTGGTATCTGAATCCTTGATAACAGCTCCCGAAGGTGGACTGTTGGACGTAAGCTTCCGGATGTAGGCCTCCGGCTTTATCGGGAATACTTAGAGGGGCGTGCCCTCATGATATATGTTGATAACTGCCAGTTCGAAGCCGCTGTGGATTTTGGTACTAGGTATATCAATACGGGTTGCCTGTATCTCTACTTAAGTCCCGATTAGTTCTTTGGTGGAGTTCTATTGAAGTATCCTGGATCCTCGGAAGGGGGCTTCTGGTCTCACTTCTGTTTTGTCTATGGATTTGGTCCTTCGGCACTCGTATGGCAGATGCCCCGGAATTTGATTCTGGGTAATCCTTGCGTTCTCTCGGTTTAGTGCCTTCGATGCTCTTGCCTTCAGGTGTATCGGTTCTTAGGCAGGTCATTATAGATGATCTCTTTGAGCTTCCCCCGATGGTTTTACTGCTTTTGACTTTTTTGGTTTCGGATTAGGATAACTCTCTGCCACAGGATCTTTCTGTCGGGCTGATGTTGTCGGAAGGACATTGTCGGATTGACCCTGGCGGATAGAACTTGTTGGTTATGCCCCGTTGCTTTTATGATCCTTTCCCCTAAGACGGTTTCGGTTGACGCAGCTTTTAGGGTTATTTCTACCTGTTCTCGGCCCTTCTTGGTACTTGGCCTCGCTTCCTATCGAGCTTTCGATGATCTTTCGGTCATCCGACACCCCTTCGCCGCCATCTTATGCTAAGATAATTTTGGTAGTAACATGATGTAATAGCTGCAGCATGTTCTTTGGATAGGAAAGAGGTCATGTTAAGGCAATTTACATTCAATTCTTTCCCAAGCTTCTATGGCCAGTCGCTTAAGTACATGAATATATTCAAACCATGTGCCTAATGTGGTTTAAAGTCTAGGCTTTTGGGTAAGGGTGGTTTAGGATGTCATAACATTGATGGAAAAGAAGGTGTTCAGGTTATTCTTCCGGGCTTTAAGTCACGGCCATCATAGCTTGTTACTTATATTTGTAGCCTACATTTCTACAAAACTAGTTTTTGACTGAAAGGAATATAGGTTAGGGGTATATTTGTGCTTGGTGTGATTGAAATGAATGCAACAATGTATTACATGTGTCTATTTTGATAGAAAGAATAGCTATGTTCTATACTTTAAATAAAACAACAAATTGCATGTAGTCCTAGAAGATGAAGTGCATACATCAACATATATAACCATGTTCCTTAGCTATTCTTGCTTCACTAGAAAAGAAAAACGAACGGCCAACGTGTGCGAAAATGATGTACAATTGCATGTGTACAGCCTCTGTTAAATGCATATGCCCTTACATGTTTTTATATGGCATAAAATCTTAAGTACAAAAATTGTTAGATCCTTATAAAAGTTATATCACTTTCCTCTGAAGTAAACTAAAATTTTACTAAAGTATTTTTTATTAATTTTACTTAAGAAATATTCATTCTTAATTTACATAAGTTTTAAATCCATTATAAAATATAAATCTAAATATACAAGATAATATACATATGTTCACTTGTTAAGGAATTTCACAATATAAATATATACATATAGGATTTTAATAAAAAGAATAATTAATTTTCTCTAATAAAAAAACAAAATTTATTCAATTACTTAATATAATTAATAAATTATTGTTCAACAAAATTAGCCAAAAAACTGGTCCGTTACATAAATCCTAGTTACTTGGGGGCATAAGCCTAGGGGGTGGCATGTGTCAAGTTGTGTGGAACCTGTATTAGTCAGTATCCATGTTGGTATCTTAGGATGGGCCTCGCACTAGGTAGGGGTCAGGGCACGCTTTATTGATCTGGATTGTAAGAGGTTCAAAGGTGGAAGGTGGGTACAGGAGCGTTCCGGTGGAGTTATGAGCGTGCATGGGTCCGATTAAGGGAAACTAAGATGTTGTTACACCAACGAATAGATATGTGTCATATAAGTTGTTGGGTTAGGGATAGATACACCCTACTGCCAGGGCTTGCAAAGGATATTCAAGTAATTAGGAGCCGATCACATGGGTAGTAATTATGGTAACACCTAATCCTGTTAATACTAGTAATTGGTGCAGTAACTCGATTCTTGGGATATGATGAGAAGTTTAATTTACCTTTATCTTGTTTTGATATCTCATTTACCTCGTACTCGTATATTTCACTGTACTTTCTCATCCAGTATTATTTATCTTTCTTGACACCTCTTATCATATGCTTATGCTAAAAATTACTGAAACTCGCCAGACTTTATGTTTGACCTATTTTTGTTTCCCTTCTTCCTCTTCCTTCCCCCTTCCCTTGTGTTCTCAGAGTGAGAGTTGTCAGTAGTCAAGATTGTGGTTCTGCTTGGACTTGGATAGCTCTCCTTTTCATGTATTTACTTCAGTTTAATCATGTTTATTGTGATGACACTTGAGGGATATTTTTTCTATGGTTTTTGTACTGTAATATTATTAAGACAGATGATTAATGGTTTTGACATTTGAGATGTATTGACATGTTTTAAATTGAAATAAAAGTTTGAAATTTTCCGCTGCATTTTACATTTTGTCTTGTGAATTTTAGTTTTTGTTTACCTATTGCGCTTCACGAAACTTAATGCATTCTCATATGAGTGACATTAACGGACATGAGGTGTCTCATACTTTCTATACAACCTATAAATGTTGAAAGTACTGATTTGTTTAGTTTATGTAATAAGTAATTAGTGTTTGTTTGTCGTGTTAGTAGTTCAGGTAGAGTTTGTTTGGGTTTAAAATTGTGGATACGCATTATATATTTTGTGTATTATTAATCATCGAAAATGTTAATTAATTTTGCACAACAGTTAAATAACTATGTGTTAGTGTATATACACTACAAATTAATTTAATTAATGTGTCCATTAGTTAAATACAGTCGTACATAAAACCAACTTTTATGTAAAATATATCATATGTGATATATTATATATATTCATAAAATCCTAAGAGTTGCCCTGTCTGACAAGTACTGTGTAAGATCATTATATATGTATTCATTTTTATCACAAAAGGGATATTCATATTTATCGCATATGGTAGTTGTTGGATTTGTTCCCATATTAGATAAATTATAAATAAAATAATCTAACTAGTGTGTAACTTATGTGTTGCATACAAAATATTATTAAAAATAGTATTTATTTTGACAAGGCCGGTGGGGTTGAATGGTTCCCTACCATTTTATTGTTGCACCAAGGATTACAAAGAGAAACATGATAGAAAACTCCTACACATGCAGAAAAAAGAAAAGAAGAACATAGAAAAAAAACACAATTATGTACTATAAAATAACAAAAAAATAAAAGACATAAAACAAAACTGGAGACAATATAAACACAGCACGCCACTTCAAAATATTTATTATTTTAGTACTAAAACAAGAACTTTGTTATGAAATATATGATAAATTTTGATGTAAAATATATAAACTATTAATTAAAATTGTGAATAGTTTGTTCGTAGTTTATGTTCTACAGCTTACACAAACAATATATATGTATTTGAGAATTCTTTTAATCATTTTTATTAATAAGGATAAATTATACATGTTAGAATCGATGTATGTTACTATTTTATATGGTGGATTAGCAAATACTATTTAATAGATTTTTTACATATGTTAAAATTAAAATCATGAATTTAGTTTAACAATGGTATAACAAGAAGAATTGAAAAGAAATTTACAAAAAAAATATAAATTTATTATGTAGTTATTTACGTTAAAAGGGAATTTTATGATATAATATATCGTAAATTCTTGACATGAACAAACAAAACTGATTTACAAATTAACTTTGTCATTATTGTTGACGAGTATTTTGACACATGCGACGCGTTTATATAGAAAAACAAGGTATTAAAATACACCAATTGTTGAACAAATGGATCTTACAACATAACTTTAAAGTATAGGTAATGTTATATGTTTTTCCTATATAAAGGCACAAATTAATTGTTTGTTGAAACGCGAATGAGCAAAAGTCTTTTTCGCAAGACCGACTAGTTTTGAATTGAAAGGAGGTAGAAGACGTAGAATTGGTTAAGGATGCAGCAACAACACTTGATGCGGTTGATGACTTCCCCACACCAACTTGAAAATCTGCTACCTTAGCACTCGAAACCAAACCATTACAATAGTTCAAAGCTTCAGAAAGCAAGTATTGCATTTTGTTTTGATTACCTTTATAGTCTAAGTTATATGAAGTGGTGCTAGCTGAAGGATCAACAATTTTACCACTATCACGCATAACCAATTCATGTCTAACATTGTTACTTTTGCTACTGCCATGGTTATCAAACTCTAGAGCATCTACTTGAGTAAACTTGGTATTTTTATTTCTTACACATTAAGACATATGCCAGAGTTGATCACCTTTAACATTAATCTACCCTTCTTCAAAATCCATCTCCACATCCAATATATTCTCCACTTCTAGCATTTGATTAAGAACCTCAAAACTATTTGAAATGCAAATACTAACTCCATTAATACCCTTGACAATAGGACTACAATTGGTTGTCAAGAGCAGCTCAAGAACATGAGTGACAACAAATATAGCCCCATCAGAAGGAGCAACACTCTTTCCAACAATACCTATGTTGGTATTTCTCACCGGAATGGATTTGAATTTTTTTTCTTTTTCTTAATGATTTTCTTCCAAAAGGCTTCTTACTACAAGTTTGGTTAACAATAGGTTAGCCTCAACCATTCTGGTTCATTCGCCTGAATGGGATTACTAACTTCACTACTTTTCTACCTCAAATCCTTTTCAACATAAGCCACAACATTTACAGGGGTAACCGGCACATTTCCAATATCAATATTGCATTATGCATCAACTTGACCAAAATTTTTGTGGTTTTCATAGATAATACACCTTAGCTACATACCATCAATTAGTTGCATTGGAAACTCGTCAAGAAGTTCATTCTCTGGCGAAATTTCCACTATACACTTGGCATATTCTAAATGCTCAATTTTTCCTATCGAGACATCCATGCACGTAAAGTTACCCACACGCAGAGCAAGCCAACTTAAACCAAGTAGAGACTAAGCATAGAAAGGAACATTTGTCGTCTTAATCAACGCAAGTACATTTCTTGTACTGCTACCCGAATAACTTAATGATGAATTCCAAGGTTTAATGATGAATAACCTGTTTAATAATCACTGGATCAGATTTAGTGATTTTATTTCTATCATCAATGTTGGAAAGATGAAGAAAGAATATATTACCATTTGATTTGACTTTTATCGATTCCTTTGGCTTCCAGATCCACTTGAGGTGATTTATAATGATCGTGTAGCATAGAGGCTTATGAAGAAAAAGCCTATGAGATATTCGTTCCAAACTTCAATCCCAGCTTGCACTATGTCATCGGTAGTGATTAATCTTTTTCCATTAATCTTTAAAGCAAAGGATGGAGGGGTGAAAACTCCTTGGCTTAAATGCAAATGAGAAAAAGTAAATTTAATGAAATAATAAAGTTGTGCATAAAAAAATGTAATCAAGAAATATATTAGAATGTCAAGACATGCGACAAATTTAAAAACTATCATTTTTGTAATTTAGAATTAGGAAACCGAGCACCATCTCATAATATAAAATTAATAAACTACAATGTTGATCCTAAGTGTTTATATTTGTACTAATATACACATATTTTGTATTAATATACACAAATTGTGTACTAATACACATAGATTTATTTGTTTATTTCTTTTACTAAATTGTAAATTAAATACAAATAATAATGTGTTCTGGCGCCCTAGACTCACGTTTGATTTTTTGACCGCTATGTTAGGCCTGTTTCGTAGACCTGGTGTAGGTCGGAAATTTTGCTCGACACCTGAAATCTATGTTGGTCAGGATAGACCTGCCCCAAGATCCCTGAAATTGTGTGCTAATTTACCCAAATTTATTTGTTTATATTCTTTGTCATTAAATGAGTAATTAAATACAAATAACAATGCGTTTACAGTGATAACAAAATATAATAAAATGAATTTTACTATAATAGTTCAAAAAGCATGCATTTATTATTGCATAATTACCATTGATACAACTTAAGACTAGATTTTTTAACTTATTGGTTGAAAGTATATAACATTCATGTCATAACCACATATTCCTAGAAAGATTAACAAGTTACCATTATTTCAATTAAGAAGTTTAATAATATTTCAATAATGCAGGTCAGATTGATGCAGGCTAGCCATGCCTCCAACCCGACACTAGATCTAGAGCTCTCAAAAGCAGGTCGTTGGTTTATCCACTTCGAAGACCCGATAGGGCAGGTCTAACTGGTCCCAAAAAACTCATCCCATTGCTATCCCTACTTTCTATTGTTTAAACATATGTCCATAAAATGCCCTCTAATTCATCCCAAACATGTCATTGTTTAGGATGAACACATCAAATAACGACCATTATAATATTTAACACTAACTTTTTTTAATTATAAATAATGGTTGGTTTGAAAAAATATACCTAAGAACTTATTGTGATTTATAGGTTATAATATTTGCAAAATTTTGTGACGGCATTTCCACATAGAAAAATAATTTGTAATATTCGCGGTAGTATATATAATTATGTGTTCACATCTATAAAAGTGTGCAAGATAAAAATATGGTAATTAATATTATTAATGTAGAAGTGTACATGTAAATATTAAAATTAATACTGTGAAAACTAAGATAAGCAATATTTAACAATGCCTGTAGTTTGCAACACCTCTAAAGCCTATTGATTTCCACCATGCACTTTGATTTAAATAATATTGTTCTTCACTCTTCCAGATCATAGTGTTATTTAAGTCGAATTGTGTAGGGGAACCGGAAAACCAAAATGGATGCTGTAAAATGAAAATGTCAATGAATGCTCACAGTTATGATTGGAAACATTAACCATGTTTCTTACAAGTATTAAATTGCATCATTATACTAATTATTACCTATCTAGTAAATGTTCTTGGTCAATGAACTTCTATTTTACAGTTAAGTTGCCCAAAACATAACATCGTAATTCTTTCTTTAACCATGTTTGTACATATCATGAAACAATGTAATAATGAACTAACTTTAATGAGATTAGGAAATGACTAAATATTATTTGACTTTTCCATTGAATTTCCTATATAACTTCGGAAATCGATGAAGATATCTTAGGAAACATACGGCATAAGGCATCATACATTTCATCCATGGCGTGGCAATACTTGAACATATGCCTATAAAATGCACACTCACTACAACAAAATGACCCTATTACAATGGTGGAACACCGTTGTAATATACATTTTACAACGGTGGGCTAACCGTCGTGTATTAAGAAGTTGTAATAGACTAAAATCTTTTACAACTTTTTTGCACCATTGCAACACCGTCGTAATATGTATATTTTACAACTTTTTTACATCGTTGTAATAAAATTTATTACAATAGTTATGCACCGTTGTAATAATATCTACTACAACTGTTATGCACCGTCGTGATTGACATTTGGGTTTTAAAAAAAATAGACATCTTTTGCATCTGAAAAGAAAATACACTAAACATAGCAATACTCCATAAGCAAATCAGATATTACAGTTTTTTGCAAACTAATTTATTAAAATACTCAAATATTCACTATTACAAACAATAAGTTTTAGACACCATTTTGTGCATTACAAACAATAAGTTTCAGATATTACAGAGCTTGATGCAGTCTTAACTCAAAAGACATAGAAGCCTTGCTACATGGTCACCACTGAAGCTCGGTCCGCCAGTGAAAGGTACCCAGTCATTCGTCAAACTCATAAATTGCAACAAAACCATACCAGATGTCAACCGAAGCCATTGACAAGATCACTGCACATAAAACATATTAAACCACAATCTAGACGGTCCTTTGTCCCAATTAAAAATGATATATGGAACTAAAATGGCAGTAGAACCAGAATAAGAATATAGCACGGTACAAATTACAGATTAAAGATTCATATCAACATTTGGTTACTGGTTATAGCTGTAATCAAAATAACAAAACAATGACTGCATGTCATCCTCAAAGAATTTTCCACTAAAGTAGCAATAATAATGAACTTTTCAATTTGTAAAGGTTAAATTCAGGTTATTGATTTATTGTTATAAATATTGCTATACATATAATTTATTTACTGGACAACTTATGGTAAGAAGGGAGCAGGGTCACAAACGTGGAGAATGCTATTCTCTCTTAGGAAAGATAAGGATGGACAACACCAAAAGGAAACGATCAAAGGTTTTTATGATGGATCATTGTTTTACAATTTGGAAAATGCAAATACTCACGATACTACATCATCATAAAAAGAAAAAAGAGAAAACAAAATTGAATAATTGATGATACATAGGGAAATGATAACTACTGCTTGCATAATCGGAATATAAAAGCACAACATTGTATATAGCAATAAGTTGCTCATATCAGATTACATAGTAACATTCAATGAGACTAAAATTTTCAACTTTCTCTCTTTTTCTTTCTTTCCTTTTTATATGAGCGCAAGACATGCAGATGAATCTCCTATATTCACCAATATCATGTTCACACAAGCACACATCATAAGTCATAAGCCTAAAATTGCTGGTTATTTCATCTGTTTCTACTTCAAACCATCATATCCAACATTTAGGGCCCATTCATGAACAACAAAAATGCGAATGAAAAAACATTTGGTAGCAATTACGTCTGATTTATACATCTATAATACAAGTAGACTTATGGTTCATCTTATTTGTTCTTCTTGATTCAGATGTAACTGGTAAACTAATATATGGTTAATCTGATAGCAAGGATTTTGGTTTTGTTTCATGCGCTATAATTTCAGGATGATTTCAGTTTTGTTTTATCCGCTATAATTTGAGGTTTGATCAAATTCAGGGAACAAAAATTGCAAGTAAAACCAATTATTGGGATCCCTAATTTGAATTCAAAAATCAAAACATATGTTAATTTCACAAAAATTAAAAATTAGGATTACCTAAAGATATCAGATCTGATGTAATAACCCGGAAATCCGAGCCAATTTAAAATTTTTATTTTGGCAATTTTGATGAATTTTGAATATTTAAAATGAATTATTTTAAATAATATCGATGAGAAATTTAATTTGAATAGAATTCAAACGTATATATTATATAGATCGTCGTTAGAATATAAAAATTTTATTTTAAATTATAAAAGGAATTGAAAATGGCGCGGTAGTTCGATAATTCGATTTCAAACTTCAAATGAATGTACCGGATTCAAAATAAACCGGAATTTAGCAAAACCAAAAATATTAGAATCTATTTGAGAATATCCTTCCAACGAATCCGAAAAATTGAAATTTCATAGCGGGAATCAAAAGTTATGGCCAAATTAATTTTCAGAATAGTCGCTATGGAATTCTGGCCCTTAAAAATAGCCATTTTGCAAACGACCTCGGATTTTGACGAAACCACTTTTGTTGGATCCGTGATGTTAAGTTATTGCTAGATTCCAATTTTCGTAATTTTTCGAATCAATATGTGAGCGTGGCAATGGAAAACGCGTTTGACCAGTTTCAGTTGATTTTAATCGACTGGAAAATGGCCATTTTTCAAGCGGTCTAAGAATTCGAAGAAATTAGTTTTGTTAGGACCGTATCATCTATACGAAGCTAAAAAATATTTTTTCTGGAATTTTTCGAGTTAGTATGTGGCCCCGGTAGATTAAAATGTGCATTCAAATTCAATATATAGAGTTATATGTTGATTTTGATGAAAACTGATCGAAACGATCGAATCAGCCTACGATACATATCCATTGGGTTCAGAATGGGGGTAATCAGCGACAGTCAGTGGGTTCGATTTCGAGGTCGAAATAAAAAGTTGCTTTTTGGAATTTTAAAATATTAAAATATATATATATATATATATTTATAATTAGCCCCACCCCTTTATCTCTTCTCCCTCCTTTTCATTCGTTCAGAAGAAATAAAAAAAAGGGAAAACAAAAAAACCCGTCGGCGTTGACCTAGCCCCCCAACCCACCGACGACCTCGCCGTGCGCCGCCCCGCTGGAAGCGCCGCCTTCCCTCCGATCCCCCCTATCTCGCGCTACCCTCTCTCCCTTCTTTCCCCGTTGAAATCCCCTCACCAATTGATTTGCTCCGATCGCGAAAGCCCCACCGCCTGCATCGTCGAGGTCCGCCTCTACCACCGCACTCTGATCCCCCTGCCCCCATTCGCGCAGAGAAACCCCCACCTCTCTCCATAGAAAGCCATGTAAGCTTTTTCTTATTTTATTTACTTTATTTACATCTATTTTCTTCTCTTTTCAGTTTAAAATGATAATGATTTTCAGCTTATAAGGATAATGATTTTCAGTTTATAATGATAGAGATTCTTTTTATTTTATGTAAAGACAAGATTTTTAATCATATAAAGGAGAGATTTTTATCATATAAAGTTGAGATTTTTAATGTATGAAAGACGATATTTTTAAAAGGAAAAAGACGATATTTTTAAAAGGAAAAAAAGGCGATATCTTTAAAAGGGAAAAAGGCGATATTTTTAATAGTGAAAAGAATGGATTTCTATATATATGTAAAGAATGAAAGGATTTGATTTTTATTTATAGAAGGATTAAATTTTTGTACACAAAAAGATTAAATTTTTATCCATGAAAAGATAAGATTTTTATATAAAGAAAGACGATATTTTTAATTATAGAAAGGCCAAGTTTTTTTATATATGTTGTAGAGAAATAAAAAAATCCGATTTTTACATATATGAAGTAGATATTAAAAATATGATTTTTATAATATGTAGATATTAAAGATATGATTTTTATTATATATATGTTGAGATAAAATTGTGATTTTTATAGCGATGAAATAAAAATTTGATCTTTATATTAGAAGTAGAAAAATAAAAATATAATTTTTATATTAAAATAATCGTTGTAAAAATAGATGAAGGAGAAATAAAATATGATTTTTATTTATTGAAATGAGGTGATAAAAATATAATTTTTATCATGAACAGCGGGGGTAAGGACTGCATTGGAATTTCAATCAAATCCAGGCGATTCAACAGTCCAACAGCAAAGCACGGCGGCGTGGAACCCTCTGTGAGAACTTCTCACTTTAAATTTTCTTTTCTAGTTAAAAATATATACTAGGATGCAGACCGTGCTTAGCAGCACCGACACCCGTCATCCACAGACCATGGATGACTTGTATGTTTGATTGGTTGTTGTGACGTGAAATAAAATATTTATATAGCTAAAAATATTTTATCGTTAAAAATATTATTTTTAATGTGTGTGTGCGAATAAAAAAATATGTGTTTGTTGATTTGAAACCCCACACGGGTGTTAGGATGATATTTGAAGTCCACTCATCCCGATTGATTAGTTGTATGTCGATCGATTGATTGACAGGCTGTTATAAGCGTTAGATATCTATATTTGATGCTTATACAGTGTGGTGGACTTTGGATGATGATTGATTATTTATTGTTGTGATTATATACATGTGTTGTATGGAATCCATATAATTAACATTATATGGTAATTGATTGGGCCTTATTCCAATTGGGAAAATAAAGAATAAATAATCATGTGTTGAAAATTATCATGTGTTGAAAGAAATATTTTAACAATAAAATTTACATCTTTATCATATTTAAAGTTAGAAACTAACTGGAAAATAGATAAGATGAGTGGTTTCCAGGGTATTGATCTGATATTGGTTCCGGCCTTCGACGTCATTACCTAGGGAATCATTCTCTTACTACTTTACAGTTGGAGTCTGATTTAAAAATCAAACGATAGATACCATAGTTTTATAAAATATATTAAATAACAAAAATAGTCATGTGTTGACAGTGCCCATGTGTTGAGAATATTCATGTGCTGAAAGAAATATATATTCACGTATTGAATAGAATAAGTATTCATTTGTTGAATAGAATAACGAATTTATTGAAATATATAAAGCCGTGTTGATTAGAGTTGCGCCATTTTGACGTGAACGGTATTAATATCGATTATATTCGTTTTTATAATGAATATAGAAAAAGAAGTGATTTCAAAATATAACGTTTTGAAAATATTATCATTTATATAGTAATGATATGAAATATTCAATTTTGATTTGAAATTGAAATCGTTTCGAAAACGAATTTAAAACGATTTATAAAATACGTTTTAAAAGGAAATCGACAAAATATATAATATATATATATTATATATAATGGCCTGAATAGAACGCGCCACGCAGCGGCAGTTCGTGAATTTCGACCATTGACTTCGAATGGACGTTGTGGGAGATCCGACCATCGGATTCTCCTGAAACCGGAACCTTTGGGTTCGTATCGAGAAGAGCTTTCTAATGAATATTAGAAATTTGAAATCTAACGGTTGGATTTGGAATTATGTCCAAATCAAATTTTTAAAAGGTCGATGTAAGTGCAGTTCGATGGCCATTGATGGAAATCGACTGTACGGGCCTTGATAAAATCATTAAAAATATCTATAATTTGTGTATAATCATAAGAAATAGTTTGTGAAGAACGGGGATGAAAAATTCCACATTTGAAAAGATAAAAATAGATTTTTATCGAAATAAACTAGTTTTGAACTAGAATTAAAATCAATTATTTTTTTTGAAATAAATAAATTGAATTTGAAAGCGGTTTTAAAAATCATCAAAATTCCCAATACGTGAATTGGGATGGAGTTGAATCGAAATTATCTTCAGAATATTTCGATGTTGGATTTTGTGATTATACAGATATGGTTGTGGAAATTTGAAAGATATATTCATATCGTTATTTCCAATACAATATTTGTTGATTTCAGAATTTGATATTGAATATAAGCCGGTATATTTTCTATTCAAAGTCTTGAATTTAATTTCAAATGTGATTTGGGTTTGTCGTGAATGGTGTCTTCATTAACACTGTTCTTAAGCCCAGTTGAGAAAAAGATTAAATCTTTCTATTTAGATTTAATGAAGCGTATCAATTAAATAATATTTAATTGGAATTGAATTTGAATTGGTTTTTGAGTTTATCGTGAGCGGTGTTTTGAATACCACCTGTTCTTTGACCCGATTAACAATAGAATGTGATTTGGGTTTATTGTGAATCGTGTTTTAGAATTGGTTCCAGCCTTCGTGCAGGATATTGATTTTTGAAAAGATTAAAACGAAGTGGAGCTTTAATGAATCTGTAATTAAAGTGAAATGTGAATTGATAATTTAAATTATCAAATCTGAAAGGTGGTCGAGAATGGAGTATCACCAGTTTTGCTCCAAAGCGATAGTTAAATGTTTAATTAGATTTGAACGTGAAATGGTAATTAATATTACCGATAACACCGTGGTGTTAGATATGGAGTATTACCTGTTTTGCTCCATGGGATATATAGGTTGGGATTGGGAAATAAATAAATAAATAATTACTTCGGTGTGGTTCGCTAATCCCGACTAGTTTGAAATGATATCCAAAGGAAGATTAAAGAATAAATTTAGAATAATTTATCTTTAATAAAATTAATGGGAACCTTTCCCTAAGAATGTGATTTTGTGAATAAAAGAATATTCTGAATTGGAATGAGGCGTTTGTTGAGTTTCTGTAACATTTGTTTATTATATACGTGGGTTATTCAGAAAGGCCGGATTTATACCCATTCTGAATAATCGATTCGGCGATAAGTCGAAGATGAAGACGGTGGTTGAAGAACGGAAGTCTTCACATCGTTTGGGTGATTACTGATGATCTTGATTGGGCTGTACACCCAAGATGAGGGAATCAGTTGGTGATCGTCCAGACGTACTTGGAGATCGATGGATATGCGAGGAAAGTGCCTCCGGTTTCGTTCAGACCCAGAACGAACTTGTAAATGGACTGTGTGTCTGACATTGGATTTTATTCTATGTTGATTGATCTCTATTAAATATACATCTGTTTGGCGGTGGAGAATTTATTCTCTTGCTTAACGCCCTTCTCCGAGACGTACGAGCTCAGAGGTTGTATATCGATGGACATCAGTCGCATGGAGTGAATTGCCAGTGTGGCACGCGTAAGTGGCAATTGATCAAGGCTTCTATTGAAAAGAAAGTCTTGTGGTTGATGATCAAAGCACGGTCTGTGTGGCGCATCTTTGTGTATAATGTGAATTCGCGAGCCTCACACCTCGTTATGAGTCAAAAACAGGATAAGGACCCAAGGAGTGCACGATGTTTCTTTCTAGCTAATGGTGGTGTCAGTGCTTAAACTGGCTGACATTTATATACTTTTCACCTGTGTGGTTGTTGGATGCGAGGCGCCTCGGTTATAGGTCTGTAAGGATCGGGAAACATGTGTTAAGGAATAACAAATCCTCAAAAGTAAGAGAGGACCGGTCTAGGAGGTTCCAAAGGATCATAGTGGGGTCCTGAGGCATTTGCTAGAGTGCCTCGTATCGGACAGGAGCTTGCCCCTTGCCTCGACTCATGACGGAAATCCGATTTCCAATACGTGATATTGCGGTTTTAATTGTAGAACTAGCATGGCGACATGATATATGGTACCAATGTCGTCTATGATTGATATTTATGATTGAAATTGTTTTGACACTATACACTTATAATAGTATCAAATGATTTGTTTTAAACGTACTAAGCATGTTTGGCTATTATAAGGGAAAAGCCTATCCTCCGACTTGCGTTGCATTATATGATGGGACCTGGGTCTTATAATAGCTTCATTTTTCCAAAAAGCATTGCGCTGTTTTGTTATAAGCATTATTGTTCTTGGGAGGAAACCCGTTCCGTGTTATACGGTGTGGTCCCTTGAATTACTCTCTTTTAAAATAAAGATTAATAACTGTTTTAGTTCTCACACCAGTCACATGACTGACCTGGAGTTTATTGTTTTAACCTAAACTCTGGGTGCCCCTATTTTCCACACACGCAGCTAGTAGTTTTGGTTTTGCAGATTTATATTCATAGGATCCTGATTTACAGCTGGAACGATGCTCGGAAAGCTCTGTATCCGTGTATTACTTTCAGTTGTGTTTTGTATTATTTTCCGCTGCTATGTAATTTATTGTAATCTCTGATATTTGTTGAATGTATATTTATTCATACTCTGTATATTCTTGTATTCTGATGGAACTTTTGTAATAAACAATGAAATGTTCTTCTGTTCGCGTTCCGATGTGTGTTGTTCTCATCTCAATTCGGGCTTTCCTTACCGGGGAAGTTCGTGTCGTTATAGAGTGGTATCAGAGCTTTGGTTTACAAAGCTCAGAGAACAAGACACGTTAGAACCATACGAAAGAATTCATCAAAAATTGAATTAGTAAGATCCAACAGGAATGACTCGTTAGAGATGGGATCAGTAGTATCCTAGAACGAGTGTGAAGAGTATATTTTTAAATTGAAAACAATTTTTGTTTTGAAAATTTAAATCGAATTATTCGTATTTGAATATTTATTTATATTGATTTGGACTATCCAGTATATAAAGATTTTGCGTATACGTCTGATCCGCGTGTATTCGTAGTTTTAATATATTGGGTAGATATAGAATCACACTCTAGTCGCCCGGAGATGAAACCATTGATGACTGTACAGCATCAGTCGTTTGAGTTCGAGTTTCGAAAGTGAGATTTCTATATATTTCTAATTGACTAGTGTGAGAACCGAAATTAGATAGGGCCTATTGTTGTGATTTGGCACCAAAAATGTGATTTTTGACTATATATCAAAATTATGAATTTGAAACGTTAAATTCACTAATAGATTGATGGTTGTGTTGTTGATTATTGGTTGATTAATTAAAATTTTAACCATATAGCCAATTTGAATCAAATAGTGAGTTATATTGAAAGTTTGCCGCGTTTGCTTGCATATACATGTCCTTACATTAAACAGGTCATAGCAAGGAGGCTAGAGAAGAGGAATAAAATTGTTTGCCCGACAAATAGGTACATGTTTATTGTATTTCTTGAGTTTTGGGTGATTTTGTGAGCCGATTGGCTAGCCGCTTGGCCTTTTCTTTTTCTTTTGGATTGAAGAAGGCCATGGGAGGCTATATGAAATATCCCAAAGTCCCCGGTGCAGGGGAGATTATGGCGAAATTTTTCGAAAATTTAGGGTGTTAGCCAAATTTTTGAAAAATTTGAAAAGTTCTTAGAAACTGAAAAGTTGAAGAACTTAAGTCGTAGTGAAAAGAATGAAAGTTGAGTTGGTTTGTAAAACAACTTTCGGCTTTGTTCCTTCTCGGGGACGAAAAGTTTTAAGTGGGGGAGATTGTAATAACCCGGAAATCCGAGCCAATTTAAAATTTTTATTTTGGCAATTTTGATGAATTTTGAATATTTAAAATGAATTATTTTAAATAATATCAACGAGAAATTTAATTTGAATAGAATTCAAACGTATATATTATATAGATCGTCGTTAGAATATAAAAAATTTATTTTAAATTATAAAAGGAATTGAAAATGGCGCGGTAGTTCGATAATTCGATTTCAAACTTCAAATGAATGTACCGGATTCAAAATAAACCGGAATTTAGCGAAACCAAAAATATTAGAATCTATTTGAGAATATCCTTCCAACGAATCCGAAAAATTGAAATTTCATAGCGGGAATCAAAAGTTATGGCCAAATTAATTTTCAGAATAGTCGTTATGGAATTCTAGCCCTTAAAAATAGCCATTTTGCAAACGACCTCGGATTTCGACGAAACCACTTTTGTTGGATCCGTGATGTCAAGTTATTGCTAGATTCCAATTTTCGTAAATTTTCGAATCAATATGTGAGTGTAGCAAAGGAAAACTTGTTGGACTAGTTTTAATTGATTTTAATCGACTGGAAAATGGCCATTTTTCAAGCGGTCTCAGAATTCGAAGAAATTAGTTTTGTTAGGACTGTATCGTCAATAAGAAGCTAGAAAATATTTTTTCTGGAATTTTTCGAGTCAGTATGTGGCCCCGGTAGATTAAAATGCACGTTCAAATTCAATATATAGAGTTATATGTTGATTTGGATGAAAACTGATCGAAACGATCGAATCAGCCTACGATACATGTAACGACCCAGAATTTTGGGGCCAATTTAAAATTTTAATGGATTCTATATATTTAAAATGATTTAATTGACTAAAAATTTATTTTAAAATGAATAAATTTAATTTAAATATAAAAGGAGTTAAAACTAGCCCTGCAGTTTGAAATTTTGAATTTGAACTTTGACTGACTGTACAGGATGCAAAATAAATCAGAATTGACTGTAACAAGAAATATTTAAACCTGTTTAATCATATATCTCTAATGAATCTGAAAAATTGAAATTTCGTTAAATAAATCAAAAGTTATGCCCAGTTTAAAATTTAGAAAAGTCGCTGTAGAATTTATATATTCTATTTAAAATTATAACCCTTAAAAATAGCCATTTCACAAACGACCTCGGTTTTCGATGAAACCACTTTTGTTGTAACCGGAATGTCAAACTATTGCTAGGTTTAAATTTTCATAATTTTTCGAATTAATATGTAAGCGTGGCAAAGGAAAACGTGTTTTGTCAATTACAGTCAAATTTAATCGACTAGAAAAAGGCCATTTTTCCAACGGTCTCAGAATTCAAGGAAATTAGTCTTGTTAGAACCGTATCGTCAAAACATAACTAGGAATAATATTTCTGTAATTTTTAAAGTCCATATGTAGCCCCGGTAAATTTATATGTATGGTTTAAATTAAATAAATAAATGTTTTTATTTTAAATTAAAGAAAACAAGCTAGAGATGACCAAACGGGCTGACAGGACCTAGTCCATTAGGTCCGGGACGGGGGTATTTGGCTAGGGACATCCTTCGTTGGACTGAAATTGGGACTACTAAGAGATTACGGGTTTATTTGTAAAATGGGACATTAATTAATAAAATATTGTAAATATTCACAACACAAAACCCTAATACCCTTTTCATCACTCTGAGCAGTCGCCACTATGTATTGAATGGCTCTCTTCCTCCCAATTTCATGGAGAAAATTCTCTTAAATGATTCAAATTTAAAACCCTTCTTTAAAACCAAAATGAAAGAGGATTCAAAGATCTTTAATCTCGTACGGTTGTGATCGTTTTAAATCCTGTATTTCGCGAGTTCTCTTCACCCAAAGGGGTCCGCTTGCACATAAATTGTGGGAAGATGGGGGGCGAGCTCCACCGTGCTCAGGGCAGTGATGGCTCCTACGAGGGGTGAGAGGATGGCACTTTCAGATCGAACTCCGGTGGTGTATTTTGGGTGGAAAAAAATCGAACCCTAAAGGGAAGCGCAAGTCCAGTAAAACGATTGAAGGAAGAAGAAGATTTAACGGCCGATTATTGTAAAAGATAAAGGTTATGGAATAATAGTGAATTAATTAAATATAATTATTTTAATTATGTGATTAATAGAAAAATGGTCATATCTTATGTAACGACCGGGAATTTCCCTTGATCCGAACCAGTCGCTAAACCGATCAAGACCGTTCGAAACGCCTGATTGTTTTGAGAACAAGGCAAATTAGAACGCAGACAGAAGAACATTTCATTGTTAATTACAACAATGCATCAGATTACAAGAATATATAGAGTATAAACCAATAAAATACATTCGATAAATATCAGAGATTACAATACATTACATAGCAGCGGAAAATAATATAATACACAACTAGAAGAGATATATGGATACAAAGCTTTCCGGATATCATTCCAGCTGTAAACTAGGATCCTGTGAATATTTAATGCTTACACAGTCTGTCGACCAATCGATCGACATACAGCTAAATAATTGGGATTAGTGTACGCCAAATATCATCCCAATACCCGTGTGGGGTTTCAAACAATCAAACACAGATTTTATTTGTGCAGTTGGACGATGTGTAAAATTTATCGTCCCAATCATATTTTTAATATTTCTACTTTATAAAAATCATATTTTTATTCTATTTATAATATAAAAATCAAACTTTTATTTCATCGCTTAAAAAAATCCCATTTTTATTTCAACATATATATAATAAAAATCAAAATTCCTTTTAAAACGAATTTTATAAATCGTTTTAAATGGAAATCGTTCGAAGTCAATGGTCGAAATTCACGGACTGCCGCGGCGCGGTGCGTTCTATTCAGGCCATTATATTATATCTTATTCAGATCTTATCAGAATTAAACGAAACAAATTGCGATGGACTCGTATTGAAAAGATCTACAACGTGAAGCTGACTAGGACCATTTCTGAGCAGATCAAATTTTGGCCAACTTTCGAATCTGATTTATTCAGAATTGAACTGTCGGTGAGAAATCTATTTATTCCTGTCTTTTATAATTAGCAATAATTTCTGAAATTATTGTTGTTAACCGGCAGTTGATTTAAGTTGTTATTATCCTGTGTTGAATGTAGATTATACATCTATTTGATTAATTTTGTGATGTGGCAATAGAATGATTGAAATTAACATTTCTGTAAATTTGAATTAGGCTAAAACAAAATTATCATTTTGTTTATTGTACTGTTGGAATTGAAACAATTCTGTTAACTAGAATTAGATTGAACAAATTTACTATTTTGTTCATTTTATTTACACTTCTGTTAATTAGAATTTGATTTAAACAAAAAATATATAATTTTTGTTTATATAAAAGGATCACATGTATAAAATAACAGATTTTGCAAATATGTAGATTTAGAAATTTTCAACATATATGTAACTCAGAATTTTGATAATTTGTTAAATCAGCAATTTTGCAATAAAACATGAATACACATTTTGATGCAGTATTGTCTACATTAAAAAGAATAGTTTTTTTTTTAAAGATGCATTTTTTATTGTCAAATTGCGGACAATAAAAAGAACTGATTTCAAAGTTACATTTTTTTTTATTATTAGTCTGCATTAAAAAGATTGCAATTTTAATATGGTTATGTTTTTATTTAAAGATTGAAAATAGAAATCATCGTTATTATTTTTGTTAAAATAGATATAAATAACATTTGTTATAAAATGTTATCTTTGTAATAAAAGTACAATTTTATTTTATAAATGTAACATTAGTATAAAAAGACAATTTTGTTAGCAAATATGATATTAGAATAAAAACATGTCATTTTTAGTCAAATAATAAAAATGTCATTTTGGTTACAATTTGGAATGTCATATTTCACCGTCATTTTAGAATCACTAAAGGTAACATTTTATTTGTCGATTTAGTTGCAATATAAAGAAATGAACAAAACATCCATTTTTGCCAATTAGTGTAGTTGGAATTAAAGCATTCATTTTCGTCAAATTAGAATGGTGGGGAAAATATACACTTTTATCAAATTATAAAAGTTAAAACTAAATCGTTGCTTTTGTTAAATTATAAAAGTTGAAACGATCTTGTCGCTGTTATCAAAATGTATTCGTAGAAATAAAGGTGGCACTTTTGTCACTTGAAATAAAAGAATACATTTTTGTCACTTGAAATAAAGGAATACATTTTTGTCACTTGAAATAAAAGAATACATTTTTACCACTTGAAATAAAATAACATTTTCGTATAAATGTTACAGTGGAATAAAACCACATTTCCATACAAATGTTACCTTGTGAATAAAGACAATCTTTTTATTTGAAATCTGTTTTGCAAATAAAAATAACATTTTTGAATTGAAGTGTGTTTTGTAAATAAAAAGAAATATTTGTTTACATAGAAGTATTAGGTAAATTAACATATTTTGTTTACATATAAGAAAGAATGACAAATACATATTTTGTTTACATATTAAGAAGAAGATTAACATCTTTTGTTAATTATATTATAAAAAAAGATTAACATTTTGTCAATTAGATTATAAAGAATAAAATTAACATCTTTGTTAATTAGATTGTATAGGACAAAAATTAATATTCTTGGCAATTAGAAAGAATAAATTGGAAAATGTATATTTTATACATTAGAAAGAATAAATTAAAAATGGACATTCTGTCACTTTGAGAAAAATGAATAAAAAGCTCAATTTTACCATATTTAGTAGAAGGAATGTGAAATACACATTTTATCATATTTAGAAGTATGGATAAAAAGGACATTTTGGTTAGAAATGTTAAAAAGGATTAAAAAGAACATTTTATTAAAATGTACATTAGAAAGATAAAAAAAAAGGATATTTTGTTTAGAAATGATTATAGAAAATAAAATCACATTTTTGGTGAGTACTTGATCTGTGAAAAATAGAATCAACATTTTTGTCAAAACTTGATTAACAAAATAATCATATTTGTTTTGCACTGAAAAGATTTAACAAAACTATCATATTTTGTTGCATTTAAAAGAGTTAGACAAAATAATCATATTTTGTACATTAAAGAAGAGTTAGACAAAATTATCATATTTTGTCAAATTAAAAAGAATGAAGTAAATTATTCATTTTGTCATTAAAAATGAATGAGACCCAAAAATATACTTTTTGGTCAATAATTAAGAGTTAAGAATTGATAGTCATTTGTTAACGATAAAAAGAATTGAAATAAAGGTTAAGATTTTTATTGTCATTTGTACACAATAAAAAGAATAGAAGTATGTGTGTGTAATGTGAAAGGTTTGATGTGTTAAATATATTGTTAGTATATTCAGGTTTGAATATTACATTCCCATTTACAAGTTACTTGACTTGTCTATGTGATTGGGACGATAATTTTCACACATCGCCCAAGTGCACAAATAATTTATTATTTGGTTGATGGATGAAACCACACAAGGGTATTGGGATGATATTGGATACACACTAATCCCAATATTTAGTTATCTGTCAATCGATGGACTGACAGTCTGTGATGAGCGTTAGTTATTTACTTTAATGCTCACACAGTTATAAATTCCACTTTGGTCGTCATTTGGATGTTTGATAATTATTTGTCATGATTGTTGATCACATACAATATATGGTTGTTGATTGAGTCACATTCCAATAAAGAGTATTCTAGAAAAGAATATTTTAGAAAATGTCTTAGAAAAAAATATTTTAGAACAGGAATATATTTTGAGAAAATATATTTTTACTGAAATACACTAGTTATCAACTAGGATTAATCATTAAATTTAAATTTAATGAAGATTTCCAATTTGTTAATATTTAATTGAAGTTAAATTAAATAAAGTGGATTTTTGGTTGTCGTGAATAGTGTCTTAAATAACGCTACCCCTATTAAAAGAATAATCTTTTAATTCAGATTATTAAAGCCTTCAGGTATATTCAGTAATTGAAATAAGATGTAATGTGAGTTGGGTTTATTGTGAACTATGTTTTTTAAGCGACATGTGTTCTTTAACCCAACTGACAGTGAAAATATGATTTGGAATTTATAAATCTTTTATTAAGATTTAAATGGGAATTTTCCAAAAGTAAAGTTTTCCCATTAAATATATTAAATTGGAGTTGAATGGAATTCGAATTAATAATAACCGAGATAAGCTTCTATAAAAGAAGACCGATACTACATATGGAATTTAAGAGGCTTTGCCGTTATTCCATTTATATTATTGGTCAGATACAGAAATTTATTGCGATTATATATTGATTTGATTTCTGTGAAGATTCCATATTTAATGGAAGATGATTTTGGGTTTATCGTGAACTATGTTTTAAATGACATTAGTTCTTTAACCCAGTTAAAGATAAGGTTAATTTCTTAAATTCAAACAATCATTGAATAATGATTTTTGTTATTTAAAACCAAATTGGGTTTTTAATAAATCTTTAAAAGAAAGATTTAAGAATAATTTAAAGAGTTTATCTTTGATAGAATGATACGAATATTTTATTAGAAGAATATTCTGAATTGGAATGAGGCGTTGGATGTGTTTTTATAGTACTACATTTTTAATTATAAAAATACGAGGGTTATTAGGAAATACCAGGTTTAACTCATTCTGAATAATTACTACGATGATGAAGAGTCGAAGATGAAGACGGTGTTTGAAGACCGACGATCTTCACATCGAATGGATGTGTTGCTACAGAGACCTTTGATGGGAGTAGCTACCTTGAAGGGGCTTCAGTGGCAGCCTTCCGGACTATTGTTGAATGTTCGGATTTGGTTTTCGCTCAGACCCAGAGCATAAGCTAGTAAATAGATGCATGTTTGACATTGGATTTCGTTCCATGTGAATTAAATCGATTCCTATTAATGTATGTCTGTTTGGTGGTGGAGGATTTATTCTCTACTTAACACCCTAGTATATATTAATAGTGATTGATCGCATGGCGTGAATTGTCAATGTGGCACGCCAAGATGCAAATGATCAAGGCTTTTGTTGAAAAGCAGGGCCTTGTGGGATGATCAAAGCATAGCCTATTACGGCATAGCTTTGTGTATATCGTGACTTCGCGAGCCTCACACCCTGGTATGAGTCAAAAACGGGATATGGACCGTAGGGAGGGCACACGTTTCTTTCTAACTAGTGGTAGTGTCAGTGCTTAAACTGGCTGACATTTTACTTATGTGGATGATGGATTTTGAGGCGTCTCGGATTTTTATAGGCCGTTAGTGGTCATACTATAGGTTCAAAGGAACCGGGAAACATGTGTTCAGGCATAACCAATCCACTGCCGATAGGCGGGGACCGGCCCTACCGCTCCAAGGGTTGCCCATAGGTGTGATCCTGAGGCATTTGCTAGAGTGTCTCGAATCGGAGATGAGCTTTCCCCTAGCCTCGACTCATGATGGAAATCCAATTTCCAATACGACCTTGCGGTTTTGATTGTAGAACTAGTATGGCGACATAGTAGGATGGGGTACTATGCCGTCTATGATTGATACATTATGATTGAAATGTTTATTAGATATATATACCCATATATATACACACTAATATTAAATCTGTTTTATTGTATCAAGCATCTTTTGACCATTATAAGGTAAAACCCTATCCTCTGGTTTGCGTTGCATTGTATGATGGGACTTGGGTCTTATAATGGTTTCATTTTTCTAAAAAGCATTGCGTTGTTTAACGATTTACTTTAATTTATGCACTGGCAATCCAATGGAGAAAACCCGTTCCGCGTTAGCGGCGTGGTCCTGTGATTAGCCTTATTAGTAGATAAGTTAAGTTAAGATTTCTCATACCAGTCCCATGACTGACCTGTAGTTTGTTTCACTGGCAAACTCGGGTGCCCATATTTTCCACACGGGCAGTCGAGTAGCTTTTGCAGATATATTTACAGGATCTTGGTTTACAGCTGAAGCGGTATTCGGAAAGCTCTGTATCCGTGTATTCCTTTCAGTTGTATATTTGTATTATTTTTCCGCTGCTATTTAAATGTAATTTAAATCTTTGATATTATTGTATTTCTTTTATGTAGTAAGTATTCATACTCTGTTATATTCTTGTACTCTGATGTAATTGTTGTAACCAGCAATAAAATGTTCTTCAGTTTGTGCTCTGATGTGTATTGTTCTCAAAACAATCCAGTCTTTCCTTTACTGGGAAGTTTGGGTCGTTTCATTTGGTATCAGAGCCTTGGTTTACAGAGCTTGAGAACAAGACACATTAGAACCGGACGAAAGAATTCATCAGAGATTGGATTAGCAATATCCAATGAGAATAACTCGTTAGAGATGGGATCAGTAGTATCCTAGAACGAGTGTGAAGAGTATTATTTTCTTTAAAATAAAAATGAAAACCAATTTAGTTTTGAAAATTCTATCTTACATTACGTATTTGATTATATTATATTTTAATGTGGACAATCGAGTACATAAATTTTTTGAATATACGAGTAATTAACGGATATTCAAAGTTTTAATATACTGGATAGATATAGAATCACACTCTAGTCGCCCAGAGATGATTCTGATGGTTGATGCATCATCATCATAGTTTATGTTCGAGTCTCGAAGGTGGGATTTCTATATATTTCCATTGACTGGTATGAGAACCAACACTTAGTTAGGACACATTGCTGTGATTTGCACTAAGAATATGATTTTTGACTATATATAAAAGTTATATATTTGAAAAGTTAATCACCTAATTGATTGATGGTTGTGATGTTTGACAATTAGTCTCACAAATTAAAATATTAGAATGATAATTAATTAAACCAATAAATAAAAATTTAAAGTTAAGTTGGTTAAATTAAACAACTTTTAGCTTCGTTCCTTTTCAGGGACGAAAAGATTTTAAGTGGGGGCGATTGTAACGACCCGAAATTTTGGGGCCAATTTAAAATTTTTAATTTAGAAATTTTAATAGATTTTATATATTTAAAATGATTTAATCGACTAAAAAATTATTTTAAAACAAATAAATTTAATTTAAATATAAAAGGAGTTAAAACTAGCCCTATAGTTTGAAATTTTGAATTTGAACTTTGACTGACTATACAGGATGTAAAATAAATCAGAATTGAGTGTAATAAGAAATATTTAAATCTATTTAATCATATCCCTCTAACGAATCTGAAAAATTGAAATTTCGTTAAATAAATCAAAAGTTATGCCCAGTTTAAAATTTAGAAAAGTCGCTGTAGAATTTATATATATTCTAATTAAATATATAGCCCTTAAAAATAGTCATTTCACAAACGACCTCGGTTTTCGACGAAACCACTTTTGTTGGAACCGAAATGTCAAACTATTGCTAGGTTTCAATTTTCATAATTTTTTGAATTAATATGTGAGCGTGGCAAAGGAAAACCTGTTTTGTCAATTACAATCAAATTTAATCGACTAGAAAAAGGCCATTTTTCCAATGGTCTCAGAATTCGACGAAATTAGTCTTGTTAGAACCGTATCGTCAAAACATAACTAGGAATAATTTTTCTGTAATTTTTAAAGTCCATATGTAGCCCCGGTAAATTTATATGTACGGTTTGAATTAAATAAATAAATGTTTTTATTTTAAATTAAAGAAAATAAGCTGGAGATGACCAAACGGGCTGACGGGACCTAGTCCATTAGGTCCGGGACGGGGGTATTTGGCTAGGGACATCCTTCGTTGGACTGAAATTGGGACTACTAAGAGATTACGGGTTTATTTGTAAAATGGGACATTAATTAATAAAATATTGTAAATATTCACAACACGAAACCCTAATACCCTTTTCATCGTTCTGAGCAGCCGCCACTATGTATTGAACTTCTCTCTTCCTCCCAATTTCATGGCAAAAATTCTCTTAAATGATTCAAATTTAAAATCCTTCTTTAAAACCAAAATGAAAGAGGATTCAAAGCTCTTCAATCTCGTACAGTTGTGATCATTTTAAATCCTGTATTTCGCGAGTTCTCTTCACCAAAAGGGGGTCCGCTCGCACATAAATCAAGGGAAGATGGGGGCCGAGCTTCACCGTGCTCAGGGCGGTGATGGCTCCTACGAGGGGCGAGAGGATGGCACTTTCAGATCGAACTCCGGTGCTGTATTTTGGGTGGAAAAAATCGAACCCTAAAGGGAAGCGCAAGTCCAGTAAAACGATTGAAGGAAGAAGAAGATTTAACGACCGATTATTGTAAAAGATAAAGGTTATGGAATATTAGTGAATTAATTAAATTTAATTATTTTAATTATGTGATTAATAGAAAAACGGTCATATCTTATTCAGATCTTATCGGAATTAAACGAAACAAATTGCGATGGACTCATATTGAAAAGATCTACAACGTGAAGCTGACTAGGACCATTTCTGAGCAGATCAAATTTTGGCCAACTTTCGAATCTGATTTATTCAGAATTGAACTGTCGGTGAGAAATCTATTTATTCCTGTCTTTTATAATAAGCAATAATTTCTGAAATTATTGTTGTTAACCTGCAGTTGATTTAAGCTGTTATTATCCTGTGTTGAATGTAGATTATACATCTGTTTGATTGATTTTGTGATGTGGCGATAGAATGATTGAAATTAACATTTCTGTAAATTTGAATTAGACTAAAACAAAATTATCATTTTGTTTATTGTACTGTTGGAATTGAAACAATTCTGTTAATTAGAATTAGATTGAACAAATTTACTATTTTGTTCATTTTATTTACACTTCTGTTAATTAGAATTTGATTTAAACAAAAATGTAAAATTTTTGTTTATATAAAAGGATCACATGTATAAAACAACAGATTTTGCAAATACGTAGATTTAGAAATTTTCAACATATATGTAACTCAGAATTTTGATAATTTGTTAAATCAGCAATTTTGCAATAAAACATGAATACACATTTTGATGCAGTATTGTCTACATTAAAAAGAATAGTTTTTTTTAAAAGATGCATTTTTATTGTCAAATTAGGGACAATAAAAAGAACTGATTTCAAAGTTACATTTTTTTTTATTTGTCTGCATTAAAAAGATTGCAATTTTAATATGGTTATGTTTTTATTTAAAGATTGAAAATAGAAATCATCGTTATTATTTTTCTTAAAATAGATATAAATAACATTTGTTATAAAATGTTATCTTTGTAATAAAAGTACATTTTTATTTTACAAATGTAACATTAGTATAAAAAGACTGTTTTGTTAGCAAATATGATATTAGAATAAAAACATGTCATTTTTAGTCAAATAATAAAAATGTCATTTTGGTTACAATTTGGAATGTCATATTTCACCGTCATTTTAGAATCACTAAAGGTAACATTTTATTTGTCGATTTAGTTGCAATATAAAGAAATGGACAAAACATCCATTTTTGCCAATTAGTGTAGTTGGAATTAAAGCATTCATTTTCGTCAAATTAGAATGGTGGGGCAAATATACACTTTTATCAAATTATAAAAGTTAAAACTAAATCGTTGCATTTGTTAAGTTATAAAAGTTGAAACGATCTTGTTGCTGTTATCAAAATGTATCCGTAGAAATAAAGGTGGCACTTTTGTCACTTGAAATAAAAGAATACATTTTTGTCACTTGAAATAAAGGAATACATTTTTGTCACTTGAAATAAAAGAATATATTTTTGTCACTTGAAATAAAATAACATTTTCTTATAAATGTTACAGTGGAATAAAACCACATTTCCATACAAATGTTACCTTGTGAATAAAGCCAACCTTTTTATTTGAAATTTGTTTTGCAAATAAAAATAACATTTTTGAATTGAAGTGTGTTTTGTAAATAAAAAAGAAATATTTGTTTACATATAAGTAATAGGCAAATTAACATATTTTGTTTACATATTAGAAAGAATGACAAATACATATTTTGTTTACATATTAAGAAGAAGATTAACATCTTTTGTTAATTATATTATAAAGAAAAAGATTAACATTTTGTCAATTAGATTATAAAGAATAAAATTAACATCTTTGTTAATTAGATTGTATAGGACAAAAATTAATATTCTTGGCAATTAGAAAGAATAAATTGGAAAATGTATATTTTATACATTAGAAAGAATAAATTAAAAATGGACATTCTGTCACTTTGAGAAAAATGAATAAAAAGCACAATTTTACCATATTTAGTAGAAGGAATGTGAAATACACATTTTATCATATTTAGAAGTATGGATAAAAAGGACATTTTGATTAGAAATGTTAAAAAGGATTAAAAAAACATTTTATTAAAATGTACATTAGAAAGATTAAAAAAAAGATATTTTGTTTATAAATGATTATAGAAAATAAAATCACATTTTTGGTGAATACTTGATTTGTGAAAAATAGAATCAACATTTTTGTCAAAACTTGGTTAACAAAATAATCATATTTGCTTTGCACTGAAAAGATTTAACAAAACTATCATATTTTGTTGCATTTAAAAGAGTTAGACAAAATAATCATATTTTGTACATTAAAGAAGAGTTAGACAAAATTATCATATTTTGTCAAATTAAAAAGAATGAAGTAAATTATTCATTTTGTCATTAAAAATGAATGAGACCCAAAAATATACTTTTTGGTCAATAATTAAGAGTTAAGAATTGATAGTCATTTGTTAACGATAAAAAGAATTGAAGTAAAGGTTAAGATCTTTATTGTCATTTGTACACAATAAAAAGAATTGAAGTATGTGTGTGTAATGTGAAAGGTTTGATGTGTTAAATATACTGTTAGTATATTCAGGTTTGAATATTACACTCCCATTTACAAGTTACCTGACTTGTCTATGTGATTGGGACGATAATTTTCACACATCGCCCAAGTGCACAAATAATTTATTATTTGGTTGATGGATGAAACCCCACACGGGTATTGGGATGATATTGGATACACACTAATCCCAATATTTAGTTATCTGTCAATCGATGGACTGATAGTCTGTGATGAGCGTTAGTTATTTACTTTAATGCTCACACAGTTATAAATTCCACTTTGGTCGTCATTTGGATGTTTGATAATTATTTATCATGATTGTTGATCACATACAATATATGGTTATTGATTGAGTCACATTCCAATAAAGAGTATTCTAGAAAAGAATATTTTAGAAAATGTCTTAGAAAAAAAATTATTTTAGAATAGGAATATATTTTGAGAAAATATATTTTTACTGAAATACACTAGTTATCAACTAGGATTAATCATTAAATTTAAATTTAATGAAGATTTCCGATTTGTTAATATTTAATTGAAGTTAAATTAAATAAAGTGGATTTTTGGTTGTCGTGAATAGTGTCTTAAATAACACTGTTCTTAAACCCCTATGAAAAGAATAATCTTTTAATTCAGATTATTAAAGCCTTCAAGTATATTCAGTAATTTATTGTGAACTATGTTTTTTAAGCGACATGTGTTCTTTAACCCAACTGACAGTGAAAATATGATTTGGAATTTATAAATCTTTTATTAAGATTTAAATGGGAATTTTCCAAAAGTAAAGTTTTCCCATTAAATATATTAAATTGGAGTTGAATGGAATTCGAATTAATAATAACCGAGATAAGCTTCTGTAAAAGAAGACCGATACTACATATGGAATTTAAGAGGCTTTGCCGTTATTCCATTTATATTATTGGTCAGATACAGAAATTTATAGCGATTATATATTGATTTGATTTCTGTGAAGATTCCATATTTTATGGAAGATGATTTTGGGTTTATCGAGAACTATGTTTTAAATGACATTAGTTCTTTAACCCAGTTAAAGATAAGGTTAATTTCTTAAATTCAAACAATCATTGAATAATGATTTTTGATATTTAAAACCAAATTGGGTTTTTAATAAATCTTTAAAAGAAAGATTTAAGAATAATTTAAAGAGTTTATCTTTGATAGAATGATACGAATATTTTATTAGAAGAATATTCTGAATTGGAATGAGGCGTTGGATGTGTTTTTATAGTACTAGATTTTTAATTATAAAAATACGAGGGTTATTCAGAAAGACCGGGTTTAACTCATTCTGAATAATTACTACGACGATGAAGAGTCGAAGATGAAGACGGTGTTCGAAGACCGACGATCTTCACATCGAATGGATGTGTTGCTACATAGACCTTTGATGGGAGTAGCTACCTTGAAGGGGCTTCAGTGGCAGCCGTCCGGACCATTGTTGATTGTTCGGATTTGGTTTTCGCTCAGACCCAGAGCATAAGCTAGTAAATGGATGTGTGTTTGACATTGGATTTCGGTCCATGTGAATTAAATCAGTTCCTATTAATGTATGTCTGTTTGGTGGTGGAGGATTTATTCTCTACTTAATACCCTGGTATATATTAATAGTGATTGATCGCATGACATGAATTGTCAATGTGGCACGCCAAGATGCAAATGATCAAGGCTTTTTTTGAAAAGCAGGGCCTTGTGGGATGATCAAAGCATAGCCTATTACGGCATAGCTTTGTGTATATCGTGACTACGCGAGCCTCACACCCCGGAATGAGTCAAAAACGGGATATGGACCGTAGGGAGGGCACACGTTTCTTTCTAACTAGTGGTAGTGTCAATGCTTAAACTGGCTGACATTTTACTTATGTGGATGATGGATTTGGAGGCGCCTCGGATTTTTATAGGTCGTTAGTGGTCATAATATAGGTTCAATGGAACCGAGAAACGTGTGTTCAGGCATAACCAATCCACTGCCGATAGGCGAGGACCGACCCTACCGCTCCAAGGGTTGCCCATAGGTGTGATCCTGAGGCATTTGCTAGTGTGTCTCGAATCGGAGAGGAGCTTGCCCCTAGCCTCGACTCATGATGGAAATCCAATTTCCAATACGACCTTGCGGTTTTGATTGTAGAACTAGTATAACGACATAGTAGGATGGGGTACTATGCCGCCTATGATTGATACATTATGATTGAAATGTTTATTATATATATACCCATATATATACACACTAATATTAAATCCATTTTATCGTATCGAGCATCTTTTGACCATTATAAGGTAATACCCTATCCTCCGGTTTGCGTTGCATTGTATGATGGGACTTGGGTCTTATAACGGTTTCATTTTTCTAAAAAGCATTGCGTTGTTTAACGATTTACTTTAATTTATGCACTGGCAATCCAATGGAGAAAACCCGTTCCGCGTTAGCGGCGTGGTCCTGTGATTAGCCTTATTAGTAGATAAGTTAAGTTAAGATTTCTCATACCAGTCCCATGACTGACCTGTAGTTTGTTTCACTGGCAAACTCGGGTGCCCATATTTTCCACACGGGCAGTCGAGTAGCTTTTGCAGATATATTTACAGGATCCTGGTTTACAGCTGAAGCGGTATTCGGAATGCTCTGTATCCGGTTATTCCTTTCAGTTGTATATTTGTATTATTTTTCCGCTGCTATTTAAATGTAATTTAAATCTCCGATATTATTGTATTACTTTTATGTAATAAGTATTCATACTCTATTATATTCTTGTACTCTGATGTAATTGTTGTAATCAGCAATAAAATCATCTTCAGTTTGTGCTCTGATGTGTATTGTTCTCAAAACAATCCAGTCTTTCCTTTAATGGGAAGTTTGGGTCGTTTCTATCCCATTGGGTTCAGAATGGGGGTAATTAGCTATGGACGACAGTCGGTGGGTTCGATTTCGAGGTCGAAATAAAAAGTTGCTTTTTGGAATTTTAAAATATTAAAATATATATATTTATAATTAGCCCCACCCCTTTATCTCTTCTCCCTCCTCCTTTTCATTTGTTCAGAAGAAATAAAAAAAAGGGGAAAACAAAAAACCCGTCGACGTTGACCTAGCCCCCTAGCCCATCGACGACCTCGCCGCGCGCCGCCCCGTTTGAAGCGCTGCCTTCCCTCCGATCCCCCCTATCTCGCGCTGCCCTCTCTCCCTTCTTTCCCCGTTGAAATCCCCTCACCAATTGATTTGCTCCAATCGCGAAAGCCCCACCGCCTGCACCGTCAAGGTCCGCCTCTACCACCGCACTCCGACCCCCTACCCCCATTCACGCAGAGAAACCCCCACCTCTCTCCATAGAAAGCCATGTAAGTTTTTTCTTACTTTATTTACTTTATTTACATCTATTTTCTTTTGTTTTCAGTTTAAAATGATAATGATTTTCAGCTTATAAGGATAATGATTTTCAGTTTATAATGATAGAGATTCTTTTTGTTTTATTTTATGTAAAGACAAGATTTTTAACCGTATAAAGGAGAGATTTTTATCGTATAAAGTTGATATTTTTAATGTATGAAAGACGATATTTTTAAAAGGAAAAAGACGATATTTTTAAAAGGAAAAAAAGGCGATATCTTTAAAAAGGAAAAAGGCGATATTTTTAATAGTGAAAAGAATGGATTTCTATATATATGTAAAGAATGAAAGGATTTGATTTTTATTTATAGAAGGATTAAATTTTTGTACATGAAATGATTAAAATTTTATCCATGAAAAGATAAGATTTTTATATAAAGAAAGATGATATTTTTAAGTATAGAAAGGCGAGGTTTTTTTTATATATGTTGTAGAGAAATAAAAAAATCCGATTTTTACATATATGAAGTAGATATTAAAAATATGATTTTTATAATATGTAGATATTAAAGATATGATTTTTATTATATATATGTTGAGATAAAAATGTAATTTTTATAGCGATGAAATAAAAACTCAATCTTTATATTAGAAGTAGAAAAATAAAAATATAATTTTTATATTAAAATAAGCGTTGTAAAAATTGATGAAGGAGAAATAAAATATGATTTTTATTTATTGAAATGAGGTGATAAAAATATAATTTTTATCATGAACAGCGGGGTAAGGACTGCATTGGAATTTCAATCAAATCCAGGCGATTCAGCAGCCCAACAGCAAAGCACGGCGGAGTGGAACCCTCTGTGAGAACTTCTCACTTTAAATTTTCTTTTCTAGTTAAAAATATATACTAGGATGCAGACGGTGCTTAGCAGCACCCGACACCCGTCATCCACAGACCATGGATGGCTTGTATATTTGATTGTTTGTTGTGATGAAAATTGATTGTGTGACGTGAAATAAAATATTTATATAGTTAAAAATATTTTATCATTAAAAATATTATTTTTAATGTGTGTGTGCGAATAAAAAAATATGTGTTTGTTGATTTGAATACCCACACGGGTGTTGGGATGATATTTGAAGTCCACTCATCCCGATTGATTAGTTGTATGTCGATCGATTGATTGACAGGCTGTTATAAGCGTTAGATATCTATATTTGATGCTTATACAGTGTGGTGCACTTTGGATGATGATTGATTATTTATTTTTGTGATTATATACATGTGTTGTAAGGAATCCATATAATTAACATTATATGGTAATTGATTGGACCTCATTCCAATTGGGAAAATAAAGAATAAATAATCATGTGTTGAAAATTATCTTATGTTGAAAGAAATATTTTAACAATAAAATTTACATCTTTATCATATTTAAAGTTAGAAACTAACTGGAAAATAGATAAGATGAGTGGTTTCCAGGGTATTGATCTGATATTGGTTCCGGCCTTCGGCGTCAATACCTAGGGAATCATTCTCTTACTACTTTACAGTTGGAGTCTGATTTAAAAATCAAATGATAGATACCATAGTTCTATAAAATATATTAAATAACAAAAATAGTCATGTGTTGAGAATATTCATGTGTTGAAAGAAATATATATTCATGTGTTGAATAGAATAAATATTCATTTGTTGAATAGAATAACGAATTTATTGAAATATATAAAGCCGTGTTGATTAGTGTTGCGCCATTTTGACTTGAACGATATTTATATCGATTATATTCGTTTTTATAATGAATATAGAAAAGGAAGTGATTTCAAAATATAACGTTTTGAAAATATTATCATTTATATAGTAATGATATGAAATATTCAATTTTGATTTGAAATTAAATATGAAATTGAAATCGATTCGAAAACGAATTTAAAACGATTTATAAAATACGTTTTAAAAGGAAATCGACAAAATATATAATATATATATAATATATATAATATATATATATATTATATATATAATGACCTGAATAGAATGCGCCGCGCTGCGGCAGTTCGTGAATTTCGACCATTGACTTCGAATGGACGTTGCAGGAGATCCGACCGTCGGATTCTCCTGAAACCGGAACCGATGGGTTCGTATCGAGAAGAGCTTTCTAATGAATATTAGAAATTTGAAATCTAACAGTTGGATTTGGAATTATGTCCAAATCAAATTTGGAAAAGGTCGCTGTAAGTGCAGTTCGATGGCCATTGATGGAAATCGACTGTACGGGCCTTGATAAAATCAATAAAAATATCTATAATTTGTGTGAAATCATAAGAAATAGTTTGTGAAGTACTGGGATGAAAAATTCCACATTTGAAAAGATAAAAATAGATTTTTATCGAAATAAACTAGTTTTGAACTAGATTTAAAATCAATTTATTTTTTTTAAATAAATAAATTGAATTTGAAAGTGGTTTTAAAAATAATCAAAACTCCCAATACGTGAATTGGGATGGAGTTGAATCGAAATTATCTTCGGAATATTTCGATGTTAGATTTTGTGATTATACAGATATGGCTGTGGAAATTTGAAAGATATATTCATATCGTTATTTCCAATACGGTATTTGTTGGTTTCAGAATTTGATATTGAATATAAGCCGGAATATTTTCTATTCAAAGTCTTGAATTTAATTTCAAATGTGATTTGGGTTTGTCGTGAATGGTGTCTTCATTAACACTGTTCTTAAGCCCAGTTGAGAAAAAGATTAAATTTTTCTATTTAGATTTAATGAACTGTATCAATTAAATAATATTTAATTGGAATTGAATTTGAATTGGTTTTTGGGTTTATCATGAGCGGTGTTTTGAATACCACCCGTTCTTTGACCCGATTAACAATAGAATGTGATTTGGGTTTATCGTGAATCGTGTTTTAGATGACATTGGTTCTTTAACCCAGTTAAAGGCAGGATATTGATTTTTGAAAAGATTAAAACTAAGTGGAGCTTTAATGAATCTGTAATTAAAGTGAAATGTGAATTGATAATTTAAATTATCAAATCTGAAAGGTGGTCGAGAATGGAGTATCACTAGTTTTGCTCCAAAGCGATAGTTAAATCTTTAAATAGATTTGAATGTGAAATGGTAATTAATATTACCGATAACACCGTGGTGTTAGATATGGAGTATTACCAGTTTTGCTCTATGGGATATATAGGTTGGGATTGGGAAATAAAATAAATAATTTGTAACGACCCAGATTTTTGGCCATTAAATTTTGAATATTTAAACTTGTTTTAAATATTTTATTTTGAAATTATAGGAATTTATAAGGATTTATTTATTTAAAACAACGTTTTACCGTATATTTTATAATATAATTTAATATTGGTTTCGAATTTGGACAAGGTTCTTTTGAGGCGTAGTTATAATTTAATTTTTAGGATTTTACTGAAATTTTTAATTAGTTAAATACACAACTTTTTTATTTGAAGTATTTTGCACCCTATATTAATATTTTGGGGTTTCACAATATAAGTCAGTCTACCGATATTAATATATTTTTGGGATCGTAGCATCTTGTTTGCCACAACGGAACTTTTATTTTTGCCAGTAGCAATCCATAAACTAACGAAATTTCACTCAATAGCATACCCTTAATAGAAATCTAACCAAAGGTATATCCTATCCAATCAAACATTTTATACGATCATTCAGGCAGCCGACCAAAGATCTGAACAAACTTGTATTGCCTCTTCATACTCAGACCATCACACATAAATTAATTAGCACAGAGCTGCACTTTAATTCTTGACAACGTACATCGCACAAACATACACGCATGCCTAAAACCATGCAATATGGCGTAACCCAAAATGTATGCAGTTGTCAATTGTTGAGAATATCGGCAATAGATCCGCATGCCTACACTCTACCAAGTGTATTTTCAAATCAGCAAAGATCACGCAGAGATCCAACCCCATCTCGCACCTACTAATCCAATCTGCAGGCTAAACACTGCGCATCTCCTCTAAGCCTAGACTACATGAATTTACTTGCCGACAAAGTAAATAGGAAAAGAAATGAAAGAGACAAGCAGACCTAAAACAATAAATAAAAAAAAACCTCTCAGACATAGGTGTTGCTTTGTTCACGTAAGCTCGCACATGGTAGAGATTGTACACAGCTCTGTTCCATATGCCAAGTCCTTTCCACTCAGACAACACTTTCATATTAGACACGGACCTATCGATCCCCTATAACTTCATAACAAAGGAAAGAAAAAAAATCTACACACCGTAGGCTATATACATACTACAACAACTTGGCACCCAAGCTGTCTAAGTCCATATATACTCAAGCATTTTCGCTTCCAGGAAAGCAAAAAAGGATAAACAAAAAGAAAAATCCTCATTACCGTTTCTAAATAGCTGAATAATTTATAGATCCAATCTCAAGGACCATGAAAATTCAAAGGAAATCATCAACTAGAATTTGAAGAGGAGAATGGGTTTAGTTTATAAGCAGGATTTCGAAGCGTCAAATCAACTGAGGGCCGCGGGTTTTTCTGTGATGGTTGTGAGTTGTTCGACATGTATGGGGAGGAGAGTTCGAAAAGTTTGAGGTGGTTTGGGATTCGCGGTAGAAGAGGAAATTGAAACCTCGGCTTTCGGAAATCATTGAATGGAGCTTGCGATGGTTCCTGTTTGTGAAGCGGTGGATCTGTTGAGGTGAGTCGCGGAAATAGTGGTACCCTGATGGTTTCGGTTGCATTTGTTTTGAAGGACGCTGGGCTTTGGAGTGGTGATAGCTTGGGTAGTAGGGTGCCAGGCTTTTGAGTTCATCAGTGGCAAACTAGGGGGGTTTGTGGCGGCCTGGAGATCGTCATGGGGTGGTCAGTGTTGTTTTTTTGGGAGAACTGGTTGCGTAAAAAGGGGGTCCAAGCAGCCGTTGTTTGGGTTTGTGGTGAAGTGGTATTAACAGGGCATGATTAAAGTAAAAACGTGGAGTTGGTACTTGGTTTTGATAGCAGGACGTGAGTGGATGGTTTGATCAAGTGGTATAGTGCACGGCAGATCAGTGAATTTCGCTGTAAGGGATCATGTTTTTCCACCTAGGAGGAAGAAGCATCTGTATAAAGAAGGAAGGCGTCGGAGTAATTAACTGGAAGGGGGTAATTAGCGGGGTTAATCAGTTTAAACGAATTGGGAGCGACAAGATCCATGAGAACCGTAACGACGAGATTTACATTGTCGATTGAAAGTGGCTGAAAACAAAGCTGCAGGAATTTCGAGATTAAATCAGACGTTCGTTTGATTTTAAATAAAATAAAAGCAAAATCATCAACTGCGAACCAAGGTGAGTAAACTCACCAACTCTGCTTCGTTTATATTTTTATATAAACGAATTTTAAATTTATTTTATACTGTGAAATGGTTGCTTGGTTGAATGGTTGATAAAATTGGTTGATATGATTACATCGTTGATCGATTTTAGTTCTGATATTTCATTTGGATGTGAAATAATATTATTGATGTGGATTAACATCTGTGGATGCAGGGAAACAGGTTGGAGGAATCCAACTGGATTCCTCAACATTTATATTACTGTTTGTTATTTATTGTGATATTTGATGTGATTTATTTTGTGTGAATTACACTGGCCCTCGAAATTTGGTATTTTAATACCGTAAAATAATTTAGAATAGTAAAAGGGATTTGAAATTTAAAAGGGAAATTTATGTCCAAGGTAGAAAATTGAATTTTTGAATGGACCTGAAAGTAGGAACTGGTTTTAATAATAAAACAAGAAGTTGATTTTAAACATGTGGAAAAATTTAGTAAAAGATTGTCATTGGATTAAATTGAAAGTATATGGAAAGTGGAAAATGGTTTTGAAAGCAATTTTTTGAATAAAGATTTGAACTCAGCAAATTATAAGAAATTATAAACGAGATTTTAAATTATTGAAATAAAAGTATATTGTTTGAAAATTCTGAATAGAGGTTATAAATAAATTTCGGTTTAAAGAAATATTTATAAGTACGAAACCAAATGATTGTATATAAAAGGAATATATTCACGACTAAAGTGAATAATGGTTTAAAGGAGATATTTTGCAAATAAAACATCTCTAAAGGAAATTTAGATTTTGAAATATGAATTCAAATTAGAAATTTATTGGAAAGGAAAATGGATAATCGTTAAAATGAAAACGATGGGTTTTATTCCAACATTTGGAATATAAAATATATTGTAATAACATTTTGGTAAACCAAAATGGTTATAAAGGAATTGGGCAAGGATGGGAAAAGAATGAATTCAAAAGTGAATTTAGAATTTGAATCTAAACAGCGATTATAACACTGCTATTATAATAAAAGTGCTATGAATCTAAACAGCGATTATAGCGCTGTTGTTATAATGTTTGTTTTGGAAATCTAAACAACGAGTTATAATACTGTTGTTTTGTAAATCTAATAGCAAATTATAACGCTATTGTTATAACATATGTGTTATAAATCTATACAGCGATTTTGGCGTTGTCGCTATAATAAATGTTTTGCAAATCTTTACAGCGATTTTTAACGCTGTTGTTATCATAAGTGTTTTTGTAAATATAAACAGCGATTTAATGCTACTACTATCTTAAATGTTCTATAATTCTAGACAGCGATTGTAACGCTGTTGTTTAAAGCAATGTTTTATAAACCAAATAATTGGAGACAGCAATTATAACGCTGCCATTATAATCAGAGTTTTTCTGTAAAAGAAGTGGGTACTTAGATTTAATCCGAGAGTCGCGTAAGCAATGGTTTATTTGAACTTGTGAATTTTGACTGTTTCAAAGTTAAGAATGTCGTTCAGTTAAGGTCTGAGAGGTAATTATACCCCAACTTGACTGACGTCATGATTGACGGAGAAATGGTTAAGGTTCGGTGGCAAGGATTGGTTAGTGATATCGTTAGTTAGCGAATGATTTATGATTTGAGTTATAATAACGATGTTTATAACATCAGTTAATTCAAAGGATTTAGAAATGTTTTCTAACTGGAGTAAAAGATATTTTCTCAATAAAGGAATTATATATATTGGAAATGTTTCCCAATAATCAAGAGAGAAAATAGAGCTTTGAAAGAACACGAAAGGTGGAAAATGGGAATTGGAAATGATAATGTAATAAAGAACTAATATAAAAAGGGCCCAGTGTTGTTTGATGTTTGATCGGTAGAATTTCCATTTGGAAATAGGACCGTTGATTGTATGGATGTTTCTTTGATAGTCAAATCACCGACTATCAAAGTTTTATTTTTTTTATATACCTCCGTTGTCAATATGGAGAGACCGGGATCAGATTTGATATCTGAAAACCACTCCGTATTGGCGTAAGCGTTATGAAGCAACTTATGCTGAAGAAAATTGAAGACGGAGTTACGCAAGGGCTATCCTGTTTACGGGATAGTGCCTTCGGTTTGTCCAGACCCAGGACAACTTGTATGGACGAGTGTCTGACAGAGTATTTCCAAAGGGGGTTACGTACGTTGATTCCTTCAAACGTACGAAGTTGATGGCATAGAAGGGAAGCTTCTTTAGCCTAACATTCTGAGTATTTTTGTGGGAATCAATTAGTGATTTCCGATGGTTCTGACGATGTGGCATTCAAAGTGAATGATGGCCAGATGTTCTGGAAGATAATTCAAACCTCAAGCCTCATCAACCCGGAATTGGACAAAAATCGGGCAGGCAGCATGGCTATGTGGGTCGCACCCATTAGGATGTATAACCACCTATCTAGAGAAATTCCTTTTGCTTCTTAAATCTATCGATGCTGTCCCTTTTCGGGAGGCGGTTGCTGATCCCAACCGTCGGTGGTATACATTCGATACACTCAAGCGAAATGAGTGGTCGGTCATGTGTGGGCCGGGTTGAAGGATGTTCTTGTTGAACCCAGTGTATTCGTCTCTAGAGATACACTATCGGAAGGTGGTCCCATACCTTGTCATGTTGGAAATCCAATCTCCAATAAGCGCCCTGGGGTTTTCGATTTTATATTATATATGGAGCGTGAGATGCAAGCGTTCCGCTAGATTCTGTTTATTTGATTTAGACACTATTATAATATCACCAGATTTTGATATCAAATGTTTTGGGTTATCGTAAGGTAAAAACCGTCTGTGTTTATGTGTGGATCGGTCTTAAGATTATCATTTCTTTCGAAAGGATTTTGGAAGTTAAACAAATGGTTGGAGTTTACTCACACCAGTCCCATGACTGACCCAGAGTTTATTTTGTTTTGTTTTTCCCTAAACTCTTGGGTGCCCAAATTTGTACGGGCAGTCAAGTAGTCGGGATTTTTTTTCCAGATTCACTTGGAGGAGCTCGAAGCAGGAGGCTTCACCAGTTAACTATAGATTATCTCATTTTCCGCTGTGAACTATGTTGTATCTGGAAACAGGTGTTATAACTGTTCCAGGGATAACTGTTGTGCTCTGATAATGGTATGTATATAAAATTACTGATTTGTATTCCAAAGTTTATATTATCTAATATATTTTATTCGTTCCGCTGTGAGTTTGTGATCTTCGTTTTCTTCTATTCTAATATTTCTTTCTTTCTATTTCTAATCCTCTAACTTCTTTCTTATAATGATTCGTATTTCTGTGCCATCTGGGTTGGACGTATGGTGTTATTAGTCAACTCAAAGGGTACGGATTTGCGGGTCGTTTCATGTGGTATCAGAGCTGAGGGTTAAGTGATTACCTTGGCTCTGTGGCGTAACTCAATAGAGATGGGGTTAGTAATACCCTAGATTGGGTTTGAGTGTATATATATATGAGGGAGCGTACTTGTAGATTTGATATAAAATTGTTTTATATTGTGTTGGCTGGTTTGTTGAGTGGCTTATGAATTCTGGTCGATACAGGATGTACAACTGTATCGATAGGTGTTTCTAAATCTCGAACAAAGTAATTCGACACAGTATTGTTTTAAAGTGGGTAAATGAAATAAATTTATCCAAAAACTATTTTGATATAAAAGAAATAATTTCTGAATTATTATGTATGGATGTATGGATGTATGGATTGTTATTACAATCAAATGGAATTATAAAATATTGAAACAGTTATATATAACCAAATATAACTTGTATATGGAAAATATACATAAATAAGATGAACTGAAATTAAATTCAAACCAGAATTATCGAATTCCGGGAGTTTAGAAATATTTTCTGAAGTATTTTAAAGGTAATATAGCATTACTTGAAGGTATTTTTGAATGAGAATGATTTTTAATGAGTTTGAAAGTGATTAAGCACTGAAACCACTTCAGTGGCGAGAAAATAATTCTGATAATGGGCTGCAGCATTATCGGTATTCATTTTCAAGTTCCTGAGTGACGGATTGCTACCAGGGTAATTTAGGAATGAAAAGAAGAAAAAAATTGTTTAAAAAGGAAATGATGATTTAGAAATTCAAATGTTTTGAATTGAGTTGATTATAAATATATGTATAAATATATATATATGATTTCAAACTAATTTGAAATAAAACCCGGGAATTTGAATTCTGAAATTTTTTAACTTGAAAAAGTTGAATAGATTGAAAATTGTCAAAATGTATCAAATGAATTGGGATTTAACTTAAGTTAAATAAAACTGGATTGAATTAGAAGTAATCCCGAATGAAATTAAGTATAGAGATGTTGAAATTCGAAATATTAAAATAGATTCGACTTATACTAAACAAGTTGAATACTTATATTGTATGTCGTTAATTGGAGTTAAGTTATTTTTGAGCCCAAGCAGAATAAGAGGGTTGACTTCGGAAAATAGAACTCAGTTTGGATTAGTGAATAGAAGTGATCCAATCAGAAGTTAAAGATCAAAGGTTGGATTGATTTGAAACCAACTGGAAATGGATATATGTATGATGAGCAGAATGGAAGAAAGTGCAAGAGATAGAATTATGCTCGACAAAAAGGTACATGTTTACAATATTGTTTGGGTTTGATGATTTGATGAGCCTATGAGGCAAGCCACTTGGCTTTTTGATTTTCTTTTGGATTGGAGAAGGCCTAGAAAGGCGAGTTGTGGTTGTATCGATTGAGCCGTGCAGAGGAGATGCTGCCGAAATTTTTCAGAATTTGAAGTGTTAGAAAACTTTCAGAATTTTTGAAATTTTTTGTTTGTAAGAATAAATGAATATTTTAATTGAAATAAATTGGTCCAGTTAAACTGGAGTTAAGAGGTGAAAAAAACAAAAACAAAAAGATTATTGGACCTAGTTAACAGGGTACGTAGCATTTTTCCTACCTTAGCAATTTCGAGGACGAAATTATTTTAAGGGGGAAGGAATGTAACGACCCAGATTTTTGGCCATTAAATTTTGAATATTTAAACTTGTTTTAAATATTTTATTTTGAAATTATAGGAATTTATAAGGATTTATTTATTTAAAACAACGTTTTAACGTATATTTTATAATATAATTTAATATTGGTTTCGAATTTGGACAAGGTTCTTTTGAGGTGTAGTTATAATTTAATTTTTAGGATTTTACTGAAATTTTTAATTAGTTAAATACACAACTTTTTTATTTGAAGTATTTTGCACCCTATATTAATATTTTGGGGTTTCACAATATAAGTCAGTCTACCGATATTAATATATTTTTGGGATCGTAGCATCTTGTTTGCCACAACGGAACTTTTATTTTCGCCAGTAGCGGTCCGTAAACTAACGAAATTTCACTCAATAGCATACCCTTAATAGAAATCTAACCAAAGGTATATCCTATCCAATCAAGCATTTTATACGATCATTCAGGCAGCCGACCAAAGATCTGAACAAACTTGTATTGCCTCTTCATACTCAGACCATCACACATAAATTAATTAGCACAGAGCTGCACTTTGATTCTTGACAACGTACATCGCACAAACATACACGCATGCCTAAAACCATGCAATATGGTGTAACCCAAAATGTATGCAGTTGTCAATTGTTGAGAATATCGGCAATAGATCCGCATGCCTACACTCTACCAAGTGTATTTTCAAATCAGCAAAGATCACGCAGAGATCCAACCCCATCTCGCACCTACTAATCCAATCTGCAGGCTAAACACTGCGCATCTCCTCTAAGCCTAGACTACATGAATTTACTTGCCGACAAAGTAAATAGGAAAAGAAATGAAAGAGACAAGCAGACCTAAAACAATAAATAAATAAAAACCTCTCAGACATAGGTGTTGCTTTGTTCACGTAAGCTCGCACATGGTAGAGATTGTACACAGCTCTGTTCCATATGCCAAGTCCTTTCCACTCAGACAACACTTTCATATTAGACACGGACCTATCGATCCCCTATAACTTCATAACAAAGGAAAGAAAAAAAATCTACACACCGTAGGCTATATACATACTACAACAACTTGGCACCCAAGCTGTCTAAGTCCATATATACTCAAGCATTTTCGCTTCCAGGAAAGCAAAAAAGGATAAACAAAAAGAAAAATCCTCATTACCGTTTCTAAATAGCTGAATAATTTATAGATCCAATCTCAAGGACCATGAAAATTCAAAGGAAATCATCAACTAGAATTTGAAGAGGAGAATGGGTTTAGTTTATAAGCAGGATTTCGAAGCGTCAAATCAACTGAGGGCCGCGGGTTTTTCTGTGATGGTTGTGAGTTGTTCGACATGTATAGGGAGGAGAGTTCGAAAAGTTTGAGGTGGTTTGGGATTCGCGGTAGAAGAGGAAATTGAAACCTCGGCTTTCGGAAATCATTGAATGGAGCTTGCGATGGTTCCTGTTTGTGACGCGGTGGATCTGTTGAGGTGAGTCGCGGAAATAGTGGTACCCTGATGGTTTCGGTTGCATTTGTTTTGAAGGACGCTGGGCTTTGGAGTGGTGATAGCTTGGGTAGTAGGGTGCCAGGCTTTTGAGTTCATCAGTGGCAAACTAGGGGGGTTTGTGGCGGCCTGGAGATCGTCATGGGGTGGTCAGTGTTGTTTTTTTGGGAGAACTGGTTGCGTAAAAAGGGGGTCCAAGCAGCCGTTGTTTGGGTTTGTGGTGAAGTGGTATTAACAGGGCATGATTACAGTAAAAACGTGGAGTTGGTACTTGGTTTTGATAGCAGGACGTGAGTGGATGGTTTGATCAAGTGGTATAGTGCACGGCAGATCAGTGAATTTCGCTGTAAGGGATCATGTTTTTCCACCTAGGAGGAAGAAGCATCTGTATAAAGAAGGAAGGCGTCGGAGTAATTAACTGGAAGGGGGTAATTAGCGGGGTTAATCAGTTTAAACGAATTGGGAGCGACAAGATCCATGAGAACCGTAACGACGAGATTTACATTGTCGATTGAAAGTGGCTGAAAACAAAGCTGCAGGAATTTCGAGATTAAATCAGACGTTCGTTTGATTTTAAATAAAATAAAAGCAAAATCATCAACTGCGAACCAAGGTGAGTAAACTCACCAACTCTGCTTCGTTTATATTTTTATATAAACGAATTTTAAATTTATTTTATACTGTGAAATGGTTGCTTGGTTGATAAAATTGGTTGATATGATTACATCGTTGATCGATTTTAGTTCTGATATTTCATTTGGATGTGAAATAATATTATTGATGTGGATTAACATCTGTGGATGCAGGGAAACAGGTTGGAGGAATCCAACTGGATTCCTCAACATTTATATTACTGTTTGTTATTTATTGTGATATTTGATGTGATTTATTTTGTGTGAATTACACTGGCCCTCGAAATTTGGTATTTTAATACCGTAAAATAATTTCGAATAGTAAAAGGGATTTGAAATTTAAAAGGGAAATTTATTTCCAAGGTAGAAAATTGAATTTTTGAATGGACCTGAAAGTAGGAACTGGTTTTAATAATAAAACAAGAAGTTGATTTTAAACATGTGGAAAAATTTAGTAAAAGATTGTCATTGGATTAAATTGAAAGTATATGGAAAGTGGAAAATGGTTTTGAAAGCAATTTTTTGAAATAAGATTTGAACTCAGCAAATTATAAGAAATCATAAACGAGATTTTAAATTATTGAAATAAAAGTATATTGTTTGAAAATTCCGAATAGAGGTTATAAATAAATTTCGGTTTAAAGAAATATTTGTAAGTACGAAACCAAATGATTGTATATAAAAGGAATATATTCACGACTAAAGTGAATAATGGTTTAAAGGAGATATTTTGCAAATAAAAAATCTCTAAAGGAAATTTAGATTTTGAAATATGAATTCAAATTAGAAATTTATTGGAAAGGAAAATGGATAATCGTTAAAATGAAAACGATGGGTTTTATTCCAACATTTGGAATATAAAATATATTGTAATAACATTTTGGTAAACCAAAATGGTTATAAAGGAGTTGGGCAAGGATGGGAAAAGAATGAATTCAAAAGTGAATTTAGAATTTGAATCTAAACAGCGATTATAACACTGCTATTATAATAAAAGTGCTATGAATCTAAACAGCGATTATAGCGTTGTTGTTATAATGTTTGTTTTGGAAATCTAAACAACGAGTTATAATACTGTTGTTTTGTAAATCTAATAGCAAATTATAACGCTATTGTTATAACATATGTGTTATAAATCTATACAGCGATTTTGGCGCTGTCGCTATAATAAATGTTTTGCAAATCTTTACAGCGATTTTTAAGTTGTTGTTATCATAAGTGTTTTTGTAAATATAAACAGCGATTTAATGCTACTACTATCTTAAATGTTCTATAATTCTAGACAGCGATTGTAACGCTGTTGTTTAAAGCAATGTTTTATAAACAAATAATTGGAGACATCGATTATAACGCTGCCATTATAATCAGAGTTTTTCTGTAAAAGAAGTGGGTACTTAGATTTAATCCGAGAGTCGCGTAAGCAATGGTTTATTTGAACTTGTGAATTTTGACTGTTTCAAAGTTAAGAATGTCGTTCAGTTAAGGTCTGAGAGGTAATTATACCCCAACTTGACTGACGTCGTGATTGACGGAGAAATGGTTAAGGTTCGGTGGCAAGGATTGGTTAGTGATATCGTTAGTTAGCGAATGATTTATGATTTGAGTTATAATAACGATGTTTATAACATCAGTTAATTCAAAGGATTTAGAAATGTTTTCTAACTGGAGTAAAAGATATTTTCTCAATAAAGGAATTATATATATTGGAAATGTTTCCCAATAATCAAGAGAGAAAATAGAGCTTTGAAAGAACACGAAAGGTGGAAAATGGGAATTGGAAATGATAATGTAATAAAGAACTAATATAAAAAGGGCCCAGTGTTGTTTGATGTTTGATCGGTAGAATTTCCATTTGGAAATAGGACCGTTGATTGTATGGATGTTTCTTTGATAGTCAAATCACCGACTATCAAAGTTTTATTTTTTTATATACCTCCGTTGTCAATATGGAGAGACCGGGATCAGATTTGATATCTGAAAACCACTCCGTATTGGCGTAAGCGTTATGAAGCAACTTATGCTGAAGAAAATTGAAGACGGAGTTACGCAAGGGCTATCCTGTTTACGGGATAGTGCCTTCGGTTTGTCCAGTCCCAGGACAACTTGTATGGACGAGTGTCTGACAGAGTATTTCCGAAGGGGGTTACGTACGTTGATTCCTTCAAATGTACGAAGTTGATGGCATAGAAGGGAAGCTTCTTTAGCCTAACAATCTGAGTATTTTTGTGGGAATCAATTAGTGATTTCCGATGGATCTGACGATGTGGCATTCAAAGTGAATGATGGCCAGATGTTCCGAAAGATAATTCAAACCTCAAGCCTCATCAACCCGGAATTGGACAAAAATCGGGCAGGCAGCATGGCTATGTGGGTCGCACCCATTAGGATGTATAACCACCTATCTAGAGAAATTCCTTTTGCTTCTTAAATCTATCGATGCTGTCCCTTTTCGGGAGGCGGTTGCTGATCCCAACCGTCGGTGGTATACATTCGATACACTCAAGCGAAATGAGTGGTCGGTCATGTGTGGGCCGGGTTGCAAGATGTTCTTGTTGAACCCAGTGTATTCGTCTCTAGAGATACACTATCGGAAGGTGGTCCCATACCTTGTCATGTTGGAAATCCAATCTCCAATAAGCGCCCTGGGGTTTTCGATTTTATATTATATATGGAGCGTGAGATGCAAGCGTTCCACTAGATTCTATTTATTTGATTTAGACACTATTATAATATCACCAGATTTTGATATCAAATGTTTTGGGTTATCGTAAGGTAAAAACCGTCCGTGTTTATGTGTGGATCGGTCTTACGATTATCATTTCTTTCGAAAGGAATTTGGAAGTTAAACAAATGGTTGGAGTTTACTCACACCAGTCCCATGACTGACCCAGAGTTTATTTTGTTTTGTTTTTCCCTAAACTCTTGGGTGCCCAAATTTGTACGGGCAGTCAAGTAGTCGGGATTTTATTTCCAGATTCACTTGGAGGAGCTAGAAGCAGGAGGCTTCACCAGTTAACTATAGATTATCTCATTTTCCGCTGTGAACTATGTTGTATCTGGAAACAGGTGTTATAACTGTTCCAGGGATAACTGTTGTGCTCTGATAATGGTATGTATATAAAATTACTGATTTGTATTCCAAAGTTTATATTATCTAATATATTTTATTCGTTCCGCTGTGAGTTTGTGATCTTCGTTTTCTTCTATTCTAATATTTCTTTCTTTCTATTTCTCATCCTCTAACTTCTTTCTTATAATGATTCGTATTTCTGTGCCATCTGGGTTGGACGTATGGTGTTATTAGTCAAATCAAAGGGTACGGATTTGCGGGTCGTTTCATAATTACTTCGGTGTGGTTCGCTAATCCCGACTAGTTTGAAATGATATCCAAAGGAAGATTAAAGAATAAATTTAGAAGAATTTATCTTTGATAAAATTAATGGGAACCTTTCCCTAAGAATGTGTTTTTGTGAATAGAAGAATATTCTGAATTGGAATGAGGCATTTGTTGTGTTTGTGTAACATTTGTTTATTACATACGTGGGTTATTCAGAAAGGCCGGGTTTATACCCATTCTGAATAATCGATTCGGCGATAAGTCGAAGATGAAGACGGTGGTTGAAGACCGGAAGTCTTCACATCTTTTGGGTGATTACTGATGATCTTGATTGGGCTGTACACCCAAGATGAGGGAATCAGTTGGTGATCGTCTAGACGTACTTGGAGATCGATGGATATGCGAGGAAAGTGCCTCCGGTTTCGCTCAGACCCAGAACGAACTTGTAAATGGACTGTGTGTCTGACATTGGATTTTATTCTGTGTTGATTGATCTCTATTAAATATACATCTGTTTGGCGGCGGAGAATTTATTCTCTTGCTTAACGCCCTTCTCTGAGACGTACGAGCTCAGAGGTTGTATATCGATGGACATCAGTCGCATGGAGTGAATTGCCAGTGTGGCACGCGTACGTGGCAATTGATCAAGGCTTCTGTTGAAAAGAAAAGTCCTGTGGTTGATGATCAAAGCACGGTCTGTGTGGCGCAGCTTTGTGTATAACGTGAATTCGCGAGCCTCATACCTCGGTATAAGTCAAAAACGGGATAAGGACCCAAGGAGTGCACGACGTTTCTTTCTAGCTAGTAGTGGTGTCAGTGCTTAAACTGACTGACATTTATATACTTTTCACCTGTGTGGTTGTTGGATGCGAGGCGCCTCGGTTATAGGTCTGTAAGGACCGGGAAACGTGTGTTCAGGAATAACTAATCCTCAAAAGAGAGGACCGGCCTTGGAGGTTCCCTCATAGTGGGGTCCTGAGGCATTTGCTAGAGTGTCTCGAATCGGAGATGAGCTTGCCCCTTGCCTCGACTCATGACGGAAATCCAATTTCCATTACGTGATATTGCGGTTTTAATTGTAGAACTAGTATGGCGACATGATATATGGTACCCATGTCGTCTATGATTGATATTTATGATTGAAATTGTTTTGACACTATACACTTATAATAGTATCAAATGATTTGTTTTAAACGTACTAAGCATGTTTGGCTATTATAAGGGAAAACCCTATCCTCCGGCTTGCGTTGCATTGTGTGATGGGACCTGGGTCTTATAATAGCTTCATTTTTCCAAAAAGCATTGCGCTGTTTTGTTATAAGCACTAGTGTTCTTGGGAGGAAACCCGTTCCGTGTTATACGGCGTGGTCCCTTGAATTACTCTCTTTTAAAATAAAGATAAATAACTGTTTTAGTTCTCACACCAGTCACATGACTGACCTGGAGTTTTTTGTTTTAACCTAAACTCTGGGTGCCCCTATTTTCCACATGGGCAGCTAGTAGTTTTGGTTTTGCAGATTTATATTCACAGGATCCTGATTTACAGCTGGAACGATGCTCGGAAAGCTCTGTATCCGTGTATTACTTTCAGTTGTGTTTTGTATTATTTTCCGCTGCTATGTAATTTATTGTAATCTCTGATATTTGTCGAATGTATATTTATTCATGCTCTGTATATTCTTGTATTCTGATGGAATTGTTGTAATAAACAATGAAATGTTTTTCTGTTCGCGTTCCGATGTGTGTTGTTCTCATCTCAATCTGGGCTTTCCTTACCGGGGAAGTTCGGGTCGTTATATCTGAGATCTCAAATCGTAGCGCATTTGTTAGTTCTTCTTCCTTTATTCCTTAAGCTGTGCGCTCCGCGTTCTTTTCTTTTTTTTTTCCCTTCCACTTCTCGTTTCCTCCGTCTTCCTCGGCTCCTCAATACGCGATCGGCTTCCTCCGCTCCATAGTTCCGCCTTCTTCCTCAACTCGTCAACGCAAGCTTTTTTTCTCCTTTGCTTCACACATGAGACAGATTTGATAAGAGAGAGACTAGCGATTATATTGATGAGGAGATTGAAGTGTGAAGAGAAAACATGGAGAAAAGAAACGAGAAAAAGAGAGGCAGCGTGAAAGAATCCCTAGCCGCCATCGAAGAGATTGCAGATCGACTTTGAATTTGGGAAGCGGAGAGGTCGGCCCACATAAGGTATACGCAATAAGTGAGATACAAACTTCCGCCAAATTTTGGTCTTCCGCCAAAATTTCGTCTTTTGCATCAAGAGGGCAACCGCTGTTTCTTTACAAGGCAGATTCAAATCTTTTTTATTGGTTGTAATTAAATTTTATCCAAATTTATAAAATCAAATATAACAATTTAGAATTAACAAGTGGAAAAATGATCTGTTAAAAATAAGTTTTTATAATTTTATGATAAAAACGTTTTAATTACTAAACATAAAAATTTAATTACTAAATATTATATATTGCTTCTTGATCATTACTTCTTAATTATTAATATTAATGATTTGTTCTTAATTATTTATTGTTACAAATTAATTATTTAATACTAATTATTATTATATATTACTTATTATACTAATTACGAATGTTAGATAATAATTAATAAAACTTATTTATTGATTATTAATTATTTAATGAAAATAATTAATACTATTTATTAGTTATTATAATTAATATTTAATTATTAATTATTGTGGATTGATTATTAATTATTGTTAAGTATTAAATATTACAGACTGATTATTAATTATTACTTCCTAATTGATTATTAATTGTAATTATTAGTTATTAATTTTAAATAATCAACGTAAATGTATTAAATATTAATTATTAGTTGTTAATTATATTAAAATATAGTCATATATTACAACAGTCAAAAAGTAAAAGTTGTGATAGGCTTTTATTACAACTGTCAAAATAACACAGTTGTTAAAAATAAGTTTATTACAACTTTTCTGGGAAAAAGTTGTAAAAAAACATATATTACAACAGTGCTTTTACCACCGTTGTAAAATTAAAGTTGTAATATGGTGTTTTTGTTGTAGTGACTAATTCATTCAAAACATTTCATCATTTAGGACGAAAAAGAGAATGTAGACCACAAGCATTACGGCATTTACTTCACATGTGAATATTTTTTTTCATCTTTAACAATGCATGGGAAAATGATTTCATATGTAATTAGTTATATTCTTATGCTGAAATCATATGTTGTTACTTTAATTTTTATTTATAAGTCGTGACACTTATTTTTCTTTTTAGTTTAAATTTTCGTTTTTATATCTAATTTCTTTTAGTAAATAACGTTTATTTGTTTGATCACATTTCTAAGAAATATTAGAATATATAATGTTTGAAAATAGACATGTTAATTAGAAGTTTATTTATTATATTCTATATTTTTGTTAATATTAGTGTTACCCAGCCTTTTGGTCTGGCTATTCCAGACCGCTAACACATGTATGACCAAACTACTGAACCAACCATTATCACAATTCTCCAAATTCTCTACAAACCAACCTCAACAACCCCTAACACCTTCAAACCATCACCGCCTATACCGAATTCCAGAATAAATCAAGACCAAAACTGTTAACATACCATTGTTACAAACACCTAACAACCTGTGCAGTTAAAGCGCTTAAAGGTTCTATAGCGATGGAGGTGCAAAAAGTTATAGCGGGGATAAAACGGAGAAATAACGGGGATATAGTGGAAGCGCAAAAAGGTTCATTAAATGTTGCAACCAAATATTTTAAAATAATTAATAATCATTCCCACATTGTGTATGTAGAATAAAACCAATACTGATTAATCTTATATAATCAAACCAAAGAATGTCATGATTACGCACACTAGATTTGATGACTATAATAGATTTCTATAATACATTAGACACTTATGCCTTTAAATTAGCTAGTTACACTAACTTTATTGATTTTTTTTTTTTTACAAAGAGAACTAGTCAAATCAAGCTTTGCATATTTATACTGCTAAAGTGAGTGATAAAAAAACCTTGTTTTAGCGGATGCAACGAAAAATAGTGGGGCTAAAAGCGGTTCTACTATTCATAAATGCTAAATTGAAATAGCGTAGTAGTTCAAGAGTGCTACAAGCTATAACAGAGATTTTGTGAGGCTTTAGCGGGGCTTTAACTATATAGCTAACAGCTGAAGCTCTACATACACACCTCCCTACAACTCAATCATTGATAATCACTAAAGCATCTTCCTTACCCAATTCTGCCTACTTGATTTCATTATTCTCTTGCTCCTACGACACCCTAAATCCATGCTTAGAGCAATATATTGACATTCGAACCATCACATTATGCACAAAGTCCCAAAATGCAAATCTATTACCACGACCACACAAACTCCGAACAACATCACACCTACTCACCTGCTGCCAATCAAGTTCAAACACCCATCATGACTTTATTCAATTCACTATTGAGTATCGAGTGTCTCATCGTGGAGAACAAGGAGTATTCGAGGGTTGCTCAAAAATTTGGTTGTGCAACTCGAAGGTGGCAGGATTGGTGGACTAGGATGGTTCTCGGTGGGTAGCAGAAATAAGGAAAAATCGCAGTAGGTTGTAAGCCGATAGGAAGACATGCGAGATGAGAGTGGAGTTCATTATAGTGGTGCAGAGGTACGTCAATAAGGATGTGGGGGAGAACCGATCGATTTTGGGGAAGAGGAGTCTTTTTCTTCCAATCTGAAATTATGAATAAAGTGAAAAGATAAAATAGGGAAGGAGTACAAACATGGGTGAACGCTATTCTTATGATAACTTTGAACAAGTATGATAAGTTCTGAGATTTTAATTATACATACTGGTTTTTTTTCAAGTGATATGTATATTTTTAAACACAAATCAATACACAATCAAATTTACAGGCTCAAGAATGTGGATTAGATACAGATTAAGTTAATTAAATAAATCTCATTTGTTTTTGTGCGTTTTACACCCGAAATCAAAGATTCAGGAAAACAAACTTTCAAATTTCACGAAATACTGCTATTCTTAGAAGGTTATCTAGTAATTTTAGTCCAAATTCGTCTAAATTCCGATAACATTAATTCTTAATGATTTATTGGATAATTAACTAAATTGATGCGAATGGAATAACCTTGTGCAATTTATCATGAATTTTGTTCCTTCCCTATGTCTAATTAAACGTATCTCAGACACTAAATATCGTAATTTAATTTATATTTTAAATTTGACGCTGATTACGACCTATCGGTTGTCGCTACCGCCAATCGATTGCATAAATAGATTTAAGCAGAGCGAGCGAACTTAGATGTTTTCGTTATATAACTATTTAGATCACTTCTATATAATATATTTAAATTTTGAGAATCACTGTTTTATTAATAATCGATTCCATATTTGTTTCAGCAAATAAGTTCTAACTGTAACATATTATTTTAAATTCTATAAATTTTCAAACAAACATACAAGTTTAAGTTTTTATTTTGTAACCAAATTCATACTTCCAACATGAATTAAATTTTTAAGTTTCTAACTTAAATTTTAGTTATCAATATTCACTCAAAACATTAGATTTCTGTTAACTATATTAATTTAAAACAATCTAATTTTCGAGTCGTTACAGTTATACGTACGCATTTTGTGACATTCCATGTCCCTTAACGTCACCCATATGCGGATACGCTAAGTTCTGTGAAGCATTTAGGTATAAAGTAACAACATAGAGGCTACAATTCACAAGACATAAATATAAAACACAGCATAATTTTTTTAAAACATTTATTAAATCAGCAGTCAAATCATAGTACTTATTACATTTCAAAAACACTAAATATTTATCATCATAAAAACATACATACTGTCTCGAGAAAAATATCAGAGTACATAAGTAAAAACACAAAAGTTATCGCTCTCACAAATCAATACAATGATCAAAAGACAAGAACTAAACCAATACATGAAGAAAGAAAGAGTCTGAATCCGAGCTGAACCAAATAGTCAAGAATCCATGCTAAGACCCCCCTCCCTACGAACCTAGGGGGAAAAGGAAGAGAGAAGGAGAAAACAAACTAGATTGGATACACGTCTGGTGAGTTCTAGTAATTTTTAGCATGAGCATAAGATAAGGAAACATTAAATAGAAGAATATATCTAAGAGTAATGGACATAAACGCATAAGTAAAATAGTAGAAAAGATAAACGCTAATAAAGATAGGCTTCACATTCATATCCGAAATTTGCTGCACCAACTATCAAAATACCATAATTAGGCATTACCTAATTTCTACCCGTTGATTGGCTTCTTTACCCAAATGTGAATAACCTGTGCCAGCTATGGAATTCGGGGTTATCAATCCAAAGTTCCAAAATCATCAATTAAAAGGACATGGTAGTTAATCAAAGGCATTACAACGGCTTGTCTTCACCAATCGTAACGATGCACGCTCATCGTTCCGCTAGAACGCGTCCATTCCCACCTCGTTTGAACCACTTACTATCAAGTTCAGTAAAGCGTACCCTAGCCTTTACCTAGTGCGAGACTCCGTAATAACAAAGTGATACTGAATGATACGAGTTCCCAGACAAACATGCATTTGACACAAGTCACCTCTAGACTTGGCCCCCATTTTATAACTAGGATTTCATTATACTAATAGGCCTCTTATCTTCCACAATCAGCCTTGTGCTGTAGGAAAGGACTAATCTACGAGCCCCTTATCTTCCCAATCAGCCCCATGCTGCCTAATGAACTCCCTCGATATTAGCTTATTAATCTCATAAAATTTAACTTAATACATTTAATTCATTAATAATCCCAACAAAACCACATGTTATATTCTTAGGTTGTAATTAACATTTTTAATTAATGTAATCTATTTGTATAACCCTTTTCCCCATGTTATTTAATGTCCAATTTAGTGCAATTCATTCCAATTTACATGTTTTCTGATTACATGTTACTTAATGTCCGATTAAGTATAACTTATTGCAATTTATAAGTTTGAATATTTTTCAATTAAAATTTATCCCAATTTACATTCCTTTACTGAATATAATATTCACTAATTTCTTACATGCCAAAATTTTCTTTTTTAGTTTACATTCCATATTATCCTAAATTTTACACAAATTAATAGATAAAGGCCTATGCTCAGCAAAAGAAGAAGAAGAAGGAGAATTGGTCTAGGCTACTCGTAAGGTCTAGACTCAGAAATAAACGAAATAAATAAAATAGGGCATTACAAGACTATAAATAAAATCATAACTGAAAAAGAGATAAAGAAGAAGAATTTCTTATAATTGAATAAACAACTTAAAAAGAATAAACATAGACAGCAATTAGATTGTTGCAACTTGCATAAAATAAACTTATCAACACTGTAAATGTAAGATTGGTAGATTTAAACTATGTTACTGTAAAGTTTTTCTTATATATATAATTGATCTAAAAATCACATAAAACTCAAAGAGTAAAGATTGCAAATCCATAAAAGGTCTTGGAAGAAGAAGAATCCCTCGGATCTACATTTGGATAATATTTCTCTTTATTTTCCCAAATTTTATTTTATTTTAGAACATAGTGGAGTGGAGGCTGAGAGAATGAAGAAGAAGTGTGGGGAAAAATGAGGAGTACCTACAAATTTATAGGCGTAGAAGGATAATATAAGCCTTAGGATTTTAGGTTTTCAATCTCAGCTCTTAAAAACACGTCAGCAAGAAGACTCCAGAAGCATACAATGTTATCGGTTTCGTGCCAGGCATGAAATTGTGCCTGACTTGTTATGGGTTGACCCACCTTACCTATGTGGGTCGATACAGGGTCGACCCACATGGGTCATGGGTTGACACAGGGTATGACCAATGTTAAAGTTGAAATTTGTCCTCAACACCAAAGGTGCATGAAACACACTTCACCAATCCGATAAAGAAAAAAGTAAAGTGAGGCTGCAATCAAGGATGTACTAATATGATAAAAGTAAGAACATGGAGTTTTTATAGTGGTTTGATCCAACGAGGACCTACGTCCACTTTCATATAAGATTCCATTATCAATATGTTCATTACAAGATTTGGTTCGCTCTTACAACAAGTTTAATCACTCTCTCTCACTCATAGATCTCACTTGAATCCATTAAGAATGATGGAGAAGTAAAATTTCCAGCGGAGATATAGCATGATTAGGTAGGAATCGGAAGGATATCTCTAAATGCTTGGACTTGGATGATGAGGCTTCATCACATAGATCGCTTAGATGTATTTGATGGAAGTCCTGACCATTCAACGATTGAATCTTCACTCGATGGTGATGATGAGTGTTAGAATCCTTTAAAATGGTTATGGATAGATTTCAGCAGCACTTCGTGGCGATTCCCCTCCCCCCCCCCCCCCCCCAATGAAGAAGTGAGGGGGTATTTATAGGTGATTTTTGGACCAGGTGGCAATTTAGTAAATATCTTGAACTTTCCCTTAAGTCGTTGGGCGAGCTAAAGGGCTTCAAGAGGACCTCTTGCGGTCTAAGACATTACGGCACGAGCTAAAAGGAATGGAAAGGGCTATAATCCCCTTTGTTAGATGACGGCGCGGGCTAAGGGATGTGGAACGACCCAAGCTCTTTTGATCACAGACAAAGCGGGCTAAGGAGTTTCTGCGGGCTAAAAGCTTTAAAGATCCACAACGAGCTAACATTGGGGCGACCCAAAAATTTCCGCAGGCTTAAAGGATGTGCGACTTAAAGCGATTCTGATGGTCTAAAAGGCAGAACAAGCTAAGAAATCTGGTCAATTGAAAGAATCTCAATGTCCCAATAGGGCTTTTGCGACCTAAACATGCTTATTACTTTTTGAACTTCATTTCATGGGTTAACATTTACCCCTCGAAGTTTGTGTTTATCGAAGATATTACAGGCTTCGACTTGAATAACGTAGTTGTGTGCTAGGTCATATTAATTGTTAAGCCGTGCTTTATTTTAGACCGTTACTCGCTTTAAGTCGCACAATTCCATGGATCGCTATTGGGCCTTGAACTTTAAACTTGAGCTCAGCTCGCTTAACACTCTGCACCTATATATTTCTCATCTTAGGCCGTGACCTTTTCTCTTACCCCTTCTTCTAATTCCAAACTCATTAATGACGGATCTCTGAAGTCGATTACACTTCGGCTGATGCCTCAGACTTAAAGCAAGCTCGATCCAAACATTATTGATTCTCCCAACAGGTTCAATCTCAACAAATCCAGTTGATTCAAAGATCATTCCAACATTTAATTGATCCACGTTCGAGTCACTTTGCCATCGAAAATCAGGTTTGACTTCGCCCTTCTTATCCCTAAACTTTAGTTTGATTTAAGGATCCTTATTTACTTGTGATGTTTTCAAATTGAATTCGATCATATTGGAAGTTGATTCGGTGTAAATGAAGTGTATATACAAATTGGGTGATGAACACGTTGTAATGATGATTCATTGCAGTTTGATCATGATTTTCTGTGTCGTGCAATCTTCGTTGTTAACCTGTGATTACAATTCGTAGATCCGACCTATCTTGAATATTTAATAGTCACGGCGCCTTTGTTGAATGTTTTAGATCGTACTTTAGGATTTGGGAAACGATATCATTGTTTGGGTCGCTAGGATGCGTTTAGGCTTTAGGTCATGATCAAATTACACTCTTGTTTAGGTTCCTCCGACTTCTTTAAGCTTTAGGTCATGATTCCTTTATTATGTTTTAAGTCGTTATACCAGCTCAAGGGCTTGGGTCGTCTTTAGCTATAGCTTTTAGGTCATACACGACCTAAAAACTATGAATAAAGGAACAATTTAAGGTCTTGATTTGTTTTTGCAACCTAAAGCACATGTCTATACTTTTAGATCGTTCATGTATTATTGGGTTTTAAGTTGTTTGAGTAGTTCAAAATTTCGGACAATGTGGAGGCCTAAAGGCTTCAATCTTCAAAACGGCCTAGAACTACTAACCTTTAGAATGATCTAAAACTTAAACTCTCATAAAACGACCTAGAATTTCAATTTACTTTGAACGACCCAAAACTTTGAATGGTGCATAACGACCCAAAGCATTAAAGATTTAAACTAGCTGCCTTGAGCACCCTACAACTCACACATTGTTGATAACTCATATCACCAGCAAGAAGCAGGTTAATCTGGTTCGAGAACAACCCATGTTATCACGTTTTAAGTCACCATTCAAAGGTGTTAAATCGTTTAAGCAATCAAGGTTCTTAGGTCGTTTATGACTTTTAAACCACGTAGCGACCTAAAGCTTTGATTCATATTACGACCTAAACCTTCGGAACCCTAGAATGACTTAAAACCTCTGGAACGGCTTAAGTTTTGTGCTTTTACAACTACACTTGAGAATGCACACACTCCACCTTGTTTTCCTTTGACTTGTTTATGAATGTAGTCGTTTGTGTAGAATGACCACTAGGCAGCGATCACGCGATCAGACTGAAGGGTCATCCTCCGCTCAAGACGATCTCCCTACGGAAACTGCTACTCCCCAACCTTTTCCAATACCAGTTCCTTTAACTAGCTTAGCAACACACATACGTTCTACAGCTTTGGATCAAGAGCATTTTGAACAATTGTGTGGTCAATTCGGTATTCCAATTACAGACGCAACTTTGTCAGATGAGGGTGTGTTTGCTTATCAACCTCCGGCTGAATATGTAACGGTAAACTGGTATATGTTAGCAGTTGGTGGTGTTCCCCCTTTTAACCCTTTCATAAGAACAATCCTGAACCATTTGGCCATTGCTCCTTTCCAACTGCACCCGAATGGCTATACCATCCTTTTGGGGCTTTATATCCTTTTTATGCAAGTTAAGGGGCATGAGCCAACCTTCCCAGAGATTTTCTACTTCTGTTCATTTAGGAAAAGGAAAGACACCCCATATTTTATACATGTTGAGGGTGATCGCAGGCTTATATCCAACTTACCAGAGAGTGTCTCAGGATACCTAAATCGGTTTTTCTTCATCCAATGCCCTGAGTCTTTCTGCGGGTAATGGACAGAAAGAGGTAAACACATTCTACGAATAGTCTTATCTCACTTTGCTTTGATAACAGAACCTTATAAAACCCTTTTTTTTATAGTTTCCCCAGTCCCAATTAAAGATAACAAAGCATCTGCCTTACTCAAGGCGGTACTTGAAACTCTGAAAGCTGTTGACGAGACTAAGAGGAGTAGAAGAGTTTTAGTTACAGAATCGTTACTCCGACATTATGAACTCCTTTATCCCTTGAGAAATTTTCCTACTAAGGGAGGACCTCCAACTGCCATACCAAATCCTGTAAACCCTGATATTGGAGCCTCGGGTGACGGTAATGATACTCAAGATCAAACCATCTGTCAAGACCCTATCATTGACCCTTCCCTAAGAAAGTGTTCAGAGCCTGTCAGTGGCAGAATACTTCCCTCAACAATGACTGTGAATAAGGACGAAAATTTTAACCATCATGAGGGTAGGGATCCTATAACGTCGGCTGAGCAGGTTGGAAAAGAAAATGCCTCCCCGAACTCTGAGTTAGGGACAGAATCCGAACAGGTCGAGAGGGATAACATGGAAGCGAATATTTCAGACCTTGAGCATTAGATTGATTACGTCAGGGATGGTGAGACCTCATTAGAGATTGACCCAAACATCGAAATAAAAACTGGGGATCCCCTCATACAAAACGTAAAGGAGAAGATTCTACAGGTACCTTTGATAACTTAGGGGATCTTAATACAACTAAATATCTTAGCCAAGATGACGTTGCTACCCAGCCTCTCAATCCACAAACCATAGAAGCCACGATAAGAGATGCTGCCACCACTGAGCCAGGAAAATATCTCGCATCACCTGAAATCTTCTTAGATTCTACCAAGAAAATTGGTTCGTCGAGTGGCAATGCTTTAGAAAACATGTCTAATGCTCATATGTTTTTTTTTTTAATAATTCTTCAGACCCAACTAGAAAAACCGTTCTGCTAGCATGAGCTTATTTTTAGAAAAAAATTCTAACACATGATATTTCCAATGATCATATCTTGTAGTTGGCCCTGAGTGCTTTGTAATTCAATCATCGAAATTCACCTTGTTCTTATTTCAGGTGGTTCAGATATGTATAAGAAGCGTACATCGGGTTTTAGCAAGATCGGACTTCAGCAAGAAAAGCAAAGCTATCGATCCAAAGCACTTGTTATACCTTGATCCCCCACGAGCATCTCATCGTCAACGCCACCCTCCTCTACCCTCGAAACCTTCTGATAAAACTTTACCCATACCAGAGCCAAGCTTGTCTATGGAGCAAAGGCGTAGGATACGGGAGGAAGAGGAGGAGGAAGCGAGAAGACGCACTTGGCTCATTGAGGATTCTTTTATTGACAAGAGTCGGAGGAAGAAACGTGGAAGGGATGAACTAGGGAAGAGTGGCCCACATAAACATTCCCGAAAAGAGAAGCTTCCCATTAGGCCCCGAGTGGTTCCATCTTCAGGCCCTTCCGGTCCTGCACCTGAGGTTTATTCTCTCATTCATAGGCCTCGTCATGATCTCGGACCAGTAAGTGATCCTCTCGCCGCAAGACTCCCAGGTTGGAATTTAACAGGGCTTATATTTGATCGTGATGTGAGTTTAACTAATGACGATGATCTGTCCGAAGAGGTAAATGCAGTGATAAGGCAAACACATATTCAGCTTGATAATGCCAAGAGCCAGCTTGAGACAAAGTGGAATATCGTTAAATACAGTGCCAGGAAAAAGTTGGGTGAGTGGAAAAAACTTGTTGATGATCTCCAAAAACGCCATGACACTAATCTTGCCAAAATTGCTGAATTGGAGAATGACAAGATAAAATGGGAAAAGGTTTGGAATCTCGTGACACTACCATTGCGGTTCTCAATAAAATAATTGCGGAGTTTAAAGCATCGGATAGTGAAAACAGGAGACTCCTAGAAGAACTTGAAGCTGCCAAGCAAAGAGAGAAGGAGGTTTTAACTGCCAAATGAAATACTGAGGCTACACTATCTGTTGAAAAGGATTTTTCCAAACAGTATCAAGACGAGGTTGTTCAACTCAGAAAATCCATCGATTCTTTAAAGGTTTCCAACCAAACATTGATGGCTAAAACTGAATTACTTGAGAAAGACAAAGCAACTGCTGAGGAAAAACTTAAAGAAATCATGGATGAGGCCGAAGATGACATGTTCCGATTTTATGTCTTTAGCATCTTGAATCGCAGGAGTTTGAGCTACTTAGGTGACAACTTTGCCACCACTTTGGCGCACGTGTGGGAATGAGTGCTTGAGATCAATGGTGACAAATGTAGTGAGGACGAACTCATTGATAGACTTGTGGATGAAAAGTCTAAACAGGCTCTAGTAGAGGGAAAGATTCAATTAGCAACTGAGAAAGCCGGTACTTCAGGAGAGCAAATTCAGAACCAACCTAATATCAGTCTTCCCACTGATCCTGTGGACCCCGATGCCCTTAGCTCGTAGACACTAGCTAACCCTCGTGACACTCCCAAGGAGAAAGATAGGGCTACTGAGAAGGACGCCACTTTAGAGAATGTTACTAAAGAGCATAGTGGAGATGACGGGGCTGGAGATGAAAATACTGAAAATTGGGGAATTGAGCATAGGGAAATCCAGTAAAAACTTCTAGATGCAGGTAAAATTGAAACCAACTACACCATATCATACTTAGAATCCATTTTTGATTCACCCGAGTCCCTTGCCTATTATGCTTGTTGTTTCCATAACCTAGGTTTAATCTCACCTTTATCTTCTCCCATTATGGGAAATGCTACAACAATTGAAGCTGCTATAACTGATTCACCCTTAATGACCTTTCCTCTCACGTCCATTATTATTCCCCCTCCTCCTAGTAATACTCCCCTGCCCATGATTACAGCTCTCGGGTCTCAGGATGCAAGGATTGGTGTTTTCCCAGATTTAGATGACGTTGACTGCAATCTTTGTGAAGACCTTGGGGCCACCGAGACAGATGAAAGCCCAAAGGATGTTGCTAAGGATAAAGGCAAGAAAGATGCCAAGCCCACATCATCCAAGTAGCTTAAGAAGAAGGAGAAAAAGAAAGACACAGAAGCAATTACTTTATCTTCTCAGGAAACTCCGAGTAACGTGGAAGAAACCCCTCCCCCTGCTTTCAAAAAACCAGCTTTAAGGTCGAGTGACAGGAAGAAGTAATAGTACTTGGTGCTGACTTATTTTGCTTTCAAGATATTATTTTCATATGATGTATTCAGACCTGTTGTATATGCAGGTACCGGTCCCTGCTTACTACTTCATATTTCTATGTATCTAATACTTTTGTGTTGGATGTACGGTTCTATGACTTGATGACTTCGTTATCTGACTATGTGATGCTGAGATGAAATTGTGTTCCGCTTTCTGTACATAGGATTTTATTTCTAGCCTTGTCGTACCCTCTTGTTCTGCATTCCACACTTGTTTTCTTTTTATGCTTGCATCGGGAATTCCTCATATTTCAAGTCTCTCTGTTTCGCAATGTTCATGACTATGTGGTGTTTTTCCATAAACTGGGCTTTTACTCTGCAACGAATCATTATTGGCTGGGTATACCTAACCAATTTTACTATTGAACTTCCTTGATTCAGGCTAAAGCAATTTTTGATACTTCTTATTCCTTGAACAATCACCTTTGTGTTTATCACGGCATCGAAACTTTCAAGTTTGCTATGGTCATTTCAAGGCTCGACTTCATTGGTTAGGGCAACCCTTGCAAATGTTAGACCTTTACTCTAAGATTGTGACGAATTTGTGGTATGTTTTAAGAGGCGAACATCATTAAAAAAAATTAATGTGGTGGTAATGCCTCCATACCAAAATTTTGCCACATTCTTTAAAGGTTAAACATTACATTTCATGATCGACTTCGCTTGGAATCTTTTGGTCATGTGTTTTTGCCGCTGCTGAATTTCTTGGCATGGTCATAGCTTGAAGATTCCAATATGGTCAGTTGAGCTTACACTTTCTACGGAGATGTATTCCCATTTTCGTGCCCCTGTTCGAGAGGTCTTATGTTTTTTCCTCTAAAGAGGTATTTGTAAACCCATTATCGTTGTGACTGAATGACTCGGCCACTTGTAGAATTTGTAGGGCGCCTCCAAGGAGGTCTTTGGTTCCGTCGCTAACCGAATTTGGAAGACCCGGCATATGACCGGATGCCCCGGTAGGGGTCTTTTGAAATCCGCCAGTAACTGGGTTTGGAAGACCCAGAATCAATAGTTGGATTTGGAAGACCCAACATCTGATCGGATGCCTCTCAAGAGGTCTTTTAGAACTCAGTGTTTATATCGTTATCCGGCCATGTATCAATCGCGTTGATGATGAACCGAGTGCCCCTCGAGGAGGTCTTGGGTTTAAAAGCCCAGCGTTTGTCGTAATTGGACCATGTAATCATGGTACTAACGATCGACTGGTTGCCCCTCGGGGAGGTCTTTGGTTTGAAAGCCCAGTGTTTGTCGTAATCGGACCATGTAATCCATGGTACTAACAATCGACTAGGTGCCCCTCGGGGAGGTCTTTGGTTTGAAAGCCCAGTATTTGTCGTAATCGGACCATGTAATCATGGTATTGACGATCGACTGGGTGCCCTTCGTGGAGGTCTTTAGTTTGAAGTTGCATTGTTCCACACGACAGATGCTAGTTCATTTATCGGGCTTTACCACGATTTGTTAGAACTAGGGCCAGGAACCTTGCAACTAAAAAGGTGGCCCTTCGGTGAAACTTAAGACTTTGCTTGTAGCTTTGAACATTACACCATTTAACCATTCAATCCCTGGTGTCTCTTTCTTGCATTTCTATGTTGCACATCATTGAGTTGATTGCAAATGACGTTTTAAGCACTAAGCAATGGGTGTTTGAGCTATCCCGATTAGTTATCCCGAGCTATCCCAACCGTGATGTGCTTCGGTAATCACCAAGTCTTGTTAGGCCAAAAATGTGTTAAAGCTCTTTTAGAGGACCTGCAATCAAAATCGAGCCTTAGAAGGAATTTGTGAATGCACAATTTAGGCAAGTAACGTAATTCCTTTCATTTATATGTACAAGGTTCATAATAATGTTGCATTGTATTTTCAATACATGATGTTTACAACTTTCTCAGAACGTATAAAAGAAACAACAAGTGAAGTTGCGATGGATGTTTATAGTATTTCATGCTCTTGAAAGTTAGATTTTTCCCATCGCTTTCAGCTCCAGTGTGTTATCTAAAGAAAAAAATTTGCTTATCATTCTTTCTTCTCTTTCTTCCCTGCCTTTGCAAGTTCAGCTAGATAACACTCCCTAGCGGCCTATCGGTTGCCTTTGACTATACCATCCCCGTTTTCAGTAGGAAATTTCATCGTTAGGCACCACAGAGCCATTGTTATTCTAAATGTTGTGAGGGTTGGTCGTCCTAGGAGAGCGTTACAAATAGACAACTCACTAACTACGACAAAATCTTGTCTCTTTGCAGCCTTTTTCCCCCTTTCACCGAACTCAATAAGCAGGTTGACAACACCAATTGGCTGAACAGCTTGTCCTGTAAATCCCTGGATTTTGTTCTCGCAAGCCTTCACATCTTTGACGGAGAATTTCATCTTATGAAAGGCATTGATGAAAAGGACATTGATGGACGCCCCATTGTTAACTAAAACCCTTCCGACACTGGCAGGACCTAAGCTTATGGTTATTACCATTGGATCCATAGTTAGGGTTGTCAAGCCCTTCGAATCTCGGTCTCTAAACACAATGTCACCCCAGGGAGACCTTGGTATCTTTGCTGAGAAAGGTTCGTTCATGACCATGAGTTCTTCTCCTTTCGGGAGGTTCTTTATCCCATTAGCGTATTTCACGATGTTCCCCCAGTTTCTTCTGGCCGGGTATGGAGCTTCTGAAATGGTGTTAATGATCAACCTCGGCATGACGGCATTTGCAGCATTCTCACTTTTCCTCGGTTGTCCGGCGGATATTCCCTGGCTTTGAGGAGCTCGAGTATTTTGTGGATTCTTTGTGTACTACTGAAGTCTGTTCTTCCTTATCATTTCTTTGATTAGACTCTTTAGATGTCTACACTCATTTGTGCTATGCCCTGGCTGGTTATGAAATCGACAGAATCTACCAGACTTTATAGCTACATCGCTAACCATTGTTTGTTTCAGTACTGGGTATTCTTTAGTCTCCTTGGTGGCCATGAAAATGTTTTCCGCTGTATCGTTTAAGGGAGTTAACTCCGAGTTCTTGAAGAAGCATAACTTTTTGTTGGCTCGGTTATCTTTCCCATCATTACCCTGTTTCTGACTTCCAGGGTTTTCTGGCCATTTTCTGCATCATTGTTCTTCTTTTCGGGTTGTACACTGCTTTCCGGAATATCCATGGTATAGGCGGGATCTTCGTCCACGCCTATGTATTCTTCTGCTTTATCAAATAATTCCTCAAGTGTACTCAACTTCTTCTTTTTGATCCACCGCCCGAGCTTAGTCTTTTTGCTTATAGCCCGCTTTAAGGCCATGGCTCATAATTGCCTACCTCGGCAACAACAGTATTGAAGCGATTGAGAAAGGCCCTGATTGGTTCTCCCAGTCTTTTCTCAAGCTCATTCAACTCCATAACATCTCGCATCTTTGTTGCTTGGAGCCTGAATTGCTCTCGTAATAATTTGTCCAAGGTAGCAAAGTCATCTACAGATCTGGGTGGTAGCATTGTGAACCAAAGCAATGCCACACCTTCGAGATAAGTAGGAAAGTATAAGCACTTCAACTAATCAGTGGCACGTGCCCCGTCCATATGCTGATCGTATTTGAACAGGAATATGTTGGGATCACTTGTTCCATTGTAAGCTTGGACTGCTGGTGGTTTAAATTTGTTTGGGTATGGTGCCATCTTTATCCTTTCTGTAAGTGGGGTTTTGGTAGGAGCAAACCCCCAATCTTTCTCATCATCCGGCCTCTTCGAGGCCTTTTCCATAATTCCGCGCACCATGTTCGTTATGCGTTCTTCTTCGTTGAGCCGGACTATGGGGCAAACGCCTTCATCCCTGTCGGATGTTTGCCTACGCAAACGGTCGTGGCCTGGAATCTGGGGACCTTCGCCTCCTTCTTAGGGAGGTGCCCCTTTGGTGGCACCGAGCACTTGTCGAGAAGTCGCTTTATTGGAACGGTCGCGTGTTTGAGGCTTTGCTTCCTTTCCAGGACCGTTGGGATATGCGACCTTATGGATGGAATTTCCTCGATTCGAACTCGAAGAAGAGGAAGCCGCATCTTCCGTGTGGCCCATCTGAGCAGACTTAGCTCGAACGGTTTCCATGGTGGCTTTGGCCGTAGCAGCTTGCACGGCGAACATTACTTCAAGCCTTTTCATCATAGCTTTATTTGCAATGTCCATTTGGCATGCTCAACTGGCCGCCACTTCATCAAGATCCCTCCTCGTCACCGCTTCTCAGGCCTTATAGGTTTCTCCATGCTCAAATTGGTTGGTGGGAGGAGTGTTCTCTTTGTCGGTGGCATTATCATCATTCTCGACATTTTAACTTATGACCCTATTTGGTGGTCTACTAGGTTTACCCATAGTTTTAGGCAAAGACTTGAGTTAAATCGTAGTGAGATGGACTTAGACTCTTAATGCAAGGTCTTGAACCTTATGAAAGAGTGTAAGAGAACAGAAGATGGGCGCCAAATGTTGAAGTTGAAATTTGTCCTCAACACCAAAGGTGCATGAAACGCACTTCACCAATCTGGTAAAGAAAAAAGTAAAGTGAGGCCTCAATCAAGGATGTACTAATATCATAAAAGTAAGAAACGGAGTTTTTATAGTGGTTCGATCCAACGAGGACCTACGTCCACTTTCATATAAGATTCCATTATCAATATGCTTATTACAAGATTTGGTTCGCTCTTACAACAAGTTTAATCACTCTCTCACTCATAGATCTCACTTGAATCCATTAAGAATGACGGAGAAGTAAAATTTCCAGTGGATATATAACATGATTAGGTAGGAATCGGAAGGATATCTCTAAATGCTTGGACTTGGATGATGAGACTTCATCACTTAGATCGCTTAGATGGATTTGATGGAAGTCTTGACCATTCAATGATTGAATCTTCACTTGATGGTGGTGATGAGTGTTAGAATCCTTTAAAATGGTTGTGGATAGATTTCAGCAGCACTTTGTGGCCATTCCCCTCCCTCCCCCCCAATGAAGAAGCGAGGGGGTATTTATAGGTGATTTTCGGACCAGGTGGCAATTTAGTAAATATCTTGAACTTTCCCTTAGGTCATTGGGTGAGCTAAAGGGCTTCAAGAGGACCTCTTGCGGTCTAAGACATTGCGGCATGAGCTAAAAGGAATGGAGCGCGCTGCAGTCCACTTTGTCAGATGACGGCGTAGGCTAAATGATGTGGAACGACCCAAGCTCTTTTGATCACAGGCAAAGCGGGCTAAGGAGTTTCTGCAGGCTAAAAGCTTTAAATATCCACAATGAGCTAACAATGGTGCGACCCAAAGATTTCTGCGGGCTTAAAGGATGTGCAACTTAAAGTGGTTTTGATGGTCTAAAAGGCAGAAAGAGCTAAGAAATTTGGTCAATTAAAAGAATCTCAACGTCCTAAAGGGGCTTTTGCGACCTAAACATGCTTATTACTTTTTGAACTTCATTTCATGGGTTAAAAACCAAGTCATGGGCTAGGTCGCCAATTACACTGTTGATTTTGCTTGATTATTTATTTAATTTCTTGTTTAAATTTCAAACTTTAACTGATCATAACTTGTTCATTTTTTGTCTATTTTATGCAAACTAAAAGTTTATCGAAGTCAGAATTTCGTAACGGACGCAACGGTGAAATCCTTTTTGCAATCTGAATTTTATGTTAATTAATATATGTTTTATTACTCTTTTCTAGTTAATTATTATTTATTAAAATTCGGGGTGTTACATTCACCCCTCCTTATAGGATTTCGTCCCCCGAAATCTCCAAGGCTTACAGAATGTTATGAATGTTATCAACCATTATCTACACCCATCTACCCAACCATCAACCACTGACAGCCATTGTCCTTAGATTTTCTAGTGTTTTTCATGAACATATGCAAAGGTATCATGTATATGTCCCTAAGAAATTGCAAAAAATCAGGCGGTCCACTAATTCAGTTGACCTCCTTAATGCAATTCATGTTTGTTTCATGCATCCAATATGTATGCAAAGGAATCCTAATGATACATATACAGTTCTATATATGTGCAATAACCATTCATCAAAATGAAACATTCAAGTGATGATTCGACAAATTTTCATCCATATTTAAAATAAATTAAAATGCACACACATCCATATGCAATATGTAAGTGTCCTAGTTCAGCCGATCCCTAACTGATGCCTAGTGTAGGTATATGCATGATGCATCTACTACATCTACTGCATCCACTAGCAAACACTCGCATCCATGTGAATCCCTTCAACCATAATATGTTCTATTAAAATGTTTTAAACCATTTCCTACCATCCATACGCTTCTACCTAATACTTATGATTCAAACGATAGGATAAATAGATTCAAATTCGAAGCTTAGGAAAGGAAAGTGCGTACTCTTAAAGAAAGAAGGTAAAGAAGCGCAAATCCAATCTTCTGGTTCCCAAGTCGCGTTGTCGCTATCTACTCCCCACTTGATCTATACTAGGTTGATCTCTTTATTTCGTAGCTTTTTAACTTCAATTCCAAGTATCTGCGTAGAAGCTCTCCTGACTAATGTCTCCCTCTCTACCTCGATGTCCTCGAGGGTACTCGGCTCAACTAATACTACGGAATCATGTAGACACTTACATAAGTGTGAAACATGAAACACATGATGAACTCTTGCCAGTCTCTCCAGTAGTATAACTCTGTAGGCCATCTGACCAATCCTCTCTATTATAGGGAATGACCCTACAAACCTCGGCGACAATTTCCCTATTTATCCAAACCGAATAACACTCTTCAAAGGAGATACCTTAACAAAGGTCATATCTCCTACCTCAAACTCTAAGTCTGTCCTCCACTGATCTGCATACAACTTCTACCTGTCCAGAGATGGCTTCGTTTTCCTTCAAATAAAATCTATCTTCTCTGAGGTCTTTCTAACCATGCTAGGTCCAAGTAGAAGTCTATACATGGATTCCCACCAACATGTAGGTGATCTACAGGGTCATCCATATAGTGCCTCGAAGGGAGCCATATCAATACTTGTTTTATAACTGTTATTATATGCGAACTTTACTACTAGAAGAAGCTCCTCCAAAGTCCCTCTGAAGTCTAGGATACACAGCAGCAACAAATCCTCGAGAATACTATTAACCCTTTCTATCTGTCCATCTGTCTAAGGGTAATATGCGGTAATAAGTCGTAACAGTGTCCCAATGCCTCATACAGGCTCCTCCAAAACTTGCTCGTGAAAATGGGGTCTCAGTCACTAACAATACTAGAGGGTACTCCACGAAGTCATACGATCTCTCTAAGATACACAAATGACAACCAAGTTGTCGTCCATTTACTCTTAACCGGGACAAAGTGAGCGCATTTAGTCAACCTATCGACTATAACCCAAATATTGGTGTTACTCTTCCTCAATCTGGGTAACCCATCTATAAAGACCATCGAGACGCTCTCACACTTCCACTATGGCATATCCAAGGGCTGAAGCAAACCATCAGGCTTCCTCTGCTCAGCCTTCACTTTTTGACAAGTCATACACTGAGCTATATACTCTGCCACTTTCTTTTTCATCCCTATCCAATGAAAAACCCTCCTCATATCTCTGTACATCTTATCACTGTCTGGATAGATAGTCATCCGAGAATGGTGATCCTCCTCAAAAACTGATCTCAACAAATCATCAACTCTTGGAAAACATAGTCTCCCATCACGATGTAGTCACCTTCTCTCGTCCACAGAATACCTAGCAAGGTGATTAGAGGTCTCTCCTCTACTGAGTCGGTCCATGATGTCTGCTAACTGCTGATCTACATACCAACGGGATCCAATGCACTCTAAAAGAGTAGATCACACCTCCAACGATGCCAATATTCCTAGTGCTAAATCCATAGATGGTCTAAAATAGAACGATGAGATGTATTCCAAACTCTGCCACTCTATGAATAATGGACTCACAGCCATTATCTACCTATTCAATGCATCTGCTACCATATTCCTTTTCCCCGGGGTATATGCTATCTTGAAGTTGTAAGACACAAGGGACTCCATCCAACACTACTGATGCAAATTAAGATCTTTTTGCGAGAACAAATACTTGAGCGACTTATGATCTGTATAAATCTCGAACCTCTCACCTAATAAATAGTGCATCCAAGACTTGAGCGCAAACACTATCGGTACTAGCTCCAAATCAAGGGTAAGTTAGTTCTTCTCATGTACTCTCAGCTGCCTACTCCAATAGTAGACAACCCTACCTTCCTACATAAACACTATACCTAAACCCATGCCACAAGCATCCGTTTAAACGGTAAACATCTTTGTACCATCAGGAAGAGTCAAAACTGGAGTTGATGTAAATGCCTTCTTCAGTCTCAAGAATGCATCCTTGCAATCTACATCCCAAGAAAAAACTAGGTTCTTCTTTGTTAAGAGGGTAAGCGGAGCTGTGATCCACGAAAAATGCTTAATGAACTTCCGGTAGTATCCTGCCAAACCTAAGAAACTCCTTACGACTGTCGTATTCTTGGGTGATTTCTAATTTTGAACCGCGACAACTTTAGCAGGGCCACCGTTATACCATCACTATAGACAACATTCCCCAAGAACCTTACCTCCTTTTGCCAGAAATGGCACCTAGAAAACTTTGCCTTCAGTTGATGCAACAAAGCGTATGGAGGACCTATCATAAATGCAAGGCATGCTCTTCCTTGCTCCTTGAGAAAACCAATATATCATTTACGAACACCACTACAAACTTGTTCAGGTACTCCCTAAATACTCGACTCATCAGATCCACAAATACGACATTGCATTGGTTAGCCCAATAGTCATAACCAGCCACTCAAAGAATTAGTCAGGAGTAGTAAAATAAGTCTTGCCTATGCAGTCATCCACTACTTTAAGCTGATGAAATCCTATGGCTAAATCCAATTGTGAGAAAACTGAAGTGCCCACTAGCTGGTCAAACAAGTCATTTATCCGTGTGTAACACCCCACGTCCATTAATGTCACTCATTAAGAGAATGCATTAAGTTTTTGTGAAGTGTTATAGGTAGACAGAAGCAGAAACATTACAACATAGATACAAAATAGCAGCGGAAGATTTAAAACTTTATTAATCATAAAGAATCGTAGTTCAAAACTTGGTTACATCATATGTCTGAAATACATAAAACCCAGTACATCATTAGAACTTTTGTCTTGTACTTAAAACATCAGAGTACAATAATAAAAGAAGCATAATTTCTCAAAAGAAACATAGCCATAGTAGCAAGGATAAGAACTTGAGCAATACATCTAAGTAGCTCCAAGCAGAATGAAAGCAGAATCCTGATCAAGCTTGAGTATTCCTACCCTGAGAACATGAGGGGAAACAGAAGAGAAAGAAGAGGAAATAAAATGGGCCAGACATAAAGTCTGGCGAGTCCAGTTACTTTTAGCATATAAATAAGTAAAAATATTATGACAGGCATATAAAGTGGATAAGAGAGATAATATTATAAAAGGCAGGTATGAAAAGGTAAACATGATAGTATATTGCGCTTCCCTAATGATTTCTCTACACCAATACAAGTATAACCAAAATGAGATGATCCCCATAAGGTATAAGATGGTAGGCTTAGGCATACTTCTAGTGAGAGGTTTTAACCCCATACAATCAACAGGCAGCCCAATAATGGGCTCCTAAACATACCAAAGTCTAGATGTACCCTAACTACTACCCTAATCGATCGACTCGCTACTCGGTAGATACCCTGTGCTGGCCCCACAGTAGGGTGTATCACTCCCTAAAGTGAAAACCCTTCATTTCCCAGATGTGCACAACCATATCTACTAATGTAACGTCTTATTTTCCCGGGCAGGCGGAGTCATGCACGCACATGACCCCGATGGAACGCGCCGTCAGACACCGTACCCACTTTTGGATCTCTTATATTCATCCCAGTAAGCGTGCCCCGACTCCGACCCAGTTCGGAGTACTCGTTTGATACCTATATATGGGATACTGACTGAAATGGGTCCCACACACAAGATGATGCAAGCTCTCCCCTTTGTCTTGCATCCCCACTACTAGGTTTTCCACAGGTTATGCCTACCTACTGGTGTCATAAAATTGCATAACCCCCAACAGGTTAAGTTTGTGGGCATATATATAAATATACCCATCAACCCCAGATTTACTTAACCCACCCTCTGTTTCAAACAAGTTTACTTAAGCCCTATTCAATTTAACATGTTCATACAATCCCTATGGATTCAACTAGGTTAAGTATTCAACTTCATAGCCATAATCATTTATGGTTATAATGTACTAGACCTCCCACATTAAGCCTACCACTTGCGGATGCTGGATATGCCGGTCGATTCCGGGAAGACTTCTTCCACAAGTTGGACTTAACCTCGTGTCTTAGCACATTTTTTTATGCACTTAGAACCCTCACATTAGATTCACCACTTGCGGTCGCTGGACATGCTGGGCGGTTCCGGGCAGACTTCCACCACAAGTGTAATCTAACATCGTGTCTAAGCACGGTTACAGTTTCTAATTACTGCAATTATAGGCATTCCATTTATTAACCAATTATTCCTATGTCGTTATAGGTTTTCATGCCCCTTTCCCAAGTCATGTTCATAATGAACCATATGCCCCAAATTCATATTCATACTTTTATTCAAGTTATGCCCAAATTTCCAATTACATGTTATGCCCCAATTTTACCGTTTTCCCTTGTCCCAATTTAACGCATTCGGATAATTTAGCGGCATGCCTAGGCTCGAAAGTAGCCTGGCCATAGAATAAAAGGAAAAAGATGAAGGGAAGATGGCAGAAGTGATCATACTAACTAGATTGACATATAATGGAAGAAATAGGCATAAACATATAGTGGCACAATGACAAGATGGGCATATAGGAACAGATCTGGTGAACATGTGATAATAGAACCGATTCTAACATAATAGGGATTTCATAACATGCATGATAAGATCTAAACAATGAATTAGATGTCCAACTAATAACAGGTCTGATTTAGCCACAAACATAATAGGAGTAGACATGATGTGATATAAACAGTGAAAAAGATCTACAAACAAGATAGATCTGACACGATTCAATAGGTATAGATCTAGATCTAGTTCATAGTCATGTCAGCATAACTTAGATACACATATTATAGCAGATCTGAGGTGATTCAAATGGTCATAGGCATAGATCCAAGTTATAGTCATATCAAGTTTTACTTTTAGATATTTGGATCTAAAATTAACATGGACTCACAGTGTTTGGATCTAGAAAAATAGAAGAAGAATTGAATCACATATCTCTAAGCTCTAGTTGATTGCAGAAGAAGAAAAGACTTGATTTGATCTGGGAAGAGGCAGCATCTAGTTTTCCATTATTTTGGGTGTGCAAAAACCGTAACCCCAAAACCCTAATCTACCGCAGGGGGGTCGACCCATTGGTCAACACTCAGAGCGGGAAAATTCCCGCCTCCCCAATTCTGCGCGATTTTGAATTCTGGACATAATTTTTTTTGTGTGTGTGTGTGTATATATATCCTTCTTGCGCGTATACAAACTTCAAACCTGAATAAATTCTTCATACGATGTCCGTTTTACGAAAACTAGGTATCTATTTTGACCATAATTCTGAGACGACCTCCTTAATGCAATGTATGTTAGTGTCATAAATGCAACATGTATGCAACAATCCTATTATAACATGTAAGTTCTATATGTGTGCACAATCATCCGTCCAAATGCAACATCGATATGATGATACATTCAATTTCATCCATTAAAAGAAGAAAAATGCACACACATCCATATGTTGTATGAGAGTGATTGAGACGATCTAGTGCCTAATGTGTGTGTATATGCATCCACGAGCTACCACTAGAAAACACTTGCATCCACTTGCATCCATCAAACATAACATGTCTCAAACACATGTTTACATCCATGGGATTCCTACCTAAAGGTCGAAGATTCGATCGATAGGATATACGTTAAATGATAGAAACAAGCATAGATAAAAGCTTTGGAAAAGGAGTTAAGAACATAACCTCGAAAAGAAAAGGGTACGAAGCACGAATCTTGTCTCCTGTCTCCCAAGTTGCATCCTCTGGGTTATCTCCCCACCGAACTTTCATCAACTTGACTTCTCTATTGCGTAGCTTCTTGATTTCTGATCCATGAATACAGGTAGGAACTCGTTGAACTGTCGCCTCCCATTCCACCTCTACTTCCTCCAATATACTCAGCTCATCTACTTATGCAGTATCATGTGACCACTTCCGCAAATGAGAAATGTAGAAAACATCATGAACGCTGGACAGTCTCTCGGGTAGCTTTACTCTATAGGCCATTTGGCCAATCCTTTCTGTTAGGGAAATGGCCCTATGAATCTTGGTGCCAGTTTCCCTACAGATCCAAATCGAACCACATTTATTAATGGTGATACCTTTATGAAAACCATGTCTCCCACTTCAAATTTAATGTCAGTCCTTCTCTTATCTGCGTAGGATTTTTGCCTATCTTAAGAGGTCTTCATTTGCCGTCTAATAAGATCAATCTTTTTGGACGTTTCTCTAACCATATCTGGTCCAAGTAGTATTCTTTTTGTAGACTCCTACCAACAAGTCGGTGACCTACAGGGTTGTCTGTGTAATGCTTCAAAGGGTCCTATGCCAATGCTAACTTGATAATTTTTGTTGTAGGCGAACTCTACTAAAGGAAGATGCTCTTCCCAAGTTCCTCCGAAGTCTAGGATACACAGCCTTAAAAGATCCCCAAGAACTATGTTCACCCTTTCTGTCTGTCCATCTGTATGAGGGTGATAAGTAGTGCTCAAACACAACTATGTACCTAATGATTCTTGCAAGCTCCTCCAAAATTCACTGGTGAAGATGGGGTCACAATCACTTACGATGTTGGAAGGTATTCCATGAAGACGGACTATCTCACGAACATAAACTGCTGGCAACCATGCTGCTATCCTCTTGCTCTTAACCGGAATGAAATGAGCGCTTTTTGTAAGTCTGTCTACTACAATCCAAATACTGGTGTTGCCTTTCTTCGATCCTGGCAAACCATATATGAAATCCATAGAGACGCTCTCCCACTTCCACTGTGGAACCTCCAAAGGATGAAGTAAACCACCGGGCATCTTTTGCTCAGCTTTAACTTGCTGGCAAATCAAACACTGAGAAACGAACTCTGCCACATCTTTCTTCATCCCAACCCAAAAGAAAACTTTCTTCATATCCCTATACGTCTTATCGCCACCTGGATTAATAGTCATCTTAGAATGATGAGCTTCTTCTAGGACTATCTTTAATAAGCTCCCAATTCGGGGAACACAAAGCCTTCCGTCTCGTCGCAACCACACTCTGTCGTCTGTGGAGTATCTACTAAGGTGACTAGAAGTCTCCCCTTTGCTACGCCTATCCAAGATGTCTGAAATCTGTGGATCCTCTCGCTGCGAAGCTCCTATCTAATCCATAAGAGTAGGTTGCACCTCCAGTGATGCAAATAAGCCAAGTAAAAATTCGGTGGAGGGTCTAAAGTCAAAAGTCGATATAAACTCCAAGCATTTTCTTTCCACAAACAGTGGACTTAAGGCCATCCTCTGCCTACTCAGCGCGTCTGCCACCACATTTCCCTTGCCAGGGGTATAGGCAATCTCGAAGTCATAAGATGTTAGGAACTCCATCCACCTTTGCTGCCGTAAATTAAGATCCTTTTGCGAGAAGAAGTACTTGAGAGATTTATGATCAGTGTACAACTCGAACTTGTATCCAAGCAAATAATGACGCCACGTCTTAAGTGCGAAAACTATGGCAGCTAGCTCTAAGTCGTGGGTAGGGTAGTTCTTTTCATGAACTCTTAGTTGTCTTCCTCCATAACATACTACCCTTCCCTCTTGCATCAGAACAACACCTAGCACTGTTCCACATGCGTCAGTGTATATTGTAAATACTTTATTCCAATCGCGCAAAGTCAGGAATGGGGCTATTATCAGAGCCCTCTTCAACTGATGGAAAGCAACATCACAATCTATATCCCACGAAAATGTCAAATTCTTCTTTGTCGGCCTGGTGAGTGGGGCTGATATCTTTGCGAAGTCCTTAATGAACTTCCAATAATAGCCTGCTAACCCTAGAAAACTTCTCATCTCCGTTGCATTCTTTGGGATCTGCCAATCTTGAACTGCAACAACCTTTTGCGGGATATACTGCTATCCCATCTTTAGAAACCACATGCCCTAGGAATCTCACCTCTTTTCTCCAAAAATGGTATTTGGAGAACTTTTCCTTAAGTTGATGCGCACATAGAGTTTTCAAAACCTCCCTTATATGTAAGGCATGCTCTTCCTCGTTCTTCGAGAAGATCAAGATATCATCAACAAAGATCACGACAAATTTATTTAGAAACTCCTGAAACACCCTACTCATTAGATCAACAAAATAGGCGTGTGCATTCGTCAACCCAAAAGGCATAACAAGCCATTTAAAGAAACCATCTGGAGTCCTAAAAGCGGTCTTATCTATACTGTCCTCGACCATCCTCAACTAATGAAAATCCATGGCCAAGTCTAACTGAGAGAAAATTGATGCACCAACAAGCTGGTCAAATAGATCATCTATCCTCGGGAGTGGGTGCCTGTTCTTCTTAGTGAGTTTATTCAACTCCCTATAGTCTAGACATAAGCGAAGCGAACCATCCGCCTTAGTTGCGAATACTACTGGAGCACCCCATTAAGATATGTTTCGCCTAATAAATCCTTTCTCAATAGTTCCCCTACTTGTTTGCTAAGCTCCCGCCTTTCTCTTGAAGCTATATGGCGCATAGGTAATGCAACTGACTTTGCATTGTCCACCAAATATATATGAAAATCGATCTCGCGCTTTGAGGGTAAACCCTGAACCTTATCAAAGACATCAGGATACTCATAGACTACTGGTACAGATCGTAGATCATTGATGGATGCATCAAGAGACTCTAGGAAACTAAGCCTGAAAGACCCTTGCGGGTCACAAGAAATCTCGAGGGTCCTCCCATGGCAGATCAAAAGTCTAACGACCCTTCTCTCACAATCCAGAATGGCACCATACATGGCTAGCCAATCCATTCCTAGAATCAAACAATAGCCCGTAAAACCGAGCACATATGCATCGCACTCAAATTCGACGCCTAATAGAGATATTCTCAAACCCCGACAAATCATGGACAAAGGAGCTGAACCACCAATAGGGTTTGAGAAAACAACGGGATCCACTACCATACTAGTACTAAGGTGTAGAGACTCAACCATATAACTAGATATAAATGAATGTGAAGCACCAGAATCAAAAAGAGTTCTAATAGGGTGATTGGAAAAAGAAATCAAACCTTCCACGGAAACTTTCCTACCTCTATCTGGAGCACTGGTCGTGAGAGCATACATCTTCCCTCCAGAAGCTCCTGCCCTTTGTCCTTGTCCTTGCTTCTTTGGGCACTCCTTAACAAAATTTTCGACCTCTCCACAACTAAAGCAGGTATTTTCCTTCTTTTGCAGTCCTTGACCAAGTGACCCTCACGTCCATAACTGTGACACTTCTTCTTATCCTTAGCCTTGTCATTCTTTCTGCCCTTCTTTTTTTGTTGTTGATGTTGTCCTTTCTTGGGTCATACTTTCTTGTTTTGTGTTTCCTCAACCTTAATTTCCTTCTTGTCACTTTTATCTTCCTCATGATCAAGGCCATATCAATGAGCCTTTCAAAAGTTGATCCCACTGGAATATGGGACATAACTAACCCATGAAGGGGTTCATTCAGTCCTTTCACAAACCACAAAGCTTTCTTATATGGAGTATCTACCGGTTCCAATCCAAACCTTGCTAGCTGGTTGAATTTGTTAACATATTCCTTAACAGTCATGCCTCCTTGCTTGAGTGCCAAGAACCGTTCCATTTGCATGCTTTTCTCAGCTTGAGAAAGAAACTTCATTTCAAACCTATGTCTAAAATCATCCCAAGTCTCCACTGGACGCCCTGCTTGTGTTACTTCCCACCAGAACGAAGCTTCATCTTTCAGTAGCTAGGCGGCTAACTGAATCTTCCTACGATCGTCCACTACGAAAATTCCAAACAAGTCCTCTGTCTCCTTGAGCCAATCCCTTGCCTCTACGAATGTTTCGGTTCCACAGAATGGCTTTCCTCCTATAGCACAGAAATCTTTACAGATCTCAAAGAAATTATCTGCTCTTGGAGGAGGAGGAGGAGGAGGAGGAGGAACGACGGGTGCAGCTGGGGGAGGAACGTCAGCTTGACCACCGTCAGGCGCCGTGGCCTCTAGAAACCTACAGAACCAGCCTGGTATCGTTACTCCCTCAGGAATATTAGGTTCCCCCGACATGCTGGAAAAAAAAGGGAAAGAGATTCAGATAAAGGATCGAAAGATATGACATATGGCTTTGTGGAATATGTTTTTCAAAACAGACTTTTCATTTTGAAAATGCTTTCTTTTAAAACATTTTTGAAAATAATTTTCTAAAACTTTTATCTAATCTGATAACCTTCAGCTCTAGTACCAAGTGTGACGCCCCATGTCCGTTAATGTCACTCACTAAGAGAATGCAATATGTTTCGTGAAGCGTTATAGGTAAATAGAAACATTACAAGACATATACAAAATAGTAGCGGAAAATTTAAAACTTTATTAATCATAAAGCATCGTAGTTCAAAACTTGGTTACATCATATGTCTGAAATACATAAAACCCAGTACATCATTAAAACCTTTGTCTTGTATTTAAAACATCATAGTACAATAATAAAAGAAGAATAATTCCCTAAAAGAAACATAGCCATAGTAGCAAGGATAAGAACTTGAGCAATACATCTAAGGAGCTCCAAGCAGAATGAAAGCAGAATCCTGATCAAGCTTGAGTATTCCCACCCTGAGAACCTGAGGGAAAAACGAAAGAGAAAGAGGAGGAAACAAAATGGGTCAGACATAAAGTATGGCAAGTCCAGTTACTTTTAGCATATAAATAAGTAAAAGTATCATGATAGGCATATAAATTGGATAAGAGAGATATCATCATAAAAGGCAGGTATGACAAGGTAAACATGATAGAGTATATTGCGCTTCTCTAATAATTTCTCTGCACCAATACTAGTATAACCAGAATGAGATGATCCCCAACATGTATAAGATGGCAGGCTTAGGCGTACTTCTGGTAAGAGGTTTTAACCCCATACAATCAACAGGCAGCCCAATAACGGGCTCCTGAACTTACCAGAGTCTAGATGTACCCTAAATACTACCCTAATCGATCAGCTGCCTGCTCCGTAGATACCTTGTGCTAACCCCACAGTAGGGTGTATCGCTCCCTAAAGTGGCAACCCTTCATTTCCCGGATGTGTAAAACCATATCTACTGATGTCACAACGTATTATTTTCCCGGGCAGGCAGAGTCATGCATGCATATGACCCCGACGGAACAAACCGTCAGACACCATCCCCACTTTTGGATCTCTTATATTCATCCCAGTAAGCGTGCCCCGACTCCGAAATAGTTCGGAGTACTCGTTTGATACCTATATATGGGTTACTGACTAAAATGGGTACCACACACAAGAAGATGCAAGCTCTCCCCTTTGTCTTGCATCCCCACTACTAGGTTTTCCATAGGTTATGCCTACCTACTGGTGTCATAAAATTTCATAACCCCCAATAGGTTAAGCTTGTGGGCCTATATATAAATATTACCCACCAACCCTAGATTTACTTAACCCACCCTCTGTTTCAAACAAGTTTACTTAACCCCTATTCAATTTAACATGTTCATACAATCCCTAAGGGTTCAACTAGGTTAAGTATTCAACTTCATAGCCATATTCATTTATGGTTATAATGTACTAGACCTCCCACATTAAGCCTACCACTTATGGATGCTGGATATGTCGATCGGTTCCGGGCAGACTTATTCCACGAGTTGGACTTAACCTCGTGTCTTAGAACATTTCGTATTTATACACTTAGACCCCTCACATTAGATTCACCACTTGCGGTCACTGGAAATGCCAGGCGGTTTCGGGTAGACTTCCACCACAAGTGTAATTTAACCTCGTGTCTAGGTGCGGTTACAGTTTCTAATTACTGTAATTCTAGGCATTCTAATTATTCATATGCTGTTATAGGTTTTCATGCCCCTTTTCCAAGTCATGTTCATAATGAACCATATGCTCCAAATTCATATTCATACTTTTATTCAAGTTATGCCTAAATTTCCAATTACAAGTTATGCCCCAATTTCACAGTTTTCCCCTCGTTCCCAGTATAACGTGTTCGCATAACTTAGCGGCATGCCTAGGCTCGAAAGTAGCCTGGCTATACAATAAACGGGAAAAGATGAAGGGAAGATGGCAGAAATGATCATACTAACTAGATTGACATATAATGGCAGAAATAGGCATAAACATATAGTGGCACAATGAAAAGATGGGCATATAGGAATAGATCTGGTGAACATGTGACAATAGAACTGGTTCTAACATAATAGGGATGTCATAACAGGCATGATAAGATCTAAACAATTAATTATATGTCCAACTAATAACAAATTTGATTTAGCCACAAACATAATAGGAATAGACATGATGTGATCTAAACAGTGAATTAGATCTACAAACAAGATAGTTCTGACATGATTCAATAGGTATAGGCCTAGATCTAGTTCATAGTCATGTCAGCATAACTTAGATACACATATTATAGCAGATCTGATGTGATTCAAATGGTCATAGGCATAGATCCAAGTTATAATCATATCATGTTTTACTTTTATATATTTATATCTAAAATTAACATGGACTCATAATGTTTGGATCTAGAAAAATAGAAGAAGAATTGAACCACGGATCTCTAAGCTCTCGTTGATTGCAGAGGAAAAAAGACTTGATTTGATCTGGAAAGAGGCAATATTTAGTTCTCCATTATTTCTTGTATGCAAAAACATGAGAAATGAGGCCATATATATAGCCGTAACCCCAAACCCTAATCTGGCCAAATCTGTCGCAGGGGGGTCGACCCATGGGTCGACACCCCTAAGCGGGAAAATTCCAGCCTCCCAAATTCTGCGCGATTTTGAATTCTGTACATAATTTTGTATATATATATATATCCTTCTTGTGCATATACAAACTTCAAACCTGAATAACTTCTTCATGCTGTGTCCATTTTATGCAAACCAGGGGTCTATTTTGACTAGAATTCCGAGACGAACGCAATAGCGTAGTCCGTTTCATTTAATTCTGAATATTAAATTAATTATTCTTTAATTTATCCTTTTTAGTATTGTTAAAATTACGGGGTGTTACACCGTGGGAGTGGGTGTCTATTCCTTTTAGTGAGTTTGTTCAACTCCTTGTAAGACGGAGAGAGCCATCTGCCATGGCCGCGAAGACGACTGGTGCTCCTTACTTAGAAATGCTCCATCTAATAAATTCTCTTTCGAACAACTCACCCAATTACTTACTAAGCTCCCTCCTCTCTCTCTCTCTCTTTCTCTCTCTCGGAGCCATGTAGCGCAGTGGTAATGTGACTGGATTAGCATATCCATAAAGTAAATATGGAAATCTATCTCGCGCCTAGGAGGTAGTCCTCTCACCTCCTCTAATATGTCCGAAAAGTCTCTAATTATGGGCACTAAATTGACATCATCGACATAAGCATCTAGGGAATCTAAGAAACGGAACATGGCTGACCCTTGTGGGCTGCAAGAAATCTTCAGAGTCCTATTGTGGCACGTCAAAACCCTAACAACTCTCCTCTTACAATCAAGGATGACATCATACATGGCTAGTCAATCCATCCCTAGAATAATCTCATAACACATAAAGCCTAGTACATATGTATCACACTCAAACTCTACGCCAAGAATAGAAATCCTTAAACCCCTACACATCATAGATAAGTGAGTTGTACCTCCTCTTGGGTTTGAGACAACTACTGAATCAGAAATGATAGAAGTATCTAGGTTCAGACTATCAACAATAGAACTGCATATGAAAGAATGAGAAGCACCAAAATCGAACAAGGTCTAATGGTAAAGTGGAAAAGAGAAATCAAACCTTCTACAATGACCTTTCTACCTCTTCCTAACTGCTACTACCAGTCTGAGTCGCCTTAAGTGCATGAACCTGTGCTCTGGATGATCCTGCCCCATGTCCCTGCTTTTTAGGGCACTGCTTGCTACAACATCCCATATGTTCTCACTGAAAACAAGCACCTTTCTTATTCCTCCTACAGTCTTTGATGAAGTTTCCTATCATAATTCTGCCATGACGCTTTACTTCCTTCTTGATTTGTGCTTTCTCAGGTTTCTCTCCCTATTTCATTGCACCCTTCATAGGCCACCACTTTTTCTATCCATTATTTGGTTTGGCCTCCTTAGTCTTATCCTCTTACTTATTCGCATTTCTGTCCTCGTGCAAAAGAGTCATTTCCACCAGCCTCTAAAATGTGGCTCCCATCGGAATATGTGCCATCACCAGTCCTTGGAGGGGTTGGTTTAGTCCCCACGCAAATCTCAAAGCCTTTTTGTGCGTGGTATTAACTAGATCAAAGCCAAACCTTGCTAACTCATTGAAACTATTCATATACTCCTTCATTGACATACTTCCTTGTTTCAGACTCAAGAACTTTTTCAATTGCATCCCTTCTTCAGCTTGTGATCAAAACTTCTTCTCGAACATAACCTTAAAATCATCCCATGTCTCGACGGAATGCTCTGTCTCAGCTACTTCCCACTAATACGATGTTTCTCCTTTCAGTTGCTAAGCGGCCAACTGAATCCTCCTCCGGTCATCAAGCTCTAACAATCCAAACACACGATTTATCTCTCTCAACCAATTACGAGCATCAAGAAAACTCACTGATCCAACAAATGTCTTACCACCTATAGCAGAAAATTCCTTAAAGAGCTTAGAGAAATTAACTGGTGGATTAGGTGGAACTACAGTGGCTACAGCTGGAGGTGGGGCATTTCCTTGCCCTTCGACAAGCGCTGTAGCTTCTACATATCCATGGAGCCATGCCGAAATGGGAACACCCTCTGGAAAATTAGGAGCTTTAGACATGTTGGAAAGAAAAGAGACTAGGATTTAAATAAGGATCAAAGGAATATTGTAAATGACTTGAGGAGATAGTTTTGAAAAATAAGCTTTACTTGAAAATTCTTTACTTTTGAAAACACTTTTTTAAAAACTTTTCTCTGATCTTGTGACCATAGGCTCTGATACCAAGTGTGACACCCCACGTCCCTTAACGTCGCTCATATGAGGATGCACTAAGTTTTGTGAAGCATTTAGGTATAAAGTAACACACAGAGGCTAAAATTCACAAGACAGAAATATAAAACACAGCGGAAACTTTTTTTAAAACATTTATTAAATCAGTAGTCAAACCATAGTACTTATTACATTTCAAAAACATCAGATAGCTATCATAAACATACATATTGTCTCGAGGAAAATATCAGATTACATACATAAAATCACAAAAGTCATCCCTCTCACAAATCAATACAATGATCAAAAGACAAGAACTGAACCAATACATGAAGAAAGAAAGAGTCTGAATCCAAGCTGAACCAAGTAGTCAAGAATCCATGCTGAGAACCCCACCTTTCGAACCTATGGAGAAAAGGAAGAGAGAAGGAGAAAACAAACTAGGTCAGACATACGTTTGATGAGTTTCAGTAATTTTTAGAATGAGCTTAAGAAAAGGAAACATTAGACAGAAGAATAGTTCTAAGAGTAATGAACATAAAGCATAAGTGATATAGTATAAAAAGATAAGCACTAAAAAAGGTAGGCTTCTCATTCATATCTGAAATTTACTGCACCAACTATCAAAATACAATAATTAGGCTTTACCTAATTTCTATCCGTTGATCAGCTTCTATACTCAAATGTGAATAACCTCTGCCAGCTATGGAATTCGGGGTTATCAATCCCGAACCCATCAACTAAAAGGACACAACCGTTAACCTCATGCATTACAACGTCTTATCTTCCCCAATCATAACGATGCACGCTCATCGTTCCGCCAGAACGCGCCCGTACCCACCTCGTTTGAACCACTTACTGTCCAGTTCAGTAAAGAGTGCCCTAGCCTCTAACTAGTGCGAGACTCTGTGATAACAAAGGGATATTAACTGATACGGGTTCCCAAACAAATATGCTTTTGACACAAGTCACCCCTACACTTGGCGCCCAATTTACAACTAGGATTTCATTAACTATTAGGCCTTTTATCTTCCCTAATTAGCCCCGTGTAGCCGGAACGGACCTAATCTACGAGCTCCTTATCTTTCCCAATCAGCCCCATGCCGCTGGAACGGACTCCCTCTATCTTAGCTTATTAATCTCATAAAATTTAACGTAACACATTTAAGTTTGTTAATAAGCCGAATATAACCATATATTATATTCCTAGGTTGTAAGAAACATTTCTAATTAATGTAATCTTTTTATACAACCCTTTCCCTATGTTACTTAATGTCCAATCAAGTGCAATTCATTCCAATTTACATGTCATATAATTACATGCTACTTATTGTCCGAGTAAGTATAACTTATTCCAATTCATAAGTTTGAATATTCTTCAATTAAGATTTATCCTAAATTAGAGTCCTTTACTGAATATAATATTCACTAATTTCCTACATGCCCAAAAATATCCTTTTAAGTTTACATTCCATATTATCCTAAATTTTATGCAAATTAATTGACAAAGACCTAGGTTCTCATTGGCTTAAGCTCAGCGCAAAAATAAATAAAAAGAAGGATAATTGGTCTAGGATACTCGTAAGGCCTAGACTCAGAAATGAACAAAATAAACAAAATAGGGCATTACAAGACTGTAAATAAAATCATAACAGAGAAGGAGAAAAAGAAGAAGAATTTCTTATAATTGATTAAACAACTGAAAAGGAATAAACATAGAAACAATTAGATTGTAATAATATGTAGAAAATAAACTTATAAACACTATAAATGTAAGATTGGTAGATTCAAAATATTTTACTGTCAAATTTTTCTTATATAAACAGCTGATCTAAAATCACATAAAACTCAAAGAGAAAAGATTGCTAATCCAAAAAAGGCCTTGGAAGAAGAAGAATCCTTTAGATCTACAATTGGACAGTACTTCACTCTATTTTCCCAAATCTATTTTATTTCAGAATATAGTGGAGTAGAGGCTGAGAGAATGAAGAAGAAGAACTGTCAATTTTTAGGTAAAGAAGGATAGTTTAAGCCTTAGGATTTTAGGTTTTCAATCTCAGCTCTTAAAAACACGTCAGCAAGAAGAATTCAGAAGCATACAGCGTTATCGGATCCGTGCCAAGCACGAAATCGTGCCTGGCTTATTATGGGTCGACCCACCTTACCTATGTGGGTCGACACAGGGGCTGACCCACATGGGTCCTGGGTCGACACAAGGATCAAGCCAATTATGGGCTGGGTCTCCCAATTACACCGTTGATTTTGTTTGATTATTTATTTATTTTCTGGTTTAAATTTCAAACTTCAACTGATCATAACTTGTTTTTTCATCCGTTTTACGCAAAATAAATGTTTATCCAAGTCAGAATTTCGTAACGGACACAACAGTGAAATCCTCTTTACTCATTTCTGAATATTATTTTAATTAATATATGTTTTATTACTCTTTTATATTTAATTATTGTTTATTAAAATTTGGGGTGTTGTACATTTGAAGATAATCCCCACACCGTGGTAATATATTTTATGTTTATAACTTTTATTGAACAACCATGGTACTTAACTACAAAAAAGAAAAGTACAAAAGGTGTGAGTTAGCCACAAAATTACACAAACAAGAAAACGAACTTTGTACAAAACTAAAAAGAAAACCCAACTCAAACCAAGTCAATTCGAATACAACACAGACATATACAAAGAAAAAACAAAAGAAATACAACGTGCATGTCCAAAACTCCATGTGCCGAAGCTCTCAAACCAAAGAAGAAATCCAAGAAGAACAACTTCAAGAACAGAACAATGGAAGACCAATAAAACCAAATATCAGTATAGGCAAACTCCCATCTAATACAATAGCCACAAAGATTATGAAGGGAAAACAAAACCAAGCACTAATGCAAAAACTTTAACAAAGACATAATCTGGAAACCCAAAAACCAGATGCTAAAAGACTACATCAAAAAAAGAAAAAGAAAATTGTAACAACCCGCACCTCCGTTCACGCAAGATATTGTCCCCAACTTAGCCACCGTATAGGTGTGGGGTTTTTCTCCTCAAAAGGCCTCGGCGTTAGTAAGAGATGGACTCTACTATATAAGTATCCACTTCACACAGTCTTCCAAAATATGGGACTTAGGGGTGTTACATTCTCCCCTCCTATAGAGCCCAACGTCCTCGTTGGTTCACAAACACCTCACCCAGGCGCTGTGGTCCACACAGGAGCCACAATTCTAGCAGGGTATTGGCTCTGATACCACTTGCAACAACCCACACCTCCGTTCACGCAAGATATTGTCCCCAACTAAGACACTGTATAGGTGTGGTGTTTTGTTCCTCAAAAGGCCTCGATGTTAGTCAGAGATGAGCTACTATATAAGTACCCACTTCACACAGGCTTCCACGATGTGGGACTTAGGGCCATCAAGAATCACCAGCTACTATGGAATCAAAGAAGAATGATCACTTGGAGATGATCTGCAAGGGGAAACCAAAACCATGGTTGATAGGTAACCAAATATAATATGGGAAAGTTAATTTTTCGAAATACCTCCAGTTATCACCCACCAGGATAACCATTCTCACCTTTTGTTTTCTTGGATTTCGACCTTGTTTTAATCTGGGAGATTAATCTATTCCATTCATGATTAGACTCAACCAATGGATCTCCACTTTTCACTATATTCCCATCTTTAAAATTATTAGTTTTTAATCTATTACTTCACCTTTTAAAGCTACTTGACGAGCTATCTGAATCATCCATAGAAATGTCTTAAGAAGAGCCATTATTTATATCAAGCTGATCAGAATTTAAAGGATTACCAACCTTTGTATGAACAGCTGCATCCACATCACATATTAGAGGGGCATGTTGCTAACCCCTCTATTAAATTCAACTATGGAAGGTAAGCCATCATGATCAGCCTTATCATCCTTCGTTATAACATCTTTTGCAATAGAGCATCAAGCTTAATTACTAAGTTTATCTCATTCACTATATTGCTTTATGGAATTGTGTTAGCTCTACTTGCACCTTCATCCCTTACAGTCTTACTACCATATTCATCTATATCATCCATCTTGTAATCTTTATTAGTTACATCAGTATTCCCATCCACTCCAAGAAGATCTTTTGATGCTTCAATGTTCTCCTGCATGTTTACATTAGAAGCTGAAAGTACACTAAAATGGTTGGACTTACCAACAACATTATCCTGTGATATAGTCTGATCAGCATTTAAATAACATTCCTCTTCTAAAAGTCCTTGTTGTCTTAAATACACCACCACTTTCTTTTATGGCTTTCATTGAAGTATTAATATTATTATATGAAATATCTTTCCTCATAGCTTCAATTCTAATCTTGCTCTAATTTATCAATGTTTCATCAATATCCATCCCACTAACTAAATTATAGTTATCTTTGGGAATCCATACTTTAGTGGATTTACAGATAGCAGTAGAATGTCTAAAAAAATTCAATTAGAACATGTTCACGAAACCTATTTATAAGAAACTTTTTGCGAAACAATGTCACCATTATAACACTAGATTGGTATAGCCTCAGGAAAATTAAAATCAATATTAACTTCCACCAAAATTCTAGCATAAGATATACAAACTAAATCCTCAGTTACACTATCTAACCATATAGGGTGACCCAGAATTGAAGTTATTCTACTTATAGCCTCCACTGACCAATAATCTAAGTCCAAATTAGGGAGACAAATCCATAAAGGTATGGAATGAAGCATAGTTATCAGGACCGTACCGCAAGTCGAACCTTAAAGTTCCAAGGTTTGAAGTTTCAACGGTCCGACCGGTTGAACCTTAAGAGCCGTGCATTTTTTTTGTAATTTAAATACTTTAGTTTCAAATTATATAGCCCAACATATCAATTTAATTCATGTCATAATAAACATGGTATATTATAGTTTAAATTATATTAAGATAAATATATATAAAACAATCAAATTATCTAATTTTAACATCATTTTTAATATAGCTATAACTGGAATATGGAAATTTAAAAAAATAAGCTGGTAAAAATGATGATGGAGTCTCAAAATTAAACTAACAACTTTGTTTGTTTCACACAAAATTTATTTAAAATATTTGTGATGCCAAGGCTCCCTTCAACCCATATACACTTTGTTCGCAAATCTAGCACGTACCTGATACCAAAAATTATCATCTTCAATGTTGTTGTTGCGTAAGCTTGGATTCGATGAAACTATCATTTGCAAAGTTGCAACATAATTTCGGGTTTGATAAGTTATTCACAAGCAATGTTCTATTGTCCTACATTTTAGAGAAAACAAAGCAGCACCAGGCTTCTTTGAATAAATAAGCGACATCCTTTCCACAATGTTGTAGAGCCCCAAACAATGTAGGAGATGCTTCGGCCTGCGTTGTTGGGCCTGTGTAATAATTAAAAATTTAACTGGATAAGTTAAACCTTTTGTGTTGAACCTTGGTTTTTCTACGGTTGAACCTTGGTTTCTACTGTTTTTGGGGCCAAGCTGTGTAAGCACAGTTCTTGGACTCTCCGGGTCGGACTAGGCTGTGGTCCACGATTATGAAGGTAGGGTCAGTGGCCTGGTCCGGTCATGATAACACTGGAATGAAGGTATTCTCGTGATAATCTCATACCTAGTTGTCACTTCATGAAAATTAATCTCATATTATAAAAATACGGGCCTAAAGGTAAAATATTTTCACGGTAATCTACATTGTCATACTGGATAATAAATTGTGAACCACTGATAGTTACCTTTCGGATTCCAATTCCTATATATAAATTCCTTTAAGTGTTTATAATAGGGTCTATTTCCGTATACATAAACACTATTGAATAAAACGAACCTTATTTGTAGTAGCTTGATTTTTTTTGAAAGTAGATATGGGAATTCCATTGTAGAAGCAAGATTAGGAGAACGAGAATTACCTTGAATTGGAGAACTTACTTGCTTTGCATGTTCCAGAGATGAACTTAAATCAAGTGGAATTGCCGTGCGGTGACCTGAATCGAGATTTAAGGATGTCTTTGTTTGGGTATCTGATTTGGGTGAAGACGAGGTGCCATTATCGGGTGACAATTTCCATATAACCACCATTTTTTTAATGTTTACATTAAATAGGGTAAATATTTTATTTAAATTAATATTGAAGAAAATAGTCTCACATGTTAATAATATGATACAACAAAACATATCAAAGCTTGCTTTATTTAGTTGATTACCAAACCACGCTTCCCTCTCTTTGTCGCTCGTAATCGTCCATTTCCCAAAGTCTTATTACATTAAACCTTATTCCACTGTTTCTTAAACTCTAAACTATGCAACACATGTGTGCAAGTTTTTCATTATAATACATGGTTTCTATTATATAAGATCTTTAGATTTTTGTTACTCAGTATGCATTTGCATTATAGACATGCTCAATAAGAATACATCATTATTAATTTAAGTTGTTTATTAAAATTTAGGTAAGAAATTATTTTTCAAAACTACGTCAAAACACTGGTTGCTTTGTTGAACATATGTTTTCTTGTTGCAAATATATATATCAATTTTTCATTGTTATGGAACAGTAAATGTAAAGTTAATTAAGAGTAGCTTATGATATTTAAGAAATACTATATGATTGTTTTTTATGTTAATAATAGTTTCAACACGATTGACTCCCTGACTGCTAAATGTTGTATTTGTTTTTTCTATCTTTGATTTACATCCAGATCCAACTTTCATTGTATGGTTACATAGGTCATGCAACAAACAGTTTTCTTCACTTAAACTATACACTAATTTCTTCTCTTTTGGTTTTATTCTTTCACCATTGCCTACATTATGTCATTTAATAGTCTCATGATCACATCTTAATGTTTGTTACCACATCAGTGGTTATGAGTTCAACGGTGAAATACACAAATTTTAATTATGTAATTTAAACCATAAAATTGCTTCCAATAGATGATTATGGGAGTAATTCGCAAAAATAGAGATTAAAAGATTTACGATCGCATGTTGCACCTCTATGCCACGCATGTCCTTTCTGTTATGTAACGACGGTCGGAACAAAGCCCCCTTCCTTGCACGCATATGAGCTGGCACACAACTCCCATATAGCAAAAGGAATCCCTGATGTTACGTGCCTATCAACTCATATTTGTACTCAACTGCTTCAATTTATTCCATGATGTGGGACTATTAATTCCAACCCGTCATTCCTCCTTAACAACATGCGAGGCAATCCTAACAGTCTCCCCCTTGACTCGCATCCTACGAGTATCTTTTGAGAGCACTGCCTTGCCTGCATGGACCAGTCCATAACCTTCGGCTCTGATACCACTATTATGTAACGACGGTCGGAACAAAGTGTTGTGAAGAAATTTTGATTCAAGACCGCTCAAATCAAAAACCCCCAATGCCACGGAAAATGAGATCATGGTAATAGTGCAAAAAAACCAGTTGATATATCAAAACAATCTCAATTTTATCTAAGCCAATCACAATCACCAAACAATGGAAATAATAGAGCAATAACGAGAAACTAAATCACACAGGGATTTATAGTGGTTCCACCGACGTCTTGTCAGTGTACGTCCACTTTAAGAGAGAAACCTTTATTAATATCAATAGAAGAGTACAAGAGATTGATTACAATGATCAAATTTACTAGAAAATTTTGATTATGTGGAGAAAGGAATAGAAGAAGATTAGTATTGACTGAACCCTAATTAGAATAAACCTTGATCTAATCTCTTGATTTTGTTGTGTGTTCCTCCTCCTTTTGGGTCCGATGTAGCTTATATAGGCATAGGGAAGTATATGGAAATTCCCAAAATTTCCTCTAGATCCGAAATATCCTCTAGATCCGAAATATCCCCCAGATCTGAAAATATCCTCCAGATCCTAAATATCCGAAATATCCTGAAATATCCTTTAGATCTGAGAATATCCTCCAGATCCTAAATATCTGAAATATCCTGAAATATCCTTCAGATCCGAAAATATCCTCCACAATCTAACACATAGTATTGCTGTAACACCCCGTATTTTCCATGAACATAAGAGTAACATAATGAATTATAATTAATTTTAAATGTGAGAATTGAGGGAAACGGGTTACTCCATTGCGTTCGTCTCGAAATTCTACTTGAAATAGAGTCCAAGTTTGCATAAATCGGACTCCGTATGAAGAAGATATGGCCTTCAGAAGTTTCAATAAAAACCAGCCCGAAATTCAAAATTCAGATTTCGAAATTCAAAACATACACCCAGGTTGGGCGGGAAAATTCCCGCCCAGGACCCAGGTCGACACTTGGGTTGACCTGGGGGTCGACCTGGGTAAACAGGTCGACACTAGGGTCGACCTTAGGGTCGACCTCCCCCCTTTTCCAGATCTGTAGACAGATCCATTTTTCTGCACCTGGACGCCTTTCTGACCGGATTCGTGAGCTCTAACCTATTTAAACACCCCAAACCTAGCTTTCTCTCCACACAATTTCATTCTGCCTATACTCTGCCTCTATTCTAATTAAAAATAAAAATGGCGTCGCTACTCTGTTGGAATCAAAACTAGAACTAGTGCATCTTCTTCCAATCTGAATAGAGAGAACAACTATTTTCTAATCTAATCGATAGTCTACTCCAAAGGAGCGCTATTCAGTGTCAGAATACAGATCCTAGAAATCAAGAATCATTCCCTTTTTGTGAGTACAGTTATTTTTAGATATGAAATTTAATAATTATCTTGACATTTTTGTGAATCTGGATCTGAGATTATGCATACTTTTCTGTGGATCTATCTTGTTAATATTATTGTGACTGTTCTGTATCTGTTCCTTCTTTTCTTCCTTTTTGTTTATATCCAGGCTACCACGAGCCTGCGCCAAATCTCATAAGAGATTAACGCACGAACACTAAATTTTGGGACAAATAATGGATAATGCATAATTGGACATGACTGATGTTTGACTGATTGGAGAAATCGACATATGTTGTAAATTAGATCTAGATCTGTGCATGCTCTGTAATTTGGAAGAAGAGGAATCATTGAATAATAACATATGACTTGAAACTTGGAGACATAATGCATATAAAACTTAAGATCTGATTTTGAGAGGATATAATTTAAAGATCTAGATTTTTGGACTCATGACTTGAAAAAGGAATATGTGACTTAGGCGTAGAGACCTATATTATAATAGGATAACTATCAATATGAATGCACCTAAAAATGGATTTATGGATATTGGCATTAAAGGCTATAATTTGGCATAATTCATATGGTATATCATGATATGGGGCTTTTAGAGAATATTCTGTACCGTGCAAAGTTAACTAAATTTTTTGGCATAAGTTGTATTAAGAATTATGACCATGATTTAGGCGTGTAAGTTTAGGCTTAATTTATGATTAGGCAAGATATGTAAATAGAATTTTAGAAATATTTAATCTGTTGAATTGCCTAATCTGCTAAATCTGTTGAATTGCCTAATCTGATAAATCTGTTATTTACTAAATCTATTGAATTGCCTAATCTGCTAAATCTGTTATCTGCTAAATCTGTTGAATCGCCTAATCTGCTAGATCTGTTATCTGTTGAATTGCCTAATATGTTGAAAGCTGAGTAATTGTAATTTGGTATGAAAATCCGTAGGCTCGATCTAAGATTGAGTAAAACATGGAAATTTGATTAATCTGTTGTAACCTGTAAGGAAGTTTAATCAGTTAAATGGACATAATTAGTCTGATATCTGTATAATCTGTATTGGAATAAATTGGCTATGACACGAGGTTACACTCCGTTTGTGGTGGAAGCCTGCCCGGAACCAACCGGCTTAACCAGCGATCACAAACTATCAGTCTAATATGAGAGGTCGTAGGCATAACTAAAATATGCTTAGACACGAGGTTAGGTCTGGCTTGTGGCAGAAGTCTGCCCAGAACCGCCCGGCATATCCAGCGGCCACAAGCTACCGACCTAATGTGAGAGGTCTGTGCATTAATAATTAATTAATGAAAATCTAAGATAAATATGATGCCTAAAACGTGTTGGGTGGATAGGGTTAAATCAATTGGACTGATAAATCTAATAAACCCATTTTGTGAATTTGTAGGCCCAATACAAAGTTAGGTAAAACAATCTATAAGTCTGTTAATCTGTATATCTGATCCGTTAGTCTGAGAACTTGTTAATCTGTATATCTGATCCGTTAGTCTGAAAACTTGTTAATATGTACATCTGATCCGTTAGTCTGAAAACTTGTTAACTTGATTGTCTGATCTGTGAACTAGTAAATATGAACTCTGTATGTCTGAAACTTGTAAACAAGTTAATCTGAAATCTGTTAGTCTGGGGACATAAGGTTAGGAGGGGAAATACTTGTGTCATCTGTTGTTTGGGACCCATATTAGTCAGTAACCCTTTCTGGTATCAAAACTTTGACCCCACACTATGTAGGGGTCCGGGCATGCTTACTGAACTAATTATAAGCGGTTCATTCTAATAATGGCGAGGGGTGCGTTCCAGCCGGGTCATATGCGTGCATGGATCCGGTCTGCTCTGAGGATGTAAGACACCTAACATCTGTAAATAGGTCTGTGCCAATAGGTTGTCACTTTAGGGAGTGATACACCCTACTGTAGGGCCGACACAGGGTATTTATGTATTAGGGAGCCGATCGCACGGGGTAGGACTTAGGGTACACTTAGTTTTGTCTGTTTCTGTTGGTACCGTCTGTTTCTGTTGGGTGTTAACACCTGTCTGTTTCTGCGTGGTACCGTCTGTTCGGGTGGTAAAGGCCTATTACTAGTGTACACCTAATTCTAGCATTCTGTTTCTGTAGAGATTATTCTGTTTCCGTTTCTGTTTCTGTAACACCCCGTGTATTCTATAACAGTGAGATTCACAAATTAAAGTATAATTAATTTCAAATCAAAGAATTAAGGGAAACGGGTTACGCCATTGCATTCGCCTCGAAATTCTGCTTGAGATAGAGTCCGAGTTTACGCAAAACGGATAACGTGTGAAGAAGATATCTTTAATTTAAATATCGCAGCAAAACATGAAAAAAAAAAGAATGGGAAACGAATAATGTTTAGCATTGTTCTAGGGTTTGTAAGCAAAAGACTTAGTAGCTCATTTGGTTGGAACACATGACTTGCATACAAGAGGTACAGAGTTCGATCCCCGCCAGCGCCCTATTTTTGTTTTAGGGGAATGGCTTAAAATAGCCTGGTGTGAACGCAGTTCAAAAAGTGGTTTAGTGTGAAAATGGGTAATTGGGAAGATAGAGAAAAGAATGAATATATATATAATATATATATACATATACGCATATATATATATGACGTGTACGCATCATGTAGCATACGTTGCGCATTTTTGGTTGTCAAGGATGGTTTTTTTTTTTTTTGGCCTTCTCCAATTTTTAATTATAACAAATTAAAGGTAAGAAAATATTTATTCATATATAAATAAATATTTATATATGGGTAATTAATACGGTAAAGGGGAAAATGTATCTATTAAATACGTATTTACGTTTGAATTGGTGAACATTTAATACGCTGAGTCATTTCTGACTCATCGCTGAGTCAATGCTGAGTCATTTCTGACTCATGACTGAGTCAATAGGATAACTCTATCCTGACTGAACGGTTGTGGTCATTTCTAGGATTAATCAAACGGCCTAAATTAATCCTAAAATTCTATATATACAACTCAAACCTAACCTAAACTCACACAAATAATAGAATACAATAGCTGTCATGCTGCTGGAGAGAAACTAAGAATGGCCGTCAATTAGAAAGCCTAGAGACAAGCCAACAAGCCTAAGAGACGAATCAAATTAAAAGAAGATCAAAGCTTAAAGCAACAACAACTAAATCAAATCAACGCCTACAACAAAGGATAGCATCTCAGATTTCTGAATTAAAGATTCGCCATACGCTGTAAGTAGAGTATTATTCCGATGTGAATAAATGACTGTGTTTGATTTGTACACTTGAATTGTGGTGATAGTAATTCATATTTGTGCGTTGTTATGATTCTAATCGATTTGGAATATTGTGATGTAACGATTGGATATTCGCAAGTATGTAATTCATGATAAAAAACTACATGTTTGCGGTAGTTTTGAGATTTATGCAAGTATACGATTGGATATTCGCAAGTATGTAATTCATGTTGAAGCTACATGTTTGTAGTTGTTTAATTTAGATTCATGCAAGTATGTGGTTTTGCTACTATGCCAACATAATGTATATTTTTGTACAAAATCACTTTTTGTGTAATAGGATCAAATTTGGGGTATTATGATTCATATGAAAGTATGTTGGAATTGGCATCATGATCTATGTATAGAACTATACTTTTGTATTAGAAACAAAAGTAAGCCTCTTTGTGAACTTATGTTGATTTTATAAATATGACTAGGCCATGTTTGGTATTATGCCTAATTGAAAAACATGTTAGGTCTATATTGTTAACAAGAACTATATGATAATACCATGATTTCATGTTTAGGAATATTTAGCCATGATTACATGAATAAGTATATTTGTGCCATGGTTATGTGAATAGATTAAAAATCATGATTTCATGTTGGAATAATTCTAGTTGAACTATACTTTTGTATTAGTAACAAAAGTAAGCACCTTTGTAAACATATAGTAATTTTATAAACATGATTTGCTTATGTTTGACATTATGCCTAAGTAAAAATATAGGTTTATGTTGTAGTTAAGACTATGTGTCAATAATGATATCTAATTTAGTTAGATTCTTAACTTAACTACAAGTTTACATGCTTTGATTCATGTCACTTATGCTTTATGACCAAAGTATATGTTATTACTATGCAAGTACACCAGTTTCTATTTTGTAGTTCCAACGTTATGTTGCAAGTCCATGCGTTCACATTCCCTTTTTTTGTGTATATAATCATGTTTTAAGCCTCCCCTTTTTCACGTGGCTAAGTTGGGCTTAAAAGGCTAAGCCCAACATATATTATAATAAACGAACGTATTAAACGGGGGAAATAGTGTTGGGCCAAATTAATTAATAAATGAAATATAAAAGTAGATGGGCCCAAATTCAAGAATGGGTTGGGCCCATGATTGGTGTAAACCTTTACACCATTAGCTTAAATTGATTTTTGAATAATGGGCCGCAAATATTTACATATAAAAAGAAGAAAGACAAAATATGTAAATGTAGAAAATACGATGTGTTTAACCCGATGTTGGATTGAGTTGTGATGTAAACCTGCCCGGAACCGCCCGGCTGTCCAGTAGTCACAACAATACCTATCCAATGTGGGTGGTTAAACATGGAGCCCAATAAGGACCCGAGGTTAGACTGAGTTGTGGCGTAAGACTGCCCGGACCCAACCGGCAACAGGCAGCCACAACAATATCTGTCTAATGTGAGAGGTCAAGGCTTTAATAAGACAATTAAGGCTGAGTCAGGATTGATAGGATTAAGTAAATTATATTAATACTTAATCAAAATAGAACATGCTAAAATAAACAGACTGATTGGGGGTTAGGTTTATAAAACACTTAACCAACTTAGCATGTTGGCTAGAAATAGAAAACCTAGTAGCGGGGGACCCTTTTCAGCAGTAACCCTACAAGGTATCATGATACCCTGAAACTAGGCAGGGTGGGGCATGATTACTGGGCTGATTGTAAGAGGTCAAATCGACTGCGGTGGTGCAGCAGTGTAGGTTCTAACGGGGTGCGGGCGTGCACACACTCCGGCGCAGAAAAATAAGGCACTGGGCACCAGTAGCATACCTGTGCATTCTAGGATTGTGTCGGGCCGCCACCATGGGACTTGATACACCCCATGGTGGGACCAGCATAGGTAACTACAACATCGGTGGCCGTAAGACACATGTAACTATGCGAGTAGGAGCCGATCATCATAAAATGGATCACTTCACCCTGATTATGAGGTGCCAGTTGGGAACTAGTTTATATGGGTTCAGAGATTGATATGGGGTACGATAGTACATTCGACCCTAGACAACTTAACTAAGTTTATGGTGCTTTCCCCATTTCTAGTTTATACTTATCATACCCAGTTCTTTATTCATAGACTGAATAGTCCTAGACTTACTCAGGCTTTATGTCTGACTCTACTTTTCTTTCGTCTTTTTTTCTTCCGTTCCCCCCCCCCCCCAGGTCCACAGGGAGGGAATACCGCAGCTTGACCAACCTTCATATCCAGCTTGAAGAGAAAGAATGTATTGCTTGGATCTTTTCGTTTTGGACTATGGCTTTGGACAGTAACTATGGGACTTTTGCAGTTTATTTATGTTTCCTTTATGCTTGTTTAAATAATGTAATCAAGACAGTTATGAAGATGTTATGTTTTTGGAAGTATTGTAAAACAAATTATGGCATGAATTGTGTAACACAAATTTTAATGAAATAAAAGTTGTTGTTTTCCGCTGTTCAAAAATATGTGTTTTTATATCTGTCTTGTTTATCTGTGACTTATACTTACAAACCTCCACCAAAATTAGGGCATTCCCTTTGAGAGTGACCCTAACGGAGGTGGGGTGTTTCACTTGGTATCAGAGCATAGGTTTACCAGATAAGATAAAAAGTTTTGAAAATTTATTTTCAAAAAAGAAATTTAAAGAAGCATTTTTAAAAGAAAAATATTATTTTTTTTTTTTTAAAAAAAAAGGCAAAGTCCCCCCAAAGCCATAGGTACTATCTCTTATCCTTCGTTTTGAATCTATCCTTTTTGTTTCAGCATGTCCGAAGAACTTAACTTGCCAGAGGGTGTACCAATACCTAGTTGGTTTAGACGGTTCTTAGAAGCAAGGGCCACTCAGCCAGGCCCTACCGTTCCTCCTCCCCCGGCTGCAGGAAATCATCCAGCTGCAGCAGCACCTCTTCCTCCACCTCCTCCACGGGGAAACACGTTTGCTAAGATATGTAAAGATTTTAAAGCTATGGGAGGAAAGGATTTTCATGGAACTGAGTCCTTCGTGGCAGCTAGAAATTGGCTGAAAGAAACCGAGGACTTATTCATCATCTTTGAGGTAGAAGATAGACAGAAAGTACAACTGGCAGTATGGCTACTAAAGGGCGAGGCTTCCTACTGGTGGGAAGTCACTAATGCAGAAAGACCGGTGGAAACATGGGAGGACTTTAGGGCAAGGTTTGAGGCTAAATTTCTCTCGGAAGCTGAAAGGAGTCTTCAGTTGGAAAAATTCTTATTTCTTAAGCAAGGGAATATGACAGTCAAAGAGTATGTTAATCAATTCAATGAGCTGGCTAGGTTTGGGCTGGACCTAGTCAACACCCCGCACAAGAAGGCTCTCCGCTTTGTCATAAGGGTTGAATGAGCCATTACACAGTTTGGCCATGACCCATATACCCATGGGAGCTACGTACAAAAGGTTGGTGCAGATGGCATTGCTGAACGAGGAAGATAAGGACAAGAAGGAAACAGAGGCAGAAAACTCTCAAGGGAAGAAAGAGGTCAAGCCCAACGATTCTAAGAATAAGAAGGTAGACCCCGAGAAAGGAGGCAAGAACAACAACTCACGTGATAAAAGGAAATGCAATTACTGTGGTACGGAAGGGCACATAGCCAAGGATTGTAGAAAGAGGAAGAGAAAGCAAGGTGAATGTTTTCATTGTGGGAAGACTGGACACATCAGCAAAGACTGCCCTGAGAAGCAGACCGGACCTTCTGGCGGTACATCGTTAACTTATTCTAGATGCTTTGTTTTATCCTATTTCTCTCCTCGATCCTATCTTGAGAACCATAGGTAGAATCTTTTTGGATGTAAACATGTAGTTGAAACATGTTATGGATGATGGTTGCAAGTGGTTGCAAGTGATTGCTAGTGGTTGCTCGTGGTTGCATATACACACACAATCTAGGTTTTAGATCGGCTCAGTCACTTCATATTGCATATGCATATATGTTTGCCTTCGTATATGGTTGAACTTTAATGTGTTATCATATGGATGTTGCATTTGTATGAATGATTGTGCACTCATGTAGAATCATGAATAGGAAAATTTGCATACATAATGGATTCATGGCACTTACATAATTCGCATTAAGGAGGTCAACTGAATCAGTAGACCGCCTGATTTTGCATTAGATAAGTACATGTACACACACACTTCGCATATGATCATGAAGCATTAGAAGTCTTTTAAGGACAATGGATACTCGTGTTTGATGGATGAGTAGATGGATGTTTGGATGTTAGGATATACATTCCTCCTAACTTGAAGATTTCGGGGACGAAATCCTTTTAAGTGGGGGAGAATGTAACACCCCGTGTATTCTATAACAGTGAGATTCACAAATTAAAGTATAATTAATTTCAAATCAAAGAATTAAGGGAAACGGGTTACGCCATTGCATTCGCCTCGAAATTCTGCTTGAGATAGAGTCCGAGTTTACGCAAAACGGATAACGTGTGAAGAAGATATCTTTAATTTAAATATCGCAGCAAAACATGAAAAAAAAGAAGAATGGGAAACGAATAGTGTTTAGCATTGTTCTAGGGTTTGTAAGCAAAAGACTTAGTAGCTCATTTGGTTGGAACACATGACTTGCATACAAGAGGTACAGAGTTCGATCCCCGCCAGCGCCCTATTTTTGTTTTAGGGGAATGGCTTAAAATAGCCTGGTGTGAACGCAGTTCAAAAAGTGGTTTAGTGTGAAAATGGGTAATTGAGAAGATGGAGAAAAAAATGAATATATATATAACATATATATACATATACGCATATATATATATATATGACGTGTACGCATCATGTAGCATACGTTGCACATTTTTGGTTATCAAGGATGGGTTTTTTTTTTTGGCCTTCTCCAATTTTTAATTATAACAAATTAAAGGTAAGAAAATATTTATTCATATATAAATAAATATTTATATATGGGTAATTAATACGATAAAGGGGAAAATGTATCTATTAAATACGTATTTACGTTTGAATTGGTGAACATTTAATACGCTGAGTCATTTCTGACTCATCGCTGAGTCAATGCTGAGTCATTTCTGACTCATGGCTGAGTCAATAGGATAACTCTATCCTGACTGAACGGTTGTGGTCATTTCTAGGATTAATCAAACGGCCTAAATTAATCCTAAAATTCTATATATACAACTCAAACCTAACCTAAACTCACACAAATAATAGAATACAATAGCCGTCATGCTGCTGGAGAGAAACTAAGAATGGCCGTCAATTAGAAAGCCTAGAGACAAGCCAACAAGCCTAAGAGACGAATCAAACTAAAAGAAGATCAAAGCTTAAAGCAACAACAACTAAATCAAATCAACACCTACAACAAAGGATAGCATCTCAGATTTCTGAATTAAAGATTTGCCATACGCTGTAAGTAGAGTATTATTCCGATGTGAATAAATGACTGTGTTTGATTTGTACACTTGAATTGTGGTGATAGTAATTCATATTTGTGCGTTGTTATGATTCTAATCGATTTGGAATATTGTGATGTAACGATTGGATATTCGCAAGTATGTAATTCATGATAAAAAACTACATGTTTGCGGTAGTTTTGAGATTTATGCAAGTATACGATTGGATATTCGCAAGTATGTAATTCATGTTGAAGCTACATGTTTGTAGTTGTTTAATTTAGATTCATGCAAGTATGTGGTTTTGCTACTATGCCAACATAATGTATATTTTTGTACAAAATCACTTTTTGTGTAATAGGATCAAATTTGGGGTATTATGATTCATATGAAAGTATGTTGGAATTGGCATCATGATCTATGTATAGAACCATACTTTTGTATTAGAAACAAAAGTAAGCCTCTTTGCGAACTTATGTTGATTTTATAAATATGACTAGGCCATGTTTGGTATTATGCCTAATTGAAAAACATGTTAGGCCTATATTGTTAACAAGAACTATATGATAATACCATGATTTCATGTTTAGGAATATTTAGCCATGATTACATGAATAAGTATATTTGTGCCATGGTTATGTGAATAGATTAAAAATCATGATTTCATGTTGGAATAATTCTAGTTGAACTATACTTTTGTATTAGTAACAAAAGTAAGCACCTTTGTAAACATATAGTAATTTTATAAACATGATTTGCTTATGTTTGACATTATGCCTAAGTAAAAATATAGGTTTATGTTGTAGTTAAGACTATGTGTCAATAATGATATCTAATTTAGTTAGATTCTTAACTTAACTACAAGTTTACATGCTTTGATTCATGTCACTTATGCTTTATGACCAAAGTATATGTTATTACTATGCAAGTACACCAGTTTCTATTTTGTAGTTCCAACGTTATGTTGCAAGTTCATGCGTTCACATTCCCTTTTTTGTGTATATAATCATGTTTTAAGCCTCCCCTTTTTCACGTGGCTAGGTTGGGCTTAAAAGGCTAAGCCCAACATATATTATAATAAACGAACGTATTAAACGGGGGAAATAGCGTTGGGCCAAATTAATTAATAAATGAAATATAAAAGTAGATGGGCCCAAATTCAAGAATGGGTTGGGCCCATGATTGGTGTAAACCTTTACACCATTAGCTTAAATTGATTTTTGAATAATGGGCCGCAAATATTTACATATAAAAAGAAGAAAGACAAAATATGTAAATGTAGAAAATACGATGTGTTTAACCCGAGGTTGGATTGAGTTGTGATGTAAACCTGCCCGGAACCGCCCGGCTGTCCTGTAGTCACAACAATACCTATCCAATGTGGGTGGTTAAACATGGAGCCCAATAAGGACCCGAGGTTAGACTGAGTTGTGGCGTAAGACTGCCCGGACCCAACTGGCAACAGGCAGCCACAACAATACCTGTCTAATGTGAGAGGTCAAGGCTTTAATAAGACAATTAAGGCTGAGTCAGGATTGATAGGATTAAGTAAATTATATTAATACTTAATCAAAATAGAACATGCTAAAATAAACAGACTGATTGGGGGTTAGGTTTATAAAAAACTTAACCAACTTAGCATGTTGGCTAGAAATAGAAAACCTAGTAGCGGGGGACCCTTTTCAGCAGTAACCCTACAAGGTATCATGATACCCTGAAACTAGGCAGGGTGGGGCACGATTACTGGGCTGATTGTAAGAGGTCAAATCGACGGCGGTGGTGCAGCAGTGTAGGTTCTAACGGGGTGCGGGCGTGCACACACTCCGGCGCAGAAAAATAAGGCACTGGGCACCAGTAGCATACCTGTGCATTCTAGGATTGTGTCGGGCCGCCACCATGGGACTTGATACACCCCATGGTGGGACCAGCATAGGTAACTACAACATCGGGGGCCGTAAGACACATGTAACTATGCGAGTAGGAGCCGATCATCATAAAATGGATCACTTCACCCTGATTATGGGGTGCCAGTTGGGAACTAGTTTATATGGGTTCAGAGATTGATATGGGGTACGATAGTACATTCGACCCTAGACAACTTAACTAAGTTTATGGTGCTTTCCCCATTTCTAGTTTATACTTATCATACCCAGTTCTTTATTCATAGACTGAATAGTCCTAGACTTACTCAGGCTTTATGTCTGACTCTACTTTTCTTTCGTCTTCTTTTCTTCCGTTTCCCCCCCCCCCCTAGGTCCACAGGGAGGGAATACCGCAGCTTGACCAGCCTTCATATCCAGCTTGAAGAGAAAGAATGTATTGCTTGGATCTTTTCGTTTTGGACTATGGCTTTGGACAGTAACTATAGGACTTTTGCAGTTTATTTATGTTTCCTTTATGCTTCTTTAAATAATGTAATCAAGACAGTTATGAAGATGTTATGTTTTTGGAAGTATTGTAAAACAAATCATGGCATGAATTGTGTAACACAAATTTTAATGAAATAAAAGTTGTTGTTTTCCGCTGTTCAAAAATATGTGTTTTTATATCTGTCTTGTTTATCTGTGACTTATACTTACAAACCTCCACCAAAATTAGGGCATTCCCTTTGAGAGTGACCCTAACGGAGGTGGGGTGTTTCAGTTTCAGTGTAGACATCAGGGTACACCTAGTTCTGTCTGTTCCGTGGGTACCGTCTGTTTCTGTTGGGTGGGAACACCTGTCTGTTTCTGCGTGGTACCATCTGTTCGGGTGGTAAAGGCCCATTACTAGTGTACACCTAATTCTGACATTCTGTTTCTGTAGGGATTATTCTGTTTCCGTCTCTGATTCCGTTTCTGATTCTGTTTCCGTACCTTCTGTCTGTTGGGGTGGTAAAGGCCCATTAGTTGGGTGGTGAAGGCCCATTATTAGTATTCTGCTTCTGTATCTTCTGTCTGTTACGGTGGTGAAGGCCCATTATTAGTATTATGCTTCTGTACCTTCTGTCTCTGTTCGGGTGGTAAAGGCCCATTACTAGCATTCTGTTTCTGTAGAGATTGTTCTGTTTCCGTTTCTGTTTCAGTTTAGACATTATGGTAACACCTAATCCTGTTATACTAGTATTAGTGCAGAGAAGTGAAAACTAAGTAAGAGGCTAAGCTTAGCCTATATCATTCCGTTTCTTCTGTTAACCTGCTATTCCTATTACGGTTATCTCTCATCCAGTTTTATTTACATGTCATGATACTATTATCTGTTTATATGCTGAAAGTCACTGGACTCACCAGACTTATGTCTGACCTAGTTTGTTTTGCCTCTTTTCTTTCCGTTCCCCCCCCCAAGGTGCTCAGGGTGGAAACATAGGAACTTGATTCAGATTCTCTCTGCTTGAAGTGTTCGAAGTATTGCTTGGCTTTGGTTCTATCTTTCCATGGCAGTTTATGTTGGGGATTATGGCTTTAAAAACTATGCATTCTGAAGGCTTTTGTACAAGACCGATATTTATGTACTTGAATTTCGATATTGTGGTTTTGAAAGATGTAACTAAACTCATTTCTGTTTCTGTTGTTATAAAGTTATAAACTACTTACCTATCTTGTAAATTTCTGTTTTGTTTACTTATAACATTCCACCGAAGTTAAGGCATTCCCTTTGCGAGTGACCTTAACGGAGGTGGGGTGTTACAATCGCATACTTCAACACTCCACATTGATACTATATCCATCTACATCACAAACTTCAATGCACCCAAGCATTTCCTTCTATCTTCAATCAAGAAAGCTTGAATGTTTCCCTAATGAACTCCAGCATAGCCACTGCCCATTGCACTTCATTAACGAGTTCAGGCTGAACTCGTCAATGAAGTGTTGAAACATCCAACTCCTAAACCAGTCTCACCAAAAGACAATGTACTCGGGAGTGAAAACGAGTACTTACCATATGAAGATAGAACACCAACCTCTCACCGATACTCTTCTGCATCCAAGTTTCTCTCTCAACTGTGCCACCCCGTGGCACCTAGCATCTCTCCAAGCGAATTAAGTTCGAGCAATGCTCGAACTTCCCAACCGGCAATGTCTTAGTGAACATGTCCGCCGCGTTATCCTTTGTGTGCATTTTTCGAAAGCATACTTGCTTGTCTTTGTCCATGGCTACTAGAAATGACTCCCTCATTTCAATATGCTTCGTTCGTGAGCTAAACGCCAAATTCTCCGCCAAATGGATAGAACTTTGGCTATCACAATGAACATCAACAATGTCATGTTCAAACCCCAAGTCACACAACAATCGATTCAAATAAAGTGCTTCCTTTGCTGCCTCTACCACAGCTATCAACTCCATCTCCATAGTGGATAAAGCAACTACGGTTTGCAATCTTGATCTCCAACTTATGGCGGTACCGCCAAGAGTGAAAACATATCCGGAAGTTGATTTTCTTCGATCCCTATTACCGGTGTAGCTCGAGTCACAATAACCAACTAACTTGCAACTCAATCCATCACTACCACCAAAAACAAGACCATGAGATGTTGTGCCTTTCAAGTATCTCAATGTAGCCTTCACGGCTTCCCAATGTGATTTCCCCGGATTAACCATGAACCGACTAACCATCCCGACGGCATTTGCAATATCGGGTCTTATACACACCATGGCATACATCAAACTTCCAACCACACTAGCATATGGCACCTTTGCCATGTAAGCCTTGTCTTTCTCCTCGATAGGTGATCCCTTACTTGAAAGCTTTATACGCAAAGGTAAAGATGTATTTGATGCTTTTGCATCCTCCATGCTAAACCGGCAAAGCACTTTCTTAATGTACCCCTTTTGAGTTAATTTCAACTCAAAATGCTTTCGATCTCTTTCAATTTCCATGCCCAAAATCTTCTTTGCTTCTCCAAGGTCTTTCATCTTGAACTCCGCCTTTAATTTTTCTTTCAACCTGTTGATTTCTGCCTTGTCCTTAAAAGCAATGAGCATATCGTCCACATACAAGAGTAAATATACCCAACAATCATTTCCTAACCTCTTGAAATAAACGCAAGCATACTTGATGCTTCGATGGAAGCCACTTTCAAGCATGAAATGATCAAATCTCTTGTACCATTGCCGAGGTGATTGCTTCAAACCATACAGTGATTTCTTCAACTTGCAAACTAGTTTTGACTTGCCTTCTACAACAAACCCTTCCGGTTGATCCATGTAGATGTCTTCATCCAAGTCTCCATGCAAGAAGACGATTTTCACATCTAGTTGCTCCAACTCCAAGTCGTAAATAGCAGCTAATGCAAGTAACATCCGGATAGAAGTATGCCTCACAACCGGCGCAAAGATCTCATCATACTCCTTTCCTTTCCTCTGTGCAAACCCCTTAGCCACTAGCCTAGCTTTGTATCTTCCATCGTCCTTCACCTTATATATCCAGTTCCACCCAACAGCACGGTTTCCATTAGGAAGTGGAACCAAATTCCAAGTTTGATTCTTCATTAAAGATTGCATCTCTTCCTCCATGGAACAAATCCACTTCGAGCTATCACTCGAATCCATGACGTCATCAAGGTCCATCGGCTCATCTTGGACTACATGAAGAGCATAGTCCAAATTCTCATAAAAGCTAAGATAGTTCCAATCACCATATCTTTCGGGTGGCCTTATAGAACGGCGACCAACCCGAGTAGCAATACCATCACCTGGTCTTCCTTCAGCTCCACCTTGAACTGAATCTTCTCTAACTCGTGCATATCATCAAAACTACTAGAGGAACCCTGTGGACTACGTGATGTAACATCAACTGCATTCTCCTCGTAAGCACCTCCAACAACTCTACTCTCTCTAGGCCTGAAAGTGGGAATAACTTCCTTCTCCTTTGATTCACCATGAACCAAATCCGGAACATCTGATGAGCCCTCATTCTCCTTGAACATAGCTGATTCATCAAAAGTAATATGAAGAGAAAGCATAGCATTCTTCATTTCCGGATTCCAAATCCGATAGCCTTTGACGCCATCCATATAACCGAGAAAAATTCCTTTGAAAGCTTTAGGTAAGAGCTTATCATTCCCGGAATCATGCACATAAACAGGACTGCCAAACACACGAAGATAACTCAAGTCAATGCTCTTCCCTTTCCACACTTCCTCTGGAATTTTGTTATCAATAGCCGAGCACGGAATTCGATTAATAATATGCACCGCGGTTGACAAAGCTTCGGCCCAAAATTCCTTAGACAAACCCAGTGTCAATCTCAAGCATTGAGCTTTCTCTAGTAGAGTTCGGTTCATTCTTTCTGCCACTCCATTAGATTGCGGATCACCCGGTGTAGTAAAATGCCTCCGAATACCATGATGCTTGCAAAAATTCAGAAATTCTCCGGAAACATACTCGCCGCCATTATCGGACCTAAGAACCTTCAAAGTTTTTCCAGTCTCATTCTTAACAAGAGCCTTCCATTCTTTGAATCTTGCAAATGTCTCTGATTTGGCCTTCATAACATACACCCAAACCTTCCGAGAAAAATCATCAATGAAAGAAATATAATATCTTGCTTCTCCCAAAGAAGCTACAGGTGCTGGTCCCAAACATCCATGTGCACATACTCAAGAATCCCTCTTGAATCATGTTTTCCTTCACCGAATAATACTCTAGTTTGCTTCCCCATGACACATTCCTCGCAAAACTCCAACTTGTTGAAACTCTCACTATCAATCATCTCCTTTCGACGAAGAACATCTAAACTCTTCTCCAAGACATGACCGAATCTCAAATGCCACAGCCGTGTCGCATCTAAGCCACGAGAACTATCAACACTGGCACAAGTTTCGCCTTCCACGGTCACTCCTTGAAGAAAATAAATATCATGAGTTCTAACACCCTTCATAACCACAAGCGCACCATTCGAAACCCTCAAGCTATCACTCCCAATAGTGATTTTGCAACTTAAAGAATCCAATTGTCTCAAAGAGATAAGTGACTTACGTAGTCCCGGAACATAGCGCACAGTATTGAGAGTACGAACCACTCCGTCAAACATCCGAATTTGCATGGATCCAATGCCTTTCGACTTGCAAATTGCACCATTTCCCATAACAATTGATTTTCCTTCCAGATCAACATAAGAAGAAAAACAATTCTTATTAGGCGTCATGTGATATGAAGCCCCTGAATCAAGCACGCATTCGATACCTGAAACATCCGATGCTACAGCCGACAAAACATCTACGTCTTCCTCGCCAACATCTCTCTCCACCGTAACTGATGAAGATGCTACTTCCTTCTTCCCCTTGTTTGGACAATCATTCTTCCAGTGACCAGATTTCTTACGTATAAAGCACTTTCCATATCTTTCTTTTGACTTTCCTCTTCCACCGGGCTTCCTAGACTTAGAACGCCCCCGGTTTCCCTTCTTCTCTGACTTTTCTTTCTCCGTAAATAAACCTTGACCATTACCGGCACCACTACTACCATCACTCATCTCCTTCATCTGATCTCGCAATTCCTCACTAAGAAGACCCGTCTTGACATCATTTAGGGTCAATGTATCCCAGCCATAGATCAAGCTGTTTGAGAACCCAGTATAGCGCTCAGGCAATGAACATAGCAATATCATCGCCTTCTGCTCCTCCTCAATCTTCAAATCTACCACCTTCATCTTTATTAGCAAATCATCAAACACATTCAAGTGCGCCTTTAGCGAAGTTCCTTCCTTCATCTTGTAGGTAAAGAAAGCCCGCAACAAGATCAGTCGATTTGTGAGTGATTTCTTCATATACAACTCCTCCAACTTGTTCAAAATACCTTTAGCAGTCGTCTCACCACTAATTTCGGAAATAACATTCTCCCGCGTGACAAGTTGAAGTGTAGTGAATGCCCACTCTTCCATTTCTTCTGTCTCCACATCTGAAATGTCCTTTGGCAATAAAGGTGTATCAAACACCACTCGATGTACCCGATTCCACCTAAGAACCGCTTTCATCTTCCATTGCCACTTTTTGAAATCATTATCGCTATTCCACTTGTCGATAACCAATTATGAACCAGCAGCTGCATACGACCCACGTACATAAGGAGCTACACCACTTGGACCAACTGTTGAGGCACTGTTTGAATCTGATACCAACATTTTTTACAGCTATCTACCAACACCAATGCTCCGATAGCAAATGTTGTGGAGAAATTTTGATTCAAGACTGCTCAAATCAAAAATCCTCAACGCCGCGGAAAACGAGATCGTGGTAATAGTGCAAAAACAACCAATCGATATATCAAAACAATCTCAGTCTTATCCAAGCCAATCACAATCACCAAACAATGGAAATAATAGAGCAATAACGAGAAACTAAATCACATAGGGATTTATAGTGGTTCCACCAACGTCTTGTCAATGTACGTCCACTTTAAGAGAGAAACCTTTATTAATATCAATAGAAGAGTACAAGAGATTGATTACAATGATCAAATTTATTAGAAAATTTTGATTTTGTGGAGAAAGGAATTGAAGAAGATTAGGATTGCCTAAACCCTAATTAGAATAAACCTTGATCTAATCTCTTGATTTTGTTGTGTGTTCCTCCTCCTTTTCAATCCGATGTAGCTTATATAGGCATGGGGAAGTATATGGAAATTCCCAAAATTTCTCTAGATCCGAAATATCCTCCAGATCCTAAATATTCGAAATATCCTGAAATATCCTTCAGATCTGAAAATATTCTCCAGATCCTAAATACCCGAAATATCCTGAAATATCCTTCAGATCCGAAAATATCCTCCATGGTCTAACACATAGTATCGCATACTTTAACACAAAGCCCCCTTCCTTGCACGCATATGAGCTGGCAAACAACTCTCATATAACAAAAAGAATCTCTGATGTTACATGCCTACAAACTCATATTTGTACTCAACTCCTTCAATTTATTCCATGATGTGGGACTATTAATTCCAACCCGTCATTCCTCCTTAACAACATGCGAGACAATCCTAACACTTTCATCTACACACACATTTCTTCTGACTATGTTTGCTCGCATAGATTTATACTAAGAATAAATTAGTAAACCCAAACCATGCCCCACAGATATATTATATTTAATTAAATAAATCAGTCAACATGACAACAACATGCTCTTTACTTTACATTGCTCGTATGCGTAGCACGAGTCACTCGGTAGTTTAATTATATACACAATATTGATAAAATTCTAAACTTTATTTTTTTTCCTTATTTATATCAGTTTGTCTACATACATTCGGAGAATAGTTTGATGAATTTACTATCATCGATTTTGCACGAAGAAGAAAAATGATGAGAGTTTTTGGGGAATTTGGAACATGGCAAAAAAACATAAAATAATAATAATGGATTTGTGTGTGATTCTACGATTGAAGGAGCAATTCCTCTGTACCAAGTTTCTTGTGTACCCCTGTCCCAACCAATCCAAAATTGGCACATTGCACAATCAGTACACTGGCTAAGAGCAACTCCAACAGTCGGGTATTCATACCCTTAATAATGAATTTGGGATGAAATTGTTCCCCAACGGATATTACAGCCCTTAATATTCAGTGAAATATTACGGGACGTATTCCGAATTAAGAATACGTCCCGCACGCCGATTTTTTCGGCTCGTGATGTCGCAAGCCTATTTTATCGGCTCGCGACGTCACGAGCCTACAAAATCGGCTCGTGACATTCAATCCAAACAACTTTCCACGTGGGAAGCATGGTCCATTGACCAATCTACTTGCGCCATTTTCTGTTTCTGGGACCACAATTGTTTTGCTATATGTTTTGAGACATGCTGGAAAGTAATTGGGACCACAATTTTGTGCAGGAAAGTATACTGGACACAGTTGGACCAATCTACTTGCGCCATTTTATGTTTCTGGGACCATAATTGTTCTGTTAGATGTTTTGAGACATGCCGGAAATATTCGTGAGTTCATGAGCCGATTAAATTGGCTCGCTACGATAAAATCATGGCGAGCCGATTAAATCGGCTCGCGACTGTTGGGAGATATCAATGATATCTCCCTGAATGTTACGGGTCATAATGTTACGACCCGTAACCTTGTTGGAGATGCTCTAACGTATATTTGTTCACTCCGTTTACCTTAGATTCAGTTCAGCTAGTTAATAATATAATTATTTATTGTGCCCAACTGAATAGCCATGCAAGCTCATTTGATAATAGTTATGAAAAATGTTGATATGCCCAAACATTTAGGTTAATTTTTAATTTTTATGGCACAAGAACAAAACAAATATTTAGAATTTGGTTAAGCTACCTTTTAAATAAACAAATAACAAGAAACAGTGCATGTTTTCCTTCCAGACTATCCAAAGCAAATATTTTCCTTTCGGACTATCCAAAACAAGTAACAGGAAACAAATATTTTTCTTCCAAACAATCTAAAACAAGTATCAGGAAACAAATATTTTCCTTCCAGACTATCTAAAACAAATAACAGCAATCAAATATTTTCCTTCCAAACTATCTAAAACTCCTTTTAAATAAACAAATAACAGGAAACAGTGGACAATATAGCTGAACGTTATTAGGGCTTCAATTAATTATAATTAATTAAAATTAGCACACAATTATTACTTATTTTCGTATTTAACTGGCTGTGCAGTTGGGCAGATTAAACATGCATGGCTATTCTTAATTATTTATTTTCGTATTTAATTCTTTATTTTCGTATATAACTGGTTGTGCATTTGAGCAGAATAAACAAGCATCGCTATTAGGAGTATTATCTTCACTTTGTTAACGTTTAGGGGTGTCAATTAGACCCGACTCGATGGACCCGAACCCGATCCGACGGGTCTCGGTTCTAGGCGGATCGGGTTTTGTCGGGTCTAAACTATACATTTCAAAAATCTGGACCCGACCCGACCCGTCCTTCGGGTCGGGTCGGATCGGGTTGAAGCTCGGGTCGGGTCGGTTTGGGTCCGATTGAATAATAACACTAAAAATACATATATTTCAATGTTTTTTGGTCGGGTATTTCGGGTCGGGCCTATGCGGGTCGGGTTTGATCGGGTCTTAATGGTATTTTTCATCACCTAGACCCGACCCGAGACCCATCGGGTTCAGTTCGGGTTCGGGTCTTTTCGGATCGGTTCGGTTCGGGTTTTCGGGTTCTCGGTTCTAATTGTCAGTCCTATTAACATTATTATTTTTATATACTATTATCAGATTGCATGGCTATTCAATTGGGCACAATAAACAATTATATTAGTAGTATTAATTAGTTGAACTGAATTCAAGGTAATCGGAGTGAAAAAATATACATCAGGCAGTGTACTGATTGTGCCACGTGGTAGTTTTGGATTGGCTGAGATAGGGGTGTGTTGTGATTTGTGACACGAAAATCACATATGTTGATAGAGACGAGGAGCGGATTTATTGCTGGATTTTGGCCCGTCTTTCTGTGATTTATTCTGCAAGTATTGAGGGGGTATATTCCTAATATACCTCTAAGAGGAGAATTGGATATTTTTCCTAGGCCTTCTATTCTCCTATAAAAGCAGCACATATGATTAGATTAATGCATGACCGAATAGAGTGGTGGCTGCGTGCCTCTAGGACTTGGTGCCCTAGAGAGGATTGGTGCCTCCCACTTAATCCAAGGGTTAGCCGTCGTTCTTCATTCTTCTCCTCCTCCAACAGAAGTTGTAGTCATCTAGATATTCTTTCCCTTTCTCAATAAGGTTATTGATTCTTGTAATTTTGTTTATTGTTGGTTTTGATCCATTGAAAGTAAACAAAATTTGTTTTTGTGAATCAATAAAGAGGGTGGTTGGGTTGAATATCTTGTGTTTGCACGTGTGATTTCATATCTGTGTTTGTTTCCATAAAAATCATTTTTAAGTAATTGGGTGAATAAGATCTTGGACGCTTCCGCAAAGGCGCAGTTTTCCATAACAGTTGGTATCAGAGCTAGATCATCGCAAAGCTTAGAGTGGTTTTGGACTGGAAAAAATTGATTTTTGTTCAGAAAAAAAAATTGATTTTTTGTTGAAAAAATTGATTTTTTTTATGTCGGATATGATGGCGCTGTTGGTGATGACTAATTTTGATTGGGGATTTGAAGGCCTCAATGGTTTGGTTGATGGAGATGAAGAGAAGCCCTCCGACGTGGATGAGGGAAGATGGAAGAAGACGAAGATGTTGGCAATTGGTTTGATTTGCCTATACCTTGGTGATTCGGTTCATGTTTTCGACATGGGTCTTCACGTTGATGATGCCCGAGGAAGGGCTCAGGTAAAGTGGTAGACGGGTGTCGATGTGGAAGGCGAGTGACGGTTGAAGAACCAAGTCCACAGCAAGGTGTAGAGGTTAATATGGTCACTGCTGATGGTCCTAAGGTGGAGGATCATGGTATCGACAAGGGTCTAGATGTTGATGATACTCGAGGGATCCCGGAGATGAAGAGATCATGTCAAACGGAAGACGGATGTCGAGTTTTGAAATCTACAAAGACGTTGGAGATCTTGTGGTATTGCAAGCATTTTTTAGACCGTTGGTGTATGCACGGTGCAGCTCAGATGGTAGATGCATCTTTTGCAGGCGGTGGGTTGTGCTTGTAATTGAGGTGTGGTCGTAGTCCTTTCAAATCGACTGGGTGTGATTGTTTCCCTGAAATCAATTGAGTCCCTGTACTCGGAACAGGTGGGGGTGTATCTCGTTGCCTGGAAATCGAGGTTGGTTTTAATTGAGAGAAGGTGTCGTTGAAAGAGCTAGATGACTTGTTTGGTGATTGTTGGAGTGTTGATACGATTTCAGATTAAGGTGGAGCGTTGTGATGGTGATTTCACATGTCCATGGAAGTCGGTTGACTTGTTGTTGATGTGATTTCATATCAAGGTGGAGTGTTGTGATTTGTGACATGAAAATCACATATGTTGATAGAGACGAGGAGCGGATTTATTGTTGTTTTTGGTCCGTCTTTCTGTGATTTATTCTGCAAGTATTGAGGGGATATATTCCTAATATATCTCTAAGAGGGGAATTTGATATATTTTTCTAGGCCTTCTATTCTCTTATAAAAGCAGCACATAGGATTGGATTAATGCATGACCGAATAGAGTGGTGGCTGCGTGCCTCTAGGGCTTGGTGCCCTAAAGAGGATTGGTGCCTCCCAATTAATCCAAGGGTTAGTCGTCGTTCTTCATTGTTCTCCTCCTCCAACAGAAGTTGTAGTCATCTAGATATTCTTTCCCTTTCTCAATAAGTTTATTGATTCTTGTAATTTTGTTTATTGTTGGTTTTGATCCATTGAGTGTAAATAAAATTTATTTTTGTGAATCAATAAAGAGGGTGGTTGGGTGGAATATCTTGTGTTTGCGCGTGTGATTTCATATCTGTGTTTGTTTCCATAGAAATCATCTTTAAGTAATTGGGTGAATAAGATCCTGAACGCTTCCGCAAAGGCGCAGTTTTCCATAACAGGGTGCATGAGAAACTTGGTACAAGAGGATTTGCTCTCGAAGCGAGTAGGTGGATAATGGAAAAAGAGGATGAAAGTGGTAAGAGTGTTGTGTACACAGCAATAACCATTTATGAAAGAAAGTACACATATTACCTTCGAATTTGTGATTTTTAATACTGATTTTTATATTTCATAAATTGTGGCATTTTTGTCTAATATTTTGCGGGGTGGGTAATGCAATTAATGGTGTATGAATACAGTTTGCCAAAGAATAATGAATGTTTCATAGCTGCATTTTACTCACCAAGAAAACGAAAGAGCAGAAGAAGAAAGAACAAGGTTTAGGAAACGGGCTGGTGGGTTGATAAGCTTTGGACAAAACTAGTATGATGTAAATAATGCGGGTTTAGAAGAAAAAGATAAAACAAAGCAGGGTGAGGCTTACCCGCAAAAGGATAAGAGTAACCGGGTTTGGTTGGTAAATTGAATCACCTTTTACACGTTTACATACATGGTCCAAAACATAAGTGCAATTGTTCTGTATTCAATTTGGGTGTTTTCATGTGCTCGTTAAATCATAACCACACATCAATCACAGATCTGATTAATAATCAAATAAACAGGTCCCACGATACACTCAAAACCATTAAATTTTGTGTACATCAATGGCTAAGATCAATCTGACACGTAGGAGTATTCAATTTGAATACAGAGCAATTCACCTGCTATAATGAGATGTGAAAAATGACCAAGGAAATGGTCCAAAAGGCAAAACTTTAATGAGCCACTTAACTTGGTATTTTTTCGCATCAGGGGCAAGTTTTAAAGAGTGGTCTTATCATATTATGAGGGACTTCATGACCATGTGTACAATTAAGGAGTGGTCCGTACCCTATATATTTATTTACCTGTTTAAGAACAAAAATGGTGAGAATGCAATTGAACTCGACCTAAAAGGCTAAACCAAGGTTAATAAGAATACATTGCGGAAGAATTATTTTTAGTAAATGAACGTAAGCAAGGCTTTTCAAGAAATATACAATGCAGAAGAATTATTTTTAGTACAGAAGACTAGACGTAGTCTTCAAATTGAGATTTTAATCGTTGAAATGTATTTTTTTTTTTTTTTTTCAAGTTATTTCGTTTTCTTCTCATGCCAAGTTACGTCAGTACTGATCCCGTCATGTTAACCAAAATAATTCATACGAATTCCAGCCATTTGATCATAAACATCAGAAGTTATATGAGGACCACACACCCTTTTGACATCCCCTGCAGTTCCTGAGCACCTACCGATCTCTCCCTATAAAATATCACATAAGCTTAACCCTCCACCACAACTTAAAAACAAAACAGGAAAGTTGAAAAAAAAAAAAAAAAAATGGCATCCCAAATTCCTTCTACAACTCTTAATTCAAAGCATGAAATGCCAGTAGTTGCATTTGGATCTGTGGCGTATCCACCAGTATCACCCGAGGTGTTCAGGCTTGCCATTCTGGATGCAGTCGCAGCTGGTTACAGGCATTTCGATACAGCATCCTTTTATGGAACAGAGGAGAGTTTGGGTAAAGTTTTAAACGAAGCAATTGCCCAAGGACTTGTCAAAAGCCGCCAGGAGCTCTTCATCACCACCAAACTTTGGATGACAGATTGCCAACAAGAACGCGTTCTTCCAGCTATTCGCGAATCTCTCAGGTATGAGTAATCTATTTTCATATACATATCCATGTATAAATTTGAAATCATTACTACGATTGTGCAGACTTCTTCAGCAAGAATACGTCGATCTGTACCTCATACACTGGCCTGTAAATCTGATCAACGAACGTCCCACACTTAATTTCAGTAAAGAAAATCTTCGTGCACTGGATATGGAATCAGTGTGGAAAGAAATGGAGAAATGCAGCAAGTTAGGGCTTGCTAAATCCATCGGTGTGAGCAATTTCTCATGTAAGAAACTGGAACAGCTTTTACAAACTGCTGTAATTCCTCCTGCTGTTAATCAGGTGATCATTAACTTTGCGTTTTCATGTTTGTTAACTTATATGTGGTTAATGGGTATGTATGATTGTTATTGTAAGGTGGAGTTGAATCCAGTTTGGCAACAGAAGAAGCTGATTAAGTTCTGCGACCAAAAGGGTATTAAAGTGGTGGCATATTCGCCGTTGGGAGCAAATGGAGCCCCGTGGGGAAGTGTTAAAGTGATGGAGTGTGATGTGTTGAAGAAAATAGGGGAGAAGAGAGGGAAGTCGTTGGCTCAGGTGGCTTTGAGGTGGATATATGAGCAAGGAGCAGGGTTCGTTTGCAAAAGCTTTAACAAAGGCAGAATGGTGGAGAATGCGAGCATATTTGACTGGGAATTGAGCAAAGAAGAGCTGGAGGAGATAAGCAAAATTCCACAATGGAGGGGGTGTAGCGGCGAGTTCATAATCGCTGAGACTAGCCCGTTCAGGTCACCTCAAGACTTGTGGGATGATGAAGTCTAGTTTAGTTAGTTTTATGATCTGAGCATTTCTAATAGCTCGGACGCAAGTATTCAATAAGGAGTTGTTCATGGAGCAGCTTTCAACTGATAATCAAGCATTTGTAACTAATGCCCTGTTTGGTCAATAAAAGATTTTGGATTGTTGTCCTACAAGTATTGTGTAACAAATGTTGTATAATTTATATATTCACTTCAAGAAAGAAACGTAGAAAGACAAAGCAATATAAACAAATTCAAAAATAAAGCTTATAAAAGATTCTCAAGTCATAAAACATATAGTTTTAAATGTGATGTTAAAAGAGCAAAAATGCAAATTAATGTATACAATAATAATAACAATTCACTGGTGGATTAATTAGTGGACGGAAGGAATACCACCAGTCACTTATCCATTTATAATAGAATAAGATAAAAGTAGATGTAAATGACTTGATTAATACGTGCAATTAGTACGTATTGATTAGATTATTAACTTAATTAATTTGTATTGATGTATTCAATCTTTGAGTTGAGTGGTAAGTTTTGATTCATGCATGCAATAATGTGGGATTATTTTAAAAGTAATAGTGTAAAAGGCGTTTTGTGAAGTTCACCTTACACCAAAAAAATGTGAAACTAAAAATCAGTTACATATTTATTATTGAGTAAATGAATGATGAAATATGTGTTTAAAGCATTAAGAAAAAAGGAAAAAGAAAATCAATGTAGGAAGTGTATTTTCAGTAAAAATAAAAATGAGTGGGAGTGAAGGATACTGCTAATCACTTGTAATAGAATATAATTAGAATAAGTAAAATAGATATAAACGATATGAATGTGGATTAATATATGCAGTTAATGCATATTGATAGAATTATTCACTAGTTTACTTGTGCTGATGTATTCAATCTTAAAGCTACATTGTAAGTTTTAAAGTATGGCCTAAGTGACATTTTGGGAAATTCATCTTCTACACCGGAAAAAACCTAACGTCAAAGGTGTTACCAAAAATATATTTTACAATATGTTTTCCCACATGTTACGACGCTCTTTAAACATAATTTGGCTTTTTACGAATTATATATGTTTTAATGTTCAAGAAAAAATGATTTACACAAACATTTAATCATATTTTTACGTTGAAATCATGTTAAAATGAATTTAAAAATAAAGTTTATTTGTTAAATCTACTTTTAAGTGATAATATTTTTAGATGAATGTTTTGAATTTGTAAAAGAAGTTTAATTGTTAGTTCATATTTTTAAGTTATTGGTATGTAGCGTTGTTTTGAATATGTAAAGAAAAATTAATTTAAAAACATGAAAGATTGCATGTTGCATGTTGGATTCCCTTCATTTTTCATGTTTTGAATATGAAAAGAAAAATTAATTAAGAAGGCTCCAACATGCTTTTCAACATCCCCAATTCCTGAGCACCTACCCATCTCTCCCTATAAAATACCACATAAGCTTAATCCTTCACCACTACTTAAAAACAAAACAGAAAGCTTAGAAAAAAAAATGGCATCTCAAATTCCTTCTACAACTCTTAATTCAAAACATGAAATGCCAGTAATTGCATTTGGATCCGTGGCGCATCCACCTGTACCACCTGAGGTGTTCAGGCTTGCCATTCTGGATGCAGTCGCAGCTGGTTACAGGCACTTCGATACGGCATCCTTTTACGGTACAGAGGAGCAGTTGGGTAAAGCTTTAAACGAAGCAATTACCCAAGGACTTGTCGAAAGCCGAGAAGAGCTTTTCATCACCACTAAAGTTTGGATGACAGATTGCCATCAGGAACGCGTTCTTCCAGCTCTTCGCCAATCTCTCAGGTATGTATTTTCATGTACATATGCATATAGTTTTTTTTTTTTTTTTTTCTTTCTTTCTTGCTTCTCGAACATAACAATATATGATTATGTGTATGAAATCATGATAAGGTTGTGGCCATATGAAACCATGCTGAAAAGCAAGATTTATGGACTAAATGCATTACCAAAGGAGACTGCTTGTTTGTTAGAAGAACGTGCAACTTTACATTTTAATTTTCTAAATTTGAATTTTCTGCTTTGTTTGTTACAAGTTGGTTATTTAGAGAAGTAGCACATGCCACACAGGCTGAAGTTTGTTAGCAGCGTAGCTATATAATAGGTACTATTGTAATGAAAAGGGTACGAAGAAAAGTTAGATCTCCAATTTCTCACTCAAATTTCTTACTCTGTCTTCTCTCTGCACCTTCTTGTATCTTCCTTAACACTGAAAACTCTGCTTCCTCTTGTTCTGCCACTCATAGTCGTAACAAGTCATTATGATTGTGCAGACGTCTTCAGCAAGAGTACGTGGATATGTACCTCATACACTGGCCGGTAAGTCTGATCAACGAACGTCCCGCATTTAATTTCACAATTGATTACAGTAAAGAAAATCTTCGTGCAATGGATATGGAGTCAGTGTGGAAAGAAATGGAGAAATGCAACAAGTTAGGACTTGCTAAGTCCATTGGCGTGAGCAATTTTTCATGCAAGAAACTGGAGCAGCTTTTACAAACTGCTGTGATTCCTCCTGCTGTTAATCAGGTGATTAACTTTGCATTAAACACGATTCGTACATGTTTGTTAACTTATATGCCGTTAATCGGGTATGTATGATTGTTATGGTTAGGTGGAGCTGAATCCAGTTTGGCAACAGAAGAAGTTGATTGAGTACTGCAACCAAAAGGGGATTAAAGTGGTGGCATATTCGCCATTGGGAGGAAATGGAGCTCCGTGGGGAAGTGTTAGAGTGATGGGCAGTGATGTGTTGAAGAAAATAGGGGAGAAGAGAGGGAAGTCGGTGGCTCAGGTGGCTTTGAGATGGATATATGAGCAAGGAGCAGGGTTCGTTTGCAAAAGCTTTAATAAAGGCAGATTGGTGGAGAATGCGAGCATCTTTGACTGGGAATTGAGCGAGGAAGAGCTGGAGGAGATAAGCAGAATTCCACAATGGAGGGGGTGTAGGGGCGAGTTCATAATCGCTGAGACTGGCCCGTTCAGGTCACTTCATGACTTATGGGATGATGAAGTCTAGTTTACTTAGTTTTATGATCTGAGCTTTTCTAATAGCTCGGACGCAAATATTCAATAAGGAATTGTTCATGGAGCAGCTTTCAATTGATAATCAAGCATTTGTAACTAATGCCCTGTTTGGTCAATAAAATATTTGGCAAATTATATTCAAACAACGCAACTTGCTTTACCTACACCATGGGATTTTAAATAAAATTTCGAATCAAAATGACCTTATTAAAAAGAATCAATATTAAAAAATAAAAATATATACAAAGATATTTTTTTAGAATTGACTAATTTTTAAAACATATAGCAGAAATATGACAGTTTTAAAAGTATTAGCAGAAATAGATCAGTTTTTGCCACATCAGCGATGAGGTGACAAAAGTGTTAAAAAAATAACCGGGGGCGCGCTGGACAAGTGCGTCCCTTAAAAATAATAAGGGCACGCTTATCAAGCGCGCCTATTAAATTTAGTGAAGGCGCACCTGTAAGGTGTGTCTCTACTACCTGCTGCATTACAACAGCATCTCTCCATCTATACCATTGTTTCACAGCAGTTTTTCTATTTAAATTGAATCAACTTCAAACATACACTAGCCCAAATAAAGCATAAACACATTTGCTGCAAGTATTTTGTTTACTTCCTCCCATTTATCCATCATACCTTTAATACTTGTCGAACGCTGACGTCCCGTCTTCCTTTTTGTATGCGGAGACAATATGGTCGGACCTTGATAGGCATCCCGATATCTACTGTCGGGAATTGGATGAAAGCTTGGAGCGTAACTTGATTTACATTTTTCCATGGAAAAACACGATGAACAAAAATCATAGTACGAAATATTCGCTCCTCCAACGGTTTGAGGACAAGCGGCCATCACATGCAAGCATGACAAATTTTGCAATAGCGGAATGTTGCAAGTTCAAGTACACACATTATCATGTAACGTCACGGTAAATACTTTTTCAAATTGATCATTTACTTGCCGTTTGGTTTAATTAAATCTAACAATTCCACAATGTCGTGCTTGTTTTGCTCTTTTGGTTAAAAGAGTTTCAACTTTTGGAGTCGTTTGCATTTCAAATCCTTGCATGAAATTCTATTTCAACTTTTGTAGAACTCCATTACAACTTTCGGATATATTTGTTGTCATCATCATAAATCGTCCACCGTTATCCTTGCATAGAGCCCAATTTTCCTCCGCACCTCGTAAACTCTTTTCAACCCAAGCATGTGCATCTGACGAAATGGTTTTCAAGTGGTCTCTTAATTCTTTGTATTGCAACTCATCGGTAGCACTAGCACATGACCAGCAAAGCACGAGCACCTCGTAGAACCCCGTTAAGACTTTCGGATACATTTGTTGTCATCATCATAAATCGTCTACCGTTATCCTTGCATAGAGCTCAATTTTCCTCCGCACCTCGCAAACTCTTTTCAACCCAAGCATATGCATCCGATGAAATGGTTTTCAAGTGGTCTCTTAACTCATTGTATTGCAACTCATCGGTAGCACTAACATATGAATAGAATAAGTCTATCAAGTTTTTTTTGAGTAAATCCGATAACTTGGAAGTTTGCTTTGAGATGCCTAGCACAAAAGCGGTGATGGTGCTCTTGAGGACAATTTTCTAATGCTCCTGGAATGCCTTTCATTCGATCAGATATAAAAGTCAAACATCTATTGTGAATACTATGTATGAGATAGTACATGCATCTCAGAAACCAATCCCAATTATCTTTTGATTCGGAGTCTGCAATTGCATATGCTAATGGAAACATACCATCATTTGCATCAACTCCAGTCGCGACTAGCAACGTACCTTGGTATTTTCCATATAGATGTGTGCCATCAATGCAAATTAACGGTCGACAATGCGCAAAACCATCATAGAAGCACCGAATCCCCAAAATGCACTTTTGAAATGAACTTTGTCATTCGCAAGTCTTTCGTTTTCAATCTTAAAAACAGTTACCGGATTATATTTTTTTATAGTAGCCAAATATTGTGGCAACTTAGCATATGATGTTTCCCAATCTCCCAAAACTGCCTCACATGCTTTCCGCAATGCTCAATACGCCTTGAAGTAGCTTATTTTGATGAAAAAAGTTTCTGGCATTAAAACTTGAATTGCAAAGAGAGTGGTATTCAAATCCGATTTCACAAAAGGAAGTATTTTGCTAGCAACAAATCTACTTGTCGTTTGCTTATGATTAGAATTGATGATCGGATTAACATAAGTATGATTGCCTTCATAATTCCTAACTTCCCACCTTTCCGTCAATGATTTTTTTGGCATAATAGCATGTATTCTCCACTTGCAATTGTTATCGACATTACAAATTGTAGCGTACTTTTTTGTAGGATTTTATAGGTTTAAAAGAGAAAGAATTCTTAATAGTCCACTCACTAAGCTGTTGAATAAGTATTTCCTTGGTTTCAAATTGCATTCCCACGTGAAAGCCCGATTCAACACAATTTGCAGTAAATACGTCTCTAATAGGAGCTACATTTTGAATCAACGATGCCGCCATAATTTTTGCACTACATAAATCACCTGTTAAAGGCATCTCAAATTCCATTTGCCCGTTGTTATCATTTTCATCTTCTTGCACCAACGATGCTTCACTATTTTCGTCATCATTTACATTACCAATTCCGAACTCAAGCGGATCATTATTAGCTTCCATATTTTCCATCCATGCCATATCATTATCCATTGAAGCAATTTGCATGCTATCAATATGTGGTGAGCTACAACCTACACCATCATTTTCCGGTCTAGAGCTTGAACCACCCGCATGCACCGTATAACTGTTATAAAAAAGTATGAAGATCAGAACACTACGAATTTTAGCTAATCAAATGTAAAGTTTACAAACTTACTTTGTATTCATGAATGTAGGAAATATTGAACTTGGATTGCTTTGATGAGCACAATTCGGAATAGTTCCAATAATTTGAGTAGAATGTTGGTTTAAGTTAATATCAATTACCTCTTCATAATTTTTCATCTCCTCTTTTATTACGTATAACTTAATAACTTTCATACTAACCGAAAACATTGCATTGACATCTTCATCGTCATTTACATCAATAGCAGAAGATCCATAATCCATCACCCACTTGCTTACTAATCTTACATCGTACTTTTGTGAATCAATTTTTGTAACCCTATACATCGTTTCCTTTAATTCATGGTAGAAGCAAATATATTTGACCTTTGAACCTTTTTGTTTGCCACCAACATACACCGGCGTATTATTTTCTTTCAAATTCAATTTCCCATCAAAATAGCAAATAATAGGGATGAAATCCGACATAGTCTACAATGGAAAATTTGCAAGGCATTAGGATAATTAATTTTTAAAAAAATATTAGTAACATAAGAAAGCAAAAAAAAACTAAACCTAGGGTTTGAATGAAATTGAGAAACATAAGAATTTGAGCTAGGGTTTGAGTTTAAACTAAATCAATACCTTCAAATTGATGTCCAATAGCTGACAGATGTAACCCAGTCAATAACCCTTGTTTATTTTGATAATTTGTGAAGATTTTAGGGATTTTTGGGGGCAGTAGAAGAATGGTACGAATTGGTACTTTTTATCCCGAAATGGTAAAAAGAAGAATGAGAGACAGTAGTAGGAAGCAGGTAAGTAGTTTTTAGGTTTTATGTTAAAAGTATAACAGGCGCACTTGTCAAGTGCGCCCCCGATTTTTTTTATAACATTGCCACCTCATTGATGAGGTGGCAAAACTGGCATATTTCTGCTAATACTTTTAAAACTGGCCTATTTCTGCTATATGTTTTAAAAGTTACCCTATTTTGAAAAATTGTCCTATATACAATTCTCCCTTGTTTGCATTATGTATACTCAATATAATTTCTCTTGTGAAGTTAGTATATTATAATTTAATTTATATCACTAGTTAAATTATTTTATATTTCTTTTGAGGATTACAATATATTCATATTACAACTAATATTTATATACAGTTAATTTTAATTATTTTCACTTTACTTAAATATAAAAATTAAAATTTAAAACTAATTACTAAAATTAATGTTGTACAGAGTACTAAATTCTTTAATCTTTCATTCAAATCTAATAATGTTTAAATTTAACACCAAAATTTTACTAGTTTAACTTTCTAATATTTTAAAACATAAGTTCAAATTTCCATGTAAAAACAAAACAATCAAATAATTTAAGATACTAGTCTTAAAATAAATGTTTTTTATGTTTTATGTAAATTTATTGCAATGAATTCCCAGTTTATGTAATTTAGTTTTAAGGTCAAAGAGAGGAAAGGTGATGAAAATATAAAAGGATAATTTTGTGAAAGACATGGTGTACAACAAGGAATTTTTGGTATATGCTATTTTATTTCATTTTATGGTGTATGTTAAGAAATTATAGGTGTATGAATAGAATTAGCCAAAAGATTTTGGATTGTTGTCCTATAAATATTGTGTAACAAATGTTGTATAATTTGTATATTCACTTCAAGAAAGAAACATAGAAAGACAAAGCAATATAACCAAATACAAAAATAAAGCTTAAATTCTATTTGAACCCAACTAATTACTGAGTAGCCCCTTAAAATACCATAAAACTAGTAAACCCATCATTTTGCTGAGTAGCCCCCCGTTTAATTTAGAAAAAAAAAACAATAATACCCTTTCTCGAAGTGGCTCTACGTGGTATTGTAGGAAATCAAGCAGGGCCACTATATGGTTCCTAATCATACCACGTATGGGCTCTATGGGGTATGGTTAAGAGCCTAGTAGTGGCCCTGCGTGGTTTCCTACAATACCATGTAGAGGCACTACGAGGTAGGCCGAAAATTTAAAAAAATATAACTGAAAGGGGAAGTTTTGTCATTGATATTTTTAATAAAAATGGGGTCTACTCAGCATTTGTCTGTGTTCAAATAGAATTTGCCTATAAAATATTCTCAAGTCATAAAACATATAGTTTTAAATGTGATGTTAAAAGAGCTAAAATGCAAATTAATGTAAACAATAATAACAATTTACTCGGTGGAATTAGTTGACGGAAGGAATACCGCTAGTCACTTATCCATTTATAATAGAATAAAATAAAAGTAGATATAAATGATTTGATTAATACGTGCAATTAGTACGTATTGATTAGATTATTAACTTAATTAATTTGTATTGATATATTCAATCTTAGAGTTGAGTGGTAAGTTTTGATTCATGCATGCAATAAATGTGGAATTATTTTAAAAGTAAAAGTGTAATAGTCGTTTTGTGAAGTTCACCTTACACCAAAAAATGTGAAACTAAAAATCAGTTGCATATTTATTATTGAGTAAATGAATGATGAAATTGTTATATAACAACGGTTGGAACAAAGTCCCCTTTCCTTGCACACATATGAGCTGACACACAACTCCCATATAACAAAAGGAATTACGTGCCTACCAACTCATATTTGTACACAATTCCTTCAATATATTTCGTGATATGGGACTATTGTATCTAAACTATCATTCCTTCTTAACTACATGTGAGACAATCCTAACAGTCTCCCCTTGACTTGCATTTTAGGAGTATCTTTTGAGAGCACTGTCTTGCCTGCATGGCCCAGTCCGTAACCTTCGGCTCTGATACCACTGTTATGTAACGACGATTGGAACAAAGCTCCCCTTCATAGCACGCATATGAGCTGGCACGTAACTCCCATATAACAAAAGGAATCCATGATGTTACGTGACTACCAACATATATTTGTACACAATTCCTTTAATATATTCCGTGAGGTAGGACTATTGTATCCAAACCATCATTCCTTCTTAACTACATACGAGACAATTCTAACAGTAATATGTGTTTAAAGCATTAAGAAAAAAGGAAAAAGAAAATCGATGTGGGAAGTGTATTTTCAATGAAAATAAAAATGAGTGAGAGTGAAGGATACTGCTAATCACTTATAATAGAATATAATTAGAATAAGTAAAATAGATATTAATTATGTGAATGAAGATTAATACATGCAGTTAACACATATTGATAAGATTATTCACTCAGTTAACTTGTGTTGATGTATTCAATCTTAGAGCTGCATTGTAAGTTTTAAAGTAACGGCGTAAATGACATTTCGGGAAATTCATCTTTTACGCTGAAAAAAGCTTGACGTCAAAGGTATTGGTATGTAGCGTTAAACACATATTTTTATGTTGAAATCATGTTAAAATAAATTCGAAAATAAAGTTTATTTCTTAAATCAACTTTTAAGTAATAAGATTTGATAACATTTTTAGATGAATGTTTTTAATTTCATATTTTTAAGTTATTGGTATGCAGCGTTGTTTTGAATATGTAAAGAAAAAATAATTTTAGATCGCATATTTAAGCGATACTAATTCTTATATTCTATATTTAAGGATATTAGATCTTTTTTAGGAATACTAAGATTTTAAAATATATGTTGAGAGAAATTATGAATTTGTAAATAAAGCTTATTTATTAGATCCAAAGTTTAAAAAGATTTTATAATATTTATAGATTAGATCCTATTTTAAAGAAGATTTAGTAAGGTTTATAGAGGGGTATTTTCGACAGTTCACATTGATATCAAAATATTACAACTATTAATTAGTAGATTTGATAATATTTTTGGGGATTGTTAAAGGGACTCCAATTTCGGTTAAGGGGAGGATAACTTTAAGGGAACTCCAGCTTAATATATTTTTTGTTAAGGGGGGTCTGATTTATTTTAAAAAAAGGAAAAAAAAGACTTAACTACCCCTGATTCATCACTTATGTTAAACACTAACTTACTAAATTCAACGCAACTAATAAACGTGCAAATTACAAAACATCTCAATTACAAAAAGGCTAATTATATTCATACATCAATAACATCTATACATGCACCATAAAATAAACTACTATACACTAAAATTACTTTTCATACACCTTTTTTTTTACAATACTAGCCTTATTTTTTTCTTCCTCTTCCCTCTCTAAAACTTTAAAGTTATTTACATAAAATAGGAAACCTATAACACTAAATAAAGTTTAAATTTAGTAAAATGGATTTTAATTTTTTGAGTGTACGGTATACAATTTATTATGCTACAAAAAAATCTTATTATTAGCAAAAGAGACGCTGCTTTTAAATTAAAAAAATCTAAATTATCACTTACTTGTAAAAGTTATCATAATTCAAATTTTAGGTTTCATGTTTAAAAATACATTATGTTCTTCAAATTGTTTTACATAGATTTAATCAAATATCGTTAGTTACAATGTTTTAGTTTGATGGGTTATCATTAAAAAAGTAAAAAAAATTACAATAAAAAAATGGTAATTTAATAATATATATTTTTAGAAAAATAGTGGTATACATAATGTAATTTTCGGTGTATGAATAGAATTTGCCTTACAGAAATTCGATACAACATATTAGAACAAAATTTTCGTTTTTGCATTTAATACTAATTATACCAATTCCAATAGAAATTATAATTAATTACCTAATCCGATGCCTTTTGATTACCCATGAAATTTTCTTGTATCTCTATTACATTAAGTATATCCATTGTTTACTTTTATGTGCAACATTAAATTGTAACCAATAATTAAAGTTTAGGCTTTATAGTTTATATTAATGAGGATTATAGGGGGTTAATATTGAAAATTAAATTTATATGTTTAAGGGGAGGCTAATTTATTTTGTCCTCCCCATAACAATTATACAATAAATAAAAATTGGTCCTCTCCTTAACCAAATGTGGAGTCCCTTTAACAATTCCCATATTTTTATATTGGATTATATGCTTAAGGGAGCTAAATAATATCTATAGAAGGTCATTTTGTAGTTCACACTGATGCAAAAAAAAAGTGACATGTTATTGTTATGCAAAAATTGCGCCTTTGCGGAAGAACAATAAGCGGGATCTAGATTTGCCAATTGAACACCAATCTAATCTGATAGCAATTATTCTATTACATCAACAAAATAGTAAATAACTATAGCGGTGAAACAAAGAGACACAATATTTATACTGGTTCCACTATCCTCGAGATAGTGTACGTCCAGTCCAACAGAGAGAGATTTTATTCCACATGAGAGAATTACAAGAGATTACAAAATAAGAGTTTACATATCCAAACCTCAATCAGGTTTAACAAGAAGAGACACCATTGGGGATCACTGGCTCCAAGCCATGATGGGTTTACACTAAAGTCTACCCCTCAATATATAGCCAGTGCAAATCTATGTGAGTCATCAATTAAATTACCAACATATGATAATAATATAATGGAGGCAAATTACCATAACAACAAATGTGCAAACATAGGAAGTAAATCAATCGGTTTCTTTTGCATAGATGGAAGAAATTAATCCCTTCATTTATTTTTCTACCACCTCATCAAATGCAATCAATGCATTCCCATTATAAAAATATTTACTTTCCATTCTTTGCAACTTTGTTCCAATCAATTTGTGATTTTGTATCACCAAATTTAACACTCCACCTTGATGCAAAATCACATATCAGCAACACCCCGTCTCCAATCAAATTCTCTTCACATCATAAAACTCTTCAACAGAACTCCACCTTCAATCAAAATCTCACAATGAGATAGAAACCAAAAAATGAATATTTGCCAAATGGGTTCCAGCAAAGCCACCCCCCATCACACAATTGTTAACGAGCTCAGACTACGTCCCCGCCCGCCAACAAAATGTTGCAAATATTCAAAATAACAAAGAAGGCAGACACCAAAGTAATCTCAACACCGCCAAGGCCAAAATTTAATTCTCTCAATCGCCAAAAGATTTCTCTCTTGCAACTTAATCAAAACCATTACAAGCTTTACCCACCGCCTGCAAAAGATGCATCTACCACCATGAGCTGCACCGCGCATAAACCAACGGTCTAAAAATGCTTGCAATACACATCGACACCCGTCTAACACTTGGCCTAAGCTCCTTCCTCGATCACCCCGGATCCCTCGAGCATCATCAACGTGAAGACCCCTGTCTAAACCACAATGATCTCTGTCTTGACACCCGTCTATCACTTGACCTGAGCTCCTTTCCTGATCATCATGGATCCTTCGAGCATCATCAACATGAAGACCCTGTAAGAAACATGATCAAAACTTCCCAAATTCATAGCCCCTTCAACACGGTAAACTCCATATCACGTCAAAGTTCCCAGATTGGAACGCTCTTTACTCTCGACATAATCTTCTCCACCGAAGTCTTCTTTTCTCCAAAATAGTAATAGCATAATCACCACTGAATCTACCAACCTTTGTAGAAATAATTGATGCACAATTTAAAACAAATCGCCTCGCTCTGATACCAATTTGTTGTGCAAGAAGATTGCGCGAATGCGGAAGCACAATAAACAGGATCTATATTTGCCAATTGAACACCAATCTAATATGATAGCAATTATTCTATTACATCAACAAAATAGTAAATAACTATAGCGGTGAAACAAAGAGACACAATATTTATACTGGTTCCACTATCCTCGAGATAGTGTACGTCCAGTCCAACAGAGAGAGATTTTATTCCACATGAGAGAATTACAAGAGATTACAAAATAAGAGTTTACATATCCAAACCTCAATCAGGTTTAACAAGAAGAGACACCATTGGGGATCACTGGCTCCAAGCCAGGATGGGTTTACACTAAAGTCTACTCCTCAATATATAGCCAGTGCAAATCTATGTGAGTCATCAATTAAATTACCAACATATGGTAATAATATAATGGAGGCAAATTACCATAACAACAAATGTGCAAACATAGGTAGTAAATCAATTGGTTTCTTTAGCATAGATGGAAGAAATTAATCCCTTCATTTATTTCTCTACCACCTCATCAAATGCAATCAATGCATTCCCATTATAAAAATATTTACTTTCCATTCTTTGCAACTTTGTTCCAATCAATTTGTGATTTTTTATCACCAAATTTAACAGTTATATGATCTGATTTTTTAATAGATTACATATGTTTAACACATTAAAGAGAAAATGATTAACACAAATATTTAACCGTATTTCTATGCTAAAATCATGTTAAAATGAACTTGCAATGAATGTTTATTTGCTAGATCTATTTTTAAGTAAAAAAATTGATAATATTATTAGATGAACGTTTCAAATTTGTTAAGATAAATTAATTATTGGATCCTTTTTTTTTAAGTTACTAGTATTTAGGGATGTTTTGAATTTGTGAAGAAAATTTAATTCATAGATTTTTTATTTTATTTTTAAGAAAGGAAATTTTAATCTATTAAATAATAGTAAAACAGAAGAATTTCTTGCTCTCTCCTTGATTTTAGGAGTTATCTCTCTTCTTCTTAATTCTCTCTTGATTTTTGTTTTTTGAATCTTTTTATTATCAATTATATTATTTGACTAAACATCTCATTGTTTTATAGTATGATATATATATATAACTTGTGTATAGTTATCTATAAATAATTCATTGATTAACTTCCAATAGTCTATATTCAGGTCCATATAATTATATTAATTACATTATACAAAATTTAAGCTACTTTCATAAATTTAGTTAGCGAATATTTCTAGTAGATATTAAAGAACGATAATTCAATACATACATGACTATTGTACTAATAAAAATGATAATTTTTTTATTCAATTGCAATATATAAATCACAAAGCAACAATAACAAGATTAATTTTTTATTCTATTATCATTAAACTTAAAATACATATATTTAAAATGGTAAAATATATTTATCATGCAACATTTAACTTAAAGTTTCTATATTTAAAATGGTAAAATATATTCATTATGCATTGCATTATAAAGCTCCACATTATAATCAAAATACCGATATTTAAAAGGTGTATAGGACAAACTTAACAAAAAAATTATCCACAAGAGGATAAAATTTTAACCAGAAGGACATTTTTTTAATGTAAAGGGAGGAATTCAGGGGTCCACTATCATTTCATACCTTATACTAAGGTTTGTCCTTGTGGTTAATTTTTTTTGCCCTTATAGATAAATTTTTATTTGGGACAATTATGTTTTGGTGACAAATTATACTAGGAAATTAGTTTCCAGGCCACATTGTTTAAAAAATAAGTTTAAAGGACATATCGCTTTTTTTGTTACCCCGTGTCCTCTCTAACCCTATTCACTCTGTTTCTTCCTTTCACGCAGCTCAACCTAATCTTCCTTTCACGCAGCTCGACCTCATTTTTCACGCAACTCTACAGCAATCGATTTCATCTCACTTCATCACTACAGCAATCGTCCACTACAGCAATCGATTTCTACGTTAAGCGATTTCATCTCTACAGCAGGTATAAACCCTAGCCATCTTTTTTCCCCTATTTTTTGATTTAATTTCTGCAACAATCACTATGCTTTGAATTTATTTGACCTTAAATTGCATATACGAGTACCTAAGTGAATGTAGGGCTGTAGACACTTAGGTAGCATATACAAGAGGTATCATGCAGCCAAGGAGATGTTGTGAATGTAAGGCTAGAGAGCGAACCTGTTTTTTTTTTTAAGTACCTGTAGGTACATCCATCACTATATCTCGAGTTTACTTTTCATGGTTGCTGTCTGTCTTCCTTTCACGCAAATGCAACAATCATGAACTTAGAAGCTAGGTGCCATGTGGTAAAGTCATTATTTAAGAATGATATGTGGATGTCATGCCTTATTTGACCCTTCCTAGAAGAAATTATGCAAGGTGTTCCACTATTATGAGTTCCTGATACTATTAGGGTAGGTAGAAGATTAATTTATTCTATTAAGAGCCTATATGGTAAAGTTATTGGAACAGTGTTCTAAGATTGATGATGAGCTCTAGTGGATTGAGTTATTTGATTTCAGTACTCATTTGGAGTATATGTCTTTGATTTTGTTTTGTAGTACATGGAACTTTTCAACGATTATCGATTTCAGGTTTGTAATCTACAGCAAGTCAGCACCCTGCATTTTTCAATTATGGTTTTTAGCGATTATCAATTTCCGATAGTGCTCGATGCTGCATTTTTATACTAAGTATTATATAATAATCTTTTTAATATGTTATCATTCATATTATTGTTTTTTTCTAAAAAGATAAATAGATTTATCTTTTTAAATGATATATGTATTTATAAGCATATTTATCAATTTTGAGAAAGAAAGATAAACATACTTATCTTTTTTATAAAAAAAGATAAATGTTTTTATCTTATATTTTCGAACTACGTATATTTGTAACTTTCAGACCTGATAATTAAGTGTGCATTTCAATTTTCATGGATACAACTTAGCATATTTATCAATTTATTGTCTTTTTTTGCATCTAATAGATAACTTATAGTCCGAAAGTAGTTTGTTCATATAAAAAGTTTTAGTACTAAAAGGATAAAAGATGCTCTTATAAAGAAGATACAAAATATTATATTTCTAATTAAAAATATATTTATCTATTAGTTTTTAACTTAAAAATAGTGTTAAGATATAATGTTATACATGTTTTTAAAATAATTATTTTAAACACAATAGACAAAAAAGATAAACATATTTATCATTTTAAACCATTGATGTTATTTTCTATGCAATAGATATAATTATTAGTCTTCCTCTAAAAATAGTGTAATTTTTTATGCATTACATGTTTTAACACATATGTGTTTTAAAATAAGCATTGTATTTTTATTATACAAAAATAAATAAGAAAAAGATAATATGAATTATCTTTTTAGATGAGAAATGTCTTTACACAAAATCATACATACACCTTAGTTTTTAACATAGCAGTATTGTTAAAATCATACATATTCGATACTGGAAATTTGGTCCTAGTGACCATATATCATACGGTCTTTTTTTACAGGACACGTGTTTCAGAAAATAAGTTTCTAGTCCATCTATATAAACTCAATTTCCTTTTTTCTTCCATCGCGACGGTCTAGAATTTCGAATCAATTCTGATAAAAATCCTTTTTCGGATATCAAGGTATGCTCAAATCACAACTAATATTTACACAAATTCGATTATCTATTCATTTTATACTACTGTCGATTCACGCAATTTTGATTATTCGATTATCGATTTAGGTTATTTGATTATTCGATAGATCGATTAACGTCAAATTATCGTTTGTTTGATAGATCGATTAACGTGGAAGTTGAATTGATAATTCGCTTAACGTCAGGTAATTTAGTTGATTATCAATTCTTTTTAGATTATCGATTCATTTCAGATAATTCTTTTCAGATTATTAACGTCTGGTGATTCCTTTCAGATTAACTTCAGACTATTTTTTTGGTCAGTTGTTTTTTGGTTTGGCTGTAGGAAGATAAATTGCTTATGTGCAATGTGAAAAATGATAAAAGATTTTATCTTTTTTCTGTTGTTTTTATTTAATTTGGTGGATTTATTATAAAAGATTTTATCTTTTTTCTGTTGTTTTTATTTAATTTGGTGGATTTATTTTATTTATTTATTTATATTAAGTTATAATATTCTTGTTAACATATTAAGTTAATATTTTATCGTATGTTTTGTGACAGATTTTTAAAATTTAAGTTGTGGTTTTATAAAATGATAAATTATTTTATCTTTTTGGCTCAGCTGTGGTTTAGTGCAATTCAATTGTCAAACAAAACTATTTGCTCTCCTAAGATGTCAACTATGGTCATGTCATTGTGAGTTTCTTTTGTATCTCTTTGTCAAATTAATATCATGTAGCACTGTCAAGCTCACACTACTAAATTCTATTCGATTTGAGTTTAATGCACTTAAAAAGCATTGAAAGATGATGACATTTTTAAAGAATATTCATGTTAAACTATATTAATGCAGTTATTATTATTGGTTAATGCAGTTATTATTATTGGGATCCTGTTCTTGTTTATTAATTTTCATACATTATGACATTATTATTCATAAAAATGCTATTTATATGCAGGATATAATGAGAACGAGAAGTTCACGCAAAGCTGATCAAAGACCACAATGTGTATTTATCAACTTTAACGGACGGCAATGTATCAATATACGACATCAGAATAATGCCTTTTGTGATGTTCATAGCCAACAAACTCAAACACCACCAACTAGTCAACCAACACAACCCACCTCTCCACCAATCTCTAAAGAAACAACAACCTCTCAAGAGACACCAGTTGTAAGTTATAATCAGTGTTTACATTATATTCAATATTCAATTTTTGTAACAATAATTGCTTCTTTGCTTTTTACTATTCAATATTTATTATTTTAAGTAGTCATGTTTTAAATGAAGTAGAAAAAAGGATAAAATTTAAGTACTTGTGTTTTCATTAGTAAAATTTGGAAATTTGGAAATTAGTAAAAAAAAATCACAAATGATAAATAGTTTTATCATTTTATAAATGATTACAAATTTTGGATTTTTTAAAACTATTTCCCAAAAGATAAATATTTTTATCATCTTATAAATAATTACAAATTGTTATTGATAAATAGTTTTATCATTTTTCAAAATATTAATATTTTCTCAAATGATAAATAGTTTTATCACTTAATGATAATGACAAACAGTTTTATCATCTTATAAATAAATACAAATTCTTGAACTATTAAAACTGTCTAGTCCTCCAACTACACATCACCTGCTTTAAAAATATTTTGTGTGAATTGTACTCTTGGCCTTCCACTTAAGGCATCGATGTGATATAAAATGCAGCATGGTTCCTGGATTAAGTCACATGTAAAACTCTACATGAATTGTAGTGACAGGCAAGCAGAGTGTGTGTGTGAGAAACGTTCTGGAAGAAACATGAATTTACAAATATTCATATCATTATTTCACTACTGTGGCTGTAATTTTTATTCTGCTTGGTTTGGCTGTATTTCAATTTGTTGTACATCTGTTACTCTGTATCAATGTTTTCACTGCATAAGTTGTATTTTCTGAAGAGTTATTTGTTTATTATTATCTCTGCTGCCGTTAAAGAGAATTCGATGATTGATAATATGAAATAAAACTGTTGCAACTACCAAATCTTTTGCACTTGCAACACATCCATGCACTATGTCCAGTCTTCAATGAAGAATACCTGCAGTAATAGTTTTATCATCTTCCAACTGATAAATAGTTTTATATATTTTTTTTCAAACCCTATTATATTTCACTGCTGGTACTTGTTTAGAATGTCTTTTGAAGTGGATTATTAAGTCATTTATTTTACAGCCTGAAAAATAGTTTTTACTTATTAATAGTTTTATTAAATCATATTTGATTTATTCATTAAATATTTCACTCATTTGTATAATAGGTTTCAACTTCAGAATTTACTAAAGCTGAACAGGAATTTCTAAATTCACAGACAGAATTTAAGGAACTTAAACAATCTTCTTATTCTGGAGCAAAAGATGTATTAACAGCTGATTTAGACAAAAACATTGATACAGAGTCAGAGACTGAGACCGAGGATGATCCAGATCAATATGAACTGAAACATAGAGATAGCATAAAATATAGCGGTTCATATAGATGTAACTTGGAAGCTATCTTTAAGGTAATGACCAAGATAAAAAAGAAAAACATTTTATCTTCTACTGGATTGTCTTATCTAAACAAAACCCCCTTCAGCAATTTCTTTCACATATTTCTGGATGATAAAATGCAAAGAAAAGATTTTAGAAAAAGTGCGAAAAGCTTAGATGAAATAATAACATCATTCGTGAAGACTGAAAATGCATTTAGAATAGGGGGTAATTTGCTAAAATTGACTGAAGAAGATGTAAGTTTGATTCTTGGTATTCCTTTGGCGGGGAAAGATTTATTTCCAGTTGGGATAATAAGTAGAAGTAATTTGGACGAAGAATATTCAGTTTTTCTAAATAAGCATTTTGAAAGAGACGAAAGAATAAATCAAAAAACATTAAGCAAAAGGATCAAAACAATGATTGATAAGAAAATCGGAGATGAAGACTTGATCAAGTTACTTCTTTTGCTATTGGTTATCACATTTCTTTTCCCCAACAATTCTTCTTATCTACAATGGGGATTTATTCCAAAATTGCTTAATTTGAAAAATATGAACTCAATTTCTTGGGCAAAAGCAATTCATGGACACGTCTCAAAAAATGTTGAAAAATTTGCTAAAGATCCAAGAAGCATGCCTGGATGCTCAATGATCTTATTGGTATGTGTTATTACTTGTCAAGTTACTCTTGAATAATTGAATTGATTTATAAGTATTTTTTTTATAATTTGCAGTATTGGATTTGTGAAAAAACGCAAATCATATCAGCCAAAAAAGGATATGAAAATGCAATTCCACGAATAGTAAAATGGAACTTATCGTTGTTGAAAAGCATATCTATCAAATCTATCAAGCCGAAAAAGGTATTTTTTACTCTTTTTATTTAATACTACTGTTCTTTAATGTGTATATGTGTGTGTGCATATGTGTGTGTGTGTATGTGCCTATTGTTGTAAAATGCAAGTCCACAAATAGTAAATTAACACTATTGTTCTTTAATGAAAACTTGATGAACTACTTGGCAACTTTTAACTTTTACAAGTAGTGTACTGTGTTTTCGGTGTTTCGGTGTTTCTAATATCATATGAAACAACAATTATACATTGATAATAGTTCTTAATATCAGGCTGCCATTTTCAAATTTAAATTGTGTAAAGCTAGTTCGATGATGTTTTATCAGATGAACTTTTACTCATTTGGCAAAATACTACCTAAAGGTCTCATTTGGCAATATACTACCTAAAACTCTCATTTGGCAAATGTTCTCCTAGAAAAACTTTGCCTTGTTCATCACAGCATCATCAAATGATATGGTAGATTGAAGTGTAGGATTTCAGTTATTTCAATGCTTTAAAATATGGTATTAGGAAGAGGAAAACAAGATGCTTTTAGTGTATGATTGCTGGTCTAATGGTAAGATTCTACTGTATGGATCCTAGAGTTTTTAGATTTGACACACCTAGGCATTTGTTGCCAGATTATTATTCCTTTAAAAAAAGGAGAAAAAACCATGTATAGGATCATTCCATCATATGATTATCACACACTATAAGTTCTTGATTGGAATATGAATTCAGATTTTCTATCCAAGTGTGATTGAACTCTGATTTATGGATTGCGTATTGTTGCAAATTACAAGTTCTGTTGATTGCTATTGTATGTGAATTTTTGATGTGAAAGTTGAGATATCACATGTGCACAATCAAAGTAGTTTATCAAAATTGGAATTTAAACTAATTTTTTTATCTAATTGTTGCGAGCTATGACTTCTGTTTTACTGCATACGTAGCATGCATACACAATGAGAACAAGAAATAGTACTTTTTAATTGTATTTCTGTTGAGCCTCTATTTAAGTTATTATTTTGTTTATTAGTGCAAGTGTATTTTGTATTGTTTTATCAGTTAATGATAAATGATAAATAGTTTTATCACTTAATTATAAATGATAAATAGTTTTATCACTTAACAATAAAGATAAATAGTTTTATCACTTAATGATAAATAGTTTTATCACTTAATGATAAACAGTTTTATCATTTAATGATAAATAGTTTTATCACTTAATGATAAATCGTTGTTGAAAAGCATATCTATCAAGCCGAAAAAGGTATTTTTTACTCTTTTTATTTAATACTACTGTTCTTTAATGTGTATATGTGTGTGTGCATATGTGTGTGTGTGTATGTGCCTATTGTTGTAAAATGCAAGTCCACAAATAGTAAATTAACACTATTGTTCTTTAATGAAAACTTGATGAACTACTTGGCAACTTTTAACTTTTACAAGTAGTGTACTGTGTTTCGGTGTTTCTAATATCATATGAAACAACAATTATACACTGATAATAGTTCTTAATATCAGGCTGCCATTTTCAAATTTAAATTGTGTAAAGCTAGTTCGATGATGTTTTATCAGATGAACTTTTACTCATTTGGCAAAATACTACCTAAAGGTCTCATTTGGCAATATACTACCTAAAAGTCTCATTTGGCAAATGTTCTCCTAGAAACATGTTGAAAAGTTTTATCACTTAATGATAAATAGTTTTATCACTTAATGATAAATCGTTGTTGAAAAGCATATCTATCAAGCCGAAAAAGGTATTTTTTACTCTTTTTATTTAATACTACTGTTCTTTAATGTGTATATGTGTGTGTGCATATGTGTGTGTGTGTATGTGCCTATTGTTGTAAAATGCAAGTCCACAAATAGTAAATTAACACTATTGTTCTTTAATGAAAACTTGATGAACTACTTGGCAACTTTTAACTTTTACAAGTAGTGTACTGTGTTTCGGTGTTTCGGTGTTTCTAATATCATATGAAACAACAATTATACATTGATAATAGTTCTTAATATCAGGCTGCCATTTTCAAATTTAAATTGTGTAAAGCTAGTTCGATGATGTTTTATCAGATGAACTTTTACTCATTTGGCAAAATACTACCTAAAGGTCTCATTTGGCAATATACTACCTAAAAGTCTCATTTGGCAAATGTTCTCCTAGAAAAACTTTGCCTTGTTCAGCACAGCATCATCAAATGATATGGTAGATTGAAGTGTAGGATTTCAGTTATTTCAATGCTTTAAAATATGGTATTAGGAAGAGGAAAACAAGATGCTTTTAGTGTATGATTGCTGGTCTAATGGTAAGATTCTACTGTATGGATCCTAGAGTTTTTAGATTTGACACACCTAGGCATTTGTTGCCAGATTATTATTCCTTTAAAAAAAGGAGAAAAAACCATGTATAGGATCATTCCATCATATGATTATCACACACTATAAGTTCTTGATTGGAATATGAATTCAGATTTTCTATCCAAGTGTGATTGAACTCTGATTTATGGATTGCGTATTGTTGCAAATTACAAGTTCTGTTGATTGCTATTGTATGTGAATTTTTGGTGTGAAAGTTGAGATATCACATGTGCACAATCAAAGTAGTTTATCAAAATTGGAATTTAAACTAATTTTTTTATCTAATTGTTGCGAGCTATGACTTCTGTTTTACTGCATACGTAGCATGCATACACAATGAGAACAAGAAATAGTACTTTTTAATTGTATTTCTGTTGAGCCTCTATTTAAGTTATTATTTTGTTTATTAGTGCAAGTGTATTTTGTATTGTTTTATCAGTTAATGATAAATGATAAATAGTTTTATCACTTAATTATAAATGATAAATAGTTTTATCACTTAACAATAAAGATAAATAGTTTTATCACTTAATGATAAATAGTTTTATCACTTAATGATAAACAGTTTTATCATTTAATGATAAATAGTTTTATCACTTAATGATAAATCGTTGTTGAAAAGCATATCTATCAAGCCGAAAAAGGTATTTTTTACTCTTTTTATTTAATACTACTGTTCTTTAATGTGTATATGTGTGTGTGCATATGTGTGTGTGTGTATGTGCCTATTGTTGTAAAATGCAAGTCCACAAATAGTAAATTAACACTATTGTTCTTTAATGAAAACTTGATGAACTACTTGGCAATTTTTAACTTTTACAAGTAGTGTACTGTGTTTCGGTGTTTCTAATATCATATGAAACAACAATTATACACTGATAATAGTTCTTAATATCAGGCTGCCATTTTCAAATTTAAATTGTGTAAAGCTAGTTCGATGATGTTTTATCAGATGAACTTTTACTCATTTGGCAAAATACTACCTAAAGGTCTCATTTGGCAATATACTACCTAAAAGTCTCATTTGGCAAATGTTCTCCTAGAAACATGTTGAAAAGTTTTATCACTTAATGATAAATAGTTTTATCACTTAATGATAAATCGTTGTTGAAAAGCATATCTATCAAGCCGAAAAAGGTATTTTTTACTCTTTTTATTTAATACTACTGTTCTTTAATGTGTATATGTGTGTGTGCATATGTGTGTGTGTGTATGTGCCTATTGTTGTAAAATGCAAGTCCACAAATAGTAAATTAACACTATTGTTCTTTAATGAAAACTTGATGAACTACTTGGCAACTTTTAACTTTTACAAGTAGTGTACTGTGTTTCGGTGTTTCTAATATCATATGAAACAACAATTATACACTGATAATAGTTCTTAATATCAGGCTGCCATTTTCAAATTTAAATTGTGTAAAGCTAGTTCGATGATGTTTTATCAGATGAACTTTTACTCATTTGGCAAAATACTACCTAAAGGTCTCATTTGGCAATATACAACCTAAAAGTCTCATTTGGCAAATGTTCTCCTAGAAAAACTTTGCCTTGTTCAGCACAGCATCATCAAATGATATGGTAGATTGAAGTGTAGGATTTCACTTATTTCAATGCTTTAAAATATGGTATTAGGAAGAGGTTTAATGCTTTAAAATATGGTATTAGGAAGAGGAAAACAAGATGCTTTTAGTGTATGATTGCTGGTCTAATGGTAAGATTATACTGTATGGATCCTAGAGTTTTTAGATTTGACACACCTAGGCATTTGTTGCCAGATTATTATTCCTTTAAAAAAAGGAGAAAAAACCATGTATAGGATCATTCCATCATATGATTATCACACACTATAAGTTCTTGATTGGAATATGAATTCAGATTTTCTATCCAAGTGTGATTGAACTCTGATTTATGGATTGCGTATTGTTGCAAATTACAAGTTCTGTTGATTGGTATTGTATGTGAATTTTTGGTGTGAAAGTTGAGATATCACATGTGCACAATCAAAGTAGTTTATCAAAATTGGAATTTAAACTAATTTTTTCCTCTAATTGTTGCGAGCTATGACTTCTGTTTTACTGCATACGTAGAATGCATACACAATGAGAACAAGAAAAAGTACTTTTTAATTGTATTTCTGTTGAGCCCTTTCTATTTAAGTTATTATTTTGTTTATTAGTGCAAGTGTATTTTGTATTGTTTTATCACTTGATGATAAATGATAAATAGTTTTATCACTTAATGATAAATGATAAATAGTTTTATCACTTAACAATAAAGATAAATAGTTTTATCACTTAATGATAAATAGTTTTATCACTTAATGATAAACAGTTTTATCACTTAATGATAAATGATAAACAGTTTTATCATTTAATAATTTTTTTATTAGTAATTTTGGTATTAGTAATTTTGCACCTGAATTGGAGGTCCTGGTTTTGTACAATGACTATGAACAAAGTAATATATTATCTGATGATATGGGTAAACTAAAACTATTGCACTTCAAGCAATCTGTCAGATCAACCTACAGCTCAATATATCTATCATAAATTGTGTGAAGATACAAGTCAAAATTTTGTAGTTTGCTGATTCTAGAATTAATTAATTTATATCATGAAGGTAGATTTATATCATGCAAGTGTATTAATTAATTAATTAATTCTAGAATTAATTAATTAATTAAAGTAGGGCCACATAGTTTGCATCTCAAACTATTTGGCATCATTTATCCGATTATTGATTTCTAAACGCGGGGTAGTAGAACAATTCTTGACTTCAGGCTGTTTATTCATGTTATATGTTTTCAGATTGCCTACAAATTCAAAAAAATAATGAAAGACGAAAAAAATCTGCTGCTGCTGCAACTGAAAAAGAGTGTGCAAGACGAAAAAAACGATGAGAATGATGAAAGTTGTCTCCAAATTCAAATAGAACAGAAAGATAAAGAAATAGCAAACTTGAAAGAAAAAGTTGAACACTTGGAAAAACAATTACAAGCTGAAAAGGAATTGAGAGTAGAATATGAAAAGAGATTAAAAGATGAACTTGAAATTCCAGAAACAGATATTATGTTCAGTCATATAAACAGCTCTAAAAATTTACCATCCTTTGACCTAATCAATTCTCAAGACATTCAAGCGGTACGACAACAACATGAACTTGAAATTGAAAAAAATAAGGAAAGCAAAAAAAGGAAAAGAAAGTTTGCTAAGCCAAGTTCTATGCAAAAAAGGATTAAAGAAAAAGTGCGCAAGCCAAAAAAGGATCCGAACTATGTATATCAAGAAGAAAAACAGAAAAGAGAAAAGCAGAAAAAAGAAAAGCAAAAGTGCGCAAGCCCAGAACTCATAGATGTGGATAATCTTAGCACACCAGAACATATTGGGAAAAGCAAAAGCAAAAGGAAAATACAAGATTGTCCATTGTTCAAGTTATTGCCTGAAGACGAAGTAAACACTATAACCAATTTCTTCAAAATAACCGGAGACATAAAGTAAGCTTATATTCTTAAATTAATTAAAGCCATATTCTTAAATGACAACTTTGTTTTCTTTCCAGCGAAGAGGTTTATAATTCAAATGATGAAAACATGATTGTGATACACAGAGATATGCTTGAAGACCTTATTTTTGGTGATTATACTGCTGGCCAGGTAAGTATTTATTATTATTCACACAAGTCATCACTATAAGTTCTTGATTAGCACACACTATTAGTTCTTGATTAGCACACACTATAAGTTCTTGATTGGAATATGAATTCAGATTTTCTATCCAAGTGTAATCAAACTTTGATTTATGGATTGCATATTGTTGCAAGTTACAAGTTCTGTTTATCAAAATTGCATCAGAATAAATAAGCAACATGGGTGTTGGATTGTTTTCCATAACCTTTCTATCTTCCAAAATACGACAGAATAAAACAGGCATCTTACCTGGTGTGATAAGTGGTTAACTTTTGTTTTACTGCATACACAGCATGCATATACAATGAGAACAACAAATATTGCTTTTTAATTCTACTTCTGTTGAGCCCTTTCTATTTAACTTCTTATTTTCTTTATTTATGATCAGTATGTATTAGTGCAAGTGTATTTTGTATTGTTTTATCAGTTAATGATGAATACTTTTATCACTTAATGATAAATGATAAATAGTTTTATCATTTTATAAAATACTCTAATGATATTTTTTGTCCAGATTATTGATTATTATTGGTTTAGAATAGCCAAAAGATTTGATACCAGTGCAAGCTTATCTTACTTTAACACCACAATAACGGTAAGACTTATTTTTTAAATATACATCTAATGATTCATTAATGATGGTAAAATCAGTTTTGTAAATTACAATATTTGTTTTTTTTGACAGAAAAGCTCCATTTTGAACGTAGTAAATGTCAAAGAAGACCTCTTTATTCCAGCAGTGACTCAAGCACTTCAAGACCCGTTATGTTGTATGATGTTATTTCCTGTCCATGGTGGTTCACACTGGACACTTCTTACGTTTGAACCAGAATCTTCAAAATGGACGCTTTATGATTCTCTCTGCAACTCAGCAAGAAATGGAAGAATAACCAGCAGACATAAAAAACCAGCTTTAAAAATTGTAAGCCATTTTAAATTTTGAATTTTTCCATATTACTTGAATCATTAAATTTTCTTAATTTAATCAATAGCAAAAAATAGTCAATCATATACACAAGAATCTTCAAAGTGAAGAAACCAAGCAAAACATAAAAAAACCTGCTGTGCTTTCAGTTGGACAATGTGCTCAACAACATAACGGGTAATTATATTTATTTGCTTTCTTATTTTCATTAATTTTGCTTTATGTCATTACTATTTTATTCTGTACTAGACTAAAGATAAAAACATGTATCTTTGCACTAATGATAAATTGTTTTATCACTTAATGATAAATGATAAACAGTTTTATCGTTTACGGCTGTACTTATTTCATTTATTGTTGGTAAGGTCATATATACATATATAAAGTGCATAAACTAATGTACAGGTATAGAACATCATGTACAAGGTGTACATCAACCATAATTGCATTTGAAGCCCAAACAAGGCTCATAAGTAAACACCAAAGCCACAAAAATCATTCAAGTTATATGAAAAAAGAAAAAAATTGAAGTTATTATTATTAATTATGCTCTAATGTTAAGTTTTTCTCCGTAAAAATGTTATTACTTACACTTTTTATTCTCATTTAAACTCCCTAATTCTTTTATTCTTACAACAGATATGACTGTGGAATATTTGTTATGATGAACTTAAGAAATCTGGCGCAAGGAAAAAATCTTGATGCAAACATTCCGCAGAAAGATGTTGACGATGTAAGAGCAAAAACCGCGTCCAGTATATTACATGATGAACCATACTGCTGGACAATGGAGAAATTCTGCTCTTCAACTTGAACGATTTGTTTGTAATTCATACTGCTTGACAATTAGGAATTTCAGTCTAATATAGGTATTTCAGTTCTAGTACACTGATGTAATCTGAAATTGTTGATGTTGATGTTAAAATGTTGATAAAAACATGTATTAAAACTATTCCTCTGCATATAGTTATGGGACCTGAGACGGTATTGTTGAATGTACAAATTATTCCTCTGTATGCCTATGGTTGTTGATGTAATTTGAAATTATTCCACTGCATGCCTACAGTAAATGGTCTGTGGCTGTTTATATTACCATTGAAGTAGAATTTGATTGTAAGTAGTCTTTGCTGGGTTTTGTGTTGGTGAGTGTTTTTTTCTTTCACTATGTTTATCTGTGTGTTCTTTTTGGTCAGTCTCTTGGTATTGGCACTGTTCACTTGGGTATTGTTTGTGTAGCAAGTGTTTCTGTTTTTGGAGTGTTGTGGTGGAAACATTTGTGAGTTGGTGGATCTGTTCTGCTCATTTATTGTACTAGATTTGGTGGTTGTGTAGTTTTCATTGAGTCGTTGGACTGTTGTCCTTAGTTGCATCACTTATTCATTTCTGGTTTCAGTGGTGAAGCTTGCTCTCAATTTGCTAGTTTGTATGGTTAATCCTGTTTTTCTCCAGTTTCTCCTGTTTGGTGTTCTACGGGTCTACCACTCGATGCAATTGCACTTATTCTCTCCTTGGTCACGGCAACGGCCGCTGCTATAATACAATTTTCTATTATACACAGTTTTGGTCATATTACTACGATATACGTTGCTACATTGCTGGATTTTATCTGTTGTGACATAGTTGCGGCCACTAGCCAATTTATGTCTATATGTTTACTGTGGCTCTTGTATTTGTTGTCCATTATGCATTAGTTATATGACTAATATTATGTCTATATGTTTTCTGTTGTGACATAGACGGGCTGCATAATTAAAACTACTAACTTGATTAAATAAATAATAATAATAAAACCAATAACATTTAAAAAAAACCAGAAAAAAGATAAAATCTTTTATCATTTTTCACAAAATACATACAAACAGGCTGAATAATTAAAAATCTTTTATCATTTTTCACATGGTGTTCATGCAGAATACTATTGATCTAGGATACATCTGTTTGGTCGACAACTATTATGTCATCGTCTCCACAGCATATTACTATTTCAGCTGCTAATACTGGAGAGATTACTTTGGTGATTACCATCATATATGGCAGTAACTTCTCTGAAAGACAATTAATATGACATCAAATAATTCAAAAACTGCTGGCATAAACAATCAATCGATTTTAATGGCGGACTTTAATAATGCCCCCCCTCGTTTGGATAAAAAAAACATAAAAAAGATAAAATCTTTTATCATTTTTCACATAATACATACAGACAGGCTGCATAAATAAAAAAACAGAATAACTCAACATGTTTGCAGGGACGATACCAAAGATACAAAACCAGCAAAGACATTGAACGAAGTAACGAACCAGTGGAGGAGCCTATTAACAAACAAAGGCAGTCACCGCCTGGACCATCATGTAACGAAATAGAATCTATTAACTCACCCCACCAACAACGGAAGAACAGGCCCAGTTCAACCAGTAAAATACCACAACACAACTCCCATTGCATATATGACAAGGACAGAATGACAACAAACCCCAAAGGAAGAGCCAAGTACAAGTCAAAACAGCCTAAAAGGAGGCCATAACAAATGAACATAGTTATTGAACCTTCAATGGCTTTGAAAACATGGAAAATTATCAAGGGATACACCACTCTATAGCATAACTAGGGCAAAGCCTAACTTAAAATGCTACGCATGGAGGAAGAGCACCACATAGGAGACACATGCCATGCATCACCAAACATTCCACCCAAAACATTCAAAAAATAGATCCACAAACAACATAAAACCACTTCAGACTACACTTGAAAACAGATGTAGAACACACATAGACAGGCTGCCTCCGAAACAGCTAAATATTTTTATATTTTTATCTTTTTCAAATAAAGATAAATAATTTTATCTTTTTCTAATCAACTACTGTATATTGCCACGTACTTGTTAAAACATAACTTCAAAATAAAAAAAGATAAAATACATTATCATTTAATAAAAACATAACTAAAATTAAAAAAAAAAAAAAAAAAAAACCAACATACACTTCAAAAAAAGACCCTTCAGAAATAATACATGTTTTCAACTCACAAAAATACATGTTTTCAGCTACATGTTTTTAACTCACAAAAACCATACACTTTAAGAAGCTAAAAACAACACCTCAAGAATGGAACTACCTTCCTAAGATATCTAAAACCAGCCATCATCAACAATAAAGCATAAAACTCCTCATATAATAATTCACAGCAAAAACAAAATCACAACTGTGCAATAAAAAAAACCAAATAAACTATGATCCAATATTTCTTACAATTCAATAATATCTCAAACAAAGATAAACAAAAAAACATTAACCCTATTAGTCATAGGTCTACCATAAAACAAACATATAATCAAACATAAAAAAAATTCAACCACTTGATGCACAACTTCTACGATTATGCCCAAACTTCTTACACTTTCCGCACTTATTCCGCTTCCCATGAAATACATCCAACCCACCAAGTCTGTTAACTCTTGGCCTACCAGCTCCACGAATAGCTTTAGGAGGATGAACAATAGAAGACCCTTCAGAAATAATATCTTTCTTATCAAAAGTAGGAATAGGATTAATAACATGTGAGTAAGAAGCTCTATACGCCTTAGTCGTGAAATAATATTCAATAAAATCATAAACATTAAGCCTTGACATAATAATGCATTTCAAAGCATGTACACAAGGAAAACCGGTAACTCTCCACTGATTACAAGTACAAATTCGATTTTCAAGATCAACTTTGTGAGAAATAGGTGAATGCACTTCAAAAATAAAATTAGAAGATTTAGAAACATTCCAACCAAAACCTTCTTCTTTTAATTTTAATAAACGATTCTCCATTTTAGGACAAAGTACACTAGACCAAGTAGAAGCTTCTTCTCTACGTTTAGACATTTGATTCATAAGCTTGATCCGAATACCATCTAAACAAAAAGTAATAGGAAGATGTCTTTCTTTCAAAATCCAAGAGTTAAAGCTTTCTGCAACATTTGATTTATTCTCACCATACCTATTTCCAGGAAAAAATAAATCAGCCCAATGATCAAAAGGCTTATCCTTTAGAAACTCAATAGCTTTTTCACCACCAATTTGCCTATATTTTGCTATAGCTCTTTCAAAATCATGATGAGTAGCAGCTACAGCACATCGTTCCAATAAATGAGCCACCCACAATCCTTTTCCACTTTTTACAATAGAAGCAACATTATTTTGCATATGATGCAAACAATATGAATGAAAAGCGGTTGGAAAAACTTTAGGAATACTTAAAAGCAAACCCCAATGCCTATCTGAAATAAAAACTAAAGGACGATCAACTCCAATAGAACATTTTAATTGATCCAAAAACCAAGACCAATTTTCTTCATTTTCCTTTCCAACAATAGCCATTGCCAAAGGAAAAAATCCTGAAAAACAAAATTAAACAAACGTTACAAAATAAAACATAATATCAAGCTCACAAAACAATACATATAGAAACCCCGACTCTAAATTCAAGCTCACAAAACAATACATATAGAAACTTATGTTTACACATCTTTGCATTTCTCCAAAACATATGTTAAACTGCACTAATCACAAGAATATTCAGTAATTTGGGAACATGTAAATTTAGTCAAATGCAACTCACCCTTTTTTCTAGAACAAATAGTAAATAAAACCATACAATACAAAGTTTTCTAGAACAAATGGTAAATAAAACCATACAATCATGATTGGCGCTACAAAGTTAGAAACACAACCAATTTATCTAACTATACACTTAAAATACTTTACAGTATTGCAGTATAATTGTTAAACAAATACTAAACATAAGTTATAATTTTATAATTGCAGTATAATTGCACTTGCAGTATAATTGCAGTATTGAAGTATTCCAGTATTGCAGTATTGAAGTATAAGTGCAGTATTGCAGTATTGAAGTATAAAATAAATTGCAGTATTACAATATAATTGCAGTATTGCAGCATAAAATAAATTACAGTATTGCAGTATAATTACAGTATTGCAGTATAATTGCAGTATAAATTAAATTACGTAAACTAAAAAGCAACTAATATACCTTGATTTCCATTTTTAGCTGTTGCAGCCATTAAACAACCATTTCGACCTTTTAAAAAAGTGCCATCTAAAAACACCATTGGTCGGCAATGCGTGAATCCATGAATACAGGCTTCAAATGATATAAACACTTTTTCAAATTGATTAGTACTTTCTTCAACCACCATAGCAGAATGACCATTGGGATTACTTCTATCAAGTGCTTTTAAATACCAAACCAAATCATTATATGATTGTTCTTCATTACCAAAAATTTCCTTTAAAGCCAATTTTTTACCCATGTAGGCATAATAATGACTCAAATTAATATCATAATTCCTTTTGAAACTGGCAATAATATCACTGGTTTTTCTGGTTGGTTCATCACGAACTTCATTTAATATTAAAGTTTTCACAAGATCGCTTTTAATCAAAGGACTGTTAATTGATCGAAATCCACCACCACAACTATGAGTTGATTCAAATCTTCTTACAAGAAAATGATCCAGCTGTTTCAACTTACAAGAAGCATGAATATTAAAACTGCAACCCTCAACAGCACATTGAACTGTTATTCTCTCTTTGCAATTCTTCAAAAACTTTAGCTTAAATCCATTTTTAGCACAATATGCAATAACAGTTTTACGGAAATCAGAAGCACACTCAAATTTCTGACCAACCCCTGTAAAAAATTCTAAGTTCGAACCTTTCTTCATCAACTCAGTAAAATCACGTTCTTTGTCAAAGCTAAATTCTCTGCTATCAACTCCATCAAATTCAGTATTCATTGTATCATTAACACAAAGGGACTTACTAGTAGAACAAGACATGCTACTGCTGCCAACCTTAAGACGAGATAGTTCCTTCAACTTAACAAACATAACTAAAAACTCTTCTTTCTTGAAATATACTAAGCATAAAACGGCTTGCAAATCACTGTCAGTATGAACAAAAGTATTCTTTGAATCCCGAACATAAAATATATCAAAGCATAACGGAGTAAGATGATCCCAAACTTCACATATTTTATTTCGCAAGTAAGAAATGGTAGAATCCAAAGAAAGCCTACTTCCAAAGTTGTTTTTCTTAAAATCAATGACAACCAAAACACTCGGAACACTACTGTAAGAAAAAACAGAAAAAAGATAAAACTATTTATCATTACATTAAAATTACAATAACAGCAACAGCAAAAACAAGTTTATTATGTGTACCTCTGATCAGCCGCAACATTCATCTTCCTACAGCCAAACCAAAAAACAACTGACCAAAAAGATAATCTGAAAACATTCACATGACGTTAATAATCTGAAAAGAATCGATATTAAAAAAAATAGATAATCAACTAAAACAATGGCACAACACAAGACCAAAACACAGAGACCATGACATACTTAGCAGCACACATATGAAAATGAAGGTAAGAAAAAAAACATGTGTATGTTAGACATGGCATGAAGGCAGCAATACCACATTCATCCCCCGGACGAGAACAACACATGTGTGCTTTTCCAATTGTAATGCACACATACAAGTGCAGAAAAAGCAAGCTCATGAGAGAGGCAGCGAGACGAAATTTATGCATTTTGAATAATTGCAAAAATGAAATTCTGGAGCCAAACCACATGCAAGCGAGAAACAAAGGGACATCCCATGCTTGCAATATTGCTTATTGCTAAAATTTGTAAAAATAAGCTAGAAAGTTTATATACATAGATGTATTTGTTCTCGGCAGGGGCTACTTGATGCTGGAATCGAAAAATGACCAAGGAAAAACGTTTTAATATAAGTTTGTGCTAGCATAGGATATACATACACATGTAGGGAGGTTGAAATAATAAATAAAAGAACGAACAAAGAGTGGACTAGTGTGTTATGGTCATTGGAGCATTATGCACTAGTGTAATGGTATCATACTGCATATGGGACTATCCCACTTGTACACAGTATTGCACTTAGGCTAGGAGAGAAAAATAAGGAGAAAACAACACCATTAGCACTGCACTTAGGCTAGAGCATGAGTGTTATGAGAACACATGTCCCACTTTTGCACAGTAGGGACGAAAATAGATTAAATGCAATACTGTATACAATCTCAACTTACTCACTGGAATTATCCACCGACTTAAAGAAGCAAAGATACAAGCCTACAACAGACTGTAAAATCAACAGTGAGAGTTACTCATCCTTAACTATGTTATATCTTGCTCATCTCAACTGACCTAATATGTTCAAATCAATTGCAAATTTGTGCCTATCACAGAACAGATAAACTACTGAACAAATAAAGTCACAACTGATTTCGCACAATAGAAATGACAGAATCCAGAGAAAGCCTAATACCAAAGTTGTTTTATTTTAAATCAATAACAACCAGAACACTTGGAACGTCAGTTGGAAGATCACTGAAAAAAATAGAAAAAGATAAAACAATTTATCATTAAACAAAAGATTATTAAGCATGCCTATGATCATCTGAAATATTCATCTTTCTGCATCCAAATCAGAAAATAATATGAAAGAACCAATCAAAATTGAATTGATAATTTCTCTGAAAACTGTACAAACCAATCAAAAATTGAAATAATTACCTGAAATCGAAATCCGAACCGATCAAAATCTGAAATCCGAACGAACCAATCAAAATCAAATTGATAATCGAAATCAAAATCTGAAGAAATCAAAAAAAGTGAAATAATTACCTGAAATCGAAACGCAGTATATAGCCAATCGAAAGTGGACGCTGAAATAAATTTTTTTGAGAAAGTTTTATTAACGAGCGACAAAAGTTTTGAGTGAGAAAATTTATGGAGAAAGACGCCGTAGGATATATACCGTGGCCTGAAAACTTATTTTTTAAAACATCGGTCCTTAAAATAAATACTGTATAAAGTACGGTCACCAAAACCTAATTTCCAGTTTTTATTTATTTAAAAGTGGAAAATAGGGAGAAGCACAAACTTAACAAAAAAATTGGTGAAAAGTATGGAAAGTTTAGAATTTAGTGAGAAGGACAAATGTTAGTGTACATGAGAAAAGGATAGTGGGCCCCCTGAATTCCACTTTTATTGTAAATGTGTTCTTCTCCCTAATTTTGATACTTTCCATACTTTTCACCAATTTTTTTGCAAAGTTTTTCCTTTAAAAGAAAATATCTATTTAAAATTAACACAACTATTTACAAAACTCAACTCACTTTCTCCTATAATTTACATTTCAGTCCATATTTATAAAGTAATTATAAAGTGTTCAGCTTGAAATAATAAGGTAAATGCAATTAAGTGATATTCATTAGTTCGGTCACTAATGACAATATGAAATTTTCAATAATATAAATCATACCTATATTGTTAAAAATTGAATTTTCATTAAACTAAAACACATAAGTAACACGACATGCAATATAACGTAAAGAATAAAGAAATTTTTGTAAAGTACACTCTATAATTTCGTAACACATAGATTTTCTTTCTTAGAAACACTGTTATTTAGTTCCAGTTAACCTGTTTATAACTATAGTAAAACCAAAAAATATTTCTACGTCTGCTAAAAAATTGCACTTTAGTAAAGAAAACTCAAAAGAAATTTGTTTTCGAGAATGTGAGATTAAGTGCAAATTTAACTTTTGAGATAAAACAAAAAATAATAGAAAAAACATTAGGAAAATATCGATATATTCATCTTGCATTAGAAAATTTTGTTTTTTACATCAAAAACTTAATTTTATAATTCGTACAATCTCCTACCGAACTATCTCAGTTCTCTGCTAAAAATTTATATTTGACTTCATATGTTAGATTTAGTTAAGAATCTTAAAACTATAATCAAACTTAGTAAACTATTAATTATTAATGTGACAAATAATTCATAAATATATGAAAATTTAAATATTTGTACAATATTCAAATAAACAAAAAAAAAGGATATAAAATTCATTTGGATATACAAATACATCGGTCACATAACATGATCATATATGTAAGCGATCATTGAAATTTTTATTTATGATTCTTCTATATCGATACATTGGTGCATTATATTGTACAATTCTTCTTTTAGCTAAAGTTTCTATATTAAAAAATTTCTACGGTTGCTTACAAAACTCACCTCAATGTCACATAATTTTGTACATTTATATCAATGTATTTTATTTAATCATGTAATCTTCTTTTTAATTTATTAGAATGAGTTTAACTGATAAATATTTACTGATTCATCCAATAAATCCTTAAATGTGACAGTTTCAGTTTGTATGTCACATTAATGTTAAAAAAGCAATTAAATAGATTTTTCATTTAAGTATGAAAATATATAATTCAATTATCATAAATATTTTACATCAATAACATTACCAAAACTAATTTATTATTCATTTATCTCGATAAATTTACATTCATTGTTGAAATCTGCTTTTTTAACTTTAAATATCCATATTTTGACATTTATTAATTATGGATGGCTTCATCGAATATTTCCTATCATGTTTAGATCCATGTATTTAAATTGTTTACAAAATCTCAAATTTAAAGAATAATATATACATCAGTCGCATATGTATAGATACAATTATTAATAAAAACGACAATAAAAATTTTATGTTTAATTATATAGATATAAAAATTAATTTCATATATATATATATATATTTATGTATATAAACAATAATAACAATGTGAATTTGTAAATTAACTATAACCATTTATGTACACAAACAATTAATTTATCCTACACAACATAAGAAATTCCATTTTTAACTTCAAATAACTCCACATTAAATTCTCTACAAACTTTTTATATAATCCTTTTCAATTTATTCAAATTATTTACTATTAAGTCAATATATTTTAACTAATTACATAATTTCAAATTTAACATATAAAAAAATAAGTTAAATAATATTTTTTAATTCATCTAAAATATTTATAATATGTTAACTTCAGCTAGAATACTTACTAATAGCTGTAGTAAGAATAATAAAATTATTGTTTTCCTTCAAGAAATATAAATTACAAACACATATCAAGTATAAATGACAATAATAATAATTATATTTTATTTATTTTGCCTAATTACCATGTGTTGTATAATTAAGTTTTAATTTTAACATTAAATTTTTAAAATCTATATTTTATAACATTATCATGTGCAACGCACGGGTTACACACTAGTATAACAAAATGGGAGAATCTAGTCATTCTCCAACGACTGACAAAAATAGTCTCTACATAATGCAAAAACCGTGCACACACAGAAACAAAAGAAACATACCAAAATACATCTAAAATCAAAAGACAGTCAAAGGCCAAAAGCAAGCACAACAGCAGTCAAGGCAGAAGAAGCATCAGTAGATGGATGCCAAAGCAAAAAGCAGTGATGAAAACTCCATTCTCCACATAAAACTTACATAGAGTTAGAGCAACTGACGAGCCCTCCAAGAAAGGCCACAGGCAAAGGCCGGGAAGTCCAGTCTGATGGCCCTGAACCTCCGAATCCTCCAGCTCTACATGCTCCATCATATCTAAGGTAGCAAAAGAAACCAGTGAAAAGCGTCAAATCTCTTGCTTCACTAATAACTCTAGCTTCATCTGCTCCAACAATTCCACCTAGGATGAAGTATCAAAAGCACCAACCTACTCCGGCCAGACCAAATCCAACATCCTGTAATCCAGGACCTGCCCAACTAGCAAATGACATAAGATCGATTGGGGGGGTTGAGGGAGTGAGGGAAAGTGATAAAAGCAGTTGTAAACAAAAACAAATATAAACAAAGAAGCAAAGAAATCAACCAATACCTGCCCTGGGAGTGGCTGATACCGATGAAACATCAAAGGTAACAACCAATCTCCTTGAGCGGGAGCCGAAGACTCTCATGAAAGTCCTACCACAAAATGCAAGGAACACATCATTCCTTACTTTCGGAACAATCGTAGGAGGGTCCATAACCACTTAGTCAAATACTGCCTTATTCCGCGAACACCAGATGTGCCAGCAGATAAAACAAGGAATCAGACGAAGAAAGATCGGTCGAAAATATTACCTGAGATGCCGGACCACCACATTCCGAACAATACTTATATTATGATTTAAGAAGGATCAAAAAGATTTAAGCGATATTAATACTTAGATTCTGCATTTAAGGGATGTTAGATGCTAATTTTAAGGAATATTAAGATTTGAAAATTTATGTAGAAAGGGGTTTTTAAATAAATTTATTTATTGAATATAAATTTTAAAGAGATTTGATAATAGTGGAAATTAGGTTGAAGGGCTTTTTCCAAGAAAATTAGTTTAAGAATAGCACTTCAGAATGAAAAAAAATTAAGGCCATTTTTACAGGAAAAAGATAAATTATTTTATCTTTTTAAGTTATACATGAAAAAAGATAAATTCATTTATTATTATTTCTATATAAATGAAAATGAAAAATTCATTTATCTTTTTCCTGCAAATTGTCCTTAAAACTACTAATTTTTCAGAAATGTTGTCCTTAATTAAAACTTATTATTTTGAAAAAAATTAGCCCTTTAAATGAAAATCCTCTTTGATAATATCTATAAATTAATTACTATTTTTAAGGAGATTTAATATAATGGATCATTTTTATTAGTTTACGTTGACAAGAAAAATGTGTGACACCAAATGTATTACAATTACTAACAAAGAGATATGATAATATTTATAGATTATATCATATTTCTAAGAAATCTAACAATATCTATAGAGGGGCATTTTTGGTAGTTCACATTGACATCAAAAGTATGATATCAAAGATATTATTATATGTACAAGCGTTACAGCACGCGCTTCGCACATGAGTTTTTTATACAAATACTATAAGTTTAACTCATTCAAACTAAATTTATTTACATGTATACTTTGGTGTTAAAATTATGTGTTTTACTTAAAAGAAATTAAAATTTTATATTGCAATATCTTATTATTTTTAAGTGTGAATATTCATTTCTATTATTCATTAATGAAAAATTAATCTGTATAAAAAGATCATTTGTTAGATCCTATTTGTAAGTGGTTAAGGACTTGCACCATGGTAATAGTGGCGTGAGTTCGAAACCCGGAATGACATGATAAGAGCTTACCATGTGCATGCACTAAGATCAGTTGGTTGTGTGGTGCTCGCGGACCAGGATAGCTACACTAGAGAGGATTTTTGAATATGTAAATAAACTTCATGTGTAAAATCATATTTTATGCGATATTGTGATATAAGAAATTGTAAATTGGTATGTTGAATTAATAGTGAAATTTATTTTTAAGATCCCAAATTTTAGCGATAATAAGTTTATAATATATATAAGGGGATTTTCGGCAATTCACATTTACACAAAAAAATGTGATACAAAAGCAATTTCAACTATTATTAAAGACGCATATTTGGTGTTAAAATCAAATGTTTTTTTTGTTTTTGTTGCGATGTCTTATAATTTTTATGTGTGAATCTTCACTTCTATTATTCATTACTGAAAAAGGAATTTGTATATAAAGGTTGTTTGTTAGGTATTAAAAATTGTTAATATTTATATATGGATATTTTGAATTTATAAATAATTTAAGCCTATTGTTTCTAGATTGACATGTTAAATTAATAAGTGAGATTTATTTCTAAAATAGATTTTAGTAACGATAAGTTTATAATATACATAAGGGCATTTTTGGTAGTTTATGTTTACATGGAAAAAGTGTGACACCAAAGTTATTTCAATTATTATTAAAGATATATATATATATATATAAACTTTTCTAAGATCAAGGGCAAACCCTAAATTTTTTCCTTGAGGGATCACATATCAAAGAATCAAAATCAAATTAAGTTAAATGCTAAAATAGTCAAATTAGCTTATTTTTTATTTTTATTTAACCTTTTAATGATGCACATTTATTCAAAAAGATATTGGTGTTTCTTTGTGTTGAAGAAAATGGTAGTTGTTAAAGCAACTTGAACTTGTGATAGTATGAAAGAGATCAATTTTTAAATATCAATCACACCAACCAAAGTTTGAAGACCCGACCACTACAACAATATGTACTTTTGACATCGTTTTGGAACAACATTTGATGGACAAGTGCTGTTGACATGATTAAAAGAAACGCGGTATCATGGGAAGGCGGGTTAATCTCTAAAACTGGCGGTAAATTATTATTTTTACACAGAAAAAAGGCGGCTCCTTTCTGTCTCCATAAACCCTATTTCCATCGTCATCACGATAAAAATCAGCAACATGCGAAGAAAAAGGAGAAAACCTACCATCGTGAGAGCCTAAAAATCGGTAACCTTCATTATTTTCAGTTCTTCTTTTTTAAAATACTTCAATACAGTTTATTTCCTATGGAATTTTTTTATTATATCCATGAGCTTTCACGAATGCTGCTGTAAGGCAATCTAGTTTGGTTTATTAGAAACAAAATGTTGATATTAAGTATGGAATAAATTAACAAAACTATAAAAATGTCTGGTGTAAGCAAAACATGAAGAAATTTCCTAATTCATTTATAAAGGTTAACTTACTGAATCCATTCAAGCTGGAATAAGAGAAAGTAAAATGGACATTAGTTCATGGTTCAAATCCCAAAAGCATCATCAACTTGGTCTCTCAAAATAATATTTTTTTATGAGAAGGCTAGTTCAACCATTAATTTTTCAGAAGAGAAAGTAAAACGGATGCAAAAGGCTAGTAAATTTCGTCTTTACACTTCGGTTGTATATGCTGATTTCGTGTTTGCATTGCTAAAACATGAAGAACAAACGGATTTAGCTTAAACCAATTTTTAAGTAGATCTCATTGCAACGGTCAACAACACACAGAGCAGGATATACAAGAATAGATAAATAAAAATAGGCTCAACATTTAAGATTACATTGGTTCAATATTTTTTCCATTGACGGCTTCCTTGATATAATCATAATTACTGTCTCTAAGCTCTTTCCATGTAATTTAAACTTTAAAGCTCCTATAATCTAGGTTTTTTGAACTGCAAATGATAGTAAGAAAAAAAGCTGCAATGCAAAATGGGATCAGACTTAATTAGAATGTAGAGAAGCAAATAATTGTAGGGTTCTTCAAACAAAGAATATAGACAACTACGTAAGCCGCTCAATCATTTTAAGAAAAATAGTTAACCATACACCATAAGACCACCTGTTTTGTTCATCATGCATGTACGACATTTTCATTCAAAATCGGTTCAGCAGTACAAAACTTAGTATACACCCAATATTAACAATAAATCATAGTTTATTAAATCCCAGTTGGCATACTGATAGATCTAATCAACCGCTCTACAAAATCAGAAACATGTTATGTATTCAAAATTAACACAGGGAGATGGTACTATTCCTATGATTACTTAATGTTACAACTTCTAAAACCCTAAAGTTGTACCCAAATCTAGTCAAAAATGCACTTCATATGCAGGGCCGGCCCAAGGGTAAGTAATGCCCTAGACGAACTTTTTTCTTTGGTTTTTTTTGCCCCATTTTAAAAATTTATTTGCAAATAATAAATTACACTTTTAACCGAAAATTTTAGCATTAATTACAAAACATTGTTCATCGATCACAAAATATCGTTCATTGATCACAACTGTTCAAGTGGTCATTTCAATTGCATCTCAAAATAAATTAAAATTTAACATAATATCATAACAAATTAACACAAGCGGTTAAGGACTTGCACCCTGGTAACAGTGTTGTAGGTTCGAAACCCGAAATGGCATGCTAAGAGCTTACCATGTGCATACGCTAAGATCAGCCACTTATGTGGTGCTCGCGGACTGGGCTAGGTGCACTAGGGAGGGTTTTACGACTCCGGTCAATTTCCCTCCTGAACAAATTCAAAAATAATAATAATAATAACATAAACTAACGGAAGTACTTCTTCCTGCATTCTTTGAAGCAAACTCATCTATTATCCCTTCATAATTGAGTGTCTCCAGATACCCATTTTAATTGAAAAAAAATAGTCAATCCATTTAATCCCTCTTGTGACATAGCGGAAAGTTAAAGAAATCAAAAGTGCGAACTACCACTGCCACTATGCTAACAACCAAAAATAAAAAACAAACTTAAAGAACTTGTAACACCCAAAATTCCATTAAAACTAGAAAACCAAGGAAAGCCAAGAAACTCAATTGGTAATGATTGGTATAATATTGATTCTCTAATTCAAGTTTTGATTCATATATAGTACTAAAAACTACCAAACAAGCAAGAAGATACTCGATAACCAAACTAATAATAGAAGGAATTGAATGTTGGTCTATTTTTGAAGTGCCATCCACTATCAACTCATCCACCCATGAATTACAGTAAAAACAATGCCAGTGTGATTTTAGTAGGAATATAAACAAACATAAAGTGTTCTTGCTTAAATGTATTATCCTAAAATGGCATTAAATTACTATATGAAAACAAAAAAAATAGTGTTTCATAACAACATACACTATCATGGACTTGCAGCACACGGTGCCATTCATAAAATCATGCAAATAGACTACAACATGCCTTAAAAATCTTCAAAGGTTTACTACCTTTGTTCCAAGTAAAATATCAATGCCTATTATAAAATTATGTCATTATGCATATGACTAGTCACTAATAAAAAAATTAGCACTACTTTAACTGCAAACAAAAACTAAACAAAAAAAAGATCTGCTGCCAGTCCTAACCTCTGTCTCACTGCAAATTGAAGCCCTCCTGCAAATTGAAATAGGCCAGTCCAACTTTGGAGCATAATTAAATTGCAGATTAAAATATTATGAAATTCTTGCAAATTGAAATCACCTAGATCAATTCTAAGAAGCAAGATTTGAGAGAATTGAGCAAAATCGAATTGAAATTGCAGTTGAAAAAGTAGCAGCAGTCACTGCCACTACAACAAAAATGCCATATTACAACTTTAATTTCACAATAGTCAGAAAATCACTGTTGTAATAAATGTTTTTTACAACTGTCAACTCCCTAAAGTTGAAATAAACATATTTTTAACAACTTTTCATTTTGTTAGTTGTAATAGATGCCTACTACAAACTTCATGTTTACAATATATATTTTTAATAGATAAGTACATTAATATTTAATAAAAACTTAGGAATCAATAATATTTATTAGTTATTATTAAATAATCAATAGTTAATAAGTAGTAACTTGCAATCAGCATTGTTGGGGTATAACTTGAGAATTGGAACATGACTAGTTTTGTGAATTTGGATGATTAGCATATAAAATCTAGACTTGGACATGTATGGTAAATATGCTAAAAAGATGCCTAACCCGAGGTTAGATTGAGTTGCGATGTAAAACTGCCCGTAACCGCCCGACAGATCCAGTAACCGCAACAACACAGATCTAATGTGAGAGGTTAGCGTATTTAGCCCAAAACCCGAGGTTAGAATGAGTTTGCGGTAGAAGTCTGCCCGGAACCGCCCGACACATCCAGCAACCGCAAACAACAGTTCTAATGTGAGAGGTTGGGGCATTAATAAATTAATTAATGCCAATAAACAGACATGCTAAGAATGGTAAGGTTAAGTAAAATTTAGAACACTTAACCGTTATAACATGTTAATTTGGCAAGAAGGTGGGGTTAAGTAAATTTGGAACACTTAACTGTTATAACATGTTAATTTGACAAGAAGGTGGGGTTAAGTAAATTTGAAACACTTAACCCATATGACATGATGAATGAGTAGGGTTAAGTTAATAAGAAACACTTAACCAGTATGACATGATGAATGGGTAGGGTTAAGTTAAACAAGAGAGCAACACTTAACCAATACAACAGGATGCGTGGAAGGGTTAAGTTAAGACTAGAAGGCAACACTTAACCAGTGTAACATGACAAGTGGGTGGGTTAAGTTAACTTGAATTGATTGATGACACTTAACCAATACAGCATGATTAATGCGTGGGGTTAAGTTAATAAGAAACACTTAACCAATGTAACTTGATGAACGAATGGGGTTAAGTTAATGGGAAATACTTAACCAATATAACATGATGAATGAACGGGGTTAAGTTAATAAGAAACACTTAACCAATCCAACATGACGAGTGAGAAGGATTAATAAGAAACACTTAACCAACATGACATAATGAGTGGGTGGGTTAAGTTAACATGAATGGACAACACTTAACCATTAAATAAACATGCTTGAATCAGTGGGAGGGTTAAGTACATATTGGGTTGGTGGGTAATATTAGTATATATAGGCCCACAAACTTAACCGTTAAATAAACATGTTTGAATCAGCAGGAGGTTTAAGTACTGTGACGACCCTATTCCCGATAAGACGGTGGTAAGGGTAATCTTTGGAATATAACACATAAATAGATAATAACAGAACAGAAATAAATAAATACACCAGATAATGTACAATAGAATACACTGGATAAATATCATCATCAGAGTTACACAGTATATAGGATCATACTTAGTACAAAGTACATTTCAGCTATACATAAATGTCTACTGCGGAAAAGAAAACATAATGTGTACAACAGGAGATGAACAACATAAAAAGAGATAAATGATAGAATCCATCTTCAGCTCCAGCTATCCAGAAAGAGCCTGCTAAAACCTGAATACAAGGCTGCCCGTGTAGAAAAAGGGGCACCCGAGTTTGCAAGTGAAACAAACTACGAGTCAGTCATGGGACTGGTATGAGAAATCTACTCAACACATTATTAAATATGGCAAATCACAGGACCACGCCACTTTCGCGGAACGAGTTTACTCCATTGGATTGCCAGTGCTTTAAAACAAATAGATCTTTTAAACATCGCAATGCTTTTTATAAAAATGAAGCCATTATAAGACTCAGTTCCCATCACACAATGCAACACACACCAGAGGATAGAGTTTTACCTTATAATGGCCAAAATATGCTTGATACGAGCAAAACAAATAATTTGATATTATTGCTAGTGTATATATGTTTCAAAAACAATTTCAATCATAACTATCAATCATAGACGGCATGGGTACCATATATCATGTCGCCGTATGTATATATATACAATCAAAACCGCACGATGTCGTATTTGGAAATTGGATTTCCGTCATGAACCGAGGCAAAAGATAGTCCTCACCGAGTTCGAGACTCTCTAGCCCGAGCCTCAGGCAAGTACTCAGTCAAGCCTTAGGAGCCACAGGGTCAGTCCACCGATGTGGATTAAAATGCCTGAACACTGCGTTTCCCCGCCCTTTGGGGCGTAAATGAGCCCAATGACTCCATCGGTCCCGGATCGACCGATATATCTGAGGCGCCTCGCAACAGCAACAACCACACAGGTGAAAAGTATATAAATGTCAGGGCTGGTAGGTCACTGACACCACCCTAGCTAGAAAGAAACGCATGTCCTCCCTGGATCCTTCTCCCGTTTCTGGTCCATCCCGGGGTGTGAGGCTCGCGAATTCACGTTATACACAAAGCTATGCCATACAGGCTGTACTTTGATCATCAACCACAAGACTTTGCTTTTCAATAGAAGCCTTGATCATCTATCACTTAGGCGTGCCACACAGGCAATTCACCCCGTGCGACTGATTTCTATCGATATAACCTCTGGGCTCGTACGTCTCAGAGAAGGGCGCTAAGCAAGAGAATAATTTCTCCGCCGCCAAACAGATATATATATATATATATATATAATAGAGATCAATCAGCACAGAACAAAATCAAATGTCAGACACACAGTCCATTTACACGTTCGTTCTGGGTCTGAACGAAACCGGAGGCACTCAATACCTCGCATATCCGTACAATCCACAAGTACGTCCGGGTGGCTACTACTTCAACCCCGTCAAGGTAGCTACTCCTATCATGAGCATCAGTAGCACCCCACCATTCGACGTGAAGATCATCGGTCTTGCACCGTCTTCATATCTTCGACTTTCACTCGTCGATCAATTATTTGAAATGAGAATTAACTCGGCCTTTTCAAATAATTCACGTATATCTCGAATTTCAAATCAATTCATTTCAATGGTTAAATTATTCGACAACACCGATTCTGTTCTTTAATGTAATTTTCACACCAAACACATTCAACCATCGAATATTAAATAAATCGAGCAAATTCAGTTTATTTCCATTCCATATCGTTTATAATATTTTATCACGATTTATCGCTATTTTTATTTATTTAAAAATAGCCAATTCATTCAAACAATGCTTCAGGCCATAACGCGGTCGTGGCGCTGTTTTTCTCCAGATTTGATTTACACATATCTGAAAATCTAACCATTGGATCTTCACAAAATTTATATCATTAAAAAGATCCTTTCAAAACGAATCCAACGGTTTCAGTTTTGGGAAAATCCGATGGTCGGATCTCCCGCACTAATCGTTTGAAGTTATGATTTCAAAATACGAACTGCAGCGTCGTTATTCGATTTAATTTAATTATATATAAATATATATATAAATATAATCGTTTCTGGCGTTGTTTTTCTTCAGATTTGAATTAAACATTCCAGACAATCCAACCGTCGAATCTTCACAAAATTGGTGCCGTTGGAAAGATATTTCCAAGGCGAACCCAACGGTTGCGGTTTCGGGAAAATCCAATGGTCGGATTCCCCGCACTAGTCGTTTGAAATCACAGTTTCAAAACACGAACTGCACGGCCACGTTTCGTTTTAATTTTATTTATATTTATATACATATATAAATATAATTCATTCGATGATTTCAATATCGTTTTCACTTCTAAAATTTCACTAACGCCTTTAAATTATGGAAAATTTCGCCGTAACCTCCTTTGTACGGGAAGGGTCGGGAAAATCCCCAAACAGCCACACGGGCATCTCATGTCGAAAAGAAAAAGCCAAGTGGCTAGCCAACAGGCTCATAAAATCATCACCTAAACAAAGCGGTAAATGTGTACCTATTTGTCGGGCACAAAATTTTATTCCTCTTCTCTAGCCTCTTTGCTATAACCTGTTCAAATGAATATGCATGTATATGTGTGCAATTCTAATCATTTACCAAATTTTCAATTCAGTTTCATACTTGATTCGATTTAATTTCACCATTCAATCACATGTTGCATACATAAGTTAAAAACCATAACATTATCTAATTAATGAATATTTTCACTCATGCATATTTATTCGAACAAGTGGTCATTTTTAACACTTCACATTTCTAAGATGATAATTTTGGCGAAGTAAAATAGATTTCAACACATGACTATTTTCTTTAGTTCCTATGCATGTTAAAAATAATATTTCATTCACAAATATTTATTTCAACGTCCGCATATCTTTAGCATATCACATATATGATAAAAATCATATTTTTATCATTTAAAATATTTATTCAACAAATGAATGTTTTCAACACTTCATAGTTTCAATAAAAATGTAATTTTTATTGTTTGATCTTCTTATTCAACACATGAACATTTCCACACATGGATATTTTATTTATGTTGTTCATATAAGAAAGATGGAATTTTTATTGTTGAAACTATTTATATATAAGGCGAATATTTTTCATACTTCATATATATTATAAAAATGTGATTTTTATTGTTTAAACACTTCATTCATTCACAAATGAATTTAATTTTCACACATCACTTTTCAACACATGAACATTTCCACACATGGATATAGTTTCAGCATATGGCTATAATTTCAACGCATGAAGATAATTTCAACATATGAAAATAATTCTAACACATAAAGATTATTCAAAATTTCGGCAGCATAACGGCAGGGTAGTTAAAACCGGCACTGTCCCTAGTACGGCTCCTCGCTCTACCTTAAAACCTCGCGGTTTTTGACAATGGGGTTCATGCATCTAATTCGCACGCAGGCGGCATGTTTTATTTTTATTTCCACAAATATTTCCAATTCATTTCAATCACCAATGGGTATTTTTCAACCACAACCAAACAATATCAACCACAAACAATTATTCAACCATTCGTATTTTTCATCCAATATTTCACACCAATTCACAACAATAAATATCGTCCATGGTTTGTGGATGAGGGGAGTATATATATATATATTATTGTTATATTTCACTTGCATTTCAATACATATATCAATTATTCTATGCATGTATAATTCATACTTCGCTTATATAGCTTACACAACGCATGTACATGAGGTATACAACACGTGTGCAATTTATATTTCGCTTATATAATTTATACACGACATTTTTCATTAAAATTCATTTAATTTAGATTTATCACATTGGTTTGCAGAGTGCTAAAAATCGTAGATGACTCAGAAAAATCCGCGGCTTCTTCTATGTGGTAGAGAGCTTCCTTGCGGTCCCGATGTTTCCTGTTTCATCGAATTTCGTTAACACACTAAAAAGATATGATTTTTCAAAGTTTTGCAACAATTAAAATTGTTATTTTCAATTTAGAAATTTCAAAGCAGAGGGCTTTTCAAACCTTCAAAACTAGGTTTTGAATTTAAATCAAAACCGTACCTCGTTGTCCCGATCAGACTATACGGCGTCGAAGGGCTTCGAACTGGCTTCCTATCGATGGTGGTGAGGTGCAGCTCGGTGGCTCCGATGTGGCACGGCGGCGGCAGGAAGGCGTGAACTTCCTCAACGAAATCCGACGTCGATCGGTGATGGTCTCTGACGAGGGTTGGTTTGATTTGAAGAGGGGAGGAAGGCGGTCGGAATTGCCAACTGGGGGCGGCGGCGAAATTGCCTGAGGCGGCGGCGATCTAGGTGGAAAGGTTTGAACGATTTACGTCGTTCGTTTCAGGGGTTGACCGCGTTTTTGAGAAGAGAGAGAAAATGGGAGATATTTTCTAATATATAATATTTTTAAATTCCTATCATATCCTTCCTAGCCAACGTACACCAATTACAACCCAACGACTGTCGCCTCTAGCTAAATACCCCCATTCCGGACACAATGGGATATGTTTCGTTGGCCAATTCGACTGTTACAGTCAGTTATTTTTCAAATTAAAGTATAAAACATTTAATTTTTTACTCTGAACGTGCATTTCAATTTGCCATGGCCACAAACTGATTCGAAAAATTCCAGAAAAATAAATCTAGCTATGTTTTGATGCTACGGTCCCAACAAAACTAGTTTCGTCGAATTATGAGATCGTTTGAAAAATGGCCATTTTCTGGTCGATCCAATTTAACAGAAATCGACCAAACGCATTTTCTTTTGCCACGCTCACATATTAGCTTCACAAATTATGAAATTTGAAACCCAGCAATAGTTTGACAACCCGGACCCAACAAAAGTGATTTCGTCGAATTCTGAGGTCGTTTGCAAAATATCAATTTTCCAAGGCTATATATTCTATATAGCAACCTTTCTGGAAATTCATTCGGCCATAACTTTTGATTCCCGTTATGAAACTTCGATTTTTCAGATTCGTTAGAAAGGTATTGATAAACAGATTTAAATATTTTTGGTTTCTCTAAAATCCGTTATATTTTCCACCCTGCACAGTCAGTCAAAGTTTGAATTCAAATTTTCAAACTGACTCACTATTTCTAATTCACTATTTTATTGAAATATTCTATTTCAATTGTTCAAATTCCTTTGAAATCACCAATTTAAAATTTTTAAATTGGCCCGTATTTTTCGGGTTATTACAATCTCCCCCACTTAAAACTTTTCGTCCTCGAAAAGGAAACAACAGTAAAGTAGGAAACAAATGTAAATGCAAAGTATTGTAAAAGTACCTTGCACCGGAGTTAGTCAGAGATGTCCACTCTGCATTTGGGGTAAGCTTGCTTAATGCTTTCCTCAGTCTCCCAAGTACAGTCTCTAGGATCACTGCTCCACTGCACTTTAACTAAATGAACCTTTTTGCTTCTTAGTTCTCTAGTTTCTTTGCCAACAATCTTTAATGGCTCTCTTCTGACTGCTAATTCTGGAGTTATATCTATATCCTGTTGCGCTGCTTCTTCTACAACAAGATCCGGATCATGCACATGTCTTCTAAGTTGAGATACGTGAAATACATCATGCACTCCAGGCAACCAATTAGGCAATTGAACCTTATAAGCAAGAGTTCCAATTCGTTCAAGTATAAGAAAGGGACTAATAAATCTCGGTGCCAACTTCCCAGTTTTGCCAAACCGTATAACTCCTCTCATCGGAGATACTTTCAAATATACATAATCGCCAACACCAAATGATATAACCCTTCTTCTCTTATCTGCATAACTCTTTTGTCGGCTCTCGGCGGCTAGTAATCGTTTATTAACGAAATCGACTTTATCTGCAGCATCGCGAATCATATCTGGCCCCAATACAAGTCTGTTACCAGGTTCGACCCAACAAGCAGGGGATCGACACGGTCTACCGTACAATGCTTCGAATGGTGACATTGTCAGGCTCGCTTCGTGACTGTTGTTATATGAGAATTCGGCCAAATGTAAATGGTCTTCCCACGATCCGCCAAAATCAAGAATACAAGCCCGCAATAAATCTTCAAGAATACGATTCACCCTCTCAGTCTGACCATCTGTCTGAGGATGATATGCGGTGCTCAAGTTCAGTTTCGTTCCCAATTCTGCTTGGAATGCTTCCTAGAATTTACTGGCAAAAATCGGGTCACGATCACTAACGATGCTCATGGGAACTCCGTGCAGTCTAACAATTTCCTTGAAATATACCTGCGCCAGACTCTGAGAAGTCCTATTCGATTTGACAGGTATGAAATGGGCGGTCTTCGTGAATCGATCCACGATCACCCAAATACTGTCATTTCCTTTTCTGGTTCTGGGCAAACCATCTATGAAATCCATAGAAATCTGTTCCCACTTCCCACCGGGAATTTCCAAAGGTTGCAACAATCCAGCGAGCTTTTGCTGATCGCTTTTGATTTGCTGACATGTGGTACACCGGCCAACATATAAGGAGATGTCTCGTTTCATAGATCTCTACCAGAAAGTGCGTTTGATATCATTATACATCTTGCTCACCCCCAGATGGATACTAAGCTTGGCTTTGTGACATTCATCCAATACTTCTCATCGAAGTTCTGCAATGTTTGGCACACAGATTCAGCCTTTCAACCTTAGGATTCCCTCGTCATCTATTTGAAAACTCAAGGTCTCGCCTTTCTGTATTCTTTCTTTGATTCTTTGAATGAAATGATCATCCTTCTGAAGAGCAGATATTTTATCAATCAACGACGTCGTAATGATAAAACTGGCGATTATTACATTCTTTCTACTCAGCGCATCAGCCACAACATTGGCTTTCCCTGGAGTGTACAAAATCTCAAAATTGTACGCTGCAAGAAATTCTAGCCAACGCTGTTGTCTTAGATTCAAGTCCTTCTGGGTGAACAGATACTTCAATGACTGATGGTCAGTATACAGTTCGAATTTCTCACCCAAAAGATAGTGCCTCCAGATTTCCAAAGCAAAGACGATGGCTAACAACTCAAGATCATGAGTCACATAATTCTTCTCATGCGGTTTCAGCTGACGGCTAGCATAAGCAATCACTTGACCTCTTTGCATTAACACCGCGCCAAGGCCTTCTCTAGATGCGTCAGTCCAGATTTTCAAGTCCTCATTGCCATCTATTATTGTTAACACTGGAGCGGTCGTCAGTTTTAATTTCAGCTCCTGGAAAGTTTCCTCACATACCGGAGTCCAATTGAATCTCGAATGTTTCTTAGTTAATTTCGTTAAGGAACTGGATGTCTTCGCAAAATCCTTAATGAATTTCCGATAATAACTGGCCATCCCGAGAAAACTTCTGACTTCTGTGGGTGTACGAGGCTGTTTCCAATTCTGAATAGCAGTGATTTTACTGGGATCCACTGAAATTCCTTGCTTTGACACGACGTGGCCAAGAAATTTAACTTCTTCCTGCCAGAATATACATTTGGAAAACTTTGCTTTTAAAACATTTCTTCTCAGAATTTCTACCACTTGTTCCAAATGTTTTTCGTGCTCGCTTTCTGACTTAGAGAAGATCAGGATATCATCAATGAAAACTAGAACAAATTTATTCAATACTCCTCTGAATACTCTGTTCATTAGATCGACGAAATAGGCCGGAGCGTTACATAAGCCGAACGGCATTACTAACCACTCGTAGAATAAGTCCGGACCTCTGAATGCTGTCAAAGGAACACACTCTTCAGCAATACGAAGTTAATGGAAACCTGTAGCTAGGTCCATTCGTGAAAATACTTGTGCTCCATTCAATCTGTCCAATAAATCATCAATCCGCGGCAATGGATATTTGTTTTTCAATGTCTGCTTATTCAAGTCGCGATAATCCACACACAGTCTCGTCGGACTTTGGAACAAATACCACTGCTGCTCCCCAATCAGAAAAACTAGACCTGATTAGACCTTTCCATACTAGCTGCCTAGTTTGATTGTCCAACTCTTCTTTCTCCTTCAAGGTCATCCTTCGAATTGCGTGAACCACTGGCCTTGCATTCGGGACAAAAGAGATTTTAAAATCAATTTCTCTTTGCGGAGGTAAGCTATCAACTTCTTCGAACACATCCGCATAGTTCTTGACAATAGGGATATTTTCTATGTCGACTGGGATATTCTCTGTAACAACAGGAACAGGTTCTATTAGAGCAGGAGAAATATCTAATGCTGCCCAGAAGTCCTTTCTATCAGAATTCGGGCCTGCACAGGGAATTACAATCTTGGCGAGCTTCGTTTTAACCTTGACGACCCTTTCTGCACATTTAACCTCAGCTTCGTATTTGGTCAACCAATCCAATCCTAAGTTAAGATCGAATTCGGTAAAATCCATGACGATCGAGATACAAGGAAACCGATAATGAGAAAAGGAAACAGGTACCCCACAAATCCAACTAAGATTGAGGGAACCCCCAACCGGATTCTGGACAGTGATGGGTTCTTTGAGCTTTTTCAATTTCAAATCTAATTTCTTAACCGCATCCTTTGCAATAAAGCTTCTCGACGCGCCTGTGTCAAACAGTACTTTAACGGGAATGTTTTTGACAGTAAGCGTGCCTTCTAGAACGTCTGACCTTTCTTGACTAGACGAGGATGCAGGAACTTCTGCTACTTCATTTATCTGAACTACTTCCGATTTTCTGGATAGCCGGCAATTTCTAGTAAGATGACCTGTCTGGTTAAACTTATGGCATACTCTTGAACCATGAGACTTCTCATTGGGATACTGCCCCTTTATTCGTTTCTTCAGAGATTTGCAACTTATCGACAGATGTCCTTGCTTATTGCAGTTAGAGCATATGGCAGTTGTTACTGTCACTTTCTCAAATTTAGCCTTCTTTCGATTGACTATAGGTTTCTTTCTGGCCCCAGACGTCGTACTGGCCTCAGGCTGTGTACTCGTCTCTGAGCTATCAGTTTCAGATCTCATTTTTCTGCTAGTGCTAACTTCCTCTTCGTCGACAAAAAGGCCTCGCCTATCAAGATCTTCATATTGATAAGCCATGTATATCATTTCAGAAAAAGGAAGCTTCACATGGCCCATCACACTATTATGGTATTTCCTCTGAAGACCATTAATAAATCTCAGATTCTTCCTCTTTGGATCGCGTATTAGATGAGGGGCGAAGTGAGAAAGTTCATTGAATTTCTTATGATATTCTGGGATATTCATATCTCCTTGTATCAAATAGTAGAATTCATCACATAACCGCTCAGTTACTTCTGGAGGAATAAATTTTTTATTGAAAAGTTGTTTGAACATATCCCAGGTGATATCACCTTCTGGATTATCTTTAATGATTGTTTCCCACCAGATTAAAGCTTCTTCTTTGAGTGCCCAAAATGCCACTAATCTTTTCTGGTCATCTCTCAGTTGGAAACTTTCAAAAATTCTTTCAGCAGAACTCATCCAAGCCTGAGTTTGAATAATAGATTCATTGCCTGTGAAAGGTACTCCTCCCAGATTTCGATATCTTTAAAATAGAGCTTCTATATCCGATCCTGGCTGAGGGAGTACAACTGGCTCATTAATTCGTTGAACCATAGGAATATTTCTTCTGCTTCTGCCACTCATTTTCTATGTCTGCAAATAGCAGACAAAGTGTTAAGCCAACAGAAAAAGTAATTTTGAAACATAGAGACATATACTTGTATGTAAATGTGTCTATCGAAGTGTATTTCATTCTGTTATACTCATACTAGGATATTACTGATCCTATCTGTAATGAGTTACTTGATCTAGAACACTACTGGTTCTATTTCTGACGAGTTAGTTCATATATTATATTCCAGGCTTAACCAAAGCTCTGATACCACGTTTGTGACGACCCCATTCCCGATAAGACGGTGGCAAGGGTAATCTTTGGAATATAACACATAAACAGATAATAACAGAACAGAAATAAATAAATACACCATATAATATACAATAGAATACACTGGATAAATATCATCATCAGAGTTACACAGTATACAGGATCATACTTAGTACAAAGTACAGTTCGGCTATACATAAATGTCTACTGCGGAAAAGAAAACATAATGTGTACAACATGAGCTGAACAGCATAAAAAGAGATAAATGATGGAATCCATCTTCAGCTCCAGCTATCCAGAAAGAGCCTGCTAAAACCTGAATACAAGGCTGCCCGTGTAGAAAAAGGGGCACCCGATTTGCAAGTGAAACAAACTACGAGTCAGTCATGGGACTGGTATGAGAAATCTACTCAACACATTATTAAATATGGCAAATCACAGGACCACGCCACTTTCGCGGAACGGGTTTACTCCATTGGATTGCCAGTGCTTTAAAACAAATAGATCTTTTAAACATCGCAATGCTTTTTATAAAAATGAAGCCATTATAAGACTCAGTTCCCATCACACAATGCAACACACACCAGAGGATAGAGTTTTAACTTATAATGGCCAAAATATGCTTGATACGAGCAAAACAAATAATTTGATATTATTGCTAGTGTATATATGTTTCAAAAACAATTTCAATCATAACTATCAATCATAGACGGCATGGGTACCATATATCATGTCGCCGTATGTATATATATACAATCAAAACCGCACGATGTCGTATTTGGAAATTGGATTTCCGTCATGAACCGAGGCAAAAGATAGTCCTCACCGAGTTCGAGACTCTCTAGCCCGAGCCTCAGGCAAGTACTCAGTCAAGCCTTAGGAGCCACAGGGCCGGTCCACCGATGTGTATTAAAATGCCTGAACACTGCGTTTCCCCGCCCTTTGGGGCGTAAATGAGCCCAATGACTCCATCGGTCCCGGATCGACCGATATATCCGAGGCGCCTCGCAACAGCAACAACCACACAGGTGAAAAGTATATAAATGTCAGGGCTGGTAGGTCACTGACACCACCCTAGCTAGAAAGAAACACATGTCCTCCCTGGATCCTTCTCCCGTTTCTGGTCCATCCCGGGGTGTGAGGCTCGCGAATTCACGTTATACACAAAGCTATGCCACACAGGCTGTACTTTGATCATCAACCACAAGACTTTGCTTTTCAACAGAAGCCTTGATCATCTATCACTTAGGCGTGCCACACAGGCAATTCACCCCGTGCGACTGATTTCTATCGATATATAACCTCTGGGCTCGTACGTCTCAGAGAAGGGCGTTAAGCAAGAGAATAAATTCTCCGCCGCCAAACATATATATATATATATATATATATATATAATAGAGATTAATCAGGACAGAACAAAATCCAATGTCAGACACACAGTCCATTTACACGTTCGTTCTGGGTCTGAACGAAACTGGAGGCACTCAATACCTCGCATATCCGTACAATCCACAAGTACGTCCGGGTGGCTACTACTTCAACCCCGTCAAGGTAGCTACTCCTATCATGAGCATCAGTAGCACCCCACCATTCGACGTGAAGATCATCAGTCTTGCACCGTCTTCATATCTTCGACTTTCACTCGTCGATCAATTATTTGAAATGAGAATTAACTCGGCCTTTTCAAATAATTCACGTATATCTCGAATTTCAAATCAATTCATTTCAATGGTTAAATTATTCGACAACACCGATTCTGTTCTTTAATGTAATTTTCACACCAAACACATTCAACCATCGAATATCAAATAAATCGAGCAAATTCAGTTTACTTCCATTCCATATCGTTTATAATATTTTATCACGATTTATCGCTATTTTTATTTATTTAAAAATAGCCAATTCATTCAAATAATGCTTCAAGCCATAACGCGGTCGTGGCGCTGTTTTTCTCCAGATTTGATTACACATATCTGAAAATCTAACCATTGGATCTTCACAAAATTTATATCATTAAAAAGATCCTTTCAAAACGAATCCAACGGTTTCAGTTTTGGGAAAATCCGATGGTCGGATCTCCCGCACTAATCGTTTGAAGTTATGATTTCAAAATACGAACTACAACGTCGTTATTCGATTTAATTTAATTATATATATATAAATATAATCGTTTCTGGCGCTGTTTTTCTTCAGATTTGAATTAAACATTCCAGACAATCCAACCGTCGGATCTTCACAAAATTGGTGCCGTTGGAAAGATATTTCCAAGGCGAACCCAACGGTTGCGGTTTCGGGAAAATCCAATGGTCGGATTCCCCGCACTAGTCGTTTGAAATCACGGTTTCAAAACACGAACTGCACGGCCACGTTTCATTTTAATTTTATTTATATTTATATACATATATAAATATAATTTATTCAATGATTTCAATATCGTTTTCATTTCTAAAATTTCACTAACGCCTTTAAATTTTGGAAAAATTCGCCATAACCTCCTTTGTACGGGAAGGGTCGGGGAAATCCCCAAACAGCCACACGGGCATCTCATGTCGAAAAGAAAAAAAGAAAAAGCCAACAGGCTCATAAAATCATCACCCAAACAAAGCGGTAAATGTGTACCTATTTGTCGGGCACAAAATTTTATTCCTCTTCTCTAGCCTCTTTGCTATAACCTGTTCAAATGAATATGCATGTATATGTGTGCAATTCTAATCACTTACCAAATTTTCAATTCAGTTTCATACTTGATTCGATTTAATTTCACCATTCAATCACATGTTGCATACATAAGTTAAAAACCATAACATTATCTAATTAATGAATATTTTCACTCATGCATATTTATTCGAACAAGTGGTCATTTTTAACACTTCACATTTCTAAGATGATAATTTTGGTGAACTAAAATAGATTTCAACACATGACTATTTTCTTTAGTTCCTATGCATGTTAAAAATAATATTTCATTCACAAATATTTATTTCAACGTCCGCATATCTTTAGCATATCACATATATGATAAAAATGATATTTTTATCATTTAAAATATTTATTCAACAAATGAATGTTTTCAACACTTCATAGTTTCAATAAAAATGTAATTTTTATTGTTCGATCTTTTTATTCAACACATGAACATTTCCACACATGGATATTTTATTTATGTTGTTCATATAAGAAAGATGGAATTTTTATTGTTGAAACTATTTATATATAAGGCGAATATTTTTCATACTTCATATATATTATAAAAATGTGATTTTTATTGTTTAAACACTTCATTCATTCACAAATGAATTTAATTTTCACACATCACTTTTCAACACATGAACATTTCCACACATGGATATAGTTTCAGCATATGGCTATAATTTCAACGCATGAAGATAATTTCAACATATGAAAATAATTCTAACACATAAAGATTATTCAAAATTTCGGCAGCATAACGACAGGGTAGTTAAAACTGGCATCGTCCCTAGTACGGCTCCTCGCTCTACCTTAAAACCTCGCGGTTTTTGACAATGGGGTTCATGCATCTAATTCGCACGCAGGCGGCATGTTTTATTTTTATTTCCACAAATATTTCCAATTCATTTCAATCACCAATGGGTATTTTTCAACCACAACCAAACAATATCAACCACAAACAATTATTCAACCATTCGTATTTTTCATCCAATATTTCACACCAATTCACAACAATAAATATCGTCCATGGTTTGTGGACGAGGGGAGTATATATATATATATATTATTGTTATATTTCACTTGCATTTCAATACATATATCAATTATTCTATGCATGTATAATTCATACTTCGCTTATATAGCTTACACAACGCATGTACATGAGGTATACAACACGTGTGCAATTTATATTTCGCTTATATAATTTATACACGACATTTTCCATTCAAATTCATTTAATTTAGATTTCTCACATTGGTTTGCGGAGTGCTAAAAATTGTAGATGACTCAGAAAAATCCGCGGTTTCTTCTATGTGGTAGAGAGCTTCCTTGCGGTCCCGATGTTTCCTGTTTCATCGAATTTCGTTAACACACTAAAAAGATATGATTTTTCAAAGTTTTGCAACACTTAAAAGTGTTATTTTCAATTCAGAAATTTCAAAGCAGAGGGCTTTTCAAACCTTCAAAACTAGGTTTTGAATTTAAATCAAAACCGTACCTCGTTGTCCCGATCAGACTATACGGCGTCGAAGGGCTTCGAACTGGCTTCCTATCGATGGTGGTGAGGTGCAGCTCGGTGGCTCCGACGTGGCATGGCGGCGGCAGGAAGGCGTGAACTTCCTCGATGAAATCCGACGTCGATCGGTGATGGTCCTCGACGAGGGTTGGTTTGATTTGAAGAGGGGAGGAAGGCGGTCGGAATTGCCAACTGGGGGCGGCGGCGAAATGGCCTGAGGCGGCGGCGATCGAGGTGGAAAGGTTTGAACTATTTACGTCACTCGTTTCAGGGGTTCACCGCGTTTTTGAGAAGAGAGAGAAAATGGGAGATATTTTCTAATATATAATATTTTTAAATTCCTATCATATCCTTCCTAGCCAACGTACACCAATTTCAACCCAACGACTGTCGCCCCTAGCTAAATACCCCCATTCCGGACACAATGGGATATGTTTCGTTGGCCAATTCGACTGTTACAGTCAGTTATTTTTCAAATTAAAGTATAAAACATTTAATTTTTAACTCTAAACGTGCATTTCAATTTGCCAGGGCCACAAACTGATTCGAAAAATTCCAGAAAAATAAATCTAGCTATGTTTTGACGCTACGGTCCCAACAAAACTAGTTTCGTCGAATTCTGAGATCGTTTGAAAAATGGCCATTTTCTGGTCGATCCAATTTAACAGAAATCGACCAAACGCATTTTCTTTTGCCACGCTCACATATTAGCTTCAAAAATTATGAATTTTGAAACCCAGCAATAGTTTGACAACCCGGACCCAACAAAAGTGATTTCGTCAAATTCCGAGGTCGTTTGCAAAATATCAATTTTCCAGGGCTATATATTCTATATAGCAACCTTTCTGGAAATTCATTCGGCCATAACTTTTGATTGCCGTTATGAAACTTCGATTTTTCAGATTCGTTAGAAAGGTATTGATAAACAGATTTAAATATTTTTGGTTTCACTAAAATCCGTTATATTTTCCACCCTGCACAGTCAGTCAAAGTTTGAATTCAAATTTTAAAACTGACTCACTATTTCTAATTCACTATTTTATTGAAATATTCTATTTCAATTGTTCAAATTCCTTTGAAATCACCAATTTAAAATCTTTAAATTGGCCCGTATTTTCCGGGTTATTACAAGTACATCTCGTGTAGGTGGGTAATATTTGTATGTATAGGCCCACAAGCTTAACTAGTACGAAACCCTAGTAACGGGGACCCATTTCAGCAGTAACCCACATAGATGTATCATGGTACCCTGAACTAGGCAGGATGGGGCACGATTACTGGGCTGATTATGAGCGGTCAAAATAGAGGCAGGAGGTACGTCAGTGTAGGTTCCGACGGTTTACGGGCGTGCACGTACTCCGGAGTGGGAAAAAGCAAGCACTAGGTACCAGTAGTTATACACTGTGCATCTTGAATCATGTCGGGTTGCTATCATAAGGATTGATACACCTTATGGTGAGACTAGCACAGGGTATCTACACGCAAGAGAGGGCCGATTGACACAGACACAAGGAAAATTAATACGAGTAAGGAGCCGATCGATAGGGTAGTAAGGGTACATCTAACATCTTCATGGCAATTAGGCTGATTGAGGTAAGATCCTCATACTAGATATACACCTGAAGGCTACCACAATTGCGGGGATTGGGATCACATTATCATATGATCATTTTATACAAATTACTAGTTGATACACTAGTTAGGCGGTGCAGAGATATAGAAATCGGAATAACAGGGTAGTAGCGAAGCAGAGAAAGAGCAGAAGTGCATTCAATTTATCTTGCTTTATCATATTTATGCTAATCGTGTGTTATCTTGTTATCCTTGTTATCCGGGTATTGTCTTATATTCAGTTTATTCATGTCATGATGCTTTTGCCTATTTAGATGCTGAAAGTCACTGGACATACCAGACTTATGTCTGACCTAGTTTGTTTTCTCTTCATTTCTTCCACCCCCCAAGGTTCACAGGGAGGAAATGTTACCACTTAGCTCTATTTTCTTTCCAAGCTCGAAGATAGTCGATGTGTTGCTTTGGACTCTCTCTTCCACTGCTATGGTTGGTTCATGCTTTATTGGGGAATATCATTGTTATTTTTATGCCTTTTTATACTTGCAAGTTTTTGAATCAAGACAGAAGTTCTATGTATTACTTTTAAGTATGATTGAGACAATTGTTGTAAAGGCTTGACTGAACCACATTGTTAATAAAATGACTTTATTTTCCACTGCTTTATTTGTCTGTCTTGTAACTTACCTGCACCGTTTACATAAAACGCTCCACCGAAGTTAAGGCATTCCCTTTGTGAGTGACCTTAACGGAGGGTGGGGTGTTTCACTTGGTATCCGAGCTGAAGGTTACCAGATCAGATAAAAGATTTGAAAAATTATTTTCAAAACGGTTTTAAAAGAAGAATTTTCAAAAGAAATGTTTTGTTTTAAAGGCATATTCCCCAAAGCCATGTGCACTATCTTTTGATCCTCTGTTTGAATCCTTGTTTCTTTCTTTCTTGAGTCTCCGGGGCTCCTGGCTTTCTGGGAGGTAACCTCATCGCGGCATGGTTCCGTAGGCTTGATGAGACTACAACATTTGTCAAAGGGCAAAGAAGTGCCCAACTTCCAACTATAGCCGCAATAGTTTCACCTATGGGTAATTCTCTTCCAAGCTTTGTAGGGTTTTCCGTGCGATGGAGGCAGCTTTCAAGAGACTTGTCAACAAGTTACACAAGGATGGCAAAGATGAGAATGAGGGAGTTTGGCTAAGGAGTACAACCCAAGGATGAGGAACTCATGGATATAGACTTGGTTCACAAAGGAGGTAAAAAGAAAGAGGTGTAAGTGGAAGAATCACAGGATAAGAAGGAAAGGAAGAATAGGAAAATCTAAGACAAGAGGCAGTGTCGTTATTATGGTATAACGGGTCATATAATTAAGGACAAGGGAAAGAACAAAGGACAGGATTTTCTGGAGGGCAAGTGCATGCTCTCACTGCCAGCGTACCTGAGAGAGGTAGTAAAGCTTCGGTTGAAAAAGTTTAGTTTTCTTTTTGATCATCCTGTTAGTACTCTTTTTGATTTTAGCGCTTCACATCCGTTTATATATGCTTCCATAGTTGAGTCTCTGCACCTTAGTACTTGTATAATAGAAGATCCCATTATTGTCTCAAATCCGATTGGTGGTTCGGCTCGTTTATCTTTGGTTTGTAAGGTTTGAGAATAGCTATATTAAGTATTGAGTTTAAGTGTAATACTTATGTTTTCGGGTTTCATGGGCTATGGGTTGATTCTAGGCATGGATTGGTTAGCTAGTAATTGTGAAAGGAGGGTAGTTAGACTTTTTTTTTTGACTTGCTTTGGGAATACCCTCGAGATTTCGTGTGATCTTAAGGGATCAGTTAGGCTTAGCTACCTAGAATCACTTGATGTATCTATCGACGATTTGCGATCCGTTAGAGTAGTCCATGAGTACGCAGATGTTTTTGATCAGGTTATGGGTTTATCCCCTAAAACGCGAGATAGACTTCCGCATATATCTAGTTGACAATGCAAAGCCAGTTGCATTACCTGTATGACATATGACTCCAAGGGAAAGGAAGGACTCAGTAAACAAGTAAAAGAGTTACTTGAGAAAGGGTTCATAAGGTGAAGTACTTCTAAATGGGGTGCTCCAGTTGTTTTCGCTACAAAGGCGGATGGTTCACTTCGCTTGTGCATAGATGATATTTTGGTTTTCTCTAAGAATGAGGAAGAACATGCTTTGCACCTAAGGGAAGTCTCGGATACCCTCCAAGCGCATCAACTTAAGGCGAAGTTCTCCAAAAATGTCATTTTTGGAGAGAAGAAGTAAGGTTTCTAGGACATGCGGCGCCCAAAGGAGAGACAGCAGTAGATCCCGCAAAAGTAGTTGTGGTGCAAGACTGGAAGGTCCCAAGGAATGCAACAGAAGTAGGAAGCTTTCTTGGACTAGCGGGCTAGTATAGGAAGTTAATTAAGGACTTTATGAAGGTATCGGCCTCACTTACTAGATTGACGAAGAAGAATCTAATCATCTTAGTATATACACTTGGTAACATGGTTTGCATCTGTTTATTTTCAAGAGATAGTTCTGGGAATGTTAGCATGACACGGTAGAAGTTGTAGTGCCAAGTATACTATAAGAAGAAAAGGTGGAACGAGAGGCGATAGTGAAATGAGTTCCAACGCATATTCTGGAAACAGAAATTAAGAAGCTACGCAAATCGTGATGTTAAGACAGTCAGATCAATATGGAGTGAAAGCTCAAGAAGATGCGACTTAGAAGACTGAAGACTAGATACGTGCATCATATCCTTTTTGAGGGTATATCCTTGATCTCTCTTTTTCTGTAAAGTTTATTTGCTAGTCTTTATCTTTTAAGTATATCCTCTCGATCCTATCCTCGATCCTTAGGTAGAATCCAATGGATGTAAACATGTGTTTGAGACATGTTATGTTTGGTGGATGTGAGTGGATGTAAGTGTTTGCTAGTGGATGCATATACGCATATTAGGTACTAGATCGGCTCAGTCACTTTCATATTGCATACGCATGAGTGAATTTTTATGTATGAATTGAAACTTGATGTGTTATCATATGGATGTTGCATTTGTATGAATGATTGTGCACTCATGTAGAAGTTATAAAGTATGATTAGGAATAATTGCATACATGATAGACTTATGGCACTGATATAATTCGCATTAAGGAGGTCAACTGAATCAGTAGACCGTCTGATTTTGTATTAGATAAGGACATATACACACACTATGCATACGTTCATGAAAAGCATTAGATACATTTTAAGGACAATGGATGCATGTGATTGAATGGTTGAGTAGATGGATGTTAGGATACATTCTCCTTGACTTGGAGATTTCGGGGACGAAATCCTTTTAAGGAAGGGAGAATGTAACACCCTATATTTCCTGTGGACATTAAAGTAACAAATTAAAGAATACTTAATTTTAAAAGTAGGAATTAAGGGAAATAGGTTACTCCATTGCGTTCGATTCAGAATTCTGCTTGAGATAGAGTTCGAGTTTGCGTGAATCGGACTCCGTATGAAGAAGTTATGGAGTTCAGAAGATTTCATGTTTAAACAAAATATATAAATATTAATTAAACATCTCAAACCAAGTTCAAAATTCGAAATTCAAGTAGAATAGACTGAGCGGGAAAATTCCCGCTCAGGGTGTCGACACCCCCCCCCCCATGGGGAGTCGACCCCTGTTGGCCCAGATCTGGCCAATGACGTGTTTCGCCACGTGTCGCTCTCTGATTCGCTGTGTGACGTGGTATTCTGCTCTAGACGATTCTGATGACTTCTAGACTGATCTGAAGGCTCTAAATCTCCCTATACGCCTATAAAAAGACCCCTAAACCTATTGTTTTCTCCACACGAATTCATAGGCATTTATATGCTGCTAAAATCTGAAGTGACCTAGCCTCCACCTTAATCAATCATATTAGATTTTTCAAGTTAACAATCAAAGTCTACATCAAAGGAATAGCTAATCAAATTCAGAAATCAGATCCCAGAATTCAAGACCGTTCTGTAATTTGTAAGTTCATGTTACTTTCAGAAATAAAATTTAATTGTGATTATGACATTGTAATAAATCTGAATCTAAGATTATGTCTATTTCTATCTGTCTTTTTATATCCATTGGATCTATCTCATTGATATTATTATGTCCATTCTTTGTCTCATCTTTCCTTCTTCCCTTTTTGTTTTTATAGCTAGGCTACTGCGAGCCTGAGCCAAATCTCATAAGAGATGAATGTACGTTGGGAAAAATTGGACATAATATATGATTTGGACATGACCAGTGTTAAAGTTGGGAAAAGTACTAAATTATGTATAATTAGGCATAACTGATTTGTAACAGATTTGAGGACATAACACATGTTGTATTCAAAACATAAAGTGTATCAAACATATGACTTGAGATTTGAGGCATAAAGTATATTGGACACATGACTTGGGGTTTGGGGCATAAATTGAACTGTAAACATGTAAGGCATAGTACATGTTGTGGTTTAAGACCTAAAATTGGGGCATATTATATATGATAGTTTATGACTTGGAAGAAGGAGATTATTGTGTATAGTGATATATGGCTTAGGCATGAAAACCTATAGTAAGATAGGGATAACTGTTAAATGTAAACACGCCTAAATTGAGATTTTGGATATTTGACATGCACTGTAATTAAAGGCTATAATTTGGCATAGTTTATACTGTGAATCATGACTGGGGTTTTTGGAGAATATTTTGTATGGTGTAATATGACTAATCCTTAGGGCATGTGCTATATTGTGATTTTTGGGGCATGACTATTATTGCAAATTTGGGAAAATTGGGTGTAACCTATTTTGTGTAATAACATGAATTTGAATTTGTGGGGCATAACTTGCAATCAGCTTTGTTAGGGGTATAACTTGAGAATTGGAGCATGACTAGTTTTGTGAATTTGGGATGATTAGCATATAAAATCTAGACCTGGACATGTATGGTAAATATGCTAAAAAGATGCCTAACCCGAGGTTAGATTGAGTTGTGGTGTAAAACTGCATGGAACCGCCCGGCACATCCAGTAACCACAACAACACAGATCTAATGTGAGAGGTTAACACATTTAGCCCAAAACCCGAGGTTAGAATGAGTTCGCAGTAGAAGTCTGCCCAGAACTGCCCGGCACATCCAGCAACTGCAAACAACAGTTCTAATGTGAGAGGTTGGGGCATTAACAAATTAATTATTGCCAATAAACAAACATGCTAAGAATGGTAAGGTTAAGTAAAATTTAGAATACTTAACCGTTATAACATGTTAATTTGACAAGAAGGCGGGGTTAAGCAAATTTAGAACACTTAATTGTTATAACATGTTAATTTGACAAGAAGGTGGGGTTAAGTAAATTTAAAACACTTAACCAATATGACATGACGAATGAGTAGGGTTAAGTTAATAAGAAACACTTAACTAATATGACATGATAAATGGGTAGGGTTAAGTTAAACAAGAGAGCAACACTTAACCAATATAACCAGATGTGCGGAAGGGTTAAGTTAACACAAGAAAGCAACACTTAGCCAATGTAACACGACAAGTGGGTGGGTTAAAATTACTTGAATTAATTGATGACACTTAACCAATACAGCATGATGAACGTGTGGGGTTAAGTTAATAAGAAACACTTAACCAATGTAACTTGATGAACGAATGGGGTTAAGTTAATGGGAAATATTTAACCAATATAACATGATGAATGAACGGGGTTAAGTTAATAAGAAACACTTAACCAATCCAACATGACGAGTGAGAAGGGTTAATAAGAAACACTTAACCAACAAGACATGATGAGTGGGTGGGTTAAGTTAACATGAATGGACAACACTTAACCATTAAATAAACATGCTTGAATCAGTGGGAGGGTTAAGTACATATCGGGTTGGTGGGTAATATTAGTATATATAGGCCCACAAACTTAACCGTTAAATAAACATGTTTGAATCAGTGGAAGGGTTAAGTACATCTCGTGTAGGTGGGTAATATTTGTATATATAGGCCCACAAGCTTAACTAGGAAACCCTAGTAACGAGGACCCATTTCAGCAGTAACCCACATAGATGTATCATGGTACCCTGAACTAGGCAGGGTGGGGCACGATTACCGGGCTGATTATAAGCGGTCAAAATAGCGGCAGGGGGCACGTCAGTGTAGGTTCCGACGATTTACGGGCGTGCACGTACTCCGGAGTGGGAAAAAGCAAGCACTAGGTACCAGTAGTTATACACTGTGCATCTTGAATCATGTCGGGTTGCTATCATAAGGATTGATACACCTTATGGTGGGACCAACACAGGGTATCTACACGCAAGAGAGGGCCGATTGACACAGACACAAGGAAAATTAATACGAGTAAGGAGCCGATCGATAGGGTAGTAAGGGTACATCTAACATCTTCATGGCAATTAGGCTGATTGAGGTAAGATCCTCATACTAGATATACACCTGAAGGCTACCACAATTGCGGGGATTGGGATCACATTATCATATGATCATTTTATACAAATTACTAGTTGAGACACTAGTTAGGCGCTGCAGAGATATAAAATCGGAATAACAGGGTAGTAGCGAAGCAGAGAAAGAGCAGAAGTGCATTCAGTTTATCTTGCCTTATCATATCTATGCTAATCGTGTGTTATCTTGTTATCCTTGTTATCTGGGTATTGTCTTATATTCAGTTTATTCATGTCATGATGCTTTTGCCTATTTACATGCTGAAAGTCACTGGACTTACCAGACTTATGTCTGACCTAGTTTGTTTTCGACTCTTTTCTTTTGTCCCCCCCCCCCGTTCACAGGGAGGAAATGTTACCACTTAGCTCCGTTTTCTTTCCAAGCTCGAAGATAGTCGATGTATTGCTTTGGATTCTCTCTTCCACTGCTATAGCTGGTTCATGCTTTATTGGGGAATATCATTGTTATTTTTATGCTTCTTTTATACTTGGAAGTTTTTGAATCAAGACATAAGTTATATGTATTACTTTTTAGTATGACTGAGACAATTATTGTAAAGGCTTGACTGAACCACATTGTTAATAAAATGACTTTATTTTCAGCTGCTTTATATGTCTGTCTTGTAATTTACCTGCATCTTTTACCTAAAACGCTCCACTAAAGTTAAGGCATTCCCTTTGTGATTGTCCTTAACGGAGGGTGGGGTGTTCCACTTGGTATCAGAGATGAAGGTTATCGAATCAGATAAAAGATTTGAAAAATTATTTTCAAAACGGTTTTAAAAGAAGCATTTTCAAAAGAAATGTTTTGTTTTAAAGGCATATTCCCCAAAGCAATGTGCACTATCTTTTGATCCTCTGTTTCACAATGGTGTTGTAACGGTGCAAAGCAGTTGTAAAAGACTTTAGTCTATTACAACTTCTTAATGGACGACGGTTGGCCCACCTTTGTTAAAAAGTCTTTTACAACTTTTTTCCACCGTTATAATATGGTAAATCTGTTGTAGTGTGCAACCCTACAAAGCGTCGAAGTCACCACCATCTCTCTGTCCTTTGCCCAACCCGAAGTCTGTCGCGGTGGAACGTCGAGGTCAGCCACGAAGCCTGTCGCGGTGGAGCGATATATTTTGTTTAGCGGCAGAAAAATTCTGGTTTTTGATGTCCCTTACGCGGTTGATGCCCTAGACATTTGTCTTGCCTGTCTTTGGCATGGGCCGGGCCTGTTCATATGTCAATTGGGCCTGCAAAACTATCATGAAAGTGTTTAGAGACTAAACAATAATTGCTATAGTAAAAACTTAAAATAACCGTACTCGGTAAAATATGGTTTGAGCTAATTACAACAACCATGCAACAAGCTAAACAACGTAAATAGTTTCATATGTATATATGTTGATGTGCGAACGCCTGCGTGCACGTATGTGTTTGACATGAAGGTTTCTACATTTTTAAGAAATCATATCGTGTTAGAAACCAAGCGAATGAATTTATTCCAAAGCATATGATTAAGATTAACACAAGTGAATCACAATTTATTGACCCGACAAACTTTCAAAGTCTATAATAAAATGTTAATAACAGATCTTTTATAATAAATACCTCATGGGCACACACACTTTCTTCTGTACAAGCGAGGTTGCTGCTGTTGCAGCAAAAGGTTTAAAAAAGATATTTATGTGTTAGGTGTGGCTCGCATTGGAATGGAGTGAGTGCGTGGATTGAACACACAAATAGTCCCACATCGCGGAATATTAAGAAAGATCGTGGTATATATATGGTATTGGTGACACGTAACATTGGGGATTCCTTTTGTTACAATAAGTGTTTGCCAATACCAAATTATATGCTCGATTGGAGGCAATGGGGATGTTCAATCGGGACATCGACATAGGAAACTTCGACCGTTGATCCCGGGTAGACACGGTGAAGCGCGTACGAGCGTACAGTACGCAGGGAATGCTGAAACTCAACATTTGGTATCAGAGCTTCATGGTTCGAGGGGACTAGTATGTGTAGCATGACCGAAGCATAGCTCTAAAGGGGCTTGAGCATGGGATGCTCGTCAAGGTGGAGATACGGTTGTAAGCAGATTGCCTCCTCTGCTGCTTATGAGAACTCAGGGTAGCATCCTGGCCAACTGTGAAGAAGACTCAAGGTGTAACTCGAAGGTGACTTGAGCAGTGCTCGCCAAGGTGGATATTGTTAGGTGTGGCTCGTATTGGAATGGAGTGCGTGCATGGATTGAATAGACAAATAGTCCGACATCGCGGAATATTAAGAAAGATCGTGGTATATATATGGTACTGGTGACACGTAACATTGGGGACTCCTTTTGTTACAACAAGTGTTTGCCAATACCAAATTAAATGCTTGATGGAAGGCAATGGGGAATGTTCAATCGGGACGCTGACATAAGAAAATTCGACATTTGCCCCCGGATAGACACGGTGAAGTGCGTACGAGTGTACAGTACGCAGGGAATGCCGAAACTCTACATTATGTTCGTATAGTTATGGTGCCATTATTAACTATTGAAGTTCAAGAAGCGGAGCAAAATTGCAGTATGTTATTTATTCTCGCGTTTCCATGTTTTTAGATATAATATACCTTGTTGTATATGGTCTTCTAGTTGTTAATGCTTATGCTCTACTTGAACAAGCTCGACTCATGAGGCATAAGCACTCTCTATAAGTAAATATTTGCACCCTATGTTTTTGTTCAAGTGATATAATGGAACTAAAGACACGAATATTGTGGATATACTAGAATTTTATAATGGTATTTTTGTTTTTAGTTTGTTAAAGATTTTTATTGTTAATAAAAGTTCCATCCTTTTGCATGAAGGAAATGAATAGAAGAGCTAAATATATCAAGAAAAAGGTAATGGAGGTATGGAATAACAACAAAGAAAACACTTCAAAAGGGTAGATATGGTCAATAATGAATTTAAAATGTATTATAACTTTTACATGATATAATGAGAGAAAAAAGAAGTGAAATATGTCACAGAAGTAGCATGTGGATGTGTTTTGTTCATTACTATGAAGGCAAGCATGCAGGTTTTCTGCATGTTCTAACCAAACCATGTCTTGGCTAATGGACATTGTCACCTACTACCATTTTGTTGTATAAGGAAAGTTAGCAAGCCACTAAATATATCATTAAAATTGGAACCAAAATCATTAGATATACAGTGCATACAACTGAAAAACAAATAAAATAAGAACATGCTATAATGTTTTCTCTTTGAAAATGTGCACAAGCACAGGCTGATCCCATGTATAACAGGTACACTAGAAATCATTAAATTGAGGAGCTACCTTCTTTATCCCTACAGTATGGGTTTTAGTTAAATAACGTAATTTACATAATTTATGTCCTTACTTTTCTTTATAGTTTGCAGAAAATGAATAAGACTACAAAGCGGACTACGAAGAAGATGCTTACTCGATATCAAAGAAAAAATGGAGAATTCAGATTTGTGTCCAATGAGGCAGATGCAATGGACAAACATATCTGGTATTGTTTCATATATTTTTCATTTTAACAATAGCAAAACTAACCTTTGTATTTTTATGAAAACTGATTTATGTAGTTGATCAAATCAATATTTTATATTAACGTATTTGCTAAACGCTTTATTGAAATAGTAATTCCAATCATTTAAAACTAAGTGTTGGGTAAATCTAACTGTAAGTACTTGTTTTAATTAATAAGTATTTGTTTTTCTTACTAAACTATATTTGATACTCACTGTTCACTGATAAAAACTACACTTAATTTTCTTTATTACTTATTTAGTTTTATTGATACAAGGTATCCTAAATTTTTGTTATGAAATTAATTATTTGGTCCCTTTTAGGGTTTCGGTGGTTAAGTTGATGTTTTAAACCGAAGTATTCTAGCAATCTTTTCTCTATGGAACTTCGTCGTCGCACTGATGGAAATCAAATTAATTTTGATTTGATCTAGATTGCCTTTTATTAAGTTTGACTGGTTTAAAAAGAAAATAATTTGGAAAAGCATGATTGAGGACATAGTTTTGCATAGATATAACTTCATTATAACAGAATCAGCAAGTTGTACCCTCTTCACATTTTCTTATTCTTGCACCAATGTTTCCGTATTCCAATAGCTTCTCCAATGTTTTTTTAAAACAGATAAAAAGAAGTTTATGGCCCAAGGCCCATTGTAAACGGGTACAAACCCGTGTCTCAAAGAACAAAAGTTGGAGGCATAGCCCTAGCCGGCATAACTCAACAACATAAGCTCTCTCTAAAAAAACAAAAAAAGGCGGACAATAGGAGAATCCACCAATTTCTACCTACAATCACTGTGTCTTCATGGCGACTACCAAATATAGTCTTCATTATCCTTTAACTTGCCACTGGAGAAGTTAGTGTTTGTGAAATCTGTGCAAACCCTTTCTTTGAAGCTCTTAAACCTAACGTCATCAGATCTGCCTTTCTTCGTGCTCAACGAGCTCAACCAGTTTTCTCTTTGCCTCTTTTAGCTCTGATCTTCATCTGAGCGCTTGCTATCACTACTTTCTCCCTCTTGCCAGCAAGATAAGTAATAAATTTGATCATTAATATTGCTTTTATAGTGAATATATCCAATTTTATTAAGAAAGCTGCAAGCTTTATCCTCTTTTCCTTTCAATAGCAACGAAGCACACTCCGGATCACTACTGGAGGGATATGAAACCCTAATCTCTGCATTAGGTGAATTAAACAGATTACCATACGATTTCTTATTCACAAAATTGCACTTTATAATAAGATCCGGGTCACTTCTCCATAGGTTATTAATGCCGAGGCTAGGGCTACAATCTCCAGAAAGGAAACTAGAGTGCTTCATAGCATGCTTGCTGTTCCTAATCATGCTAAGTAGCTAACTTTTTCCAGCTTTTTGACTGTACTGGTTTGATGGCCATATTCCTTCTCTGCATCAGGTCAAACAAACGAATTACTGTCCATATTATAACTAAAATGGACTTTATTGTTAACTGTTGCTTGTTTACTTCCCTTGTAGTTTGAAATGATGTTGAGATTGGTATTGCAACCACCAGTGTAATCAAAGTGCTTAACTTGGTTATAGTTCCCAAATGAATTATTTGAGCAGACTCTGGACATGGATTAGAGATCTTTGGATTTGCTCAAATTGAGCTTCTCATTGAGTAAAAAATTCTCAACTTGAAACTCCTCATTGCATGATATAGCCTGATTAATATTCTGATTATTACTAAGCCTGTTTTCTTTCTTAATGATAATCTAGCTATTAGTTACAATATTTCTCCATAGTTGATTGCGATTGATTTCTTTGGATGCATGTAATCTTTGATTCCTCTCCCTCCATTTATGATATATCATAGTAGTTAGCAAGACACAAGCCCTGTTAAAAGGCATTGTTTTAGGCTTAAAGTTTTTCATGATATATGCAACATTGTCCCTTATATTCAGTGTGTGAATATTCAAATTGAATTTCAAGTTACACTTAGCATTAAACCAAATGAACTGCGAATATGGGCAATCAAAAAAATAAGTGATTAGCATTCTCTAAATCATTCCTACATAAGAGACAATTAACTTCAGAATCTTTATTCCCTTTAACACACTTGTCTCTAGTAGGAAGCTTGTTAAGGAGGGCAGAATAAGCACAATGAGCCATTTTTGGGCAGTTAGCTTTGCACCAAATAACCCTATGCCAGCTTACTTCTACCTTTTTACCAATAAAAAATTCCCATGCTTTTCTAAATGAGAATTTTTCTTTGGAATTTAATTTCCAAACCCAGTGATCTTTAAAACAATTATTATCAATGAAAGATTTAAGAATAGCAGATTTATTAGTGGAAGCAGCTTGACTATAACTTAAGGACCAACAATTGTTTTGAATAATACTTTGGACTGTGTACTTAACACCCCTAAGAATGTGTAAATTATTACTTACCAAAAGATTAATTAGAGAATTACCAAAGATCCATGGATCATATCATAAACTGGTTTAGCTTCCATCCTTTAGTTTTCTCTCAATTAACTTGTTTCCAATTTCTCTACGGTCCAAAATATTTTTCCAAACATAAGAATGGTGGTTCTCTTTTTTTGCAGTCCAATTTTATATTTATTTTAAATACTTAGCCTTCATCCATCTAGCCCAAAGTGATTTTCCATCTAAAATCTCCAAAACAATTTTAATTTACTAACTTCATTCAGGTCCCTATGTTCCTAAGACCCAAACCACCAAATTTCTTAGGCTTACAAACTTTATCCCAAGAAATTTTATGATGTTTACCCTTCTAGATAAAATTGGCACACATTCTTTCAAATTTTTTAATGACATTAATAGGAATATTATGTGTTAGAATCCAATAGATAATAACAGCAGTGATGACAGAGCTCTATTCTACCAGCCATAGATAAGAGCTTACTACATCCTTCTAATTTACTATGGATGATATCAAAAAGTCTAGAATTGTAATGGCCCAAATTTCCGTACCCTTTGAGTCGACTAATAACACCACACGTCCAACCCAAATTACACAGAAATACGAATCATTAAAATTAGAGGATGAGGAATAGAAAGAAAGAGAAATTAGAATAGAAGAAAACGAAAAACACAAATCTCACAGCGGATCGAATAAAATATATTAAAATAACATAAGTTCTGAAATACAAACCAGTGATTGTATATATATACCATCATCAGAGCACAACAGCTACTTCTGGAACAGTTATAAACACATGTTTCTAGATACATAAATAGTACTCAGCGAAAATATGATATCCTATAGCTAACTGGTGAAGCCTCCTGCTTCATGCTCCTCCAAGTAAATCTGTAAAATCCTGACTACTTGACTGCCCGTACAAATTTGTAAATAGTACAACTCACCTGTTAGGCATCTCCAATTGAAAAGAAAAATCAAAAAGTTAAGCGACTTGCCAAATAGGCCTCATCAAATCTAAATAATACCATAAACACATACCTTTTTAATGAGCATAAATTTTATCTCTTGTGTTTGCTTCCATTCAATATCTGCTTAACATATACACATCCAATCCAATTAATTTCCAATCAATCAAATTCTTAGTTTCCAATCCTCTACACTACAAGAAAATACTGATTTAGCGTCAAAAATTTAGAAGCGGAAATTTCCGTCGCTAATTAGCAATGCATTTCCATTAAATCGGCAAGGGATAGTTTTTTGTTTTTTCAACTTTTTTTTCTTTTTTTAATCACCCTCGTCTTCTGCCATCCATCACTAAGCCGTTGCAAATTGCGTCAAATCATCGACGGAAAATTTCTGCTGCTATTTTCCGTTTCAAATCCAGACAGAATGCCGACGAATATTTATAGAAGCTATTTTGCAGCAGAATTCCGACAGATTTGCAAGAGATGTTTATATTTTTTTTAAAGATATTAAGAGGGAAATCCACATCCTCACACCACTATTAATTTGAGCCATTGAGATTGAATTATTTAACGGTTGTTAATTTTTTAAGATATTAATGGGTAATTCTTCCTGCAGATCAAATCACGCCTTCCCCTTTTCTCCTTCTTCGTCAATTTTAAACCTAGATCAAAAACTTTACCAAAATTTTAAAAACCTACCAGCAAACGTTTGACCTATTAGTAGAAGCGAACCAACATTCATAACCCTAACTACAAATTATTCCTCCTCGAATGAGAATTACGTCACTAATAGCCTTCATCGCCGTTTTCCCTTCTCCCCATTGCAATCGTTTGGCCTATCAATAGAAGCGAACAAGTAGTCTTCGTCATTTCAAAGTAAGTTGTGATTAATTGTTGATTAATTTACCATTACCTGCATAATTGTTTATCAACTTCGGTGGTTTTAGAGTAATTTGGGATTATAATTAGTCAATTGAAAATGATTTTCATCAAGGACATGCTTGCCTTTTTTACCGCTTTCAGTGCCCATTACAATTTTTTATTTTGTATACTTTGAATTTTGAAGATTCAATTAGTAAGAGTAGCGACGGTGAGATTAATGTCCTTACCCTTATGTATGTTTGGAGATATGTTCATGATTATTTTTCTCTTAAATCTCCATATCAATCATACAACATATTTCTGATTAATTCATTATCTATGTCTTGTTTTGCGAAGTAAAATCTTATTAAAGACATGATATTAAACTGTTTTACTATCAAGGTACAAACTTCTTTCACAGTATTGTCATTGTGAGTAGAAAATACAACATATTTTAGTTCTTCAACTCTAAATGGAACTTTGCGAAAGTTTTTACAAAAATTTGTAATTTTTGCCTTGTAGATGATGTCAGGAAATTCATTCACATACTCAGTTTTTTTTTACCTAATGAAAATTTTTATGGCTTCATTAATTATTTCAGCCTCAGACAATAAAGTGTTTCTATGACAATTGACCAGGTTAATAAAATAATTGGAGTGAGCCTTTCTGGACATTTTTATGTAGAAGAATTTGGTAGCATCATCAGTTTGAGTCAACCAATCATATTTGGATTCTTACTGCAGCGAGATAGTTTGCATATGAAGCTTCTATTGATAGTCCTTCATCTCATAAAGCTTGTTGGATTTCTCTTCAGCAAAATCTAAGTCAAGGAACATTTGTAAGGTATTGCAAAGATCTTTGCACCTTTTAACTTCACGACGCAGGTTAGATTTGTTGCGACTCCATTCTTTTAGAATATTTTTGACTTGCTTCTGAGTTTGATGAAGATTATATAAATTTCTACCTTGAGGAGATGCTATCAAATGATCATTTACAGTGGGCATGTAATCTTCATGCAACCATCAGTCACTACAATACTTGAAAGATCTTGACCAAGACAGCTCACCATTACCAGTTAGACTTAGATTAGAAGAGAACAATTACTAGATAATGAACCAATGGCCTTAGCATTTGATTAAGGAAACTTGTTTATCCAATTATGATCAGTAAAGATTCTATAAATTCACACTCTATATAACCTATTGGGACCAAATCTCTGGATGAATCTGATAACACTAACATCATGTTCCAAAAGTCAGATATCATTCTATTTAGATGGTAGATTTTTGTAATTATTATTGATTATTTTTTAGCTTTATTAAATAAAGCAAAGTTCTTTAGTTTAATTTTTTTTATTATGTAAGATACCCTTTATGATCTTTTCCTTGGACTATGACCATAGATGTCTGTATTTATACGAAGATATTACCCATCCACTTATTTTTGTTGAATAAACAACGTCAATCAAGTATATCTAGACAAAAAAATTAAATTAAATTACTATTTAAAACAAAATGACTTTGCTTCCATAATAGATTAAAGGAAATTTGCCTGTGTTGGGGCTGAAAAATTATATCGGATTACTATGTTTTCACCTTAAAATTTAGTAGTTTGTAAAGAGATAGCAAACAACGTTACTCATTGAAGCTAATAAATTTTGGCATAAGTTAATAAAAAGATTGTTAATGATCTTGATTTATTTAATTTTATACAGGTGAATGCACCGTGATATGCTCCATTTTTATTGGATGATACAAGTGCAGCAGTGCTGGACTTATACTTCCAATTAATGTCATAGCAAGTGTTGAGCATTATCTATCATTGACTTCCGGAGGATTGGTAATACTATTTTGTGATGTACACATTTTAATTTATTCATTTATTTCAGATATGTGTGTCACACATAAATATCCGAACATTTATATTTCTAAAATAACATCTGTTAGTTAGTTAAATTGTGTTATATGTAATCATCATGTATTAAGCTGCATATTATTTGTCCTTAGATAGATACATGCATGTTTTCCTTCCATGTCTATGCCTTTTGGTTTGCGGCATCTATATTTTAATTTATAAAATTTTACTATGTTTTTAAAATATACCAAGTTTATTAAAATAACAAAGTATTTTTTTATTCTGAGCTTGTTTTAGGTGTAATTTAGCTGCTTTTCCATTCACAATATGAAATGAACTCTATTTTTTTTTTACTTAATTAGACCCCTAGTCATTTTCTCAATCCCCTTTCCTTTAACAAATCCAGGATCCCTTCTACCAATATATTGATATTAGTATTATTCAAACATGTTTTTAACTTGTATATAAGATGATTTACAAGTCTTCTTTTGCTGAAATCAGAGTTGTTTAAGTAGCAAAAGATATTTTGATCAACTAGAGAATTGTTAATCATCACACAGTCAAATACACAGATTATTAGGTGATATGAGACTAGAACGTTTTTGCTTTAAGCCAGAATTGTGTCAAACTGTTTTAGTTCATTCTAGTGCACCCCTTTCCCTTTTATTTTAATTCTTTTATACACTGGCATCATTTCATTACCCAATCATGATATATAGCCTGCTTATAATACTCCAGCATTTACTCAGGTTTCATCTCTACTTTATAGAGGTTCAGTGTTGATTAAAGTGGAAGGCAATTGCATTTAGGGTCTACTTAATCTATCTTGGTCATACCAGAATATAATTATATTCACTCAAATATGCATTTCAATTTTAAAGAGTAAATCTGGTTTTAGTGTCCCAAGACTTTGTGAATATAGTTTCATTTTATAAGTGTATATCAGGCTATCCAATACTACCCTCCAAGTTCAACTCCATTCTCCCTCACATGCACATTTCTGCGTGAATTTATATTGGATTTCTAGTGCAATTATATACCAACAGGTATGTATACACATACAAGTTCATTCTCTTACCCAAAATAGTATATTTCCCTCACAGTGTTACTCAAAACCAAAGTAGGCTGATGCTATACTCAAACAAATATGACAAACTATACTATACTGAAGTTAATCTTTTTTATACTTTCACTTGACAGCATGTTTATTTAGTTAACTCTCAAACTTCAGCACATTGCAAGCTATCTACTACACAAGGTTCTACAAGTACCTAACAGATCTCAAATAATATTTAAGTACCAGTCTCATTAGCAAAATTATTGTATCAAGTATAGCTTGCACTCCATTAATTTGTATTCAGGTGCTCCTAACATAGTAACCACTCATGCAAATCCATAATTTTCTTAACATTTAAATTACTTTGGTTCCAGATTTTCTTACTAGAGATCAACAAGTATGCATATGCCTCAGTATCTTATTCATTACGTCCTTATTTCAGCAGCTATTAACTTGCCTCTTTAGCTACATTTTCATTCTTTTATACACCATTCTAGTTTAACTTCAAAACAATGGTAAAACTGTTGGAGTAAATTAAAACTGCATTAAATATTGCATTAAATTATGTTTCCTGTTTTTTCTTATTTGGTCATGTTTGGAAAGGATTTATTGTGATCTTATCCAAATCCTTCTTTCAAATAGAAAACGCATGTATAAAATGAGTCTTATGTCAATCATGTATTAATCAAGAAAAAAAAACAATAAAATATTGTCTTCTTCAAAACTTTTTATCTCTTCCTCTAAAATTATTTTTCTTCAATTGGTATCGGAGCCTGGTTGAGACTATGGCTTTTCTATTCTCCTCACCGTTTGTCCTCACAAAAGAAAATTTCGAAGAGTGGAGTAATAAAAAGAAAGAAGAATTGATCTCCAAAGGGCTTTGGGAGATCGTTGAAAGTGGCTACGAATGGCCAAAAAATGTTAAAAACATGACGGAGAAAGAGAGTAAAGCATTTGTAAGCTTGAGACGGAAAGATCTTCAAGCTCAGATTTTGATGAGTGAGAACGTTGATAGAGAAGCTTTCGACCATATTCTTGGAGAAAAATTCGCAAAAGATTCGTGGAATTTATTGAAAGAGGTGTATGCAATGGATAACACAAAAGCAGAAGAAGAAGATGAAGAGGAGGTCGAAGAAGAGGAAGAAGAGGATGAAAGAAAAGAAGCTGAAAATGAAGTAATCAAAGCTAAAAAGGCAGATGAAGAAGTAAAAGAAAAGGAGAAGGTGGAGAGAGAAAACACGTTAAAAAAGGAGGAAGAAGAGAAAACTTCTAAAGAGGAAGAACCAGAGGAAAAGTCAGAGCTTGAGGACAATGAGCCTGCGGATGAGACACACAAGAAGAAGGTGGAAGCTAAGAATGCAGTGGAAAACTATGCTTACAATATGAGAAACACGATCAAGGATGAGAAGATCGGTGGGAAGCTGAATTCTGGTGATGAGAAGAAAATTGAGGACGCAGTTGAAGCTACAATACAGTGGTTGGATGACAACCAACTGGAGGAAGCAAAAGAAATGAAGGATAAAAATGAAGAAAATGGGGATGAAGGCAGAGAGGCAGAGAAGATGAAAGGAACGGAGAAGAAAGGAAATCAAGAAGGAGATGCAGAGAATGATGCAAAAGAGAAGAGAGAAGGGAAAGAAAAGAAGGATAAGCACAAAAAGGATGAACATGAAGAAGTGAAGGACGAAGAAGAAAAGAAAGGTAAAAGTAAAGGAGATGAAAATGAAGAAGACGATGTTAAGGAGAAGAAAGAGAAGAATAGAGCGAAAGACAAGGACAAGAACGAAGAGAAGAGTAAAAAAGAGGAAGTAAAAAAGAAAAAAGAAGAGAGAGTTAAGGATAAAGAACTAAATGACAAAGTTAAGGATAAAGAACTAAATGACAGAGGTGTTGTTAATAAGGAAGATGTTAGTGTCCTACAAGTTAATGAAAGTCACTTTTCTAATACAAGGTTTGATCAATGCTCAATTTCTCAGTTGTCACTAAAAGAAATTAAAGTTGTTGGATTTGAGAAGATGACTAAAGTGCAAGAAGCAACTATGCCTCTCATTCTGAAAGGAAAAGACGTTCTTGCAAAGGCATGTACAGTCATAATTGAAGAGCGTTGTGGAGATTTGAAGCATAAGCATATTTGGAATGAAATTGAATGGGTTAATGTTTGCAAAAGAGAATTCTTAAAAGAATTCAAAGATATCATATCTGACTCATTCAAAATTCATTGCACGGGAACAAGATGGAAGATAAAGCATATACTTTTTGGAGTATTTTATGGCAGTAAAGAAAGACAAAATGAAAGGAGTTCAACAAAAATTTGTGTAATCGAATGGAAGACCGTGACAATGACAAAGAACCAAAAAAGAAAAAAGAAAGCTTGCATGATTACTTTGTTCCTACCAAAGCACGTGAGGTATAAAAGAATCAAAAAATTTAAAACAAGTGAGCAGCTGATATTTTGACAAAGGAGCTTAGCGCAGGAGAAATGCAGAAAGATTGGAGTAAGGAGCAAGTTTTAATTTAGGGGAGAGATTGTTGGAGTAAATTAAAACTGCATTAAATATTGCATTAAATTACGTTTCCTGTTTTTTCTTATTTGGTCATGTTTGGATAGGATTTATTGTGATCTTATCCAAATCCTTCTTTCAAATAGAAAATGCATGTATAAAATGTGTGACGGCCCGCCTCGCACCAGCCTGCATTTCCTCCAGAAGTGCGCTGTACACATGCCCGACTAGCACAAGACGGTCGTCATAAGAAAGAAAAGAAGGGAATGAACTAATCCAGAAACCTGTGGAATGTCTCACAGCGCATGGAATAAAATATAATAATAATATACTTGACACAAAACAAGCGAGACAGTGCATAAGCTGATAACTAAAACCAACATCAATCTCAAAGCAGCGGAAATCCAAATACAGCTTATTACAACTCTCCAAATTTACTGTCTCTAAACAAAAGAAAGCTAAAATAGAAGATACACCAACAATGCCCAAGCAGTGATCTTCAACAGCACAGGGAGAATACTATATATATTACGTGGAAGCCTCCTGCTCATCTCCGGATCATCTACCCGTGCATCACCAGCTAACCTGTCTCTAGTCTGCTCGTGTGAGCACCCAGAGTAATAAGAGGAGACATAAAACTCTGGGTCAGACATAAAGCCTGGTATGAGCGATAAGCATCTAAACAGAATAATAACAGGTATACTAAACCATACCTGAACCTGGACCTGCAACCAAAGAGTTAGTACCACATACCGTACAATACTCCAAGGTGCCATAATAAATAGTGTAAGAATACGGGGGTGGGGTGTGCATGTCAAAATGATAGCAAACAAATCATCCATAGCAACCATCCTCGCATCTCTCACTCAGTGCGTAAAGCGTACGACATCTACCACTTTGGCACACTAGACAAACTGAGGCAACGACGAATCCCGACTTGTAGAAACCCTGCTGTGACCAAGCCAAACACTTGGAGTCATGACCAAACATTTCAATGACCCACTTCATTGGTCATAGCCCTTGGTTCTACCAATGCCATAATGGCCCTGAATCCGCCTTCGTACCTCCTACCATAGTGGTCCAAAGCTATAGGTGTCGATAACTCCTTAGCATGCGTCCCGCAGCAAAGTCCAATCATGAAGTGAACTCGTTGACTCCCATCTGAATCTTAAGCTCTAACTTCTCATTTGGACTTCCTTTGCATCTCGGGTTTGGTCGAATTGGAGTGGGTCTTCAGAAGAGTCATCGCGTAGTAGTAATAGCCCACAGACGGTTCGGTTCGGTGCTCCTCATCTAGTTTGGTTCGGTTCGGTCACCCATGCTCGGTTCGGTTCGGAGTGCCACCTTCCTCTGGGTTCGGGTCCTTCTCCTTGCCTTCTTTCATTCGATTCGGGTCGGTTACTTCGCTCCGGGTCGGGTCGGGGTCCTCCTCCAGGTCGGGTCGGGTGTCCTCTCCAGCGCTCCAGTCCCTAGCTTATTTCTTCTTTGCTTCCGATCCGAGCCCTGCATCTCCAAGTCGATCCGATCTGGCCTCCAATCTCTCTTCCGATCCGATCCGCTCCGTTCCCTAGCTTACTCCGATCCGATCCGCTCCACCGCTCCGATCCGATCTCCTGTCCAACTCCAACTCTGAGCAATGGCCTTCCTTCCTGCCAAACTTCTTCCAGTGGCAAGTCCTCATCCAGTTCGGATTCCCTTGGTCAGTTCCCTAGTCCGATCCGACCCCTTTCTCCGATCCGAACCGGTTCGGAGCCTGCACACTTCTGCAACTTTCCAGCGAGCTTTCTACGCCATTCGACGACGTTTTTTTTTGACAAATCTAACTATTCTAATCAATCATAATTCATGTCAAACTGTCACAGCAACATATAACATCAATTGCAAACACCATAACAACAATTCAAATGAACCAAAATGGATCAAAAGTGGTTAAAACCTCACATTTTCCTATAATCCTTCTTAATCATGTTTAAGCATACAATTAGCAAAACACATCGAAATTAACCCAAATTTCTAACAGAGCCTTAAAACATTATTTTAGAATTTTAAGAATTTTTTCCAGAATTTATTTACGTATAAATTCGCTAATCTTCACTAATTACCCTTAATTACCGTAATTAGTGTCAAAATGATGTTATCACTCACCTTGGCCACAAATGAAATTCTCAGAACTGAAACTCCTCTGATTCGGGGTGAATACTGATGTCTAACAGCAGTTCCAACCTTGCTTTGGTGCTTTTTCTCCTTAATTTGGTGTTGCTAAGCCTAATCTTCAATTAGAGAGTGATTTGGGGTGTTTTAGATGTAGGAAGCCATTACTAAGGTGTCAAGAAGGTTTGTGGCGGCTCAAAACTGAAATGAGAATGATAACCTAACCCTAATCAGACCTCCTATACCCCTAAACCCGAAATTCCCCTTGGGCCTAGCTGCTAATCACCCGGTTAAGCCCAACTAAGCTGTTTTTCTCCATCTGAAACTTGTTTCAGCCATATCTCCCAAACGGTAAGTCCGTTTGGCTAATGTGACCACTCTACGGAAAGAGAAACCATCATCCGAAGCCAATGGAAGTGGTTTCAGGTCAAAATTCCTTTCCAGTCAAAAGTTATGGCCAAAACAGTGCTAACTAGGGGTAAAATGGTCATTTAAAAATCGGGAAAAATCATGAACATGGGAAATGACCCCAATAGTCGTCTCCCAAAGTTACATGACCATACGACTTCGTATGTGAAAGAAATAAATATTCTACGATCCTATGATGCGCAGAATGCGGGTCGTTACACTCTCCCCCCCTTAAGAAATTTCGTCCCCGAAATTCCTTAACCCCAAAACATACACAGGATCCCGCATGCCTAACACCCACATACAACAATCAAACATGCAAAGCAAGCAAACAAGTCTATCCTAGCATGCGGAAAACTAAATCGCTAATAAAATCTTACCAGACAAAGAGTTCTGGATACTTCTTCATTATGTCCTCTTCTGTTTCCCAAGTACAATCATTCTCGTTTTCGCTCCACTGTACCTTGACTAGCTTCACCGACTTCCTTCGAAGTTGCTTCATGTCGTGTGCGACAATACGGGCCGGCTTGCGGTTCCCAACCGCCTCGGGTTCTACTTCGAAGTCCTCTAACTGATCAGGTGAGATAGTCATATCTGAGTCGTGAACGAACTTCCTTAGTTGGGAAACATGAAATACGTTGTGAACTCCCGCCATCTTCTCTGGTAAGTCAATTCTATATGCCAAATTCCCGACTAGTTCAAGAACAGGGAATGGGCCAACAAATCTTGGTGCTAATTTACCTCTCCTGCCAAATCGTATTACGCCCTTCAACGGAGAAATCTTGACAAACACCAAGTCACCAACGGAGAATTTTAAGTCTCTTCTTCTCTTATCAGCATAACTCTTCTGCCTATCTTGGGCTGCCTTCATTCGTTGCTGAATGATCTTGATCTTATCTGAAGTTTCCCTCACCACATCTGGTCCAAGCATAAACTTCTCGCCAGTTTCTATCCAACATGATGGTGAGTTGCACGGTCTTCCATACAAAGCTTCAAATGGAGCCATACCGATACTGGATTGGTAGCTATTATTATATGCAAACTCTACTAGATGCAAATGGTCATCCCATGATCCACCAAAATCCAATATACATGCTCTCAAGAGATCTTCCAAAATACGATTCACCCTTTCCGTCTGACCGTCGGTCTGAGGATGATATGCGGTACTGAGATGTAACTCTGACCCTAGCGCCTCTTGCAAGCTCCTCCAAAACCCACTAGTGAACAACGGGTCTCGGTCGCTCACAATGCTTTTAGGTACTCCATGAAATCTCACTACCCACTTCATATACAATTCTGCTAACTTAGCTGCCGTTCTAGTCGATTTAACTGGTATAAACCTTGCACTTTTGGTCAGTCGATCTACAATTACCCAAATGCTGTCATATCCCGATCTAGTCCTTGGTAACCCATCGATGAAATCCATCGACACTTGCTCCCATTTCCATTCGGGAATTTCTAAGGGCTGTAACAACCCGCTAGGCTTCTTTTGCTCGGCTTTAACTAGCTGGCAATTCATGCACTTGGATATAAACTTCCCAACGTCTCTTTTCATCCCTTCCCAGTAGTAGGTCTGCTTCATATCTCGATACATCTTATTACCACCGGGGTGTATAGTCAGCTTTGAGTGATGACATTCTCTAAGCACTTCATCTCTCAATCCAGTGACATTGGGTACAACAAGCTTTCCATCCTTTCTAAGCCATCTATCTCGATCAAGCCCATACTTGTTCACCTCCTCATCGATACCCATCTCTAACTTGGAGATGATTTCCAATAGGTTAGGATCGTCCCTCTGACTAGAGCCGATCCGCTCAATCAAAGTGGGTCTGACCGTCAAACTCGCTAACATTTCTGGATCCAATTCGCACTTTGGTCTGAAATCAAACCCCGCGATAAACTCCAGTTGCTTCCATTCAAGGAACATAGCCCCTAAGCTGGCATGTCTTCTACTCAATGCATCAGCCACCGCATTCCCCTTTCCTGGTGTGTATGCGATGTCAAAATCATAGGAAGCTAAGAACTCTAACCATCTCTGCTGACGGAGATTTAAATCCTTCTGGGAGAATAGATACTTCAACGACTTATGATCTGTAAACAGCTCAAATCTTTCTCCCAAGAGATAGTGTCTCCACATCTTTAACGCGAACACGATCGCTGCCAATTCTAAATCATGGGTAGGGTATCTTCTCTCGTGCGGTTTCAACTGCCGACTTGCATAAGCTACAACCCTACCGCCTTGCATCAATACAGCACCCAGTCCGGTACCACAGGCATCCGTGTATACCGTCATCTCTTCATCCCCCTTAGGAATGACTAACACCGGTGCGCTTGTCAACTTGTCCTTTAGACTTCTGAATGCATTCTCGCACCTCTCATCCCAGACAAAAGCTTGATTCTTCTTGGTCAACTGGGTCAATGGTGCTGCTATCTTGGAGAAACCTTGGATAAACTTACGATAATATCCCGCTAATCCCAAGAAACTTCTTACATCTGTTGCATTCTTGGGCGTAGGCCAATCTTGTACCGTAGCCACCTTTGCTGGGTCCACGGCAATACCACTCTCTGATACAACATGGCCCAAGAACCTCACTTCCCTTTTCCAGAAGTGACACTTAGAAAACTTTGCTTTCAATTGGTGTTTTCTCAACACCTCCATCGCTACTCTTAAATGTTCCTTGTGTTCCTCCTCTGTCCTTGAATAGACCAAAATATCATCAACGAACACAAGGACAGACTTATTCAGCTGATCTCTGAATACCCTATTCATAAGGTCCACAAAATATGCCGGGGCATTAGTCAGCCCAAATGGCATAACCAACCATTCATAAAATCCAGACGGCGTTCGAAATGCCGTTTTAGCTATACTCTCAGCTTCCACTCTAAGCTGATGAAAACCTGTCGCGAGATCCAACTGAGAAAATACTCTCGCGCCACTCAACTGATCAAACAAATCATCTATCCGCGGTAGAGGGTACTTGTTCTTCCTCGTCACTTTATTCAATTCGCGGTAGTCTACACACAAACGAAGGGAACCATCCGCCTTGGTAGCAAACACAACTGGTGCTCCCCATTCAGAAACACTCCTTCTGATAAATCCCTTCCTCAAAAGATCGCTGACTTGCACCTCGAGCTCCCGCTGCTCCCTTGGTGCCATACGACGAAGTGGCATCACTATAGGTCTGGCATCTTTTACCAAATCAATACGAAACTCAATCTCTCGGTGTGGTGGAAGTCCGGTCACTTCTTCGAAAACATCCGGATACTGGCCAACCACGGGCAAACCTGACAACTCACTATGCGGAATGTCGAGGGAGTTTAGAAAACTAGCCAATACCCCCTTACTGGGTAGACCACCAAACACTATCCTCCGCCCATCATCCGCTCTAGCTGTCACCAACAAGCCCTCACAGTCTACCACCACCCCGTATCTTTGGAGCCAATCTACTCCCAAAATAATGCCAAACCCAGTAAAGCCCAAAACAAAGCAATCACAAACAAACATGCATCCATGACTCGATAGGACCACATTACGACAAATCATGCTAAGGCTAGTCGAACCACCAATCGGGTTCGTCACTACTAAAGGTCTATCGACAATCTCGGGCTCCAATCCCAACCTATCTACCTGGTCACTAGATATGAAAGAACTGGAAGCTCCGGTATCAAACAAAACTCTAACAGGAACATCATAAACAGAAAGCATACCTTGAATGACGACACTCTTTCCCTTCTCCGCCGCAGTTGGGGCATTCGACGAAGAAGGAATAGCATTAAGAGCATATGCTTTCACCATTTGCTTTTCCTTAGGGGGCTGTGGGCACTTGTCCTTGTGATGTCCCATTTGGCCACAGTTGAAGCACTTCCTATCCGCTGGCTTGGCCCGACAATTACTAGCATAATGGCCCTTCTTACCACAGCTGAAGCACTCCACATCTTGCTTATTCTTTTTCTTCTGGCCATCCTTAGCCTGATTCTGCTTTCTCTTATTCTGGGAACCACCTTTGCCTCCACCACTTGCTTGTGGCTTTGGCTCATCTGCGGATGCAACCTCAGTCTTCGACTTAGGGTAGAGACTTTCCGATCTTAACGCTTTCCCCACAATCGATTCAAACGTCTCATCGATGTGGTTAATAAGTTTTTCCCCCAAGTACTGATCCAATCCAGTTATGAATTTCTCATTCTTCTTCTCGGCAGTATCAATAAGAGATAACCCGTACTTCGACAAAGTGTCAAATTCAGCAATATAATCCGAGACAGCTCTGCCATTCTGCTTGAGCTCCAAGAATTTCTTAAACAACATTGACTTCTGAGCGGCTGGAATGAACTTCTCACTAAAGCGAGCCTTAAACTGCTCCCAAGTAATCTGATCTTCGGGAGTAGCTGCCTTTATAGCATTCCACCAATTCATTGCCCGCCCTTGCAGCTGACGGGACGCTAACTTCCTCCTCATTGCATCCTCGATACCCAAATCCTCGAAGATACGTTCGCAACTATCCAACCAATCCTGAACATCCGTAGCCGACTCCGTCCCATGGAATGACTTCCCACCAAGACTAGTATAGTCCTTATTCAGCTTGGCGAAGTCGACTCTTGGCGCCTGCACTATTGGACCACCACCATTTCCACCATTGGGAGCTGCCCTCTGCACATCTCTAAGCATCTCTCTCATGAGGTCAGTAAACATCGTCCTCATGTCAGCAGCAATCCCATTATTAGCTCCCCTACCAGCACCTCTAGTATCTCGGCTCATCGTCAATCTGAAAAAGGAAATGATTAACGATTCCATAGTGGTGCTAGTGCAGTACGACTTCATCCTTATACTACTAATAGTATATATAGCTTTTAAAAACCAAAGTAATCACAAATACGCTCTCTCGTATACGTATAATATCTCTCCCTGATAACTTCCCTAGGTTAACTACGCAACCTAGAGCTCTGATACCAAGTGTGACGGCCCGCCTCGCACCAGCCTGCATTTCCTCCAGAAGTGCGCTGTACACATGCCCGACTAGCACAAGACGGTCGTCATAAGAAAGAAAAGAAGGGAATGAACTAATCCAGAAACCTGTGGAATGTCTCACAGCGCATGGAATAAAATATAATAATAATATACTTGACACAAAACAAGCGAGACAGTGCATAAGCTGATAACTAAAACCAACATCAATCTCAAAGCAGCGGAAATCCAAATACAGCTTATTACAACTCTCCAAATTTACTGTCTCTAAACAAAAGAAAGCTAAAATAGAAGATACACCAACAATGCCCAAGCAGTGATCTTCAACAGCACAGGGAGAATACTATATATATTACGTGGAAGCCTCCTGCTCATCTCCGGATCATCTACCCGTGCATCACCAGCTAACCTGTCTCTAGTCTGCTCGTGTGAGCACCCAGAGTAATAAGAGGAGACATAAAACTCTGGGTCAGACATAAAGCCTGGTATGAGCGATAAGCATCTAAACAGAATAATAACAGGTATACTAAACCATACCTGAACCTGGACCTGCAACCAAAGAGTTAGTACCACATACCGTACAATACTCCAAGGTGCCATAATAAATAGTGTAAGAATACGGGGGTGGGGTGTGCATGTCAAAATGATAGCAAACAAATCATCCATAGCAACCATCCTCGCATCTCTCACTCAGTGCGTAAAGCGTACGACATCTACCACTTTGGCACACTAGACAAACTGAGGCAACGACGAATCCCGACTTGTAGAAACCCTGCTGTGACCAAGCCAAACACTTGGAGTCATGACCAAACATTTCAATGACCCACTTCATTGGTCATAGCCCTTGGTTCTACCAATGCCATAATGGCCCTGAATCCGCCTTCGTACCTCCTACCATAGTGGTCCAAAGCTATAGGTGTCGATAACTCCTTAGCATGCGTCCCGCAGCAAAGTCCAATCATGAAGTGAACTCGTTGACTCCCATCTGAATCTTAAGCTCTAACTTCTCATTTGGACTTCCTTTGCATCTCGGGTTTGGTCGAATTGGAGTGGGTCTTCAGAAGAGTCATCGCGTAGTAGTAATAGCCCACAGACGGTTCGGTTCGGTGCTCCTCATCTAGTTTGGTTCGGTTCGGTCACCCATGCTCGGTTCGGTTCGGAGTGCCACCTTCCTCTGGGTTCGGGTCCTTCTCCTTGCCTTCTTTCATTCGATTCGGGTCGGTTACTTCGCTCCGGGTCGGGTCGGGGTCCTCCTCCAGGTCGGGTCGGGTGTCCTCTCCAGCGCTCCAGTCCCTAGCTTATTTCTTCTTTGCTTCCGATCCGAGCCCTGCATCTCCAAGTCGATCCGATCTGGCCTCCAATCTCTCTTCCGATCCGATCCGCTCCGTTCCCTAGCTTACTCCGATCCGATCCGCTCCACCGCTCCGATCCGATCTCCTGTCCAACTCCAACTCTGAGCAATGGCCTTCCTTCCTGCCAAACTTCTTCCAGTGGCAAGTCCTCATCCAGTTCGGATTCCCTTGGTCAGTTCCCTAGTCCGATCCGACCCCTTTCTCCGATCCGAACCGGTTCGGAGCCTGCACACTTCTGCAACTTTCCAGCGAGCTTTCTACGCCATTCGACGACGTTTTTTTTTGACAAATCTAACTATTCTAATCAATCATAATTCATGTCAAACTGTCACAGCAACATATAACATCAATTGCAAACACCATAACAACAATTCAAATGAACCAAAATGGATCAAAAGTGGTTAAAACCTCACATTTTCCTATAATCCTTCTTAATCATGTTTAAGCATACAATTAGCAAAACACATCGAAATTAACCCAAATTTCTAACAGAGCCTTAAAACATTATTTTAGAATTTTAAGAATTTTTTCCAGAATTTATTTACGTATAAATTCGCTAATCTTCACTAATTACCCTTAATTACCGTAATTAGTGTCAAAATGATGTTATCACTCACCTTGGCCACAAATGAAATTCTCAGAACTGAAACTCCTCTGATTCGGGGTGAATACTGATGTCTAACAGCAGTTCCAACCTTGCTTTGGTGCTTTTTCTCCTTAATTTGGTGTTGCTAAGCCTAATCTTCAATTAGAGAGTGATTTGGGGTGTTTTAGATGTAGGAAGCCATTACTAAGGTGTCAAGAAGGTTTGTGGCGGCTCAAAACTGAAATGAGAATGATAACCTAACCCTAATCAGACCTCCTATACCCCTAAACCCGAAATTCCCCTTGGGCCTAGCTGCTAATCACCCGGTTAAGCCCAACTAAGCTGTTTTTCTCCATCTGAAACTTGTTTCAGCCATATCTCCCAAACGGTAAGTCCGTTTGGCTAATGTGACCACTCTACGGAAAGAGAAACCATCATCCGAAGCCAATGGAAGTGGTTTCAGGTCAAAATTCCTTTCCAGTCAAAAGTTATGGCCAAAACAGTGCTAACTAGGGGTAAAATGGTCATTTAAAAATCGGGAAAAATCATGAACATGGGAAATGACCCCAATAGTCGTCTCCCAAAGTTACATGACCATACGACTTCGTATGTGAAAGAAATAAATATTCTACGATCCTATGATGCGCAGAATGCGGGTCGTTACAAAATGAGTCTTATGTCAATCATGTATTAATCAAGAAAAAAAAACAATAAAATATTGTCTTCTTCAAAACTTTTTATCTCTTCCTCTCAAATTATTTTTCTTCAAAAACTACATACAAGTTTACTCAAGAATCAGTTATAATTTTTAATTAGAATAAAGAGTTTCTAGCCTAACATCTTTGACTTAAAAACATGTAAAAGTCATATAGATTTCCAGAATTTCAGGGAAGTAATCCTTATTATTTCACACTTCAAAGAATAGCCAGTACCCTATTTCATATAGGTGTAGCTGCTCCAAATTGTACACTTGCATGAAAATGTACAAATACTTATATATGAACAAAAAGACTCATCTTTTCTTGCTTTTAAAAACCCTCTTTACTTTTTATGCTTACGCTATTTTAATAATACGCCACTTATAATTCTAATAATCATGAGGTAAAAGATACTTTTCACAACAACCATCATTTATCCCTACTCTCAAATAACAAGTTATATCATATACATACATACATACATATATATATATATACACACATAACTTCTTGTCATTCAATTATCTGATTTTCTATACAGATGAACATTTATTCATAGATTCATACAAATGCTTATATGTATATACTACAGAAATTCAGTGATTGCTCCTTTAAATACATAAACTTCCAAACTCGGTTCATATCTAATTCTCAAACTTCTTTACATACATACCTAAGATATTTTATCAAGTATACATCTTAGTGTTCATACAAATTGCACAGACTTTAAAAATTAATCATTGGCCTCTTTTAAACCTCGTTAAATTTCTAGTTTAACTCAGGAATTTCATAGTTTAAACACCATACTTTTACAAGTTTTACATAATCATTACTTCTCACTTAACAACCAATTAAATTGACTTTGACCCTCATCATAAAATAAAGCAATACATCAAACATACTACCCTTAACCAAGCATTTTTAATAACAATTTAACCAGTAATTTAACAGTGCATATTAACATCTTTTTGCAGGCCTTCCCTTCTACTTTCACATGTTCTTTCTTCTGCCTGCAAAACATTGGGAACTACCTCATTTATAAAATGAGACACTCCATTACATAAAAGTAAAAGGGTCAGAGATGTTTGAGAGGGAAGTGGAAAATAGGGAGTTTATGCAAGAATGTATAGTGGTGATAAGAATAAAATGCAAACCAGGATTAAAAAAAATGCATAAAGCAAGTGTATGATTGGATTTTTTCCTTTTCTTGTTGGAAAAGCACAGAGAAAATATATCGTTGCTGCTGACATCCCAGGCAGTGGCATGATCTTCACCCTCGTTTACTGCACTGCTGGAATCTACGGTATGTACCTCCGCCGTTTTCTTACCCCCATGTGATAAGCGTGTAATATTATGGTCTATATCAAGGGATTTACACTGTTCGTAATTTGGCTGGCGGGCACAAAAACCCAGCAACTGAGATGGTATTTTTTGCTTGGGCACATAAACGAACTTTAGACATTATGATGCATAGATCCATCAACTATGTAAACATAATTTTTGTCTAGATTTTTGTTTATGTGACATTAGTTCTTAGTTGTATCGGATAATGTTACGAATGTTGGGTATTATGTGAATATTTTATCAATTATTGTACCCTTTTTTATTGTTATATAATGTTTTATGCCATTAATTTTTCTAGTTGATATGTATGTATGTATGTTTCATTGCACGATGAGTATTGAATGTTGAGTATTGTTGACATGAATGTATTTGATGTCTAGACTGATGGTTAGAAATGCTGCAAAATGTTTGCTATATATTTCCGTTGGTAATCCCTCGCTAAATAGCGTGCATTTAGCGACGGAAAAATATTTACTGATTTTATTATGTAATATATATCCGTCGGTAAAACGTCGGTGAAATATTTTAAAATGAAATGATAATATATCAGAAAATGACGATAAAACGACGGAAAATCGACGCTAATTTCCGTTGCAAAATTGTGCCTAAAATACCGATGTGTTTTTTAGCGACAACCGTATTCTGCTGCAAATCCGTCGCTAATAGGCATTTAGCAAGGGTTTAGCGACGAATTTTTCCGTTGCAAAATCAGTGTTTTCATGTAGTGCTAATCAACTTTCCGGTTAGTCCACTTCCATTCTATAATGTCGACTTGATTTCCATTCCAAAATCAATCCACTTATTTTGCTTGGGTTCACGACTTAGTTTCAATAACTAATATTCAAATAATCATTTAATCCTTTAATTCGAACAAACACAAGATATCTTTACACTCAATCTATATTCGTTTCAATTTTTTTTAAACCAATTTGCTCTTCATTGGTTAATACAATGTTATTTACTTCAATTCATATCAAATGGAAATTCAATTCATATCATTTATTTATGAATCATTTCATAAATTCTTTTGGTTAAGTTTTCATTCAATTGCAACCAAATTTCATTTGATTCCAAACCAATATAAAGTCATTCTATTCCTTATTCTACATACATACATCCATACACATCCAAATTTATTTTAAATCAATATATCCATTTTTCCATTTATAAGAAACTCAATTTAATTTTCAATGTAATTCTATTTAACTTAAATTCCAACTCATTCGATTCACTTTCACCCTTCTAATCCTTTTAACTTACACAAGTTAAATTAAAAATTTAGAATTCAAATTCGCGGCTTTTGTATCTAAATCGTTTGGAATCAAACATATAACTATACACATACATTTATAATCACCTGCAAATTCAAAACATTTGAATTTTTAAAATGACTTGTTCTTCAAACAAAATTTCCGTGAACGAATTATTATGGTAGCAATCCGTCACTCAGGAACATGAAAATGAATACCTGATAATGTCGCGATCCATTATCAGAATTATTTTCTTGCTACTGAAGTGATTTCAGTTCTTAATCATTTTCAAAATCCCTTTAAAACCATTTTTATTTAAAAAAAAATCCTTCAAAATAAAGTTATATTACTTTTAAAATGCTCAAAAATATTTTCTAAATATTTGTGATTTAAATCCAAACTTCTGATCTGAATCCAATTCTAATTTAGCTTGTTTGTATATTCCATTCATATAAAAATTCAATTTGGTTTTTATATAACCATTTTAATATTTTATAATTCCATTTGATTGTAATAACAATCAAAACATCAATATACTATAATATTTCAGAAATTATTCTTTTTATATCAAAATAAGTTTTGGGCAAAATTATTTCATTTACCCATTTTAAAACAATACTGTATCGAATTGCTTTGTTCGAGAGTTTTGAAACACCTATCGATACAGTTGTACATCCTGTATCGATCAGAATTCATAAACAACTCAACAAACCAGTCAACACAATATAAATTTTTTTTATATCAAATCTGCAAATACGCGCTCATATATATACACTCAAACTCAATCTAGTGTACTACTAACCCCATATTTATTGAGTTGCGCCACAGAGTCAAGGTTACTACTCAACCTTCGCTCTGATACCAAATGTAATGACTCGAATTTCCATACCCTTTGAGTCGACTAATAACACCACACGTCCAACCCAAATTGCACAGAAATACGAATCATTAGTAGAAAGAAATTAGAGGATGAGGAATAGAAAGAAAGAGAAATTAGAATAGAAGAAAATGAAGAACAAAAATCTCACAATGGATCGAATAAAATATATTAAATAACATAACTTTTGAAATACAAACCAGTGATTGTATATACATACCATCATCAGAGCACAACAACTACTTTTGGAACAGTTATAAACACCTGTGTCCAGATACATAAATAGTACACATAGGAAATATGATATCCTATAACTAACAGGTGAAGCCTCTTGCTTCAAGCTCCTATAAGTGAATCTGTTAAATCATGAATATTTTACTGCCCGTACAAATTTTGGCACCCAACAGCTAAGGGTGAACAAAAACAAAATAAACTCTGGGTTAGTCATGGGACTGGTGTGAGTAAACTCCAACCATTGATTTAACTTTCAATAATCCTTTCGAAAGAAAAGGTAATCATAAGACCGATCCGCACATAAACACGGATGGTTTTTACCTTATGATAACCAAAACTTTTTTGATATCAAATCCAGTGATATTATAATAGTGTCTACATCAAATATATAGAAATATAGCGGAACGCTTGCATCTTACGCTCCATATATAATATAAAATCAAAAATCGCATGACGCTTATTGGAGACTGGATTCCGACTATGATAAGGTATGAAACCACCTTCCGATCAGTGTACTCTAGAGGGGATACACTGGGGTTCAACAAGAACATCTTACAACCCGGCCACACTTGGTTGGCCACTCATTTAACTTGAGTGTACCGATCATATTATCAGCAATGGTTGTGATCGGCAATCGTTACCGAAAGCATATAGCAGCGAATAGAACAAGAAGAAAAAAAATCTCTAGATCAGGTGATAATACTCCTAATGGGAATGAACCACTTGGCCATGCTGCCTGCCCGATTTCTGTCATTATCTTTCAGCACATCTTGCCATCATTTACTTCAAATGTCAAATCATCAGACATTCGTCCATATTCATTTTCCTGGGACTGGACAAACCGACGACAGCACTATAATAATCCACCTTGGACAATTTCTACCTAGGTTAACAGAATAGCCCTTGCACTTTACTCCGTCTTCAATTATCTTTAGCATAAATTGATTCATAACGCTTATGCAATACGGAGTGGTTTCCAGATAATAAATCTAATCCTGGTCTCTCCGTATTGACAACAGAGGTATAAAATAAATTAATACTTTGATAGTCGGTGGTTTAACTATCAAAGGAAACATCCATACAACCAACGATCATATTTCCAAATGGAAATTTTATCGATCAACCATCAAACAACACTGGCCCCTTTATAAATCAATTCCTTATTATATTATCATTTCCAATTCCCATTTCCCGTCTTTCGTATCCTTTAAAAGCTCTAGTGTAACGACCCGAACTCCCCCGTTAAGGGAAAGCTCAGATTGAGTTGAGAACAAGACGAATCAGAACACAAACAGAAGAACATTTCGTTGCTTATTACAACAATTTCCGTCAGAGTACGAGAATATAACAGAGTATGAATAAATAGAGTATGAATAAATATTACACAGTTGATAAATATCAGAGATTTAAATTACATTTAAATACATCGTAGCGGAAAAATAATACAAACCACAACTGAAAGTAATACACGAATACAGAGCTTTCCGAATATCGCTTCAGCTGTAAATCAGGATCATGTGAATATAATATCTGCAGAACTTAACTACTAGCTGCCCATGCGGAAAATAAGGGCACCCAGAGTTTAGGTAAAACAATAAACTCTAGGTCAGTCATGTGACTGGTATGAGAACTAAAATAGTTATTAATTTGATTCTTAAAGTCTGGTAAATCAAGGGACCACGCCGTATAACACGGAATGAGTTTCCTCCCAAGGATACCAGTGCACAAACAGTTATAAACAGCGCAATGCTTTTTGGAAAAATGAAGCTATTATAAGACCCAGGTCCCATCACACAACGCAACGCAAGCCGGATGATAAGGTTTTACCTTATAATAGCCAAATAATGCTTGGTACGTTTAAAACAAATCATTTTGATACTATTATAGTGTAAAGTGTATTAAAATAACTTCAAATATAAATGTATCAATCATAGGCGGCATGGGTACCATCTACCATGTCGCCAATACTAGGCTCTACAATAAAAATCGAAATGTCACGTATTGGAAATTGGATTTCCGTTATGAGTCGAGGCAAGAGATTATCCTCGCCGGCTTCGAGACACTCTAGAAAATGCCTCAGGGTTCGGACGCTGGCGAACCCTTGGATCTTCAGGGCCGATCCACACATAGCGGATTAGTTATACCTGAACACACATTTCCCGGTCCTATCAGACCTATCCATCGACTCTGTAGAGACCGATATATCTGAGGCGCTTCGCATTCCAACAACCACACAGGTAAAAATAATATAAATGTTAGGGCATGCAAAACCCCGACACTACCATAGCTAGAAAGAAACGTCGTGCACTCCCTACAGTCACGATCCCGTTTTTTGACTCATACCGAGGTGCGAGGCTCGCGAATTAACGCCATACACAAAGTTATGCCACACAGGCCATGCTTTAATCATCAACCACAAGACTATGCTTTTCAACAGAAGCCTTGATCATTTGCATCTCAGCATGCCACACAAACAATTCACGCTATGCAACTGATGTCTATCACCTCTGAGCTCGTACGTCTCAGAGAAGGGTGTTAAGCAAGAGAATAAATTCTCCGCCACCAAACAGATAGTATTTAGCAGAGATCAACCATACAGTTCGAAATACATTGTTAGACATGTAATCCTATCTTTAACTGGGTTAAAGAACCAATGTCATTTAAAACACGGTTCACAATAAACCCAAATCACATTCCATTAATCATGGAATCTTCACGGAAAACAAATCAATATATATATAATCGATATCAATTTCCATATCCGACTAATAATATAAATGGAATAACGACAAAGCCTTTTAAATTCCATATATATTATCGGTCTTCCTCCACAGAAGCTCATTTCGATTATTATCAAATCGAATTCTATTCAATTCCAATTTAATATATTAAATTGGAAAACTTTACTTTGGAAAATTCCCATTAAATCTTAATAAAAATATTTATAAATTCTAAATCCCATTTCACTGTAAATCTGGTTAGAGAACGAATGTTGTTGCATAGTTCATAATAAACCCAATCCACATTCCATTTTCAATTCCAATTAAATGTTAATGAATTGAAAATCTTCTTTAAATCTTAATTAAAAGATTTATTCTTTTCACATGGGGTTTAAGAACAGTGTTACTGAAGATCCCATCCCATCAGTCTCTAACCGTAAATTAGTAAGAGAACAATTCCCTAAGTATTAATCCCGAAGGCCGAAACCAACATCAGATCAATACCCAATAAACCATTCAACTTAGCTAATCTCCAGTTAGTTTCTGATTTTCTTATCTTCATTGGGTTTAAGAATAGTATTATTAAAGATACCATTCACGACAAACCCAAAATCTCATTCCATTGTTAATTGGGTTAAAGAACAAGTGTAATTAAAAATACCGTCCACGATAAACCCAAAAACCAATTTGATATTAAATACAACGCTCTGAATAGAAAATATATCAGCTTATATTCAATATCAAATTCTGAAACCAACAAATATCGTATTGGGAATAACTATATATATATATATATATATCTTCCAAATTCCTCCACAATGTCCATATAATCATGGAATCCAATATCGAAATATTCCGAAGATAATCTCGATTCAAATCCATTCCAATTCATATATTGGAAATTCTGGTTATTTTTAAAACCATTTCAAATCCAATTTATTTATTTAAAAATATTAAAAATATATTTTTTTCTTTTCAAATACGGAATTTTTCATCCCAGTTCATTCCAAATCATTTCTTATGATTTTACACAAATTATTAATATTTTTAATAATTTTATCAAGGCCTGTACAGCCGATTTCCAAAAACGTTCATCGAACTGCACTTACAACGACCTTTTCCAAATTTGATTTGGACATAATTCCAAATCCAACCGTTAGATTTCAAATCTCTTATATTCGTTGGAAAACTCTTTTCGATACGAACCCAATGGTTCTTGTTTTAGGAGAATCCGACGGTCGGCTCTCCCGTAATGTCAATTCGAAGTCAATGGTCGAAATTCGCGAATTGCCGCGGCGCGGTGCGTTCTATTCAGGCCATTATATATATATATATATACATATATATATATATCGTCGACTTCCATTTAAAACGGATTTTATAAATCGTTTTAAATTCGTTTTCGAAACAATTTCAACTTCATATTCTATTTCAAATCAAAATTGAATATTCCATATCATTAATACATAAATGATAATATTTTCAAAACATTAGATTTTTAAATCACTTCCTTTTCGATATTCATTATAAAAATGAATAAAATCGATATAAATATCGTCCACGTCTAAATGGCGTTAATTTAATCAACACGGCTTAATATATTTAAATATTTTCGTGTCCATACCAAATCGGACATCAAAATCGTATTTTGATCCATTACTGAATATTTTAAAAAAATATTCCTTATTTTAAAATATTCATTATTTTAATATATTTGTTCTTTCTGAATTGGAATCATACACAGTCAATTGCCATATAATTTATTTATATGGATTTCATACAACACATGTATAGAACAATAATGATAAACAATCAACCATCTTCCAAAGTGCATTCTACACTGCATAAGCATTAAATATAAATATTTAACGCTTACCACAGCCTGCCAACCAATCGATCGACAAACAACTAAACAGTTGGGATTAGTGTACGTCAAATATCATCCTAATACCCGTGTGGGGTTTTCAATCAACAAACACTGAATATTGTTTGTGCAGTTGGGCGACATGTAAAATATATCGTCCCAATCCATATCAGTCAAATGTGTGTATAAATAAAAACCGTCCGATTTGTAAATGAATATTTTATTCATATACACGTTAAAAATTATATTTTTAACGATAAATATTATATTTCAACTTATGAATATTTTATACAGTCCATTTCACATCACAAACAATTTTCACAACACAATCAAACAAACAAGTCGTCCATGGTTTGTGGACGACATGTGTTGGGTACTGCTAAGCACCGTCTGCATCCTAGTATATATTTTAACTAGAAAATAAAATTAAAGTGAGAAGTTCTCACCTTTGGGATCCACTCCGTCATTCTCTACTGTCGCTCAGATTCGCCGTTTTGATTCCAATGCAATCTGCTTCACGAAATTTTTATTAAAAATCATATTTTTTAATACGCTACATGCATATTAAAAATCAAGTTTTTAATCCGCTACAAATATAAAAATCATATTTTTATACCGATGTATATATTATAAAAATCATATCTTCTTCTAACTAAAAATTATATTTTTACATCGCTCTACTTATAATTAAGATTATATTTTTCTATCGCTCTTCTTCTAATAAAGATTATATTTTTTATATCGCTCTTATTCTAATAAAGATTATAAAATCAAATCTTTTTATATTTCAAAATCAAATCTTTCTTTGCTTAAAAATCAAATCTTTCTTCACTTAAAAATCAAATCTTTAACATCTCTTCATATATATAAAAATTCGATCTTTATCATATTTAAAAATCTATTTTTTACCGTATTAAAAATCTAACTTTTATCATATAAAAAAAATCTAACCTTTATAAACTAAAAATCATATTTTTATTTGTAAAAATCACATTTTTATGTTATAAAAATTATCACTTTATATGTAAAAACTGATTTATAAACTAACTACATTAAAAAAAATTAATAAAAACTCACATTTTTCTTAGTTTTCTTCAGAGGAAGGGGCCTACATGGACGGTGGACGGTCGGAGGGGGTCTGGCGTCGGCGGTGGGTGTCGTCTGCGGGAGGCGGAGTAGTGACAGTGGCGGCTAGGGTTTTCACGAAAGGGGGGGTTTCAGAAAGGGAGAGAGGGTAAGGGGGCACCGGAGGGAGGAGGGTTGGAGGGAGACGGCGCCAAGGTCGGCTGACCCACGGCGGCGGTGGCGCGTCTAGGTGCGGCGGCTCCGATCAGGGGGCGACGGAGATTTAGGGATTACAGGGTTTTCTCTTTTTTTTCAGTTCTGACGTGGAGGGAGAAAAAGGAAGGGGGTGGGGTTATTTAAATATATATATAATTATTTTATTATTTTAAATTCCCAAAAAGCAACTTTTTATTACGACCTCCAACGAGACCCACCGACTGTCGTCCATAACAAATTACCCTCATTCCCAACACAATGGGATATGTCCCTCATGCCAACTCTATCGTTTCGATCAGTTTTCGTTGAAATCAAAATATAAATTAGTTTAACGTACTAAATTGATTTCAACGTACATTTCAATTTACCGAGGCCACACACTGACTCTCAAAATTTCAGAAAAATAAATCTGGCTATGTTTTGACGATATGGTCCTAACAAAACTAATTTTGTCGAATTTGAAGACTGTTTGTAAAATGGCCATTTTCTGGTCGATCCAATTTAACAGAAATTGACAAAACACGTTTTCTTTTACCACGCTCAAATATTAATCCCAAAAATTATGAATTTTGGAAGCTAGCAGTAATTTGACATTCCGGATTCAACAAAAGTGGTCTCATCGAAAACGGAGATAGTTTGCAAAATCTCCATTTTTACGGGCTATATTTCCATAGCGACTATTCTAAATTTTCAACTGGGCATATCTTTTTATTCCCGCTATGAAATTTCAATTTTTCTGATTCGTTGGAAAGATATTTTCCAACAGATTCAAATATTTTTGGTTTCACTAAAATCCGGTTTATTTTGAATCCTGTACATTCGAAATTTGAAATTGAATTTTCAAACTTCTGCGCCATATCCAATTCTTTTTATAATTAAAATAAATGTTTATGTTCTAATTTCGATTTAAATAAATATATACGTTCTAATTCCATTCAAAATACATTTCTCGTCGTCATTATTTAAAATAAATCATTTTAAATATTCAAAATTCATTAAAATTGCCAAAATAAAATTTTAAATTGGTTCTGATTTTCCGTGTTGTTACAATTCTATTTTCTCTCTCGATTCTTGGAAAGCATTTCCAATGTCCTAATTTCTTTATTTGAGAAAATGTCTCTTATTCCAGTTAGAAAACATTTCTAAATATTCATGAATCCTTATTTTATATATCTAGAAAATATCCCTTATTAATATCGAAAAATATTTCCATATTCCGTTTATTAATTCCTCTTTGACCAATTCATTTCATTTTCTATGCATAGAAAATATATCTGATTTTATTTGGGGAAACATTTCAAAATCCTTTAAATTAACGCGATGTTATAAAACATCGTTATTATAACTCAAACCATTAATCAATTATTAACTAACCATATTGCTAACGAATCTTCACTATCGAACCTTAACCATTCCTCCATCAATCATGAAGTCAATCAAGTTGGGGTATAATTACTCTCGATCTTAATTGAACAACATTCTCAAATTTGAAATAGTAAAAGCTCACAATTTCAAACAAAACATCGCTTATGCGACTCTCAGACTCAATCTAAGAATCCACTTCCTTAACGGAAAAACATTGATTATAACGGTAGCGTTATAATCGATGTTCTCAAATATTTGATTTATAAAACATTAATTATAATGGTAGCGTTAAAATCGTTGTTTAGATTTACAAAACATTTATTATAACGGTAGCGTTAAAATCGCTGTTTAAATTTACAAAACATTTATTATAACGGTAACGTTATAATCGTTGTTTCCAAATATTTGATTTATAAAAATATAACTTGTACTTATTAATTTCAGTAAATAAATTAATAAGTGAATAATTAAATAATTAAATTTGATTCAAACGGAAAGTAAAAAACTACTTCCTTAAATTCGATATGATCGAATTCCAATAACTTTCTCTCGAATAATCTATATTCGATTTATATTCCAAACTTCGGAAATTATCTACCATTTCAGGTTAATTCAAATTCCAAATTCAATTTTAATTTTATTCTTTCCAAATCATTACAAAATTCCTTTATAACCATTCTAGTCTACAAACGTTATCACACTTTATTTCATATTCTGAATTTTGAACTAAAACTCAACGTTTTCTTTTAAAACGATTACCCATTTCCCTTTTCATTCAATTCCCCATCTGGATTCGTATTTCAAATTTAAATTTCCTTTAGAGATATTTCATTTGTAAAATATTTCCTTTAAACCATTATTCACTTTAATCGTGAATATATTACTTTTATATACAATCAAATCAGTTTGATTTCATACTTATAAATAATATATAAAACCCATATTCTATATATAACTTCTATTCAGATTATTCCATACCAATCTCATTTATAATTTCCTTTATAATTTGCTAAGTACAAATCTCATTTCAAATACTGGTTTCAAAACCGATTTCCACTTTTTCATATAAATTCACATTTGAATTTATATTTCAATTTATCCAATGACAAATAATTCACTTAATTTATACTCTCCTTTATAAACAACTTCTTGTTTTCTAACATGATTTTAATTTCAACTCTATTTGAAATTATATTTCTATTTTTGGAAATAAATTTCTTTTTTTAGAATCTCAAAATTCCACTTTATATATTCAAAAATATTTTATGGTACTTAAATACCAAAATTCTAGGGCCATAGTAATTCAACACAGCATAATCAATCACAGTATGTATCACAGTAAATAACAAACAATAATATAAATGTTGAGGGATCCAGTTTGACCCCTCCAACATGTTTCCCTGCATCCACAGATGTTAATCAACATTTATTTCACATAAATATGAAATATCATAGTAAATAGAGCTAATAATTGACCAACGATATAACTATGTCAACCATTTCAACCAATTTTATCAACCATTCATCCAAATAACCATCACACAGTATAAAATTACTATAAATAAATTTAAAACTCGGTTATATAAAAATATAAACGAGCCAGAGTTAGTGAGTTTACTCACATTGTTTCACAGTTGAAGATTCTGCTTTTGTTTCGGTTACAATCAAACAAGCGTTTGATGTTATCATGAAACTCCAGTAGCCTTATTCTCAACAATGCTAGTTCTGTAACGTAGATCTCCTTGCCATGATTCCAATAGATCGGTCCGTATTCAATTCTGTTCATGTATGCATGAGGTCTTTACTTTGTAATCTTTTAATTGATTTAAATAACATTAGCTTAATAAAATTCAATTAAATTAAAAAGCTTTAATTACTTTTAAATTAAGTAAGCCCGTAATTTTACCTCTTCTTTCTGACCGTTCGACACAGCTCCAGTGCATTATCTACATAGTTGTATCGGTTGATTTTCTAAGCGTTGAAGGACATGAGCACTGACTTTTATAGATCCCTCAATCCATGCTGAACTAATGGCCATTCCTGTATATGATATGCATCTCTCAGTCCATGGCATTTCCTTCTATTACCAATACTCCTAACCCTGACTCCCGTGCCGGTATCATATAGAAATAGACAGTATGTGAGATACTGAGTATGTTTCCTTCCTTCTTTTTTTCCTTATACACAAACTAGTATTGTTGTTAACTAGTAACCCCTTAACTTATTTTCAAAGGTTCTTCCTCTTCTTATTTGTAACTCTCGTCTCCAACTCCCTTTGCATAACACAGTAACATGTTTCTCCTCGGGCACATCAATACAATATATATAAACGAAATGATAAATACTTATAACTTTCAAAATACTGAGAAGTTCGGAGCCCATTCAATATTCACAGCTCATGTCAAATGGCGGCTCCTCCTACTTCAACACACACCAAACTTCACCATGAACTCACAACAGTACGTCCAAAACAAAATACCATCGCCATGAACTCACAATAGTACATACATAAAAAATTCCATTGCCACTTCCCTGACAAGAAATCCTTCTTCTTGGATATTATATTTGGTTCTAGTATACCAAACCCAACACCATGAAACTTCGAATCTCTCTTCACTTCAGTCACCATACAACAAACCTGCCTCCATTATTCATCCCGCAACACCTACTAGACCCTCCTCATAACTAAATTCCAACCATTCCTGAAGCCTAACAGTAACCCACATCTCATAAAAACCCAAAACCGACAAGTCCAGCGTTCCTTTATAACTGAGTCGACCTCCTCCTTACCCCTACACGCTGTTTGAAACCCTTCTCATCCATTGCGAGTCTCTAGGCACCGCGCCTCCTTACCTAGTTATTTCCATGACAATCACCTCGCATCTCGCTTAGCATGTTCGCCCTCATCGACTCCTCTGACATCGCGAGGACGATGGTAACCCGAACCCTAATTCGATGTTGTCCCAAACATCGTCGCACGGAAAATCCCAGTTGAACTGGATGAAGTTGGTATAATGTATAAGCCTAGCCCCATACGAGTGTAATGGATGTGAAATCACAAATTTCGATTTTTGATTGAATAGAGGCTTGTGATTTGGAAGAAGTGTTTTTACTGGAAGTTTTTTATTTGTTCTGGTTTTTAGTTTCCTCATGTTTTAGTTTGGATCTGGGAAACGAGAAATGAGATAGAGAGGAACTGTGTTTAAAAAGGGAAGTTAGCTTGGTTTACATGGAACTGATATGGTTTGATGCGCATGCAATTTGAATTGATTGGCAGGCAGTAAAGTGGCAATCACGGTTTTGGAAACGTAGAGAGCACAGTTCTAATATATATAAAAATGGAAACTTGGAGAGCATTCTTTCGAAAGCTTATAAGGTAAGGTTGAAATTTTATTTTTATTTTAATTTTAAATCTATTGTTGTTAACATTGATCGTACTTTTATACATACAAACCCCAATTGTGATAAAAATTGTGATCTTACAATAATTAAATACTCTGAATACAATGGAACTAGTTTCGTCAAACTCCGGTTCGCTTGTAAAAAATGCTATTTTAAAGACTTAAATAAATCGATTAAAAATATTAATTCTGAAATAATTCAATTAAATATTAATAAGTTATTATTATCATAAATTAAATAATAATAAGCTATTATTATCGCATAAATCTAACTGGAACATTGTATAGTTCCAAAATAAACATATTTAAATTTATTATCCGATATTTCAGATTAAAACGATGTTTAGATTATTTAAAAACGATTTATTTATATAATAAATCGTATAATATATAAACGATTCCATATCGACAAATTGAAAATGAAACGTCTCGAAATCCCCCTCACGGGAAATCACAGATTGAATTGAGAACAAGCCACAAAGGAACGCAGACAGAAGAACATTCCATTGTTAATTACAACAATTCCATCAGAATACAAGAATATACAGTATGAATCAAAACACATATTCTAAAATATCAGAGATTACAATACATTACATAGCAGCGGAAAATAATACAATACACAATTAGAAGAGATATATGGATATAGAACTTTCCGGATATCATTCCAGCTGTAAATCAGGATCCTGTGAATATAAATCTGCAAAACCAAAACTACTAGTTGCCCGTGTCAAAATAAGGGCACCCAGAGTTTAGGTTAAAACAATAAACTCCAGGTCAGTCATGGGACTGGTGTGAGAACTAAAACAATTATTAGTCTTTATTTTAAAGTTAGGTAAATCAAGGGACCACGCCCCTAACGTGGAACGGGTTTCCTCCCAAGAATACAAGTGCATAAAATAACAGTGCAATGCTAAATAAAGAACAATGAAGCTATTATAAGACCCAGGTCCCATCACACAATGCAACACAAACCGGAGGATAGGGTTTTACCTTATAATAGCCAAAGAATGCTTGATACGCTAAATTTCATCTTTTAATTCCTAATCAGACTCCAACGTAAATTAGTAAGAGAATGACTCCCTAAATATTAACCCCGAAGGCCGAAACCAACATTAGACCAATACCCAGGAAACCACTCATCTTAGCTCGTTTCCACTTAGTTTCTGATTTTATATACAATCATAAATATCAATCATAGACGGCATGGGTACCATATATCATGTCGCCATATATATGATTACAACTAAAACCGAAACGTCACGTAGCGGAAGTTGGATTTCCATCTGTGAACCGAGGCCAAGGATCGTCCTCTACCGAATTCGAGACTGTCTAGCCCGAGTCTCAGGAACAGAACGCATCGTCCCTTGGAGCCACAGGGCCGGTCCACTCGATGTAGATTAGACGAAACCCTGAACACTACATCTCCCCGCCCTATGGGATGTAAATGAGCCAACGAATGACTCCATCGGTTCGAGAACGACCGATATATCCGAGGCGCCTCGCAACAACAACAACCACATAAGTCAAACTCGTCGGGGTGTGTAAAACCACTGACGCCACTTCTAGCTAGAAAGAGACGCATGTCCTCCCTAGATCCTTCTCCCGTTTCGGGTTCACAACCGGGGTGTGAGGCTCGCGAATCAACGTTACACAAAGCTATGCCACACAGGCAGTGCTTCGAACATCAACCACAAGACTTTGCTTTTCAACAGAAGCCTTGATCATTTGCATCTTATCATGCCACACAGGCAGACCACTTCATGCAACTGATATCCATCAATCACATAGAATGATATCCAATGTCAGACACACAGTCCATTTACAAGTCCGTTCTGGGTCTGAACGAAACCGGAGGCACCTAGTACCTCGCATATCCATCGATCTCCAAGTACGTCTGGACGACCACTAACTGATTCCCTCGTCTTGAGTGTACGACCCAATCAAGATCATCAGTAATCACCCAAACGACGTGAAGACCTCCGGTCTTCGACCACCATCTTGATCTTCGACTCATCGTCGAATCAGTTATTCAGAATGAGATAAACCTGGTCTTTCTGAATAACTCGCGTATATAATAAACAAGTGTTACACAAACACAACATACGCCTCATTCCAATTCATCAGTCACTAACCGTAAGTTAGTAAGAGAACAATTCCCCAAATATTAACCTCGAAGGCCGAAACCAACATCAAATCAATACCCAAGAAACCATTCTTCTTAGCTAACCTACAGTTAGTTTCTAAATTTCACATTCTTAGGGAAAAGTTCCCATTAATTTTATCAAAGATAAATTCTTTTAAATTTATTCATTAATCTTCCTTTGAATATCACTTCAAACTAGTCGGGATTAGCGAACCACACCGAAGTAATTATGTAACACCCCACCTCCGCCAGGGTGGCTCTTGCAAGCACTCTGACTTTGGAGGGGCGTTTGAATCAGGTAAACATGCATAATGATATATCAAGGCAGAACAAGAACATATGTATATATGTAAACAGAGTAAATAAGATAAGTAAAACAGCGGAAGATTTCAAACTATTTCAAAACAAGTCTGGTACAACATAATGTCAACTTTCCAAATACACAAGTCTAGATAAAAACAATATCACTGAAAAACTGAAATACATAAGTACTATCCCGAAAATAAGTGATAACCATAGCTAGCTTCATGTCAAGACCGTACATGAGCTAAAATCCCACAAGCAAGTGATCAGAAATCCAAGCTAAGCTCCAATATTCCCACCCTGAGAACCTGGGGGGGAAAACGGAAGAAAAGAGGCGAAAGGAAAACAGGTCAGTCAAAAAGACTGAGTAAGCCCTACTACAATCAATGTAAACTGATAAAGTTAAATGGCATGAGAAGCAGGGATGAACATAAGGATAACAACATACTAGCATGATGATTAACTAACAAGGTAGATAAAGGTGTCATCGCATAATCAGGTTTAAGGTTTTTGCACCACAGGGGTACTAGCAAACTAACATGACTTGAATAAACAAGTATTGATCCCTTGGCCCAAGCTTTGGCCCAATAACATGAAGTGACCCTAATACGCGGTCCAACCAAACGGTCTAGTCGATCGGCTCCCTATAAGCCTAACTCGTCACGTGTTGGTGTCAATGCGGCCCAAACATAATTGTAGTCAGACTGTGCAGGGTCTCCCGTCGGGTGTATCAAGCCCTAGGGTGTCAACCCCTGGACACCATAAACATAAGTACACAGTCTCGATCTACTGGTACCCGTGCATGTTTTCCCCAGCTTCGGACTATGTGCACGACCATAGTCCGCCCGGAACTACACCGGCGTACCCTTCTGCCGTCGTTTTTGGTCTCTTACCTCAAGTCCAGTAATTGTGCCCCCACCCTAGCCTAGACCCTAGGGTCTTAATGATACGAACTTGGGATTACTGCTGGAGTGGACCCCCATTGCTAGGATTTTCTAGTGGGTTAAGTACGGTTTAACCCTTTTTCTAATCATGGATTAACTTGGTTAAGTGTAACGATGAGTTCACGACTTAACCCTGATTAATCTACCAAGCCCAAATTGGTTAAGTATTAAGTGGACCATGACTTAACCCTAATCATGAGGCAATAATTAATTAACGTGCCTTAACCTCTCACATTAGACTTCGTTGCGGTTACTAGTTAAGCCGGTCGGTTCCGGGTAGCTTTATACCACAACTTGGTCTAACCTCGGGTTCAAGGTACAACATGACCAACTTCTCACATTGGGTCCTATTGTTTGTAGCAACTAGTTAAGCCGGTCGGTTCCGGGTAGGTTTACGCTACAAACTCAACCCAGCCTCGAGTTGGTCACACTTATATTTTCTAAGTGTCATGTCCATCATGTTTCCAAAACATGTTACAAGTTTTCAAGCATTTGGGTAGACCTAACTTAATAGGTAAATTCCCAACGGGTAGACCTAACTTAATAGGTAAATTCCCAATCTTACGTTTTTATGTCTTTTAAGTTTACCCAACCCCAAACGCAATCCCATCGCTTACATATCGCAATAGCGCATAAAGGATAGAAAGAGGGAACTTGGCATAATCATGACACAAAGGGGTTGAAGCCACAAGTTTAACATGGTGGCATATGAAATGTACATATGTTCATATACTTGCATATTACATTTTTAGGCCTCAAAAGCATGCATAAAACCAAACTTAGCATATTGGCTATACATGGTGATAAATGACATGTAGAAATGGCCATAAGTTCGCATTTAGCCTCACATGCAAGTTATCATAAGAGATATGATAACTTACATGTTGCCAAAATGCAACCTTTAGCATAAAGCTTGAAGCTTTATGTTTATATACTCAAGGTAAGCTTGCATAACATGATAACATGAACAAAATGATCAACCCAAACTTGCATAACATAACTTGCATATCATATGGCAAACTTGCATATCATAACATAGCAAACTTGCATAACATAACATAATGAACTTGCATATCATAACATAGCAAACTTGCATAACATAACTTGATAAACTTGCATATCACAACATGGCAAACTTGCATAGCATAACATGGTAAACTTGCATATCATAGCATGGCATACTTGCATAACATAACATGATAAACTTGCATATCATAACATAGCATACTTGCATAACATAACATGATAAACTTGCATATCATAACATGGCAAACTTGCATAGCATAACATGGTAAACTTGCATATCATAACATGGAAAACTTGCATACATAACATGATAGACTTGCATAACACATCATAGTAAACTTGCATATCATAATGATCAAACACAACTTGCATCATTCATTAACTTTAGAGTTTAAATATGAAAGTAGAAAAGGGCTTACAATGCTTATGAAGACACAAAAATATGACAAAGCCCTTATGCAATCAAATAGACCCAAAACGCAAGCTCTAATAGAAAAACCCTTGAGCAAAAATGATCAAAACCCTTGCTTTATGATGTAAATATGGAAACTTGACTTGAATGCAAGCTAATGATGCTCATACAAGCTTGAAAACACTTGTATGCATGGAAAATCTCCCATAGAAATTTATTTAGGGATTTTATGAAGAGAGTGGAGGCCATGAGAGGATTGATTTTGCCATAGTTTAGTTACTTGAATGAATAATGATGATTTAGGCTTAGGTTAGGGTCTTATTTATAGAGATTAGGATTAGTTTCAACCTTAGGATTAAACCCTAGTTCTAATCTCAGCCCTCAAAACCGAATCTGGCCCCCAAACTCAACACAACTCCCAAAATGGTGCACCAGGCAAAACTGCCCGGCTGAGCCAAGTCGACAGCCAAGTCGACAGGGCTGTCGACTTGGGTCCAACCAAGTCGACTCCCAAGTCGACATGGCTGTCGACTTGGGTGCTCTGGCGGGAATTTTCCCGCCTGGCCCAATGTGACCTAATTTCCAAATTCAAACTTGAATTTGAAATCTGTTTTTACTTTGAATTTTTCTGAAAACTTCGTTGGGCCTTAATCGGGTCATACGGACTCCGATTTTCGAAAACTCGGACTCTATTTCGCGTATTTTTCCGAGACGAACGCAATGGCATAGCCCGTTTCCCTTGATTCAGATTTATAAATTAAATTCTGCCTCGATTTACGTTATAACAGGTTATTGAAAATACGGGTTGTTACATTCTCCCCTCCTTAAAGGATTTCGTCCCCGAAATCTTCAAGTTAGGAAGAACGTATCCTACCATCCAACATCCATCTACTCAAAACATCATCCACGAGCAATCATTGTCCTTACAAGATTCTAAATGTTGTATGAATATATGCAAAGGTGTGTGTATATGTACTTATCTAATGCAAATATCATCAATGCAAATTATGTTAGTGAAATGAATCCATATGTATGCAATTCCTAACATAATGTATAACATCTATATGTGTGCACATAACATACATCCATATGCAACATCCATGTGATAACACCAAGAATTTTCATCCATGAATAAGCATAAACACTCATGCATATGCAATATGAGGAGTGTGTGAGCCGATCTAGTGCCTAACGTGTATAATGCATCCACGAGTAACCACTTGCAAACACTTGCAACCACTTGCAACCATCAAGCATAACATGTTTCAAACACATGTTTCATCCAAAGGGTTTCTACCTAAGGTTCTCATGACAAGATTAACACGATAAACTAGATAAACATGGATAGCAAAGGATATGCTACAAAGAGATCGGGAAGATAAGCAGGATATACCCCTTTCGGATTACAAGAAATCCCTTCCTAACCCAACCCATATTCTATAAAAGCCCAAAAGGTTTAGTCAACCTAACGGACTCCTTCAAACCCTAACATGTATTACTAGCCAATAAGTCATACCTCCCGACAGAAATAGGACCGAGAATGGGACCGAGAGGATATACGTAAAAAGATAACATGCGAGTAAGTTCCACAGGAAAACAAGGATCAAGGATATGCTCTTAAAAAGAGATATGGTGCGCGTATCTAGCCTTCAATCTTCTAAGTCACGTTTCCTTGAGTTTAACTCCACTGTGCTTTGACCGTCTTTTACCTCATGATTTCCTAGCTTCTTAACTCTTATTTCCAAATATGAGTTGGAACCCATTTCATTGTCGCCTCTCGTCTTCCTTTTTCACTTACTCTTCTATCATTCTTGGCTTAAACATAACTATGACCTCATGGTTTCATGTAAGCTCTCCAAAATTCACTAGTGAATCCTGGATCTCGTTTACTTACCATAAAGTATTCCACGCAGCAGAACTTTTCTTGAAAATACCAATCCACGTTGCCAATTGCTCTTACTAACGTGATTTTCTATAACTCATGCTTGAACGAAATGGACCATCCGCCTGTGAATGATAAGCCGTACTTAGATTCAGTTGCTTGCCCATGACTTCCCGTAGACTATCCCAAAACTGGCTAGTGAAGATTGATCCATGGTTACTAACTATACTTTAGGGAACCTCGTGCAACCGCTTTATTTCTTGAAAGTAAACTGTCGCTAGCTATGATGCAGTCCTTTCGCTCTTTACCGGAGTGAAATGAGCACTCTTCGTGAGTCTACCTACTATGGCCCACATGCTCTTATCCCCTTTCTTGATCTAGGCAGTCCATCCACGAAATCCTTCGTGACGCTTTACTACTTCCATTGCGGGGACCTCCAATGGATATAATAGCCCACCGGGCTTCTATGACTCAGCCTTTAACCTGTTGGCACAACATGCACCTTGGGAAAAACTCGGCCACCTCCTCGGGTGATGTGCATCTTCACGAACCTTCTTTCTCTCATCGCGTCTTAGCCATCCCTTGTCATCTATAGCGAGGTGACTTACCATCTCGCCTCGAATCAACTTGTCCATGATCTCGACTAACTGCGGGTCTTCTTTCTGTGAAGTCCCTACTTGATCCAGAAGGGTAGGTCTAAGCTCAAGGGACGCTAACTAACTAATTAAACTGAGAGAACTTCTTACTTCAGTTGCATTCCTTGGAGTCTTCCAATCCTGAACTGCAACTACCTTAGAGGGATCCACCGCTAAGCCTTGCTTAGAAACTATGTGCCCAAGAAATCTAACTCCTTTTTCTCCAAAATGACACTTGGAGAACTTGGCCTTCAACTGATGCGCTCTAAGCGTATCCATCACCTCCACGAGATGCCTTGCGTGCTCTTCCTCATCCTTAGAGAAGATCAGAATATCATCTACGAAGACCACGACAAACTTGTTCAAGAACTCCCTGAACACCCTACTCATCAAGTCCACGAAGTAGGCGGGTGCATTAGTCAAACCGAATGGCATGACCAGCCATTCTAAGAATCCATCTGGAGTTCTAAACGCAGTTTCGCCTATACTATCCTCAGCTATTCTGAGCTGATGGAACAGATGTTCCTACAAGCTGATCAAACAAATCATCGATCCTTGGCAATGGTTGTCTATTCTCTTTGTTTAACTCACGATAATCGACACAAAGTCGAAGAGAACCATCTGCCTTGGTAGTAAATACCACAGGCGCTCCCCATTCAGATATACTTCGTCTAATGAAGTTCTTCTCAAGCAACTCCTTCACTTGCTTACTTAGCTCCCGCCTTTCACGCGGAGCCATGTGCCGAACAGGCCACAAAACTATCTTGGCATTATCAACCAGATAAATGCGGAAATTTATCTCTCGTTTAGGGGTAACCCCCTTCACTTCACCCAAGATATCAGGATATTCTCGGACCACCCTCACCGATTACAAACTATCGATAGACGAGTTGAGGGATTCAAGATAACACAACATGACGGGACTCGTAGGGTTACTAGAAATTTTTAGGGTATTACCGAGGCGAGTCATGAGTCTCTCAACCCTATGCTCAAAAAATCAAGAATGGCTCCAAAACTGGACAAACAATCCATGCCCAAAATCAACCCATACCCCATGAAACCGAGAATATAAGCATCACACGAGAACTCTACTAAAGATAGAGATTTTCAAATCCACGTAGATAATAGACAAATGGGCGGAAACCCCAATTGGATTTGAAACACACACGGGATCATTAACTAGACTAGTACTTAGGTGCAAACTTTCAACTAGATCAGATGAAATAAAGCTATGCGATGCACCAGAATCAAACAAGGTACGAACTGGAAAATCAGAAATGTAAACAAGACTTTTAACAGAAACACTACCTCGATCAAGAGCTGGAAGAACGATGTTGAGGGGGTGAACTCGCCCTTCAGACGGTCTTGCACACTGAGTCTGACCTTGCCCTTGCTTTTTCGGGCAATCTTTACTGAAATGTCCAAACTCACCACAACGATAGCATTCACCACTCTTCCTTTTCCTCTTCTTACAATCCTTAATAAGATGCCCAACTGAACCGCAATAATGGCACTTCCCCTTTTTGTTATTGCCCTTGTTGTTGTTCCCCTTGTTGCCTTGACTCTTGTTCTTGTTCTGATTGCCTTGACTGCTCTGACCACTTGGATTACCCTGATTTCCTTTCCACTGGGAATCGGTCTTCTTGGCTTGAGTATCATTCCTCTTGATCTCCTTCTTGTCACTCCTATTCTCTTCATTGAGTAGGGCCATATTCACCAAACTCTCAAAAGTTGCCCCCAAGGGTATATGAGACATGGCTAAACCATGTAATGGCTCGTTTAATCCTAGAGCAAAGTATAGGGCCTTCTTCTGAGCTGTGTTAACCAAGTCTAAACCGACCCGAGTCAGTTGATTAAACTTATCTATGTATTCCCTAATAGTCATGTCCCCTTGCTTCAGTGATAGGAACCTTAGTCCAAACTTTCCCTGAAAGTCATCCCAAGTCTCAATTGGCCTAGTAGCGGTGGTGACCACCCACCAACGTGCAGCTTCTTCCTTTAGCAACCATACTGCCAATAAAACCTTCCTACGGTCATCTATATCAAAGAAGGTAAAAAGATCTTCGGTTTCTTTCAACCAATTCCTTGCCTCTACATAAGTCTCGGTTCCAATGAAATTCTTGCAACCCATCGCCTTAAAGTCTTTGCAAGTCTTTGCGAAGTCAGCTTGAGGATGCTGAGGGGAAGGAGGAAGAGGAACCTCAGCGACAGGAGGAGGAGGAACATTAACTACCGGAGGAGGAGGAGGAGGAACATCTGCGGGGCTGGCTTCGGTTGCCCTAGCCTCCAAAAGTCTCCTATACCAAACAGGTACGTGCACTCCTTCCGGAATAATAAAGTTATCGGCCATACTGAAAACGAAGAAAAAGACAGATTCAGAATGGAGAAAAACGAAGGAATTTTGCTAATGGCTTTTTGGGGAATAGCCTTTAAAATAAACTAGACTTTTCTTTGGAAAATACTTTATACTTGGTTTTGAAAATAGTTTTCCAAAAGTTTTCTAAAAACCTTTTTGTTCCCTTCTCGTAAACCATATGCTCTGATACCAAATGTAACACCCCACCTCCGCCAGGGTGGCTCTTGCAAGCACTCTGACTTTGGAGGGGCATTTGAATCAGGTAAACATGCATAATGATATATCAAGGCAGAACAAGAACATATGTATATATGTAAACAGAGTAAATAAGATAAGTAAAACAGCGGAAGATTTCAAACTATTTCAAAACAAGTCTGGTACAACATAATGTCAACTTTCCAAATACACAAGTCTAGATAAAAACAATATCACTGAAAAACTGAAATACATAAGTACTATCCCGAAAATAAGTGATAACCATAGCTAGCTTCATGTCAAGACCGTACATGAGCTAAAATCCCACAAGCAAGTGATCAGAAATCCAAGCTAAGCTCCAATATTCCCACCCTGAGAACCTGGGGGGGAAAACGAAAGAAAAGAGGCGAAAGGAAAACAGGTCAGTCAAAAAGACTGAGTAAGCCCTACTACAATCAATGTAAACTGATAAAGTTAACTGGCATGAGAAGCAGGGATGAACATAAGGATAACAACATACTAGCATGATGATTAACTAACAAGGTAGATAAAGGTGTCATCGCATAATCAGGTTTAAGGTTTTTGCACCACAGGGGTACTAGCAAACTAACATGACTTGAATAAACAAGTATTGATCCCTTGGCCCAAGCTTTGGCCCAATAACATGAAGTGACCCTAATACGCGGTCCAACCAAACGGTCTAGTCGATCGGCTCCCTATAAGCCTAACTCGTCACGTGTTGGTGTCAATGCGGCCCAAACATAATTGTAGTCAGACTGTGCAGGGTCTCCCGTCGGGTGTATCAAGCCCTAGGGTGTCAACCCCTGGACACCATAAACATAAGTGCACAGTCTCGATCTACTGGAACCCGTGCATGTTTTCCCCGGCTTCGGACTATGTGCACGACCATAGTCCGCCCGGAACTACACCGGCGTACCCTTCTGCCGTCGTTTTTGGTCTCTTACCTCAAGTCCAGTAATTGTGCCCCCACCCTAGCCTAGACCCTAGGGTCTTAATGATACGAACTTGGGATTACTGCTGGAGTGGACCCCCATTGCTAGGATTTTCTAGTGGGTTAAGTACGGTTTAACCCTTTTTCTAATCATGGATTAACTTGGTTAAGTGTAACGTTGAGTTCACGACTTAACCCTGATTAATCTACCAAGCCCAAATTGGTTAAGTATTAAGTGGACCATGACTTAACCCTAATCATGAGGCATTAATTAATTAACGTGCCTTAACCTCTCACATTAGACTTCGTTGCGGTTACTAGTTAAGCCGGTCGGTTCCGGGTAGCTTTATACCACAACTTGGTCTAACCTCGGGTTCAAGGTACAACATGACCAACTTCTCACATTGGGTCCTATTGTTTGTAGCAACTAGTTAAGCCGGTCGGTTCCGGGTAGGTTTACGCTACAAACTCAACCCAACCTCGAGTTGGTCACACTTATATTTTCTAAGTGTCATGTCCATCATGTTTCCAAAACATGTTATAAGTTTTCAAGCATTTGGGTAGACCTAACTTAATAGGTAAATTCCCAACGGGTAGACCTAACTTAATAGGTAAATTCCCAATCTTACGTTTTTATGTCTTTTAAGTTTACCCAACCCCAAACGCAATCCCATCACTTACATATCGCAATAGCGCATAAAGGATAGAAAGAGGGAACTTGGCATAATCATGACACAAAGGGGTTGAAGCCACAAGTTTAACATGGTGGCATATGAAATGTACATATGTTCATATACTTGCATATTACATTTTTAGGCCTCAAAAGCATGCATAAAACCAAACTTAGCATATTGGTGATACATGGTGATAAATGACAAGTAGAAATGGCCATAAGTTCGCATTTAGCCTCACATGCAAGTTATCATAAGAGATATGATAACTTACATGTTGCCAAAATGCAACCTTTAGCATAAAGCTTGAAGCTTTATGTTCATATACTCAAGGTAAGCTTGCATAACATGATAACATGAACAAAATGATCAACCCAAACTTGCATAACATAACTTGCATATCATATGGCAAACTTGCATATCATAACATAGCAAACTTGCATAACATAACATGATGAACTTGCATATCATAACATAGCAAACTTGCATAACATAACTTGATAAACTTGCATATCACAACATGGCAAACTTGCATAGCATAACATGGTAAACTTGCATATCATAGCATGGCATACTTGCATAACATAACATGATAAACTTGCATATCATAACATAGCATACTTGCATAATGTAACATGATAAACTTGCATATCATAACATGGCAAACTTGCATAGCATAACATGGTAAACTTGCATATCATAACATGGCAAACTTGCATACATAACATGATAGACTTGCATAACACATCATAGTAAACTTGCATATCATAATGATCAAACACAACTTTCATCATTCATTAACTTTAGAGTTTAAATATGAAAGTAGAAAAGGGCTTACAATGCTTATGAAGACACAAAAATATGACAAAGCCCTTATGCAATCAAATAGACCCAAAACGCAAGCTCTAATAGAAAAACCCTTGAGCAAAAATGATCAAAACCCTTGCTTTATGATGTAAATATGGAAACTTGACTTGAATGCAAGCTAATGATGCTCATACAAGCTTGAAAACACTTGTATGCATGGAAAATCTCTCATAGAAATTTATTTAGGGATTTTATGAAGAGAGTGGAGGCCATGAGAGGATTGATTTTGCCATAGTTTAGTTACTTGAATGAATAATGATGATTTAGGCTTAGGTTAGGGTCTTATTTATAGAGATTAGGATTAGTTTCAACCTTAGGATTAAACCCTAGTTCTAATCTCAGCCCTCAAAACCGAATCTGGCCCCCAAACTCAATACAACTCCCAAAATGGTGCACCAGGCAAAACTGCCCGGTTGAGCCAAGTCGACAGCCAAGTCGACAGGGCTGTCGACTTGGGTCCAACCAAGTCGACTCCCAAGTCGACAGGGCTGTCGACTTGGGTGCTCTGGCGGGAATTTTCCCGCCTGGCCCAATGTGACCTAATTTCCAAATTCAAACTTGAATTTGAAATCTGTTTTTACTTTGAATTTTTCTGAAAACTTCGTTGGGCCTTAATCGGGTCATACGGACTCCGATTTTCGAAAACTCGGACTCTATTTCGCGTATTTTTCCGAGACGAACGCAATGGCATAGCCCGTTTCCCTTGATTCAGATTTATAAATTAAATTCTGCCTCGATTTACGTTATAACAGTTTATTGAAAATACGGGTTGTTACAAATTATTTATTTTATTTCCCAATCCCAACCTATTTGTCCCATGAAGTAAAACTGGTCATACTTCATATCTAACACCACGGTGTTATCGGTAAATTCAATTACCGTTTCACGTTCAAATCTAATTAAAGATTTAACTACCGCCTGGAGTAAAACTAGTGATGCTCCATTCTCGATCTTTTCAATCTAATTAAAGATTCATTAAAACTCCACTTAGTTTTAATCTTTAATTGGGTTAAAGAATCAATGTCATTTAAAACACGGTTCACGATAAACCCCAAAATCACATCACATTTCAATCTGTCCCTAACCGTAAATTAGCAAGTGAGCAATTCCCTAAGTATTAACCCCAAAGGACGAAACCAACATCAGATCAATACCCCAGAAACCATTCAACATAACTAATCTCCAGTTAGTTTCTGATTGTTTTAACTCCTTTGGATTTAAGAACAGTATTATTGAAGATACCGTTCACGACAACCCAAAATCACATTCCATTAATTATCGGGTTAAAGAACAAGTGTTATTTAAAACACTGTTCGCGATAAACCCAAAAATCAATACCAATTCAATTCCAATTGAATATTATTTAATTGGTACACTTCATTAAATCTAAATAAAAAGATTTAATCTTTTTCTCAACTGGGGTTAAGAAAAGTGTCAATAAAGACACCATTCACGACAAACCCAAATCCCATTTGATATTAAATACAAGGCCCTGAATAGAAAATATATCGGCTTATATTCAATATCAAATTCTACGACCAACGAATATCGTATTGGAAATAACGATATAAATATATCTTTCAAATTTCCATAACAATATTTGTATACTCCCAAAATCCAACATCGAAATATTCCAAAGACCATTTCGATTCAAATCCATTCCAATTCAATTATTAGAAATTCTGGTTATTATCAAAACCATTTCAAATCCAATATATTTATTTTAAAAATAAATAAATTATTATTCTAGTTCAAAACTAGTTCATTTCGATAAAAATCTACTTTTATCTTTTCAAATATGGAGTTTTTCATCCCAATTCTTCCCAAAACATTTATTATGATTTTACACAAATTATTATTTTTTTTAATAATTTTATCAAGGCCCGTACAGTCGATTTCCATCAACGGTCATCGAACTGCATTTACAACGACCTTTTCCAAATTTGATTTGGACCTAATTCCAAATCCAACCGTTAGATTTCAAATATCTAATATTCGTTAGAAAGCTCTTTTCGATACGAACCCAACGGTTCCGGTTTTAGGAGAATCCGACGGTTGGATCTCCCGTAATATCCATTCGAAGTCAATGGTCGAAATTCGCGAACTGCCGCGGCGCGGCGCGTTCTATTCAGGCCATTATATATATAATATATATTATATATATTTCGTCGATTATTATATATATATATAATATATATATTATATATATTTCGTTGATTTCCTTTTAAAACGAATTTTATAAATCGCTTTAAATTCGTTTTCAAAACGATTTCAACTTCCATCACAAATTCAAATCAAAATTGAATTTTCCAATATAAATTCGTTTTAAAATTCATTTCAGATCGATTTCAATTCAATTTAAAAGCTCTATTTTCTCATCTTTCGTATCCTTTAAAAGCTCTATTTTCTCTCTCGATTCTTGGAAAGCATTTCCAATATCCTAATTTCTTTATTCGATAAAATATCTCTTATTCCGTTAAGAAAACATTTCTAAATATTCGCGAATACTTATTTTCTATATTCAGAAAATATCCCTTATTAGAATTGAAAAATATTTCCATATTCCATTTATTAATTCCTCTTTGACTAATTCATTTCATTTTATATGCATAGAAAATATATCTCATTTTATTTGGGGAAACATTTCAAAATCCTTTAAATTAACGCGATGTTATAAAACATCGTTATTATAACTCAAACAATTAATCAATTATTAACTAACCAATTGCTAATCAATCTTCACTATCATGCCTTAACCATTCCTCTATCAATCATGAAGTCAATCAACTTGGGGTATAATTACCTCTCAGATCTTAATTGAACAACATTCTCAACTTTGAAATAGTCAAAGCTCACAATTTCAAACAAAACATCGCTTACGCGACTCTCAGATTCAATCTAAGAATCCACATCCTTTACGGAAAAACATTGATTATAACGGTAGCGTTATAATCGCTGTTCCCAAATATTTGATTTATAAAACATTTATTATAATGGTAGCGTTAAAATCGTTGTTTAGATTTACAAAACATTTATTATAACGATAGCGTTAAAATCGCTGTTTAAATTTATAAAACATTTATTATAATGGTAGCGTTATAATCATTGTTTCCAAATATTTGGTTTATAAAAATATAACTTGTACGTATTAATTTCAATAAATAAATCAATAATTAAATAATTAAACAATTAAATTTGATTCAAACGGAAAGTAAAAATAACCACTTCCCCAAATTCGAAATAATCGAATTCCAATAAATAACTTTCTCTTGAATAATCTATATTCGATTTATATTCCGAACTTCAGAATTTATCTACCATTTCAGGTTACTTCAAATTCCAAATTTACTTTTGAATTTATTCTTTCCAAATCATTAACAAATTCCTTTATATAACCATTCTAGTCCACAAATGTTATCACACTTCATTTTATATTCTGAATTTTGAGCTAAAATTTATCGTTTTCTTTTAACACGAATACCCTTTTCCCTTTTCATTCATTTTCCTGTCTGGATTCATATTTCAAATTTAATTTTCTGTAACAACCCGTATTTTCAATAACCTGTTATAACATAAATCGAGGCGGAATTTAATTCAAAAATCTGAATCAAGGGAAACGGGCTATGCCATTGCGTTCGTCTCGGAAAAATACGCGAAATAGAGTCCGAGTTTTCGAAAATCGGAGTCCGTATGACCCAGTTAAGGCCATGGAAGTTTTCAGAAAATTCCTAAGTAAAAAACAGATTTAAATTTAATTTAAAAACAAGGGTTAGGGAAATCTGGAGCAGGCGGGAAAAATTCCCGCCAGGACCCGCATGTCGACAGCCCTGTCGACAGGGCCCCAGGGTGTCGACAGCCCTGTCGACAGCCCTGTCGACAGGGGGTGCCCGAGCAGTTTAGCCTGGTGCACCATTTCTGATTTGGGTTGGGTCTTGTGGCTTGGTTCTAGAGAGTTCCGAGATCTGACGGGCCTAAACTAACCTAGGGTTAATCCTAGGGCTTAAAACACTCTAATTCCCTATAAATATACCCCTAATCCTACCCTAAAGCCTCATTAATCAATCTAGCAACTAAACTATGTCAAATTGAATCCTCAAATGGCCTCCACCTAAAAACCCTAGCCTCCACTTCCCTCAAAGTTTAATCCTATAAAGATATGATGATCATACAACCTTTTCTATGTTGTATGAATGCTTAATAACTTGCATACTTCATTAAGTTGCAAGTTTGATTTGCTAAGTTTGTGTTTTTGGGATTTTTGTAAAAGGGTTTTCTTATTTGGAGCTTGGTTTTGAGTTTTCAAAGGGCTTCTTCATCTTATTTTGTAGATTTGTGACTTCATTTTGGTTGTAAGCCCTCTTACCTTCACTTTACAAACTCTAAAGTTATCATGTGGTGAAAGTTGAGATTTGTACATGTTTTATGGGTTATGCATGCTTATGCGAGTTCACCTTACCATGTTATGCAAGTTTTATGGGTTATGCATGTTTATGCAAGTTCACCTTACCATGTTGTACATGTTTTATGGGTTATGCATGCTTATGCGAGTTCACCTTACCATGTTATGCAAGTTTTATGGGTTATGCATGTTTATGCAAGTTCACCTTACCATGTTGTACATGTTTTATGGGTTATGCATGCTTATGCGAGTTCACCTTACCATGTTATGCAAGTTTTATGGGTTATGCATGTTTATGCAAGTTCACCTTACCATGTTGTACATGTTTTATGGGTTATGCATGCTTATGCGAGTTCACCTTACCATGTTATGCAAGTTTTATGGGTTATGCATGTTTATACAAGTTCACCTTACCATGTTATGCAAGTTTTATGGGTTATGCATGTTTATGCGAGTTCACTATGACATGATTTGCAAGTCTAACATGTTATGCATCATTATTATGATATGTGAAGTTCATCATGTATGTTATGCCAAGTTACCTTTTATACCCTTATGCGTTATGACGAATATGTAAGCGATATAATGACGTTGGGGGGTTTGGGTAAACTTAAAAATACATGAAACTAAAAGATTGGGAATTTACCTATTAAGTTAGGTCTACCCCTTGGGAATTTACCTATTAAGTTAGGTCTACCCAAGTATATGTTAACTTGTAAATATGTTTTAAAGTGGACATGACATTAGATAACATGATATGGCCAACTCGAGGTTAGACCTAGTTGTGGTGTAAATCTTCCCAGGTAACTACAACGTGAGGTCTAATGTGGGTAGTTGGTCATGTTGCACCATAAGACCCGAGGTTAGACCTAGACGTGGTGTAAATCTTCCCAGGTAACCACGGATGTCTAATGTGAGAGGTTGGGTACGTTAATTAATTAATGCCTCATGATTAGGGTTAAGTCATGGCCCACTAATACTTAACCAATAATGGGGATGCGAGGATTAGATGGGGTTAAGTGGTTACACTTAACTAATTTAATCCATGATTAGTGAGGGGTTAAAAACACACTTAACCCTCTTAGAAACCCTAGCAACGTGGTCTGTTCCAGCAGTAATCCCAGTTTGGTATCACCACAACCCTACAGCTAGGTTAGGGCGGGGCACGATTACTGGACGGATGTAAGCGACCAAAGCGACGGCTGAGTGGTACAGCGGTGCGGGTCCGGCGGGCTACGGACGTGCACGTAGTCCGATATTGGACAAACTCGAGGCACGGGTACCAATAGGTTTAGACTGTGCATTATTGCTTAGGTGTCTGGGGTTGACACCCGAGGGCTTGATACACCCAAAGGTGGACCCAGCGCAGTCTGACTACATCCATGTGGGCCGTATGGACACCAACACTGGACGTGTTAGGTTTATAGGGAGCCGATCGACTAGACCGTTGGGCTGGACCTTATACTAAGGTCACTTCATGTTATTGGGCCAAAGTTTGGGCTAAGGGATCAAGATCTGTTTTGTGGGTTTGCTAGTACACTGTGGTGCAAAGTTTAATCTCATCTATGTGATGTCACCTTTATCTATTGCCAGTATGTTCATCTCAGTTTCCATCATGCTGTTAACTTTATTAGTTTATAGATTGACCGTAGTAGGGCTTACCAGTCTTTTTGACTGACCTGTTTTCTTTCGCTTCTTTTCTTCCGTTTTCCCCCCCACAGGTTCTCAGGGAGGGGCTACATCTGCTTAGTGGATCTTTGGCTTGCTTGTTGGATAGCTCATGTATGGATCTGAGCTAGCTGTGGCTTATCTTTTATTTCTGGGGATTAGTACTGATGTTTTACCATGTATTTTGTTATCACGTATCTAGACTTATGTTGTATTTTGGATCATGACATTTTGATATTATGTACTTGACTATGTTGGTTTTCTGAGATGATGATGATGGGTTTTTATCTGCTACCGCTGCTTTACTTATATTTATTTTCATATATTCTGTCTTGCGATATCTCTGTGCATGTTTACCCTCACAATAACGCCCCTCCAAAGCTAGTACATTCTAAGGAGTGATCCTAGTGGAGGCGGGGTGTTACATTTGGTATCAGAGCCAGGTTAACAAGATTGAACAAAATTTTTGAAAAAAAAAAAACCCTTTTTGAAAAACTATTTTCAAAAAACCTACTAAGTATTTTCCAAAATAAAGTCTAGATTATTTTAAGGCTAATCCCCAAAAGCCATTAGCGTTATCCTTCGTTCCCTTGACCTGATCTTATCTTATCTTTCGTTTCAGTATGGCTGAGAATCTTGTCATCCCAGATGGAGTGAACGTACCACTCTGGTATAGGAGGCTTCTAGAAGCTAGGGCGGCAGCCGGCCCCGCAAACCCTACTCCCACTCCTCCTCCGGTAGTTGAGAATCCTCTCCCTAATATCCCTCCTCCAGCAGTTAATATTCCTCCTCCCGTTGCTGAGGCTCCTCTTCCTCCTCCTCCCCCTCAGCATCCTCAGGTTGAGTTCACAAAGGTTTGTAAAGACTTCAAGGCGATGGGAGGCAAGAATTTCCTAGGCACGGAATCTTTTGTTGAAGCTAGGAATTGGCTGAAAGACACGGAGGACTTGTTTGCTATCTTTGGGATTGATGACGAAAGGAAGATCTTATTGACAGTGTGGCTTTTGAAGGATGAGGCGGCCTATTGGTGGGAGGTTACCAATGGGACGAGGCCCGTTGAGACTTGGGCCGATTTGAGGGCTAGATTTGTGACCAAGTTTCTATCTTCTGCTGAGGCGAATTTACAAATGGAGAAGTTCATTGCATTAAAGCAAGGTGATATGTCTGTCAAGGAGTATGTGAACAAGTTTAATCAGCTGGCCCGTTTTGGTTTGGATATGGTGAACACTCCTGAGAAAAAGGCTCTTCGATTTGCTAGAGGGTTGAATGAGCCACTGCAGGGCTTGGCAATGTCGCATATTCCGCATGGAGCTACTTTTGAGAGTTTGGTTAATATGGCTCTGCTTCAGGGAGATGGAAAGAAAGAGGTCAAGTCGAGTGATACTCAAGCAAAGAAGACTGATTCTCAAGGCAAAGGCAATCAAGGTGGTCAAAGCAGCCAGGGGAATCAGGGCAAGAACAAGAAGGGCAACAACAAAGGCAAGGGAAAGTGCAATTACTGTGGTATATGTAGCACCCCGCCTCCGCTAGGGTCACTCGCAAAGGAATGCACTAGCTTTAGAGGGGCATTATTGGTAAACATGCACAGAAATATCACAAGACAGAACATATATATAAATAGCGGAAGTAAAATCAAACTTTCATAACATGAATAAATAAGGTCTAAAGCCTTTTACATCAGAGTACATCAAAACCTGTCTTGCAATAGTAAAGAAGCATAAAGACTTTTTAATAAACTATTCCCCAAGTAAAACAGTAAAGTAGCCATAGCCAAGAGAAGTCCAAGCCATCCATGATGACCTTCAAGCAGAAGAAGTCCGAACTAAACAGCATTGTTTCCTCCCTGAAACCTGGGGGGGGGAAACGGAAGAAAAGAGGCGAAACAAAACGGGTCAGTCAAAAAGACTGAGTAAGTCCTATCTACTTCCAGTATAAAAACAGGTAAAGGTAACATGACATGCATAAACTGAAAGTAAACATAAGGATAACTACAATATAGAAAAACCAGGGTAGCCGGTTGAACTACTGCGGCAAGGTAAACTAAGGTATCATGATAAACTACGGTGTTATGATAAGTCAAGGTATCACATCGTCAGGTTTCTATCGAGTACATTATCCCAAGGTATCTACCCCGTCTAACATCCCAAGGTATCTATTATGTATATTCTTCCTAGTTCTAACATGTATATTTGCTCTGCACCCTTCGTACTAGTATCCCAACCTTGTTAGGTGTTAACCATGAATGTCCCTTACTCAAAGTCGTGTAATGGTCCATGTCAACCCAATATATCGTATATATAGGTTACTCAAATCATATGTTTCTTTCCATGTATATAAGTTCAGTCCTTTGCCGTACCTCGTACGGGCTTTCTCATGTCGTATTATCCTTGAAATCGTTTGGACTGTCACCCTTGTTCTAGCTAGGCTCTTCCATATGAATCATCGTTTGAACTACTAGGACTTACGCCACCTAGCACCACTAGGGATTACGCTTACCTATCGCACGCTTTCGTATTTCGGTTTGGGTTAAACCACCTAGGCCACTAGGGATTACGCTAACCCTCAACCGCGCCCTTTTTCCCCGCATTCATCGTGAATCGTTTTTCTATAACTGTATGCACATGTATCACATCGTGCCATCCGAGTCCTGTCCCAGGGCAAAACAAGAAATACAGGACTCGGTCGGGAGCTTTAGATTTATCTGCCGATGCAGATACTAAGGTCTGCTTTTCTACACGTGGCTATGGTCCCACGAGACCCCTCCCTCAACTAGTGAAAGGCAACACAAGAGAAAATCTTGCATGAGAACTACACTCCGGCCAGCCCACATCCTACGGCCTACCTCACCCATGATTAGATAGCAATCATGGTCTGTTGGGTGTTCCCTGCCTTTCCGTACGTACACGCTTGACTCAAGATGGTAGATGATCGACGAACTTGCTATCTCGGGCACCTTGGGTATTCGTCGACTCACTGCTATCCACCCCCGTCTTTAGGTCGCTCGCATAGCAACCAAGGCATATTCTTGGTTCTTCTACCGCAGACCTCAACCTCTCGTGAGCCTAGTATAATGACCTGGCAGCTCACAGAGGGATCCCAAGAATATCCTCACGTTCCCCGAAGCCGCTGCTTCGTTACCCAGTTCGTTGGAGCCTTTATCTAAATCAGATAGCCTGCTCCTACACGCATACTTAAATGTTGACCTAACGTATCGGGTTACTAATCTATCTAAGAAGTGGTCCAAATTTCTTTGACTAAGAATTATTACTTAGTTTCCCTTAACTAAGGTTTACCACTTAGCCTTATTTCCATTATCCTTGTTAACTATGGTTATTTACCTAATCCTCCGAATTAGGGTTTATCTAATGGGTTAAGTGTCACTTAAGTTCACAACTTAACCCGTCTACAAAACATGTCGAAACTGGCTAAGTGTCCAAGTCCAAGACTTAACCCTACAGACCATGTGTCAAGTTGGTTAAGTATATCAAGCAATCCATGACTTAACCTCGTCTAATTATCATTTTAGATTGGTTAAGTATATATATTAATTTGACCCTATCAAATTACCGAGTCAAATCGGTCAAGCGTATTCGAAACGATTCGTGACTTAGCCTTATCATGTTTTTACGTTAGATTGGTTAAGTATAGGTTATCTTAACCTCATCAAATTAACGAGTTGGATTGGTTAAGTATAGGTCACTTAACCTCATCAAATCATCGTGTTAAATTAGTTAAGTGTTTATCTTAACCCCATTAAATTACCAAGTTGGATTAATTAAGTCTAGGCTAACTTAACCCCATCCGATTACCATGTTTAGATTAGTTAAGTCTAATCTTAACCTCATCCATTAACTGTATTATATGGTTAAGTGTCATTAAGAAAATTTACTTAACCTTATCAAGTTATCGTGTTGGATTGATTAAGTGTTGGTTAACTTAATCCCGTCCCCTCGTCGTATAAAAATGGTCAAGTGTCGTTAGGCAAATCAAGTTACTTAACCTACCCAACCCTGTCATGTTTTGTTAAGTATCATTAGCCTAATCAAATTACTTAACCCATTTGTCCATGTCATATTTGGTTAAGCCTCATTAATCAAATTAACTTAACCCTACTATGTGGCATTAATTATTTAATGCACCCCAACCTCTCACATTAGACTTTGTTGTGGTTACTAGTTAAGCCGGGCGGGTCCGGGTAGATTTACACCACAACTTGGTCTAACCTCGGGTTCAAGCACAACATGACCAACTTCTCACATTGAGTCCTATTGTTTGCAACTACTAGTTAGGCCGGTCGGTTCCGGGTAGTTTTACGTTGCAAACTCAACCCAACCTCGAGTTGGCCACTTTCATGTTTAGTCTAGTGTCATGTTCATAGTCAAGTTTTCAAGCAATTGGGTAGACCTAACTTAATAGGTAAATTCCCAATGGGTAGACCTAACTTAATAGGTAAATTCCCAAGCTTATGATTATGCATATTTACATGTTAACTTACATGCTATATTCAATGTTGCATGTTGTCATGTTATACCCATTTAACCCAAATCATGTTTCACATCATATTTCATGGAACTTCAAGTTAAGTTTCTCATGTATATTCACGCTCGTCTAACCTAACCCCAAAACGTGTTTCCAACGTAAGTATAGACGAGTCAACATAGTAGGAATACTATGACTACAAATTGGCCTCGAACATGCATAGTGTCATAAAAAGGGTTTTGGCCACAAACACACAAAATGTCACAAGGGAATTCGGCCACAACATGCATATTATCAAAAAGGGTTTGGCCATAAACATGCACAACTAAAAAGAGGGGATTGGCCATAAGCATGCATAATCTCATAAAGGATTTGGCCACAAACTTGCATGATAACATAAGGGGTTTGGGTTCATAAACATGCATAAGCCCCAAAATCTTGTCTTAGCCAATGTTTCACACATAAGTGGTTCCTAAAGGTTCATGCTAGCATTTCATGCATAAAGATCCAAACTTGCAAGTTAAACTAGGCTATGCATAGCATGAGAGGCATGATTAAGTCACTCACATGGCCTAAAATCACAACCATGAACACAAGAGGCAAGGTAAGGTTCATATAAGTTCGCATAATCATGTTTAGCCTCATTTTATCCCATGTCATTATCAAAACTACCGTTCCATCTAAAAGTAGCTAGAACTTACCTAGGCAAGGCTTAGGAAAGGGATCATGCATCATTATGACGAAGAAAGGTGGCTCCTTTGATGAAGAACCATCACGAAACTCGCATAGAAATGTTGATTTGGCCTCTATTTGGTGTAGCAAGCTTGCATCCTTTGATTTGAACCCGATTTGAATGCATAGGCTCTAGGGATTTGAGATGGAGGCCATGATCACTTTGCATTTGGGCAGCACTTCGTGGAGAGGGTGAGTTATGAGGGTTTAGGGGGGGCTTAGGGGTGTTTTTATAGAGATTAGGATAGTTTTAGGCCCTTAGATTAACCCTAGGATAGATTAGGACCATCAGATCTCGGAAGCTTCCAGAACCAGCCCAAGAACAAGACCAGGTGAGCCAAGCAGGTGCACCAAGCAGCTTGCCCCGGCCACCCCCTGTCGACAGGCAAGTCGACAGGGCTGTCGACTTGGTCTGGGCCCAAGTCGACAGGCCTGTCGACAGCCCTGTCGACATGGCCTAGGCGGGGAAACTTCCCGCCTAGCCCCAGATCTGATTTCCAAAACTGTTTCCGAAATTCAAATTTTCAGAAATCTTCTTTGGGCCTTTAACGGGTCATACGGACTCCGATTCTCGAAAACTCGGACTCTATTTCGCGTATTTTTCCGAGACGAACGCAATGGCATAGCCCGTTTTACTTGATTCAGAATTTAAAATTAAATCCTGCCTTGATTCTTGATTTAACGTGTTGTAAAAATTCGGGTTGTTACATTCTCCCCACCTTTTAGGATTTCGTCCCCGAAATCTCCAAGTTAGGAAGAACATATCCTACCATCCATCATCCATCTACTCAAAACATCATCCACAAGCAACCATTGTCCTTAGATGATTTCTAATGCCATATGAATATATGCAAAACGTGTGTGTACATGTTCCTTAGCTAATGCTAATGATTAGGCCTGAAAATCTTTTGAATGCAAAAACATGTTTAGTGCTATGAATCCATCATGTATGCAAATAGTCCTAATCATATACACTATATGCGTGCACAAACATTCAACCATATGCAACATCCGCATGATAACACATTCAATTTCATCCATAAACAAATACTCGTGCATATGCAATATGAAATGTGACCAAGTCGAGCTAATGTCTAACGTAAATTCGCGCATCCACGAGCAACCACTTGCAACCATTTGCAACCATATCAACCATAACATGTTTCAAATACATGTTTACATCCACAGGGTTCTACCTAAGATTCCCTGAAACAGGGTCGAGGAGATAAACAAAACAAACTCCTTACGGGGTTTGTAACAGAGACAGGACCGAGAGGATATCCATAAAAGATAGCCTACCAGCAAGCTCAACAGAAAAACAGGGATCGAGGATATATTCCCAAAAGAGATATCATGCACGTATTTAGTCTTCAGTCTCCTGAGTCGCATTACCTTGAGCTTAGTTCCATCATGCCTTGACCGCCCCTTTTTACTCCACGATTTCGCAGCTTCTTATTTCCTGTTTCCATAACATGAGTTGGAACTCATTTCCTCGTCGCCTCTCGTTCCACTTGCACTTATTCTCCTTCTAGAATACTTGGCGCAAACAGGACTGCGTACACATTATTCCATGCGAGCCCTCATAATTCACTAGTGAATCTCGGACCTCGTACCATAAGGTATTCCACGTAGAAGAACTTTCTCTTGAAAGTAAACAGATGCCAACCAGGTTAAGCGCACTTACTAGGGTGATTTCCATCACCCATGCATAAGTGAAATAAATCATCCGTCTTATCGGCGAACACCACTCGATCGGGCTTCAAATTTCCAATAAAGGTATCAAGGGATCCTAGGTAACTAATCATGACCGAACCCAAAAGGTTCCACGAGACTTCGAGGGTATTACCAAAGCAAGCCAAGAGTCTAACTACCCTCCCTCTAAAACCGAGAGTGGCACCCCTTACTGGATAACCACTTCATCCCTAGAATCCATCCACAACTTATAAACATAAGCATTATTTCCAAGCTCAATACTTGACATAGACATTCTCAAATCCAAACAAGTCATGAATAAATGGACCGATCTTCCAATAGGACTTGAGACAAAAACGGGATCCTCTACTACGCTAGTACTAAGGTGCAGAGACTCAACTATCGAAGCGGACTTAAAAGATGCGGTGATCCGAACAAAGTCCCGACGGGATGATGGAGAAGAAAAACTAAACCTTTAACAAGATCGTTACCCTCCTTCTGAGGTACCCTAGAAATGAGAGCATACTATTGCCCTCCGAATGATCTTGTCCCTGTTCCATGATACTTAACTATCTGTCCCGTTTCACCATGCCAAAGGTACTCTCTCGTCATGGGTTTCATTGTTCATCTTTCTCCCTCCTTTTAGGACTCAGCCATACCAACATGTTGCTTATCCCTGAGCTCGTATCCTTTATCCTTGTTCTTACTATCCTTTCTTGCATAACTCTGCAACGGTCTCTCGAAAACCACCTCCATCGTACGGGAGACACTTACGCAGCTAGAAAGACTAGTCGCGGTCAAAACCACTGTGACTACAGATGGAGGAAAGAAAGGAAAAGAGATTAAATCAAGGAAACAAGGATGATGCTAATGGCCTTTGGGGAATAGCCTTTTTCTTTTTAAAAGAAAATTTTCTTGAAAAATGCTTCTTTGTAAACGGTTTTTCAAATAATTTTTCAGAAGGTCTTTAAAAACTTTTGCCCAGTCTAGTAACCTTCTGCTCTGATACCAAGTGTAGCACCCCGCCTCCGCTAGGGTCACTCGCAAAGGAATGCACTAGCTTTAGAGGGGCATTATTGGTAAACATGCACAGAAATATCACAAGACAGAACATATATATAAATAGCGGAAGTAAAATCAAACTTTCATAACATGAATAAATAAGGTCTAAAGCCTTTTACATCAGAGTACATCAAAACCTGTCTTGCAATAGTAAAGAAGCATAAAGACTTTTTAATAAACTATTCCCCAAGTAAAACAGTAAAGTAGCCATAGCCAAGAGAAGTCCAAGCCATCCATGATGACCTTCAAGCAGAAGAAGTCCGAACTAAACAGCATTGTTTCCTCCCTGAAACCTGGGGGGGAAACGGAAGAAAAGAGGCGAAACAAAACGGGTCAGTCAAAAAGACTGAGTAAGTCCTATCTACTTCCAGTATAAAAACAGATAAAGGTAACATGACATGCATAAACTGAAAGTAAACATAAGGATAACTACAATATAGATAAACCAGGGTAGCCGGTTGAACTACTGCGGCAAGGTAAACTAAGGTATCATGATAAACTACGGTGTTATGATAAGTCAAGGTATCACATCGTCAGGTTTCTATCGAGTACATTATCCCAAGGTATCTACCCCGTCTAACATCCCAAGGTATCTATTATGTATATTCTTCCTAGTTCTAACATGTATATTTGCTCTGCACCCTTCGTACTAGTATCCCAACCTTGTTAGGTGTTAACCATGAATGTCCCTTACTCAAAGTCGTGTAATGGTCCATGTCAACCCAATATATCGTATATATAGGTTACTCAAATCATATGTTTCTTTCCATGTATATAAGTTCAGTCCTTTGCCGTACCTCGTACGGGCTTTCTCATGTCGTATTATCCTTGAAATCGTTTGGACTGTCACCCTTGTTCTAGCTAGGCTCTTCCATATGAATCATCGTTTGAACTACTAGGACTTACGCCACCTAGCACCACTAGGGATTACGCTTACCTATCGCACGCTTTCGTATTTCGGTTTGGGTTAAACCACCTAGGCCACTAGGGATTACGCTAACCCTCAACCGCGCCCTTTTTCCCCGCATTCATCGTGAATCGTTTTTCTATAACTGTATGCACATGTATCACATCGTGCCATCCGAGTCCTGTCCCAGGGCAAAACAAGAAATACAGGACTCGGTCGGGAGCTTTAGATTTATCTGCCGATGCAGATACTAAGGTCTGCTTTTCTACACGTGGCTATGGTCCCACGAGACCCCTCCCTCAACTAGTGAAAGGCAACACAAGAGAAAATCTTGCATGAGAACTACACTCCGGCCAGCCCACATCCTACGGCCTACCTCACCCATGATTAGATAGCAATCATGGTCTATTGGGTGTTCCCTGCCTTTCCGTACGTACACTCTTGACTCAAGATGGTAGATGATCGACGAACTTGCTATCTCGGGCACCTTGGGTATTCGTCGACTCACTGCTGTCCACCCCCGTCTTTAGGTCGCTCGCATAGCAACCAAGGCATATTCTTGGTTCTTCTACCGCAGACCTCAACCTCTCGTGAGCCTAGTATAATGACCTGGCAGCTCACAGAGGGATCCCAAGAATATCCTCACGTTCCCCGAAGCCGCTGCTTCGTTACCCAGTTCGTTGGAGCCTTTATCTAAATCAGATAGCCTGCTCCTACACGCATACTTAAATGTTGACCTAACGTATCGGGTTACTAATCTATCTAAGAAGTGGTCCAAATTTCTTTGACTAAGAATTATTACTTAGTTTCCCTTAACTAAGGTTTACCACTTAGCCTTATTTCCATTATCCTTGTTAACTATGGTTATTTACCTAATCCTCCGAATTAGGGTTTATCTAATGGGTTAAGTGTCACTTAAGTTCACAACTTAACCCGTCTACAAAACATGTCGAAACTGGCTAAGTGTCCAAGTCCAAGACTTAACCCTACAGACCATGTGTCAAGTTGGTTAAGTATATCAAGAAATCCATGACTTAACCTCGTCTAATTATCATTTTAGATTGGTTAAGTATATATATTAATTTGACCCTATCAAATTACCGAGTCAAATCGGTCAAGCGTATTCGAAACGATTCGTGACTTAGCCTTATCATGTTTTTACGTTAGATTGGTTAAGTATAGGTTATCTTAACCTCATCAAATTAACGAGTTGGATTGGTTAAGTATAGGTCACTTAACCTCATCAAATCATCGTGTTAAATTAGTTAAGTGTTTATCTTAACCCCATTAAATTACCAAGTTGGATTAATTAAGTCTAGGCTAACTTAACCCCATCCGATTACCATGTTTAGATTAGTTAAGTCTAATCTTAACCTCATCCATTAACTGTATTATATGGTTAAGTGTCATTAAGAAAATTTACTTAACCTTATCAAGTTATCGTGTTGGATTGATTAAGTGTTGGTTAACTTAATCCCGTCCCCTCGTCGTATAAAAATGGTCAAGTGTCGTTAGGCAAATCAAGTTACTTAACCTACCCAACCCTGTCATGTTTTGTTAAGTATCATTAGCCTAATCAAATTACTTAACCCATTTGTCCATGTCATATTTTGTTAAGCATCATTAATCAAATTAACTTAACCCTACTATGTGGCATTAATTATTTAATGCACCCCAACCTCTCACATTAGACTTTGTTGTGGTTACTAGTTAAGCCGGGCGGGTCCGGGTAGATTTACACCACAACTTGGTCTAACCTCGGGTTCAAGCACAACATGACCAACTTCTCACATTGAGTCCTATTGTTTGCAACTACTAGTTAGGCCGGTCGGTTCCGGGTAGTTTTACGTTGCAAACTCAACCCAACCTCGAGTTGGCCACTTTCATGTTTAGTCTAGTGTCATGTTCATAGTCAAGTTTTCAAGCAATTGGGTAGACCTAACTTAATAGGTAAATTCCCAATGGGTAGACCTAACTTAATAGGTAAATTCCCAAGCTTATGATTATGCATATTTACATGTTAACTTACATGCTATATTCAATGTTGCATGTTGTCATGTTATACCCATTTAACCCAAATCATGTTTCACATCATATTTCATGGAACTTCAAGTTAAGTTTCTCATGTATATTCACGCTCGTCTAACCTAACCCCAAAACGTGTTTCCAACGTAAGTATAGACGAGTCAACATAGTAGGAATACTATGACTACAAATTGGCCTCGAACATGCATAGTGTCATAAAAAGGGTTTTGGCCACAAACACACAAAATGTCACAAGGGAATTCGGCCACAACATGCATATTATCAAAAAGGGTTTGGCCATAAACATGCACAACTAAAAAGAGGGGATTGGCCATAAGCATGCATAATCTCATAAAGGATTTGGCCACAAACTTGCATGATAACATAAGGGGTTTGGGTTCATAAACATGCATAAGCCCCAAAATCTTGTCTTAGCCAATGTTTCACACATAAGTGGTTCCTAAAGGTTCATGCTAGCATTTCATGCATAAAGATCCAAACTTGCAAGTTAAACTAGGCTATGCATAGCATGAGAGGCATGATTAAGTCACTCACATGGCCTAAAATCACAACCATGAACACAAGAGGCAAGGTAAGGTTCATATAAGTTCGCATAATCATGTTTAGCCTCATTTTATCCCATGTCATTATCAAAACTACCGTTCCATCTAAAAGTAGCTAGAACTTACCTAGGCAAGGCTTAGGAAAGGGATCATGCATCATTATGACGAAGAAAGGTGGCTCCTTTGATGAAGAACCATCACGAAAATCGCATAGAAATGTTGATTTGGCCTCTATTTGGTGTAGCAAGCTTGCATCCTTTGATTTGAACCCGATTTGAATGCATAGGCTCTAGGGATTTGAGATGGAGGCCATGATCACTTTGCATTTGGGCAGCACTTCGTGGAGAGGGTGAGTTATGAGGGTTTAGGGGGGCTTAGGGGTGTTTTTATAGAGATTAGGATAGTTTTAGGCCCTTAGATTAACCCTAGGATAGATTAGGACCATCAGATCTCGGAAGCTTCCAGAACCAGCCCAAGAACAAGACCAGGTGAGCCAAGCAGGTGCACCAAGCAGCTTGCCCCGGCCACCCCCTGTCGACAGGCAAGTCGACAGGGCTGTCGACTTGGTCTGGGCCCAAGTCGACAGGCCTGTCGACAGCCCTGTCGACATGGCCTAGGCGGGGAGACTTCCCGCCTAGCCCCAGATCTGATTTCCAAAACTGTTTCCGAAATTCAAATTTTCAGAAATCTTCTTTGGGCCTTTAACGGGTCATACGGACTCCGATTCTCGAAAACTCGGACTCTATTTCGCGTATTTTTCGAGACGAACGCAATGGCATAGCCCGTTTTACTTGATTCAGAATTTAAAATTAAATCCTGCCTTGATTCTTGATTTAACGTGTTGTAAAAATTCGGGTTGTTACAGTATAGCTGGGCACTTTGCTAAGGATTGCAGGAAGAAGAAAAGGAAGCTTAGTGGTGGATGGTTTTCTTGTGGAGAGTCTGGGCACTTTAGCAAGGAATGCCCGAAGAAGAAAGGGCAGGGTCAGACTCAGCGTGCTGGACCTTCAGGAGGGCAAGTTCATGCTCTCAATGCCGCTTCAGTTCCCGAGCGAGGTAGTGTTTCTGTTGAGAACCTTGTTTATGTTTCCGATCTTCCAGTTCGTACCTTGTTTGATTCTGGTGCATCACATAGCTTTATTTCATCTGATCTTGTTGATAGCTTGCACCTTAGTACTAGCTTAGTGGATGATCCCGTTTGTGTTTCGAATCCCATTGGGGGTTCTGCTCATCTATCTATGATATGTGAGGATCTGAGGATCTCTATACTTAGTGTAGAGTTCTTGTGTAGTGCGTATGTTCTTGGTTTCAGGGGATACGGATTGATCTTGGGCATGGATTGGCTGTCTAGATATGGAGCCATTCTGGATTGTGAGCATAGGGTTGTAAGGCTTGTGACTCGCCTGGGCAACACCTTAGAAATTTCATGCAATCCGAAGGATCCCGTCATGTTGTGCAATCTTGAATCTCTCGACTCGCCAGAGGAAACTCTTCAGTCTGTAAGAGTGGTCCGAGATTATCCAGATGTTTTTGAAGAAGTTAAGGGGTTGCCCCCTAAACGAGAGATTGATTTTCGCATTTATCTGGTGGATAATGCTAAGCCTGTTTCTTTGCCCGTTCGGCACATGGCTCCGCGTGAGAGACGGGAGCTCAGCAAGCAAGTGAAGGAATTGCTTGAGAAGAACTTCATCAGACGAAGTATATCCGAATGGGGAGCGCCTGTGGTTTTTGCTACTAAGGCAGATGGTTCTCTTCGGCTCTGTGTGGACTATAGAGAGTTGAATAAGCTGACTAAGAAGAACAGACACCCGTTACCGAGGATTGATGATCTTTTTGACCAGCTGGTTGGTGCTTCTGTTTTCTCTCAACTTGATCTTGCTACTGGATTTCATCAGCTCAGAGTGGCTGAAGATAGTATAGACAAGACTGCATTCAGAACTCCAGATGGATTCTTCGAATGGCTTGTGATGCCGTTTGGTTTGACGAATGCACCCGCGTATTTTGTGGACTTGATGAGTAGGGTGTTTCGGGAGTTCTTGAACAAGTTTGTCGTGGTCTTTGTGGATGATATTCTGGTTTTCTCCAAGGATGAAGAAGAGCACGCGAGGCATCTTGTAGAGGTGATGGATACGCTCAGAGCACACCAGTTAAAGGCCAAGTTCTCCAAGTGCCACTTTTGGAGAAGGGAAGTTAGATTCCTTGGGCATATCGTATCCAAGCAAGGCTTAGCGGTGGATCCCGCTAAGGTGGTTGCAGTTCAGGATTGGAAGACTCCAAGGAATGCAACCGAGGTGAGAAGCTTTCTAGGTCTTGCGGGTTTTTACCGGAAGTTCATCAAGGACTTCGCAAAGATATCCGCTCCTCTTACTAAGTTGACGAAGAAGAACCTAGTTTTTGCTTGGGATATGGATTGTGAGCTTGCTTTTCAGAGACTCAAGAGAGCCCTTACCTCTGCACCAGTCCTAGCTTTACCCGATGGTGGTAAGATATTTACCGTGTACACTGATGCTTGTGGCACGGGATTGGGCGCCGTTCTGATGCAAGAAGGCAGAGTTATATGTTTTGGTGGAAGGCAACTTAAGGTGCATGAGAAGAATTATCCCACTCATGATCTAGAGCTGGCAGCGATTGTGTATGCGCTTAAGGCATGGCGCCATTATCTTCTGGGAGAGAGATTTGAGCTGTATACTGATCATAAGTCTTTGAAGTATCTCTTTTCGCAGAAGGATCTGAACTTGAGGCAGCAGAGATGGATGGAGTTTTTGGCGTCTTATGATTTTGAGATATCCTATACCCCTGGCAAGGGGAATGTTGTAGCAGATGCGTTGAGTAGAAAAAGGTTGACACTAAGTCCTCTATTTGTTGAGATGAAGAATTTAGAGTTCTTGGCAACCTTTGATTTTTCTTTGACAGTTGAGTCGATGACCGGTTCTTTGGCATCTCTAGAGCTCAGGCCTACCCTTCTGGATCAAGTTGGGGCTTCGCAGAAGGAAGACCCTCAGATAATTGAGATTATGGAGAAGCTGATTCGAGGGGAGACATCTAGTCACCTTGCTCGATATTCTATAGACGATAAGGGTTGGCTGAGGAGAGACGGAAGGCTTTGTGTTTCGAGGGTGGAAGACTTGGTGGGGAAAGTTCTTGAGGAAGCACATCGCTCCAAGATGACTATACATCCGGGTGGAGATAAGATGTATAAGGATATGAAGCGCATTTTCTTCTGGCCTGGAATGAAGAAAGATGTGGCAGAGTTTGTCTCCAGATGTGTTGTTTGTCAGAGAGTAAAAGCTGAGTCGAAGAAGCCCGGTGGGCTATTGCATCCTCTAGAGATCCCGCTATGGAAGTGGGAGAGTATTTCTATGGACTTTATTGATGGGCTTCCAAGGTCAAGGAAGGGGAATACAAGCATTTGGGTCATTGTAGATAGACTTACGAAGAGTGCTCATTTTATCCCAGTAAAGAGCAAAAGGACCGCATCTGGACTAGCATCAGTATATCTTCGTGAAATAGTACGACTACATGGAGTCCCTTCCAGCATAGTCAGTGACCGAGACCCCATCTTTACTAGTCAATTCTGGAACAGTTTGCAAGAGGCTATGGGCACAAGGTTGAACCTGAGTACGGCCTATCACCCACAAACAGACGGTCAAACAGAAAGGGTGAATAGGGTACTTGAGGACTTGTTGAGGCTTTGCATTCTGGATTTTGGTGGTGCTTGGGAAGACCATCTTCCTCTTGTCGAGTTTGCATATAATAACAGTTATCAGGCGAGCATAGGGATGGCACCATTTGAAGCTTTATATGGGAGGCCGTGCAAGTCACCCACATGTTGGTGGGAGACTACAGATAAGCTTATACTTGGACCCGACATGATTAGAGATACATCCGAGAAGGTCGAGTTGATTAGAAGACGGATGAAGGCGGCCCAAGACCGACAGAAATCCTATGCTGACAAGCGGAGATCCGATTTGGAGTTTGAGGTTGGGGACATGGTTTTCGTAAAGGTTTCTCCTTTGCGGAATGTGGTCCGATTTGGAGCTGTTGGGAAGCTAGCACCGAGATTTGTTGGACCCTTCCCTATCATAGAGAGAATTGGGAAGATGGCTTATAAAGTGCAATTGCCCGAGAAGTTGTCCGGAGTGCATAATGTCTTCCATGTCTCGCATCTCCGAAAGTGCCTACATGAGTCGGCTGAGGTGGTTGAACGTAGCATTCTTGAAGACGTGGAAGTAGAGAAAGAAGCAACTTTGAGGAGAGCTCCGATTCGTATCTTGGGGACAGAGACCAAGAAGCTTAGGAATCGTGAGGTCAGGTTGGTGAAGGTTCAATGGGGTGAAGCCGAAGAAGACGCAACTTGGGAAACCGAGGAGAAGATGCGTGGGCTTTATCCATTCCTTTTTGAGGGTACACTCTCAATCTCTTTCCTTTGTCAGCATATCTTTCTCTTTGCTATCCATGTTTATCTAGTTATCGTGCTAATCTTGTCATGAGAACCTTAGGTAGAAACCCTTTGGATGAAACATGTGTTTCGGACATGTTATGTTTGATGGTTGCAAGTGATTGCAAGTGGTTGCTCGTGGATGCATGATACACATTAGGCACTAGATCGGCTCACACACTCCTCATATTGCATGTGCATGAGTGTTTATGCTTATTCTTGGATGAAATTTGTATGCAATCACATGGATGTTGCATATGGATGTATGATTGCGCACGCATGTAGATATTATACATTATATTAGGAATTTGCATACATATGGATACATTTCACTAACATCTTTTGCATTGATTTTTGCATTAGATAAGTACATGTACACACACCTCTGCATATGTTCATCCAGCATTTAGAATCTTGTAAGGACAATGATTGCTCGTGGATGATGTTTTGAGTAGATGGATGATTGGATGGTAGGATACGTTCTTCCTAACTTGAAGATTTCGGGGACGAAATCCTTTAAGGAGGGGAGAATGTAACAACCCGTATTTTCAATAACCTGTTATAACATAAATCGAGGCGGAATTTAATTCAAAAATCTGAATCAAGGGAAACGGGCTATGCCATTGCGTTCGTCTCGGAAAAATACGCGAAATAGAGTCCGAGTTTTCGAAAATCGGAGTCCGTATGACCCAGTTAAGGCCCATTGAAGTTTTCAGAAAATTCCTAAGTAAAAAACAGATTTAAATTTAATTTAAAAACAAGGGTTAGGGCAATCTGGAGCAGGCGGGAAAAATTCCCGCCAGGACCCGCATGTCGACAGCCCTGTCGACAGCCCTGTCGACAGGGGGTGCCCGGGCAGTTTAGCCTGGTGCACCATTTCTGATTTGGGTTGGGTCTTGTGGCTTGGTTCTAGAGAGTTCCGAGATCTGACGGGCCTAAACTAACCTAGGGTTAATCCTAGGGCTTAAAACACTCTAATTCCCTATAAATATACCCCTAATCCTACCCTAAAGCCTCATTAATCAATCTAGCAACTAAACTATGTCAAATTGAATCCTCAAATGGCCTCCACCTAAAAACCCTAGCCTCCACTTCCCTCAAAGTTTAATCCTATAAAGATATGATGATCATACAACCTTTTATATGTTGTATGAATGCTTAATAACTTGCATACTTCATTAAGTTGCAAGTTTGATTTGCTAAGTTTGTGTTTTTGGGATTTTTGCAAAAGGGTTTTCTTATTTGGAGCTTGGTTTTGAGTTTTCAAAGGGCTTCTTCATCTTATTTTGTAGATTTGTGACTTCATTTTGGTTGTAAGCCCTCTTACCTTCACTTTACAAACTCTAAAGTTATCATGTGGTGAAAGTTGAGATTTGTACATGTTTTATGGGTTATGCATGCTTATGCGAGTTCACCTTACCATGTTATGCAAGTTTTATGGGTTATGCATGTTTATGCAAGTTCACCTTACCATGTTGTACATGTTTTATGGGTTATGCATGCTTATGCGAGTTCACCTTACCATGTTATGCAAGTTTTATGGGTTATGCATGTTTATGCAAGTTCACCTTACCATGTTGTACATGTTTTATGGGTTATGCATGCTTATGCGAGTTCACCTTACCATGTTATGCAAGTTTTATGGGTTATGCATGTTTATGCAAGTTCACCTTACCATGTTGTACATGTTTTATGGGTTATGCATGCTTATGCGAGTTCACCTTACCATGTTATGCAAGTTTTATGGGTTATGCATGTTTATGCAAGTTCACCTTACCATGTTATGCAAGTTTTATGGGTTATGCATGTTTATGCGAGTTCACTATGACATGATTTGCAAGTCTAACATGTTATGCATCATTATTATGATATGTGAAGTTCATCATGTATGTTATGCCAAGTTACCTTTTATACCCTTATGCGTTATGACGAATATGTAAGCGATATAATGACGTTGGGGGGTTTGGGTAAACTTAAAAATACATGAAACTAAAAGATTGGGAATTTACCTATTAAGTTAGGTCTACCCCTTGGGAATTTACCTATTAAGTTAGGTCTACCCAAGTATATGTTAACTTGTAAATATGTTTTAAAGTGGACATGACATTAGATAACATGATATGGCCAACTCGAGGTTAGACCTAGTTGTGGTGTAAATCTTCCCAGGTAACCACAACGTGAGGTCTAATGTGGGTAGTTGGTCATGTTGCACCATAAGACCCGAGGTTAGACCTAGACGTGGTGTAAATCTTCCCAGGTAACCACGGATGTCTAATGTGAGAGGTTGGGTACGTTAATTAATTAATGCCTCATGATTAGGGTTAAGTCATGGCCCACTAATACTTAACCAATAATGGGGATGCGAGGATTAGATGGGGTTAAGTGGTTACACTTAACTAATTTAATCCATGATTAGTGAGGGGTTAAAACCACACTTAACCCTCTTAGAAACCCTAGCAACGTGGTCTGTTCCAGCAGTAATCCCAGTTTGGTATCACCACAACCCTACAGCTAGGTTAGGGCGGGGCACGATTACTGGACGGATGTAAGCGACCAAAGCGACGGCTGAGTGGTACAGCGGTGCGGGTCCGGCGGGCTACGGACGTGCACGTAGTCCGATATTGGACAAACTCGAGGCACGGGTACCAGTAGGTTTAGACTGTGCATTATTGCTTAGGTGTCTGGGGTTGACACCCGAGGGCTTGATACACCCAAAGGTGGACCCAGCGCAGTCTGACTACATCCATGTGGGCCGTATGGACACCAACACTGGACGTGTTAGGTTTATAGGGAGCCGATCGACTAGACCGTTGGGCTGGATCTTATACTAAGGTCACTTCGTGTTATTGGGCCAAAGTTTGGGCTAAGGGATCAAGATCTGTTTTGTGGGTTTGCTAGTACACTGTGGTGCAAAGTTTAATCTCATCTATGTGATGTCACCTTTATCTATTGCCAGTATGTTCATCTCAGTTTCCATCATGCTGTTAACTTTATTAGTTTATAGATTGACCGTAGTAGGGCTTACCAGTCTTTTTGACTGACCTGTTTTCTTTCGCTTCTTTTCTTCCGTTTCCCCCCCCCCACAGGTTCTCAGGGAGGGGCTACATCTGCTTAGTGGATCTTTGGCTTGCTTGTTGGATAGCTCATGTATGGATCTGAGCTAGCTGTGGCTTATCTTTTATTTCTGGGGATTAGTACTGATGTTTTACCATGTATTTTGTTATCACGTATCTAGACTTATGTTGTATTTTGGATCATGACATTTTGATATTATGTACTTGACTATGTTGGTTTTCTGAGATGATGATGATGGGTTTTTATCTGCTACCGCTGCTTTACTTATATTTATTTTCATATATTCTGTCTTGCGATATCTCTGTACATGTTTACCCTCACAATAACGCCCCTCCAAAGCTAGTACATTCTAAGGAGTGATCCTAGTGGAGGCGGGGTGTTACATTTAAAATCTCATTTATAAATTCCTTTATAATTTGCTAAATTCAAGTCCCATTTCAAATATTGGTTTCAAAACCGATTTCCACTTTTTCATATAAATTCAAATTTGAATTTATATTTCAGTTTATCCAATGATAAATAATTCACTTAATTTATACTCTCGTTTAAAAATAAATTCTTGTTTTCTAACATATTTTTAATTTCAACTCTATTCGAAATTATATTTCTATTTTTGGAGATAAATTTCTTTTTTTAAAATCTCAAAATTCCTTTTTATATATTCGAAAATATTTTATGGTATTTAAATACCAAAATTCTAGGGCCAGGGTAATTCAACATAGCATAATCAATCACAATATATGTCACAGTAAATAACAAACAATAATATAAATGTTGAGGGATCCAACCGGATCCGTCCAACCTATTTCCATGCATCCACAGATGTTAATCAACATTTATTTCACATAAATATGAAATATCATAGTAAACAGAACTAATAATTGATCGATGATATAACTATACCAACCATTTCAACCAATTTTATCAACCATTCATCCAAACAAACATCACACAGTATAAAATTACTATAAATAAACTAAAAACTCGGTTATATAAAAGTATAAACTCGGTTACAATCAAACAAGTGTTTGATGTTATCATGAAACTCCAGTAGCCTTATTCTCAACAATGCTAGTTCTATAACGTAGATCTCCTTGCCATGATTCCAATAGAGTCGGTCGTATTTTTTTGTTCATGTATGCATGAGGTATTTACTTTGCAATCTTCTAATTGAATTAAATATCATTAGCTTAATAAAATTTAATTAAATTAAAAAGCTTTAATTACTTTTAAATTAAGCAAGCCCGCAACTTTACATCTTCTTTCCGGCCGTTCGACACAACTCCAATGCATTACCTACATAGCTGTATCGGTTGATTTGCTAAAGCAATGAAGGACATGAGCAATGACTTTTATAGATCCCTCAATCCATGCTTAACTAATGGCCATTCCTGTATATATCATTTATGCATCTCTCAGTCCATGGCATTTCTTTTTATTTCCAATACTCCCAACCCTGACTCCCGTGCCAGTATCATATAGAAACAGACAGTACGTGAGATACCGAGTAAGTTTCCTTCCTTCTTCTTTTTTCCTTATATACAAACTAGTATTGCTGTTAACTAGTGAACCCTTAACTTCTTTTTCAAAGGTTCTTCCTCTTCTTACTTGTAACTCTCGGCTCCAACTCCCTTTGCATAACACAGTAACATGTTTCTCCTCGGACACATCAATACAATATTTATAAACGAAATGATAAATACTTATAACTTCCAAAATCCTGAGAAGTTCGGAGCCCATTCACTATTCATAGGTCATGTCAAATGGCGGCTCTTCCTACTTCAATATGCACCACACTTCACCATGAACTCACAACAATACATCCAAAACAAAATTCCATCGCCATGAACTCACAATAGTACATCCATAAAAAAATTCCATCGCCACTTCCCTGACGTGAAATCCTTCTTCTTGGATATTATATTTGGTTCCAGTATACCAAACTCAACACCATGAAACTTCGAATCTCTCTTCACTTCAGTCACCATACAACAAACCTGCCTCCATTATTCATCCCGCAACACCTACCAGACCCTCCACAGAACAAAATTCCAACCATTCCTGAAGCCTAACAGTAACCCACATCTCATGAAAACCCAAAACCAACAAGTTCAGCGTTCCTTTATACCCGAGCCGACCTCTTCCTTACCCCTACACGCTGTTTGACACCCTTCTCCTCTATCCCGAGTCTCCCGGCACTGTGCCTCCTTACTTACTTATTTCCGTGACAATCACCTCGCATCTCGCTTAGCACATTCGCCCTCCTCTGACATCGCGAGGACGATGGTAACCCGAACCCTAATTCGATGTTGTCCCAAATATCATAGCACGGAAAATCCCAGTCGAACTGGATGAAGTTGGTATGATGTATAAGCTTAGCCCCATATGAGTGTAATGGATGTGAAATCGCAAATTTTGATTTTTGATTGAATAAAGGCTTATAATTTAGAAGAAGTGCTTTTACTGGAAGCTTTTGATTTGTTGCGGTTTTTAGTTTCTCATGTTTTGGTTTGGATATGAGAAACAAGAAATGACCGGGAGAGGAATAGTGCTTAAAAAGGGAAGTTACCTTGGTTTACACGGAACTGAGATGGTTGATGCTTACGCAATTTGAATGGATTGGCAGGCAGTAAATTGGCAATCACGGTTTTGGAAACGTGGAGAGCACGGTTCTAATATATATAAAAAATGAAAACTTGGATAGCATTCTTTTGAAAGCTTACAGGGTACGGTAGAAATTTTATTTTAGTTTTTATTTTAAATCTATTGTTGTTAACACTGACCGTACTTTTATACATACAAACCCCAATTGCGATAAAAATTATGATCCTACAATAATTAAATATTCTGAACATAATGGAACTAGTTTCGTCGAACTCTGGTCCGTTTGTAAAAAAAAATGCTATTTTAAGGACTTAAATATATCGATTAAAAATATTTATTCTAAAATAATTCAATTAAATAATAATAAGCTATTATTATTATCGTAAATTAAATAATAATAAACTATTATTATCGTACAAATTTGACTAGAACATCATATAGTTCAAAATAAACATATTTAAATTTATTACCCGATATTTCAGATTAAAATGATGTTCAGATTATTTAAAACTAATTTATTTATATAATAAATCATATAATATATAAATGATTGCATAGTGACTATTTGAAAATTTGATTTGGACATAATTCATAATCCATAAGACGAAATCTCGATTTTTCACTTCTATTAGAAAAATAGAATCAAACAGATCTGAACGTTTCTTGTTTCAAAGAAATCCGACTTATATTGGATTCTGTATATTCAATTGAAGTTTAATTCGTAAATTACGAACTACCGCGACTATTTCGAGCTTGTTTTAAATAAAATTTAATACATTAACCGTTCATTTAATAATTAAATTCGTTATTATAATTGATTATATTATTCCATTTGAACATTTAATACAATTTAAATGTTCTGAATTTAATGTCCAAAAGTTTGGGTCGTTACAAGAATAGTCCTCTCCTTTATTTGATTGATACTAAGAGGCAAACCAAGATATTAGACTGATAACTTTCCTTCTTTAAACTTCAGGAGATTTAATTGGAGAAGCACTTACCCTATCAGCTTTAGCAAAATCAAGCATATCATCTGCATAAAGTAGATGAGTAATGTATGGTTTGTTTCAGCTGATAAGTTTGATGTTACCTTTTAGTATTTCAAACTCCATTTGTATTGAGAAGTACTCTATAACAATAGAGAATAGGTTGGGAGATAGAGGATCTCCTTGCCTTATAACTCTATTGCTATGTATAAATCCTTTGGGAGAGCCATTAACCATCATTGAAAAGGTAACATTATTAATGCATTTTTTAATAAAATCACAGAATATGCTATTGAACCCCATTTGTCTCATGACAAAAATAATAAAATTCGTACTAATATTATGAAAGGCTTTTTGAAGATCAACTTTAATGCACATAATATTTTTATTCTTCTTATAAATATCCCTAATAAGCTCATGATCAAGTAAAGTATTTTCAGAAATAAGCCTACCAGGGATGAAGGCACTCTGATTTTCAGATATGAGAAATTTCAAAAAACTTTTAGCTTTGTTACATAAAATAAAGGAAATAATTTTGTAAACAAGATTACAGTAGGCAATAGGCCTATAATCCTCCAAACTAACATGAGCATCCACTTTTGGCGCTAAAGTAATAAATGTATGATTAGAAATTTTTTAAAATCTTACCAAAACTGAAAAATTCTTTATCTGAGGGGTTTTAATCTCAAACCAGTGAGTTTTATAAAACTTAGCACCAAACCATCAGGACCAGGGCTTTTATCATTCTTAGCATTAAATATGATATTTTTAATCTCCTCCTCTCTAACAGGAGCAAGTAATAAATCCTCACTATTATTATTAACAATATATTTAAATATAATATTAGGAAAATTACTAGTAACATCCTCAGAGTTATATAAAGTGTTAAAATAATTAATTGCCTTCTCTTCTAGAAGATAGGCCTCTTTAATTATTTTACCATCTATATCTAGCAATTTCCAAATGTCATTTCTATTTTTTCTACTAGACATTCTAGCATAAAAGAATTTACTAGCTTCATCTCCTGCTGTTAACCAGTCAATCTTGGCTTTCTACTTAATATTAATTGAATGAATATGCAAAGATTTGACAAGTTTGGCTTGTGCATCAAAAAATAGGAAGCCTTATTACTGTCTAAGATATTATTATCTAGATCATTCTGAAGTCTTTCACATTCATCCCAATTAAATCTTAAGTCAGCCTTATTTCTGGAGCAATTCCAATTCTTAAGATTACCTTTAATAATTTGCAAAGATTTGTTAAATTTATATTGGGCAGTTCCAAAAAGGTTACTATTAAGACTGTTAGAGACAATCTCCTTATAACCCTCTTCATATATCCAACCATTTACAAATCCGAAAGGAGACTTTTAACCCCTTATCATTATTATTAAAGGTGACCTATATAGGAGTGTGGTCACTGGAATTTTGTGGTAATGTACAACGACAAACTTTAGAAAAGGTGTTAATAAAATTCTGGTTTAATAAAACCTATCTCATTAGCACTGGATATTCCTAAATTCGCCTGATTTCCAGGTGAATTTATTTTCACTAATTAGGGGCTCTATTAAACTAGACTATATAATGAAGATAGCAATTTTCTTAAGTTTGTTGAATGGTATTGGATTACCACCTTTTTTTTCAAACCCATGAAACACAGTATTGAAATCCCCAATAATTATCCAAGGATAGTTAATATTAATACTAAATTGTTAAATACATTTCCATAATTTATGCCTTTTTGTCTCCATATTAGTGGCATAAATAAAGTGATTTTTAAAGTAAAAACACCTTTATTTTTAAAACTATAGTGTATGTACTGAAAATCTATATAAAACTGTCTAAAGACCAAACATTTGGATTATAGAGAACCGGTATTCTGCCATTTCCCCCCGTTTGATTGTCATTAATCATATGCCAGTTAGATAAACTTCTATTATTAAAGCTAGAAATATTGATATCATTAAGATTGTGTTCAAGCAATCCAATAATACTAGGCTTGTACTTGCTTAAAAAATTAAGCAAATCTAATTTCCTACCAGGAGAATCAAGACCTCTAATATTCTAGGCAATAATATCCATATAATATATTATAAAAAATTATAAAATAAGGATACATTGCAAGCTACAGTGGATCACTGTACTTGCTGCTATCCCCCTTCACATCTGGCTGTTTACCACTTTTTTTGAAATTAGTTTAGTTTGTAGCTTTCAGCTGCTTTTCCTGGTTAGAATTTTTCTCTATGTATTTTTTTCCTGAAGTCGTGGTCCTTTATATCCTCAACTTCTTCAATTGCACCTATGTTAGATAGACTCTTGGTTTCGGTTTTCTTCTTTTTGTGAATTGCAGGTTTAGGTGTGCGTTAGAAGAAGCCATGGTTTTATTTACTGTATTTTGGATATCCTCTTCAGAAATTGTGTGTTTGGAGGGAGCAAATCCTTTAAATAGCAGACCAGAATCAGTGTAGATTGCGTTAGCCGCAAGAAGAGTGGAACATTGCTCAATCTCTTTTATATTTGAACAAAAAATTCCAAAATTTGTAAATAATCTTGGGTCCTTTATATGGGATGAGGATCTAATGACCTGAATTCTAATTTCCCCATCTGCATTTGTTTCTGAATTGCATTTTGTGATGTTATGCTCTGTCATATCTGTGCGTACTAACTTAATAGTATTCACAATTTTGTTTGGAGCAAAATCAGATTGCAATTTTCCAGTTGTCTTTGCAGATTCTTGAGAATTATCAGTAGCGATGTTCGGTTTAGGATTACTCATTTTTGAAGCTATCAAAGGGTCAATGTTCATATTATCTTCCTCAATAAATGAGGAAAGACATGCAGAATTTGAGATTTTAGACACTTCCTTATTTGAGTTGATACCATTAATATCGCCCTCTTTATTACCAAGGTTTATAAATTCATTATATTTTTCTATTGCATCTTTGTTGCTATCGCAATTTGTAATAGAATGTCCAAAACAGTTACAAACCTTGCATCTATTAGGTATCAACTGATATGTGATCGGTTCATAGATTATTTCTCCATCATGCATATAGATTGTAACTTCATTTGGTAGATGTGCATCTGCACTTATTTCCACTAATATTTTAGCATAACTCATTCGAGTTTTTTTCGCAGTTTGTTCATCTAATTTTAGTGGAATTCCCACAATGCTAGCAATAACACTAAATGCTTCTTTATCCCATAACCTTAGGCTTAATTATGGAAGCCTTATCCAGATTGGCATCGTACTTAGTAAATCTTGGTGAAGAACCGATTTCTTGCTCCACTTTTCAAGGATGATGAGTTTCCATTTATGAATAGGGACCCCCTCTTAAAACCTTTTCACAATCTTCAATATTAGTAAATCGGATAATGAATAACTCGTTTTCTCATGTGAATATCTCAAAGGATCCACTTGGGTTCCATGTTCTAGCTACAAAAGCTCTAAAGTGGTGATACGATGGTCGTTTACCAAATACATAAGCAACAACAAAGAATCCCCATTTAAATTCGGTTCTATTGCTAATTTCCTCATTAACAATAACAATATTCTCTCACCAATAGTAGAAGTCAGAGGAATGTATGTCAGATCTAGATCTGTGTCTTGTCCTCCTTTCTTTACTAAATCAGGCCATGTAGGAGTTGCCCTTTCAATTGGAACATTAATTCTTGTTGATTTCCCATTATCTTGAACATTATCATTAGGTTTCTAGGCCTGAAAATGACTCTCGTTAGACGCCAGAAATGGTTTCTTGAAAAACTCTAGATGGGTATTCATGCGTTTTACCTACTCCCTTTCTAAACTAATTCGACTTATTCAGATTTGGATCTGATCTTTCATTGCTCTTGTGACTTTTCCCGTAATAAATCCTTCCTCATATGCAAGGAAGACAGAGGCTGGATGAGGCGATCTCTAATTGGGATTAATAATAGAGGGAGAGATAGATGGGGGAGGAGAAGAATAACTCCCATTTAGATTGGATTGCCATCAAAAATGGGATTGAGAGAGGACTTGAAGGCAGCCATGGATGTTGAGAGAGCTTTCGAAAATTAAGCCATGATAGGAATAACGGGCCAGTAGATTTAAAATATTACATATCAAAAAACATATAGAAGATCAATCATGTCGCCTTTTATGCCACATAGATGTTGGTGTGATTTTTTTTTCATATAGCTCCTCCACTGTTATTTTTGGTTGTTCAAATGATATTGGACCATCATGTGAGCTCACCAGTCTTTTCCCTATCTTTTTAACTCTGATTTCATTAACCCACTTCCTTACCTCATCATCATAAACTTTGGCTCTCAAAGTGCCGAAAAAATATACATTGTATGAAAGTTGTCTATTTTTGTAAATACTTTTAACAAGTTGATGTGTAACGACCCGGAAAATCTGAACCAATTTAAAAATTTTAAATTGGCTATTTTAGTGGATTTTAAATATTTAAAATAAATATTTTAAATAATAATGATGAAAAGTAAGTTTGAATCGAAGTTGAAAATAAATATAATTACTTTGAATTATAAACAAGGCCTGAAATGGCGCGGTAGTTTCAAAATTTGAATTCAAACTTCAACTGACTGTACCGGGTGCAAAACAAAACGGATTTGAGTGAAACCAAAAATATTTAAATCTGTTAGTGAATATCTTTCTAACGAATCTGAAAAATTGAAGTTTCATAGCGGGAAGCAAAAGTTATGGCCAAATGAATTTTCAGAAAGGTCGCTATGGAATTTATATAGCCCGTGAATATGGCCATTTTGCAAACGACATCGGAATTCGCCGAAACTACTTTTGTTGGATCCGGGATGTAAAATTATTGCTAGTTTTCAAATTTCATAATTTCTGAAGCTAGTATGTGAGTGTGGCAAAGGAAAATGTGTTTTGGTCAATTACAGTTAAATTGGATCGACCAGAAAGCGGCCATTTTTCAAACGGTCTCAGAATTCGACGAAACTAGTTTTGTTGGGACCGTATCGTCAAAATATAGCTAGATTTATTTTTCAGGAATTTTTAGAATCAGTATGTGACCCCGGCAAATTGAAATGTACGTTCAAATTAAATATTGAATGTTTTATATTTTAATTTGAAGGAAAATTGAATGAAACGGTTGAATGGGCCTGCGAAACATATCCCATTGTGTTCGGAATGGGGGTATTTAGCTAGGGACGATAGTTGTTGGGTTTGAATTGGGGTTCGTATTGATGAAGGGGTATTAATGGAAATTATAAGAAAAAAAATATTACCCAATAGGAAACCCGCGTTGACCAGAGGATACCGCTCAAACCCTCATCCTCTTCAAAAGCGAATGGAGGAAAAAGCAAATTCCTTCTCCCCTCGTTTCCATTCGATTCTCTCAACAAAATTCGTTGCTTCTTTGGGGAAATCTGCAGAGATTTATTCAATCTACAAATCCATACTGGTTTGGTAATTTATCATCTAGCGTAGGGGGAGATTCGAGTCCCCAAAATCCGAGGCTTTGGACCGCCGTCGAGCTCTCTATAGGGCATCGAACTAGCCACCAGTGGTGGCGCTGGAAAGCCCCTTCCACCCCCTACTCGTCGTGTAACCTGATCGAGACCACGTGCATCGGATTTGAAGTTATTGCAAACCTAGTTTTGAACATTCAAAGGAAGGTACGGCTGTTAAATTATATAAACTATATTATAGCAGTTTAAAGCGCTACGGTTTTTAATTTCACTGTAAAAATCATATCTTTTTCGTTTCTTGACAAAATTCAGTGAAACAAGAGACAGTGGATTCGTGTGGATGTCTTCTACATTCTAGAAGAGACCGCATATTTTTCTGAGCCTTCTGCTATTTTTGGTGGAGTGGAACCCAATGTGAGATTTCTAATTTATAAACGATATGGAAAACGACGATGTATAAGTTATATATTCGATGTATGAGTTATATAAGCGTTGTACACCTCTTGTATAAGCGTTGTATAAGTTGTACGTTCGATGTATAAGTTATATATGCATTGTAAAAATTATATATATGTGTTGAATAGAAGTGAAATGCTTATATATAAATATAAATATATATATTTATATTTATATATATACGCCCCTCGTCCACAAACCATGGACGATATTTATGGATTGTGATTGGTGTGAAAATTGGTTGATAGCGAATGGTTGATTATGATTGTTTGTGGTTGAAATTGATTGATTGTGGTTGAAAGATACCCGTTTGTGGTTGAAAATCATTTGGTTGAAACCACATAGGATTAGTTTGTGGAAATGAAAAAAATATACATGTCGCCTGCGTGCGAACTAGATGCATGATTCCCCATTGTCAAAAGATGCGAGGCTTTAAGGTAGAGCGAGGAGCCGTACTAGGGACGACCCCGGTTTTAACTACCCTGCCGTTATGCTGCCGAAATTTTGAATAATATTCATGTGTTAGAATTATTTTCATGTGTTAAAACTATATTCGTGTGTTGCAAGAAATTCATTCGTTGAATAGAAATTCATGTGTTGAATGGTATTCGTGTTTTAAAATAAATTGTTTTATAATAAAAATCACATTTTTATCATCTATATGAACTATATAAAATAGTCGTGTTTTGAAATAAATTGTTTTGCAATAAAATTCACATTTTTACTATATATTTACAAACTATAGGAAACCTTCATGTGTTGAATAGAAATTCATTAGTTGAATAGAAATTCATGTGTTGAATGGTATTCGTGTTTTAAAATAAATTGTTTTATAATAAAAATCATATTTTTATCATCTATATGAACTATATAAAATAGTCGTGTTTTGAAATAAATTGTTTTGCAATAAAATTCACATTTTTACTGTATATATACAAACTATAGGAAACCTTCATGTGTTGAATAGAAATTCATTCGTTGAATAGAAATTCATGTGTTAAATGGTATTCGTGTTTTAAAAATAAATTGTTTTATAATAAAAATCATATTTTTATCATCTATATGAACTATATAAAATACTCGTGTTTTGAAACAAATCGTTTTACAATAAAAATCACATTTTTACAAAAAACATGAATTGTTAAAAATAACGAAGTGTTGAAATAATAGTCGGTTGGATAAAAATATCATTTTTATCAAATGTATTAATTGAATATAGCTTTGAAATCGAAGAATCGATATATATATATATAAATAGAATTGAAATATATCGAATAACGAAGCTGCAGTTCGTGTTTTGAAACCGTGATTTCAAACGATTCGTGCGGGAGATCCGACCATCGGATTTTCCCGAAACCAAAACCGTCGGGTTCGTTTTGGAAATATCTTTCCAACGGCACCAACTTTGTAAAGATCCAACGGTTGGATTGTCTGGAATGTTTAATTCAAATCTGAAGAAAAATAGTGCCAGAATCGATTATATATATATATATAAATATAATTTAATTAAATCGAATAACAACGCTGCAATTCGTATTTTGAAATCTAAACTTCAAACGATTATACCGGGAGATCCAACCGTCGGATTTTCCCGAAACTGGAACCGTTGGATTCGTTTTGAAAAGATCTTTCTAATGACATAAATTTTGTGAAGATCCAACGGTTAGATTTTCAGATATGTGTAAATCAAATCCGAAGGAAAACAGCGCCACGGCTGTGTTATGGCCCGAAGCGTCGTTTGAATAAATTGGCTATTTTAAAATAAACAAAAATAACGATAAATCGTTATAAAATATTATAAACGATATGGATGTGAAATTTTGAAACTAACTGAAGGTTGGTTAAGTCGAATGGTTTCCTGGATTTTGATCTGATGTTGGTTTCGGCCTTCGGGGTTAATATTTGGGAAATCGTTCTCTTATTGATTTACGGTTAGTGACAAATGAATTGAAATGATGCGTATGTTGTGTTTGTGTAGCACTTGTTTATTATATATGCGAGTTGCTCAGAAATGTCGGGTTTATCCCATTCTGAATAACCGAATCGACGATAAGAAATCGAAGATGAAGACGGTGGTCGAAGACCGGAAATCTTCACCTCGTTTGGATGGTAACTGATGTCCTGATTGGGAGGCATCCCGAAATATGGATAATGAGTGGTGATCGTCCAGGCGTATGTGGAAATCGATGGGTTTGCGAGGTATATAGTGCCTCCGGTTTCGTTCAGACCCAGAACGGACTTGCAAATGGAATGTGTGTCTGACATTGGAATTCATTCTGTGTGATTGATAGCCATCAGTTGCATGGCGTGAATTGCCTGTGTGGCATGCTAAGATGTAGTGATCGAGGCTTCTGTTGAAAAGCAAAGTCTTGTGGTTGATGATCAAAGCACCGCCTGTGTGGCGTAGCTTTGTATATAACGTGAATTCGCGAGCCTCACACCCCGATATGAACCAGAAACGGGAGAGTACATCAGGGAGGGCATGTGTTTCCTTCTAGCTAGAGGTGGTGTCAGTGCTTAAACTGGCTGATATTTATATTATTTTCACCTATGTGGTTGTTGTTGTTGCGAGGCGCCTTGGTGATATCGGTCGATCTGTAACACCCCGTATTTTGGGTTAATGCTAAAATTCACTAATTACAGGATAAATAATCTCAGATGTGAGAATTGGGGGAAACGGGCTGCGTCATTGTGTTCGTCTCGGAAAAATACGCAAAATAGAGTCCGAGTTTTCGAAAATCGGAGTCCGTATGGCCCAGTTATGGCCCGATGAAGTTTGCAGAAAATTTGAAAACTAAAAACAGATTTAAAATTCAAATCTCAGATTATAAAATGGAGCAAGTGGGGTCAGGCGGGAAAAATCCCGCCCTACCCATGTCGATAGGGCTGTCGACAGGCCTGTCGACAGGGGGTGTCGACTTGCCTGTCGACTTGCCTGTCGACAGGGTCGCGGCGTCCAGTGAACCTGGGTGCACCAGGTTGCACCAGGTTGGGTTCTAGGCTGGCTTGGAGGGCTGGTTCTAGAGAGTTCCGAAATCTAAGGGTCCTAATCCAATCTAGGGTTAATCTAAGGGTCTAAAATGCAACCTAATCCTATAAATCAGACCCTAACCCTATCCTAATTCATACATAATTAGATCTTGTAACTAAACTATGGCAAAATGGAACTTGATCATGGCCACCACAAATCAATGAAGAGGAAAGCAAGCTAATCAACCTCTCAAATCAACCTCTAATCCATTCTAAGCATCTTAATCTTCTTCATTTGGAGTGCAAATTGCTAGTTGTGAGTTTCTATCACTTTAACATCAATTGTTAAAGCAAGTAGATTAGGTGTAATGAGACTTATGGTCTTGAATGCGGATTAGTGAGTTTGAATCATTTGTAATGATATGTTACTCTATGTTTTCCTATGTTTATGCATATTTGATAAGTGGATTTATGCATGATTTATAAGTTGGTTTATGCATATTTGATAAGTGGATTTATGCATGATTAATAAGTTGGTTTATGCATGTTTAACAAGTGGGTTTATGCATGTTGAGTATGTAAGTTTATGCAAGTTTAGTATGATATATGTTATGTTTACATGATGCTAAATATGCAAGTTGTGGGCTATGTGATCATATGCATGTTATGCAAGTTCATGATGATATGCTATGCAAGTTACATGTATGTTAATATGCAAGATATGCTATGCAAGTTACATGTATGTTAATATGCAAGATATGCTATGCAAGTTACATGTATGTTAATATGCAAGATATGCTATGCAAGTTACATGTTTGTTAATATGCAAGTTCATGATGACACATTATGCAAGTTTGTGAGTTAATATGCAAGTATGTGAATGCTTATGCAAGAATGTGAATGCTTATGCAAGTTATGTGTATGCTTAAATGCATGATTAACATGTTATGCAAGTTGTGTGAATGCTTATATGCAAGTTCAACATGTTATGCAAGTTGTGTGAATGCTTATATGCAAGTTCAACATGTTATGCAAGATATGTGTATGATAATATGCAAGTTCATATGCAACATGTTATGCAAGTCATGTGTATGATAATATGCAAGTTTGGGGTTAAATGTAGTTGGGTTAATATATGCTCATATATGCAAGTTGACATCCTCTTAACCCATGACAAAGTTTATGCTAATATTTGGTTTAACCCATGATGTTTGAGATGGATCTTCCCTTTTATTATGTCGTGAAATGAGAACGATTTGCGTGGGGAACGATGGGGTTAATAAATATGTTAATAAAAGTATGATTGGGTATGATTAAGCATACCATAAAAATAAATTAACATAAGTGGGAATTTACCTATTGAGTTAGGTCTACCCCATGGGAATTTACCTATTGAGTTAGGTCTACCCATGTTATGAGAAACTTGATATTAATTAGGGACAATTAATATGGGGGTGATTAATTAGATGTAATTAATCGACTAAGACACGAGGTTGGACTCATTTGTAGTGTAAAACTGCCCGGACCCAACCGGCTTAACCAGTTGCTACAAATGTTAGCCCAATGTGAGAGGTCTTAGGCACAAACTAAATACGTGATTAATGTAAAGACACGAGGTTAGACTCGGTTATGACATAAGGCTGCCCGGACCCAACCGGCTTAACCAGCAGTCATAAAAGATAGTCTAATGTGAGAGGTCTTTATGAGGATCACGGTCTTAATTAACTAAGAAACACTTAACCAAATTAGCATGTAGTGGGACATGAGGGTTAAGTGGGTGCCTTGGGTGGCATGTGGAATCTAGTGGGTTGCCTTGGGTGGCAATAGAAAAATACGATTAGAATACTTAACCAAAGTGGAACATGTAATTAAACATGATTAAAGGGTTAAGTAAGTGCCATGGGTGGCATGTGAAAATACGATTAGAATACTTAACCAAAGTGGGACATGTAAGTAAACATGATTAAAGGGTTAAGTAAGTGCCTTAGGTGGCATGTAGAAATCTAGTGGGTGCCTTAAGGGGCAATTGAAAGATGATTAGATGACTTAACCAAAACTTAACATGTAAGTGGGCATGATTATAAAGAGGGGTTAAGTGGGATGCACTAGATAAAATTGCAAGCTTAGGTGGTAGCTTGTGGGGGCCCATTTCAACCAATATCCCAAACGTATCTTTGTGGGCTCGACTCAAGTCGAGTGACGGGACACGCATATTGGGCTTGACTATAAGAGGCCAAACCGGGTTAGCGGTGGCAACGCGGGACCAACGGGTTTCATATGCGTGTGTGGACCCGGGCTGGTTGGTAAGTCGTTGTTGCATCGTGTAGATATAAAGCCGTGCACCGTTGATATTATCAGGTGGCCACGTTGGGGAATGATACACCCCAATTGTGGGACCAGCACGGGTATCTACGGTAGGGAGCCGATCGACGGGGAGTAGTGGGTACACCTAGTGGAGATAGGGGCAGACGGCACCTATGTAGTGGGCTAGGAGTACACGAAACTACTAAATTACTAAGTACACTTAGTGGGATCAACCTTTAAGTAGGAATTAATCTTGGTAGGTAGAACCGGTGTGGTGCAGTGTAGGAATTATCCTTGGGTGGATAGGTCTGGGGCGGTGTGATTTAGTAATTATCCTTGGGTGGATAAATGCGTCTTTACGGTTATCTTAGTTTATCCTAAGTTTGCCAAGCTGCTTAGTGTAGCCATTCATCCCCAGGCGTTACCGTATATCAACTTATGTCTTCTCTGGTTACTTTAACGATTGTATTGTTAGGGTTATAGAACTCACTCAGACTTATGTCTGACCCCGTTGTTTTTATCTTTTTTCCCCAAACCCAGGTTATCAGAGTGGGCTTAGTGCTAGTGGGCTTTGATCAGATTGCTGTATCTATCCTTTGGAGCTTGGACCGTTGAAGTAAAGCTCAGTTCATCTTTCCTTTTATGGCTATTGTTTACATAGTGGGATTATGTACTTATTTTTATCAAGATGGATATTTTGTACTTGACTCTTGTATGGTTTTGGGATGTAACCAAACATGTTTTACTTTCCGCTGCAATGAAATGATGATTTAAATTTTCAAGTACTACTTATATCTGTCTTGTTGTAATTTTACTGTTCTATATTCACTTAAAATACTTCACCGAAACTAAGGCATTCCCCTCTTATGAGTGACCTTAGCGGACGTGGGGTGTTACACGTGGTATCAGAGCTTAAGGTTACCAGAACAGATAAAAATTTTAGAAAAACTATTTTCTAAGAATATTTTTGAAAGGAGTATTTTCAAAAACATGTCTTTTAAGAGAAAAGTTTTTGAAAGAAAAGCATAATCCCCAATAGCCATATCTATATCTTTCGAATTCTCCGTTTTGAATCTCTTCCTCTCTCTCATTTTGAGTTTCCCCTCCGCGTATAGACGATCTTTCTAAGATAGATAAGAATGGAAAACCACTTCAAGGGACTTAGACATTAGTTGGATTAGAAGTAGGTTCAAGAAAGAGGAGGACTTGTAGTTACCTATTGGATGGACAATGGGAGGAAGGCTTGAATAGTTGTTTGGTTAATGAAGGATGAAACCTCATTGGTGGGAGGTTGCGAGTGGAGAATGGGAAAAAGAAGGCGAGTAGTTATCCTTTAGGAGGAATAGGACATTTTATTAGGATTATCCAAAGGGGCAAGGGCAAGGTTCGGAATCTCCTGGAGGGTGGTTGTATTCCCTCACGGCTAGTGTACCAGATGGGGATAGGACCGTTAAGTTTGAAATTTGGGATTTCTATATTATCTGATTCGAACTTTATTTGATTCTGACGCATCGAGTTCGTTTATCTCATCATTGTTAGTTGAGTCACTGCACTTAGACACCAGTGGTAGATGATCCCTTAGTAGTTTCAAACCCAATTGGGGCTCCATGATGTGTTTGGGTTTGAAAGTTGCTATACTTAGCGTTGAGTTTAGTTGTGATGCTTGTTGGGCTTCACGGGCTATGGGTTAGTTGTGAGCATGGACTGGTTATCCAGTAGGGGTGCCGTTCTTGGTTTTGAAGAGAGAGTTGTTAGGCTTATGACCCGCTTGGGTAACACTCTCGAGATCTCTTGTAATCCCATAAAATCTGTTATGCTAAGTTATCTAGAATCGCTTGACACATCGGTCGAGAGTTTGCGATCTGTTAGAGTGGTCCGGGAATACTCGGATGTGTTTGAGAAGGTGAAGGGCTTACCTCCGGAGCGGGAGATTGACTTCCGAATATATCTGGTAAACAATGCTAAACCAGTAACTTGGCCAGTGTGCCACAAAGCTCCTCGTGAGAAGAGGGAACTCCATAAGTAAGTAGGCGATTTGCTTAAGAAGGGGTTCATAAGACGAAGTATATCGGAGTGGGGTGCTCCAATAGTTTTTGCCACGAAGGCGGGTGGGTCCCTCAGACTTTGTGTAGGCTAGAGAGAACTAAATAAACTCACAAAGAAGAATAGACACCCATTGCCGAGGATTGATGATCTCTTTGATCAAGTTAGTTGGCGCCTCAGTATTTTTGCAGTTGGACTTAGCCACGGGGTTTCGTCAGTTGAGAGTGGCTGAGGATAGTATGGAGAAGACTGTCGTTAGGACTCCGGATGGTTTTTATGAGTGGCTGGTAATGCTATTTGGTTTGACGAACACCCCGCATACTTTGTTGATTTGATGAGAAGGGTGTTCAGGGAGTACCTAAATAAGTTTGTAATGGTCTTTGTAATGACACCTTGTTTTTTCTAGGAGCGAAATAAGTTTTCGTATGTGCTCAATAGGGTGAGCGAAGCCAGTTATGGGATAAACGGTGGTTTTGGAGCAAGACTGGCAAGGACATCCAAAGTTGGTCAAAGGCTTAATTATTTAGCCATTTTTACTAGTATCATCTCACGTAGGTCGCCTGAACTCGAAGGAGATATCCCTTGGGTGTTTGTCTGATATTGGTTTAGGCCTTTGGGGCTTGCATTTGGGGGATGTCGAATTCGACTAGGGTGGTCTGCGTGAGAGATGGACGGTTGTGATGATTTTGGATGGGATTTTTTTTTTTTAGCATCTTATGAGTTTGAGATAGCGTATACCCCGAGCAAGGGAAACATGGTAACAGACGCCTTAAGAAGAAAAAAGGTTGTCCTTGAGTTTATTGATCGTTAAACAACGGAGCTTAGGGTTTATTTCTATGTTTGACTTTAGACCTTCCATTAACTTTGTACCCGGTTTGCTAGCCTCCTTGGAGGTTAGGCCTACTCTTTTGGGGCGTATTGGCGGAGCACAGCGAGACGACCCACAGTTGGATGAGTTAGTAGAGAAGCTCACGAGGAGGGGGTTGTCCAGCCATTTGAGTAGGTACACCCTAGATGGTAAGGGGTGGTTGGGTAGAGACGGTAGACTTTGTGTACCGCAAGACAGGGGTTTGAGGAAGGCTATACTTGATGATACACATCGGTCGAAGATGACCATTCATCCCGGTAGGGGCAAGGTGTACCAAGACATGAAGCGAGTTTTCTTTTGGGCCAATATGAAGAAAGACGCGGCCAAGTATGTCGCTAGATGCTTGGTGTGCTAACAAGTGAAAGCGGAACAGAAGAAGCCCAGAGGGTTGCTACACCCGTTGGAAGTTCCATAATGGGAGGTGGGATAGTGTCTCGATGGATTACCGAAATCAAGGAAGGGTAATACAGGGATTGGGCTTATGGTAGATAGACTTACTAAGAGTGCCCATTTTATACCCGTGAAGAGTAAGAGGACTGCTGTATAACTAGCTTCAGTTTACATTTGAGAGATTGACAAATTACATGGTGTACCTTCCAGTATAGTGAGCGATCGAGATCCTATCTTCACTAGCGAGTTTTGGAAGAGTTTGCAAGAGGCGGTAGGGACTCAGTTATGTTAGAATACCGCATATCATCCTCAGACGGACGGTCAGACCGAGATGGTGAATCGTATTTTGGAAGACCTTGTGAGGCTATGTATCTTGGATTTTGGAGGTACATAGGAAGAGCATCTTCCATTGGTGAAGTCCGCATATAATAACAGCTTTCAGTCTAGTATTGGCATGGCTCCTTTCGAAGCTCTTTATGGAAGGCCTTGTCGATCACCTACATGTTGGTGGGAATCTACGGATAAGATCTTGGTTGGGCCGATATGGTTAGAGAGACTTCGGGAAAAGACTGATTTGATTCGAAGAAGGATGAAAGCGGCGCAAGATAAACAGACAGAAATCTTATGCGGACAAGAGGAAAGCAGAGCTTAAGTTCGATGTTGGGGACATGGTTTTATCAAGGTATCTCCGTTATGGAATATGGTTCGCTTTGGATCTGTTGGAAAGCTAGCACCAAGAGTTGTTGGGCCGTTTCCTATTAAGGAAAGGGTTGGACAGAGGGCATATGGAGTGGAGTTGCCCGACAGGCTTAGTGGTGTACATGATATATTCCATGTGTCACATTTGAGGAAGTGCCTACATGAGACCACATAGGTGGTAGAGCCGAGCTTACTTAGAGAAGTGGAAGTAGAGCGTGATGCGACAATTCGACGAGCTCCTATTCGCATCCTTGGGTCAGAAACTAGGAAGTTGAGGATCAGAGAAGTTCATCTAGTTAAGGTGCAATGGGGAGATGACGAAAGCAATGCTACTTGAGAGACGGAAGCAAAGATGCGTTCTTTGTATCCATTTCTTTTTGAGAGTATGTCTTTTAACTTCTCCTTTGTCACTTGCCTAGTACTTATCTTATCTTTAGTATGTCCTCTCGTTAGTACTTTTGACCTTTAGATAGGGTAAACCTATGGTTGAAACATGTGTTTGAGACATGTTATGGTTGATGGATGCAAGTGGATGCAAGTGTTTGCTAGTGGTTGCTCGTGGATGCATATACACACACTCTAGGCACTAGATCGGCTCAGTCACTTCATATTGCATATTGCATAAAATTGTGTGTAGGAAGCTATATCTATGGATGTATAGTAATTGTGTTATCATATGGATGATGCATTTTGGTGAATGATTGTGCACACATGTAGATATTGTATGTGTCGATAGGGTTCTCTCGCATACATAATGGATGCATGGCACTATCATGGTTTGCATATGTTCATACATTAGATAGGGAACATATACACACACTCTTTGCATATGCTCATACATCATTAGAAATTGTTCTAAGGACAATGGATGCCTGTGTTTGATGGATTGAGTAGATGGTTGTTTGGATGGTAGGATATGCATTCTCCTTAGCTTAGAGATTTCGGGGACGAAATCCTTTAAGGAGGGGAGAATGTAACACCCCGTATTTTGGGTTAATGCTAAAATTCACTAATTACAGGATAAATAATCTCAGATGTGAGAATTGGGGGAAACGGGCTGCGTCATTGTGTTCGTCTCGGAAAAATACGCAAAATAGAGTCCGAGTTTTCGAAAATCGGAGTCCGTATGGCCCAGTTATGGCCCGACGAAGTTTGCAGAAAATTTGAAAACTAAAAACAGATTTAAAATTCAAATCTCAGATTATAAAATGGAGCAAGTGGGGTCAGGCGGGAAATATCCCGCCCTACCCATGTCGACAGGGCTGTCGACAGGCCTGTCGACAGGGGGTGTCGACTTGCCTGTCGATAGGGTCGCGGCGTCCAGTGAACCTGGGTGCACCAGGTTGCACCAGGTTGGGTTCTAGACTGGCTTGGAGGGCTGGTTCTAGAGAGTTCCGAAATCTAAGGGTCCTAATCCAATCTAGGGTTAATCTAAGGGTCTAAAATGCAACCTAATCCTATAAATAAGACCCTAACCCTACCCTAATTCATACATAATTAGATCTTGTAACTAAACTATGGCAAAATGGAACTTGATCATGGCCACCACAAATCAATGAAGAGGAAAGCAAGCTAATCAACCTCTCAAATCAACCTCTAATCCATTCTAAGCATCTTAATCTTCTTCATTTGGAGTGCAAATTGCTAGTTGTGAGTTTCTATCACTTTAACATCAATTGTTAAAGCAAGTAGATTAGGTGTAATGAGACTTATGGTCTTGAATGCGGATTAGTGAGTTTGAATCATTTGTAATGATATGTTACTCTATGTTTTCCTATGTTTATGCATATTTGATAAGTGGATTTATGCATGATTTATAAGTTGGTTTATGCATATTTGATAAGTGGATTTATGCATGATTAATAAGTTGGTTTATGCATGTTTAACAAGTGGGTTTATGCATGTTGAGTATGTAAGTTTATGCAAGTTTAGTATGATATATGTTATGTTTACATGATGCTAAATATGCAAGTTGTGGGCTATGTGATCATATGCATGTTATGCAAGTTCATGATGATATGCTATGCAAGTTACATGTATGTTAATATGCAAGATATGCTATGCAAGTTACATGTATGTTAATATGCAAGATATGCTATGCAAGTTACATGTATGTTAATATGCAAGATATGCTATGCAAGTTACATGTTTGTTAATATGCAAGTTCATGATGACACATTATGCAAGTTTGTGAGTTAATATGCAAGTATGTGAATGCTTATGCAAGAATGTGAATGCTTATGCAAGTTATGTGTATGCTTAAATGCATGATTAACATGTTATGCAAGTTGTGTGAATGCTTATATGCAAGTTCAACATGTTATGCAAGATATGTGTATGATAATATGCAAGTTCATATGCAACATGTTATGCAAGTCATGTGTATGATAATATGCAAGTTTGGGGTTAAATGTAGTTGGGTTAATATATGCTCATATATGCAAGTTGACATCCTCTTAACCCATGACAAAGTTTATGCTAATATTTGGTTTAACCCATGATGTTTGAGATGGATCTTCCCTTTTATTATGTCGTGAAATGAGAACGATTTGCGTGGGGAACGATGGGGTTAATAAATATGTTAATAAAAGTATGATTGGGTATGATTAAGCATACCATAAAAATAAATTAACATAAGTGGGAATTTACCTATTGAGTTAGGTCTACCCCATGGGAATTTACCTATTGAGTTAGGTCTACCCATGTTATGAGAAACTTGATATTAATTAGGGACAATTAATATGGGGGTGATTAATTAGATGTAATTAATCGACTAAGACACGAGGTTGGACTCATTTGTAGTGTAAAACTGCCCGGACCCAACCGGCTTAACCAGTTGCTACAAATGTTAGCCCAATGTGAGAGGTCTTAGGCACAAACTAAATACGTGATTAATGTAAAGACACGAGGTTAGACTCGGTTATGACATAAGGCTGCCCGGACCCAACCGGCTTAACCAGCAGTCATAAAAGATAGTCTAATGTGAGAGGTCTTTATGAGGATCACGGTCTTAATTAACTAAGAAACACTTAACCAAATTAGCATGTAGTGGGACATGAGGGTTAAGTGGGTGCCTTGGGTGGCATGTGGAATCTAGTGGGTTGCCTTGGGTGGCAATAGAAAAATACGATTAGAATACTTAACCAAAGTGGAACATGTAATTAAACATGATTAAAGGGTTAAGTAAGTGCCATGGGTGGCATGTGAAAATACGATTAGAATACTTAACCAAAGTGGGACATGTAAGTAAACATGATTAAAGGGTTAAGTAAGTGCCTTAGGTGGCATGTAGAAATCTAGTGGGTGCCTTAAGGGGCAATTGAAAGATGATTAGATGACTTAACCAAAACTTAACATGTAAGTGGGCATGATTATAAAGAGGGGTTAAGTGGGATGCACTAGATAAAATTGCAAGCTTAGGTGGTAGCTTGTGGGGGCCCATTTCAACCAATATCCCAAACGTATCTTTGTGGGCTCGACTCAAGTCGAGTGACGGGACACGCATATTGGGCTTGACTATAAGAGGCCAAACCGGGTTAGCGGTGGCAACGCGGGACCAACGGGTTTCATATGCGTGTGTGGACCCGGGCTGGTTGGTAAGTCGTTGTTGCATCGTGTAGATATAAAGTCGTGCACCGTTGATATTATCAGGTGGCCACGTTGGGGAATGATACACCCCAATTGTGGGACCAGCACGGGTATCTACGGTAGGGAGCCGATCGACGGGGAGTAGTGGGTACACCTAGTGGAGATAGGGGCAGACGGCACCTATGTAGTGGGCTAGGAGTACACGAAACTACTAAATTACTAAGTACACTTAGTGGGATCAACCTTTAAGTAGGAATTAATCTTGGTAGGTAGAACCGGTGTGGTGCAGTGTAGGAATTATCCTTGGGTGGATAGGTCTGGGGCGGTGTGATTTAGTAATTATCCTTGGGTGGATAAATGCGTCTTTACGGTTATCTTAGTTTATCCTAAGTTTGCCAAGCTGCTTAGTGTAGCCATTCATCCCCAGGCGTTACCGTATATCAACTTATGTCTTCTCTGGTTACTTTAACGATTGTATTGTTAGGGTTATAGAACTCACTCAGACTTATGTCTGACCCCGTTGTTTTTATCTTTTTTCCCCAAACCCAGGTTATCAGAGTGGGCTTAGTGCTAGTGGGCTTTGATCAGATTGCTGTATCTATCCTTTGGAGCTTGGACCGTTGAAGTAAAGCTCAGTTCATCTTTCCTTTTATGGCTATTGTTTACATAGTGGGATTATGTACTTATTTTTATCAAGATGGATATTTTGTACCTGACTCTTGTATGGTTTTGGGATGTAACCAAACATGTTTTACTTTCCACTGCAATGAAATGATGATTTAAATTTTCAAGTACTACTTATATCTGTCTTGTTGTAATTTTACTGTTCTATATTCACTTAAAATACTTCACCGAAACTAAGGCATTCCCCTCTTATGAGTGACCTTAGCGGACGTGGGGTGTTACACGATCCGGGACCGATGGAGTCATTCGTTGGCTCCTTTACGCCCCATAGGGCGGGGAAACACATTGTTCAGGCATTTTAATCCACATCGGTGGACCGACCCTGACAATCCAAGGGTTTGACTGAGTACTTGCCCTGAGACATGGGCTAGATTGTCTCGAATTCGGTAAGGACTATCTTTTGCCTTGGTTCATGACGGAAATCCAATTTCCAAATACGACACCGTGCGGTTTTGATTGTATATATATATATGGCGACATGATATATAGTACCCATGCCATCTGTGATTGATAGTTATGATTCGAAATCGTTTTTGAAACATATAAACACTAGTAATAATATCAAATGCTTTTGTTTTATTCGTATCAAGCATATTTTGGCCTTTATAAGGTGAACCTCTATCCTCCGGTTTGCGTTGCATTGTGTGATGGGAACTGAGTCTTATCTTGGCTTCATTTTTATAAAAGGCATTGCGATGTTTTAAAAGAATTATTTGTTTTTAAAGCACTGGCCATCCGATGGAGTAAACCCATTCCACGAAGGTGGCGTGGTCCTGTGATTAGCCATATTTTAAATGTGTTGAGTAGATTTCTCATACCAGTCCCATGACTGACTCGTAGTTTGTTTCACTTGCAAACTCGGGTGCCCCTTTTTCTACACGGGCAGCCTTGTATTCAGGTTATTAGCAGGCTTTTTCTGGATAGCTGGAGCTGAAGATGGATTCTATCATTTATCTCTTTTTATGCTGTTCTGCTCCTGTTGTACATATTATGTTTGGTTTCCACTGTAGACATTTATGTATAGCTGAACTGTATTTGTACTAAGTATGATCATGTATACTGTGTAACTCTGATGATTACATTTATCCAGTGTATTATTTGTTCATTATCTAGTGTATTTATTTAATTCTGTTCTGTTATTATCTGTTTCTGTGTTATATTCCAAAGATTACCCTTGTCACCGTCAGTACGGGATTTGGGGTCGTCACAACGTGGTATCAGAGCTTTGGTTAAGCTTAGTGCTGGAATATAACATATTAACGAACTCGTCGGAAATAGAACCAGTAGTGTTCTAGGACGGGTAAGTCAATACAGGTAGGATCAGTAATATCCTAGTATGAGTATAGCAGAATGAGATAACACCTCGATAAATGCATTTACATTCAAGTATATGTTTCTATGTTTTAAAATATCTTTTTTGTGACCTGACACTTGATCTGCTATTTGCAGAAGTACTAGAAAATGAGTGTCATAAACAGAAGGAATGCAGAACCGGATATTGAGGCCCTATTAATCAAATATCGAAATATGGGTGGAATACCGTTCTCTGGCGAAGAATCTATTATGAAAACACAAGCTTGGATTCGTTCTGCTGAGAAGATCTTTGACGGTTTAAAGCTGAGGGATGACCAGAAAAGATTACTGGCATCCTGGGCACTCAAATACGAAGCCTTGTTCTGGTGGGATTCGATTATTGAGAAAAATCCAGAGGGTGATATCACCTGGGATAGATTTAAAGTGATTTTCCTAGAAAGATTTACTCCTCCTGAAGCAACTAAGCGGTTATGTGATGAATTCTCTTATCTGATACAAGGAGATATGACCATTCCAGAATATCATAAGAAATTCAACGAACTCTCTCATTTCGCTCCTCATCTGATTGAAGACCCAAAGAGGAAGAATTTGAGGTTTATTCATGGCCTGCAAAGAAAATATCAAAATAGTGTAATGAGGAATGTGAAGCTTCCTTTTTCTGAAATGATATACATGGCTTACCAGTACGAGGATCTCGACAAGAAAGGTATGTTACGCTATGAAGAGGAGGTCAGTTCTAGTAATAAAATTGAGTCTGAAAATGATCGTCCTGAGGCCAGTACAATGTCTGAGGTCAGTAAGAAGCCTAAAGTGAATCGGAAAAGGGCCAGATCTGAAAAAGAACCAGCAACGACTACCATATGCAATAACTGCCATAAGCAAGGGCATTTGCAAGGAAATTGCAGATCATTAAAGAAGAAAAAGAAGTCTCATGATGAAAGGAAATGCCATAAGTGCCACCAAGCAGGCCATATTGCACGGGAGTGCCAACTCTCAAAGAAATCTGAAGCAGTACATATAAATGAAGTGGCAGAAGTGCCTGCATCTTCATCTGCTCAGGAAAGGGCTGATGTTTTGGAAGGCACGCTTAGTGTCAAAAATATTCCAGTTAAAGTACTGTTTGATACAGGCATGTCACGAAGCTTCATTGCCAAGAATGCAGTTAAGAAGTTGGATTTGAATTTGAAGAAGCTCAAAGAACCAATGATTGTCCATAATCCGGTTGGGGGTTCCCTCAATCTCAGTTGGGTTTGTGCAGTACCTGTCTATTTTCCTGCTATAAATTCCCTACTATCTCTATCGTCATGAATTTTACTGAATTCGATCTTATTTTGGGATTGGATTGGCTAACCAAATATGAAGCTGAGGTTAGATGCGCCGAGAGAGTTGTTAGGGCAAAGATTAAATCAGGGAATTATATAACCATACCATGTGAAGGCCCGAATTCAAATGGAAAAGACTTTTGGTCAGCTCTAGATGTTTCTCCTGCTCAAATAGAAAATATCCCTGTAGTCACAGAGAATGTTCCCGACCTCGTCAAAGATATTCCTGTCGTAAAGAGTTATGCTGATGTGTTCGAGGAAGTCGTTAGTCTACCTCCGCAGAGAGAAATTGATTTCAAAATTGCTTTAATTCCGAACGTAAGGCCGGTAGTGAACGCTATTTGAAGAATTTCCTTGAAAGAGAAAGAAGAACTAGACAATCAAACATGACAGCTCGTATGGAAGGGTCTGATCAGGCCTAGTTTCTCTGATTGGGGAGCAACAGCGGTGTTTGTCCCAAAATCAAACGGTACTCTGCGACTATGTGTGGATTATCGTGATTTGAATAAGCAGACAATAAAGAACAAATATCCATTGCCGCGAATCGATGATTTATTGGATCATCTGAATGGAGCACAAGTATTTTCAAGGATGGACCTAGCTACATGCTTCCATCAGCTTCGTATTGCCGAAGAGTGTGTTCCTATGACAGCATTCAGAGGTCCAGACTTATTCTATGAGTGGTTAGTAATGCCGTTCGGCTTATGTAACGCTCCAGCATACTTCGTCGGTCTGATGAATCGGGTGTTCAGAGGAGTTTTGAGTAAGTTTGTTCTGGTTTTTATTGACGATATTCTAATCTTCTCTAAAACAAAGGCCGAGCATGAAAAGCATTTGGAACAGGTTCTAGAAATTCTGAGAAGGAATGTATTAAAAGCCAAACTATCCAAATGTATATTCTGGCAAGATGAAGTGAAGTTTCTGGGCCACGTCGTATAAAAAGAAGGAATTGATGTGGATCCAAGTAAAATCACGGCTATTTAAAATTGGAAACAGCCTGGTACTCCTACAGAAGTCCACAGTTTTCTCGGATTGGCTAGTTATTACTGGAAGTTCGTTAAAGATTTTTCGAAGATATCTAGTCACTTAACGAAGCTTACAAAGAAGCATTCGAAATTCAAGTGGACTCCAGAATGTGAGGAGGCTTTTGAAGAGCTGAAGTTAAGATTAACAACGGCTCCAGTGTTAACCATTATCGACGGCAATCAGGACTTGAAAGTCTGGACAGATGCCTCTAGAGAAGGCCTTGGTGCAGTGTTAATGCAAAGGGGTCAAGTTATTGCTTATGCTAGCCGTCAGCTGAAGCCACATGAAAAGAACTACGTAACTCATGATCTTGAGTTGTTGGCTATAGTATTCTCTTTGAAAATCTGGAGGCACTATCTTCTGGGTGAGAAATTCGAACTGTTTATAGATCACTAGTCATTAAGGTATCTGTTCACCCAGAAAGACTTGAATCTAAGGCATCAACGTTGGCTAGAGTTCCTTGCAGCATACGATTTTGAGATTCTATACACTCCGGGGAAAGCCAATGTCGTGGCCGATGCGTTAAGCCGAAAGAATGTAATGATCGCCAGTTTTATTATCACGACTTCATTAATAGATAAAATATCTGCTCTTCAGAAGGATGATCACTTCATTCAGAAGACCAGAGAGATAATTCAGAAAGGCGAACCCTCGAGTTTTCAAGTTGATAATGATGGGATTCTAAGGCTAAAAGGTCGAATCTGTGTCCCTAACATTTCTGAGCTCCGAAAGGAAGTGCTGGATGAATGCCACAAGTCAAAACTTAGTATCCATCTGGGAGTAAGCAAAATTTATAATGACAACAAACGCACTTTCTGGTGGAAGTCGATGAAGAGGGACATTTCTTTATATGTTAGCCGATGCCCTACTTGCCAGCTAGTCAAAAGCGACCAACAGAAACTGGCTGGATTGTTGCAACCGCTGGACGTTCCAGGCTAGATGTGGGAAAATATTTCCATGGACTTCATAGATGGTTTTCCCAGAACCAGAAAAGGAAATGACATTATTTGGGTGATCGTAGATCGCTTCACGAAGACCGCCCATTTCTTACCTGTCAGGTCAAACAGAACTGCTCAGAGTCTGGCGCAGATATACTTTAAGGAAATTGTTAGGCTACATGGAGTGCCGCTCAGTATAGTTAGTGATAGAGATCCAATATTCACTTGCAAATTCTGGGAGGCATTTCAAGTAGAGCTGGGAACGAAGCTGAACTTGAGCACCGCTTATCATCCTTAGACAGATGGTCAAACTGAGAGGGTGAATCGTATACTAGAAGATCTATTGCGGGCTTGTGTTCTAGATTTCGGTGGATCATGGGAAGACCATTTACATTTGGCTGAATTCTCATATAACAACAGCTACCAAGCAATCCTGACAATGTCGCCATTCGAAGCATTGTATGGTAGACCGTGTCGATCTCCTGCTTGTTGGATCGAACCCGGTAATAGACTAGTATTGGGGCCTGATATGATCCGAGAAGCTGCCGACAAAGTCGATTTAATTAAGAAACGATTACTCGCCGCTCAAAGCCGACAGAAGAGCTATGCTGATTCGAGAAGAAGGGATTTGGCTTTTTCTGTTGGTGATTATGTGTATATAAAAGTTTCTCCGATGAGAGGAGTGATTCGCTTTGGAAAAACTGGAAAATTAGCGCCCAGATTTATTGGTCCATTCCCTATACTAGACTGGATTGGAACTCTCGCTTATAGAATTCAATTGCCTGATTGGTTTCCTGGAGTGCATGATGTATTTCACATATCTCTACTTCGAAAGCACGTTCATGATCTAGACTTGATCGTGGAAGAAGCAGCTCAACAGGATATTGAAATTACTCCAGAATTAGCTGTGAGAAGAGAGCCGCTAAAGATTATTGGCAAAGAAACCAAAGAGCTGAGGAACAAGAAGGTTCACTTAGTCAAAGTGCAATGGAGTGGAGATCCGAGAGATTGTACTTGGGAAACTGAGGAGAGCGTTCAGAAAGCCTATCCTAAGTGTCAAGTAGATATCTCTGATTGACTCCGGTGCAAGGTAAAATTACCATATTTTGAAATTTCCAGTTGTTCTCTACTTTGTTGTTATTTTCTTTCCATGGATGTACACTTTTAATTCTATAGTCTGATTAATTTAAAAAGAGTGTATGAATTAATTTGTATGATTTTGAAAAGTTAAAAACAAATTGCTTGTTGTTTGCATTGTGTGATAGTAGATTTGATTAATTAAATTATTAGAACGATAGTTAATTTAATCAATAAGAGAATGAATGGTAGAATTTATTCGATTAAATCACACATGGAACTGATTTAAAAATAGATAGAAATATATACATGTGCATTATATATGTTTGAACAAGGAAATGGATAGCTGTTGAGTAAAGAAATTATTTGCGTGCTTGACAAATAGGTAAACCTTAATGAGTTGGATGCGAAATATTATTATATCAACTCCTGTGAATGCCATTGGATGCGGAGTGCTCGTTATTCTGTGTGTAATAATAAACGTCGCCATAGGATAGTAACAATTAATTTTGAACTACACTACATAGCATACTTCTTGAAGATAGGCATACTTCATCATATACCACATAAGCATTTGGAGCTTGTGTGACGAGGTGGAAGATTTACCATACGAGCGAGAGGCTTGTATGGCGATGACTATATTTTACAGGTTGAACTGATGACCGATATGACCATAAAGAAATGTAACGATAAATTGCCAGATTAATAAAAACCCCACACGGGTCTGGAGTTGACAATAATCACGTCTCTCTAGTCATTAGATACGACACATGGATTATTTATTTCCCACACGGGACGAGGTGACGAGAATTTATTCTCTGGAGCAATCAAAATACACACTCCCTCAGGCTTTGACAGGGTGACGAGAATTTATTCTCTGGAGTTATTATCTATACACGCTCCCCTGTAAATACCAGAATATATCACTATAAATATGTGTATGCTTTATAGGATTTATTGGGTACCTAATACGGCCCAATAAATTTCCAAACCCCTCCCCGTACAAAGGAGGTTATGGCGAAATTTTTCGAAAATTCCGGGTGTTAGCCAAATTTTTGAAGAATTTGAAAATTCTCAGAAACTGAAAAGTTGGAGAATGGAAGCCAGATTGAACGTAGAGTTGATTAATCAATCCACTTTCGACTTTGTTCCTTTTCGGGGACGAAAAGTTTTAAGTGGGGGAGATTGTAACGACCCGGAAAATCTGAACCAATTTAAAAATTTTAAATTGGCTATTTTAGTGGATTTTAAATATTTAAAATAAATATTTTAAATAATAATGATGAAAAGTAAGTTTGAATCGAAGTTGAAAATAAATATAATTACTTTGAATTATAAACAAGGCCTGAAATGTCGCGGTAGTTTCAAAATTTGAATTCAAACTTCAACTGACTGTACCGGGTGCAAAACAAAACGGATTTGAGTGAAACCAAAAATATTTAAATCGGTTAGTGAATATCTTTCTAACGAATCTGAAAAATCGAAATTTCATAGCGGGAAGCAAAAGTTATGGCCAAATGAATTTTCAGAAAGGTCGCTATGGAATTTATATAGCCCGTGAAAATGGCCATTTTGCAAACGACCTCGGAATTCAATGAAACTACTTATTTTGGATCCGGGATGTTAAATTATTGCTAGGTTTCAAATTTTATAATTTTTGAAGCTAGTATGTGAGCGTGGCAAAGGAAAATGTGTTTTGGTCAATTACACTTAAATTGGATCGACCAGAAAGGGGCCATTTTTCAAACGGTCTCAGAATTCTACGAAACTAGTTTTGTTGGGACCGTATCGTCAAAATATAGCTAGATTTATTTTTCGGGAATTTTTAGAATCAGTATGTGACCCCGGCAAATTGAAATGTACGTTCATATTAAATATTGAATGTTTTATATTTTAATTTGAAGGAAAACTGACTGAAACAGTCAAATGGGCCTGCGAAACATATCCCATTGTGTTCGGAATGGGGGTATTTAGCTAGGGACGATAGTCGTTGGGTTTGAATTGGGGTCCGTATTGATGAAGGGGTATTAATGGAAATTATAAGAAAAAAAATATATTACCCAATAGGAAACCCGTGTTGACCAGAGGATGCCGCTCAAACCCTCATCCCCTTCAAAAGCGAATGGCATAAAAAGCAAATTCCTTCTCCCCTCGTTTCCATTCGATCTCAACAAAATCCGTTGCTTCTTTGGGGAAATCTGCAGAGATTTATTCAATCTACAAATCCATACTGGTTTGGTAATTTATCATCAAGTGTAGGGGGAGATTCGAGTCCCCAAAGTCCGAGGCTTTGGACCGCCGTCGAGCTCTCTACAGGGCATCGAACTGGCCAACAGTGGTGGCGCTGGAAAGCCCCTTCCACCCCTTACGTCGTCATGTAACCTGATCGAGACCACGTGCATCGGATTTGAAGTTATTGCAAAACCTAGTTTTGAACATTCAAAGGAAGGTACGGCTGTTAAATTATATAAACTATATTATAGCAGTTTAAAGCGCTACGGTTTTTAATTTCACTGTAAAAACCATATCTTTTTCGTTTCTTGACGAAATTCAGTGAAACAAGAGACAGTGGATTCGTGTGGACGTCTTCTACATTCTAGAAGAGACCGCATATTTTTCTGAGCCTTCTGCTATTTTTGGTGGAGTGGAACCCAATGTGAGATTTCTAATTTATAAACGATATGGAAAACGACGATGTATAAATTATATAGTCGATGTATGAGTTATATAAGCATTGTACACCTCTTGTATAAGCGTTGTATAAGTTGTACGTTTGATGTATAAGTTATATATGCTTTGTAAAAATTATATATATATATGTGTTGAATAGAAGTGAAATGCTTATATATATATATATATACATATACGCCCCTCATCCACAAACCATAGACGATATTTATTGATTGTGATTGGTGTGAAAATTGGTTGATAGCGAATGGTTGATTATGATTGTTTGTGGTCGAAATTGATTGATTGTGGTTGAAAGATACCCGTTTGTGGTTGAAAATTATTTGGTTGAAACCACATAGGATTAGTTTGTGGAAATGAAAAAAAAATATACATGTCGCCTGCGTGCGAACTAGATACATGATTCCCCATTGTCAAAAGTTGCGAGGCTTTAAGGTAGAGCGAGGAGCCGTACTAGGGACGGCCCCGGTTTTAACTACCCTGCCGTTATGCTGCCGAAATTTTGAATAATATTAATGTGTTAGAATTCTTTTCATGTGTTGAAACTATATTCGTGTGTTGCATAGAAATTCATTCACTGAATAGAAATTCATGTGTTGAATGGTATTCGTGTTTTAAAATAAATTGTTTTATAATAAAAATCATATTTTTATCATATATATGAACTATATAAAATAGTCGTGTTTTGAAATAAATTGTTTTGCAATAAAATTCACATTTTTACAATATATATACAAACTATAGGAAACCTTCATGTGTTGAATGGTATTCGTGTTTTAAAATAAATTGTTTTACAATAAAAATCATATTTTTATCATCTATATGAACTATATAAAATAGTCGTGTTTTGAAATAAATTGTTTTGCAATAAAATTCACATTTTTACTATATATATACAAACTATAGGAAACCTTCATGTGTTGAATAGAAATTCATTCGTTGAATAGAAATTCATGTGTTGAATGGTATTCGTGTTTTAAAATAAATTGTTTTATAATAAAAATCATATTTTTATCATATATATGATCTATATAAAATAGTCTTGTTTTGAAATAAATCGTTTTACAATAAAAATCACATTTTTACTATAAACATGAATTGCTAAAAATAGCGAAGTGTTGAAATAATTGTTGGTTGGATAAAAATATCATTTTTATCTAATGTATGAAAAGAATATAGCTTTGAAATCGAAGAATCGAAATATATATGAATAGAATTGAAATATATCGAATAACGAAGCTGCAGTTCGTGTTTTGAAACCGTGATTTCAAACGTTCGTGCGGGAGATCCGACCATCGGATTTTCCCGAAACCGAAACCGTCGGGTTCGCTTTGGAAATATCTTTCCAACGGCACCAACTTTGTAAAGATCCAACAGTTGGATTTTCTGGAATGTTTAATTCAAATCTGAAGAAAAACAGCGCCAGAATCGATTATATTTATATATATATATATATATAAATATAATTTAATTAAATCGAATAACGACGCTGCAGTTCGTATTTTGAAATTGAAACTTCAAACGATTATACCGGGAGATCCGACCGTCTGATTTCCCCGAAACTGGAACCGTTGGATTCATTTTGAAAAGATCTTTCTAATGATATAAATTTTGTGAAGATCCAACGATTAGATTTTCAGATATGTGTAAATCAAATCCGAAGAAAAACAGCGCCACGGCCGTGTTATGGGCCGAAGCGTCGTTTGAATAAATTGGCTATTTTAAAATAAATAAAAATAGCGATAAATCGTAATAAAATATTATAAACGATATGGATGTGAAATTTAGAAACTAACCGAAGGTTGGTTAAGTCGAATGGTTTCCTGGATTTTGATCTAATGTTGGTTTCGGCCTTCGGGGTTAATATTTGGGAAATCGTCTAACTGATTTACGGTTAGTGACTAATGAATTGAAATGATGCGTATGTTGTGTTTGTGTAGCACTTGTTTATTATATACGCGAGTTGCTCAGAAATGTCGGGTTTATCCCATTCTGAATAACCGAATCGACGATAAGAAATCGAAGATGAAGACGGTGGTCGAAGACCAGAAATCTTCACCTCGTTTGGATGGTAACTGATGTCCTGAATGGGAGGCATCCCGAAATATGGATAGTGAGTGGTGATCGTCCAGGCGTACGTGGAGATCGATGGGTTTGCGAGGTATATAGTGCCTCTGGTTTCGTTCAGACCCAGAACAGACTTGCAAATGGAATGTGTGTCTAACATTGGAATTCATTCTGTGTGATTGATAGACATCAGTTGCATGGCGTGAATTGCCTGTGTGGCATGCTAAGATGCAGTGATCGAGGCTTCTGTTGAAAAGCAAAGTCTTGTGGTTGATGATCAAAGCACCGCCTGTGTGGCGTAGCTTTGTATATAACGTGAATTTGCGAGCCTCACACCTCGGTATGAACCAGAAATGGGAGAGGAAATCAGAGAGGGCATGCGTTTCCTTCTAGATAGAGGTGGTGTCAGTGCTTAAACTGGCTGACATTTATATTATTTTCACCTATGTGGTTGTTGCTGTTGCGAGGCGCCTCGGTTATATCGGTCGATCCGGGACCAATGGAGTCATTCGTTGGCTCCTTTACGCCCCATAGGGCGGGGAAACGCATTGTTCAGGCATTTTAATCCACATCGGTGGACCAGCCCTGACGATCCAAGGGTTTGACTGAGTACTTTCCCTGAGACATGGGCTAGATTGTCTCGAATTCGGTAAGGACTATCTTTTCCTTTGGTTCATGACGGAAATCAAATTTCCAAATACGACACCGTGCGGTTTTGATTGTATATATATATATATATGGCGACATGATATATGGTACCCATGCCGTCTATAATTGATAGTTATGATTCAAAATCGTTTTTGAAACATATAAACACTAGTAATAATATCAAACGTTTTTTTTTTATTCGTATCAAGCATATTTTGGCCTTTATAAGGTAAAACTCTATCCTCCGGTTTGCGTTGCATTGTGTGATGGGAACTGAGTCTTATCTTGGCTTCATTTTTATAAAAGGCATTGCGATGTTTTAAAAGAATTATTTGTTTTTAAAGCACTGGCAATCCGATGGAGTAAACCCGTTCGACGAAGGTGGCGTGGTCCTGTGATTAGCCTTATTTTAAATGTGTTGAGTAGATTTCTCATACCAGTCCCATGACTGACTCGTAGTTTGTTTCACTTGCAAACTCGGGTGCCCTTTTTCTACACGGGCAGCCTTGTATTCAGGTTATTAGCAGGCTTTTTCTGGATAGTTGGAGCTGAAGATGGATTCTATCATTTATCTCTTTTAATGTTGTTCAGCTCCTATTGTACATATTATGTTTCTTTTCCGCTGTAGACATTTATGTATAGCTGAACTGTATTTGTACTAAGTATGATCCTGTATACTGTGTAACTCTGATGATTACATTTATCCAGTGTATTATTTGTTCATTATATGGTGTATTTATTTAATTCTGTTCTGTTATTATCTGTTTCTGTGTTATATTCCAAAGATTACCCTTGTCACCGTCAGTACGGGATTTGGGGTCGTCACATGATGAATGTGTAGTAAGTTTTTAAAAGTGATCTAAATTGGTTTTAAAAAAAAAGCCCTACAATATCGTAGAAGGGTAGGTACGTATACCGATGGACTGTCCACGGAAGGTGTTGACAAGATTAACGATGTCCTCAGGCTTTACATTATCAGTCCTAAAAATACAAGTATGTGTAAACGTAATTTTCTATACCATACTGGTATACGTAATCGTGATGTTATGTCTGATTCTGTGAGTTGTATGCTTAAGACATGCAATAGTTGAACCAATTAAATAACATAAAGGCATATAAACATTTATCATTGAATAAATATGTGTTTTGGATTTGAATACCTGTAGGGGACAGGCTTTTCATATTTTTATTGATGAACAAATCATCATTTAAGTGATCCTTGCCATTGGTCAACCAAAGAACGGAGGTTTTCTTTTTTTTTGGGGGGGGGAGGGGGGTTAAGGGGTTCATGTAACCTTTGCATGGCTGATAACTACTTTTCTATGAAATAGAAAATCGCGAATTTTAAAATAAATTCTGCAAGCGCATAGATCGTGTAGTATGCAGGTCGAATCACAGGGAGGTAAATTAAATTAAATTATTTATATAATTTCTTGGGCGAGTTGGACAAATCTTTGAGGTTGATTTTGAAAGCAAACGAATTTGAAATTGCAATTAAACTATTATTGAATTGAATCAGATCTGAATCTAATCAAATCTGTATTCAATACAATATGACCTAGGGAAGCAGTAAAAAGAACAGAAATTAAAATAAGAAACATGAAATAAAATTAGGATTACCGCTGAATCTAATCAGACAGTCAATCACTAATGAAAATAAGTGCAAAATACAAATAGTATTCTACCAAATCTAATTGTGTAGACAACACTATTTGCTAAGAAAATAAAAAAATACAAAAAAGAAGAAGACTTTATTAATTCTAGGATAAAAGTTTACAATGAGATTATGGATATTTATAGGGGATAGATAGCCAACCTAATCCAATATATGCATATATGGGCCTGTTAATCAGCAATTACTCCTCCCCTCTTAATTAGCCATTATTACACCCTCTTAATTAGCCATTATTCCTCCCTCTTATTAGCCATTATTCCTCCCGTATCTCCCTTGCTTGGCATGTGACTAATTGATGGGAGATAAAATTTCATAAGATTTATTCAACCAAACATGAATATATCTCAAACTCCAAAGCAACACAATGTTAAGTCTTCATCTGCAAATCTTCATATGTATATACACAACATTTTGATCTTTATTTTCTATTTTTCTGACTGCATGTGGTTTAGTTGGCATGTCTGTAAAAATGACAAAATAACACGCAAGTAATATTTATTTATATACAAAAGATAAGATATAAGAGCATAAAATAAACGTATTTCTATGTTAATCAAATACCCCCACACTTATTTTTTACTCGTACTTGAATTAAAAAAAACTAACTAGATAGGTCACACTTTCGTAGGAAACACGATTACATTGAGCGTATGCAACAAGCCGTTAAACCTCTAGGTGTCCCTAGTAGGACGAGTGGTGTCTAGTGAGGGTTTTTCAGCAGATACTACCCAAAAAATCCGAATGTAGTATGCTATGGCTCTAATGTAACTACATGAACGCAGAGGACTTATGCAATTGAAAACAAAAATGAAAACATGACTTATTTCAGGAAAGCGGTACAACAAATTAAATTAACAATTTCTAATCAGTTGATTTTATTTTAGATACCTCAACTTGTCACAAATTTTCAACATAAATCAAATTTTTAATGTTAAACTCTAGTTTGGCTAGTTGGTTCGGTTGATAACATAGTGCAGCCATGAAATAAATTCTTAATTTGCTTGTCATGGATTGTAAAGTGGTATTCTAATTTCCTTGTGTATCACTAGTCAATTCAATAAGGTCAAGAAGTGCTTGGGCTTCATCGCTTATTCTCTATATCTATAAAAATTGAAATTTATGATTAATTACATACACCAAACTTAAAAGACCAAGGTATACCACCCATACACTGCCTTCCGGACTGACGGAGAGTTGGAACAGAGCTTGATGGATTGTGCAGACCGACGCTGAATTTGTCAACAACATGTCGGTAATCCTTAGGTGTCCAACTCATAAAATGAGACCAAGATATACCAACGCTGACTTTATCAACAACTTGTCGGATAGAGCTTGGCGGGTTTGCACACCAACGCTAGATATACAAGCAATGTTGGATACCCCTGGATTGCAATTATTATTGTTGAAAATATAAAAAAGAGAGAGTTACACGATTTCAGCTTAACATAACTTAGTTTTAAAGATTCGAAAAGCCAATATAAGTATTTTAAGTCCTCCACTTATTTAAACAAAGACTACAATATAGAATAAACTTCATGGCCATCACCTAAGAATCTCCCTATGTACCAGTTACACTATTATCCCACAAAATTCAATTTTTCATTATATTTCTTATTCGATTTTAGTTGAGAGAAAAAAATACTATCAACTGATTAACGATCGTTAACTTATTTTGTTGTATCAATCTAAAATGAGTCGTATTTCCAAAAAAAAAAGGCATGTTATTATGACCTAAAATGCATGAAAGTGAAAAGAAAAATAAAATGAAAAGAAAAATAAAAATGAAAAGAAAAAAATGGCATGTTATTATGACCTAAAATGCATGATGGTCCTATCTAAATGCATGAAAGTGAAAAGAAAAATAAAAATGAATGCAATGCAGACTCCCCTCCACCCTTGAACTAAACAGTGTCCACACTGTAACGTTTCCTAAATTTGAAAGATCGTACCCAAAGGTGAATGAGTTGCAAAATTATTTGTAAAATGAAATGAAGTTTTGCCACTATATGTGAATGAAAATCATATGCAGAATGAAATCTACGATGATGATGAGTATTATGTGAAAAATGAGATTTCCTTTTTCCCCCACACTTGCCTCTATCGAAAATGATGTTTGAGGATTTAGTATCTGATTTTTGAGGTACCAGAGGCTTGTCAATAACTTCTAAAATCAAAATTTTCCCTATGTAATTTTGGTTGTGACAGTGATTAATACCATTCAAATGCAGATTATCCCGTAAAATTTTCAAAGGTGTTCCTTCTTGGTCCTCGGTAAGATCAGAGGCCAACATTACGGGAAATTTTTTGTAAAGTCCAAGTAATCATACTCAAAGTCTTGTGGCAAGGGTTTGAGCTCTAACTTAGAAAGTTCTTGTGTTCTCAGATTGGTCAACGTTCCTTGGTTAGATTTAGATGACATAGGTTTCAGGTCAAGAAATTCATTTAATTCAGAAATGTATTCGAGCTCATCGAAATCAGAGTTGAATTGGTTAAAACACATTTTCAAGGCTTCAGAAGTGTCAATAAAGGTTTCATTAACTGTGGTCTGAATCATGCAAATTTCATCAATCTCAAAATTCCTAGGAGAATTATGATGGCTAACACTCTTTTCACTCATCGTTATTGAATATAAAAAAATCCAAGACTTAAGATTGACACAAGTAGCTGTTATTACAAAATAGATAACGTACTCAAGTATATCCTATTAGTTGATAATCTCGATTTGAAGGGGGAAGAGGGTCTTATGGCCGTTCACGTATAGTATAAATACTAAGGGTTACGACCAATGTTTTACGGGTAGTATGCAACCTCTTTTGCTAGAAGTTCAATAAATTGAACTAATATATATCCGCGATCAAACCATTGAGAGAATCAATTTCATAAAATACACTCTTGTAGTTAATTATTTTGCAAATCAAATCAAGTTTTATGATGAGAGTAATGATTTTAATTATGGAAATTCGTTCCTCACGAAATCTATTCAGCAATTTCAGTCAACACAACAAGCAAACAATAATAATTGTAGAAAATTAAAAATATTGTACAAGAAAGCCGCTGCCTGTGCAGAAATTTTTTATAAGCAATTCCTATAATTTTTCTTTGTAGCAGAGCACCTATAGAGTTCAGAAAATATTACAATGGGGTATGACAGTCCATCCAGAAAATTTGAGTATTTTTCATGTTTCAAACTTCATTGTTTGCAAATTTCTCCACCTTTGAATTCCTTATTTGATTTCTTTGAATTCTTCACTTCACAGTTAGCCTTTGGTTTGTTTTGGAGATTTCACCTTTCTTTTTTTTCTTTTTCTTTTTTTTTGAAAGGGAGAGGAATAGAATGAGAGCAAAAGAAAACAAATTAAAAAAAAACTAAATTGGATAAAACTAAATTAGCAAAGAACTACACTCAAAAGACTAAACTAAGCTTAACAGAAAAGAAAAAAAAGAAAAGGAACCAAACAAAATTAACAGCTAAAAAAAACAATAACAAGACTCATGCACTAATTAAAACAGTCCTTGAAGCCTAGCCACTCAGGAATAAAAACTCATGCACTAAACAAATTGCTCACTCACCCAAAAAAAAATCATATCAAACCCAAAACTCACGCAAAAGGTTCTCACGCACTCAAACACTAACCGAAAGCCCAACAATCATGCCCTGTTAAATTTTTTTTTTAATACACAAAAGACTACTCAGAAAAAGAAAGAAAAAGACAAACTAAAAAAATCACACTTAAAATAAACCTCCCTATAAAACAAACAATCAACTCCCTCAATAAAAGGAAACAACGTCCCCAATTTCTCACGCTCAAGCCAAAAGTCGCTCTTTTTTCTTTGTGACGACCCCAAACCGCGTACTGACGGTGGCAGGGGTAATCTTTGGAATATAACACATAAACAGATAATAGCAGAACAGAATTAAATAAATACACCAGATAATGTACAAATAATACACTGGATAAACGTAATCATCAGAGTTACACAGTATACAGGATCATACTTAGTACAAATACAGTTCAGCTATACATAAATGTCTACAGCGGAAAACAAACATAATATGTACAATAGGAGCTGAACAACATAAAAAGAGATAAATGATAGAATCCATCCTCAGTTCCAACTATCCAGAAAGAGCCTGCTAAGACCTGAAGACAAGGCTGCTCGTGTAGAAAAAGGGGCACCCGAGTTTGCAAGTGAAACAAACTACGAGTCAGTCATGGGACTGGTATGAGAAATCTATTTAACACCTTTATAATATGGCTAATCACAGGACCACGCCACTTTCGCCGAACGGGTTTACTCCATTGGATTGCAAGTGCTTTAAAACAAGTAATTCTTTTAAACAACGCAATGCTTTTTATAAAAATGAAGCCATTATAAGACTCAGTTCCCATCACACAATGCAACGCAAACCGGAGGATAGAGTTTTTACCTTTTAACGGCCAAAATATGCTTGATACGAATAAAACAAAAGCATTTGATATTATTACTAGTGTTTATATGTTTAGAAAACAATTTCAAATCATAAGTATCAATCACAGACGACATTAATGCCCCATACCACTATGTCGCCATATATAGATATACAATCAAAACCGCACTGTGTCGTATTTGGAAATTGGATTTCCATCATGAACCAAGGCAAAGGATAGTCCTTACCGAATTCGAGACTGTCTAGCCCGAGTCTCAGGCAAGCGCGCATGCAAGCCTTGGATCGTCAGGGCCGGTCCACCGATGTGCATTATTATGCCTGAACACTACGTTTCCCCGCCCTTTGGGGCGTAAATGAGCCAACGAATGACTCCATCGATCCCGGATCGACCTATATATCTGAGGCGCCTCGCAACAGAAACAACCACATATGTGAAAATAATATAAATGTCAGCCAGTTCAAGCACTGACACCACCTCTAGCTAGAAGGAAACGCATGCCCTCCCTGAGGTCCTCTCCCATTTCCGGTTCATACCGGGGTGTGAGGCTCGCGAATTCACGTTATACACAAAGCTACGCCACACAGGCGGTGCTTCGATCATCAACCACAAGACTTTGCTTTTCAACAGAAGCCTTGATCACTGCACCTTAGCATGCCACACAGGCAATTCACACCATGCAACTGATGGCTATCAATCACACAGAATGAATTCCAATGTCAGACACACAGTCCATTTGCAAGTCCGTTCTGGGTCTGAACGAAACTGGAGGCACTATATACCTCGCGTACCCATCGATCTCCACGTACGTCTGGACGATCACCACTCATTATCCATATTTCGGGATGTCTCCCAATCAGGACATCAGTTATCATCCAACCGAGGTGAAGATCTCCGGTCTTCAACCACCATCTTCATTTTCGACTCCTTATCGTCGATTCAGTTATTCAAAATAGAATAAACCCGGTCTTTCTGAGCAAATCGCGTATATAATAAAAAGTGCTACACGAACACAACATACGCCTCATTTCAATTCATCAGTCACTAACCATAAATTAGTAAGAGAACGATTTCCCAAATATTAACCCCGAAGGCCGAAACCAACATCAGATCAAAACCCAGGGAACCATTCGACTTAGCTAACCTTCAGTTAGTTTCTAAATTTCACATTCCATATCGTTTATAATATGTTATAACGATTTATTTCTATTTTTATTTATTTATAGCCAATTCATTCAAACGACGCTTTAGGCCATAACGCGGTCGGGGCACTGTTTTTCTTCAGATTTGGTTTACACATATCTGAAAATCTAACCGTTGGATCTTCACAAATTTTATATCATTAGAAAGATCTTTTGAAAATGAATCCAACGGTTCCAGTTTTGGAAAAATCCGACGGTCGGATCTCCCGTTACACTCGTTTGAAGTTTCGATTTCAAAATACGAACAGCAGCGTCGTTATTCGATTTAATTTAATTATATATATATATAATCGATTTTGGCGCTGTTTTTCCTCAGATTTGAAGTAAACATTCCAGACAATCAGACCGTTGGATCTTTACAAAGTTGGTGTCCTTCGAAAGATATTTCCAAAGCGAACCCAACGGTTTCGGTTTCGGGAAAATCCGATGGTCGGATCTCCCGCACTAATCGTTTGAAATCACGGTTTCAAAACACAAACTACAGCTTCGTTATTCGATATATTTTAATTATATTTATATTTATATATATATAATCGATTCTTCGATTTCAAAACTATTTTCTTTTCATACATTTGATAAAAATGATATTTTTATCCAACTGACAATTATTTCAACACTTCGCTATTTTTAACAATTCATGTATGTAATAAAAATGTGATTTTTATTGCAAAACAATTCATTTCAAAACATGACTATCTTATATAGTTCATATAGATGATAAAAATATGATTTTTATTATAAAACAATTCATTTTAAAACACGACTATTTTATATAGTTCATATAGATGATAAAAATATGGTTTTTATTATAAAACGATTTATTTCAAAACACGACTGTTTTATATAGTTCATATAGATGATAAAATATGATATTTATTTTAAAACAATTTATTTCAAAACATGAATACCATTCCACACATGAAGGTTTTCTATAGTTCATATATATAAAATAAAAATGTGATTTTTATTGTTAAAACAATTTATTTAAAACACGAATACCATTCAACACATGAATTTCTATTCAACGAATGAATTTCTATTCAACACATGAAGGTTTTCTATAGTTCGTGTATATAAAATAAAAATGTGATTTTTATTGTTAAAACAATTTATTTAAAACACGAATGCCATTCAACACATGAATTTCTATTCAACGAATGAATTTCTATTCAACACATGAAGGTTTTCTATTCAACATACGAATATAGTTTCAACACATGAAAATAATTCTAACACATGAATATTATTCAAAATTTCGGTAGTATAACGGCAGGGTAGTTAAAACCGGGTCGTCCCTAGTACGGCTCCTCGCTCTACCTTAAAGCCTCGCAGCTTTTGACAATGGGGATTTCATGCATCTAGTTCGCACGCAGGCGGCATGTATTTTTTTTTCATTTCCACAAACTAATCCTATGTGGTTTCAACCAAATAATTCTCAACCACAAACGGGTATTTTTCAACCACAATCAATCAATTTCAACCACAAACAATTCTAATCAACCATTCGCTATCAGCCAATTTTCACACCAATCACAACTAATAAATATCGTCCATGGTTTGTAGACGAGGGGCGTATATATATATATAAGTAAATTTCACTTCTATTCAACACATATAATTTTTACAATGCATATATAACTTATACATCGACCGTACAACTTATACAACGCTTATACATGAGGTGTACAACGCTTATATAACTCATACATCGACTATATAATTTATACATCGTCGTTTTCCATATCGTTTATAGTTTAGAAATCTCACATTGGGTTCCACTCCACCAAAAATATCAAAAGGCTCAGAAAAATATGTGATCTCTTCTAGAATGTAGAATGCATCCACACGAGTCCACTGTCTCTTATTTCACTGAATTTCGTCAACAAACGAAAAAGATATGATTTTTACAGTGAAATCAAAAACCGTAGCGCTTTAAACTACTATAATATAGTTTAAAATAATTTAAACCGTACCTCAGCTATTTTGTTCAAAACTAGGTTTCGATTTTACTCGAAATCCGTGAAGCTTGAAGAGGATCGGGCTACACAGTGTCGAAGGGGGAGGAGAGGCGCTCAGGCGCCGGGGGAAGTAGGCCAGTTCGACGGCCTGTGGAAGCGGCGGCGGCGGTTGGAAGGGCCCCACTTTTGAGCTCGAATTCTCCCCCAATTCTGAACGAAAAAATCCAAACTATATATGGATTTGAAGATCTTCTCGAGCTCTTCAAAATCTTTAACTGGAGGAGGGGCTAATTTTTCCTGGTTTGGTCGGAAAGTGGAGGGGAACGGAGGGAAGCAGTTCCGCTGTGCGATGGATCGGGGAGAGAGAATGTCGGAGGGGGGGGGAGGGGGGAATCTGATGTGGACCAATCGTTTTTTTATTTATAAAGTTTTAAAAATCCAAAAATACCCCTTGCCTCCTACGAACTCCAAACCAAACCCAACGACTGTCGTCCCTAGCCAAATACCCCCATTCCGAACACAATGGGATATGTTTCGTAGGCCCATTTGACTTTTTCAGTCAGTTTTCCTTCAAATTAAAATATAAAACATTCAATATTTAATTTGAACGTACATTTCAATTTGCTGGGGCCACATATTGATTCTAAAAATTCCCTAAAAATAAATCTAGCTATGTTTTGACGATACGGTCCCAACAAAACTAGTTTCGTCGAATTCTGAAACCGTTTGCAAACTGGCCATTTTCACGGGCTATATAAACTCTATAGCGACTTTTCTGAAAATTCGTTTGGCCATAACTTTTTCTTCCCGCTATGAAACTTCGATTTTTCAGATTCGTTAGAAAGATATTCACTAACAGATTTAAATATTTTTGGTTTCACTCAAATCCATTATGTTTTGCTCCCAGTACAGTCAGTCAAAGTTTGAATTCAAAGTTTGAAACTACCGCACCATTTCAGGCATTGTTTATAATTAGAATTAATTATATTTATTTTCAAACTTCGATTCAAACTTACTTTTCATCATTATTATTTAAAATATTTATTTTAAATACTTTAAATCCACCAAATTAGCCAATTAATTTTTTTTAAATTGGTTCAGATTTTCCGGGTCATTACAATCTCCCCCACTTAAAACTTTTCGTCCCCGAAAAGGAACAAAGTCGAAAGTGGTTTGATTAATCAACTCTACTTTCGATCTGGCTTCCATTCTCATACTTTTCAGTTTCTGAGAATTTTCAAATTCTTCAAAAAATTTGGCTAACACCCGGAATTTTCGAAAAATTTCGCCATAACCTCCTTTGTACGGGGAGGGGTTTGGAAATTTATTGGGCCGTATTAGGTAGTCAATAAATCCTATAAAGCGTACACATATTTATAGTGATATATTTTGGTGTTTACAGGGGAGCGTGTATAGATAATAAATCCAGAGAATAAATTCTCATCACCTTGTCCAAGCCTGAGGGAGTGTGTATTTTTAATTGCTCCAGAGAATAAATTCTCGTCACCTCGTCCCGTGTGGGAAATAAATAATCCATGTGCCGTATCTAATAACTAGAGGGAAGTGATTATTGTCAACTCCAGACCCGTGTGGTTTTTTTTTATTAATCTGGCAATTTATCGTTACAATTTTATATGGTCCATATCAGTCATTAGTTCAACCTGTAATATATAGTCATCGCCATACAAGCCTCTCGCTCGTATGGTAAATCTACCACCTGGTCATACAAGCTCCAAATGCTTATGTGGTATATGGTGAAGTATGCCTGTCTTCAAGAAGTATGCCATGTAGTGTAGTTCAAAATTAATTGTTACTATCCTATGGCGACGTTTATTATTACACACAGAATAACCAGCACTCCGCATCCAATGGCATTCACAGGAGTTGATATAATAATAAAATTGCACATCCAACTCATTAAGGTTTACCTATTTGTCGGGCATGCAAATAAATTCTTTACTGAACAGCTAATCCATTTACCTGTTCAAACATATATAATACACATGTATATATTCCTATCTATTTTTAAATCAGTTCAGTGTGTGATTTAATCGAATAAATTCTACCATTCATTCTCTTATTGATCAAATTAACTATCATTCTAATAATTTAATCAATCCAACCCACTATCACACAACACAAACAACAAGCAATTTGTTTTTAACTTTTCAAAAAAAAATACTAACCAATTCCTAGACTCTTTTAAAATCATTCAGAATATAGAATTAGAAGTTTACATTCATGAAAGAAAATAACAACGAAGCAGAGAACATAATGGAAATTTCAAAATATGGTAAATGTACCTTGCACCGGAGTCAATCAGAGATATCCACTCGACACTTAGGATATGCTTTCTGAATGCTCTCCTCAGTTTCCCAAGTACAATCTCGCGGATCTCCATTGCACTTTGACTAAGTGAACCTTCTTGTTCCTCAGTTCTTTGGTTTCTTTGCCAATGATCTTTAGCGGCTCTCTTCTCACAGCTAATTCTGGAGTAATTTCAATATCCTGTTGCGCTGTTTCTTCCACGATCAAGTCTGGATCATGAACGTGCTTCCGAAGTTGAGATATGTGAAATACATCATGTACTCCAGGCAACCAATCAAGCAATTGAATTCTATAAGCTAGGGCTCCAATCCGTTCAACTATAGGGAATAGACCAATAAATCTGGGCGACAACTTCCCAGTTTTGCCAAATCGAATAACTCCTCTCATCGGAGAAACCCTTAGATACACATAATCACCAACATAAAATGCCAAATCCCTTCTTCTCGAATCAGCATTGATCTTCTGTCGGCTTTGAGCGGCGAGTAATCGCTTCTTAACAAAATCGACTTTATCGGCAGCTTCACGGATCATATCAGGTCCCAATACAAGCCTATTACCAGGTTCGACCCAACAAGCAGGAGATCGACACGGTCTACCATACAATGCTTCGAATGGTGACATTGTCAGGCTCGCCTGGTAGCTGTTGTTGTATGAGTATTCAGCTAAATGCAAATGGTCTTCCCATGATCCACCAAAGTCAAGAACACAAGCCCGCAATAAAACTTCGAGTATACGATTCACCCTCTTAGTCTGACCATCTGTTTGAGGATGATAGGCGGTGCTTAGATTCAGCTTTGTTCCCAGTTCTACTTGAAATGCCTTCCAGAATTTGCTAGTAAATATTGGATCTCTATCACTGACTATACTGAGCAGCACTCTATGTAGCCTAACAATTTCCTTGAAATAAATCTGCGCCAGACTCTGAGCAGTTCTATTTGATCTGACAGGTATGAAATGGGCGGTCTTCGTGAAGCGATCTACGATCACCCAAATACTGTCATTTCCTTTCTTGGTTCTGGGCAAACCATCTATGAAGTCCATGGAAATATGTTCCCACTTCCAACCTGGAACGTCCAGCTGTTGCAACAACCCAGCAAGTTTCTGTTGGTCGCTCTTGACTAGTTGGCAAGTAGAGCACCTGCTAACATATATTGAAACGTTCCTTTTCATAGCTTTCGACCAGAGTGTTCGCTTGAGATCGTTATACATTTTGGTCACACCTGGATGGATACTCAGCTTGGACTTGTGACACTCGTCTAACACTTCCCTTTTTAACTCGAGGATGTCGGGAACACAAATCCTTCCTTTCAGTCTAAGAGTCCCATCGTTATCTATTTGAAAGCACGAGGGTTCGCCTTTCTGAATTCTTTTGATCATATCCTTAATAAAATTATCAGAATAGATATTTTGTCAATCAAGGAAGTCGTAATAATAAAGCTGGCGATCATTACATTCTTTCGACTTAGCACATTGGCCACGACATTGGCTTTCCCTGGAGTGTATAGAATCTCAAAATCGTATGCTGCAAGGAATTCTAGCCAACGTTGCTGCCTCAGATTCATGTCTTTCTGGGTGAACAGATACTTTAAGAACTGGTGATCTGTAAAAAGTTCGAATTTCTCACCCAGAAGATAGTGTCTCCAGATTTTCAAAGCGAATACGATAGCCAACAACTCAAGGTCATGAATAACGTAGTTCTTTTTATGTGGCTTCAGTTGACGGCTAGCATAAGCAACCACTTGACCTCTTTGCATTACCACTGCACCAAGGCCTTCTCTAGAGGCATCTGTCCAGACTTTCAAGTCCTGATTGCCGTCAATTATCGTTAATACTGGAGCCGTTGTTAATCTTAACTTTAGCTCCTCAAAAGCCTCCTCACATTCTGGCGTCCACTTGAATTTTGAGTGCTTCTTTGTAAGCTTCGTTAAGTGACTAGATATCTTCGAAAAATCTTTAACGAACTTCCGGTAATAACTATCCAATCCAAGAAAACTTCGTACTTCGGTGGGAGTACTATGCTGTTTCCAATTTTGAATAGCGGTGATTTTGCTTGGATCCACAGCAATTCCTTTTTTCGATACGACGTGGCCAAGAAACTTTACTTCATCTTGCCAGAATATACATTTGGAAAGTTTAGCTTTCAATACATTCCTTCTCAGAATTTCTAGAACTTGCTCCAAATGTTTTTCATGTTCGGCTTTCGACTTAGAGAAGATTAGAATATCGTCAATAAAAACCAGAACAAACTTATTCAGGACTCCTCTGAACACTCTATTCATTAAATCGACGAAGTAAGCTGGAGCGTTACATAAGCCGAATGACATTACTAACCACTCATAGAATAAGTCAGGACCTCTGAATGCTGTCATTGGAACACACTCTTCGGCAATACAAAGCTGATGGAAGCCTGTAGCTAGGTCCATCCTTGAAAATACTTGTGCTCCATTCAGACGATCTAATAAATCATCGATTCACGGCAATGGATATTTATTCTTTATTGTCTGCTTATTCAAGTCGTGATAATCCACACATAGTCGCAGAGTACCGTCAGACTTTGGGACAAACACCACTGCTGCTCCCCAATCAGATAAACTAGGACTGATTAGACCCTTCCATACAAGCTGTCGAGTTTGATTGTCCAGTTCTTCTTTCTCCTTTAAAGTCATTCTCCGAATAGCGTGCACTACTGGCCTTGCATTCGGAATTAAAGCGATCTTGAAATCAATTTCTCTCTGCGGAGGTAAACTAACAACTTCTTCGAACACATCCGCATATTTCTTGACGACAGGAATATCTTTGATGAGGTCTGGAATATTCTCTGTGACTATAGGGATATTTTCTATTTGAGCAGGAGAAACATCCAAAGCTGCCCAGAAGTCTTTTCTATTAGAATTCTGACCTTCACAGTGAATGGTTATATAATCACCTGTTTTAATCTTCGCCTTAACGACTCTGTCGGCGCATTTAACCTCAGCTTCATATTTGGTCAACCAGTCTAACCCCAAGATAAGATCAAATTCTGTAAAATTCATGATGACCGCGATGGTAGGGAACCGATAATGAGAAAAAGAAACCGGCACCCCACAAACCCAATTGAGATCGAGGGAACCCCCAACCGGATTATGGACAGTCATTGGTTCTTTGAGCTTCTTCAAATTCAAATCAAGTTTCTTAACCGCATTCTTTGCAACAAAGCTTCGCGACGCGCCGGTGTCAAATAGTAATTTAACTGGGATATCTTTGACAGTAAGCATGCTTTCTAAAACATCTGGCCTTTCCTGAATAGCTGAGGGTGCTGGGGTTTCTGCAACTTCATTTACCCGAGCCTCTTTGGTCTTTTTTAACAGCCAGCAATCTCGCTTTATATGACCGGCCTGATGACAAAGATTGCACTCTCGAGTTACAGGAAACTTGCCCTTGGATTTAGACTCATCCTCCTTTCATTTCTTCGAGGATTTACAATTCCTGGTCAAATGCCCTGGTTTATGGCAGTTACTTCATATGGCAGTCGTTACTGGTTCTTTCTCAGATCTGGCCCTTTTCCGATTGACTTTAGGCTTCTTACTGACCTCAGACATCGTACTGGCCACAGGATTATCAGTTTCAGACTCACTTTTATTACTATAACTGACTTCCTCTTCGTAGCGCAACATACCTTTCTTGTCGAGATCCTCATACTGGTAAGCCATGTATACCATTTCAGAAAAAGGAAACTTCACATTCCTCATTACACTATTCTGATATTTTCTTTGCAGGCCATGAATAAACCTCAGATTCTTCCTCTTTGGATCCTGAATCAGATGAGGAGCAAAGTGATAAAGTTCATTGAATTTCTTATGATATTCTGGAATGGTCATATCTCCTTGTATCAGATAAGAGAATTCATCACATAACCGCTCAGTTGCTTCGGAAGGAGTAAATCTTTCTAGGAAAATCACTTTGAATCTATCCCAGGTGATATCACCTTCTGGATTATCCTTAATAATGGAATCCCACAAGAAGAAAGCTTCTTTTTTGAGTGCCCAAGACGCCAGTAATCTTTTCTGGTCATCTCTCAGCTTTAAACCTTCAAATATTTTCTCTGTAGAACGAAGCCAAGCTTGTGTTTCCATAATGGATTCTTTGCCTAAGAATGGTGATCCACCCAGATTTCGAAATCTCTTGAATAGAACTTCTATATCTGATTCTGGCTGCGGGGGCATAATTGGCTCATTAGCTTGTCGAGCCATACGATTATTTCTTTTGTTTCTGCCACTCATTTTCTAGTACGTCTGCAATTAGCAGACAAAGTGTCAGGTCAACAGAAAAGATATTTCAAAACATAGAGACAAATACTTGAATGTAAATGTGTCTACTGGAGTGTATTTCATTCTACTATACTCATACTAGGATATTACTAATCCTATCTGTAATGGGTTACTCGTCCTTGAACACTACTGGTTCTATTTCTGACGAGTTCGTTAATATGTTATATTCCAGCACTAAGCTTAACCAAAGCTTTGATACCACGATGTGACGACCCCAAACCGCGTACTGACGGTGGCAGGGGTAATCTTTGGAATATAACACATAAACAGATAATAGCAGAACAGAATTAAATAAATACACCAGATAATGTACAAATAATACACTGGATAAACGTAATCATCATAATTACACAGTATACAGGATCATACTTAGTACAAATACAGTTCAGCTATACATAACTGTCTACAGCCGAAAACAAACATAATATGTACAATAGGAGCTGAACAGCATAAAAAGAGATAAATGATAGAATCCATCCTCAGCTCCGGCTATCTAGAAAGAGCCTGCTAAAACCTGAAGACAAGGCTGCCCGTGTAGAAAAAGGGGTACCCGAGTTTGCAAGTGAAACAAACTACGAGTCAGTCATGGGACTGGTATGAGAAATCTACTTAACACCTTTATAATATGGCTAATCACAGGACCACGCTACTTTCACGGAACGGGTTTACTCCATTGGATTGCCAGTGCTTTAAAACAAGTAATTCTTTTAAACAACGCAATGCTTTTTATAAAAATGAAGCCATTATAAGACTCAGTTCCCATCACACAATGCAATGCAAACCAGAGGATGGAGTTTTTACCTTATAACGGCCAAAATATGCTTGATACGAATAAAACATAAGCATTTGATATTATTACTAGTGTTTATATGTTTCAAAAACAATTTCAAATCATAAGTATCAATCATAGACGGCATTAATGCCCCATACCACTTTGTCGCCATATATAGATATACAATCAAAACCGCACTGTGTCATATTTGGAAATTGGATTTCCATCATGAACCAAGGCAAAAGATAGTCCTTACCGAATTCGAGACTGTCTAGCCCGAGTCTCAGGCAAGCGCGCAGGCAAGCCTTGGATCGTCAGGGCCGGTCCACCATGTGGATTATTATGCCTAAACACTACGTTTCCCCTCCCTTTGGGGCGTAAATGAGCCAACGAATGACTCCATCGGTCCCGGATCGACCGATATATCTGAGGCGCCTCGCAACAGCAATAACCACATAGGTGAAAGTAATATAAATGTCAGCCAGTTAAACACTGACACCACCTCTAGCTAGAAGGAAACGCATGCCCTCCCTGAGGTCCTCTCCCGTTTCTGGTTCATACCGAGGTGTGAGGCTCGCGAATTCACGTTATACACAAGGCTACGCCACATAGGCGGTGCTTTGATCATCAACAACAAGACTTTGCTTTTCAACAGAAGCCTTGATCACTGCACCTTAGCATGCCACACAGGCAATTCACACCAAGCATCTGATGGCTATCAATCACACAGAATGAATTCCAATGTCAGACACACAGTCCATTTGCAAGTCCGTTCTGGGTCTGAACGAAACCGGAGGCACTATATACCTCGCGTACTCATCGATCTCCACATACGTCTAGACGATCACCACTCATTATCAATATTTCAGGATGTATCCCAATCACGACATCAGTTATCATCCAACCGAGGTGAAGATCTCCGGTCTTCAACCACCGTCTTCATCTTCGACTCCTTATCGTCGATTCAGTTATTCAGAATGGGATAAACCCGGTCTTTCTGAGCAACTCGCGTATATAATAAAAAGTGCTACACGAACACAACATACGCCTCATTTCAATTCATCAGTCACTAACCATAAATCAGTAAGAGAACGATTTCCCAAATATTAACCCCGAAGGCCGAAACCAACATCAGATCAAAACCCAGGAAACAATTCGACTTAGCTAACATTCAGTTAGTTTCTAAATTTCACATTCCATATCGTTTATAATATGTTATAACGATTTATCGCTATTTTTATTTATTTATAGCCAATTCATTCAAACGACGCTTCAGGCCATAACGCGGCCGTGGCGCTGTTTTTCTTCAGATTTGATTTACACATATCTGAAAATCGAACCGTTGGATCTTCACAAATTTTATATCATTAGAAAGATATTTTCAAAATGAATCCAACGGTTCCAATTTTGGGAAAATCCGACGGTCGGATCTCCCGATACACTCGTTTGAAGTTTCGATTTCAAAATACAAACTGCAGCGTCGTTATTCGATTTAATTTAATTATATTTATATATATATATAAATATAATCGATTCTGGCGCTGTTTTTCCTTAGATTTGAATTAAATATTCCCGACAATCCAACTGTTGGATCTTTACAAAGTTGGTGCCGTTGGAAAGATATTTCCAAAGTGAACCCAACGGTTTCGGTTTCGGGAAAATCCGATGGTCGGATCTCCCGCACTAATCGTTTGAAATCACGGTTTCAAAACACGAACTGCAGCTTCGTTATTCGATATATTTTAATTACATCTATATATATATATATATATATATTTAAAAATATAATCGATTCTTCGATTTCAAAACTATTTTCTTTTCATACATTTGATAAAAATGATATTTTTATCCAACCGACAATTTTTTCAACACTTCGCTATTTTTAACAATTCATGTATATAATAAAAATGTGATTTTTATTGCAAAACAATTCATTTCAAAACACGACTATCTTATATAGTTCATATAGATGATAAAAATATGATTTTTATTATAAAAAAAATCATTCCAAACACAACTATTTTATATAGTTCATATAGATGATAAAAATATGATTTTTATTATAAAACAATTTATTTCAAAACACGACTATTTTATATAGTTCACATAGATGATAAAAATATGATTTTTATTATAAAAAAATTTATTTCGAAACACGAATATTTTATATAGTTCATATAGATGATAAAAATATGATTTTTATTATAAAACAATTTATTTCAAAACACGAATACCATTCAACACATGAAGGTTTTCTATAGTTCGTATATATAAAATAAAAATGTGATTTTTATTGTTAAAACAATTTATTTAAAACACGAATACCATTCAATACTTGAATTTCTATTCAACACATGAAGGTTTTCTATAGTTCGTATATATAAAATAAAATTGTGATTTTTATTCTTAAAACAATTTATTTAAAACACGAATACCATTCAACACATGAATTTCTATTCAACGAATGAATTTCTATTCAACACATGAAGGTTTTCTATTCAACATACGAATATAGTTTCAACACATGAAAATAATTCTAACATATGAATATTATTCAAAATTTCGGCAGCATAACGGCAGGGTAGTTAAAACCGGGGTCGTCCCTAGTCCGGCTCCTCGCTCTACCTTAAAGCCTCACAGCTTTTGACAATGTGGATTTCATGCATCTAGTTCGCACGCAGGCGGCATGTATATTTTTTTCATTTCCACAAATTAATCCTATGTGGTTTCAACCAAATAATTCCCAACCACAGACAGGTATTTTTCAACCACAATCAATCAATTTCAACCACAAACAATTCTAATCAACCATTCGCTATCAGCTAATTTTCACACCAATCACAACCAATAAATATCGTCCATGGTTTGTGGACAAGGGGCGTATATATATATATATATATAATTAAATTTCACTTATATTCAACACATATATAATTTTTACAACGCATATATAACTTATACATCGATCGTACAACTTATACAACGCTTATACATGAGGTGTACAACGCTTATATAACTCATACATCGACTATATAATTTATACATCGTCGTTTTCCATATCGTTTATAGTTTAGAAATCTCACATTGGGTTCTACTCCACCAAAAATAGCAGAAGGCTCAGAAAAATATGCGGTCTCTTCTAGAATGTAGAATGCGTCCACACGAGTCCACTGTCTCTTGTTTCACTGAATTTCGTCAATAAACGAAAAAGATATGATTTTTACAGTGAAATAAAAAACCGTAGCGCTTTAAACTGCTATAATATAGTTTAAAATAATTTAAACCGTACCTCAGCTGTTTCGTTCAAAACTAGGTTTCGATTTTACTCGAAATCCGTGAAGCTTGAAGAGGATCGGGCTACGTAGTGTCGAAGGGGGAGGAGAGGCGCTTAGGCGCCGGGGGAAGTGGGCCAGTTCAACGACATGTGGAAGCAGCGACGGCGGTTGGTAGGGCTCGATTTTCGAGCTCGAATTCTCCCCCAATTCTGAATGAAAAAATTCCAAACTATATATGGATTTAAATATCTTCTCGAACTCTTCAAAATCTTCAACTAGAGGAGGGGCTAATTTTGCCTGGTTTGGTCGGAAAGTGGAGGGGAACGGAGGGAAGCAGTTCCGCTGTGCGATGCATCGGGGAGAGAGAATGTCGGGGGGGGGATCTGATGTGGACCAATCGTTTTTTATTTATTTATAAAGTTTTAAAAATCCAAAAATATCCCTTGCCTCCTACGAACTCCAATCCAAACCCTACGATTGTCGTCCCTAGCCAAATACCCCCATTCCGAACACAATGGGATATGTTTCGTAGGCCCATTCGACTGTTTCAGTCAGTTTTCCTTCAAATTAAAATATAAAACATTCAATATTTAAGTTGAACATACATTTCAATTTGCCGAGGCCACATATTGATTCTAAAAATTCCCTAAAAATAAATATAGCTATGTTTTGACGATACGGTCCCAACAAAACTAGGTTCGTCGAATTCTGAGACCGTTTGCAAAATGGCCATTTTCACGGGCCATAACTTTTTCTTGCCGCTATGAAACTTCGATTTTTCAGATTCGTTAGAAAGATATTCACTAACAGATTTAAATATTTTTGGTTTCACTCAAATCCGTTTTGTTTTGCACCCGGTACAGTCAATCAAAATTTGAATTCAAATTTTGAAACTACTGCGCCATTTCAGGCCTTGTTTATAATTAGAATTAATTATCTTTATTTTCAAACTTCGATTCAAACTTACTTTTCATCATTATTATTTAAAATATTTATTTTAAATACTTTAAATTCACCAAATTAGCCAATTTAAAAAAATTAAGTTGGTTCAGATTTTCTGGGTCATTACATTCTCTCTCAAAGAAAACAGTAATACGCTCCTTTACTCTTTTATCTTTTTTTGCGATCCTATTTAAAAATGTCGATAGCTCAAATTGGGTTTAAATCTGCCTTTTCAATTTGAATCGAGTAGTGTGCTCGAATTGATGGTGGCTTTCGAGTAAGCTTGCAGTAATCGTTTGGGATTTCGGTTTTGGATGTGGAGAGTTGAGTACAGTTTGTGCAGGTGATGTGGTGGAGTATTGGTAGAAGGAAGAGGAGTTGTTTGAATTCTTGTTGCGGTTTTGGATAGTTTTTTGCGTGGATGCCATGGTTTGAAGATGATAAAGGAATTATGATGGTTGACGTTGAAGGGGTTTGTGTGATGACAGGGAGGATTCTGGTGATGATGTTCATGTTGTCTTTTTTTTGGAAGGGGTATGTGATGTGAGCGGATTCAGGAGAAGGATTTGGGTCTATGGATGTTTGAAGAATGGTTTTGTGAAGAAGGTGTGGTGAGGAGTTTGGTTGATGGAGAAGAAATATAGAAGAATAAAAGCAGAAGAAAGAAGAAATATAGAAAAATATGAAGAGAGAAAAGTAAAGAATTTAAAGCAATGGGAATGTACAACAAGAAACAAATTGCAAAAGAAGAATCTTTTTATGACTTCTTTTTAATTGTTGAATAGGAAAGAACTTATATGATAGGAAGAAATAAATGACAAGAATTTTCTATATTTTTTAAAGAAGGAAGACAATGTAGAAGATTGGGAAATAAATGGAAAGACAGAAAGAAATAAAGGAAAATTGAAAGTTTTTTTTTTAAAAAAAAGGAAAGCAGAAATCAATGTATTGAAAAGAGGAGAGAGCGAAAAGGAAAGCAATAAAAGAGAAGACAAAAACAGAAAGATTTTTTATTGTTGTAAAATTAGAAGAGAGAAAAAAAGCGAAAAAGAAAAAAATTTGAAAAGGGGAAAGAAATAAATGAAAAGGAAATAAAATCAAGAAAATTTGGCAACTATTTTTTCTCTTTTTTAGAAGATTAGAGTATCAGTAGATGATACTAAATCAACTAATTAATTTTTTTTCTATATATACACGAAATCAAAAGGAAAATAAATAAAATAAAAGGAATCAGAAATTAAATAAGTAATAAAATTTAACCGTTACCTCCCCGGCAACGGTGCCAAAAACTTGATCGCTACTTTTCTATGAACTAGAAAAGCACGAATTTTAAAATAAATTCTGCAAGCGCACAGATCGTGTAGTATGCAGATCGAATTACAGGGAGGTAAATTAAATTAAATTATTTATATAATTTCTTGGACAAGTTAGACAAATCTTTGAGGTTGATTTTGAAAGCAATCGAAATTGAAATTGCAATTAAACTATTATTGAATTGAATCAGATCTGAATCTAATCAAATCTGTATTCAATCCAATATGACCTAGGGAAGCAGTAAAAAGAACATAAATTAGGATCGCAGAAATTAAAATAAGAAACAGGAAATAAAATTAGGATTAGCGCTGAATCTAATCAGACAGTCAATCACTAATGAAAATAAGTGTAAAATACAAATAGTGTTTTACCAAATCTAATTGTGTAGGCAACACTAATTGCTAAGAAAAAAAAATGCAGAAAAGTAGAAAAAGAAGAAGACTTTATTAATTCTATGATATAAGTTTACAATGTATTAAATGGATATTTATAGGGGATAGATAGCCAACCTAAAACCCTAATCCAATATATGCGTATATGGGCCTATTAATCAGCAATTACTCCTCGCCTCTTAATTAGCCATTATTCCTCCCTCTCAATTAGCCATTATTCCTCCCTCTTAATCATCCATTATTCCTCCCGTATCTTCCTTGTTTGGCATGTGACTAATTGACGGGAGATAAAATTTCATAAGTTTATTCAACCAAACATGAATAGATCTCAAACTCCAAAGCAACACAATGTTAAGTCTTCATCTACAAATCTTCATATGTATATACACAACATTTTGATCTTTATTTTCTATTTTTCTGGCTGCATGTAGTTTAGTTGGCATATCTGTAAAAATGACAAAATAACACGCAAGTAATATTTATTTATATACAAAAGATGAGATATAAGAGCATAAAATAAACACATTTCTATGTTAATCAATGGCTTTGCAGATTAAGACACTGACGCTAGAACTAAACATGGGCCAATGAATCTGATCATACTTCAACTTCCCAAGTCCTAACTCTTCTAAAATTATTTAATTTTTTCTAACAACAATATTGAATTTAGTTGGCTCCATAGAATTTGTGTTTTTCGAATTAGAAAATGACCAACTTATTTGGGGTTTCGGTTTACAAGCTAAATTAACGCTGTACACTTTTGGTACAAATAATATATTTATATACAACTAATTTCATATATTTTTTATGGTCATGCTAATGTTTTGGGAATCATAACGTTGAACGAATGGAAGGAAAATGTGATTCATATTGACGTTATATTTTAAATTTCAACTTTAAATATTGATATAGAGAATAATTGCTGCTACTGTGAAAAATAAAATAGAAAGGTGACAGTTTTCCAGTTCTGGTGCAGGCGAAACTAGCAATACATTCACATTTCCCTATTCACCGAACGTGGCAAATGTAAGAATAAAGGTAAGGAACCAAAATATTTATCTTTGGTTGTGTTTCACATGCAACAAGAGAGCAGTGACTATTTGAAGTTATCACTTTGTTTATTTCCACCTTCTTCCTACTATTTTTTTTCGAATTTATCTTTTTGACAACTATATTTGGCATCTATCTTTTTTTTTTACAGTTGCACTTTTAATCCTTCTAGATATGTTTGGGTTTTAAAAAAGAAAGATATTAAATCTAGATTTGAATCAAAGGTAAATCAAATAAATTTAAATGAAAATAAATTAATTTTTTTACTTTCTTAAAAATCTAAACCACTTTAAGGTCGTTGTAATTTCATCCTAATATGTTTTGGGGTCAAATATCAAAAGATTCTTTAATTTACTTAAAAAAATAATCACACTCGGTGAATGCTTGACTGTTTGAGACTTAGGCCCCTTTCTTTTGAGCTAACGGAGGAAGAAATGCTTTGACGCGTCGGACGTGTCAAAGCGGAAACAGATGAAAAAGGACCATTTCGCCAACGCAAGGAAACTGAGCCGTTAGCTCCAAACGGATCCGTTCTGCCTTAATTAGGGTATTTAATGAATTTTAATTAGTTAATTTAGTGTTTAATAGATTTTAAAATTTAAAATAACTTGTGCAAATGAGATCTGTTTCAAACGTGGTTTTTTGCATTGTGATCGTGTCGAAATGCTCTATGTAATGGAGTTGGTTTGAACTGAATTGGAGTAATTTATAATTTTTCTATTCTACTAAACACCCCATTAACATTCTCCACTCAAATGACCCGCTTAACGCGCCAAATGCATTCTCTGCTAACTCCGATACTCCGCTGAAATACTCCGCTGGAATACTCCGCTTCCGCTTCCAAAGAAAATGCCCTTAACTCAATAAAAATCCATTTTCTTTCTCCCTTTCTAATAGTTGGTATCCAACTGCAAGTCTTAGTTCCATCGGCGTTTGAACTTTGCACCAGTTTTGTTAAACAAAAACATTGAAGTTTGATACTACAATATCTGAAGTTAAGGAGTTTAAAATATAAATTTGGTAACACAACCTGATTTATATCTATTATTCATGTACAATCTATGTCAACTGAAGTAATCTGACTGTTAACAGAGAAAGCAATTTCCAAACATATATTGTTCTTATGTGGTAGAGTAAACTATATTGTGAAACTTAATTATAAGGATTTATAAATTAACATATGGATGCATATTTATTTGTTGTCGATTGCATGTGATATTCAAAGATGGGAGGTGAAATAAAAGTGCAAAATTTTATGGTAACAGAAGGATAGAAAAAGAAAGAATGGTCAGCTATTGAAGCATTATTACTCTCAATATCGGAATAATGTCATAAGTGCACATCCCATGGAAATTAACATCTCAATGAATTTCTTTTCATTCATATTTAATTTATTATTTCATCAATTAGTAAATTAATGAAATGAGATTTTGCCATGTATATTCATTATTTATGTTTTTGCCATATATATTTATGTATGTGGTTAAGATTGTATTCAAATATTGGAATGTTTGCTTCCTAATATTCTGCAACTTCAGTGATATCCATTTTAAACTCCTGCACATTCTATGATATAGGGTATAAGGAAAAAGTCATCAATGAAGTTCCACTCATAAAATATGATGGTTGCCCAATCACATGTGAAGGAGGTACGTCACAACCACAATTTCTTCATTTAGTACGTAATACTTTATTAATGTGTACACTTTTCTTTTTGAAACCATGAAATGACTACAAGTTCAACTCGCATAAACTGATATAGTTATAGGAGTTGGAGTATGAGTTATGGGAGTACAAGTCATACTGTGTAGCAGCAGACTGGACATTGGATGGCTGCATGTTAATAAAAAAATGGAGTTTCGTTGTTTATATTAGAAACTAATGGGTTAGGACTTAGGAATATTTTTGAAAACCAAATGGAAACTTGCAAGTCTATGTAATTTAAAGTTTACATGAATATAGTTGTAGATACTATATAATTTATACAATTTTTGTTCGCCCTTCATCCTTACCTTCAGTGGAATGGACAAATTCTATTCAAATTCTATTGTATGATTAATGGAATCACCAATTATAACCTGTTAAAAAAATATGCAGTTGCCTTAATGGGATTTGTCTAATGAGTGTAAATGTGCCAAAATATCAAATCTCAAATATTATACAAGTTCTTAACAAGATTGATAGAGCACATTCAGATTTGATGCGTGAACTTGCTCTCATTGTTGACAAGTTTTGGTATGGAATTTTGAATAGAATAAGGGTATGTTTACTTGTGACGCTAACTCAAGAATAAAAACCAACCGAGCTGAAATGTTGCGTCATGGTAGTAATTTTGATATAGTTTTTAGACACTGTTAATTGTCATTGTTGTTCATATAAAATAGCCAACTTGCTAAGTAAAGTTTCTGCTTCACTTATGTTTCAAATTCATAATTACCCTAAAATGTACATGAAGAACATTCTTAGGTTATCATTTACTAGTTTGAAGGGCCAAGTTCACATAGACGTAAGACAAATTGACCTGCAAGCTGATAACACGCTTTAAAAAATTGGTCTATTATCAAAGGGATATAGCTATTTATGTGAAATTTTGCCAATTTGTATTTTGAACTCTTTGGATACAACCAAGTTTAAGAATTCCGACCTTCTCTTTTTTCTCATTTGTTAGTCTGCATTATTAACATTTTAGTCGGCTGGGAATAGTTCTTTAACTTCTTTAGAACTGCTTTGTAACATTTCAATCAGATGTTATTGCCACTCTGCAAATTTTGAAGGCAAACTTGGATGTCTAGGGAAATTTCGTTTTGCCCTTATGATATCTAAATTTAATAAGTAATTATACTAAAAACATAATATATTTGATTATTAATTATTAAATTTCTTCATTACAGGTAAGTAAGGACCTTTAGCTCAAAAGAAAGCTGGTTGTTGCATCATCAAAACATTTGAAGATTTTTGGTTTCATAAGCAAATTTTTTTGGCTTTGTGTAATTTATGGGTACATACTTGATACATATGTTATGGAACTTGAATTATGGATATTGTCTAGACATCATTTAATCTTAATTTATGTATGTTGTTAAAATTTCAAAATGTTTAATATATTAGCATTTTAAATTATTTAAGTAGGTTTATATGATCAATTTTTATGTTGATTTGAAAATCTTCTATATAGTGATTGCATGCATAAAATATAAAGCAAATACCTTTCAGTAATGGCATACCACTGGTGATAATATTATGAAAATAAAATAGAATAACATCATTTTTTTGTGTTGTTAAAATCATTTCTTTGTATTTTAACAACAAAACAAAAACTTTTGTTGGAAGTACAAACCTTTTTGCAATGTACCATTCAAAGCATTAAAGAAATGCTATAATAATATTTTTAACAGCGCGCGATGAAAGCTGTTGGTTTTATATTTTTTTACAGCGTTCCTATTTATGTTGATGTATGTTTTAGGCCCATGACAGCTTGTCATTACACAACATCCACTGAAATGTTGTTAAAACATATGACAACATTTTTTCTATGCTAGTAACATCTAGATTTTCCTTAGCCCATGATAACCAAATGAAAATTGGTTAGGAAATATGTAACGAATTGCACTTTTCGATAGTTTCGAGTCGATATTAAAACCAACTTAACTCGTTTGAAATAGCAGATTTGTAACAATCCGGAATTTTGGAACCAATTTAAAATTTTCACTTTAGAAATTTTAATGGATTATAAATATTTAAAATAATTTATTTTAAATAGTAATGATTAAAAATTTATTTGAACCGAAGTTAGAATGAAAATATTTATTTTAATTATAAAAAGAGTTAGAAATAGCGCGGTAGTTTGAAAATTTGAATTTGAACTTTGACTGACTGTACAGGATGCAAAATAAATTGGATTTTGATGAAACCAAAAATATTTAAATCTATTTAAAAATTTCTTTTCAACAAATCTGAAAAATTGAAATTTCATAGCAGGAATCAAAAATTATGCCCAGTTTAAAATTCAGAATAGTCGCTATAGAATTTATATATTTTTTAATATCAAAAATAGTAATTTTACAAACGACCTCCGTTTTCGATGAACCCGCTTTGGTTGGATCTGAAATGTTAAATTATTGCTAGATTCCAATTTTCATAATTTTTGGAGTTAACATGTGGGCATAGTAAATATAAACGTGTTTTGTCAATTTCAGTCAAATTGGATCGACCAGAAAATGGTCATTTTCCAGACGGTCTCCAAATTCGATGAAATTAATTTTTTAGGACTGTATCGTCAAAACATAGCTAGATTTATTTTTCGGGAATTTTTGGAGTCCGTATGTGGCCCCGGTTAATTTAAAAGTACGATCAAATTAAATAATTAAATGATTTATATTTTAATTTAAAGAAAAGTGGGATGGGACGATCAAACGGGCTGACGGCACCTAGCCCACGGGGTCTGAAGGGGGGGTATTTGGCTAGGAACAACTCTCATTGTGCTGAATTTGGAGCCAATAAGAATTAACAGGCTTTTTCTAAAGATGGGAGAATTTAATATTATGATATTATAAAGGGTGCGTTTTTTAGAGGTCCCTATTAAGTTTCAAAATATAAAAAAAAACCCGGTCATAAACTTATTGTAAATTAGGTCCCTGTTTTCAAAACTTATAAAATAATAATTAAAAAAAATAAAAAAAAATCGTAAATTAGTAATAAAATATATTACGCATTATAAAAAAAAATCAGTTCAAAAAACAACAAAAATAATGTCAGAAAGAAGAAAACAGCAAAAAAACAGAAAAAACTGCAGTTAAATGCATAATATTATGCACCTTTTTGATTTTATTGCATGCACATATGCAATTATTGCAGTTCTTCCAGCGGATAGATTTAACATAATTTTTCAGTTCATTTTTATTTGCATCCAAATGTGCAAATTTCTCAAAAAAATGCACACATGTGTGCAACATTTTTATAGGATAAAAAGTAGGGACCTAATTTATAAAAAAAAACAAAGTTCTGAAAATTTTTAAACCCGCCCCCTATTTTATTTTTTCTGCCTTTTTGTATTTTTTTAAAAAAAATGTGTGTACGTTCATAAAAAAAAAAAAATCTAAAATATGGAAATACTGTCAGGAATCTACGGAAATCGAAAAAAAATAGTTGCATACATTTATGCAAATATTACTGATAATTGCATATATGTATGCAACTTTTCCGTAAGCTGTTTTCAGATTAAAATCTGAAAATAAACCTGCACAAATGTATGCAAGTATTTGAAATTTTTGCGCACATGTATGCATTTATTTGCATGAATAAAAATCAACGAAGATGTATGTAGTGAAAAATATGCACGGATGTATGCAGGAAAGTGATATATGTGCATACTATTATGCATTTAACTGGAAATTTCGTTTTTTTTTTTTTTGTTTTTTTGATTTTTGACGCCTTCGTTGATGGTTTTTTGTTCTGAATTTTTTAGTGTTTACATGTTTTATTTAAATACGAATTTACGTGATTTTTTTATATTTTTTTTATGACTTTTCAAAAAATAGGGACCTAATTTACAATAAGTTTATGACCGGATGTGAGCCTAATTAAGTTTCAAAATAGGGATGTGAGCCTAATATTCACTATTATAAATATAGAAATTGACAAAACCCTAAAAACTATTTTGTTCCAGCCGCCGTTCTATCTAACGAATGCCCGAAGTCTTGTGGAATCCTCTTCAAAAACTCAATATCCAATCAATAAAATTCAATCCCTATAAAACAAAAATAGAAGATCGAAGTGAGTTCTATGGTTTGAACGGAGGAGATGGGTTATCGTGAACTGAGGTGGTCGGATTTTCCCCTTAAAATACCGACATTCGTGGCCATTTCTGGCGATGGATGGAGGCTCGAATTCCAAGCCACTTATGGCGCGGGGAGAGCACGCAAGGGCGGTCGACATCGAACTCTCGGATCTGGGTCCGGTGGCGCGAGAACACGTGTGACGTGGGCGATTTGGGGGTGGACAGTGGGTTTTCTCATATACAGGAAATAGCGACAGAAGGAAGAAACCAAAAGGGGCGGCCCAGATTGTTTTTCCAAAGTAATTATAAAATTTATAAAGTTAATTATTTTAATTAGGTGATTAAGGTTTAAAAGCTTATATCTTGTCCAAATGAAATCAGAATTCAGTGAAACGAAATGCATTGGAATCACAGAAACGAGATCTACAACATGGAACTGACCAGATCTAAAACGGAGCACGTTGAAATTTTAGACAAAAATCATTGTGAGATTTCTGATTTAAATAATTAAAAATAAATTAATTATTATCGTGTTTAGTAATTCTTACATGTTCGTGATTGGATTTAAATTGTTTGATGTTGTTTGTTGATCTGTTAATCTGATGGAATATTTTTGTCATAATCAAAATTGACAAAATAAATCATGTCATTTATGTTGAATCAAAATTGACAAAATAAATCATGTCATTTATGTGGAATCAAAATTGACAAAATAAAACTGTTATTTTATCAGTATATGTTGTGTTAAAATAAAACTGTCATTTTGTCAGTATATGTTGTGTAAAAATAAAACTGTCATTTTGTCAGTACATGTTGTGTTAAAATAAAACTGTCATTTTGTCAGTATATGTTGTGTTACAATAAAACTGTTATTTTGTCAGTATGTGTGGTGTTAAAATAAAACTGTCATTTTGTTAGTATACGTTGTGTTAAAATTAATATGTCATTTTGTGATTATAGAATTGATGAAAATAAATATGTCATTTTGTGATTATAGAATTGATCAAAACAAATATGTCATTTTGTTATTATAGAATTGATGAAAACAAATATGTCATTTTGTTATTATAAAATTGATGAAAACAAATGTCATTTTGTGATTGTAAAATTGTTGTAAACAAATATATCATTTTTGTTATAATAAAATGAATGAAAACAAATATATCATTTTGTTGTGACAAAAAGATTGAAAACAAAAATACATTTTTGTTGTAACCAAATAGTGAAACAAAATTATCAATTTTGTTGAAACCTAAAGGTTGAAAACAAAATTGTCATTTTTGTCAAATTGTAATACCTGAAACAAAATGTTCATTTTTGTCGAATAGCTTAGTTGAAACAAAAATGTTCATTTTTGTCAAAATAGTTTTGTTGAACAAAAATCATACATTTTTGTCAAATAAGAATAATGGAATTAAAATGATCATTTTTGTCAAAATATAATTATTGGATCAGAATTTACATTTGTGTCAATACATATGAATTGAAATAAAAAGATACATTTTGGCAAAACATATGAATTAAAATAAAAAGATACATTTTGGCAAAACATATGGATTGAAATAAAAAGATACATTTTGTCAAAATATATGAGTTGAAACAAAAACATCCATTTTTGTCTAATAACTTTGTTTAAGCAAAGATTTACATTTTGCCAAAACATGATGGTTGAAAACAAAATACACATTTTGTAAAAATATAATTGGTGAACAAAAATATACATTTTTGTCAAAGGAGATTAGTTGAATCAAAATATTTATATTTCTGTCAAATTGGTTAAATTAAAACAAAATATACATTTTTGATAAGATAGTTTAATTGAAAACAAAATATACATTTTTGTCAACGTAGTTTAGTTGAAAAAAAATGTACATTTTGTTGAATAGATTTAAGTTCAAACAAAAATAACATCTTTGTTAAATAAATTTGTTTTACAACAAAAATATCACTTTTGTTCATTTAGTTAAAGGTTAGAATTGTTAGCAATATGAATTATCACTTTATCCATTTTATTAAATTAGAATTGTTAACAATATGAATTATCACTTTACCCATTTTGTTAAATTAGAGTTGTTAACAATATGAGTTATCACATTTATTCATTTTGTTAAAATTAGGACTGTTAACAATATGAAATACCTCTTTTACTTATTTTGTTAAATTAGACTTGCTCACAATATGAAAATATCATTTAATCATTTTGCTGAAATAGAATTGTCAACAAATTGAATAAATCACTTTTAAATCATTTTGTTGAAATAGAATTTGTATGCAATTATAAGTATCATTTCTATTTGCAAACATACATTAGAATTTATATGCAAATATAAGAATCATTTTATTTGTCAAAACATACATTAGAATTTGTATGCAAATCAAAGTGATGCTTGTATTGTCAAATTATACATTAGATATATGTAGGAAATTTTGCGAGTAAAATACGTTTTTATTTGGCATTAGGAATATAATAACATGTTTTGTTCATTTTCATCAACATGTTAGTGGAATTTAAATTGGTTAAAATCATTAACCGATGATTTAGTTAGATGAATTGTTGTTGTCTGAAAACCCCACACGGGTATTGGGATGACATTTGACATATACTAGTCCCAACATTTAGTTGAATGTCAATCGATGGATTGACAGGCTGCGATGAGCGTTATTTATTCATTTTAATACTCACACAATTATAAATTTCACTCTGGATGTGAATGGATGGTTTAATGATTATTTATCATTGTTGCCATGTACATGCGGTGTATGAAATCCATATAACCGAAATTATATGGTAACTGATTGAGTCGCATTCCGATTCAGAATATCTTTTAAATAAAGAATATTTTTAAAGGACATTGTAATATAAAGAACATTGTAATATAAAGAATATTTTACATAAAGAATCTTTTTATATAAAGAATATTTTCAAATAACGAATATTTTAAAATATTATTCAACGAAGAATGAAATGATGATTTCTTTCTTCGTTTTGGATGGACACAAAAGACAAATTTTTTTTTATCGAAATGAACTAGTTATTAACTATAATAAATCTTTTAAATTAAGACTTAATGAAGTCTTCCAATTAATTAATTTTTAATTAGAATTAAATAAAAGAATTAGATTCTGGGTTGTCGTGGATGGTGTCCTAAATAACACTGCTCTTAAACCCCATATGAAAAGAATAATTTTTTTTTAATTTAGATTATTAGAGTTTTCAATTATATTTAGTGATTGGAATAAAATGATATGTGAATTGGGCTTATTGTAAACTGTGTTTTAAACGACATTTGTTCTTTAGTCCAATTAACAATAAAGATATAATTTGGAATCTATAAATCTTTTTATTAAGATTTAAAATGAAAATTTCCAAAGTCAAGCTTTCCAATTTAATATATTAAATTGGAATTGAGTGGAAGTTCGATTTGATAATAATATAGATAGGCTTTTGTAAAAGAAGACTGTTACTATATATGGAATTTAAAAGGCTTTGCCGTTATTCCATTTATATTATTAGTCGGATACGGAAATTTATATCTATTATATATTGATTTGATTTCTGTGGGTGGAAATTCCATATTTAATGGAAGACGATTTTGGGTTTATCGTGAACTGTGTTTTAAATGACATTGGTTCTTTAACCCAATTAAAGACAAGATTAAGTTCTTAAAAGTGGAATATTCATAAAGTAATGATTTTTGATATTAAAATCAAATTGGAGTTTTATTGAATCTTTAAAAAGAAGATTAAAGAATAAATTTAAAAGAATTTGTCTTTGATAAAATTGATGGGAATCTTTCCCTTTTAATATGAATATTTTATTAAAAGAATATTCTGAATTGAAATGAGGCGTATGATGTGTATTTATATCACCTAATTTTTTATTATAAAATACGCTAGTTATTCGGAAAGACCGGGTTTAACCCATTCTGAATAATTACTACGATGATTAAAAGTCAAAGACATTGAAGACGGTGATTGAAGACCAGCGATCTTCACATCAAATGGATGACTACTGATGCCCGACACTGGGTCGCTCCTAGGAAAGGGTTAAAGTGGTAGTTTTCCGGGCGTACTTTTTGGTTGTCCGGATATGCGAGAACCTCTCTTCCTTATTGGACATACGGGACGAGGAATAAGGTGTCTCCGGTTTCGTTCAGACCCAGAACGGACTTGTAAATGGATGTGTGTCTGACATTGGATTTCATTCCATGTAAATTGATCTCTATTTAATATATATATGTGGTGGAGGAGAATTTATTCTCTTGCTTAACATCCTTCTCTGAGACGCACCAGCTTAGAGGTTATATATTGGTAGTTATCGATCGCATGGCGTGAATTGTCAATGTGGCATGCCAAGATGCAAATGATCAGGGCTTTTGTTGAAAAGCAGAGCCTTGTGGTTGATGATCAAAGCATAGACTATTTCGGCATAGCTTTGTGTATAACGTTACCTCGCGAGCCTCACACCTCGGTAAGAGTCAAAACAAGACAAGGGAACGCAGGGAGTGCGCACATTTTTTCCTATCTAGAAGTGGTATCCGGGTTTTGTAAGCCCTGATATTTTACTTATGTGGTTGATGGAATGAGGCGCCTCAGATTTATTGGTCGATAGTGACCATTTTATACGTTCAATAGGACCAGGAAGCTTGTTTTTAGGCATAACTAATCCACTAAGGTATATTTGTGGACCAGCCCTGCAGGATCCAAGGGTTCACTGCGGGGGATCCTAAGACATTGCTAGAGTGTCTCAAATCAGTAAGGAGATCGTCCCTACCTTTGACTCATGATGGAAACCCAATTTCCAATACGACATTACGGTTTTGATTGTAAACCTATATATGGCGACATTGTAGGATGGGGTACATTGCCGTCTAGGATTGATACATTTTCTTTGAAGTATTTTAAAACTGATTAGGCACTAATAATAATATTAAAATATTATTTTCTACGTATCAAGCATGTTTGATCATTATAAGGTAAACCTCTATCCTCCGGTTTGCGTTGCACTGTGTGATGGGACTTGAGTCTTATAATGATTTCATTTTTCTAAAATGCATTGCGTTGTTTTGGATAAAAATTTATATAATTTATGCGCTGGCAATCCAATGGAGTAAACCCATTCCGCGTTAGCGGCGTGGTCCTGTGATTAGCCATATTGTTAGATAAGTTAGGAAAGATTTCTCATACCAGTCCCATGACTGACCCGTAGTTTGTTTCACTTTGCAAACTCGGTTGCCCTCTTTTCCACACGGGCAGTCGAGTAGCTTATTTTGCAGATATATTGAGCAGGATTCTGGATCAAAGCTTAAAGCTGTATCCAGAGCATTGATAGTCTTCCGCTGTGATTAGTTTATTTGTTCCACTGCACTGTATTAAATCTATTGTAAATTTATCTTCCACTGTATTATATTCGATATACTCTGATATATTATGTACTCTGATGTTACGTTATTATGATGTAATGAAATTCTGTTGTTATTTGTTCTGATGTGTTGTATACCCAGAGTTAGCGTATTCAGGTTTTGAACGGTCTTAGTCGATTCTGCGATCGATTAGGTCCGGGCGGAATCCGAATCGTTACAAGATTGTTTTTTTCTATGGGGTTAAAAATAAATCATAGAAAAGGCTTTCATAACCAATCTGCAGCTAAAATCATGTTCTACAAGAGGCAATTGCAAAGTATCAGAAAAATAATGTAAGAATGAGAGAATACTTAAGCAAAATCAAATTTGTATGTGACATTTACATGCTTTAAGCAGCTGGAAATAAGGTTCAAGACTCTGAACAAATTCTAACAATACTCAGTGGTTTAAGTGAAGAATGTGAGTCTGTTGAAGCCATAATTTCTTCTCAAAAGGAATTTTCCTCCCTGGATGAAGTTCATGCAATTTTACTAGCATATAAAGCTAGAGTTGAAAGCAAGAAATCTCAAGAAAGCGACTTTACCGTTAATTATGTTGTTAACAAAAGTAATGATATCAACAGAAATCAAGCCAATAATACTTACAGAGAAGAACAAACCATTCAAAGAGGCAATCCCACCACCAGAGGAAGAGGTGGTAGAGGAAGAGGTTGATGGAGCAACAACAACAATCGACCAAAGTACTAAATATGTGAAAGCGTTGGTCACACTGCCACCAAGTGTTATTTTCGATACAACTCAAACTACTCAGCAAATCAAGCCAACAACAACGGTCAAAGAAATTCCAACTTCATTGCCAATGTTGCTCATGCAGAAGGTGGTTCAATCAGTCAAACTGACAACTCAAGAAATCAAAATGAACAAGCCAGAGCTGACCACATTCAAGATGAATCAAGGTACCCAGACTCAGGAGCTAGCCATCACATTACCAATAATCTTGACAATCTGAATCTTGGGAACAAAGAATACAAAGGTAACCAAACTATAACTATGGGCAATGGTAAGTGTGTTAAAATTTCTCATATTGTCGTTGGTAGTATAATTGGTAATAGGAAATTATTTTTACACAGCTTATTAAGACTCCCCACTATTAAGAAGAACTAATTAGTATGTCTCAATTTGCTAGAGATAATAATGTATACTTTGAATTTTTTTCCTAGATATTGTGTAGTTAGAGACATACTAACTAGGTAAATTCTTCTACCAGGTAATGTTATAAAGGGACTCTATGAACTCAATCTCAACAACTACAATTCTACTACCAATGGACATGCACATTGCAATCTGACTGATGTAACTGATGAAATTCAAACTAGAAACATCTTTGATTTGTGGTATTATAAATTAGGTCATCCTAGTGCTAGTATTGTAACTAAAATTGTTAATGATAATAATACAAATTTTGTTCCTGCAAAATTGCCTTATGTTTGCACTTATTGTCAAATGGGAAAAAGTCACAAATTACCCTTTTTTGATTCATTAACTGAATATTCTAAACCTGGACAATTAATTACCACTGATATTTGGGGTCCATCTCCAATATTTTCTGATTATGGGTATATGTTGAATCTATAGATTCAAATATTGTTTGAAGAGGAAAGTAATCAATTAATTGACTTCATCAATCAATTAGTCTTATTTGTATGGGAGGAAAGATACTAATTATATTGTCAATCAATCAATTATTCAGTGAAGTACAAAAGAGAAAAGATATCTATTTTTAATTGATAGATTTTATAATGGAAAGAAATAGAAGGTATATTATTGAGATTTTTAAGGCCTAATTAGAATATTTTATTAGGTCTTCTATTTGCGTATATATACAGCTTATAGGTTTGGATTATTTGTATTGTAAGAGGGAAAAAGTTATTTCTTTTGCTTTGGGATTAAGATATCTTCTCAATTTTAGTTTTTTCTTGTAATCTTTTGGTGGTTTAATAAAAGTTTTTGTTTTTGAAGGAATTATTTTCATTATTTTTCTTCACTTCTTATCTCTTCTAAAATCTAATTGTGTAGAGATCCTAGGAAAATTCCTAACATTTGGTATCAGAGCCTTCTACACAAATTTTTTGAAGAGGGTTTAAACATGGAGAAAATAATTGTTGAAAAGCTTAATGGGAGAAATTAGGGATTATGGAAGGCAAAGATGGAAGATTTTCTTTATCTTAATGATCTTCACCAACCATTAGAGAACAATGGGTAGAAACCTAGCAAATTATCTGAAGTGAAATGGAAACTTTGGATAAGAAGGTTGTTGCGTCTATTCGGTGTTTTTCGGATAATTTTATGTTCGACATTGTTGCTAATAAATATCTGCTTATGCAATATGGAAGAAATTGGAAGGAGTTTATGCAAGAAACTCTGCAAAATATAAGGCTCTTGTTATGAGAAGATTGAATCTGAAGCTTAAGGATGGTGAATCAATTGGAGAGCATCTTAATGATTTTCAAGAAATTGTAAATCAATTGGCTACCGTGAATTTCAAGGCGGATGATGAAACACAAGCTTTAATGTTGATGAGTTCATTACCAAAGAGTAGGGAAACGCTTGTTGTTGCATTGAACAACTCAAATTTAGATGGAGTTGTTTCAATGGGTTCGGTGGTTAGTAGCTTAATTAATGAGGAGATGCGGAGGACAAACCTTATGAAAGGTAAAGATGAGGAGGCAATGGAAATTGGAACTCCAATTGAAAAAGCTTATATTGCAAGGAGGGTTACTCAACGAAATATGGAAAGACAATCAAATAGACCAAACATGAAAAAGGAATACATTTGCTTTTACTATGGCAAACCTAGTCATCAGCTGAGACTTTGTCATAAGCTTAATAGGGACAAGGAGAAGAAAAAAGCATTGGAAGAAGAGCTGGATGAACAAAATAATAATGATGATGATGAGGTGAATTTTGGTAAGAAACTTAAAGGCAATGTTTTATGTGTTAATGAAGGCGAAAGCAAAAATTGGGTCTTTGATTCTGGTGCATGCTTCCATATATGCAATAAAAAAAATGCATTCATTGAATATAAAGAGAAAGATACTAATGTTGAACCTGCTAGCGGTGAAAAATTATGTGTTAAAGGGATAGGTTCTGTTAGACTGAAAATACATGATGGAAGGGTGATGAAACTCACAGAAGTTAGGTATATTCCAGAAACTACAAAGAACCTTATTTCTGTAGGACAATTGGAAGCAAAAGGCTACAATTCTTCAACTCGAGGTGGCGTTACAAGGGTTTAGAAAGATAATGAAGGTGTGCGTGCTAAGAGGAATAGCAACAATATTTACAAAATACTTGGAAAAACGGTGGAGAATGAAGAAAGTTCTCATTTTATAGATAAAGGGAGAAATTTGTCTGAATTAAGGAGGAGCAGACAATGTAAAGCCACAAAGCTAGCATGGAAGCCATTGTAGTACTACAAACATGTGAAAACCCGTAACTTCCCCGTAAAGGAAAGCGTCGGATAGTTCGAGAACAAGCCACAGCAGAACACATATAAAAGAACATTTCATTGCTTATTACAACAATGCATCAGATTACAAGAATATACAGAGTATAAATGAATATTACACAGAAATATCAGAGATTTAAATTACATTTAAATACATAGCAGCGGAAAATAATACAATACACAACTAGAAGAGATATACGGATACAAAGCTTTCCGGATATCATTCCAGCTGTAAACCAAAGCTCTGATACCAACAAGCAAATGCGACCAATTTTCAATACAATTCAATTCATTTCGAAATCGTTTTCAATTCAATTCATTTCGAAATCGTTCACGTCAAAATGGCGTCAATCTAATCAACACGGCTTCATAAATTTCTATTTTCAAATATTCTATTTCAAATATTTCTTTTTCAAAATAGTTGTTATTATCAAAATATTTCGTTCAACACATGACCAATCTCAATGGATGAGTACTGTCAACACATGAACCTTTATTTTATATTGATAAAGATGTAAATTTTATTACTAAAATATTTCGTTCAACACATGACCAATCTCAAGGGATGAGTACTGTCAACACATGAACCTTTATTTTATATTATTCTTTATTTTCTAAATTGGAATGAGGCCCAATCAATTACCATATAAAGTTAATTATATGGATTTTCATACAACACATGTATAATAGCATTGAAAAATAATCAACCATCAACCAAAGTGCACTACACTGTATAAGCATCAAATATAGATATATAACGCTTATAACAGCCTGTCAATCAATCGATCGACATATTTAATCAATCAGGATGAGTGAACTTCAAATTTCATCCCAACACCCGTGTGGGGTTTCAAACAATCAAACACAGATTTAGTTGTGCAGTTGGGCGATGTGTAAAATTTATCATCCCAATCCATGTCAGTCAAATCAGTGTACATAAACAAACCGTCTGGTTTGTAAATGAATATTTTATTTTATTCACTTCACGTTAAAAATTATATTTTTAACGATAAAACATTTTATTTTAACATATGAATCTCTATTCAGTTCATTCTTCAAATAAAATGGTATTTTTATTTTTCTAACATATTTTAGAAAATTTCGGCGGCATAACGGCACGATACTAGAAACGGGACGAGGCCTAGCCTTATCCCCGGTCTAGTGAAGGCCCACGCCATTCACACATCAATCAATCCATTCATTTCACCAAACAATTCAATTTCAATCAAATAATCTAACTTATTTTTGCAATCAAACAAACAAGTCCATGGTCTGTGGACGATTGTGTCGGGTGCTACTAAGCACCGTCTGCATCCTAGTATATATATATATATATCTAGAAAAGAAATTGAAGAGTGAGAAATTCTCACCGATAGCTATCCTATACCACGACTCTTCATCTATAGGAATCCTCATCGATGTCGCATCTTCGTCATCTTCGTTGCTGTAGCCACTACATATGTAAAAATTGAATTTTTACTTCGCTACTCAATATATAAAAATCGAATTTTTACCTTGTTATTCAATATATAAAAATCGAATTTTTAGCTCGATGTTCAATATATAAAAATCATATTTTTATTTGATTAAGACCATGTTCTTAAGAAAAAAAACTAAAACTTAAAACACAATTTTATTTTTACAAAAACTGTTTTTAACAATGCTTTTTAAATTAACCAAACTAATTATTCATAATTATTTAAAAATACAAACTTACAGGGTATTCGGCGTATAGGGTGTCCATCACTGGCAGAAGTGGTCGTTGGAGGGCGCACGGGTTCGCCTGGTGGTCGGCAGTGGGGTTGTGGGGCCTACGTCAGTTTCCATTTGGGTGCAAATCGGAGTGGGTGGGGGTTTCACGTCGGAGATGGTGAAATGGGGGTGGGTGATCGCCAGCGCCGGGGGTCTGGAGGTCGAGGGGAGGCACAGCCGTGGTCTGGTGGCGGGTCTAGGGTAGTGGTGACGGTTTTACTGGGTTTGGAGGTGATCTAAAATCGAAGAGAAGAGAGAGGGAGAAGGGGGACCGGAGGTGGCGGAGGCTGTTAGGGGGAGGCGGCGCTGCTAGCTTGCGGCGGTGGACGGTGAGCGATGGTGGCTGGCACGATCTGTCGTTGGTTTTTTTTTCTTTTTTTTTCTCTTTTTTTTTTCCAGATCTGGATGAACACGAGGGAGGGAGGAAGAGTAGAAGGGGGGCCATCCAATTTATTTAATTAATATAATAATTTATTATTATTTTTCCATAAAGAAGTTGACTTGGTATATGAATCCCAAACGAGACGCAACGACTGTCGCCCCTAACTAATTACCCTCATTCCGAACACAATAGGATATGTATCGTAAGCCAGTTCGGCTGTTTCGATTATTTTTCATCAAATTTAAAATATAAATCTTTATATATTCAATTTAAACGCACATTTTAATTTACCGGGGCCACATACTGATTCGAAAAATTATGAAATTTGAAACCTAGCAATAAATTGACACCACGGACCCAACAAAACTGGTTTCGTCGAAATCCGAGGTCATTTGCAAAATGGTTATTTTTAAGGGCCTGAATTCCATAGCGACTATTTAGTATTTTCAACTGGACATATCTTTTGATTTCCGCTATGAAATTTTGATTTGTCGGATTCGTTGGAAAGATATTATCAATTAGATCCTAATGTTTTTGGTTTCACTAAAATCCGGATTGATTTGCACCCGGTACATTCAATTGAAGTTTGAAATCGAATTATCGAACTACCGCGCCATTTTCAATTCTATTTATAATTATATATAAATATTTATATTCTAATGACGACGTATATAATATATACGTTCTAAATATATTCAAAATAAATTTCTCGTCCATATTATTTAAAATATTTCATTTTAAATAATCAAAATTCGCTAAAATTGCCAAAATAAAAATTTCAAACTGGCTCGCATTTTACGGGTTGTTACAAAACACTTTTGAAATCATTTTTTTGTTGTACTTCTTAAAAGCTAAGTCTGGTACTAAAAATGCAGTCATCATTTTTATGAAAATGTTTGAAAATCAAGTAAACTGTATAACTAAAATCATGCAATCTGATGGAGGGTTAGAATACAAACCTCTAACTGATCACTTCAAAAATAAAGGCATTATACACAGAATGACATGTCCCTGTACTTCTGAGCAGAATGACATAGTTGAGAGGAAATATATTTGAATAAGGTCCAACTTTGCTAGCCAAAGCAGCTTTATCACTTCAGTTTTGGCCTGATGGTTTCAGTACTGCAGCATATCTAATAAATAGAATGCCCACTAGAGTACTGAAAGACATCACTCATCTTGAAAGGCTATTTAATGAAAAACCTGATTGCAATAGTCTAAAAACCTTTAGTTGTTTATGTTTTCCTAACTTAAGGCCTTATAACTATCACAAACTTGACTATAGATCTAAACCCTATACGTTCATAGGTTATTGTAATAATCAAAAAGGTTTTTGATGTATAGACAAGTCTGGTAGAATATTTACAAGAAGACATGTTATTTTTGAAGAGAATATCTCCCCTCATAGCAGATCAAGTATACAAACCACAAACAAGATATACAACCCAAAAGTTAGTATACCTGATCTCCGTAGTATTACTCACATGTGGCATCATGAGAAAGGTGACAAGTCTTCTAGTAACCCTGAAGGCCACCATAGTGATAATAAAACTGATGATGATCTGCAAAGCAAACTAGCCATTCCATTCAATCACCTACGAAATCAAGTTGCAGACAATCAGAAGCTGTGAGAGAAGAAATCGACAATGACAGCAATGAAAATACTAGCAGCAAACAAAATGACTCACCTACTCAACCACCACAACATCAAACTGGACATCCAATGATAACAAAATCCAAAATAGGCATATTTAAACTAAAGACTTATATTGCAGTCATCACTGAAGAAGAACCAAATAGTTATCAACAGATAGTTAAACAAAAAGAATGGAGAAAAGCAATAGATGAAGAATATCAAGCATTAATGAACAACTGTACATGAGAACTAGTGCATCCACCGAGTAACAAGAATATTACTGGGTGCATGTGACACCCTACGTCCGTTAATGCCACTCATTGAGAGAATGCATTAAGTTTCATGAAGTGTTATAAACAGAAACATCACAAGACAGATATAAAAAGTAGCGGAATTTAAAACTTTTTATTTAATATAAAACATAACATCGTGGTTCAAAACAGCATAAGTCTGAAACTACATAAAACCCAGCACATCAGTGAAATTTCTGTCTTGTACTTAAAATATCAGAGTACAATAATAAAAGAAGCTTAATTCCCCAAAAGAAACATAGCCATAGTAGCTAAGATAAGAACTTAAGCAATACATCTAAGTAGCTCCAAGCGATGATAGCAGAATCCTGATCAAGCTTGAGTATTCCCATTCTGCTAACCAGGGTGGAAACGGAAGAAGAAGAAGTGTTGAGTAAAGAGTTTTTGGAGTTTTGATTTCTGACAAAGAAATAAGCCGTGATCGACAAAAAGAAGATATTTATTGGTTTGAAGAGGTACAGAGAGCTGCATATGGTATTCTACATTAGGGGTTGATTATTTGGTGTTCAATAGTGTTGTTCATGTTAAAATCTATCATTGAATAATCTCACACCTCGAAATTATCTATATATATATATATATATATATATATATATATATATATATATATATATATATACGAATATATACATATGTACACATTGATTGTGCAAACTGGGCAAAACCGGTCGACCACTCCTATTTGGACCTGTCGACCGTTTCTACCCAAAATGCACAATAAACGTGTACATGTGAATATAACGCGTATATATATATTCAAATTCCTGTCTACCAGTTCTTTATGACCTGTCTACCGTCTTCTTTTAGAAAACAACCTTTCAAAAAGTCACCTCCTTTCAATCAAGGGTTGCATCTTCTTCTCTTCACCAATAATCATGGCTATTGTTTGTTACTCTTCACAAAGGGTTACACCTATTTATTCTCTATATAAACACTATGAGATCATCATTCCTTTCAACCAATTTTGAACGATTTTTGACTTGATTACTATCTCTAATTTCTTGATCTCATTTCTATACTCTCAAGCGCTCAATTGCTCATATCCAATAATATATCGTTTGAATCCTATAATCTATTTAATATTCTTTTGATTCAATAAAATATTCACTTCCAAATCTTTATATACACAAATATTCTATTTGAGGATAAGATTATAGAAAGGTTGTACTACAATTGACAAATTCATGTTATCAAGAACACATTCTGTCAACAACAATTGTATTAGTCTTAGTTGAAGTCCTCTATGTTTTAAGAGGCACGTGTTGAAGTCCTCGGTGTTGTTAGAGGCACGAAATCTCATTCATCTGCTTGGGTGTTGTAAACCTGTTTCTCCAGGTGAGGCGAGGTGGTTATTAGTGGAAGTCCAGATAGAAGTCTGAGACTGGACGTAGGACGGTGCTCCGAACCAGTATAAAAATCCCTAGTGTGATTTTTCTATTTTACTGCATTTACTGTTGTATATCTATGATTAGGTAATATTTATATCATTTTATATTTTACTTCATAGCTATTGTATATTTGTGTGTTATACATCATATTACACGATCCGTGTGTATTGTATTAGTACGTACACATTTTTCATTTGTTATCAGAGCACGGTCATCATATAATCGTAACACAGTTATTTGATATATTCTAGTAATATGGCAAATAACGCAAGTACCAGCACTATCACTCAAAACACTACTTACACGGAAGGTCAATCGACATAAAGATCTACATTCTTTAATGGTCTTAATTATAGCTATTGGGCAACACATATGTCATTCTTTATGCAGTCAAATAGCTATGATGCCTGGAATGCTACCCAAAAAGAAATAGTGAATCCAAGAACTGACTATTCAGAATGGACACCGGTTGAGAAAACTGCAGCAGCTATAAATGCAAAAGCAATAAATACGTTGTTTTGTGCATTAGACCAAAATGAATATAACCGTGTTAGTATTTGTACCACCGCATATCAAATTTGGCAAACTTTTACGTCCCGGATTTTTCTTGACTAACTTTATAATCTAAATCTTAGATTGTTCTGAGAATTAAATTTGATTAAATAATATCTAATTTGAAAATTTAATAAATTTGAATAATCATTTGTGTATAGTTTTTTGTATATTTTTAACTAGTGTTTTATAGGCAAATGTTATTTTAACATTTTCTCTTTGCATTCAAAACTTATATTTTTTATATAAAAATATGATTTGCTTAAGTAAAACGACTTTTAATATTTGAAAGGGTTTAAATAAAACTCTTAGATGTATATGTGAATACGCATATTCTTATGGCCCTTAGTGTATATGTACATATAATGTAATACACATATATAAATCAAGGCAATAGCTTTTGTTCTAAATTTAAGTAAAATATTGTATTACTTCATGTATATATTCATAACGATGATATGACAATCAACAAGGGCATGTCATGTGATTAATCTAAATAAAAGCAAATTGAATTAAATTAATAGAAATATGTTTTGTACGTTATGTTGCCATTCCTGTTGTACACTAGAACATTGTATGTTCAAATCAAATTAGCATCTCTTGTTTACTATTAAAAGTGAAGAATAGCTACTAGTATAGGAAGCAATAGCCTGGAACACCTAGCATCAAAAACATTTAATGAAAACATGTGTTGCGCACCATAAATGGGATTGAAAACAGTAAACAGAGGAGCACTTTTAAATACTTAATGGCCAAGTATGTACTAAGATGAACCCTGCACATGTTTGTACCACAACCAAGATTTCAGCCGTGCCCTTTTTTTGTGTAAAGCCTTATCAACATTTTCTTTTCAATCAACCAAGCAAAGTCAGCCTTAAACATCTCTTCAAATCATAGCATGGGGACAGCATATGGCATTCCCCTTGTGGCCTGCACAATAGGTTGTACTCTTGTTAGCTCCTTCTGAAAAATACATGTGCATTTTTACTTCATCCTTGGCCTGACCAGATACCACCTGACTTATCATTGAATGTGATAAGCCTTCACCACACTTCTTTTCAATCAAACATGACAGTGGCCTTGGATGTCCAATCCATCCAGGCATGACAACCCATAACCTTACCTTGCCAAGCCTCAAAGCCATACACCATTTCGACTATAAATACCCTGATGTATTAGTGCACCTTCATACCCCAAAACCGTGTTAAATACTTCAAACTAGAAGGTGGAAATGGATGAGAAGACTTAAAAACAGAGAAGGTGAAAACTGGAAATGGCAAAAAAAAATATTGGTTAAGATATGAAAACCCGGGAACAAAACAGGGTAGAGGGCAACACCAAATGTGAGTAAACCTTCCTTTTTCCCTTTTTAACTCTCCCTGATTGTCTATATATAGAGATAAATGCATATATGTTTGAATGCATTGCATTATCAAATTTGATCCTCATGTCAAAGATGAAAAATAAAAGTTAGAACCAAGCACAAGGAAACAGCGAGTAACTCATTTGAAATTCTGGTTTGGTAAATGTTTGAATGCAAGGTTAAGAGGTTATATTTGTTTGAATTTTGTGAATTGTTTCAAGTGACTTATATATCAAATTTTGATAAAATTTTAAATAGAAAAACTCTTAGAGTTTTGAGTATAAAACATATGATAAGGTAAGTAGGAGACCTTAAATTTTTAAACCTGAAATCATGTTCACGCCTTCGTCATGAATTGATCATTTATGTGAACAGATTAATGGAAATGTGGAATAAACAAAGGCGTGTAAAAGTGTAAACAGAATTTCACTTACTGTCAGTGTTAAAAACACCAAATCTGCAAATATTTAAAAGCCCATATCTGCCAACCTAGTTATCTTTAAACAAATGTCCCAACAGAAAGTTATTCAAAGTTTTCCCTAGAGTATTGTATAAACGGGTAGAGGGTTTTTCGTTGCGAGTGTGTTGAGATATTGTTGGATATCAGTAAAGGAAGTATAAATTTTGGAATATCAGTAAAGAGTTTAAAGAAGAAATATATTTGTATGATATATGTAATCAATGCAAATTTGTGTATCAACATAATAAGACATGGTACATTTCCAGTAAACATTATACTGCATGACTCCTGAATTTACATATTTAAACAGAGTACACTACATATTGGTTTCTATTAACAAAGTGGCAATCTAGATGGCATGTAGAAAACAGAAAGCAAAATAAATATTATCAACAACTCCCCTCTTCTAGTGAACTACCATTAATTCACTGTGGAACTGTAGAACCTTACTTCCCTCACTTTGCCAAACCGATACCCTGTTTTCAGCCCGTATATGATAATTTGGTATGCGGAAATTGTACTCTGAGTTTGTAGGCTGACTTTATGTAGTTACTGATCAAATTTTTCATAACTCGGATTGAGTGATCGGGATGGTTTAGGGAATTTTTGTTCCTGTTGAATGGGCTGACTTCGCGAATGAACTGCGTCGAGATGTATGCGCTGCAGGTTTGTGGAGTGAGGGGTGCATGTGCACCGCGCATGTGTATATGTGTGTGGACATGAAGCTAGAGCAAGAAGAAAACAGGATGGATTCAGGGACAATAAGTGACTTGAGGCGATGGTCGAAGGAGTGTGATGGTCGGAGACGTGTGTGCAGGTGCACAAGTACACTGTGCATTTGATGTTCATACAGAACATAAGGAGAAGGAATAGCAGTAACATAAAGGAAAGAGGGAAAAAATTAGTATAATAGATAAATCCATTGATTTTGTATCAAAACATTTACTTAAGCAAAGGTGCATTACATCAGAAATATTTATATGATCCCAATCCAAACATTTCTTAAAAACTAACCCAGAAAGAAAGTAGCAAATGAAAGATAAGAGGGAACAGCAGGAAAAATAGCAGGGAACAAAAGGAAATAAAAGAAAGGGTGATAGAAGACTAGTGCACCATAATGATGTATTGTTTGATGCGTCAGGAAGCACCTGTTTTTGGGGAAATCACGCAAGGGTTAAAGCCAGCAAAAGAGAAAGAAGGACAGGAAACAGGATAATGAAATGGGGAGAACCTAGCATTAGTGAGTCGGAACGTTGTGCATGTGCATAACATATGGTACACAGTATTTTGAAACTGAGAAGAGTGAGGTAAATGGGAAGGTAACAGTGCCTATGTGCGTGAAAAGCAGATGAAAATGAAGCATGACTTGACTGTACACAAATCTCATTTCAATTAGAGGTTGGGTCCTAACTCAATCATGGTTTTACAATTGTTTAGTATGCTCATTTCCCAGTTACAGTAAAATTCAAGCATCTTCCTCAATCTTCTCCTCATTTCTTGGTTGATGAAGAAGGCTTCACCATAGTTAATAACCGCAAGAAAGGGCTTAAACCAAAGCAGAATTCAAATGATTCTGCTCACTTCCGACAAGGCGCTGGAAGGACCAACGAATTCCCTGTCAGAAATAAGTACAAACCATTTCCTGCCTCAAATGGTAAAAGGTTTGAGTCTAGAAACCCAGCCAGATCTGATCAAGAAACTAAGCATCCGGTCAAGAACATACTAACATTAGAGGGAAAGGCCTCTTCATGGGCAGACATGGTCAAGAGCGGAGGACAGAGTACCGATTTTGATCTGAGTTTTATAGAGCCGACTGAATTACTTAATGAGGAGAAGATCGTAATTGTTAGTGAGGAAACCAGTGCACGTACCGAGGGAAAATGGGAGATGTCTGTTGTGGCTTACGTGTTCGGTAAGCGCCCCCCCTATCATCACTTTAGAGCTTTTGTGGTTCGAACATGAAATCCGATAGGGTCATTTGAAATATTCACTCGAGAAAATGGATTCTTCATCATTAGATTCACTAATAATGAAGATTGCGCCAAATTATTAACAGGAGGACCCTATTTCATCAATGGAAAGCTAATCATATTAAAGAAGTGGACCAAGAAATTAATTCTTGATCGCGATGTACTCAGTACTATGCCTGTTTGGGTAAGGCTACCCGAGTTAAATTTGAGATTATGGGATAAGGAAGTTTTCAGCGCCATCGCGAGTCTAATTGGAAATCCACTCAAGATGGATGAGCAAACCACGAAAGAATCGCGGTTGAGTTATGCTAGAATCCTTGTTGAAATCAGCGCTGACGCTGAACTTCCTAATGAAGCGTCGATATACATGCACGACGGAGAGATTATCTCTCAACCGATAACCTATGAACTAATTCCTGATAGATGCAAGGAATGCAGGTGCTTTGGACACTCGTTCGAAAACTGTTCTAACAACAAAAATCCGAACGAAGCACCAAAGGCACAAACAAATCTTGATAAAGAATCGGAAGAAGGAATTAGCCCAGAAGTGTTACCACAAAAAGATGCACACAGTTCGGAGCTACATCAAGAAGAAGATATGAATATTGATACCACTAATACAAATATGGGTAATTCAGAATCGCCTGAAACCCATAATTTGCAAAAAGTCGCAAGTTTCTCTCAAAGTCATCAGCAAGATATTGATCAAACCAAAACTAAGGAGGACAACAACGCCCCCTTAGATCTGAATGATCAAATCCCTACATTATCAGAAAATCAAAAAAACAAAGGGGGGATTTCTGCATCTCAGGTCATTGAATCCACACCCCCAAAGGAGGATTCAAGTTTATATACAAAACAAAAAATCAATATATTGAAAGAAAAAGGCTTGGAATGTGCGGATTTGCTGGCAGCGGATCCCATCTTCACTGATGAATCTCTGTTGGCTGAGAACCTCACTCCTTCTAAAGTCGTAACTGAGGACAACATCCAAAAGGCAGTCAATCATGCCTTGGTTGGTTCCAAATCCTCAAAACCTGCATCACCAAAAAAGAAAAAGAAAAGCAGGACAAAAAGCCTAACAGACATAATTTCAGTTGAAGAAACAGAGGATAAAAAGGATCACGATTTCAGGCAGAAATACATTACAAAGAACTCTAAATGGGATAAGCAATTAAAGACTGCTGAAAACATCAGCTTTAAAAGAAGTGGCAAACAGCCAGAGGGGAAAGTGGGCAACAGCAAAAGCTCTGACCCATCTTAAATAGGTGATATCCTTCTAATATATCTTTTATTTTTATTATTTTTTATGGATATCATTGTTTGGAACATTAGGGGTCTCAATTCCCCTGCTAGACAGCTTGATCTTACCAATTTTGTGAACAAGTATAAGCCTAGTATTTTAGGTTTAGTTGAGCATAAATTGAATGATATTAGGATTAATGAACTGCATAACAGATTTTTTTCAAATTGGATCATGATCAATAATAATCTGATGGGTGGAAATGGTAGGATCATGGTCTTTTTCAATCCTATCATCTGGACACTCATCAACTATTTTATTGACAAGCAGTACATTCACTGCAGTTTTAAAAATAAAGGTGGTTTAGAATTAATTATCACCTTTATATATGCTTCCAATTTTGAAAATGACAGAAATATGTTATGGAATTGCATTGAGCAGTTTAGTAATATTATTAAAAAACCTTGGATGTTATTAGGGGACTTTAACACTGTTTTTCATAACTGTGATAAGAGAGGAGGAAATCCTATTCCTTTTTCAAAACTAGAAAAAGTTGCTAATTTTATGATGAAATCTGGATTAATAGAGCCTATCATCTCTGGCAATAAATATACCTGGAAGTCTGGTAAATTCAGGAATATTCATTGCAAATTGGACAGGGTCTTATTTAATCAAAATTTCATAAACCTTTTCTCAAACACAAAGTGTTGTACCCTGCCTCAAAACACTAGTGATCATACACCTATTCTAGTCTCTTTCAAGTCAGATTTGAATTTGCACAAAAATGCCCCATTTAGATTTGTGAATGGATGGGTGCATGATCATGATTACAAAGAGGTGGTTACCAAATGCTTTAATAATAATATTTTTGGTACAGCTCAATATAAGTTTAATAAAACTTTGCAGTTGGTTAAAACTAATCTTAAAAGTTGGAACACTTCTAGAAATAGAGATGACATTAAAACTATTAGGGATGATTGTGAGAGACTTCAAAATGATCTTGACAAAGATAGCTCAGACAAAATAAAGGCTGAGAATTTTTTTAATTCTCAAGCCAAATTGGTTAATGCTCTTCATATTAATTCTGTTAATCTTAGACAGAAAGCCAAGGTGAATTGGTTAACGGCTGGTGATGAAGCCAGTAAATTTTTCTACACTAAAATGTCTTGCAGGAAAAATAGGAATAACATTGGCAAATTATTGGATGCTAATGGTGAAATAATTAACAAAGCCTCTAATATTGAATTAGAGGCTATTAGCTATTTCAATTCTTTATATAACACCAATGATTATCCTACAGTTTTTCTTGACTTAGAATTTAAATATACTGTGAACAGCAATAGTGATGATATTCTTCTGGCTCCTGTTAAGCAAGAAGAGATTAAAAATATAATCTTCAATGCTAATGTTGATAAAAGTCCAGGTCCAGATGGGTTTGGGGCCAAGTTTTATAAAACTCATTGGACTGATATTCAGGCCATTTTGTGTGATTCTATAAATGAATTTTTTAGTTCTGGTAAATTATTGAAAAACACTAACCACACCTTTTTGACCTTAATTCCTAAAGTGGAGAATCCTTCTGGACTAGAGGACTATAGACCCATAGCCTGTTGTAACTTTGTTTATAAAATTATCTCCTCTTTGCTTTGCAACAGGCTGAAATGTTTTTTAAAATTTACTATTTCAGAATACCAAAATGCCTTTATACCAGGCAGATTGATTTCTGAAAACTCCTTACTAGCTCATGAGCTAATAAGGAATTTTAACATGAGGAATAAAAACCTTATGTGTATTAAAATAGATCTGCATAAGGCCTTTGATAAAGTAAATAGGAGTTTTATTATTTTTATCTTGCAAAAAATGGGGTTTAATAACAGGTTTTGTGATCTGATCAAGGAATGCATCAGCAATGTTACTTACTCAATTATGGTCAATGGCTCCCCTAAAGGTTTTATTCATAGTAATAGGGGGATAAGGCAAGGTGATCCTTTGTCACCTTATCTTTTCTCTATAATTATGGAATACTTCTCCATCCAAATGGATATTGAAGTGTTAAGGGGTAACATTAAACCTATTAACAGAGTTAAGCCACATATCACTCACCTTTTATATGCTGATGACATGCTCCTATTTCTAAAAGCAGATAAGGATAGTGCTATTGCTGTTCACAGTATCTTAGATAATATGGAAAAATATGCTGGCTTAGCTGTAAATGCTAGTAAAAGCAAAATTTACTTTAGCAAGTATGCCAGTAATAAGTTAGAGATTCTGCATCTTTTGAATTTTAAAGAGGGTAATTTACCTGTTAAATACCTTGGCCTTCCCTTAAGCATTAACAATATTAATGATAGGGACGCCCTGCCAAAAAAAATATTAATGATAGGGACTGTACCAGATTAATAGACATGATTCAAGGTAAGCTAGATGGTTGGTCTAGCAAACTCTTATCTATTGCTGGTAGGCTAGAACTCACTCACACAGTCATCACTGCTATGATCATGTATTGGGTTCAAACACATAACATCCCGGCTAATGTCATTCATAAAATTGACAAAATCTGCTCTAATTTTATTTGGAAAGGCAAATACCATAAGGTTGCTTGGGACACAGTATGTAAGCCTAAAAAGTTAGGTGGGCTTGGGCTTAGGAAATTAAAAGATATAGCTGAGGTTAGCAAATTTAAGCTGTTTTGGAATTTTCTTAATGGTAATTCTCTTTGGGCCAGATGGATGAATGCCAAATACTTAAAAAGAAAAATTTCTGGCTGGCTAAAAAAGAGAATCATCATTCACACATTTGGAAAAGTATTTTAGACTGCAGAAATGTGGGCAAAAATCTTATTCATAGAAAGTTTAAAGATGGAACTCAAACCAGTTTATGGTTTGATCCTTGGTTAAATGGAAAATCTTTAATTAACCTTCTAGGATGGGATAATTTACATTTATTGGGAGGGGTGAATGATAAAGTCAATAGTATTATTTTAAATAGCTGTTGGAGCCCTCATAATAATCCTGCAGCCTCTATTTTTAAAAATGCTATTTCTGGTTATCACATTGATCAGAATGGGTATAAAGATCAGTGGTGCTGGAACCTTTGCTCTAAAGATAAATTCTCTTTTAAAAAAGTTTGGGAATATTTGCAAGGTGGTGAGGTAGAAGTGAATTGGCATAAAGTTATTTGGAGTAAAGCTAATTGCCCCAAAATGGCTCACTGTGCTTATTTTGCTTTATTAAATAAGCTTCCCACTAGGGATAAATGTCTTAATTGGAACAAAGGATCTGAAAAATTTTGTCTTCTTTGCAAAAATGAAGATGAAAGCTCCACTCATTTATTTTTTGATTGCAGATACTCCCAGTACATTTGGTTCAATGCCAAAAGCACTTTGGGTTTCAAGCATAATGTTGCTACTCTTAACATTAGAGATAGCATCGAGTATATATTAAAGTTTTTTAAGCCCAAATCCATTAATTTTAAAAAAGCCTGTGTCCTTCTGACAGCTACCATTTATTTTATTTGGAGGGAAAGAAACCAAAGATTGCATAATGGCAAGGAGATTAGTTGTACACAACTTTGGCACACTATTTTATATGACAATAACATTGTTATGCAAAAAGCTAACAATCAATTGCAGGATAAAGTGCATAGCCAGGTTCATCATAATAGCAACAATGACTGTGATAAAATAGTTGAAGAATTCATACTTAATGGTAAGCAGAACTTCAACAGCAAGTGCCTGAATCTCTCTCATGGTGATGCCAATCCCCAATCTGCTACCAGAGGCTCTAATAACAAAGGGAGTTATCACTCAAATGCTAACTACAAAATTATTAGAACTACTAGTAAGAATTTTAATACTTCTCACTTACCTGGTGCAGATTTTAGGGATCAGTTCAATCGTGGAGAAGATTTAGAGACCAGATCCAGTGATTATGAAAGACCTGACTTCCTTCCTGAAGCTTCCATCAACCCCGATAACAATTATCATAATTGTGAGGGAAGTAAACAAAAATTAACATCTTTTGTGCGTGTTTCTAGTGATAAATTGGATAGTAAATGCACTTTTTTTCCTGTTACAGGGGAGGTACTCTCAGTAGTGATCCAGATCTGCACAATCACCTGGATACGAAGAAGACAGAAGGAAAAATCAGATTTTTACAAAGAATTGGGGATAATCACTACATAAGCTCACTTAATCACCAGATCTATCATCTTTCTAACTGGTTAGAAGGTGAGAGTAGCAGAGGAGGGCCCTCTGTCGCTATCAGAGACACTCGAAGGAGGAAGAGAGACTTTGACAACCCTACTAGCTCAGATCTGTTGGGTTCTAACCCTCAGGAGACTAAAGATAGAAACTGGTGTATGAGAGGAAAAGGAGATCATAACAAGTTTGGATCTAAAGTGAGGAGAAGTGAAGTCAGTGAGAATTTCGTCTGGAAACCGCCATGATGAAGAAGGAGCTGATTTCTCAAGTCGTCGCCATTTCTAGTGTCGAAAAAATTAGGTTTGGCTTGTGTTTTTAGGCGGCTAGGGTTAGAATTATTGCTGATGTATTTGTGGGCTTGTGTCCGATTCATGGGCTTTGGGCCTTTTTTATCATTTCAAAAAAAAAGTAAAAAAATAAAAAATGGGACGCTGGCTTATGATTAGCAGTTGGGACGATATGCTGAATAAAATAAGGTTTAAAACAAAATAAAAGAAATAATGGAAGGGAGAATCAGGCCGAGATGATGGGCCTGCGTATTGTAGGCTGTTTGAAATTATAAAGGCAAATTTAAAGAAATGTAAGTTAATAAATAGAAAGGAATATAGAAGGGTAGGAATTGAATTCTAGAAAAAGGATAGAAATCCTAGAAAATAAAATCAAAGATTTTTTTTTAAAGTATAAAAATATATCTATCTGAATTAAGTAAAGAAAAGAAGTGATAATGATGATCCAGAAGACAAATAGTAATTGATCAAGCAGGTTTCATTAAAAACAGCATTGAGCTTTTTTTTGGCAAAGCAGCATTGAGCTTTGTTAGAAGTAAAACAGAGTTATCTTTATAAATAAATATAATTAAATTTATATTCTTTGGATCAATAGGAATAGAAATAAATATGGGAACACTTATATCTAAAATCCAGTTAACTAGTTCGAGTTAGAATAGTTGAACCGTAATTGATGTTATGTCTGATCGTTAATCATATTGTGTGTAATAAACTTAACGTTCTGAATAAACATTTAAATGTTATCTTAAATCAAATTGAAGTAGGTAGATAAATGTATTTTAAATCAAGAAATGATTTAAAAATTTAATTAACGATGATTAAACAGAATATGGAAATTCGTATAGGAATTAGGTAAACAGAAACTGGACCCGTACCAATATTTGTTAATGATATCAAGTTGATAAAATAAACGGGTCCAGAAGGAAGGATATTCACAATCCGAATGAATAACCTAAGAAGAAGACGTTGGGAAGACCAGAATAGTTGTAGGGAATATTGGTAAGATAATTTGGTTGTCCAATGACGATGGATTTATTCTGAAGTTCAGAAAATAAATGGAATGGAGATAATCAGAAAGAGATGTCGTATTGAAAATCGATTAAGTTAAATTCAAGTATCGTTTACTTTCTATCTAATTAAATATTTAAATTTAATTATATATATATATATATTGAATTATTTATTTATCTAAGGAAATAAATAAGTAATTATATTTTTAAGTCATAGTAATGCTATAATCAATATAAATAAATGGGATTCTTAAAACAGAATTATATCTTAAATAGATATGATGTGGGAATAATTATTTTCCAATATCAATTAACGATGTTTATTTGAACTATTGAATTAGAATAGTCCGGATCTGTTGCGATAATTGATTTGTTTTGATTGATTATAATGATGTATCATGACCCAATTAACTGGTGTAGTCATATCTTGTTAATACTGACTTATACAAACTACTGTTGGAATCTTGAATCTTCTATGTTAAATAATATTATTAGATAGATATAGATAATCAATTTTGGATATAGAAACACATACGAAATATATTGATCTGATCGCTTTAAGTATCACTTGGCCCTAAATATATATATATATATATATATATATATATATTAAAGTTCATCGACTGAAATAGACCGGGATTGGTTTTCTAAATGAAATCCAAATACCACTTTGTTTTGACCTAGGCATTGATTAATTTGAAATCAAGTTGAAGATCATTGAAGATGGTGTTTATGCAAGGGTTGTTCTATTTACAGGATAATGTCTTTGGTTTGTCCAATCCCAGGACAACTTGTATGGACGAATGTCTGACAGAGTATACCTAACAGATCGCGTAAGTTGATCTCTTCAAAACTATGTCTGGTGATGGAGGAATTCCTTTCTCTTAGCTTTATACCCGTAGTTTTGGGGAAATCAATTTGAGATTTGACAGGTTTGACGATGTGGCATTCAAAGTTAATAAGGATGTACTGATCAAAAATGTAAGTTATGACCTCAATCCTCACAACCAGGAAATGACAAAAATCGGGCAAGCATCATGGCTATGTGGGTCGCTCCCATTAGGGTGTATTGTGACCATCTAGAGAATATTCATTTTGTTACTTCTTTCACTTCTGTATCTCCCGAGAATGGTTATGTTGCTAGCAACTGTAAGGTGATAATATATTCGATACACTCAAGAGAAATGAGTGGTCGGTCATGCGTGGCTGGGTTGCGAGACGTTCTTGTTGAACCTAGTAAATTCCTCTCTAGAGTTACACTATCGAAAGGTGGTTCCATACCTTGTCATAGTTGGAAATCCATCATCCCTAAGCACCAAGCGGTTTTGTTTGTATACTATATATATGGAGCGTGAGATGCAAGCGTTCCGCTAGATTCTAATTTATTTGTGGAAAACCCTAGACAATATTATAATATCAGTATAGTTATGATTTCAAAATGTTTTGGGTTATCGTAAGGTAAAAAACATCCGTGTTTATGTGTGGATCGGTCTTACGATTATCTTTTCTTTCAAAGAAATTTTCCAAGTTAAGCAAACTGTTTAAAATCATTTACTCACACCAGTCCCATGACTGACCCAGAGTTTATTTTTCTCTGTTCTCCCTAATCTCTTGGGTGCCCAAATTTGTACGGGCAATCAAGTAGTTCAGGATTTTACAGATGATCTGGAAGGAGCTAGAGCAGGAGGTTTCAGCATTAGTTATATAGGGTTCATTTCCGCTGTGATGTATGTAAGATGTACTCTGATGTTGTATGTAAGTTTAGATACAGTTTTGTATTTTCCAAAGCTTATATCTATATTATATTTTATTCCGCTGCAATTGTGAGATTCAATGTTATTCATATCTTTCTTCTATCTTAATTCTTCTATTCTAATTTTCTATCTTTTCTATTTCTCATCCTCTAACTTCTTTCTATTAATGATTCGTATTTTCATGCAATTTGGGTTCGACTTGTATGGTATTTGGTTGACTCAAAGAGTTCGAATTTGCGGGTCGTTACACAAACGCTGATAACCACTCATGAAGGTACTAACAAGGTAAAACAAGCCAAAATAGCCATGTTGAAAAATTAGTTTCAAAACTTCAAGATGAAGCCAAATGAGACAATCAACTATATGCATTCACGGTTTCAAACTATTCATCATGCTCTTATCGGATTAGGACAAAAATATTCTGATTTTGATGTTGTTTCAACAGTCCTGCATTCTCTGACTAGTGAATGGGAAGGAAAAGTATTAGCAATTGAAGAAGCTAATGACCTTTCCGTCATGAAGCCAGATGAATTGATAGGGAATCTAATGTCCTATGAAGCTAATTTGCAAGCTAGAAAGGAACAAAAAGAAGAAAAGAAAAATGTGGCATTCTGAAACAATGAAAAGTTAGTCGTTATAAGAAAAAGAAACCTGGATCAATTAAACCATCATCATCCACTATATAATGTTTCAACTGCCACAAAAAGGGCACATGCACCAGGATTGTCCAGAGCAAAAGAAGAAGTCAAAAAATGACAAATTCAAATACAAAAGGGACAAATCAAAGAAACGAGCATTCTCAGTGACATGGGATGATTCAGACTCGTCTTCATCGGAAAGTGAAAGTTATACAGAAAATGAACAAACAAATGTTTGTTTCACGGCAGCAAAAGATGAGGTACAAATTCCTACATTTGATGAAGTACTTGATATCAATGCTGAATTGATAGTTAAATATAAAGACATGAAACGACAATACAAAGAAGCCAAAGTTGATTTGAGTAGAGCAGAGTTTGAACGAGATATGTTAAAAGACGATAAGAATATATTAGAAGAAGAAATTGGAAAACTTCAAGAATCATCATATAATATTGACTCTCAATTATCTCTTTTGAGTCAAGAAATTAAAACTCAAAAAGAAAAAAACGAAGCTATTACTACTGAAAATCATGAGCTTAAGGAAAAGGTCAAAATTCTAGACCTAGAAAAGGCTAGTTTACAAAATATGTTAGATAATATTACTCAAAATGTTTCTAACTTCAACAACGGTCGAGAAAATTTGACAAAAATCATTGAGAGTTCACAACCTGCTTCAAATAAACAATGTTTAGGATATAAGAAACAAGAAACCAAGAAACATCTTGGTTATAAAAGAAAGGAAAAAGGTGTAGTAGTACAAAAAAAATTAAGCTAAGAAAAAACATAGTTTATTATATTCCAACCCAAAACCAGTTGTGAAATTTCAAAAGAAAAATTTCAAGACTATCAAGATATGGGTTCCTGAAACAAATAACAATTTGATTAGGAAAAAATATATTCGGCATTTCATGAATACTGTGCATCTTAATTCTAATTATTTATATAAAGGGGATACCGGACTCGTATGGGTTTGGACTCCTAAGACCTAACTCTTAGGACCCTATGAAAAATGGGTACCATGGACTTAATCTTCTTCTTTGCAGGTCCCACTTAAGAAAAGAGGAAAGTGGATATTGGCAGTGGTTGCTCAAAGGACATGACTGGAAACAAGAGCTTATTGACAAATATTGCATACTCAGATGGTGGCTCCGTCACTTTTGGAGATAATTCAAAAGGCTATATCATCGGCAAAGGCGATGTGAGCAATTGCGGTACATCTAAATTACCTCTTATTACCAATGTCATGCTAGTTAGGAATCTGAAACATAATTTACTTAGCATTTTTCAGTTATGCGATAAGGTATTTACAATTTCCTTTTCAAATAATAGGTGTAGTATCTTAGATAGAGAACATAATTTAGTTTTTGAAGGTTATAGAGACAGAAATATATATATATATTCTGAATATGAATATTAATCATAGTTCAGATATGTGTCTTATGGCTAATGATAATGATCCAGGGCTATGGCACAAACGATTCTGTCATATAAACTTCAAAACTATCGACAAGCTGGCCAAAAACGATCTAGTTAGAGGTTTACCCAAATCGAGCTTTAAGTTGACAACATTTGTGACGCATGTTATTTAGGAAAATTGACTAAATCATCCTTTAATTCCAAGAAAGTCATATCAACATTAAAACCACTTGAGTTACTGCATATGGATTTATTCGGACCAACCTAGGTACAGTCAATAAACCATAGTCGATATGTGTTTATAACTGTTGATGATTACTCTCGTTACACCCTGGACTATTTTCTTGAAAAACAAGAGTGATACTTTCGAACAATTCAAATCTTTCGTCAAAATAATTCAGAAATCGAAAGTGCTTAAGGTTAAAAATATAAGAAGTGGTCATGGCGGAGAGTTCGAAAATAATGAGTTTGAACATTTTTGTACAAAGAAAGGTATATATCATAATTTTTTGTTTCCTAGAACTCCACAACAAAACGGAGTTGTAGAACGGAAAAACCGCACCTTACAAGAATGTGCAAGAACGTTATTGAATGGAACCACTTTACCAAAACATTTCTGGGCAAAAGCTGTTGCAATTGCATGTTATGTTTTGAATCATGTGTCCATTCGACCACTAAGAATACGCCTTATGAATTTTTTAACATAAGAAAGCCTAATATCTCATACTTCAAAGTCTTTGGTTCTAAATGATTTATCGTAAACACGAAAGACCAGCTCGGCAAATTCGATCCAAAGGCCGATGAAGGTATATTTGTTGATTATTCGGAACGAAGTAAGGCCTATCATGTATTTAATGAACAAACCAAAACTATTGAAGAATCACTTCATGTCTCATTCGATGAATTCTATCAGTACCCTCATAATTCATCAGCTGATGACGAAACTATAGTCATTGACAATCCAGTCATCACAAATATTAATTCTGACTCTGAAATAATTATTGAAAATATTCCTCAAACATGTGAGTTACGATCTCCTCTAAGAATATTAAGAGACCATCCGACTCAAAATATAATCGGGGAAGTAACATCACAAGTCAGAACAAGGAGTCAACTCCATCAAATGGGTCATGTCGCGTTTCTTTCAAATATCGAATCTAAGAATCCAAAAGAGGTTGTTACCGATGATTACTGGATCATTGCCATGCAGGAAGAACTAAATCAGCTCGAGCGCAATGATGTTTGGGAACTTGTTCCAAGACCAACTGATCAACTAGTTATTGGTACTAACTCATTCATATTAGGTAGTTCTTTTCATTCTTTTTCCAAATTATATTTACTCAAATATATATTAGCTATTATTAGCTATTGTTAATTTGAGTAAATTGATTATGAGCTTTTGATAATTCCTACGACCAAGTGTTTCCGAGAATTATTGACCTCAAATATATATATATATAGAAAATCCTACATAAACTTGGCATAAATTCTCATTTTTTAATCTCTCCCAAGCTAATCCTAATTCTTTCGTAATTTTTGTTTTCTGTTTCAATCAATGGCACACATATACGACAAATGTACTCTCATGTCTCTATCACTAGTTCTGAGACAGGAGATCATTATTCTCTGAAAACTCCCGAACACAAATCACGATATCACCCAAGCAATCGTACCCCCGGCACTATGCCAACTTCAAAACGGTCAAAGGAAGTATTGTTTTTCTCACCTCATACCAAAGAAAAGATTGATGAAATCCACCATTACCAGAAACATCATATTGATCTTCAAAGGCAAATATATTATGAGAAAAAGATGACCTCATATTGACTATCCCTTCCAGAAAGAATGGAAATGTTCTTTTGTGGCTCAAATAAACACGATGTACACGAGCCTATGCCAAACATGCCTTCATTTTCCAAGAGCCCGAATTCATGGGAAAGAAACTGTAATAGGTACGAAGGAGCGAAAGAAAATTGGTCACCATCGAAACCACGTATTAATGACGTCAAAGAAGATTCTACCGATCACAATTCATCAACTTCACATTAGATTTATATCATGGTTATATTCTCTTGTATCACTCATGTACTAATATATATTGAGTAACTTTACAACATATGGATCGTTATATATCAGAAATGGATCAAAAACCAGGAAAAACAGTTGAGATACCAACTAGTCAACAGGCCAGATTTTGACCGATCGACTGTTTTAGCTTTTGACTAAAAACGGTTGACCGATGGAAATAAGGCGGTCGACCGGTGTCGGCTTTTTTTGTTTTTAAAACACATATATATGACCATTTCTACTCTCCACCTCTTCACTTTTTACTCCAACCGTTCCTTCTTAAAAAAACTCCAAAACCCTAGAATTCAAAATTGTTTTAAATTTTTCAACAATATCAATCAAATGGCTCTTCCTCAGAAGAAATCAAAGAAAGCTTCAACTTCTGAACCCTAATCAATTGATCTCTCTATCAAGAAGTGGCTAGTTGATCCAATTGCTATTAAAAAATGGAATGATATGAAAGACTTCACGATTCATCCGGGTTCATTCATTAAGTTCTCTGATTTCTCCAAATACCGCGTTCTTAACTTAGCAAGGAATTCAAATATTGAATCCCTAATTGATTTTGATTAAACAATGTAGAAATAAACCATATTATTATCAAATTATTCTATGCTAACTTGAATTTGGAGAAGTACAAGACCGAAAATCCTGCACAATGTCTTTAGTCTGTAGTCTGTGGCAGGGAAGTGTTTATTTCGTGTGATAGAATGGCAAGCATTCTTGGAGCTCCTTTTACTGGTGAAAAATTTTCAAGCAACTTTTGCAATAACCGTGATCGTATTAGCCATGAATTCATCGAAGACGATATGGATAGCACTAAATCCAAAGGTTTACGACCCACTGCAAGGATTATTCATCACACTCTCATGCACTCTCTACTACCAGGATTATGTAATTTTGATGTTGTTTATAAAGAGAACTTCAAGGCATTATATGCAATATACGGGGATGTTCATATCAATTGGATTGGTATGATTTTTGATGAGATTTTGCAAGTAAACGAATGCACCAGGCCACATTTGTTTTATAATGAATATATCATGTGCCTACTGCTCGACTGTAACATCACACCCCCCGAGTCTCCGGTTTCAAGGCCTAAAGTCTTTAACAAAGCAACGATTAAACAGATGAAACTCCCCGATCCATACTTCACTGTTATGCCTTTTGAGAAATAGCAAGAATAAGGCCATCAAAGCGCTTCAAAACGATCATCCCGGCCACGACCTGAGGAAGTCAAACTTTTAGGATCGTCTTCCTCAACAAAGGAATCTCTATACACCATTGCTCGCAACCAAATTCTACTCGAAACAAGACTTAAGCATATGGATACAAAGATCGACAAACGCTTCAACAAGATTAGGTCTTTCTTCAGAACATTATGGGAAGCAATATCATGTGGTGCATCATCTTCCATGCAAGCTCAAGACCTCGGCAAGCATCTAGTTCCTCTTACTTTTGATTAGACATCATCGGAGGAGGCTACGAGCTCGAGAACTAGCCATAGACATGATCGCGGAAAAACACAAGTTGTTGAAGTGGAAGAGGAGGAAGATGAGACAGAATCGCAATCCGAGTCTTCTTAGTTCACTTCCTTATTTTCTCTTGCTACCTATTTATGTCTAACTTTTGCTTTAATACTTGGTTTGGCACTTGTATCTAAATGGTGCCATGTTTTTTTCGTACTTGACTTTTGGGTGTGTATAACATTATTTTGTGACTCTTAGCATGATCTATGATTATTTGTTTATGTTGCTTAACTATTCCGATAGTATCATTTATATCTTCACTTAGTTACTCCTTTTGTCGATGACAAAGGGGGAGAGATTGGTACTAACAGTGTTATGCAGGAATATATATAGTTCAAGTTCATATACAGGCACAATCTCAGGGGGAGATCATATACGGGGGAGATTCAGAACTATGTTGTCATCAATCAAAAAGGGGGAGAATGTTGAGTCAAGAGCTTATGGAGTTTTGATTTCTGACAAAGAAATAAGCCGTGATCGACAAAAAGAAGACATTTATTTGTTTGAAGAGGTACAAAGAGCTACATATGGTATTCTACATTGGAGGTTGATTATTTGGTGTTTAAAATAGTTTTGTTTATGTTAAAATCTATCCTCAAATAATCTCACACCTCAAAATTATTGATATACATACGAATATATACATATGTACACATTGATTGTGCAAACTGGGTAAAACCGGTCGACCGCCCCTATTTAGACCTATCGACCGTTTCTACCCAGAATACACAATAAATGTGTACATTGAATATAACGTGTATATATATTCAAATTCCTGTCTACCAGTTCTTTATGATCTGTCGATTGTTTTCTTTCAGAAAACAACCTTTCGTAAAGTCACCTCCTTTCAATCAAGGATTGCATCTTCTTCTCTTCACCAATAATTACGGCAATTGTTTGTTACTCTTCACAAAGGGTTACAACTATTTATTCTCTATATTAACACTATGAGATTATCATTCCTTTCAACAAATTTTGAACGATTTTTGACTTGATTACTATCTCTAATTTCTTGATCTCATTTCTGTACTCTTAAGCGCTCAATTGCTCATATCCAATAATATATCGTTTGAATCCTAGAATCTATCTAATATTCTTTTGATTCAATACAATATCTACATATTCATATACACAAATATTCTATTTGAGGATAAGACTATAGGAAGGTTGTACAACAAGTGACAAATTTGTGTTATCAAGAACACATTCTGTCAACAACAATCGTATTGGTCTTAGTTGAAGTCCTCTGTGTTGTAGGAGGCACATGTTGAAGTCCTCGGTGTTGTTAGAGGCATGAAATCGTGTTCGTCTGCTTGGGTGTTGTAAACCTGTTGCTCCAGGTGAAGCGAGGAGGTTATTAGTGAAAAATCCAGATAACGTAGGACGGTGCTCCGAACCAATATAAAAATCCCTGGTGTGGTTTTTCTATTTTACTGCATTTACTGTTGCATATCTGTGATTTGCTAATATTTATATCATTTTATATTTTCCTTCATAGCTATTGTATATTTGTGTGTTATACACCATATTATATGATCCGTGTGTACTATACTAGTACGTAAGCATTTTTCAAGAAGAGGAAACAAAATGGGTTAGACATAAAGTCTGGCGAGTCCAATTACTTTCAACATATAAATAAGTAAAAGTATCATGACAAGAATATAAAATGGATAAGATAGATAAAAACATAAAAGGCAGGTATGACAAGGTAAATGGGATAAACATGATAGAGTGAAATGTGCTTCTCTAATGATTCCTTTGCACTAATACTAGTATAACCAGAATAAGGTGATCCCCAACATGTAAAAGATGGTAGACTTAGGCGTACTTCTAGTGAGAGGTTTTAACCTCATACAATCAACAAGCAGCCCAACCTAACAGGCTCCTAAACTTTACCAGAGTCTAGATGTACCCTAACTGCTACCATAATCGATCGACTCCCTACTCCATAGATACCTTGTGCTGGCCCCACAGTAGGATGTATCACTCCCTAAAATGGCAACCCTTCATTTTTCGGATATGCGCAACCATATCTACTGATGTGACAACATCTTATTTTCCCGAGCAGGCGGAGCCATGCACGCATATGGCTCTGATGGAACGTGCTATCAGGCACCGTCCCATTATTGGATCACTTATATTCAGCCCAGTAAGTGTACCCCAACACCGACCTAGTTCAGAGTACTGCTTTGATACCTATATATGGGTTACTGACTGAAACGGGTCCCACACATCAGATGATGCAAGCTCTCTGTTGACGTCAAAAGTTGGTTACTAGTGACGATCAACCCCCAATCGCGTGATCAACACACGAATAAAGATTAAAAATGCAATAAAAAGTAAAAGAACGGGTAGCACACATAGAGTTTTTATAGTGGTTCGGCAAAGACGATGCCTACGTCCACTTTATATATTATTTCTTTTTTTTAATTACAAGTACAATGTTTTTTCTATTTGAAGAAGAGAAAGAAAATTACTGTCTTCCCTTCTTCTTTCTTTTAGAGAGATTGAAGTTATGGAGAAGCGTAGAGATGAAAAGCTTGGAGAGAGCCATCTGGCCCAAAGTCCCCAAAAGTTCTCTTTCCTCTTTAAGCTTAGGGGTATTTATAGGTAGAGAATGCAGCTTGGGTTGTTGCGGTATGGTCCAGCCATTTCGGGAAAGCCTGGACACATGGAATCCATCTATTGGCTTGAACTGCGGCTGAAGGACTGATTCCAATGTTCATAAATAGTATCCTCGGAAGTTGTGGCTGACGTGGCATCCACGGAGAGGTTCATTAAAAGTAGAGCTTTATCCGTATATGGTTTGACCGCCTTTATTGCCTTGAAAGTCGGGATATTATTTGGACTAACTCTGTAGAAATCTTCTATGCTGGCCCAAGATAATCGGTCGACAAGTTCTTTCTGGAGGCGGAAAACTCGGTCGTCCCGGTGAGCGATTCTTCCGGTAATGCATAGTCAATCTAACTGAGTTGGACTTGGGCCGATGTGCCATTGCTTTAGGTTGCGCCCCTGCTGGGCCTCTTGTAGCGTGACTTGCATATGATTTGCGCGTTTGAACTCGGTCCTGCTCGTTCTTGCTAAAAAAGGGTTAACACTTTGCCCCTCAGAATGCATCTTCATCGAAAGAGGGAGGTGTGTTCTGAAATCCGAACCGAAGCACAAACGCTCGAATTACTATGGTTGCGCCAGACCATATTGAGGCCAGAAAACCGACGGTCTGATGTTGTATTAAGGCCGGAATCCCGACGACCATGCCCGGTCGTATTAAGGCCAGAAAGCCTACAACCATCGGGAACCGTATTAAGGCCGAGATGATGATTGCCATTTGTACGAGAGTTGGTCCCTGCAAATACAAAACAAACTATCCTCGTTTTGGAGGAGGGCGATGGGTCGAGCTTTTTATCACACTTGGCTTTAGAGGGTGGCGAGCATCAACCATGCTCGGCTTAGGGGCGAGCATAAACCATGCTCGGCTTAGAGAGGGCGAGTATTAACCATATTCAGCTTAGGGGCGAGCATAAACATGCTTGGCTTAGAGAGGGCGAGTATTAGCCATACTCGGCTTAGGGGCGAGCATAAACCATGCTCGGCTTAGAGAGGGCGAGTATTAACCATACTCGGCTTAGGGGAGAGCATAAACCATGCTCGTCTTAAACATTTCACAACATGATCTACTTTTACAAAAAGTAAAATTCATAACTGCTAAGTAACTAAAGAAAAGAAATTCTACGAGGACAGTGATTGATTACAGAGCATTCTCAAGAGCTAAAATCAAGGTGTCCTTGTTATTGAAAGAAATACATCAAAAGAAAAGATAAAAAATCTAATTAATGATAATGTCACGAGTGCTAGTCTCAGGTTCCTTTCCGTTTCTCGTAGCTCGCGGACCAGCTTGAGGAGTTTGAGCAGAGGGTTGCGGCGGCATGGCCGGGGCGCGATCTTTGACATATTCAATAAGTTCCCCTTTTCTGACCCGTCCTTCGATGAGATCGCGCAGATGTCGAAAACCATTTGTATTATGTTCAGCTACGTTGTGGAATATACAATGCTTGCCAAAATCGAGTTCCATCCGGGTCGGTTCTCGTCGAGGTAGTCTTGGAGTAGGCAAGGACTCGCGTATATCAAGGCAGATATCAAGCAAAGAAGAATTGAGCTCGGTGTATCGATCATATTTGTTTACATTTCGAGGTCGCACATTGCGTTCATCCTTTTTCGGGGCCTTTCCTCCTCCTTTATTCTGGCCATTGCCGTTGAGTGGACCTTGTTGTTTGGCTACTAAAACTTTAAGGCTCTCTATTTCAAGGCTAGCATCCTCTTGTCAGAGGAATCTCTCGGCCTTGGAGTAAAAATCATCTATATTTTTAGGGGGATCTCTGGTTAAGGAGTTTGAGAATTCTGATCTCTTATGAACTCCCGCGATGGCTGCCATCAGCACCATCGATGGCTCGGGCCGATCGACAGATGCTACAGTTGCGTTGAATCTTTCGAGAAAGGATCTTAGCATCTCTCCGAATCGCTGCTTGATGGTAGATAAAAACATGACACTTTTCGGTCGAGAGATATGCACTCGAAAATGTTCGATGAAGCGGGTGACCAGAGTATTTCAGCTACTGATTGACTCCGTTGTTAGCTGCCGAAACCACATACCGGCTATATCTGTGAGAAAGAGAGGAAATCACTTAGCCATGAAGATGGTCGATGCATCAAGTACTTCCATATGTCGTATGTATCGCATGAGGTGAATGGTCGGGTCAGTGCTACCATTGTATGGCTCGATGGCTGGGAACCTGAAGTCTGGAGGATTTCGAGAATTTCTGATTTCTCTAGTGAAGGGGCTGCGACTGACATTGTCTATATCTTGCTGCGAAGAGTTGCCCCGAGTGAAGCGTCGTACGATGCTTGCAAGCTGGATCCCATCTCCTAGGAGTCGTTGCCATGAACTTAGTTCTGCATCTTGAGCGGGTTCTGCATGAGGATCCGATAAAAGCATACTCGGAAGGGTGGCCGTTGGCTGGGCTTGACCTCCGAGATTTGAGTGAAGGTGTGAGGGAAGGTGAGATATGGCGGGTGGTTCTGGGAAGAATGGCCCCCTCTTGAACTTGATGAGTCGTGGGTCGAGCCATGCCTGTAACAAAGGGTCTGGGCTGATCCAGCATAGCATGTGATGTTTGGAGGCCAGGGTTTCCCCCGCTTGAAGCGAGGTTAGGAGGGTTTACGGTAGCGTTTTCTTCTGCTACGGTGAGGGGCGACATGGTATGCTGGCTTCCTTCGTTCGAAGGGAAGGTTACTCCAACTTTCGTTGAAAAGGAAGAGTGGTTAGACTGGCCTGTGGCAAGATCCCGGGTTGTAATGGGAATGACGTTGATTCTGAGGGACCTGATGGTAGCTCGACCGATTCGACAGGTCGAGACGTTCCAAAGAGCGGAGACATATTTGCCAGACGACTAGATCTTGATCGTCCGTCTCCTGATGTTCTGTGGCCACAACCGCGCTGGTCGCTGGAAGCGATACTCCTGGCTGGGCTTGATTGCTTGGTCGGACCAAATCAGGATGAAATAAAGGTGTAGCCCGATCGATGGCCTGATTTCTAGTAAACTTAGAGTTAGCTGTTGTCCCAATCTCGGCCTGTGGAGGAATTGATATTGAAGCATTCAACACTGTTTCCAATCGACTGAGAAGGTCATCCATCAGCTGCTGCTGTCGTTCGAGGACTTTACCCTGAGATGTCATATGGTCTCCGAGTTCGACCATGATTTTATCCATGTCGTCCCGGGTAAGGAATCGAGACATGTCGTCATGAGAGGAAACTTCGTGGCTTACTTCTACAGCATCGGTGTCGGCTGCATCGGCGTTTGCGGGATGAGAGGATGTTGTATCTTTTTTTCGTTTGTTTGCCATGGCCTGAGATAAGCAAGAGTTCGATGGCGATGTCGGTGCGCTAACCCTACTTGGCGCGCTAAAGTGTTGACATCAAAAGTTGGTTACTAGTGACGATCAACCCCCAATCGCATGATCAACACACGAATAAAGATTAAAAATGCAATAAAAAGTAAAAAAACTTCGAGCACACACAGAGTTTTTATAATGGTTAGGCAAAGACGATGCCTACGTCCACTTTATATATTATTTCTCTTTTTTTAATTACAAGTACAATGTTTTTTCTGTTTGAAGAAGAGAAAGAAAATGACTGTCTTCCCTTCTTCTTTCTTTTAGAGAGATTGAAGTTATGGAGAAGCATAGAGATGAAAAGCTTGGAGAGAGTCGTCTGGCCCAAAGTCCAAAAGTTCTCTTTCCTTTTTAAGCTTAGGGGTATTTATAGGTGGAGAATGCAGCTTGGGTTGTTGTGGTATGGTCCGGCCATTTCGGGAAAGCCTGGACATGTGGAATCTATCTATTGGCTTGAATTGTGGCTGAAGGACTGATTCCACTGTTCATAAATAGTATCCTCGGAAGTTGTGGCTAACGTGGCATCCACGGAGAGGTTCATTAAAAGTAGAGCTTTATCCATATATGGTTTGACCACCTTTATTGCCTTGAAAGTCGGGATATTATTTGGACTAGCTCTGTAGAAATCTTCTACGCTGGCCCGAGATAATCGGTCGACGAGTTCTTTCTGGAGGCGGAAAACTCGGTCGACCTGGTGAGCGATTCTTCCGGTAATGCACAGTCAATCTGACTGAGTTGGACTTAGGCCGATGTGCCATTGCTTTAGGTTGCACCCCTGATGGGCCTCCTGAAGCGTGACTTGCATATGATTTGCGCGTTTGGACTTCGGTCCTGCTCGTTGAGACTCTTCCCAAAAAGAGGGTTAACACTCTCCCCCTTGTCTTGTACCCCCACCACTAGTTTTTCCACAGATTATGACTACCTATTGGTGTCATAAAATTTCATAATCCCAATAGGTTAAGTTTGTGGGCCTATATATAAATATTACCCACCACCCCAGATTTACTTAACCCACCACTGTTCAAACAAGTTGACTTAACCCCTATTCAAGTTCATGTTCATACAATCCTTATGGAATCAACTAGGCTAAGTATTTTAATTCATTACCATGTCCATTTATGGTTATAATGTGCTAGACCTCCCACATTAAGCCTACCACTTGTGGATGCTGGATATGCTGGTCGATTCCAGGCAGACTTCATCCACAAGTCGGCTTAACCTCGTGCCTTAGCACGTTTCGGTTTATGCACTTAGACCCCTCACATTAGAATCATTACTTGCGGTCACTGGATATGCCAGGCAGTTTTGGGAAGATTCCCACCACAAGTGTAACCTAACCTCGTGTGACATCTAAGAGCGGTTATAGTTTCTAATTACTGTAATCCTAGGAATTTCTATTATCAACCAATTTACCTATGTCGTTAAAGGTTTTCATGCCCCTTTTCCCAAGTTATGTTCATAATGATCCATATGCCCAAATTCATATTATTGCACTTTATCTAAGTTATGCCCAAATTCCCAATTACAAGTTATGTCCCAAATTATACCATTTTCCCTCATTCCCAATTTAACGCATTTGCTTAATTTAGCGGCACGCCTAGGTTCGCAAGTAGCCTGGCTTTTTAAGAATAAAAGTGAAATGATGAAGGGAAGATGACAGAAATGATTATACTAACAATGTTGACATGTAATGATATAAACATATAGTGGCATAATGAATAGGTAGGCATATATGAATAGATCTGATGAACATGTGACAGTAGAATTGATTCTAACATAATAGGGATGTCATAACAGGCATGATAAGATCTAATGAATTAGATAACTAACTATAACAGTTCTGATTTAACCATAAAAATAATTGAACAGGTATAAGGTGATCTAAACAGTGAATTAGATCTATAATCAAAGGCAGATCTGACATGATAAGTAGGTATAGGTTCAGATCTAATTCATAATCATGTCAAAATAACTAAGATAAACATTTTATAGCAGATCTGATGTGATTCAAATGGTCATAGGCATATATCTAAATTAATGTCATATTAAGATTTACTTTTAATTATTTGAATCTAAAATTAACATAGACTCACAGTGTTTGGATCTAGAAAGAAAGATTGTAGATATCAGATCTAAACATGAATTACTTGATTGCTGAAGAAGAAAGAGACTTGATTCGATTTAGGAAAATGCAACATCTAGTTCTCCATTATTTTTGGTGTGCAAAAACATGAGAAATGAGGCCATATTTATAGCCGCCAGCCCCAAACCATAATCTGCCACGTCTGCCGTAGGGGGTTGACACCCCCCTTGATGGGGTCACACCCCTTAAGCGGGAAAAATCCCACCCCCCTTTCTACATGATTTTGAAATTCTGGACCTTGTGTGTATATATATATATATTCTTCTTGCGCGTATACAAACTTCAAACCTTAATAATTCTTCATACATTGTCCGTTTTACGCAAACCAAGTGTGTATTTTGACTAGAATTCTGAGACGAACGCAATGGCGCAGTCCATTTCACTTAATTTTGATTAATAAATTAATTATTCTTTAATTTATCATCTTTCAGTGTTGTTAAAATGCGGGGTGTTACAGTGCAAGTGGGTATATAGACTGTAAAAGAACCCAGATGGGTTCATTAATAGATATAAAACAAGACTTGTTGCAAAGGGGTTCACACAAGAATTTATTTTTGATTACAATGGAACTTTCTCACCAGTTGTAAAACCCTCAACTATTAAAGTTATGTCGACTATAACATTAAATAATAATTGGAAAATTATGCAGCTAGATGTCAACAATGCATTCTTTAATGGCAATCTACATGAAGAAATGTTCACGCAACAACAAAAGGTTACATACAAGATCCAATACTAGTATGCAAACTAAACATAGCTATATACGGTCTGAAGCAAGCACGTAGATATAATTTGAAGGACTCAATGCAAGCTTAACAACATTGGGATATTCACCTATCAGATCTGACACATATCTATTCATAAAAATCAGTGAAACATCTACCACATATGTATTAATATATGTGGATGATTTAATTATAACAGGCAGCAGTGAAACTAAAGTCAGAGAACTGACTGACTACTTAAACAGTCGGTTCTTAATAAAAGATTTGGGTGAATTATCTTATTTTCTTGGCATAGAAGCCAAAAGGAAATCAGATAAAGAAATTCATCTTTGTCAAAGAAAGTAACTTCTAAACAAAACGAATATGATTGAAGCAAACGGTCAACCCACTCCTACGATCTCAAATCAACACTTATCAAAGAAAAGGGGGAAGCTATCTCAAATATTAAACAATACAGGAGTGTTGTAGGAGCACTACAATATGCTACTATAACACGACATGACATCTCTTTCAGTGTTAACAAAGTGTCTCAATTTTTGCAGGAACCCAGAAGTGAGCATTGGACAATAGTGAAATGAATACTCAGATATTTAAAAGCAACAATCAACTTTGACATATCATTAAAAGGCAGCAAAAACTTAAACATTACATCTTATTCAGATGCTGAATGGGCTACAGACATATATGATAGAAAATTAGTTTCTGGTTACTGCATTTATGTAGGAGAAAGTCTTATTTCTTGGTGTTTTAAAAAGCAAAAAACTATCTGGAGATCAAGCACAGAAGCAGAATATAAGAGTGTTGCTAACACTAAATCCGAGATCATATGGTTGCAATCATTATTAAAGGAGCTAAAGTTATTGTCCAGCAGAAACCCTGTAATTTGGTGTGACAATTTAAGCACAATCAACATGACAACATATCCTTTTCAACATAATCGCACACAAACAAATAAAAATTGATATTTATTTTGTTATAGAACAAGTTCAGAAGAAAAATATACAAGTAAATCATATTCCGACCTATTATCAGAGGGTAGACATGCTCATAAAGTCACTTTCATCCAAAAACTTCCATAGATTCAGAGATGCACTTAGAATCGAAGAGTTACCAACGTCAATACACGAAATGGAAAATTAGGGTAGCAAAACTAACCCTAACTTAAGGGGCGGCAATAAAGGAAAGAAAGAATAATAGGAAAGCAATGGTCGCATGCCCATTATAACAAAGCAACAAAGAAACGATCAGACCAACGGTCACATGCCCATTATAACAAAGCAACGGTCACATGCCTATTATAACAAACCAACGTTCACATGCCCATTATACCAAAGTAATGGTCACATGCCCATTATTCAAGCATATGTATATTTAATTCTTGTATTATAAATAGAGGTTTACTCTATACACTTTGTATCAATTCCAATTACAATAATGAAATAAAAAAGTTTATTTTTCTCTTCTACATCCTCTGATCTTCGTTGTTTTCAAGTAGATTTGATAATATTTTTATAATGGATTATATGCTTAAGGGACCTAAATAATATCTATATACGGTCATTTTGTAGTACACACTGATGCAAAAAAATGTGACATGTTATATGATCTGATTTTTTAATAGATTACATATGTTTAACACATTAAAGAGAAAATGAGTAACACAAATATTTAACCATATTTCTATGTGAAAATCATGTTAATATCAGCTTGCAATGAACATTTATTTCCAAGATCTATTTTTAAGTAAAAAGATTAGATAAATTATTAGATGAACATTTCAAATTTGTTAAGATAAATTAATTATTGAATCCTACTATTAAGTTACTGGTATTTAGGGATGATTTGAATTTGTAAAGAAAGATTAATTCATAGATATTTTTTTAAGAAAGGAAAATATAATATAACAAAATGGGAGAATCTAACCATTCTTCAACAGTTTCTACAGAATGCAGAAATCGTGCATACATAAAACAAAAGAAACAGAACAAAATACATTTAAAACCAAAAGTAAATTAAAGGCCAAAAGCAAGCACAACAGCAGTCAATGCAGAAGAAGCGTCAGCAGGAGGATGCCAAAGCGAAAAGCGGCAATGAAAACCCCAATCTCCATATAAAACATACATAAAGCTAGAGGAACTGACGTGCCCTCCAAGAAAGGCCACAGGCAAAGGCCGGGAAGTCCAATCTGATGGCCCTGAACCTCCGAATGCTCCAGCTCCATATGCTCCATCATATCCGAGGTGGCAAATGAAATTAGAGAAAAGCATTAAATCTCCTGCTCCACTAATAACTCCAGATTCACCTGCTCCAACAAGCCCACCTGGGATGAAGTATCAAAAGTACGAACCAGTTCCAGCCAGACCAAATCCAGCATCCTGTAATCCAGGATTTGCCCAACTAGCAAAGGACATAAGATTGATTGGGAAAGGGGGGAGTGAGGGAAAGTGATAAAAGCAGTAGTAAACATAAACAAAAACAAACATAAACACAGAAGCAAAGAAATAAACCAATACCAACCCTGCGAGTGACCGATACCAATGAAACATCAAAGGTAACAACCAATCTCCTTAAGAGGCGCCGAAGACTCCCCTGAATGGCCTACCACGAAATGCTACGAACACATCGTTCCTTACTTTCTGGACAATGGTAGGAGGGTCCATATCCACTTAGTCAAGTTCTATCTTAGTCCACGAGCACTAGCTGTGCCGACAGACAAGATAAGAAATCAGATGAAGAAGGATGACCAAAAAGATTACCTAAGATGCCGGACCACCACATTCCGGACAATACATAGATTATGATTTAAGAAGGATTGATTGAAAAAGATTTAAGCGATATTAATACTTAGATTCTACATTTAAGGGATGTTGGATCCCAATTTTAAGGAATATTAAGATTTGAAAATTCATGTAGAAAGGTGTTTTGAATTTGTAAATAAATTTATTTATTGAATATAAATTTTAAAGAGATTTGATAATCATGGAAATCAGGTTGAAGGGCTTTTTCCAAGAAAATTAGTTTAAGTACAACACTTCTGAATAAAAAAGTTTTAAGGCCATTTTTACTGAAAACGATAAACTATTTTATCTTTTTAAGTTATACAAGAAGAGGATGAATTCAATTTTTATTATTTCTATATAACTGGAAATGGAAAATTCATTTATCTTTTTCCTGCAAATTGTCCTTAAAACAATTTTTTCAAAAATGTTGTCCTCAAAACTTATTATTTTGAAAAAAGTAGCACTTTAAGTGAAAATCCTCTTTGATAATATCTATAAATTAAATACTATTTTTGAGGAGATTTAATATAGAGGATCATTTTTGTTAGTTCACATTGACAAGAAAAATGTGTGACACCAAATGTATTACCATTACTAATAAAGAGATTAGATAATATTTATATATTATATCATATTTCTAAAAATCTAATAATATCTATAGAGGCGCATTATTGGTAGTTCACATTGACACCAAAAAGTATGATATCAAAGATATTATAATTATATATACAAGTGTTACAGGACGCGCTTCGCATATGAGTTTTTTATACAAATGTTATACATTTAACTCATTAAAACTAAATTTATTTGCATGTATACTTTGGTGTTAAAATCATGTGTTTTACTTAAAAGAAATTAAAATTTTATGTTGTGATATCTTATTATTTTTAAGTGTGAATATTCATTTCTATTATTCATTAATGAAAAATGATTTTGTATAAAAATATTATTTGTTATATCCTATTTTTAAGCGATATTAATACTAGTTAATAACTATAGATGGATGTTTTGAATATGTAAATAAACTTCATGTGTAAAATCATATTTTATGCGATATTATGATATAATAATATTTGTAAATTGGCATGTTGAGTTAATAAGTGAAATTTATTTTTAAGATCCTAAATTTTAGCCATAATAAGTTTATAATATATATAAGGAGATTTTTGGCAGTTCACATTTACACCAAAAAAATGTGATACAAAAGTTATTTCAACTATTATTAAAGATGCATATTTTGGTGTTAAAATCAAATGTTTTTGTTACAACAGTCAACAGTACATAGAGTAGGATATACAAGAATAGATAAATAAAAATAGGCTCAAAATTTAAGATTACATCGGTTCAATATTTTTTCCATTGACGGCTTCCTTGATATAATCATAGTTACTGTCTCTAAGCTCTTTCCATGTAATTTAAACTTTAAAGCTCCTATAGCCTAGTTTTTTGAACTGCAAATGATAGTTGGAAAACATAGCTGTAATGCAAGATGGGGTCAGACTTAATTAGAATGCTGAGAAGTAAATAATTGTAGGGATCTACAAACAAAGAATACAGACAACTACATAAGCCACTCAATCATTTCAAGAAAAATAGTTAACCATACACCATAAGACCACCTGTTTTGTTCATCATGCATGTACTACATTTTCATTTAAAATCGGTTCAGCAGTACAAAATTTTGTGTACACCCAATATTGACAACAAATCATAGTTTATTAAATCCTAGTTGGTATACTGCTAGATATTATCAATCGCGCTACAAAATCAGAAACATGCTATGTATTCAAAAATAACAAAGGGAGATGGAACTGTTCCTAGGATTACTTAATGTTACAACTTCTACAACCCCAAAGTTGTACCCAAATCTAATTAAAAATCCACTTCATATGTCGATTATCCCTGTAAACTATCATGAAAGTGTTTAGAGACTAAAACATAATTTCTCCAGTAAAAACTTAAAATAACCGTACTTGGTAAAATATGGTTTAAGCTAATTACAACAACCATGCAATAAGCTAAACAACGTAGAATTATTCGCACATTTTTTCTGTGATAGTTTCATATGTATATATGTTGATGTGTGAACGCCTGCATGTATGTATGTGTTTGACATGAAGGTTTCTACACTTTTAAGAAATCATATCATGTTAGAAACCAAGTGAATGAATCTATTTCAAAGCATATGATTAACACTAACGCAAGTGAATCACGATTTATTGACCCAGTAGACTTTCAAAGTCTATAATAAAATGTTAATAATAGATCTTCTATAATAAATATCTCACAGACACACACTCTTTCTTCTGTACAAGCGAGTTTTTTATACTTAGGGTTGCTGTTGTTGCAGCAAAAGGTTTAAAAAAGATATTTATGTTTGTACAGTTATGGTGCAATGATTAACTATTGAAGTTCAAGAAGCGGAGCAAAATTGCAGTATATTATTTGTTCTCATGTTTCCATGTTTTTAGATATAATATAACTTGTTGTATATGGTCCGCTAGTTGTTAATTCTTGTGCTCTACTTGAACAAGCTCGACTCATGAGGCATAAGCATTCCCTACAAGTAAATATTTGTTAGGTGTGGTGAAACACCCCACCTCCGTTAATGTCACTCACAAAGGGAATGCCTTAACTTTGGTGGAGCACTATAGGTAAAAGACACAGATAATTTACAAGACAGACATATATAAGCAGCTGAAAAACAAACTAGCTTTATTTCATACATGGTTCATAACAAAATCATTACAACATACTGTCTCAAAACAACTTCCAAATCATTACATCAAAATCTCTGTCATGATTATAATATAAAGAAGCATAAAACACAATAAAACTGCATAAATCCTCAAGTAGTAGTGTGTCCAAAGCTATAGCTAAAGATAAGAGGTTCCAAGCTATACATCACAGAGTCTTCAAGCTTGGAAAGATGAATGGTCCAAATTAAGCTGAGCAATTCCCTCCCTGGCTACCCGAGGGGGGGGGGACGGAAAAAAAAAGAGCAAAAGAAAAATGGATCAGACATAAGTCTGGTAAGTCTAGTGATTATTCAGCATGTAAACTGGTAAGAGAACCATGACATGAATAAACTGGACGCAGGACAGTAACAAAGAAATAATGTAACATAGGATAAAGCAAGGTAAACAAGGAAAGAAAAACTAATCATACTATCACACTCGTATCCATATTCTCTGCACCTATTAGATATTTCAACCATCATCATGAGTTCAAACCCAGTGATCCCTTTATATCGATTGGCTCCTACTCGCATGCATTTACTACTTGTGTCATACGGCCCCGCTCGATTGTAGATTCCTATGCTGGTCCCACCAAGGAGTGTATCAAATCCTATGGTGTCAACCCAACATGATTCAAGATGCATAGTGTATAATTACTGATGCCCAGTGCCTTCTTTTTCCACTCCGGATTACGTGCACGCCTGTACTCCGTCGGAACCTGCACTGACGCACCAACCGCCATTGTTTTGACCACTTATAATCAGCCCAGTAATCGTGCCCCACCCTGCCTAGTCCAGGGTACTATGATACATCTATGTGGGTTACTGCTGAAATGGGTCCCCGTTACTAGGGTTTCCTAGTCAACATGTTAAATTGGTTAAGTGTCCAAGTTAACCTAACCCTACCCATCAGTTTAGTTAACATGTTGTATTGGTTAAGTGTTGCCTTAATTAACTTAACCTTACCATTCCTGACTTAGCTTTAATTCATTCATTAAAGCACCAACCACTCACATTAGACAGGTATTGTTGCGGTTACTGGATGTGCCGATCGGGTCCGGGCAGTTTTACACTGCAACTCAGTCTAACCTCGGGTTCTTTTGGCCTCGATGCACTTGCCTCCCACATTATATATATATATATATATTGTTACGGTTGCTGGATGTGCCAGGCGGTTCCGGGCAGTCTTACACCGTAACTCAATCTAACCTCGGGTTAGGCATATTCGTCTTTTCTAAATTTACATATTTACCTCTTTATGTTTATATGTAAATTATTGTCATTCAAGTCAAGCCCCACTTTCCCTTTTAAATCAAGTTCATAATTTTAGGTATAAAAATTTGTACCACTTTATGCCATAAAACATTTACATGTTTAGGAGCCAAATATGCCAATTATATGAAATTTCATGTTCTTCCCTAACATTACCCCCGTTAAACGTTCGCATAAATCACATAAAATGTTGGGTTCGATACATAACCTAACTTATACACAAAAGGGGAAAATGAGGAACATGTAATAATTCCAACATCATACAAATATGGATCTAACTATACATGTGTCATATGAATTTGGTATAGAACAATATACATTTAATTATGAACTTGCAAATTTAGATCTACTCAACATGAATCGTGAAATAGTGGTTTTATATAGAACTACATAAACTTAAAATTAGGCATGCAGTTGTGAGCTTGCAAACTAGTTAGATCAAATTTATCATGAACCTAATCATATTAGCATGTAGTTTTAGTCATATATGTGATCATGGTTGAACTTGCATAAAATTCCCAAATTGACATACCACATACAGGTGTCATTACCAAATCATATAACATGAAATGTCATCGCCAAATTATACAACATGGCATGTCATCGCCAAATTACACAACATGATATGCCATTGCCAAATTATACAATATGTCATCGCCAAATTATTCAACATGCTATGTCATCGCCAAAGTATACACATAATATGTCATCGCTAAATTACACAACATATATGTCATTGCCAAATTATACCACATATGGATTCATTTCCAAGCATTTAACATTTATCATCAAATTACATACAACATGGTCACAAACTTAACATGATAAGAGTCATAGTCTTAATCAATTCAGTTTCAACAAAAAGGATAGGCATAAATTTACATTAGGCGTTGTTCTACATCCAGTTATTTAGTCACGATTCTAATATCATTTAGGTCTAAATGATAACTGGACTTACAAAAAGGAGACTAGTCTTGTGTTCTGGGACCTGTATTCTGAAATTGAATAGCTCTCCTTTGTTGTAGACGTTGAATTCCCTTAGTTGAATTAGATTTGATTTGTAATTCCTAACTCACTTTCTAGTTGAAGGAGAATGGCGGCTACTCTTGGTTGAGTTCTAATAGCATGACGGTCTTAGGAATATTTTTTGTATGGCTTAGGGTTTAGATTTAGGTTGCTTATATAGAAGCTTGATTTAATAGGAGCCGTCAAATCAACCTAGGGCAAATCAAAGCCATTCAAACCTAAGAGAACCAACCAGAACTTGCCACACAAGCCCTAATGACACAGCAAATCGTCACACAAAGAACACGTCAGTTTTCAGATCTGGCTCGAGGGGGAGGTCGACCCCAAGTTATGGGGGGAGGTCGACCCCCTAATCGACCTGGCCTTGGGCAGGAAAATTCCCGCCCAGACCGCTTCTGATTTCGAAATTTGAATTTTCTGAACATTAATCTGAGCTATTTATTTAAATTCTTGAATCTTCTAAAACTCATAACTCCTTCATACGGAGTACGATTTACACAGACTCGAACTCTATTTCAAGAAGAATTCCTAGATGAACGCAATGGCATAACCCATTTCCCTTAATTCTCACATTTGTAATTAATTATTCTTTAATTCGTTACTTTAATGTTTACGGAAAATACGTGGTGATACATTCTCCTCTCCTTAAAGGATTTCGTCCCCGAAATCTTCAACTCAAGAAGAACGTATATCCTACCATCCAATCGTCCATCTACTTAACCATCAAACACATGCATCCATTGTCCTTAAAAAGACTTCTAATTCTTCATGATCATATTCATAGTGTGTGTCCATGTCCTTATCTAATGCAAAATCAGGCAGTCTACTGATTTAGTTGACCTCCTTAATGCAAGTCATGTCGGTGCCATGAGTCCATTATGTATGCAATCATCCCTACTTATACCTTCTACATGAGTGCACAATCCTTCATACAAATGCAACATCCACATGATAACACATCAAGTTTCAATCATATACAAGTACATATATGCATATGCAATATGAAAGTTACTGCGCCGATCTAACACCTAATGTGTGTGTATATGCAACCACGAGCAACCACTAACAATCACTAGCAACCACTTGCAACCATCAATTATAACATGTTTCAAATACATGTTTACATCCATTGGTTTCTACCTAAGGATCAAGAATAGCACTGAGGAAAATACTAGAAAGATAGATACGAGCATGAACAAACTTAAGGAAAAAGAGATCAAATATGTACCCTCAAAAAGAAAAGGATAGGATGTGCGTATCTTGGCCTCAGTCTCCCAAGTCGCGTCTTCCTCAGCGTCACTCCATTGAACTTTAACAAGTTTGACTTCGCGGTTGCGTAGCTTTTTGACTTCTGTACCCAAGATACGAGTTGGAGCTTTTCTTACAGTCGCATCTCATTCTACTTCTACTTCCTCTAATATGCTTGGTTCTACCACCTCCGCAGACTCATGTAAGCACTTTCATAGGTGAGAAACATGAAAGACATTATGAACTCCAGCCAATCTCTCAGGCAGCTCTAATCTGTAACCCATCTTTCCAATCCTTTCAATGATAGGAAACGGCCCTACAAATCTTGATGCCAACTTTCCTGTGGATCCGAAGCGTACGACGTTCCTCAAAGGAGATACTTTAAGGAAAAACCTGTCTCTAACCTTAAACTCAAGGCCGGTCCTTCTTTTATCTACGTAGGACTTCTGTCTATCTTGGGCAGTCTTCATTCTTCTTCATATCAAGTCCACTTTCTTTGAAGTTTCCCTAATCATATCTGGTCCAAGTATGAGCTTGTCTGTAGACTCCCACCAACAAGCTGGTGATCGGCATGGTCTTCCATATAAAGCCTCGAAGGGTGCCATGCCTATGGTGGCTTGGTAGCTATTGTTGTAGGCAAACTCCACCAAAGAAAGATGATCCTCCCATGTTCCTCCAAAGTCAAGAATGCATAATCTCAAAAGGTCTTCTAATACTCTGTTCACCCTTTTCGTCTGACCATCGGTTTGGGGGTGATAGGCCGTGCTTAAGCATATTTGTGTGCCTGCAGTCTTTTGCAAGCTCTTCCAAAATTCTCTCATAAAGATAGGATCTCGGTCACTCACAATGCTGGAGGGTATCCCATGGAGTCGAACTATCTCTTTAAGATAAATTGATGCTAAAGATGAGGCAGTCCTTCTACTTTTAACAGGTATAAAGTGAGCGCTTTTTGTGAGCTTGTCCACTGTTACCCAAATACTGGTATTTCCCCTTCTTGACCTAGGCAGCCCATCAATAAAGTCCATTGAAATGCTATCCCATTTCCACTGTGGGATCCCTAGAGGATGAAGCAAACCACCAGGCTTCTTTTGCTCTGCCTTGACTTGCTGGCATATTAGGCACTTAGAGACGAATTCAGCTACATCCCTCTTCATGCCATTCCAAAAGAAAACCCTTTTTACATCTTTATACATCTTGTCTCCACCTGGGTGTATGGTCAACTTGTAATGGTGTGCCTCTTCGAGAACCTTCTTCACCAAATCCCTTGCTTGTGGGATGCATAGCCTTCCATCCCGCCTCAACCAACCCTTATCATCGATGGAGTATCTATTGAGGTGACTAGAAGTCTCACCCCTAATTAGCTTATCCATCACATCAACTAGCTAAGGGTCTTCACGTTGCGCGGTTCCTACTGAGTCGAAAAGAGTAAGCCGCACCTCTAGTGATGCTAACAAACTGGTCACATGATCGATGGAGGGTCTAAAGTCAAAGTTGACTATGTATTCCAAGCTCTGCCTTTCTACAAAGAAAGGGCTTAAGGTCAGATTCTTTCTACTCAAGGTGTCTGCTACTACATTGCCCTTGCCAAGGGTATAGGAAATCTCGAAATCGTAGGATGCCAAGAACTCCATCCACCTTTGTTGCCTCAAGTTAAGATCTTTCTACGAGAATAGGTACTTCAACGATTTATGGTCAGTATACAATTCAAACTTCTCACCTAGGAGATAATGGCGCCAAGACTTAAGCGCAAAGACAATGGCAGCCAACTCTAGATCATGGGTTGGGTAGTTTTTCTCATGTACTTTCAACTATCTTCCTCCATAAGCTATTATCTTCCCTTCTTGCATCAAGACAGCACCTAGTCCTGTACCACATGCATCCGTGTATACGGTAAACATCTTGATCCCATCCGGCAATGTCAGAACTGGGGCTGTTGTTAGAGCCCTCTTTAATCGTTGGAAAGCAACATCGCAATACAAATCCCAATTGAAAGTTAGGTTCTTCTTCGTCAACCTTGTAAGTGGAGCTGAGATTTGTGCAAAGTCTTTGACGAACTTTCGGTAAAAGCCCGCTAGCCCGAGGAAGCTTCGGACTTCGGCCGCATTCCGTGGAACCTTCCAATCTTGCACCGCAACTACTTTTGCGGGGTCCACAACTAACCCTTCCTTGAACACCACATGTCCGAGAAACCTTGCTTCCTCTCTCCAGAAGTGGCATTTGGAGAATTTGGCTTTCAACTGATGTGCTCTAAGAATATCCATAACTTCTTTTAAATGTTGAGCATGCTCTTCCTCACTCTTTGAGAAAATCAAAATGTCATCTACGAAGACCACCACAAACTTATTGAGGAACTCCCTGAACACCCTGCTCATCAAGTCAACGAAATAAGCGGGTGCGTTTGTCAAGCCGAAAGGCATGACAAGACACTCGAAGAAACCATCTGGGGTTCTGAACGTGGTTTTATCAATGATGTCTTCAGCCACTCTTAGCTGATGAAACCCGATAGCTAGATCTAGTTGGGAGAAAACTGATGCACCTGCAAGCTGATCGAACAAGTCATCTATTCTTGGGAGTGGGTGCCTATTCTTCTTGGTCAGCTTATTTAGCTCCCTATAATCAACGCATAGGCGAAGCGAACCATCTACTTTGGTTGCGAATACTACTGGAGCACCCCATTCAGAAATACTCCTCCTTATAAACCCCTTCTCAAGCAACTCTTTAACTTGCTTGCTAAGTTTTTTCCTCTCCCTTGGAGCCATGTGTCTAACAGGTAAAGCAAAGTGTTTTGCATTATCAACAAGGTATATTCAGAAGTCTATCTCCCGCTTCGGAGGTAACCCCTTCACCTCTTCAAAGACATCCGAGTATTCACGGACTACTCTAACAGACCACAAATTCTCATCAGATACATCAAGAGATTCTAGATAGCTAAACATAACAGAGTTCATGGGATTATAGGAAATTTCAAGAGTGTTACCGAGGCGAGTCATGAGTCTAACCACTCTCTTTTCACAATCAAGGATGGCACGATTACTGGATAGCCAATCCATGCCTAGAACCAACCCATAGCCCGTGAAGCCCAAAACATAGGCATTACATCTAAACCCCACACTTAGTATAGAAATTTCCAAATCCAAACAAATCATTGACAAATAAGTTGAGCCCCCAATTCAATTTAAAAAAACCAAGGGATCCTATACTAAACTGGTGTCTAGGTGCAGAGATTCAAATAAAGCAATAGATATAAAAGAGTTCGATGTGCCAGAATCAAAGAGTGTACGAACAGGATGATCAAAAAGATAAACTAAACTCTCAACAGAAACATTTCTACCTCGTTCTTGCGGAGGTGCCATGAGAGTGTGAACCTGCCCTCCAGAAGTAGATCTAGCTCTCTCCACTTGCCCTTGCTTTCTTAGGCAGTCCTTAGCCTTGTGTCCCGTCTCGCCGCAATGGAAACAGCCACCCATCTTCCTCTTCTTCTTTTTGCAGTCCTTAACCAGATGTCCAGGAATGCCACAAAAATTACACTTCCTCTTGTCATGGGGTTTTTTGTTCTTCCTGCCCTTCTTGGAATCTGTCTTCTTGCCCTGTGATCCTTCCACTTTCTTATCTTGAGGTACTTCCACCTTTGTCTCTTTCTTGATAACCTTATCTTCTTCTTGTAACAGTGCCATGTCCAGCAGTCTCTTATAAGTCGCACCCATAGGTATATGGGACATATCTACGCTGTGCAGTGGCTCATTAAATCCTTTAACAAAATGGAGAGCCTTCTTATGTAGAGTGTTCACTAACTCCAATCCGAACCTAGCCAGCTTATTGAATTGGTTAACGTATTCCTTGACCGAAATACTCCCTTGTTTAAGAGCTGAGAACTTCTCCATCTGTAGGCTTCGTTCAGCTTGTGAGAGGAATTTCATTTCAAACCTCATTCTAAAATCCATCCAAGTTTCAATTGGTCTTTCAGCGTTAGTAACTTCCCACCAATAAGAGGCTTCGTCTTTAATCAACCATACGACCAACTGGATCTTCTGCCTATCATCCACTTCGAAGATATCAAAAAAATCCTCAGTTTCTTTGAGCCATTTTCTTGCTTCCACGAAGGATTCATTTCCATTGAAGTTATTTCCAACTCATGGCTCAAAAGTCCCTACATATTTTTGAGAAAGCATTTGCACGAGGAGGAGGAGGAGGAACTGCTGCAGCTGGGGGAGGAGGAACGTCTGCTGGGCCTGCGACATTAGCCCTAGCCTCTAGGTACCTTCTGAACCAGCCAGGTACCAGCACGCCCTTTGGAAGGTTAAGATCCCCTGGCATGCTGAAACGAAAAAGGAAAGATTCAAAACAAAGGATAGAAAGATAATGCATCTGGCTTTGGGGGATTATGCCTTTTTAAAATAAAACAACACTTTTTCTTGAAAATTGCTTCTTTAAACTTCTTCTTGAAAAACAATTTTCAAAATTTTTATTTGATCTGGTAAACCTCGCTCTGATACCAAGTGAAACACCCCACCTTTGTTAAGGTCACTCACAAAGGGAATGTCTTAACTTTGGTGGAGCATTATAGGTAAAAGACACAAATAATTTACAAGACATACATATATAAGCAGCGGAAAAACAAACTAACTTTATTTCATACGTGGTTTATAACAAAAACATTACAACATACTATCTCAAAACAACTTCCAAATCATTACATCAAAATCTCTGTCTTGATTATAACATAAAGCAGCATAAAACACAATAAAACTGCATAAATCCCCAAGTAGTAGTGTGTCCAAAGCCATAGCCAAAGATAAAAGGTTCCAAGCTATACATCATAGGGTCTTCAAGCTTGGAAAGATGAACGGTCCAAATTAAGCTGAGCTATTCCGTCCCTGACTACCTGAAGGGTGAGGGGGAACGGAAGAAAAGAGAGTAAAAGAAAAATGGGTCAGACATAAGTCTGGTAAGTCCAGTGATTATTCAGTGTAAAGACCCGCAAATTCCCGCTCTTTGGGTCGACCATAAACCACACAAGTTTGACCCAAAAGTTGGAAATCCACGAATACTTTAACTTTGGGAATACAACAACATCAGAACAACAACAACAGACTTTTATTACATTACAATAATGTTACATCAGAGTACATCGAATAAAATTTTAGTGGAAGATAAAATACAATATTTTTAATACATTGCAGCGGAAATAAAATAACTAAGGTAGCGGAAGATAACTATGCCCTGGACACAGCTTTAGGCTTCAATCCAGAATCCTGCTCGAGATAAGAACCTATAGACAAACTACTCGACTGCCCGTGTGGAAAAGAGGGCACCCGAGTTTGCAAAGGTGGAAACAAACAACGGGTCAGTCATGAGACTGGTGTGAGAACTCTTAACTAATTTAACTAATAGTAATAAGGCAAATCCAAGGACCACGCCGCTAACGCGGAACGGGTTTACTCCAATGGATTGCTGTGCATAATTAAAAGTAAATAGTAAAACAACGCAATGCTTTTTGGAAAAATGAAACCATTATAAGACCCAAGTCCCATCACACAATGTAATGCAAACCGGAGGATAGGGTTTTACCTTATAATGGTAAAAAATGCTTGATACGATAAAAACAGGTTTGATATTATTATTAGTGTATATAAGTTTTCAAAAACAGTTCAATCATAGTGTATCAATCCTAGGACACATAGATACCATAATACTATGCTTCCATACTAGTAATACAATCAAATTCGTGGGTTCGTATTGAAAGTTTGGATTTCCATCATGAGTCAAGGCTAGGGAGGAGCTCCTTACCGATTCGAGACACTCTAGATAATGTCTCAGGATCCCCCGCAGTGAACCCCTGGATAGCTGCAGGGCCGGTCCACACATACAGCTTTGTGGATTGGCAATTTCTGAACACACGTTTCCCGGTCCTATAGGACCTATCATCCGAGGCGCCTCATTCCATCATCCACATAAGTAAAATGTCGGGCTGTGTTAAAACCCAAACACCACTTCTAGCTAGAAAGAAACGTGCTTCTCTCCGTGCGTTCCCTTCTCCCGTTTTAGACTTCGCCGGTGTGTGAGGCTCGCGAAGTCATGCTATACACAAAGTTATGCCTAAACAGGATATGCTTTGATCATCCCACAAGGCCTGCTTTTCAACAAAGCCTTGATCATATGCATCTTAGCAAGCCACATCGTCACTCCATATCACACTAACAATCCTTTGCCGAAATATATGAAAGAGTGTTAAGCAACAGAATAAATTCTCCGCCACTAAACATTCATACATTCGACAGAAAATCAATAAATACAATATAAAGGAGTACAATGTCAGACACACATTCCATTTATAAGCTTATGCTCTGGGTCTGAGCGAAAGCCAAATCCGTACTAATCAACACTACGTCTGGACGGCCACTACTGTAGCCCCTTCAAGGTATCTACTCCAATCACGGGCATCAGCAGTCGTCGTCCATTCGATGTGAAGATCGCCGGTCTTCAATCACCGTCTTCAACTCTTCGACTTTCAATCCTCGTATGGTCATTTGAAATGAGATTGAACTCGGACTTTTCAAATGATCCTCGCAAATAAATATATTTAAAAATCATTTAATATCGTTGATATTAATTTATAATGATCAACCTTTATTTTTATTTATATAAAAATAATTAAATTCCATTTAACGACGCTCCAAGTCAAAAGGCGACCTTGGCGCTGTTTTCACCCAAATTTGTTTTACACATTTCTCTAAATATAACCGTTGGATTTTAACATAATTCATAATGTTGGAAAGATTTTCCCAAGGCGAACCTAATGGTTTCAGATTTGGGAAAATCCGACGGTCGGATATTTCGGTATAATCAACTAAAAGTACAATTCTATAAAGTGAACTACCACGCTCGATTCGTTCAATTAAAATTTGTTTATATACATACGATTATATATATACATACAATTTCTTCGGCCATTTCATTATTGCGATAATCGTGACAAGTAAAGGTATATAACATAACACACAATAATTTTTATTTTAATTTAGTTCACATACACATCTTATACACAACAATGTATATTTTTCTTGTTTCATCTTTCAAATTACACAAAATGTATATTTTGTTTATCATACCAATTCCAACAAAAATAAGCATTTTTGTGTTTCATTTCAATTTCATCAAAAATGCAACATATTTTGGTGTCAACTTCAATTCTACAAAAATGAAAATATTTTTGTTTGTATAATTCCAATGTAACAAAATAATAACTTTGTTAATCTTTTAATGAAATTTAATTCATTTTAAAAACTACATTTCCATCGTTATAATTTTCACTGAAAATCTATTTACATAAAAATGTAAATTTCATACTGCTATCTTTTTTTGATGAAAATTCAAATCATTAAAATGTAAATTTCCTTCCTTACGTCCCATTTACATGGAATATAATTTTTCTTCTTTAAATTCTATTCACATGAAAAATGTAATTTTTCTTCTCTTTAAATCTTAATTACATTAAAATATAAAATTTTCTTTTCAACCTTATTCATATTAAAAATGTAAACTTTCTTTTTACTTTTAAAATAATGTAACCTTTCTCTTTTGTCTAATTTAGATTTAAAATGTAACTTTTCCCTTTACAACGTCAAAATATTTCTTTTTTTATTACATTAAAGATGAAATTAAGATTACCGTATAAAATCTACTTCTTCTTATTACATTAAAAATGTAACATGACTTCATTCTTTTTAATTCATTTAAACATAAACTTAAAATTCCATTTTTCATAAAAAAACATAAGCTTTCATTCTTTTAATTACTTCCCTTTAATTACAATAGAAATGTAAATAATATTGCTCCATTAAGTTTCATCCTTTTATAACAAACATGAAGGTGAAAATATTCATATCATTATTAACACATGACAGTGCAAAATGTTCGTTTCTAATTTAATACATAACGGTTTAAAAATTGTTCCTTACATTTCTAACAAATGGCGGTGCAAAATAATGTCAATTTCATTTTACCAAGTGACGGTGAAAATAATGTCTATTTCATTTTAACAAGTGACGGTGAAAATCATATCTATTTCATTCTAACAAAATGAACATTTGTTATAACACAAATCTAGTTAATAAAAATGCTATTTGTGCTTAATTCTTTTATTTAACACAAATGTCCTTTTTGTTTCAACCATCTAAATTTGACAAGATGTACATTTTTGTCTCAACTAATATATTTGACAAAATTTGCATAATCTGTTTCAACTAGCATAAATAAAAAATTGCTTATTTTGTATTTCAATTCTATTATACTATAAAAGTACTATATCTTGTTTCATTCTTTTAATTTAAACAAAAATGAGTATTTTTGTCTACTTTGACTTAAATGATAAAAAGGAATGTTTAGCTATTCATTTTTTTTTTTTTTTTTACAAAAATGAAACAATTTCAATTCATTCATTTAAAGAGACAAAAATGAATGTTTTTACTTTAATAACTACATTTGGACAAAAACCATGGTTTAATGAAAACAATAAAAATGAACTTTTTATTGAAATCTAAATTTTAGACATAACAATTCATAACTAGGTGGCACATTAATTTGACGACAATTTCCTATGTATTCTAATGACAAATAAAAGAATATTTTATTTGTTACATTTTTCCATGTGTTCTAATAATGTATAAAAAGAATTTCATATGTATACATTCCTCTATGTATTTTAAAGAATAATTTATATGTAAATATTTTCTTTTATAACAAATAAAAGAATAATTTATTTGTCAAAATTTCTAAGCTAACTTAGCAATGAAAATGCTAATTCTAATTCAACGAAATGTGTAAAACTTGTTTCAATAACATATTTTGACACAAATGAATAATTTATGTGTTACAATTTTCTAAATATACTTATAACATAAAAAGAAGTATTTCATGTGTGTACATTTTCTATGTACACTAACAACATATAAAAAGTATTTTATTGGTTTACACTTTTCTATGTGTTCTAATCATAAATAAAAGAATACTTCTATTTGTTTATACTTTTCTATACATTCTAATAACATATAAAACAGAATTTTATATGTTAACATATTTTTCTCTATGTATTTCAATGTCATATAAAAGAATATTTTATTTGTTAATATTTTCTAAGTATCTCAATAACAAATAAAAGGGATTTTTATTTGTAAACCAATTTCTATACTCTAATATGACAAATAAAAGAGATTTTATTTGTGATAACTAGTTTTTATTCGTATCATAACTACCATGAAACACACAAACAATTCAGTAACTCATCATCAACATAAAACAGTCAACACTGAAATCATTACATACACAATATTAACATGAATCTTAAATAGAACAAATATAAATTCCACGGTAGAATAAATAATTAATTTTAAAATTTAAAATATAGAAATCTCACCGAATAATTCAGATCTGAATTTTGGTCAAATTTTGATCGGCTCAGAAATGGTTCTAATTAGTTCATGTTGTAGTGCTCGGAAAGACGAATCCAATGCTTCGAAAATCATCTAATTCCGTTGCTGTACGAACAAGTTACGATCGTTTATAGGTTTGAACATTTAAATAAATAAATAACTTTATTAATTAATTATTTACTTAACCACTTCTTAATCCCTTACTCCTTCTTCATCGTTCCTGCTAGAACCGAACCCAAACAGCGTCTTCTACCCTAGGTTGCGCACGCCACCAAAACACACCAGAATCCGATCTGAAACCGCCACAACAAAGCTACATGCACCACCTCCTTGCGCCAAGAAGTGGGCCCCACTCGCCGCCCCCCCGTGCCTCGAAAACCCCTCCAAGCGACGGCATTTTTTGTTGAGAATTCGCGAAATCCGTGAACTAAAACCCGATCTTAACCGTATGGATCTGTAGATCTCTCCAAGAGCTTCAATTTGGTATATAATATGTTGAATTTCATTGAGCGGATCAAAAGTTATTGAGTCGGGAAGTTTTGAACGTTCCTGGCCATCGAATGAAAACGGCGGCTGTAGAAACAAATTAGGGTTTTATTTTATTATTTTAATAATGAATCTCGATTTTCATGCTTAAAAGGTGGAAATCCGGGCTGTCTCCAAATCAGGCCTGCTTAGTGTCAAACTTAAGGTTTTGACGCCTTCTGAACACGATCGGCTATGCCCTGTGGCTCAATTCTGAAGTCTGTTGCGTGTTTTTAATAAAATTACAATATTAAATTAATAATTTAATTTCCACCGTACAATTAAATATGTCGAGGCCACATACGGACTCCGAAAATTCCAAAAAAGATATTTTTGGCTTCGTATTGACGATACGGTTCCAACGAGACTATTTTCATTGAATTCTGAGACTGTTCGAAAAATGGCCTTTTTCAGGTCGATCAGTTTTTAACTGTAACTGACAAAACGTGTTATCTTCTGCCACGCTTACATACTCACTCGAAAATTTCTGGAAAATTAAACTTAGCAATAATTTGACATTCCGGTCCCAACAAAAGTGGTTTCGTCGAAAACCGAGGTCGTTTGTAAAATGACTATTTTTAAGGGCTATATATTTAATATTAAAAATACATTTTTAAACAAATAATTTTCAAAAATCTAAATATATAAGTGTTTACTGTTTTTCAATGCAGAGACGTCATTCTGAACTCAATGGAAGTGGTTTCGAGTTCAAATTCCTTCGTATGCAAAAAGTAGTGTTTTTGGCCCTTATATATTTCATAGCGACCTTTCTAAATTTTAATTTGGGCATAACTTTTGATTCCCGCTATGAAATTTCAATTTTTCGGATTCGTTGGAAAGATATTTTTAAATAGATTCCAAAATTTTTGGTTTTACTAAAATCCGTTAAATTTTGCATCCTGTATGGTCAGTCAAAGTTTAAGTTTGACTTTTCAAACTATCGCGCTATTTCTAACTCCTTTCATAATTAAAATTAAATTATTCATTCTAACTTCGATTTAAATCAATTTTTAATCATTATTATGTTAAATACCAAAAACTCATTAAAATTACTTAAAATAAATTATTAAATTTACCCCAAAATTCAGGGTTGTTACAGTCTCCCCCACTTAAGAACTTTTCGTCCTCGAAAAGGAACGAAGCTAAAGTTGTTTAAGCATCCTATCTCAACTTTCATTCTTTAATTCGTTTCTATAATTTTATTAGTTAATTAACTTTCAAATATATAACCTTTATATATTCAAAAATCATATTTTCAAAAATTGGATTATATATATAATCAAAAATACGCTAATTATAAACTTGTTACTCTCAACCCATTCTAGGGCATTACTAACCCCATCTCTAATGAGTTTTCTCATTCTAGGATACTGCTGATCCTATCTCTAATGAGTATTCTTATTGGATATTACTAATCCAACTTCTGACGAGTCTTTTGTTCAGTTATAATGAGTTGTATCCCAAAGATTTGAGCTAACCAAAGCTCTGATACCAAAATGTAAAGACCCGCAAATTCCCGCTCTTTGGATCGACCATAAACCACAAAAATCTGACCCAAAAGTTGGAAGTCCGCGAATACTTTAACTTTGGGAATACAACAACATCAGAACAACAACAGCAGACTTTTATTACATTACAATAATGTTACATCAGAGTACAGAATATCAGAGTACATCGAATAAAATTACAGCGGAAGATAAATTACAATATTTTAATACATTGCAGCGGAAATAAAATAACTAAGGTAGCGGAAGACAACTATGCCCTGAACACAGCTTTAGGCTTCAATCCAGAATCCTGCTCGAGATAAGAACCTGTAGACAAACTACTCGACTGCCTGTGTGGAAAAGAGGGCACCCGAGTTTGCGAAGGTGGAAACAAACAACGGGTCAGTGATGGGACGGGTGTGAGAATTCTTAACTAATTTAACTAATACTAATAAGGCAAATCCAAGGACCATGCCGCTAACGCGGAACGGGTTTACTCCAATGGATTGTCAAGCATAATTAAAAGTAAATCATAAAACAACGCAATGCTTTTTGGAAAAATGAAACCATTATAAGACACAAGTCCCATCACACAATGCAACGCAAAACGGGGGATAAGGTTTTACCTTATAATGGTTAAAAATGCTTGATACGATAAAAACGGGTTTGATATTATTATTAGTGTATATAAGTTTTCAAAAACAGTTCAATCATAATGTATCAATCCTAGGACACATAGATACCATAATATTATGCTTCCATACTAGTAATACAATCAAATCCGTGGGTTCGTATTGGAGGTTTGGATTTCCATCATGAGTCAAGGCTAGGGAGGAGCTCCTTACCGATTCGAGACACTCTTGCTAATGTCTCAGGATCCCCCGTAGTGAACCCCTGGATAGCTGCAGGGCCGGCCTACACATATAGCTTCGTGGATTGGCAATTCCTGAACACACGTTTCCCGGTCCTATAGGACCTATCATCCGAGGCGCCTCATTCCATCATCCACATAAGTAAAATGTCGGACCGTGTTAAAACCCAAACACCACTTCTAGCTAGAAAGAAACTGCTGCTCTCCCTGCGTTCCCTTCTCCCGTTTTAGACTCCGCCGGTGTGTGAGGCTCGCGAAGTCACGCTATACTCAAAGCTATGCCTAAACTGGCTATGCTTTGATCATCCCACAAGGCCTACTTTTCAACAAAGCCTTCATCATATGCATCTTAGCATGTCACATCGTCACTCCATATCACACTACCAATCCTTTGCCGAAATATATGAAAGGGTGTTAAGCAAGAGAATAAATTCTCCGCCACCAAACATTCATACATTCGACAGAAAATCAATAAATACAATATAAAGGAGTACAATGTCAGACATACATTCCATTTATAAGCTTATGCTCTGGGTCTGAGCGAAAGCCAAATCCGTACTAATCAACACTACGTCTGGACGGCCACCACTGTAGCCCCTTCAAGGTAGCTACTCCAATCATGGGAATCAGCAGTCGTCGTCCATTCGATGTGAAGATCGTCGGTCTTCAATCACCGTCTTCAACTCTTCGACTTTCAATCGTCGTATGATCATTTGAAATGAGATTGAACTCGGACTTTTCAAATGATCCTCGCAAATAAATATATTTAAAAATCATTTCATATCATTGATATTAATTTATTACGATCAACCATTATTTTTATTTAAAAATAATTAAATTCCATTTAACAACGCTTCAAGTCAGAAGGCGACCTTGGCGTTGTTTTCACCCAAATTTGTTTTACACATTTCTCTAAATATAACCTTTGGATTTTAACATAATTCATAATGTTGGAAATATCTTCCCAAGGCGAACCTAACGGTTTCAGATTTGGGAAAATCCGACGGTCGTATATTTTGGTATAATCAACTAAAAGTACAATTCTATAAAGTGAACTATTACGCTCGATCCATTCAATTAAAATTTGTTTATATACATATGATTATATATATACATACAATTTCTTCGGCCATTTCGTTATTGCGATAATAGTGACAAGTAAAGGTATATAACATAACACACAATAATTTTTATTTTTATTTAGTTCACATACACATCTTATACACAACAATGTATATTTTTCTTGTTTCATCTTTCAAATTACACAAAATGTATATTTTGTTTATCATACCAATTCCAACAAAAATGAGCATTTTTGTGTTTTATTTCAATTTCAACAAAAATACAATATATTTTGGTGTCAACTTCAATTCTACAAAAATGAAAATATTTTTGTTTGTATAATTCCAATGTAACAAAATAATAACTTTGTTAATCTTTTAATGAAATCTAATTCATTTAAAAACTACATTTCCATCGTTATAATTTTCACTGAAAATCTATTTACATAAAAATGTAAATTTCATACCGCTATCTTTTTTTGATGAAAATTCAAATCATTAAAATGTAAATTTCCTTCCTTACGTCCCATTTACATGGAATATAATTTTTCTTCTTTAAATTCTATTCACATGAAAAATGTAATTTTTCTTCTCTTTAAATCTTAATTACATTTAAATATAAAATTTTCTTTTCAACCTTATTCATATTAAAAATGTAAACTTTCTTTTTACTTTTAAAAAAATGTAACCTTTCTCTTTTACCTAATTTACATTAAAAATGTAACTTTTCCCTTTACAATGTCAAAATATTTCTTTTTTTATTACATTAAAGATGAAATTAAGATTACCGTATAAAATCTACTTCTTCTTATTACATTAAAAATGTAACATGACTTCATTCTTTTTAATTCATTTAAACATAAACTTAAAATCACATTTTTCATAAATAAAAAAACATAAGCGTTCATTCTTTTAATTACTTCCCTTTAATTACAATAGAAATGTAAATAATATTGCTTCATTAAGTTTCATTCTTTTATAACAAACATCACGGTGAAAATATTCATATCATTATTTACACATGACAGTGCAAAATGTTCGTTTCTAATTTAATACATAACGGTTTAAAAATTGTTCCTTACATTTCTAACAAATGGCAGTGCAAAATAATGTCAATTTCATTTTGCCAAGTGACGGTGAAAATAATGTCTATTTCATTTTAACAAGTGACGGTGAAAATCATATCTATTTCATTCTAACAAAATGAACATTTGTTATAACACAAATCTAGTTAATAAAAATGCTATTTGTGCTTAATTCTTTTATTTAACACAAATGTCCTTTTTGTTTCAACCATCTAAATTTGACAAGATGTACATTTTTGTCTCAACTAATATATTTGACAAAATTTGCATAATTTGTTTCAACTAGCATAGATAAAAAAGATGCTTATTTTGTATTTCAATTCTAATATACTATAAAAGTACTATATCTTGTTTCATTCTTTTAATTTAAACAAAAATGAGTATTTTTGTCTACTTTGACTTAAATGATAAAAAGGAATGTTTAGCTATTCATTTTTTTTTTGTGACAAAAATGAAACATTTTCAATTCATTCATTTAAAGTAACAAAAATGAATGTTTTTACTTTAATAACTACATTTGGACAAAAACCATGTTTTAATGAAAACAATAGAAATGAACTTTTTATTGAAATCTAAATTTTAGACATAACAATTCATAACTAGGTGGCACATTAATTTGACGACAATTTCCTATGTATTCTAATGACAAATAAAAGAATATTTTATTTGTTACATTTTTCCGTGTGTTCTAATAATGTATAAAGAGAATTTCATATGTATACATTCCTCTATGTATTTTAAAGAATAATTTATATGTAAACATTTTCTTTTATAACAAATAAAAGAATAATTTATTTGTCAAAATTTCTAAGCTAACTTAGCAATGAAAATGCTAATTCTATTTCAACGAAATGTGTAAAACTTGTTTCAATAACATATTTTGACACAAATGAATAATTTATGTGATTACATTTTTCTAAATATACTTATAACATAAAAAGAAGTATTTCATCTGTGTACATTTTCTATGTACACTAACAACATATAAAAAGTATTTTATTAGTTTACACTTTTCTATGTGTTCTAATCATAAATAAAAGAATACTTTTATTTGTTTATACTTTTCTATACATTCTAATAACATATAAAAGAGAATTTTATATGTTAACATTTTTTTCTCTATGTATTTCAATGTCATATAAAAGAATATTTTATTTGTTAATATTTTCTAAGTATCTCAATAACAAATAAAAGGGATTTTTATTTGTAAACCAATTTCTATACTCTAATATGACAAATAAAAGAGATTTTATTCGTGATAACTAGTTTTTATTCGTATCATAACTACCATGAAACACACAAACAATTCAGTAATTCATCATCAACATAAAACAGTCAACACTGAAATCATTACATACAAAACAATAACATGAATTTTAAATAGAACAAATATAAATTCCACAGTAGAATAAATAATTAATTTTAAAATTTAAAATATAGAAATCTCACCGAATAATTCTGATCTGAATTTTGGTCAAATTTTGATTGTCTCAGAAATGGTTCCAATTAGCTTCATGTTGTAGTGCTTGGAAAGACGAATCCAACGCTTCGAAAATCATCTAATTCCATTGCTGTATGAACAAGTTACGATCGTTTATAGGCTTGAACATTTAAATAAATAACTTTATTAATTAATTATTTACTTAACCACTTCTTAATCCCTTACTCCTTCTTCATCGTTCCTGCTAGAACCGAACCCAAACACTGTCTTCTACCCTAGGTTGCGCACGCCACCAGAACACGCCGGAATCCAATCTGAAACCACCACAACAAAGCTCCTTGCACCACCTCCTTGCGCCAAGAAGTGGGCCCCACTCGCCGCACCCCTGTGCCTTGAAAACCCGTCCAAGCGACGGCACTTTGTGCTGAGAATTCGCAAAATCCGTGAACTCAAACCTGATCTTAACCGTATGGATCTGTAGATCTCTCCAAGAGCTTCGATTTGGTATATAATACATTGAGCGGATCAAAAGTTATTTATTCAGGAAGTTTTGAATGTTCGTGGCCATCGAATGAAAACGGCGGTTGTAGAAACAAATTAGGGTTTTATTTTATTATTTTAATAATAAATCTCGATTTTCGTGCTTAAAAGGTGGAAATCCGAGCTATCTCCAAATCAGGCCTGCTTAGTGTCAAACTTAAGGTTTTGACAGTTCTGAACGCAATGGGCTATGCCCCGTGGCTCAATTCTGAAGTCTGTTGCGTGTTTTATTAAAATTACAATATTAAATTAATAATTTAATTTCCACCGTACAATTAAATCTGCCGGGGCCACATACGGACTCCGAAAATTCCAAAAAAGATATTTTTGCCTTCGTATTGACGATACGGTTCCAACGAGACAATTTTTGTTGAATTCTGAGACTGTTCGAAGAATGGCCTTTTTCAGGTCGATCGGTTTTTAACTATAAACTGACAAAACGTGTTATCTTCTGCCACGCTTACATACTCGCTCAAAAAATTCTGGAAAATTAAACTTAGCAATAATTTGGCATTCCGGTTCCAACAAAAGTGGTTTCGTCGAAAACCGAGGTCGTTTGTAAAATGGCTATTTTTAAGGGCTATATATTTAATATTAAAAATACATTTTTAAACAAATAATTTTCAGAACTCTAAATATATAAGTGTTTACTGTTTTTCAATGCAGAGACGTCATTCTGAACTCAATGGAAGTGGTTTCGAGTTCAAATTCCTTCGTATGCAAAAAATAGTGTTTTTGACCCTTATATATTTCATAGCGACCTTTCTAAATTTTAATTTGGGCATAACTTTTGATTCCCGCTATGAAATTTCAATTTTTCGGATTCGTTGGAAAGATATTTTTAAATAGATTCCAAAAATTTTGGTTTCACTAAAATCCGTTAAATTTTTCATCATGTATGGTCAGTCAAAGTTCAAGTTTGACTTTTCAAACTACCGCTCTATTTCTAACTCCTTTCATAGTTAAAATTAAATTATTCATTCTAACTTCGATTTAAATCAATTTTTAATCATTATTATTTTAAATACCAAAAACTCATTAAAATTACTTAAAATAAATTATTAAATTTACCCCAAAATTCAGGGTTGTTACATTCAGCATGTAAACTGCTAAGAGAACCATGACATGAATAAACTGGATGCAAGACAGTAACAAAGAAATAAGGTAACATAGGATAAGGCAAGGTAAATAAGGCAAGATAAATCAATCATACTATCGCACTCATATCCATATTCTCTGCACCTACTAGATATTTTAACCATCATCATGAGTTCAAACCCAATTATCCCTTTTTATCGATCGGCTCCTACTCGCATGCATTTACTACTTGTCTCATACGGCCCCGCTCGATTGTAGATACCTGTGCTGGTCCCACCATGGGGTGTATCAAATCCTATGGTGGCAACCCGACACGATTCAAGATGCATAGTGTATAACTACTGATGCCCAATGCCTGCTTTTTCCACATCGGAGTACGTGCAAGCCCGTACTCCGTCGGAACCTGCACTGACGCACCAACCACTGTTGTTTTGACCGCTTATAATCAGCCCAGTAATCGTGCCCTACCCTGCCTAGTTTAGGGTACAATGATACATCTATGTGGGTTACTGCTGAAATGGGTCCCCGTTACTAGGGTTTCCTAGTCAATATGTTAAATTGGTTAAGTGTCCATGTTAACCTAACCCCACCCATCAGTTTAGTTAACATGTTGTATTGGTTAAGTGTTGCCTTAATTAACTTAACCCTACCATTCCTGAGTTAGCTTTAATTCATTCATTAAAGCACCAGCCACTCATATTAGACATGTATTGTTGCGGTTACTTGATGTGTCGGTCGGGTCCGGGCAGTTTTACACTACAACTCAGTCTAACCTCGGGTTCTTTTGGGCTCGATGCACTAACCTCCCACATTAGATATATATTGTTACGGTTGCTGGATGTGCCGGGCGGTTCCGGGCAGTCTTACACCGTAACTCAATCTAACCTCGGGTTAGGCATATTCGTCTTTTCTAAATTTACATATTTACCTTTTTTATGTTTATATGTAAATTATTGTCATTCAAGTCAAGCCCCACTTTCCCTTTTAAATCAAGTTCATAATTTTAGGTATAAAATTTTATACCACTTTATGCCATAAAACATTTACATGTTTATGAGCCAATATGCCAATTATATGAAATTTCATGTTTTTTCCCCAACGTTACCCCCATTAAACTTTCGCATAAATCACATAAAATGTTAGGCTCGATACATAGCCTAACTTATACACAAAAGGGGAAAAAGAGGAACATGTAATAATTCCAACATCATACAAATATGGATCTAACTATACATGTGTCATATGAATTTGGCATAGAAGAATATACATTTAATTATGAACTTGCAAATTTAGATCTACTCAACATGAATCGTGAAATATTGATTTTACATAGAACTACATAAACTTAAAATTAGGCATGTAGTTGTGAGCTTGCAAATTAGTTAGATCAAATTTAACATGAACCTAATCATATTATCATGTAGTTTTGGTCATATATGTGATCATGGTTGAACTTGCATAAAATTCCCAAATTGACATACAACATATAGGTGTCATTAACCAAATCATACAACATGAAATGTCATCACCAAATTATACAACATGGTATGTCATCGCCAAATTACACAACATGATATGTCATTGCCAAATTATACAATATGTCATCGCCAATTTATTCAACATGATATGTCATCGCCAAAGTATACACATAATATGTCATCGCTAAATTACACAACATATATGTCATTGCCAAATTATACCATATATGGATTCATTGCCAAGCATTTAACATTTATCATCAAATTAAATACAACATGATCACAAGCTTAACATGATAAGAGTCATAGTCTTAATCAATTCAGTTTCAACAAAAAGGATAGGCATAAATTTACATTAGGCGTTGTTCTACATCCTGTTATTTAGTCATGATTCTAATATCATTTAGATCTAAATGATAACTGGACTTACAAAAAGAAGACTAGTCTTGTGTTCTCGGATCTGTATTATGAAATTGAATAGCTCTCCTTTGTTGTATACGTTAAATTCTCTTAGTTAAATTAGATTTGATTTGTATTTCCTAATTCCCTTTCTAGTTGAAGGAGAATGGCGGCTACTCTAGGTTGAGTTCTGACAGCATGACGGTCTTAGGAATATTTTTTGTGTGGCTTAGGGTTTAGATTTAGGTTACTTATATAGAAGTTTAATTTAATAGGAGCCGTCAGATCAACCTAGGGCAAATCAAAGCCATTCAGACCTAAGAGAACCAACTAGAACTTGCCACACAAGCGCTAATGTCACAGCAAATCGTCACACAAAGAAACACGTCAGTTTTCAGATCTGACCCAAGGGGGAGGTCGACCCCCTGGTCGACCTGTTTGGGGGGAGGTCGACCCCCTGGTCGACCTCCTGGTTGACCTGGATTTTGGCGGGAAAATTCCCGCCAAGCCCGCTTCTGCTTCTGATTTCGAAATTTGAATTTTCTGAACTTATATCTGAGCTGTTTATTTAAATTCTTGAATCTTCTGAAAGTCATAACTCCTTTATACGGAGTCCGATTTACGCAAACTCGGACTCTATCTCAAGTAGAATTCCGAGATGAATGCAATGGCATAACTCGTTTCCCTTAATTCTCAAATTTGTAATTAATTATTTTTTAATTTGTTGCCTTAATGTTTACAGAAAATACGGGGTGTTACATGTGGCTCGCATTGGAACGGAGCGGGTGCGTGGATTTTACGGGCAAATTGTCCCACATCACAAGAAATTAAGAAAGGACATGGTATATATATGGTGTTGGTGGCATGTAACATTGGGCATTCCTTTTGTTACATCATGTGCTTGCCAATATGACATTATATGCTCGATTGATGACGATGAGGGATGTTCAATCGGGACGCCAGCATAGGAAACTTCGATCGTTGACCCCGGATAAACACGGTGAAGCGCGTACAAGCGTACATTACGCAGGGAATGCCGAAACTCAACATGTTATTAGTCCTTTATGGTTCGAGGGGACCAGTATGTGTAGCATGACCGAAGCATGGCTCCAAAGGGGCTTGAGCATGGGATGCTCGTCAAGGTGGAGATACAGTTATAAGTAGTCTACCGCCATCGCAGCTTATGAGAACTCGGGGTAGCAGCCTGACCAACTGTGAAGAGGACTCAAGGTGTAACTCCAAGGTGACTTGAGCATTGCTCGCCAAGGTGGAGATGGTTAGGTGTGGCTCGCATTGGAATGGAGTGGGTGCATGGATTGGACGGGCGAATTGTCCCACATCGCAAGAAATCAAGAAAGGTCATGGTATGTATATCATGTTGGCAGCATGTAACATTGGGGATTCCTTTTGTTACAACATATGCTTGCCAATACCACATTATATGCTCGACGGGTGACGATAGGGGATGTTCAATCGGGACGTCGGCATAAGAAACTTTGACCGTTGACCTCGGATAAACAAGGTGAAGTGCGCAGAAGCGTACAATACGCAGGGACTGCCGAAACTCAACCTTGATCCAATATCTCTTGCAACCAAGAGACTCCAATGTGAATGCTTCCCAATGAGTTCCTGCAAAAGCCACCCCTCATTGCACTTTGTTAGCGAGCTCCGGCAAGGCCACCGTCCACCAAAAAAGTGTTGGAAGCATTAAAAAATAAGGTAGACATCATGCAACCAACTCCTATCTCTTCATACAAGAAGAATACAAAATCTTCTCTTGACTTCAAACAAGTCATTCGCTTCCCCATAGTGCCACCATATGGCACCTAACACTTCATTAAGTGAATCAAGTTCGAGCAATGCTCGAACTTAGTAGCAGGTAATGCCTTCGTAAACATGTCCGTTGCATTGTTACTTGTGTGAATCTTCTGAAGACAAACTAACTTATCCTCATTCATAGAGATAAGGAAAGACTCTCTTACCTCTATATGCATTGTTCTAGAACTCAAAGCCAGATTTTCAGCTAAATGAATTGCACTTTGACTGTCACAATTCACCAAACAAGCATCTTGTATGAAGCCCAAATCACACAATAACTTCTTCAAATAAATGCCTCCTTAGCTGCTTCAACTACAGCTATCAACTCTGCCTCTGTAGTAGACAAAGCAACTATAGTCTGCAACCTCGCTCTCTAACTAATAGTTGTTCCTCCAAGTGTAAACATATAGCTTGAGGTTGACTTCCTTCTATCTCTATCTCCAGCATAGTCTAGATCACAAAATCTGACAGAGTTGAAATCCTTATTCTGCCGCAAAAAATAAGCCCCTAATCTGATGTTCCTCTAAGATATCTAAAAATGTACTTCAATGCCTCCCAATGCGATTTTTTTCAGATTTGTCGTATATCTACTAACTAATCCAACAGTTTGAGCAATGTCAGATTTAGTGCACACCATAGCATACATCAAGCTACCTATTGCACTCGCATAAGGCACCTTTTTCATACAGGCCTTGTCCTTTTCAGAGATCGGAGAGCCCTGGTTAGAAAGCTGGATATGCAATGGCATGAGTGTACTGATAGCCTTTGTTCCATCCATGCTAAATCGAGCAAGCACCTTTTGAATATATTCATTTTGAGTAAGTTTCAAAAGTCCAAGCTTTCTATCTCTTTGGATTTCCATCCCCTAAATTTTCTTTGCATCTCCAAGATCTTTCATATCGAAATCCGCTTTTAATTTCAACTTCAATGTACAATTTATGCTTTATCCTTGGAAGCAATTAACGTACATCCACATACAAAAGTAAATACACCCAATTATTATTCTTTAAATGCTTAAAATAAACACATGAATCTTTAGTACTACGATTAAAATCATGTGAAAGCATAAAAGAATCAAATCTTTTGTACAATTGTCTTGGCGACTGTTTTAGACCATAAAGAGATTTCTTCAACTTGCATACTCAATCCAATTTTCCGTCTACAATAAATCCTTCAGGCTGCTTCATGTAAATGGTTTCCCCTAATTCACCATGCAAGAAAGCGGTCTTCACATCAAATTGTTCTAACTCCAAATCGTGAGCAGCAACTATTGCAAGTAAATTCGAATTGAAGTTTGTCTAACACCTGGAGCAAATATTTCATCATACTCTAACCGCTTTCTTTGTGAAAACCCTTTGGCTACTAATATTGCCTTATATCGACCATCATCTTTCACGTTGAACACCTACTTGCAACCTATGGCTCGGGTTCCTTGAGGTAGTGGTACCAAATCCCAAGTCTTGTTCTTTTGCAAAGACCGTATCTCCTCTTCCATAGCGCAATCCCACTTCGAGTTATCACTCGACTTCATGGCTTCATCAATGCTCAACGGGTCATCATGAATTACATGTAAAGCATACTCTAACTGATCATCAAGGCTCAAATTTGCATACAGCCAATCTCCATATCTAATTGGAGCTATCTTTGGTCATTGACTAGCTCGAATGGCTATATCGCCCGACTCTCCTTCAGCTCCACCTTGAGCTGAATCCTCTCTAGCTTCATGACCATCACCATCACTACTAAAGGAAATCTGTGGACTATCATGTGATGTATCATCAACTGCTCTGTTAGCTCTACTTTGGGTTTGAAAACTGGGAATTTTGGTCTTTTTAGGCTTCTCATCAACTGAATCTGAACCCTTTGATAAACCTTCCAAAGTTTTAAACATTGCTGACTCATCAAAAGTCACATGTCTGGAATGTATAAATTTCTTCGTAATTGGATTCCAAATTCTATATCCTTTTATACATCTGTATAACCAAGAAAAACACATTTGGAGGACCTAGGCTCCAACTTGTCATGTCTTGTATTGTGAACATAAACTGGACATCCATATAGAAGAAAATAACTTGATAAAGTGTTTTTACCTCTCCATAACTCCTCTGGAATATTCCCATCAATGGCTGAGCAAGGAATCCGCTTAATAATATGTGTTGCAGTCGAAATAGCTTCAACCCAAAAGCCCTTAGGCATACCCGCTGCCAATATCAAGCAATGGGACTTTTCAAGTAGAGTCCTATTCATTCTTTCATCAACTCTATTGGATTGCAGATCACCAGGTGTAGTAAAATGTCTTCTAATACCACGTTGTCTGCAATAGTCGAGGAACTCTTTGGAGACATATTAGCCACCATTGTTGGATCTAAGAATCTTCAATTTCATTCCTATTTGGTTTTCAAAAAGAGCTAACCAAACCTTAAACTTCTCAAATACTTCCAATTTAGCTTTCATTACATACATCCAAACCTTGCGCGTGTAGTCATCAATGAATGAAAAATAATAATATGCTTCACCAATAGAAGCTGTAGAGTATGGCCCCCAAACATCTGAATGCACATAATTAAGTACCCTCTTAGAAGTATGCACGCCATCACCAAAAGAAACTCTGGTTTTCTTTGCCAATACACACTCCTTGCAAAAGTCCAACTTGTTGAAGATTTCTCCCTTGATCTTTGTCTTCTTACGAAGCAACTCTAAGTTCTTTTCCGAAGTATGACCTAATCTCATATGCCAAAGCTTGGTAGCATCCAAACTTTTAGAATTATTGACTCCAACACATAATTCTCCATGGACAGTGGTACCCATTAGCAAATACAGATTTCGCACCAGAACACTCTTCATCAATACAAGTGCCTCTCTAGAAACTCTCAAACCATCTCTGACAATGGTTATCTTACATCCCAATGATGCCAATTGGCCTAGTGATATCAATGACTTCCGAAGACCTGGGACATAGTGAACATTTGGAAGTGTGTGAAAAATCCCATCATACATGTGAATGCGAACTGAACCAACTCCCATAGACTTACATGTAGCATCATTCCCCATAAGGATAGAACTTCCTCCTTTGGCATCGAATGAAGAAAAATAATCCTTATTATGGGTCATGTGAAATGATGCTCCAGAATCTAGAATCCACTAGTCTGCAACATTTGATACAACCGCTGTCAATAGATCTCTACCATCTTTCTCCATCGCAATAGATGAAGAACCATCAGTCATCTTTACCAAATCTGGATAGTCTCTTCTTCAATGGCCTGGCTTCTTATAGTTATAGCACTTTCCATCTTTAGACTTACTCCGCGAATCAGGCTTCCAATCACTTTCTTCTCTGCTCTTCCTCTATCAACAAATAAACTTGAACTACTACTTCCTCCACTACTATCACCAACACCAAACTCATTCATCTGATCTCTCAACTGTTCATTGAGTAAACATGTCTTCACATCATCTAATTTCAGTGTATCTCCACCATAGATAAGGCTGTTAGCGAAACCAGTGTATCGCTCTGGGAACGAACACAACAGAACCATTGCTTTCTGTTCTTCAACAATTTTCAACTAAACAGACTTCATCTTCATCAACAGGTCATCAAACACACTTAGGTGTGTCTTAATTGAAGCACCTTCCTATATCTTATAAGTGAAAAAGGTCTTCAATAGGATTAGACGGTTAGTTTGGGATTTCTTCATGTAGAGGTCCTCCAAATTCTTCCAAATGCCTTTAGCTGTTGTTTCCTGACTGATTTCAGAAATTACATTCTTTCCCATAGCAAGTTGAAGAGTAGTAAAGGCCCAGTCTTCCATCTCTTCTAATTCCACTGATGAAATATTAGTAGGCAATGTCCCTGTATCAAATAATACTCAATGAAAGCTATTTCTTCTCAAAACTGCTTTCATCATCCAGTGCCACTTTTCAAAATCTGCTTCACCATTCCACTTCTTTATTGTCAACTGTGATCCTGACGCCACATAGGAGCCCCTGACGTATGGACCAACTACTGGCACTGAAGTATTATTTGTATTATTTTCATCTCCTCCTGCTATTCTACCAAACACCTTCTTTGCGAATCTAGCTCCGATACCAGTTGTAAGGGGTGAGTAATCCCTTTTCAGAGGAAAAACCTTAATAGGATCTTGTGATGATGTGATAGAACAAATAGAAAATGATTATCAATCACAGATCCCATAAAAAAAATATAAAAGGCAACAGAGAACACACAATATTTATAGTGGTTCCACTATCATGAGATAGTGTACGTCCACTTCAATGGGGAAGAGATTTTTATTAAATATTCAAGAGATTACAGAGGTTTTTACAGTAGAGCAAAGAAATGAAAAAATTTACAGATAAAGACACATAAAGTAACATACTCTATGCCTTTCTTTATATAGAGGAAAAATTACTTGAGGATAATGCAATTGATTTATGTAAATAAATCAATTCATGGAAGGCTAATATTCCCATTAATTTTGTTGTCATATGATTGATTGATAACCTTTTTTTTCATCAATCAATCCCTTTTCCAATTTTAATTTCTTTCCGTTTCTTTTTCCATGAAACATGGCAACAAATTAAATGTGAATATCTCCAATATCCTCATCTCCTTAATATTCCTTCCATTTCTTTTTGCACAAAACGGGTAACCAAATTACCCTGAATATCTCCAAAATCTAATTAATTTTGGAAATATTGTATCACCAAAATTCCAAAAATATTTGCACCCTATGTTTTTGCTCAAGTAATATAATGGAACTAAAGGCAAGAATATTGTGGACAAACTAGAATTTTATGATGGTATTATTGATTTAGTTTGTTAAAGTTTTTTTATCATTAATAAACGTTCCATCCTTTTGCATGAAGGAAATGAATAGAAGAGTTAAAACTATCGAGAAAAAGGCAATTGGAGATATGGAATAACAACAAAGAAAACACTACAAAAGGGTATATATGGTCAATAATGGATTTAAAATGTATTATAACTTTTACATGATATAATGAGAGAAAAAAGAAGTGAAATATGTCACAGAAGTAGCATATGGATGTGTTTTGCTCATTACTATGAAGGCAATCATGCAAGTTTTCTGCAGGTTCTTGCCAAACCGTGTATTCTTGGCTAATGGAACGTTGTCGCCTACTGCCATTTTGTTGTATAAGGAAAGTTAGTAAGCCACTAAATATACCATTAAAATTAGAACCAAAATCATTAGATATATAGTGCATATAACTGGAAAAAAATAAATAAGAACATGGTATAATGTTTTCTCTTTGAAAATGTGCATAAGCATAGGTTGATCCCATGCATAACAGGTACTCTAGAAATCATTAAATTGAGGAGCCACCTTATTTATCCCTGAAATATGCTTTTTAGTTAAACAATATAATTTACATAATTTATGTCCTTACTTTTCTTTGTAATTTGCAGAAAGTGAATAAGACTACAAAGCGGACTACGAAGAAGATGCTTACTCGATATCAAAGAAAAATTGGAGCATTCATATCTGTATCCAATGAGTCAGATGCAATGGATGAGCATATCTGGTATTGTTTCATATATTTTTCATTTTAACAGTAGAAAAACTGACCTTTTGTATTTTTATGAAAACTGATTTATGTAGTTGATCTAATCAATGTTTTATATAAACGTATTTGCTAAACACTTTATTGAAATAGTAATTCCAATCATTTAAAACTAAATGTTGGGTAAATCCAACTGAAAATACATGTATTTAATTAATAAGTATTTGTTTTTCTTACTATACTATATATGATACTCACTGTTCACTGATAAAAACTACACTTAGTTTTCTTTATTACTTATTTAGTATTATTGATACAAGGTATCCTAAATTTTTGTTATGAATTAATTATTTGGTCCTTTTTAGGGTTTTCAGTGGTTAAGTTGATGATTTAAACTGAAGTATTCTAGCAACTTTTTCTCTATGAACTTCGTCCTTGCACTGATGGAAATCAAATTAATTTAGATTTGATCTAGATTGCCTTTTATTAAGTTTGACTGGTTTAAAAAGACATAATTTGGAAAAGCTTGATTGAGGACATAGTTTTGCATAGATGTAACTTCGTTATAACAGAATCAGCAAGTTGTTCCCTCTTCACATTTTCTTATTCTTGCACTAACATATTTCCGTATTCCAATAGCTTCTCCACTGTTTTTTTTGAAATAGATAAAAAAGCTTATGGCCTAAGGCCCATTGTAAACAGGTACAAACCCGTGTCTCAAAGAACAAAAGTCGGAGGCATAACCCTAGCTGACATAACTCAACAACATCAGCTCTCTCTAAAAAAACATAAAAATGGCGGACGATAGGAGAATCCACCAATTTCTACCTTCAATCACTATGTCTTCATGGCGACTGTCAAATATAGTCTTCATTGTCCTTTAACTTGCCACGGGAGAAGTTAGGTTTTGCGAAATCTGTTCAAACCCGTTCTTCGAAGCTCTTAACACTAACGTCATCAGATCTGCCTTTCTTCGTGCTCAGCGAGCTCAACCATCTTTCTCTTTGCCTCTTTTAGTTTCGATCTGTATCTGAGTGCTTGTTATCACTGCTTTCTCCCTCTTGCCAGCAAGATAAGTGATAAATTTGATCATTAATCTCTCTTTTATAGTCATTATATCCAATTTTATTAAGAAAGTTGTCAGCTTTATCCTCTTTTCCTTTCAACAGCAACGAAGCACACTCTGGATCACTACTGGACGGATGTGAAACCCTAATCTCGGCATTAGGTGAATTAAACAAATTACCATATGATTTATTGTTCACAAAATCGCACTTTATAATAAGATCCTATTTACTTCCCATTAGGTTATTGATGCTGAGGCTAGGGCTGCAATCTCCAGAAAGGAAACTAGAGTGCTTATAGCATGCTTGTTGTTCCTAATCATGCTAAATAGCTGATTTTTCCATCTTTTTTGACTATACTAGTTGGATGGCCATATTCCTTCTCTACATCAGGTAAAACAAACGAATTACTGCCCATATTATAACTAAAATGGACTTTATTGCTAACTATTGCTTGTTTACTTCCCTTGCAATTTGAACTGATGTTGAGATTGGTATTGCAACCACTAGTTCAATCAAAGTGCTTAACTTGGTCATAGCTCCCAAAAGAATTATTTGAGCAGACTCTGGACATGGATTGGAGATCCTTGCTTTTGTAATATAATTTACAAAAGATTATTTGATAATTGAATTAATTAAAAGTATAAATGTGAACGTTATGATTAGTATAATAGTAGAATTTCATAGGATAACAAATAAGAATATAATAAATAAACATTTGATTACCTCACACATAAGATAAATAAGGACATGGCAATTGAATACAAGAGGGCTTGACATAACTTAATTTGAATGAAAATAAAAGGGAATAGTGCTTAGATGCTAAGTCTAAAATTTATTAAAATAATTTGTACACATATTTGTACACAAATTCAGTGAACCGTCCATGCAGATTTACTCTGGGAAATTATATATATGACTTCACACCCACATCTTTCTCACCATATCAAGGAAACCTACCCCTTTTGTACCCAAAAGCTAGCATCAGCCTAGCGTTTTTCCAATATTGCTTGTACATAGCTTTTAGAGTAGCTGCATTGTATTGTTGTTTCAATCATAGTATAGAAGTAGCCTAGATAAAAATGAATTGAAAGGAAGAATAGAAGCAAAACTGCAAATTTATAGCATAACATTTAGATTTGAAAGAAGTGAATATGTGTTTGGCCGAGCTTAGATTTGAAAGATGGGATGACAGCCTAGTACAAGCTAGAAACATGAACGTGCATTGGTTATTTTCCTTGAGTGCCAAGTTTAATTTGTAAATATATATAAAGATACATGCATATGTTTATGCAGCCAAGAACATGGCATTGTCATTTCACATCAGCACACACATATGTACACAAGAACATGACATGTTGTTACTTAAAAGCAAGGTATGGTTTTTCAAACCAATTCATACATGTGATCATGTACATCAAAGCATAGTCTGCATATAGCCTGGAAGATGATGTTACCCTTGAGCATACTTTTCCACTCCATATAGGACCAGCTATCTGCACTAGGATCTTTTCTTTTTCAAAGCAAAACATGGACCGCTAGGACCATTCCCATCACATGTATATGCTACAAATACATTGCCATGCACATGCTGGGAAACATCATTAACATCCCTTCAATCACACTTAAAAATAGCCCAAAATTCTACACCATAGAGCCTACAAGCTACATCATATCTTATATAATTGTTCTTGCTTATAAATGCACACATATGGCCTCACTTCACTCGCAAAAAATCTGAAACTAAAAACTAAAGTGGAACAAAGTAATGGGAGAATGCTTAGACAAAAATCGGGAGAGAAAATGGTAGAAAACCTGAGAACGGAAAAGGACAAGAACAAAGAGCAATTTGGTGAGTAAACCTTTCTTCATTGATTTTTATATGTTGGATAAGTATATCTCTATACACATCTATATATGCATCCATAATATATTTCCTGTCAAAGGCTTGAAATGGCAAATATGGAAATTAATAAAATAGCTAAACAGTGAGCATTGTTGTGAGTAAACTGTCCCTTTTATTCATCAATTTTGTTAAGGATCTAACCATATATATATATACAGATATGCTTGTAGTATCTTGAATGTGTAGTTAATGTAAATCCTCGTATCATTTGAACAAGCGAATTATGTATATATTAGTAAATAAACTACTTCCATTGTTTACTATTATGTAGCAAGTAGATATATGTATGTTTCTAATGAATGGATAGATCATGTTAAAAAACTGGAACTAAAAACAGAATAAAAACATATAGCATGAAATTGGAAACTGTGAACAGCAAGTGTGTAAACTTCTATTTTCCATTCGAAATCATTTCCAGTTGATATATATATAGGTGTATATATATATATATACTTGCATTTGAATATATGGTGTTAATTTTTTTTTCAAATGAAGTGAATGCTGGAAAGGACCTGGAACACTTTGCATAAACCTGTAGCAAGAACAAAGACTCTGTTTTGTTTTAACAAACAAATGTCGTAGAACAAAAACTCCTAACTATAATTATAGTGTGATTTAGTATTTGGATCCAACATAAAAGTTTTTCAAAATTAGTTTAGGTTATTCTAAAAATAGCTTCACTGCAAATAAGAACATATCTTTGCATACACATTCAAAATATAGCAAGAGGATTTTAAAAACCAAATATTTGATCATTGAAATATCGAAATCCGGGTTCTTGATTGTGTTTAGTATGGTAAATCATGATTTTTAATAGGAGTTTTAGATTTTTAGTGATGGGATGGTTGAGTTATCAAGGGATGGTCAGAAATGGGGTTATTAGCAATTCCGATCGTCGTAGGCGAAAAGTGGAGGCGTCCCTTGGCATCAAGAGGCGCCAACAACGGAGGAATCGAGGATAAATGACCCATGATTTTTCCATGGAGTGGTTCATAAAGACGAGGTTCAAGAAGGAAATTTGTGTCAGATTGGGAAACCTAGGTTTGAGTGCGAACTGCACCATGGTCGGAGGGATTCAGGCGATCGGGCAGGTGGCGTTCGAATGGGGAGGAGGTTGGCTAGATACGGTCGGAGCCTGGTGATGACTGGACATAAGAGATGGCGATGCAGGGCAAAGCAAGGCCTATGGTTTTTGGTGAAGCTTTGAGTTAAACGCCAGATTTTTGACTGAGTTTGTCGGAGGGGGGTACTATCGTTGGCAATGGTTTAGGAGGCGGATTGGAGTTGGTGGCGATGAGGTCAGGGACGAGGTGGCCAGTGGATCATTGGTGCACGGGCACCAATGCTTGGTTGGGTATCTAAAGAAGAAGCAGTGGGAGAGGGAGAAAGGACCAGGCAAGAATATGAAGAGGATCAGACGAGGTAATCACGAATTTTTGGGTGCCAAACCCATGTTGGTCACCGTTTTTGTGTTATCAAGTATTTGAGATCTGGTAAACAAGAAAGGGAGTTGGATTGACAAACATAGGTTGCCTAGAATTTTATAAGAGAAAAAAAAACTGAAGGCGCGTGAGTTAATCGTTGGGCCTGGTCTAAGCCCAATTTAAGATGGACAAAAATTATAAAGGAAAGGAAGCTTTAAATTGAGTTTAGCTTTAAATACTACAACACAAATATATATTAGCAAATATAAATGTATGGACTTATTTCATCATGATCGGCCCATTTCAATAAATAAAAGAAAAGAAGAAGAAATGGCTTAAATCAAAGGTAAGTGGAATATAAATTACAATTGTATAAGTTTAGACCAATGTATTCAAATAAGTTTTGGTTCGAGTAAATAGCTGATGTAAGTCAATATACAACCCGACGTAAGTTATCGAGAGTAAACAATTCGATCTTTAAATAAATTGATTTATAAAATAATTAAAAGTGATTTTTATACTAATAAATCGTTTAAATTTAATCGAACATAAATTTAGTCATGAACGGAATTAATGCGTAAACATCTGATTTATAATGATATGAAAAAGAGAAAATACTAAATTTGTTGTAAAATTAATTGATCTATTTATTAAGTTGTGTTTAATTACATTAGTCATAATTATATATTGTATGGACATCTGTTAGTGGAAATAAACATCGTTCCACTATAAACTTGATTGAATAAATTGTTTATACACCCCATAAGCATGAATTAACACCGTTCTGCTATTACATCAGTTTGATATATTTTATCAATTAATATATGATATTATCAGTTGAAAATATTGGATTGTATTTATATGATGGTTTGTGCAATTTGGGTAAATGATTTGAATGTCGACTGTTATAAGAACAGGCATATACCATTGGGACTACTAATTTATAATTTAGGTAAATTTAACTCAAAAATGAGCTTAAGTTTTATTAACTGGATATATATATAAATAGATTTATTTTAAATTAATTATTTTAATTTAAAAGGAAAGATTTATTTCTAATCATTTTAAACTATTCAGTTTCTTAAATGAGCTTTTGAGAAGTTAATTAGTTTTAATTAACTGATTTTGGAAAGATAAAGGTGTAATTAAATAGCAGTTTAAATTTGAATAAATTACCTCAGAAGGATGTTTTAAACTTAACTAATCTCTTAATTAAGTAAATTTTAAATATATTTTAGTTATAAAAAATAAGGAATCAAGTCGATCATTTGGATTAAATCCCCATGATGTAATATCAAGTTAAATGATGAATGGTTCGAAACAACAACATTGTTTCAACAATGGTTTAAGGTTTGGAAGTCAAATTGACTTACCAGCGTACGGTTTGTCGAATATTTTGGACATCGTACTTCTATGTATCTTGATGATGAGAATGATGCTGACTCAAGGTCTGAGAGGTAATTAAAATGCCCCAACTTGAACGATTTCACTATTATCTGCTAGATCGTATTAGTTTGTGTTTAAATTGAGTGTTAGAATTGAATATCGTCTTCAGCTATGAAACAGATATTCGAGAATGAGATTTATCACGTAAAATGGATAATAAAACTTTTAGGTTAATTAATAATTATGTTTTAAAATGAATATACATATAAAGTTAATATTTGAAGATTACTTAAATAAGGCTTAGCAGGCCTAGTGGAAACCAATATGTTTATTTATTTTATTTTATGTTTGATAGTTAAATCATCAACTATCAAATCTGGACCTATTCGTGATTGTTTTCAAAGAGACCGGAATCTATATTCCACTTTGATTCGATATATGTTTCAAGTCAGAAATTATAGAAGACCATTGAAGACGGAGTATTGCAAGTGCTATTCTGTAATTCCTAGGAAAAAAGGATTTACAGGATAGTGCCTTCGGTTTGTCCAGTCCTAGGACAACTTGTATGGAAGAGGGTTTGACGGAGTATGTCTAATAAATTACGTAAGTTGATCTCTTTAAACGTATTTACGTTTGGTGGCGGAGAAATTCTCTTCTCTTAGCTTTATACCCGTGGTATTTTTGGGGAAATCAATTTATGATTTGGCGGGTTTGACAATGTGGCATTCAAAGTGAATGAAGATGTGTTATATCCAAGGGTAAGTTCAGCCTCAAGCTTCACAACCGGGAAATGACAAAAATCGGGCAGGCAAAATGGCTATGTAGGTCGCCCCATTAGGGTGTATAATCACCTATCTAGAGAAATTCCATTTGCTTCATTAAATCTATCGATGCTGTCCCTTTTTGGAGACGGTTGATGATCCTAACCGTTGGTGATATACATTCGATACACTCAAGTGAAATGAGTGATCGGTCGTGTGTGGGTCGGGTTGCAAGACGTTCTTATTGAACCCAGTGTATTCCTCTCTGGAGATACACCATCGGCAGGTGGTTCCATACCTTGTCATAGTCGGAATCAAATTTCCAATATGAGCCTGCGGTTTTGATTATATACTATATATGAGGAGAGTGAGATGCAAACAGTCCGCTAGATTGCTATTTATTTGCATTTAGACACTATTATAATATCAGAAGATATATTTGATTTCAAAATGTTTTGAGTTATCGTAAGGTTAAAACCATCCATGTTTATGTTTGGATCGGTCTTACGATTATCTTTTCTTTCAAAACATTTTTGAAAAGTTAAACAAGTCTATTGGGTTCTCATAAGGGAAAAACCCCCGTTCCGTTTTTACGGCGTGGTCTTATGAGATATCCTTTATCAAATCAAGATATTTTAAAATTGTTTACTCATACCAGTCCCATGACTGACCCAAAGTTTATTTTTCTATGTTTTCCCTAAACTTTTGGGTGTCCAAATTTGTACGGGCAGTCCAATAGTTCAGGATTTTACAGATTTATGTGGAGGAGATTGGAGCAGGAGACTTCAACATTAGATATTTAGAGTTTATTTCCACTGTATTGTATATGTGATGTACTCAGATGAAGTATGTAAGTGGTAGTACAATTTGTATTTCAAAGTGATATTTATATATTATATTTTATTCTGCTGCGATTGTGAGATTTTGCGTTGTTATTCAGTTCTATTTTCTCTATATTTTCTTCTATTCTAAATTTTTATCTTTCTATTTCTCATCCTCTAACTTCTTTCTTTTATTGATTAATATTTTCATGCAATTTAGGCTAGACATGAATCGTATTCAGTCGACTCGAATGGTACGGATTTCCGGGTCGTTACACTTGGTATCAGAGCTAAAGGTTGAGTATTAACCTTGGCTCTGTGGCGTAACTCGATAGAGAAGGGGCTAGCAATACCCAAGATCGAGTTTGAGTGTGTGTGTCTATATATATATATATATATGTGTGTGTGTGTGTGTGTGTGTGTGTGTATGAACGTGTATTTGTTAATTGATATAAAAACTGTTTTATATTGTGTTGATTGGTTTGTAGAGTTGTTTATGAATTCTGGTCAATACTGAAAGGAACAGCTATATCAATTGGTGTTTCTAAATACTTGGATAGAGTAATTCGACACGGTATTGTTTTAAAAGCGGGGTAAGTGGAATAATTTTACCCAAAACTATATTTTGTTATAAATAATAATTTTCTGAAATCGTTATATATAGATGTACCAATTGTTGGTATTATAATCAATAAGATTATAAACATTGAAATGGTCATATTAAACCGGAATGAATATGTATAAGAATAAAATATGCAAATAAGAAAAACCGGGGAATTGTCTGAGTAAAACAAAATGTTTTGGCAATATTCAACGATTTTGAATTTATAATGGAATTAAGAGATGTGATTTCAAACTTAGTTAGGATAAAAACCGAAATTTTGGATTTTGGAATTTGAAGATTTAGCTGGAATTAAGAAATTGGAACCTAACTGGAGATTAGTTGAGTTAAATGATTTTATGAATATTGATTGATGTTGATTTCGGTCTTCGGGGTTGATACTTAGAAGATTATTTTCTTACCAATTTACAGTCAAGAACTAATAAATGTTGAAGAATAGAAATAAATGGAACTGTTTTCAACTAAAAGTAACAGATATTTCCAGTTATATAAATGACTGTGATTGATAAACAATTGTTGATGTGTGTATTGAATATTATTGCTTGCTAGCTAACCTGTGTATTTTGGATGCCTGGTTTGTTGTGATTGGTAAGGGATGACATTTTGTGTACATATATAATTGGAATCGCATAGCTACTCTTTAATTTCGGGGACGAAATTCTTTTAAGGGGGTAGATTGTAATGTCCCAGTTTTTGATTGCTTTTGTAATATAATTTACAAAATATTATTTTATAATTGAATTAATTAAAAGTATAAATGTGAGTATTATGATTAGTATAATAGTAGAATTTCATAGGATAACAAATAAGAATATAATAAATAAACATTTGATTATCTCACACACAAGATAAATAAGGACATGGAAATTGAATACAAGAGGGTATGAAATAACTTAACTTGAAGGAAATAAAAGGGAATAGTGCTTAGATGCTAAGTCTAAAATTTATTAAAATAATTTTTACGCATATTTGGACAAAAATTCAGTGAACCGACCATGAAGATTTTCTCTGGGAAATTATATTTGTGACTTCACACCAACATCTTTCTCACCATATCAAGGAAACCTACCCCTTTTCTACCTAAAAGCTAGCATCAGCCTAGCGTTTTTTCGATATTGCTTGTGCATAGCTTTTAGAATAGCTGCATTGTATTATTGTTTCAATCATAGGATAGAAGCAGCCTACGTAAAAATGAATTGAAAGGAAGAATAGCAGCAAACCAGCAAATTTATAGCATAGCATTTAGATTTGAAAGAAGTGAATATGTGTTCGGCCTAGCTTAGATTTGAAAGATGGGATGACAGCCTAGTACAAGCTAGAAACATGAACATACAGTGGTTATTTTCCTTGAGTGCCAAGTTTAATTTGTAAATATATATATAAAGATACATGCACATGTTCATGCAGCCAAGAATATGGCATTGTCATTTCACATTAGCACACACATATGTACACAAGAACATGACATGTTGTTACATATGAGCAAAGTATGGCTTTTCAAACCAATTCATACATGTGCTCATGTACATCAAAGCATAGTCTGCATGTAGCCTGGAAGATGATGTTACCCTTGAGCATACTTTTCCAATCCATATAGGACCAGCTATCTACACTAGGATTTTTTCGTTTTCAAAGCAAAACATGGACCGCTAGGACCATTACCATCACCTGTATATGCTACAAATACATTGTCGTGCACATGCTGGGATACACCATCAACATCCCTTCAATCACACTAAAAAACAACCCAAAACTCTACATCATAGAGCCAATAAGCTACATCATATCTTATATAATTGTTCTTGCTTCTAAATGCACACATATGGCCTTACTTCACTCGCACAAAGTCTGAAACTAAAAACTAAAATGGAACAAAGTAATGGGAGAATGCTTAGACAAAAATCTAGAGAGAAAATGGTAGCAAACATGTGAATGGAAAAGGGCACGAATAGAGAGCAATTTGGTGAGTAAACCTTTCTTCATTGATTTTTATATGTTAGATAAGTATATCTCTATACACATCTATAAATGCATCCATGATATATTTCATGTCAAAGGCCTAAAATGGAAAATCTGAAAATGAAAAAAAAATAGCTAAACAGTGAGCATTGTTGTGAGTAAACTGTCCCTTTTATTCATCAATTTTGTTATGGATCTAGCCATATATATACAGATATGCTTATAGTATCTTGAATGTGTAGTAGTTAATGTAAATCCTCGTATCATTTGAACACACGAATTATGTATATATTAGTAAGTAAACTACTTCCATTGTTTAATATTATGCAACAAGTAGATATATGTATGTTTCTAATGAATGGATAGATCATGTTAAAAATTCGGAACTAAAAATAGAATAAAAACCAGTTGCATGAAATTGGAAACCGTGAAAAACAGGTGTGTAAACTTCTATTTTCCATTCGAAATCATTGCCAGTTGATACACGCACACACACACACACACACACACACACACTTGCATTTGAATATATGGTGTTAAACAAATTTTCAAATGAAGTGAATGCTGGAAAGGACCTGGAACACTTTGCATGAACCTATAGCAAGAACAAAGTCTCTGTTTTGTTTTAACAAACAAATGCCGTAAAACAAAAACTCCTAACTGTAATTATAGTGCAATTTAGTATTGGATCCAACATAGAAGTTGTTCAAAATTAGTTTAGGTTATTCTAAAAATAGCCCCACTGCAAATAAGAACATATCTTTGCATATATATTCAAAATACAACAAGAGAACTTTAAAAACCAAATTTTTGATCATCAAAATATCGAAATCCAGGCTCATGATTGTGTTCAGTATGGTAAATCATGATTTTTGATAGGAGTTTTCGGATTTTTAGTGGTGGGATGGTCGAGTTATCAAGGGATGGTCAGAAATGGGTTTATTAGCAATTCTGATCGTCGTAGGCGATAAGTGGAGGTGTGCCTTGGCATGAAGAGGCACCGACAACGAAGCAATCGGGGAAAAATGATTTACGATTTTTCCATGGAGTGGTTCATGAAGACGGGGTTCAAGAAGGAAATTTGTGTCAGATTGGGATAGGTTTGAGTGCGAATTGCACCACGGTCGGAGGAATTCAGACGATCGGACAGGTGGCGTTTGAATGGGGAAGAGGATGGCTAGATACAGTCGCAGCCTGGTGATGACTGGATACAGGAGATGACGGTGCAGGGAAAAGAAAGGGCTATGGTTTTTGGTGAAGCTTTTAGTTGAACGCCAGATTTTTGACTGGGTTTGTCGGGAGGGTACTGTCATTGGCAATGGTTCAGGAGGCAGAGTGGAGTTGGTGGCGATGAGGTCAGGGACGAGGTGGCCAGTGGATTATTGGTGCACGTGCACCAATTCTTGGTTGGGTATTTGAAGAAGAAACAGTGGGAGAGGGAGAAAGGAACAGGAAAGAATACGAAGAGGATCAGACGAGGTGATCACGAATTTTTGGGTGCCAAACCCGTGTTGATCACCGTTTTTGAGTTTTCAAGAATTTGAGATTTGGTAAATAAGAAAGGGAGTTGGATTGGAAAACATAGGTTGCCTAGAATTTTAGAAGAGAAAAAAAGAAGTGAAGGTGCATGCGTTAATCGTTGGGCCTAGTGTAACAACCCGTATTTTCAATAACCTGTTATAACATAAATTGAGGCAGAATTTAATTCTAAAATCTGAATCAAGGGAAACAGGCTATGCCATTGCGTTCGTCTCGGAAAAATACGCGAAATAGAGTCCGAGTTTTCGAAAATCGGAGTCCGTATGACCCGATTAAGGCCCAACGAAGTTTTCAGAAAAATTCAAAGTAAAAACTGATTTCAAATTCAAGTTCTAATTTGGAAATTGGGCCAGTTTGGGCCAGGCGGGAAAATTCCCGCCAGAGCACCCAAGTCGACAGCCCTGTCGACTTGGGAGTCGACTTGGTTGGACCCAAGTCGACAGCCCTGTCGACTTGGCTGTCGACTTGGTCCAGCCGGGCTGTTTAGCCTAGTGCACCATTTAGAGATTGTGTTGAGCTTGGGGGCCAGATTCGGTTTTGAGGGCTGAGATTGGAACTAGGGTTTAATCCTATGGCCTAAAACACTTGCCTAATCTATAAATAAGACCCTAACCTACCCCAAATCATCATTAATCTATCCTACAACTAAACTATGGCAAAATCAATCCTCTCATGGCCTCCACTCTCTTCATAAATTCCTAAATAAATTTCTATGAGATTTTCCATGCATACAAGTGTTTTTGAACTTGTATGATCATCATTAGCTTGCATTCAAGTCAAGTTTCTATATTTGCATCATAAAGAAAGAGTTTTGATCATTTTGGCTCAAGAGTTTTGCTTGCATTTTGGGTTATTTGGTTGCATAAGGGCTTTCTTATAATTGCTATACTCATTTGAGTTCTCATAAGCATTGTAAGCCCTATTCTACTTTCATACTTAAACTCTAAAGTTAAATGTATGATATGCAAGTTTAGATGCAAGTTTACTATGCTATGATATGCAAGTTTATCATGTTGTAATATGCAAGTTTATATGCAAGTATGTCATGTCATAATATGCAAGTTTATATGCAAGTTTGATATGTTATGCAAGTTCATCATGTTATGTTATGCAAGTTTGATATGTTATGATATGCAAGTATGTTATGCAAGTTTGGGTTGAACATTTTGTTCATACTATCATGTTATGCAAGCTTATCTTGGGTTTATGAACATAAAGCTTCAAGCTTTATGCCAAAGGTTGCATTTTGGCAACATGTAAGTTATCATATCTCTTATGATAACTTGCATGTGAGGCTAGATGCGAACTTATGGCCATTTTTTTTATGTTATTTATCACCATGTATTACCAATATGATAAGTTTGGTTTTATGCATGCTTTTGAGGCCTAATGCAAGTATATGAACATATGTACACTTCATATGCCACCATGTTGAACTTGTGGCTTCAACACTTTTATGTCATGATTATGCCAAGTTCCCTCTTTCTATCCTTTATGCGCTATTGCGATATGTAAGCGATGGGATTGCGTTTGGGGTTGGGTAAACTTAAAAGACATAAAAACATAAGCTTGGGAATTTACCTATTAAGTTAGGTCTACCCATTGGGAATTTACCTATTAAGTTAGGTCTACCCAATTGCTTGAAAACTTGTAACATGTTTTGGAAACACGATGGACATGACACTTAGAAAATATAAGTGTGGTCAACTCGAGGTTGGGTTGAGTTTGTAGCGTAAACCTACCCGGAACCGACCGGCTTAACTAGTTGCTACAAACAATAGGACCCAATGTGAGAAGTTGGTCATGTGGTACCTTGGACCCGAGGTTAGACCAAGTTGTGGTGTAAAGCTACCCGGAACCGACCGGCTTAACTAGTAACCGCAACAAAGTCTAATGTGAGAGGTTAAGGCGGATTAATTAATTAATGCCTCATGATTAGGGTTAAGTCATGGTCCATTTAACACTTAACCAATTTGGGCTTGGTAGATTAATCGGGGTTAAGTCGTGAACTCATCGTTACACTTAACCAAGTTAATCCATGATTAGTAAAGGGGTTAAACCGTACTTAACCCACTAGAAAAATCCTAGCAATGGGGGGGTCCACTCCAGCAGTAATCCCTAGTTTGTATCATCATGACCCTAGGGACTAGGCTAGGGTGGGAGCACAATTACTGGGCTGGAGGTAAGCGACCAATAAACGACGGCAGGGTGGTACGCCGGTGTAGTTCCGGGCGGACTCTGGTCGTGCACATAGTCCGTAGCCGGAGAAAACATGCACGGGTACCAGTAGATCGAGACTGTGCACTCATGTTCATGGTGTCCAGGGGTTGACACCCTAGGGCTTGATACACCCGAAGGGTGGACCCGGCGCAGTTCGACTACAATTATGTTTGGGCCGTATTGACACCAACACGTGACGAGTTAGGCTTAGGGAGCCGATCGACTAGACCGTTGGGTTGGACCTTGTGTTAGGGTCACTTCATGTTATTGGACCTCGTATGAGGGTCACTTCATGTTATTGGGCCAAAGCTTGGGCCAAGGGATCAGTACTTGTTTACTCCAGTCATGATAGTTTGCTAGTACACCTGTGGTGCAAACCCTTAAACCTGATTATGCGATGACACCTTTATCTACCTTGTTAGTTAATCATCATGCTAGTATGTTGTTATCTTTATGTTCATCCCTACTGCTCATACCAGTTAACTTTATCAGTTTACATTGATTGTAGTAGGGCTTACTCAGTCTTTTTGACTGACCTGTTTTCTTTCGCCTCTTTTCTTCCGTTTCCCCCCCAGGTTCTCAGGGAGGGAATACTGGAGCTTAGCTTGGATTTCGGATTGCTTGCTTGTGGGATTTCAGCTCATGTACGGTTTTGACATGAAGCTAGCTATGGCTATCACTTCTTTTGGGGATTAGTACTTATGTATTTCAGTTTTTCAGTTGATGTTGTTTTATCTAGACTTGTTTATTTGGAAAGTTGACATTATGTTGTACCTGACTGGTTTTGAAATGGTTTGAAATCTTCCGCTGTTTTATCTATGTTATTTACTCTGTTTACATATATACATATGTTCTTGTTCTGCCTTGATATATCACTATGCATGTTTACCTGATTCAAACGCCCCTCCAAAGTCAGAATGCTTGCAAGAGCCACCCTGGCGGAGGCGGGGTGTTACATTTGGTATCAGAGCATATGGTTTACGAGAAGGAACAAAAAGATTTTTAGAAAACTTTTGGAAAACTATTTTCAAAACCAAGTATAAAGTATATTCCAAAGAAAAGTCTAGTTTATTTTAAAGGCTATTCCCCAAAAAGTCATTAGCAAAATTCCTCCATTTTTTTCCCCATTCTGAATCTGTCTTTTTCTTCGTTTTCAGTATGGCCGATAACTTTGCTATTCCGGAGGGAGTACACGTACCTGTTTGGTATAGGAGACTTTTGGAGGCTAGGGCGACCGAAGCCGGCCCCGCAGATGTTCCCCCTCCTCCTCCTCCAGTAGTTAATATTCCTCCTCCTGTTGCTAATGTTCCTCCTCCTCCTGTCGCTGAGGTTCCTCTTCCTCCTCCCCCTCAGCATCCTCAAGCTGACTTCGCAAAGACTTGCAAAGATTTCAAAGCAATGGGTGGCAAGAACTTTCAAGGCACTGAGACTTTTGTAGAGGCCAGAAATTGGTTGAAAGAGACCGAGGATTTATTTGCTATCTTTGGGTTAGACGATCAGAGGAAGACCTTGTTGGTGGTTTGGCTTATGAAGGATGAAGCCGCTTATTGGTGGGAAGTCACCAATGGTACTAGGCCTGTTGGGACTTGGGCCGATTTCAGGGCAAGGTTCATGCTTAAGTTTCTACCTTCTACTGAGGAGAATCTGCAAATGGAGAGGTTCATAACTTTGAAACAAGGAGATATGTCTGTCAAAGAATATGTGAACAAGTTCAATCAGTTAGCTCGTTTTGGCTTGGATATGGTGAATACTCCTCAGAAGAAGGCTCTTCGTTTTGCTAGAGGATTGAATGAGCCGTTGCAGGGATTGGCTATGTCACATATTCCCCATGGGGCCACGTTTGAGAGTTTGGTTGATATGGCGTTACTTCAGGGAGATGTCAAGAAAGAGACCAAGATGAATGATACTCAAGCCAAGAAGACTGATTCCCAGGGAAAAGGAAATCAGGGTAATCCAAGTGGTCAAAGCAGTCAAGGCAATCAGAACAAGAACAAGAGTCAAGGCAACAAGGGAAACAACAACAAGGGCAAGAACGTCAAGGGGAAGTGCCATTATTGCGGTTCAGTTGGGCATCTTATTAAGGATTGTAAGAAGAGGAAAAGGAAGAATGGTGAATGCTTTTTCTGCGGTGAGACTGGACATTTCAGTAAGGATTGCCCGAGGAAGCAAGGGCAAGGCCAGGATCAGACTCAGCGTGTTGGAACTTCAGGAGGGCAAGTTCATGCTCTCAATGTCGCTCCAGTTCCCGATCGAGGTAGTATTTCTGTTGAGAGCCTTGTATATATTTCTGATTTTCCAGTTCGTACCTTGTTTGATTCTGGTGCATCGCATAGCTTTATCTCATCTGATCTTGTTGATAGTTTGCACCTTAGTACTAGCTTGGTAGATGATCCCGTCTGTGTCTCAAATCCTATTGGGGGTTCCGCCCATTTGTCTATGATATGTGGGGATTTGAGGATCTCTATACTGAGTGTAGAGTTCTTGTGCAGTGCTTATGTTCTTGGTTTTAGGGGATACGGATTGATATTGGGCATGGATTGGCTGTCCAGATATGGAGCCATTCTTGATTGTGAGCATAGGGTTGTGAGGCTCGTGACTCGCCTCGGAAACACCCTAGAGATTTCTTGTGATCCGAGAGGTCCCGTCATGTTGTGCTATCTGGAATCACTCGACTCGTCAATGGAAACTCTTCAGTCTGTGAGAGTGGTTCGAGAGTATCCGGATGTTTTTGATGAAGTTAGGGGGTTGCCCCCTAAGCGAGAGATTGATTTCCGCATTTATCTGGTGGATAATGCAAAGCCGGTTTCTTTGCCCGTTCGGCACATGGCTCCGCCTGAAAGACGGGAGCTAAGTAAGCAAGTAAAAGAGTTGCTTGAGAAGAACTTCATAAGACGAAGTATATCTGAATGGGGAGCGCCTGTGGTATTTACTACCAAGGCAGATGGTTCTCTCCGACTTTGTGTTGACTATCGAGAGTTGAATAAGCTGACTAAGAAGAACAGACACCCGTTACCGAGGATTGATGATCTCTTTGACCAGCTTGTCGGTGCTTCTGTTTTCTCTCAGCTTGATCTTGCTACTGGATTCCATCAGCTCAGGGTAGCTGAAGACAGTATAGACAAGACTGCGTTCAGGACTCCAGATGGATTCTTCGAATGGCTTGTCATGCCGTTCGGCTTGACTAGTGCACCCGCATATTTCGTGGACTTGATGAGTAGGGTGTTCAGGGAGTTCTTGAACAAGTTTGTCGTGTTCTTCGTAGATGATATTCTGATCTTCTCTAAAGATGAGGAAGAGCACGCAAGGCATCTCGTGGAGGTGATGGATACGCTTAGAGCGCATCAGTTGAAGGCCAAGTTCTCCAAGTGTCATTTTTGGAGAAGGGAAGTTAGATTCCTTGGGCATATAGTATCTAAGCAAGGCTTAGCGGTGGATCCTGCTAAGGTAGTTGCAGTTCAGGATTGGAAGACTCCAAGGAATGCAACCGAAGTGAGAAGTTTTCTAGGTCTTGCGGGTTTTTACCGGAAGTTCATCAAGGACTTCGCGAAGATTTCCGCTCCTCTCACTAAATTGACGAAGAAGAATTTAGTTTTTGATTGGAGCATAGAATGCGAGCTTGCTTTTCAGAAGCTCAAGAGAGCTCTCACATCAGCACCTGTTCTAGCTTTGCCCGATGGAGGGAAGTTATTTATAGTATATACTGATGCATGTGGCACGGGGTTAGGAGCTGTTCTGATGCAAGAAGGAAGAGTGATATGCTTTGGCGGTAGACAACTCAAGGTGCATGAGAAGAATTATCCCACTCAAGACTTAGAGTTGGCAGCAATAGTATATGCACTCAAGGCTTAGCGCCATTATCTTCTGGGAGAAAGATTTGAGCTTTATACCGATCACAAGTCATTGAAGTATCTCTTTTCTCAGAAGGATCTGAATCTGAGGCAACAAAGATGGATGGAATTCTTGGCGTCCTACGATTTTGAGATAGCCTATACCCCTGGCAAGGGGAATGTGGTAGCAGATGCATTGAGTAGAAGAAGGTTGACCCTAAGTCCTCTATTCGTTGAGATGAAGAATTTAGAGTATGTGGCAACCTTTGATTTCTCTTTGGCGGTTGAGTCGATGACCGGTTCTTTAGCATCTCTGGAACTCAGACCTACCCTTCTTGATCAAGTTGGGGCTTCGCAGAAAGAAGACCCTCAGATAGTTGAGATTATGGATAAGCTGATTCGAGGAGAGACGTCTGGTCATCTCGCTCGATATTCTATTGATGACAAGGGTAGGCTGAGGAGAGACGGAAGGTTATGTGTTCCAATGGTAGAAGATTTAGTAAGAAAAATTCTGGAGGAAGCGCATCGCTCTAAGTTGACTATACATCCGGGCGGAGATAAGATGTATAAAGATATGAAGCGCATTTTCTTTTGGCCTGAGATGAAGAAGGATGTGTGTAACACCCCGCCTCCGCTAGGGTCACTCGCAAAGGAATGCACTAGCTTTAGAGGGACATTATTGGTAAACATGCACAGAAATATCACAAGACAGAACATATAACGTAGCGGAAGTAAAATCAAACTTTCATAAACATTAATAATTAAGGTCTAAAGCCTTTTACATCAGAGTACATCAAAACCTGTCTTGCAATAATAAAGAAGCATATAGACTTTTTCATAAATTATTCCCCAAGTAAAAACAGTAAAGTAGCCATAGCCAAGGAAAGTCCAAGCCATCCATGATGACCTTCAAGCAGAAGAAATCCGAACTAAACAGCAGTATTTCCTCCCTGTAACCTGGGGGGGAAACGGAAGAAAAGAGGCGAAACAAAACGGGTCAGTCAAAAAGACTGAGTAAGCCCTATCTACTATTAGCATAAAAACTAGTAAAGTTAACTGACATGAGAAACTGAGATGAACATAAGCATGATAACAAGATAGATAAGCTAAATCAAAATAACAGGATGAACTACTGAACTCTGATAAACTAAGGTGTCATGATAAATTACGATGTCAAGATAAAACAAGGTATCACATCGTCAGGTTTCTATCAAGTATAATATCCCCAAGATATCTATCACGTATAACGTCCCATGGTATCTATCCTGTACATCTGCTCTGCACCTACCGTACTAGTATCCCAACTGTATCACGTGTTATCCGTGAATGACCCTTACTCAAAAGTTGTGTAATGGTCCATGTCAACCTAGTATATCGCATATATAGGTTACTCAACTCGTATGTTTTGTTCCATGTAAATGTTCAGTCCCTTGCCGTAGACCATACGGGCTTTCCCATGAGATTCTATATTACTTTAACATAGTTCCATGATCCTTAAGATCGGTTTGGACTGTTACCCTAAACCTAGCTAGGGTCTTCCAACATGAATTATCGTCTGTACAACTAGGACTTATGCTACCTAGGGCTACTAGGGATTACGCTTACCTATTGCACGTTTTCGTATCTCGGTTTGGGTTCAACCACCTAGGGCCACTAGGGATTACGCTAACCGCCAACCGCGCCCTTTTCCCCACGCATTCATCGTGAATCGTTTTTCCATGACTGTATGCACATGTAACACATCGTGCCATCCGAGTCCTGTCACAGGGCAGGTCAGGAAATACAGGACTCGGTCGGGAGCTTTTGATTTATCTGCCGGTGCAGATGCTAAGGTCTGTTTTTCTATCCGTGGCTATGGTCCCATGGGACCTCTCCCTCAACTAGCGAAAGACAAGACATGATAAATCCTGTATGAGAACACACTACTGGCCAACCCACAATCCTAGCCTTACCGCAACCATAATTAGATAGCAATTATGGTCTATTGGGTGTTCTCTGCCTTTCCGTACGTACACGCTTGACCAAAGATGGTAGGTAGCCTGACGAAAAATGCTATCTAGGGTACGACCGTGTATCGTCGACTATCCCCTATCCATCCCCGTCTTTAGGTCGCTCGCATAGCAACCAAGGCATACTCTTGGTTCTTCTAACGCAGACCTTAACCTCTCATGAGCCTAGTATAATTACCTGGCAGCTCATAGAGGGATCCCAAGAATATCCTCACGTTCCCCGAAGCCGCTGCTTCGTTACCCAGTTCGCTGGAGCCTTTATCTAAATCAGATACTTGCTCCTACTCGTATACTTAAACGATGACCTACCGTACCATGTTACTCATCTATCTATGAACTGGTCTAAATTTCCTTGACTAAGAATCATTACTTAGTTATCCTTCAACTAAGGTTTACCACTTAGCCTTATTCCCGTTATCCTTGTTAATTACGGTTACCCACCTAATCCTCCGAATTAGGGTTTATATAACAGATTAAGTGTCACTTAAGTTCATGACTTAATCCCGTCTACAAGTCATGTCAAAATTGGCTAAGTATCCAAGTTCGAGACTTAACCCGTCTACAAATCATGTCAAAATTGGCTAAGTATCCAAGTTCGAGACTTAACCCGTCTACAAATCATGCTCAAGTTGGTTAAGTATATATTAACTTGACCCTATCAAATTACTTAGTCAAACCGGTCAAGTGTATTCAAGCGATTCATGACTTAGCCTTATCATGTTTTCACGTTATATTGGTTAAGTATGGGTTAACTTAACCTCAATAAATTCATGAGTTAGATTGGTTAAGTGTAGATCACTTAACCACATCAAATTGACGAGTTAGATTGGTTAAGTTTAGGTCACTTAACCACATCAAATTAACGGGTTAGATTGGTTAAGTATAGGTCACTTAACCACATCAAATTAACGAGTTAGATTAGTTAAGTGTTTAACTTAACCCCATTAAACTACCAAGTGGGATTAATTAAGTCTAGGCTAACTTAGCCCCATCCGATTATCATGTTTAGACTAGTTGAGTCTAATCTTAACCCCATCCATTAACTGTATCTTTCGGTTAAGTGTCATTAAGAAAACTTACTTAACCTTACCAAATTATCGTGTTGGATTGATTAAGTGTTGGTTAACTTAACCCCGTCCACTAGTCGTATAAAAATGGTTAAGTGTCATTAGGCAAATCAAGTTACTTAACCTACCCAACCTTGTCATGTTTTGTTAAGTATCATTAGCCTAATCAATTTACTTAACCCCTTTGTCCATGTCATATTTGGTTAAGAGTCATTAATCAAATTAACTTAACCCTATCATGTGGCATTAATTACTTAATGCACCCCAACCTCTCACATTAGACTTTGTTGTGGTTACTAGTTAAGCCGGTCGGTTCCGGGTAGCTTTACACCACAACTTGGTCTAACCTCGGGTTCAAGCACAACATGACCAACTTCTCACATTGGGTCCTATTGTTTGCAACTACTAGTTAGGCCGGTCGGTTCCGGGTAGTTTTACGTTGCAAACTCAACCCAACCTCGAGTTGGCCACACTTATATTATCTAAGTGTCATGTTCATCATGTTTCCAAAACATGTTACAAGTTTTTCAAGCATTTGGGTAGACCTAACTTAAAAGGTAAATTCCCAAAGGGTAGACCTAACTTAATAGGTAAATTCCCAAGCTTGTGTTTTTATGCATACCTACATGTCAACTTCCATGTTATATTTCAAGTCATGTTTTCAAGTATAAACACATGTCATATTTAACGTTACACGTTGTCATGTTTATACCCATTTACCCACATCATGTTCATGTCATTATGTTTTCCCATAATGTGACCCCAACGCTTTTAAACTCGCATATACGTTCGCAACAACGTAATGGATTAAAAGAAGAGACTTGACAAAGGCATGACAAAAATGGATATTAAGCCACAAGTTAATCATGGTGGCAAATGAGGCACAAATGTGTTCATTAGCTTGCATGTTACATTCTTAAGCCTCAAAAACATGCATAAACCCAAACTTGGCACATAAACGAATCATGGTGACAAAAGACATGGAATGATGACTAGTAACTCGCATATATCATCATATAAGGGTTATGACTTCATATGCAAGTTGACATAAAGATTATGAAGGTTCTCATGTTGCATAATGCAACATTTCAACATAAAGGTTGTAGCTTTTAGCTCATGAGATCAAGATAATGACTTCATAAACTTGCATGACATGATAGCATGTATCATTCTCAATGATCAAACCCAAACTTGCAACATGAACATTTAACTTCATAGTTAATATCTAAGAGTAGGGAAAGGGCTTACATTGCTATGAAGGCCTAAATCGATTAAATTAAAGCTTGTGATGAAGCCTATGCATGCCATCACCCAAAAACCCAAAGATGAACACTCCAAATCAATAAAAACCCCATCTTTATGAACAAAGATCAAGGCTTTAGCCTTGAAATCAACTTGAGAAGCTCTCATACTAACATAGGGACTCTCTAATACTCTCATGATCATGAAACTTCTCATAGAAATGAAGTGGAGGCTAGGATAGTTAAGTGGAGGCCATGAGAGTAGCAATTTTGCCATAGTTTAGTTGCATGAGTGAATAATGAGGGTTTAGGATAGGTTAGGGTCTTATTTATAGATTAGGCAAGTGTTTTAGGCCATAGGATTAAACCTAGATTCAATCCAAGCCATCAAAGCATGTCTTGGGGAAGAAGTCAAGTGTAGGAACCATCTAGGGCCTTTAGATTAAAGATGAACCATGAGAACCATCCAAATGCAAAATCTGCATTTGAGCGAATCGGCCCACGGGTTGACAGCCAAACACCCTGGATTAACCCCTAGTCGACCCAGCAGGCTCGGGTCGACCTCAAAAATCGGCCGGTTCGGTTATTCCCCTCTCCCAATTCGCTGTTTTGAACATTTTTGCATATTTATTTATTTAATTTTCAATTATATATATCAATATATATATATTTCTCTGCGCAACCCATTTCACTTAATTAAGTATACTTTAATTTGGGAATTTTTCGTGAAACTTCGCGAGGCCATATCTTGGTCATACGGACTCCGATTTTCGAAAACTCGGACTCTATTTCGCGTATTTTTCCGAGACGAACGCAATGGCATAGCCCGTTTCCCTTGGTTCAGATTTTACAGTTTAATTCTGCCTCCATTTATGTTATAACAGGTTATTGAAAATACGGGTTGTTACATTCTCCCCACCTTTTAGGATTTCGTCCCCGAAATCTCCAAGTTAGGAAGAACATATCCTACCATCCATCATCCATCTACTCAAAACATCATCCACAAGCAACCATTGTCCTTAGATGATTTCTAATGCTGTATGAATATATGCAAAACGTGTGTGTACATGTTCCTTAGCTAATGCTAATGATCAGGCCTGAATAATCTTTCTAATGCAAAATATGTATAGTGCCATGAATCCAACATGTATGCAAATAGTCCTAGTCATATAGATACTATATGCGTGCACAATCATTCATTCATATGCAACAACCCCATGATAATACATTCGATTTCATCCATAAACAAGTATAAATACTCGTGCATATGCAATATGAAATGTGACCGAGTCGAGCTAGTATCTAATGTGTATTCGCGCATCCACGAGCAACCACTTGCAACCATATCAATCATAACATGTTTCAAATACATGTTTACATCCATAGGGTTCTACCTAGAATTCCCTGAAACAGGGTCGAGAAGATAAACAGGACAAACTCCTTACAGGGTTTGTAACGGAGAATAGGACCGAGAGGATGTCCACAAAAGATAGCCTGCAAGTAAGCTCTACAGAAAACAGGGATCAAGGATATACTCCCAAAAAGAGATATCATGCGCGTATCTAGTCTTTGACCATCAAAGTCGTCTTTTAACTTCACGATTTTGTAGCTTCTTATTCCTGTTTCCATAACATGAGCTGGAACTCATTTCTTCGTCGCCTCTCGTTCCACTTGCACTTATCCTTTTCCTAGAATACTTGATGCAAACATGACTGCGTACTCATGATCTCATGCAAGCTTTCCAAAATTCACTAGTGAATCTTGGATCTCGTTTATATACTATAAGGCATTCCATGTAGAAGAACTTTCTCTTGAAAGTAAACAGATGTCAATCAGGTTATCATGCGCACTTACTAGGGTGATCTCTATAACCCATGCATAAATGAAGTAAACCATCCGTCTTATTGGCGAACACCACTCGATCGGGCTTCAAATTTCCAATAAAGGCATCAAGGGATTCTAAGTAACTAGTCATGACAGAACCTCAAAAAGGTTACCCGATACTTCGAGGGCATTACCAAGGCTAGTCAAAAGGTCTAACTACCCTCCTATCAAAACCGAGAGTGGCACCCCCTACTGGATAACCACTTCATCCCTAGAATCCATCCATAGCTTATAAACATAAGCATTATTTCCAAACTCAACACTTTGCATAGACATTGCCAAATCCAAACAAGTCATGTATAAATGGACTCATTCTCCAATAGGACTTTGAGACAAAAATGGGATTCTCTATTACGCTAGTACTTAAGGTGCAGAGACTCAACTATCGAAGCAGACTTAAATGATACGAACAACGAAGTCCTAACGGGATGATAGAGAAGAAAAGCTAAACCTTTAACAAGATCGTTACCCTCCTTCCGAGGTACTCTAGAAATGAGAGCATACTACTGCCCTCCCGATGATCTTGTCCTTGTCCCATAATACTTAACTATCCGCCCCGTTTTACCATGCCAAAGGTACTCTCTCGTCATGGGTTTCATTGTTCATCTTTCTCCCTCCTTTGAGGACTAAGCCATACCAACAAGTTGCTCATCCTTAAGCTCGTATCCTTTATCCTTCTTTCTCACGATCCTTTCTTATAACGCGGCCACTGGTCTCTCGAGAACCACCTCCATCGTATGGAAAGCACTTTCGTAGGTAGAAAAGACTAGTCGCAGTTAAAACTACTGTGACTACAGATGGAGGAAAGAAAGGAAAAGAGACTCAATTAAGGAAACAAGGATAGTGCTAATGGCCTTTGGGGAATAGCCTTTTTCTTTTAAAAGAAAATTTTCTTGAAAAATGCTTCTTTGTAAATGGTTTTTTTTTTCAAATAGTTTTCAGAAGGTCTTTAAAAACTTTTGCCCAGTCTGGTAACCTTCTGCTCTGATACCACGTGTAACACCCCGCCTCCGCTAGGGTCACTCGCAAAGGAATGCACTAGCTTTAGAGGGGCATTATTGGTAAACATGCACAGAAATATCACAAGACAGAACATATAACGTAGCGGAAGTAAAATCAAACTTTCATAAACATTAATAATTAAGGTCTAAAGCCTTTTACATCAGAGTACATCAAAACCTGTCTTGCAATAATAAAGAAGCATAAAGACTTTTTCATAAATTATTCCCCAAGTAAAAACAGTAAAGTAGCCATAGCCAAGGAAAGTCCAAGCCATCCATGATGACCTTCAAGCAGAAGAAATCCGAACTAAACAGCAGTATTTCCTCCCTGTAACCTGGGGGGAAACGGAAGAAAAGAGGCGAAACAAAACGGGTCAGTCAAAAAGACTGAGTAAGCCCTATCTACTATTAGCATAAAAACTAGTAAAGTTAACTGACATGGGAAACTGAGATGAACATAAGCATGATAACAAGATAGATAAGCTAAATCAAAATAACAGGATGAACTACTGAACTCTGATAAACTAAGGTGTCATGATAAATTACGATGTCAAGATAAAACAAGGTATCACATCGTCAGGTTTCTATCAAGTATAATATCCCCAAGATATCTATCACGTATAACGTCCCATGGTATCTATCCTGTACATCTGCTCTGCACCTACCGTACTAGTATCCCAACTGTATCACGTGTTATCCGTGAATGACCCTTACTCAAAAGTTGTGTAATGGTCCATGTCAACCTAGTATATCGCATATATAGGTTACTCAACTCGTATGTTTTGTTCCATGTAAATGTTCAGTCCCTTGCCGTAGACCATACGGGCTTTCCCATGAGATTCTATATTACTTTAACATAGTTCCATGATCCTTAAGATCGGTTTGGACTGTTACCCTAAACCTAGCTAGGGTCTTCCAACATGAATTATCGTCTGTACAACTAGGACTTATGCTACCTAGGGCTACTAGGGATTACGCTTACCTATTGCACGTTTTCGTATCTCGGTTTGGGTTCAACCACCTAGGGCCACTAGGGATTACGCTAACCGCCAACCGCGCCCTTTTCCCCACGCATTCATCGTGAATCGTTTTTCCATGACTGTATGCACATGTAACACATCGTGCCATCCGAGTCCTGTCACAGGGCAGGTCAGGAAATACAGGACTCGGTCGGGAGCTTTCGATTTATCTGCCGGTGCAGATGCTAAGGTCTGTTTTTCTATCCGTGGCTATGGTCCCACGGGACCCCTCCCTCAACTAGCGAAAGACAAGACAGGATAAATCCTGTATGAGAACACACTACTGGCCAACCCACAATCCTAGCCTTACCGCAACCATAATTAGATAGCAATTATGGTCTATTGGGTGTTCTCTGCCTTTCCGTACGTACACGCTTGACCAAAGATGGTAGGTAGCCTGACGAAAAATGCTATCTAGGGTACGACCGTGTATCGTCGACTATCCCCTATCCATCCCCGTCTTTAGGTCGCTCGCATAGCAACCAAGGCATACTCTTGGTTCTTCTAACGCAGACCTTAACCTCTCATGAGCCTAGTATAATTACCTGGCAGCTCATAGAGGGATCCCAAGAATATCCTCACGTTCCCCGAAGCCGCTGCTTCGTTACCCAGTTCGCTGGAGCCTTTATCTAAATCAGATATTTGCTCCTACTCGTATACTTAAACGATGACCTACCGTACCAGGTTACTCATCTATCTATGAACTGGTCTAAATTTCCTTGACTAAGAATCATTACTTAGTTATCCTTCAACTAAGGTTTACCACTTAGCCTTATTCCCGTTATCCTTGTTAATTACGGTTACCCACCTAATCCTCCGAATTAGGGTTTATATAACAGATTAAGTGTCACTTAAGTTCATGACTTAATCCCGTCTACAAGTCATGTCAAAATTGGCTAAGTATCCAAGTTCGAGACTTAACCCGTCTACAAATCATGTCAAAATTGGCTAAGTATCCAAGTTCGAGACTTAACCCGTCTACAAATCATGCTCAAGTTGGTTAAGTATATATTAACTTGACCCTATCAAATTACTTAGTCAAACCGGTCAAGTGTATTCAAGCGATTCATGACTTAGCCTTATCATGTTTTCACGTTATATTGGTTAAGTATGGGTTAACTTAACCTCAATAAATTCATGAGTTAGATTGGTTAAGTATAGATCACTTAACCACATCAAATTAACGAGTTAGATTGGTTAAGTTTAGGTCACTTAACCACATCAAATTAACGGGTTAGATTGGTTAAGTATAGGTCACTTAACCACATCAAATTAACGAGTTAGATTAGTTAAGTGTTTAACTTAACCCCATTAAACTACCAAGTGGGATTAATTAAGTCTAGGCTAACTTAGCCCCATCCGATTATCATGTTTAGACTAGTTGAGTCTAATCTTAACCCCATCCATTAACTGTATCTTTCGGTTAAGTGTCATTAAGAAAACTTACTTAACCTTACCAAATTATCGTGTTGGATTGATTAAGTGTTGGTTAACTTAACCCCGTCCACTAGTCGTATAAAAATGGTTAAGTGTCATTAGGCAAATCAAGTTACTTAACCTACCCAACCTTGTCATGTTTTGTTAAGTATCATTAGCCTAATCAATTTACTTAACCCCTTTGTCCATGTCATATTTGGTTAAGAGTCATTAATCAAATTAACTTAACCCTATCATGTGGCATTAATTACTTAATGCACCCCAACCTCTCACATTAGACTTTGTTGTGGTTACTAGTTAAGCCGGTCGGTTCCGGGTAGCTTTACACCACAACTTGGTCTAACCTCGGGTTCAAGCACAACATGACCAACTTCTCACATTGGGTCCTAATGTTTGCAACTACTAGTTAGGCCGGTCGGTTCCGGGTAGTTTTACGTTGCAAACTCAACCCAACCTCGAGTTGGCCACACTTATATTATCTAAGTGTCATGTTCATCATGTTTCCAAAACATGTTACAAGTTTTTCAAGCATTTGGGTAGACCTAACTTAAAAGGTAAATTCCCAAAGGGTAGACCTAACTTAATAGGTAAATTCCCAAGCTTGTATTTTTATGCATACCTACATGTCAACTTCCATGTTATATTTCAAGTCATGTTTTCAAGTATAAACACATGTCATATTTAACGTTACACGTTGTCATGTTTATACCCATTTACCCACATCATGTTCATGTCATTATGTTTTCCCATAATGTGACCCCAACGCTTTTAAACTCGCATATACATTCGCAACAACGTAATGGATTAAAAGAAGAGACTTGACAAAGGCATGACAAAAATGGATATTAAGCCACAAGTTAATCATGGTGGCAAATGAGGCACAAATGTGTTCATTAGCTTGCATGTTACATTCTTAAGCCTCAAAAACATGCATAAACCCAAACTTGGCACATAAACGAATCATGGTGACAAAAGACATGGAATGATGACTAGTAACTCGCATATATCATCATATAAGGGTTATGACTTCATATGCAAGTTGACATAAAGATTATGAAGGTTCTCATGTTGCATAATGCAACATTTCAACATAAAGGTTGTAGCTTTTAGCTCATGAGATCAAGATAATGACTTCATAAACTTGCATGACATGATAGCATGTATCATTCTCAATGATCAAACCCAAACTTGCAACATGAACATTTAACTTCATAGTTAATATCTAAGAGTAGGGAAAGGGCTTACATTGCTATGAAGGCCTAAATCGATTAAATTAAAGCTTGTGATGAAGCCTATGCATGCCATCACCCAAAAACCCAAAGATGAACACTCCAAATCAATAAAAAACCCATCTTTATGAACAAAGATCAAGGCTTTAGCCTTGAAATCAACTTGAGAAGCTCTCATACTAACATAGGGACTCTCTAATACTCTCATGATCATGAAACTTCTCATAGAAATGAAGTGGAGGCTAGGATAGTTGAGTGGAGGCCATGAGAGTAGCAATTTTGTCATAGTTTAGTTGCATGAGTGAATAATGAGGGTTTAGGATAGGTTAGGGTCTTATTTATAGATTAGGCAAGTGTTTTAGGCCATAGGATTAAACCTAGATTCAATCCAAGCCATCAAAGCATGTCTTGGGGAAGAAGTCAAGTGTAGGAACCATCTAGGGCCTTTAGATTAAAGATGAACCATGAGAACCATCCAAATGCAAAATCTGCATTTGAGCGAATCGGCCCACGGGTTGACAGCCAAACACCCTGGATTAACCCCTAGTCGACCCAGCGGGCTCGGGTCGACCTCAAAAATCGGCCGGTTCGGTTATTCCCCTCTCCCAATTCGCTGTTTTGAACATTTTTGCATATTTATTTATTTAATTTTCAATTATATATATATATATATATCAATATATATATATTTCTCTGCGCAACCCATTTCACTTAATTAAGTATACTTTAATTTGGGAATTTTTCGTGAAACTTCACGAGGCCATATCTTGGTCATACGGACTCCGATTTTCGAAAACTCGGACTCTATTTCGCATATTTTTCCGAGACGAACGCAATGGCATAGCCCGTTTCCCTTGGTTCAGATTTTACAGTTTAATTCTGCCTCCATTTATGTTATAACAGGTTATTGAAAATACGGGTTGTTACAATGTGGCAGAGTTTGTCTCTAGATGCATCATTTGCCAGCAAGTTAAGGCCGAGTCGAAGAAGCCCGGTGGGCTATTACATCCTCTAGACGTTCCACTTTGGAAGTGGGAGAGTATTTCCATGGATTTTATCGATGGACTACCAAGGTCAAGGAAAGGGAATACGAGCATTTGGGTTATTGTGGATAGGCTCACGAAGAGTGCTCATTTCATTCCGGTGAAGAGCAAGAGGACCTCATCTTGGCTAGCGTCTGTATATCTTCGTGAGATTGTGAGACTACATGGAGTCCCTTCTAGTTTAGTCAGTGACCGTGACCCAATCTTTACAAGTCAATTCTGGAATAGCTTGCAAGAAGCTGTGGGCACAAGGTTGAATCTAAGTACGGCTTATCACCCACAGACGGACGGTCAAACCGAAAGAGTGAATAGGGTACTCGAGGATCTATTGAGGCTTTGTATTCTGGATTTTGGTGGTACTTGGGAAGACCACCTTCCTCTTGTTGAGTTCGCATATAATAACAGTTATCAGGCAAGCATAGGGATGGCACCATTTGAAGCTTTATATGGGAGGCCGTGCAAGTCGCCTACATGTTGGTGGGAGACTACAGATAAGCTTATACTTGGGCCTGATATGATCAGAGATACATCCGAGAAGATCGAGTTGATTCGGAAACGGATGAAAGCGGCCCAAGACCGACAGAAATCCTATGCTGATAAGCGAAGAACTGATTTGGAGTTCGATGTTGGGGATATGTTTTTCGTGAAGGTTTCTCCTTTGCGGAATGTGGTCCGATTTGGAGCCGTTGGGAAGTTAGCACCGAGGTTTGTTGGACCATTCCCTATTATAGAGAGGATCGGGCAGATGGCTTATAGAGTGAAGTTGCCCGAGAAGCTTGCCGGAGTACACGATGTTTTTCATGTCTCGCATCTCCGGAAGTGTTTACATGAATCAGCAGAGGTTGTTGAGCCAAGTGTTCTAAAAGATGTAGAAGTGGAGAAAGAGGCTACCTTGAGGAGAGCTCCGATTCGTATCTTGGGGACGGAGACCAAGAAGCTAAGGAATCGAGAGGTCAAATTGGTGAAGGTTCAATGGGGTGAAGCCGAAGGAGACGCAACTTGGGAAACCGAGGAGAAGATGCGTGGGCTTTATCCATTCCTTTTTTAGGGTACACTCTCAATCTCTTTTCTTTGTTAGCATATCTTTCTCTTTGCTATCCATGTTTATCTAGTTTATCGTGTTAATCTTGTCATGAGAACCTTACGTAGAAACCCTTTGGATGAAACATGTGTTTGAAACATGTTATGCTTGATGGTTGCAAGTGGTTGCAAGTGTTTGCAAGTGGTTACTCGTGGATGCATTATACACGTTAGGCACTAGATCGGCTCACACACTCCTCATAGTGCATATGCATGAGTGTTTATGCTTATTCATGGATGGAAAAATTTTGTGTTATCACATGGATGTTGCATATGGATGTATGTTATGTGCACACATATAGATGTTATACATTATGTTAGGAATTGCATACATATGGATTCATTTCACTAACATAATTTGCGTTGATGATATTTGCATTAGATAAGTACATATACACACACCTTTGCATATGTTCATACAACATTTAGAATCTTGTAAGGACAATGATTACTCGTGGATGATGTTTTGAGTAGATGGATGATTGGATGGTAGGATACGTTCTTCCCAACTTGAAGATTTCGGGGACGAAATCCTTTAAGGAGGGGAGAATGTAACAACCCGTATTTTCAATAACCTGTTATAACATAAATTGAGGCAGAATTTAATTCTAAAATCTGAATTAAGGGAAACGGGCAATGCCATTGCGTTCGTCTCGGAAAAATACGCGAAATAGAGTCCGAGTTTTCGAAAATCGGAGTCCGTATGACCCGATTAAGGTCCAACGAAGTTTTCAGAAAAATTCAAAGTAAAAACAGATTTCAAATTCAAGTTCTAATTTGGAAATTGGGCCAGTTTGGGCCAGGCGGGAAAATTCCCGCCAGAGCACCCAAGTCGACAGCCCTGTCGACTTGGGAGTCGACTTGGTTGGACCCAAGTCGACAGCCCTGTCGACTTGGCTGTCGACTTGGTCCAGCCGGGCTGTTTAGCCTGGTGCACCATTTAGAGATTGTGTTGAGCTTGGGGGCCAGATTCGGTTTTGAGGGCTGAGATTGGAACTAGGGTTTAATCCTATGGCCTAAAACACTTGCCTAATCTATAAATAAGACCCTAACCTACCCTAAATCGTCATTAATCTATCCTACAACTAAACTATGGCAAAATCAATCCTCTCATGGCCTCCACTCTCTTCATAAATTCCTAAATAAATTTCTATGAGATTTTCCATGCATACAAGTGTTTTTAAACTTGTATGATCATCATTAGATTGCATTCAAGTCAAGTTTCTATATTTGCATCATAAAGAAAGAGTTTTGATCATTTTGGCTCAAGGGTTTTGCTTGCATTTTGGGTTATTTGGTTGCATAAGGGCTTTCTTATAATTGCTATACTCATTTGAGTTCTCATAAGCATTGTAAGCCCTATTCTACTTTCATACTTAAACTCTAAAGTTAAATGTATGATATGCAAGTTTAGATGCAAATTTACTATGCTATGATATGCAAGTTTATCATGTTGTAATATGCAAGTTTATATGCAAGTATGTCATGTCATAATATGCAAGTTTATATGCAAGTTTGATATGTTATGCAAGTTCATCATGTTATGTTATGCAAGTTTGATATGTTATGATATGCAAGTATGTTATGCAAGTTTGGGTTGAACATTTTGTTCATACTATCATGTTATGCAAGCTTATCTTGGGTTTATGAACATAAAGCTTCAAGCTTTATGCCAAAGGTTGCATTTTGGCAACATGTAAGTTATCATATCTCTTATGATAACTTGCATGTGAGGCTAGATGCGAACTTATGGCCATTTTTTTATGTTATTTATCACCATGTATTACCAATATGATAAGTTTGGTTTTATGCATTCTTTTGAGGCCTAATGCAAGTATATGAACATATGTACACTTCATATGCCACCATGTTGAACTTGTGGCTTCAACACTTTTATGTCATGATTATGCCAAGTTCCCTCTTTCTATCCTTTATGCGCTATTGCGATATGTAAGCGATGGGATTGCGTTTGGGGTTGAGTAAACTTAAAAGACATAAAAACATAAGCTTGGGAATTTACCTATTAAGTTAGGTCTACCCATTGGGAATTTACCTATTAAGTTAGGTCTACCCAATTGCTTGAAAACTTGTAACATGTTTCGGAAACACGATGGACATGACACTTAGAAAATATAAGTGTGGCCAACTCGAGGTTGGGTTGAGTTTGTAGCGTAAACCTACCCGGAATCGACTGGCTTAACTAGTTCTACAAACAATAGGACCCAATGTGAGAAGTTGGTCATGTGGTACCTTGGACCCGAGGTTAGACCAAGTTGTGGTGTAAAGCTACCCGGAACCGACCGGCTTAACTAGTAACCGCAACAAAGTCTAATGTGAGAGGTTAAGGCGCATTAATTAATTAATGCCTCATGATTAGGGTTAAGTCATGGTCCATTTAATACTTAACCAATTTGAGCTTGGTAGATTAATCGGGGTTAAGTCGTGAACTCATCGTTACACTTAACCAAGTTAATCCATGATTAGTAAAGGGGTTAAACCGTACTTAACCCACTAGAAAAATCCTAGCAATGGGGGGGTCCACTCCAGCAGTAATCCCTAGTTTGTATCATCGTGACCCTAGGGACTAGGCTAGGGTGGGAGCACGATTACTGGGCTGGAGGTAAGCGACCAATAAACGACGGCAGGGTGGTACGCCGGTGTAGTTCCGGGCGGACTCTGGTCGTGCACATAGTCCGTAGCCGGAGAAAACATGCACGGGTACCAGTAGATCGAGACTGTGCACTCATGTTCATGGTGTCCAGGGGTTGACACCCTAGGGCTTGATACACCCGAAGGGTGGACCCGGCGCAGTTCGACTACAATTATGTTTGGGCCGTATTGACACCAACACGTGATGAGTTAGGCTTAGGGAGCCGATCGACTAGACCGTTGGGTTGGACCTTGTGTTAGGGTCACTTCATGTTATTGGACCTCGTATGAGGGTCACTTCATGTTATTGGGCCAAAGCTTGGGCCAAGGGATCAGTACTTGTTTACTCCAGTCATGATAGTTTGCTAGTACACCTGTGGTGCAAACCCTTAAACCTGATTATGCGATGACACCTTTATCTACCTTGTTAGTTAATCATCATGCTAGTATGTTGTTATCCTTATGTTCATCCCTGCTGCTCATACCAGTTAACTTTATCAGTTTACATTGATTGTAGTAGGGCTTACTCAGTCTTTTTGACTGACCTGTTTTCTTTCGCCTCTTTTCTTCCGTTTCCCCCCCAGGTTCTCAGGGAGGGAATACTGGAGCTTAGCTTGGATTTCGGATTGCTTGCTTGTGGGATTTCAGCTCATGTACGGTTTTGACATGAAGCTAGCTATGGCTATCACTTCTTTTGGGGATTAGTACTTATGTATTTCAGTTTTTCAGTTGATGTTGTTTTATCTAGACTTGTTTATTTGGAAAGTTGACATTATGTTGTACCTGACTGGTTTTGAAATGGTTTGAAATCTTCCGCTGTTTTATCTATGTTATTTACTCTGTTTACATATATACATATGTTCTTGTTCTGCCTTGATATATCACTATGCATGTTTACCTGATTCAAACACCCCTCCAAAGTCAGAATGCTTGCAAGAGCCACCCTGGCGGAGGCGGGGTGTTACACCTAGGCTAAGCCCAATTTAAGATGAATAAAAATTATAAAGGGGAGGAAGTTTTAAATTGGGTTTAGCTTTAAATATTACAACACAAATATTTATTGGCAAATATAAATGTATGTACTTATTTCATCATGATCGACCCATTTCAATAAATAAATGAAAAGAAGAAGAAATGGTTTAAGTCAAAGGTAAGTGGAATATAAATTACAATTCTATAAGTTTAGACCAATGTATTCAAATAAGTTTTGGTTCGAGTAAATAGGTGATGTAAGTCAATATACAACCCGATGTAAGTTGTCGAGAGTAAACGATTCGATCTTCAAATAAATTGATTTATAAAATAATTAAAGTGATTTTTTTACTAATAAATCGTTTAAATTTAATCGAACGTAAATTTAGACATGAACGGAATTAATGCGTAAACGTCTGATTTATAATGATCTGAAAAAGAGAAAATACTAAATTGGTTGTTAAATTAATTGATCTACTAATTAAGTTGTGTTTAATTACATTAGTCGTAATTATATATTGTATGGACATCTGTTAGTGGAAATAAACATCGTTCCACTATAAAGTTGATTGAATAAATTGTTTGTACACCCCGTAAGCATGAATTAACACCGTTCTGCTATTACATCAGTTTGATGTATTTTATCACTTAATATATGATATTATCAGTTGAAAATATTGGATTGTATTTATATGATGGTTTTTGCAATTTCGGTAAATGATTTGAATGTCGACTGTTATAAGAGCAGGCATATACCATTGGGACTGCTACGTTATAATTTAGGTAAAGTAACTCAGAAATGAGCTTAAGTTTTAATAACTGGATATATATATATATATATATTTAAATAGATTTATTTTAAATTCATTATATTAATTTAAAAGGAAAGATTTATTTGTAATCATTTTAAACTATTCAGTTTCTTAAATGAGTTTTTGAGAAGTTAATTAGTTTTAATTAACAGATTTTGGGAAGATAAAGGTGTAATCAAATAGCAATTTAAATTTGGATAAATTACCTCAGAAGGATGTTTTAAACTTAATTAATCTCTTAATTAATTAAATTTTAAAGATAGTTTAGTTATAAAAAAGGGAATCAAGTCGATCATTTGTATTAAATCCCACTGATGTAATATCAAGTTAAATGAGAATGGTTGAAACAACAACGTTGTTTCAAAAATGGTTTGAGGTTTGGAAGTCAAATAGATTTAGCAGTGTACGGTTTGTCGAATATTTTGGATATCAAACTTATACGAATCTTGACGATGATAATGATGTCAACTCAAGGTCTGTGCGTTAATTAAAATACCCCAACTTGAACGATTTCACTACTATTTGCTAGATCGTATTAGTTTGTGTTCATAATGTTAGAATTGAATATCGTCTTTAGCTATGAAACAGATATTCGAGAATGAGATTTATCACGTAAAATGAATAATAAAAATTTTAAGTTAATTAATAATTGTGTTTTAAAATAAATATACATATAAAGTTAATATTTGAAGATTACTTAAATAAGGCTTAGCAGGCCCGGTGGAAACAAATATGTTTATTTTATATTTGATAGTTAAATCACCGACTATCAAATCTAGACCATTTCGTTATCGTTTTCAAAGAGACCAGAATCGAAATTCCACTTTGATTCGATATACGTTTCAAATCAGAAATTATGGAAGAACACTGAAGACGGAGACCTGCAAGGGCTATTCTGCAATTCCTAGGCAAAAAGGATTTACAGGATAATGCCTTCGATTTGTCCAGTCCCAGGACAAATTGTATGGACGAGGGTCTGTCGGAGTATGCCTAATGAATTACGTAAGTTGATCTCTTCAAATGTATTTACGTTTGGTGGCAGAAAAATTCGTAGCTTTATACCCACAGTATTTTTGGAGAAATCAATTTGTGATTTGGTGGGTTTGACAATGTGGCATTCAAAGTGAATGAAGACGTGTTATATCCAAGGATTAGTTCAGCCTCAAGCTTCACAACTGGGAAATGACAAAAATCGGGCAGGCAGAATGGCTATGTGGGTCGCTCCAATTAGTGTGTATAATCACCTATCTAGAGAAATTTTATTTGCTCCCTTAAATCTATCGATGTTGTCCCTTTTCTAGAACTGTTGCTGATCCTAACCATTGGTGATATACATTCGATACACTTAAGCGAAATGAGTGGTCGGCCATGTGTGGGCCGGGTTGCAAGACGTTCTTGTTGAACCCACTGTATTCCTCTCTAGAGATACACTATCGGCAAAATGTTCCATACCTTGTCATAGTCGGAATCAAATTTCCAATAAGAGCCCGCAGTTTTGATTGTATACTATATATGTGGAACGTGAGATGCAAGCGTTCCACTAGATTGCTATTTATTTGCATTTAGACACTATCATAATATCAGAAGATATATTCGATTTCAATATGTTTTTGGTTATCATAAGGTAAAAACCATCCATCTTTATGTGTGGATCGGTCTTATGATTATCTTTTCTTTCAAAACATTTTTGAAAAGTTAACAAGTCTATTGGATTCTCATAAGGGAAAACCCGTTTCGTTTTTACGACGTGGTCTTATGAGATATCCTTTATCAAATCAAGAAGTTTTAAAATCATTTACCATACCAGTCCCATGACTGACCCAGAGTTTATTTTTCTATGTTTTCCCTAAACTCTTGGATGCCCAAATTTGTATTGGCAGTCCAATAGTTTAGGATTTTACAGATTTATGTAGAGGAGCTTGGAGCAGGAGACTCCAATGTTAGATATTTAGAGTTCGTTTCCGCTATGTTGTATATGTGATGTACTCTGGTGAAGTATGTAAGTGTTAGTACAATTTGAATTTCAAAGTGATATTTATATATTATATTTTATTCCGCTGCGATTGTGAGATTCTGCGTTGTTTTTCAGTTCTATTTTCTCTCTATTTTCTTCTATTCTAAATTTCTATCTTTCTATTTCTCATCCTCTAACTTTTTTCTATTAATGATTCATATTTTCGTGCAGTTTGGGTTGGATGTGAATCGTATTCAGTCGACTCGAATGGTATGGATTTCCGGGTCGTTACACCTTGGATTTGCTCAAATTGAGCTTCTTATTGAGTAAAAAATTCTCAACTTGAAACTCCTCATTGCATGATATTGCCTGATTAATAATCTGATTATTACTAAGCCTGATTGCTTTCTTAATGATAATCTGGCTATCAGTTACAATATTTCTCCATACTTGATTGCGATTGATTTCTTTGGATGCATGTAATCTTTGATTCCTCTCCCTACATATATGATATATCACTGTAGTTAGCAAGACACAAGCCCTATTAAAAGGCATTGTTTAAGGCTTAATGTTTTTCATGATATATGCAACATTGTCCCTTATATTCAGTGTAGGAATATTCAAACTGAATTTCAAGTTACACTTAGCATTAAACCAAATGAACTGCGAATATGGGTAATCAAAAAATAAGTGATTAGCATTTCTCTAAGTCATTTCTACATAAGAGACAATTAATTTTTGAATCTTTATTCCATTTAACACACTTGTCTCTAGTAGGAAGTTTGTTAAGAAGGGCAAAATAAGCACAATGAGCCATTTTTGGGCAGTTAGCTTTGCACTAAATAACCCTATGCCAGCTTACTTCTATCTTCTTACCAATAAAAAATTCCCATGCTCTTTTAAACGAGAATTTTTCTTTGGAACTTAATTTCCAAACCCAATGATCTTTAAAACAATTATTATCAATGAAAATTTTAAGAATAGCATATTTATAAATGGAAGCAGCTTGACTACAACTTAAGGACCAGCAATTGTTTTGAATAATACTTTGGGCTGTGTCATTTACACCCCCCAAGAATGTGTAAATTATTCCATCCTAAAAGATTAATTAGAGAATTACCAGATCCTTGGATCAAATCATAAACTGGTTTGACTTCCATCCTTTAGTTTTCTCTCAATTAACTTTTTTCCAATTTCTCTACGGTCCAAAATATTTTTCCAAACATAAGAATGGTGGTTCTCTTTTTTTGCAGTCCAAAATTTTTTTGATTCTAAATACTTAGCCTTCATCCATCTAGCCCAAAGTGATTTGCCATCTAAAAATTTCCAAAACAATTTCAATTTACTAACATCATTCAGATCCCTTATGTTCCTAAGACCCAAACCACCATATTTCTTAGGCTTACAAACTTTATCCTAAGAAATTTTATGATGTTTACCCTTCCAAATAACATTGGCACACATTCTTTCAATTTTTTGAATGACATCAATAGGAATGTTATGTGTTTGAATCCTATAGATGATAACAGCAGTGATGACAGTGTGCATAAGCTCCATTCTATCAGCCATAGATGAGAGCTTACTAGACCATCCTTTCTAATTTACTATGGATGATATCAAAAAGTCTATGATAGTCCCTCTCCTTTATTTGATTGATACTAAGAGGCAAGCCAAGATTTGAATGGTAACTTTCCTTCTTTAAACTTCAGGAGATTAATAACATCATTTTTATATACGGAGTCTTTGCTGAAATAAATTTTACTTTTGTTTTCATTAACTTTGAGACCAGCAAATTTATCCATGTTAACAAGAATATTTTTAATCGAAGAAGCACTTACCCTATCAGCTTTAGCGAAATCAAGCATATCATCTGCATAAAGTATATGAGTAATGTGTGGTTTGTTTCCGCTGATAGGTTTGATGTTAAATTTTAGTAATTCAGACTCCATTTGTATTGGGAAGTACTCCATAACAATAGAGAATAGGTAGGGAGATAGAGGATCTCCTTGCCTTATACCTCTATTGCTGTGTATAAATCCTTTGGGAGAGCCATTAACCATCATTGAAAAGGTAACATTATCAATGCATTCTTTAATAAAATCATAGAATCTGCTATTGAACCCCATTTGTATCATGACAAAAATAATAAAATTCCTATTAATATTATCAAAGGCTTTTTGAAGATCAACTTTAATGCACATAATATTTTTATTCTTCTTATTAATATCCCTAATAAGCTCATGATCAAGTAAAGTATTTTCAGAAATAAGCCTACCAGCGATGAAGGCACTCTGATTTTCAGATATGAGAAATTTCAAAATACTTTTAGCTCTATTACATAAAATAGGGGAAATAATTTTGTAAACAAAATTACAGCAGGCAATAGGCCTATAATCCTCCAAACTAATAGGAGCATCCACTATTGGCATTAAAGTAATAAATGTATGATTGGAATTTTTTAAAATCTTACCAGAACTGAAAAATTCTTTTATAGAATCAATCAAAGGTGTTTTAATCTCAGACCAGTAAGTTTAAAAAACTTAGAACCAAATCCATCAGGACCATGGCTTTTATCATTCTTAGCATTAAAAATGATATTTTTAATCTCCTCCTCTCTAACAGGAGCAAGTAATAAATCCTCACTATTATTATTAACAGTATATTTAAATATAATATTAGGAAAGTTACTAGTAATATTCTTAGAGTTATATAAAGTGTGAAGATAGGCATCTTTAATTATTTTACCATATATATCTAGCAATTTCCCAATATCATTTCTATTTTTCCACTAGACATTCTAGCATAAAAGAATTTACTAGCTTCATCTTTTGCCGTTAACCAGTCTATCTTGGATTTCTACTTAATATTAATTGAATGAATATGCAAAGATTTGACAAGTTTGGCTTGTGCATCAAAAAATAGGGAAGCCTTGTTACTGTTTCAGCTATTATTATCTAGATCATTATGAAGTCTTTCACATTCATCCCTATTAAATCTTAAGTCAGCTTTATTTCTGAAGAAATTCCAATTCTTAAGATTACCTCTGATAATTTGCAAAGATTTGTAAAATTTATATTGGGCAGTTCCAAAAAGGTTACTATTAAGACTGTTAGAGACAATCTCTTTATAACCCTCTTTATATATCCAACCATTTACAAATTTGAAAGGAGATTTTTAACCCTTTATCATCATTGTTAAAGGTAACCTGTATAGGAGTGTGGTCATTGGAATTTTGTGGTAATGTACAACAACAAACTTTAGAAAAGGTGTTAATAAAAATCTAGTTTAATAAAACCCTACCTAATTTGCAGTGGATATTGCTAAATTCACCTGATTTCCAGGTGAATTTATTTCCACTAATTGGGAGTTCTGTTAAGCTAGACTTTATAACGAAGTTAGCAATTTTCTCAAGTTTGTTGAATGGTACTGTATTACCATCTTTTTTTCAAACCCATGAAACACAGTATTGAAATCCCCAATAATTATTCAAAGATAGTTAATATTGATACTAAATTGTTAAATACAATTCTATAGTTTATGCCTTTTTGTCTCTAGATTAGAGGCATAAATAAAAGTGATTTTTAAAGTAAAAACCACCTTTATTTTTAAAACTACAGTGTATGTACTGGAAATATTTATAAAAACTGTCTAAAGACCAAACATTTTGGATTATGGAGAACCAGTATTCCGCCATCCCCCCCCCTCCATTTGATTGTTATTAATCATACGACAATTAGATAAACTTCTATTATGAAAGCTAGAAATATTGATATCATTAAGCTTGTGTTCAACTAATCCAATAATACTAGGCTTGTACTTGCTTAAAAAAATTAAGCAAATCTAATTTCCTACCAGCAGAGTTAAGACCTCTAATATTCCAGGCAATTATATCCATATAAACATATTATAAAAAATTATAAAATAAGGATATATCTAAGGATACATTGCAAGCTACAGTGGGTCACTGTGCTTGCTGCTAACCCGCTTCACATCTGGCTGTTTACTACTTTTTTTTAAATTAGTTTAGTTTGTGGCTTTCAACTTCTTTTCCCGGTTAGAATTTTTCTCTATGTATTTTTTCCTGAAGTCATAGTCCTTTTTATCACCAACTTCTTCAATTGCACCTATGTCAGATAGACTCTTGGTTCTAGTTTTCTTCTTTTTCTGAATTGCAGGTTTAGGTACTAGTTTAGAAGAAGCCATGGTTTTATTATCTGCATTTTGGATATCCACTTTAGAAATTGAGTGTTTGAAGGGAGCAAATCCATCAGATAGCAGACCAGAATCAGTGTAGATTGCGTTAGCAACAAGTAGAGTGGAACATTGCTCAATCTCTTTTATATTTGAACAAATAATTCCACAATTTGTAAATACTCTTGGGTCCTTCATATGGGAGGAGGATCTAATAATCTGAATTCTGATTTCCCCATCTGCATTTGTTTCTGAATTGCATTTTGTGATGTTATGCTCTATCATCTCAGTGTGTACTAACTTAATAGTATTCATAGTTTTGCTAGGAGCAAAATCAGATTGCAATTTTCCAGTTGTCTTTGCAGATTATTGAGAATTATCAGTAGCGATATTCAGTTTAGGATTACTCATTTTTGAAGCTATCAAAGGGTCAATGTTCATATTATCTTCCTCAATAAATGAGGAATGACATGTAGAATTTGAGATTTTAGACACTTCCTCATTTGGGTTGATACCATTAATACCACCCTCTTAGTCATCAAGGTTTATAAATTCATTAGATTTTTCTATTGAATCTTTGTTGCTATCGCAATTTGTAATTGAATGTCCAAAACATTTACAAACCTAGCATCTATTGGGTGTCAACCTATATGTGATCGGTTGACTGATGATTTCTCCATTATGCAAATAGATTGTAGCTTCATTTGGTAGATCCGCATCTGCAGTTATTTCCACTAATATTTTAGCGTAACTCAATCGAGTTTCTTTCGCAGTTTGTTCATCTAATTTTAGTGGAATCCCCACAACGCTAGAAATAGCACTAAACGCTTCTTTATCCCATAACCTTTGGCTTAATTCTGGAAGCCTTATCCAGGTTGGCATCGTGTTTAGTAAATCTCGGCCAAGAACCGATTTCTTGCTCCACTTTTTAAGGATGATGAGCTTTCCATTTATGAAATACGGACCCCTCTTAAAAACATTTCACAATCTTCAATATTTTTAAATCGGATAATGAACAACCTGTTTTCTTGTGTGAATATCTCAAAGGATCCACTAGGGTTCCATGTTCTAGCTACAAAAGCTCTAAAGTGGTGATACGACGGTCGTTTACCAAATACATAAGCAACAACAAAGAATCCCCATTAAATTCGGTTCTATTGCTAATTTCCTTATTAACAATAACAATATTCTCCTCTCCAATAGTAGAAGTCGGAGGAATGTATGTTAGATCCAGATCTATGTCTTGTCCTCCTTTCTTTACTAAACCAGCCCATGTGGAAGTTACCCTTTCCATTGGAGCATTTATTCTTGTTGATTTCCCATTGTTTTGAACATTATTATTAGGTTTCTTGGCCTGAAAAAGACTCCTATTAGACGCCAGAAACGGTTTCTTGAAAACCCTAAATGGGTATTCATGTGTTTTGCCTACTCCCTTTCTGAACTAATTTGGTTTATTCAGATTTGGATCTGATCTTGCATTATTCTTAGGACTTTTCACCGTAATAAATCCTTCCTCTTCCGCAAGGAAGACAAACGCTGGATGAGGCGATCTCTAATTAGGATTAGCAATAGAGGGAGAGATAGATGAGGGAGGAGAAGAAGAGCTCCCATTTAGATTGGGATTGTCATCAAAAATGGGATTGAGAGAGGACTTGAAGGCAGCCATGGCTGCTGAGAGAGCTTTCAAAAATTAAGCCATGATAGGAATAATGGGATAGTAGATTTAAAATATTACATATCAAAAAATATATAGAAGATCAATCATGTCGCCTTTTATGTCACACAGATGTTGGTGTGATTTATTTTTTTCCTATAGCTTCTCCACTGTTATTTTTGGTTGCTCAAATGATATTGGACCGTCATCTGAGCTCACCAGTCTTTTCCCTATCTTTTCAACTCTGATTTCATTAACCCACTTCCTTACCTCATCATCATAAACTCTGGCTCTTAAAGCGCCGAAAAAATCTACATTGTACGGAAGTTGTCTATTTTTGTAAATACTTTTAGCAAATTCATGAATGTGTAGTAAGATTTAAAAGTGATCTAAATTGGTTTTAAAAAAAAGCCCTACTGTAACGTAGAAGGGTAGGTACACATATCGATGGACTGTCCAAGGAAGGTGCCGACAAGCTTAACGATGTCCTCAGGCTTTACATTACCGGTCCTGAAAATACCAATATGCGTAAACGTAATTCTTACTACCATACTGCTATGCGTAATCATGATGTTATGTCTGATTCTGTGAGTTGTATGTATAAGACATGTAGTAGCTGAGTCAATTAAATAACATAAAGGCATATGAACATTTATCATTGAATAAATATGTGTTTTGTATTTGAATACCATTAGGGGACAGGCTTTTCATATTTTTATTAATGATCATTTAAGTGATCTATGCCTTTGGTTAACCAAAGAACGGAGGGTTTATTTATTTTTATTTTTATTTGGGGGGGGGGGGGTAAGGGGTTCATGTAACCGTTGCGTGTCCTTGCATATTAAGACAATGACGCTAAAACTAAACATGGGCCAATGAATCTGATCATACTTCAACTTCCCAAGTCCTAACTCTTCTAAAATTATTTAATTTTTTCTAACAAAAATATTGAATTTAGTTGGCTCCATAGACTTCGTGTTTTCCAATTAGAAAATGACCAACTTATTTGGGGTTTCGGTTTAAAAGCTAAATTAACGCTGTACACTTTTGGTCAAAATAATATATTTATATACAACTAATTTCATATATTTTTTATGGTCATGCTAATGTTTTGGGAATCATAATGTTGAACTAATGGGAGGAAAATGTGATTCATATTGATGTTAGCTTTTAAATTTCAACTTTAAATATTGATATAGAGAATAATTGCTGCTACTATGAAAAATAAAATACAAAGGTGACAGTTTTCCAGTTTATTTTGATGGTGCAGGCGAAACTAGCAATACAGTCACATTTCGCTATTCAACTAACGTAGCAAATGCAAGAATAGAGGTAAGGAACCAAAATATTTATCTTTGGTTGTGTTTCACATGCAACAAGAGAGAAGTGACTATTTGAAGTTATCACTTTGTATATTACCCCCTTCATCCTTTTTTTTTTTTTTGAATTTATCTTTTTGACAACTATATTTGGCATTTACCTTTTTTTTCACAGTTGCACTTTTATTCCTTCTAGATATGTTTGGGTTTTAAAACGAAAGATTTTAAATCTGGAATTGAATCAAAGGTAAATCAAATAAATTTAAATGAAAATAAATGAATTTATTTTTACTTTCATAAAAATCTAAACCACTTTAAGGTCGTTGTAATGTTCATCCTAATATGTTTTGGGGTCAAATATCAAAAGATTCTTTAATTTACTAAAAAAAAATAGTCACACTCTGTAACACCCCGCATTTTTAACTTAAGATATTAAAATAAGAATAACTAAATTTAATATTCAGAATTAAGTAAAACAGACTACGTCATTGCGTCCGTCTAGAAATTCTGGTCAAGATAGACACCTGGTTTGCATAAATCGAGCACCGTATGAAGAAGTTATTAAGATTTGAAGTATGTATACGCGCAGGAAGAATATATATATAATATATGGTTCAGGAATTCAAAAGTCGGTTCAAAATTCAAATTTATATGAAGGCGGTAGATTTCCTGCCTAGGGGTGTCGACCCCCTAAGAGGGGTGTCGACCCCTATGTCATCCCTCTAAGGGATGGGTCAACCCATGGGTCGACCCCCCTACGGCAGATTTTGGCAGATTAGAGTTTTTTGATACGTAGACGTTTCTGATGGTTTTTAATCAAATTTGAGGGTCCTGGTTTCTCTGATACACCTATAAATAAGTCTCTAGAGGTAACCCTAAACCTCATAATTCTGAGGCTACGCTGAAACTCTGTCATTACTCCCCCCATTCAAAAAATTTAGATTATTAATAATAAGATTTTAAATTCAAGATCTGGAGGAGAAAATTGATGTTAATAAAAGATTTATTCAGAATCATGAAAAGTTAGGTAAACTTCTAGATCTAGTCTATTCAAATTCTTCCTCTTTCTTTCCCTTCTATTTTAATGAAAATAATAAATCCATGGTTGTTAGGTTCTGAATCCAATTAGGGGAAAAACCATGGATGCTAAAACCGGACCAGATCTAAAATTGGGAAAGCGTTTGAGGTGCGTGGATTTAAGCTATAGCATTTTAGATAACAATATGTTATCATTAACCATTCCCCACTTTGTATAATTGAAATGTAATATGGTGAGATGTTTAACATATGTTAATACTGATTAAAGTGATATGCATGACATGCAGGAATAATTAATATGCTAAGATATTAATTAGTTGAATCAGTTAAGAGTTGAAATGTTTATGTGTTGAAAAACAAACTTGTTAGAATAATAGGTAGCAACCACTGTTGTTATGATTACATGATTCACTTGTGGGATATTATGTATTTGAATTGTCAGACGTAGAGTTGAGAAAACAACATGTTAACTTGTCATAATTATATACATGAATCCTCACTTGTATGAATTGGAATAGTTACATGATTAACTGGTTTCATGTTAGCACAAAAATTGAATACATATGGGTTTTGGGGGCATAAATCAAATTAGGATTAAAGACCTTAATTTGGACATATGGTACATAATAAATATGACTTGGGAAAGGGGCATGAAAACCTATAATGAAATAGGAATAATGGTTAAAAGAACAAACATGCCTAGATTCACAGTAATTTGATATTTTAACACTTTTAGACACGAGGTTAGATTGCACTTGTGATAGAAGTCTACCCGGAACCGCCCGACATATCCAGCATTCACAAGTGGTAAATCTAATGTGAGGGGTCTATGTGCACAATTAAAACATATAATAGTGCTAAGAAACGAGGTTGAGTCAACTTGTGGTAGAAGTCTGCCCGGACCCGTCCAGCATCCACAAGTGTAGACTTAATGTGAAAGGTCAAGTACATAAACATATGTGTAAATATAGGTAAATGGAAGGACTGACAAATACCATTAATTATAATTAATGGAAATAAATGGAATTGAATGAAAGATAATTACAATAGTAAAGGAAAGGGAATAAATGGGGAATGATAATAACCTATTATAAATAAATAACATTAATGAAAATGTTATATAATAGGTAGACTTGTCCTAGGGACAAGTGAAGGTTATAACTTAGGTTATAATAAACAAGTAAGGAAATGGGATAACTGGTGAAATGAGATAAGGGACACTTAATTGTAAATTAAGTAATCGGTAAATGGGGAAAGCTGGAAACCAGTTTAGAAAAGGGGGAAAATATATAAAATATAAGAAGTTAGACTTTATTATAAATTAATTAATTTGCAAACTTGGAAGTCTGAAACCCGCTGATAAGAATAACATGTTTGGACTTGTCCTAGGGACAAAAGGAAATTATAACATAGGTTATAATAAATGGGTAGAGAAACTTATCAATGGACCTTAGTTTAGAGAACTAAGTTAATAAGTAAACAACGATAAGTTGTAGTGACAGTGTAAATTGAAATTATGTTAAATGAGAAAGAATGAGGAAAACTTATGAAGTAAGTTATATTTAATCATAAATAATGACTGACATGTAAAAAAGAAAACATGTGAATTGGGATATACTTAATTACATATTAAGTAGAACATGTTATTGTAACGATAAAATCAAACAAGAATATAAAGGGATTGTGGATTACAGACCTTGGACCACAATCTGGAGAATAACATGTTGTGGGCTTATTAATAAACTTAAATGGGTTAAGTTATATAACTAAAATTAATAAGCAAGAGGAACTTGGTGACTTGATTAAGAATTCAATATGAATGGAATAAACAAGTTAAATGGAAACCTAATGAGGTAAGGCAAGCGCGTAAAAGAATGTTTAGATATAGGGCGTAACAACATATTAAAGTAAGGCGCTTGGGCCAGTTCGCACGTTTGAGGGTGGATAACCCAACGGGATAGATCATCATGGTGTTATAAGGCATGAAGGGAGCGCACATTCATCTGATTATGCTGTCGGCTCCGAAGGACTGGAAGGGAAAGCACGTGGCTTCCTGAGAAACGTAAGGTGCTCCTAGTAGTCCTTTGTGTGGTAGCAGATGTATAGGCTATGCTCGCAGAGGTTAGGTCTGCGTGTAACTACTAGGTGGGTGGGCCTTGACTGCAAAAGTAGCTATGCAGTCAGAATGCTGTGACGCGGTGACACCAGGGTGATTCGGCAATCGCCTCAACGGGGAGGCAAAGGGTCACAACCAACAAGGATAGTAGATCGTCGGATACCCATCATCGGCAGCCAGTGGGATGTGAAAAGATTAGAGCTAAAACCAATAGACCATTCACCTTTCACTATCGGGGTACAGTGGTTGAGGGAAGACACTAAATGGATGTTTAAATTATTTTTTTAGGGGCAGTCATTTAGCTCTTGTAGTCTTTAATGGTTGAGGGAGGGGCCGAGGTGGGGCCATAGCCACCGTGAAAACAGACCCTAGGAGTATTTGTATATAGAGGCTCTTAAAGACGGGCCTGTATAGATATGGAAAAGCTTCCGACTGAGTTCCTTGTTTCTTATATCGCCCTGCCATGGGACTCGGTGCACATTAGAGGACGTGAGGTTATGGCATCAAGCTACAATTGACGATACGTATGTGGGACAGTCTAGATACATGCGTGTCGGCTCTGGATGGTATATCGTAGACTTGAGAGCATTACTCTAGTATGGAATCTGATTCGATCAAAGGTGGTAGTCCGTACGCTTACATAGGATTGTAATGATAGATATATGTGGAACGTAACACTGTTATATAGAGATCCGTACGTCACTACGACATAGGATGAGGAACTGCGTATATTTTGATGGTGTTATGGTGGAAACCGTGCGATTGGGGTCCCATGCGGTGTACCTTAATATTGGGGGTAGCTACATATATATTGTATTAGGTTGATAAACTGGGAAGTGAATGGGTGCGACGTGTGTGTACACCTGGAGTGTTGTTAACCTAAGTAACGTAATAAATAAGGAAATATGATTGAACAGTATATGTAGTGTTATCCAAAGTGTATAATTTAAATCCAATCACCAGAACTTGTGTTCAGACCCCCTCCTCATAACATACTCGCATGTTAAATTTGTGGCAGAGACATGATATCTTTGGATACTGGTTAGGCAGTATTTTTAATACGGTAAAGCTATATTTTGAGTATATTATATTTTATCCATTCCGCTGTGAGATGTTTTCTGAGCTCTAACACATTTTATATCTCTGTCTTTTCTGCAGGATACCAGAGCAACCTAACTTGAGTTTCGATAGATTGAAAAAAAAATTGGTCTGTCGGAATTCGGGTTGTTACATCTGGTATCAGAGCTTAGGTTTAGGATTCCTATATAAATAGTGAGTGAACGTATTTGTATTTTTTAAATTTTAAATATATTATATATATACCTAGATCCATAGAGGAAACCACTAAATAGAAAGAGTATAATATGGTAAGAAATGGGATGTTTGTTTTGTACACTAAAGGAATGAATAAGGAAATCTGAGACCCTTAGGTTATTTGGGTGGAGAGTGTACAATGTACTATGTATGGAAGGAAAGTGAATCCCATATGATTAGTATTTTGGGTTAGTGGGCTTGAAAACCTTATAAATTGGAAAATATTGAAAAAAGGAAAATGGATTAGGAATATATATATATATATATATATATATATATATATATATATATATATATATATATATATAGTTGAGAAAATTGACCTTGGGAGTGTCTAGGAAAGCCTAGCAAAATTGGAAACCCGATTTGAGTCTAACCCTATTGTTAACATTTAAGAACTTGAAATTATAAAAGTTTTGGGAAAATGGTTTATGGTGTTTTCAAGTTTTAATCTTAAAAGTTATAGTTTTAAATATGTAAAGTATACATATTGAGTTTTGAAGTAAAATATGACATATTTTGTAACAGTGATTTCTTGCGAAAATTCTGTCTAAAACAAAATTCTCTCCATAAAAATTGCATATTATAAAGCATATATAGCTTATTAGTTTTCTTGTTTTATTTCATAAAAGAATTTTTAATAAAGAAAGTTTTGAAGTCTCTATTTTTTTTTGACAATCATTTTTGATAAATTGTTTAAAAGAGAATTTTTTTTGGCTGGACAAAATAAGTCATAGGAATTAAGAATAGAGTGGATGTTTGCACCTTGTAGTAAGTAACTGAACCGACCTTATAGGCAAGAACGAGCCGTAAACCCGTAGTTGTCCTTATCTACTCCAGTTTTTGTGATTTGATAAAAAATGATTTACATTTGTTTTATATATGGCATGTTTTATGGTTTGGCAAAAGTAAGTTTTCATGAGGAAAATAAGGTTTTGACATTTTTAAATTTTTGGAAGAAAGTTTAAATGAAAAAGGCCAAACCATGTTTGTAAAGTATGGAGTAGGTAAGGATTAGTGCCTAGGAAACACGGGAAAAGTTTTTAGGCTATGAAGTAAATAGCGAGAATTATCTTGGAATAATGGTAATTTCCCGTAGAATGCGTAAGCATTGAAAAGCCTAGAGTGTTGCTTGAAATGACTGTTGGTACATAGCTAGAATTAGTAGTGACTACTAGATGGTAAAGCGCGAGTAAGTGTTTAGATCATGTAGCTAATTTTCATGTTAAGGGTAAAACCCATTACCACATTTTTGTTGGAATCGTTCCGTTATTTTATTCTTGTTGGGTAGTTAGGGTAATACCTAAACCTGTCGTGGATCCCTTAGTTTTGACTTTTCCATCTGAAGGGGACATAGTCTCGAGAAATTTGCCCTTAGTAGTAGTTGTGTAGGGTGTCTAATCTCCTATTTTAGTTTAAAGACTAGAAGGCTTATTTAAATTAAACTAAGATCAAATGATTAAATAAGCTAAGAAAAGAGAAAAGGTACAACTAAAGGGGAAACAACAAATTCAGTAAAGCAACAAACATAACAGTTAAAGAAAAATGAAAATTTATTAGAAAATATGGATAAAGATTAAAATTTCCAAGATAAGATGAAAAAGAAAACGAGTAACAAAATAAAATTTTCTTATGTGGGCTGTGCTCAGATAGAAAAATAGAGAATCTTTATAGAATAGTTACATAAATCCAAGTACGGTTGGAAAAAGGTACATAGAAGAAAAACGAAAGATGTGGAATTTTTTCAGTTTCCACCTATTTGTAACATAAGAAATCGAATTTAGAAAATTAGATTTTTTTGAAATTCAAAAAATAAAGTTGGTTGGTAGGATTTTGGATGCAAAAATTGGATGAACTACGCTCCTACTCAATATGAGTGTGGGAAAATTTAGATGAAAAAGTATTTTGATTTTCAAAATATTGCATTCATGTAGAACTGCCAGTATATTTAGGATGTGAGCATCATATTTTAAAAGGATTTTTGAGAAATTTGCATGCATATAGGAGGTACCGCTTAGGCATACATGCATTATTATGTTGTATTTCACTTTGCACAAGTGCAGATGATTGCAAAAATTGGATGCACACATGATGGATGTATATTATGCGAGTGGTTAATCGATTTTACCCTTATCAAATTTCAAGGACGAAATTTCTTAAGGGTCGGAGAATGTAACACCCCACATTTTTAACTTAAAATAATAAAATAAGAATAACTTAATTTAATATTCAGAATTAAGTGAAATGGACAGTGCCATTGCATCCGTCTGGAAATTCTGGTCAAGATAGAGACTTGGTTTGCATAAATAGGACACCGTATGAAGAAGTTATTCAGGTTTGAAGTTTGTTTACGCGCAGGAAGAATATATATATATATATATATATATATATATTAGGTTCATAAATTCAAAATTCAGTTCAAAATTCGAACTTATGGGAAGGCGGCAGATTTCCCGCCCAGGGGTGTCGACCCCCTAAAAGGGGTGTCAACCTCCTAAGGAGTGGGTCGACCCATGGGTCGACCCCCTAAGGGAGGTCGATCGCCCAACGGTAGATTTTGGCAGATTAGGATTTTTTGATACATGGACATTTCTGGTGGTTTTTAATCAATTCTAAGGGTCCTAGTTTCTCTAATACACCTATAAATAATTCTCTAGAGCTAACCCTAAACCTCATAATTCTGAGACTACGCTGAAGCTCTGCCATTACTCTCTCTCTCTCTCCCCTCTCAGATCTATTCAGAAAATTTAGATTATTAATAAGGAGATTTTAAATTCAAGATCTGGAGGAGATAATTGACGTTAATAAAAGATTATTCAGAATCATGAAAAGCAAGGCAAAATTCTAGATCCAATCTATTCAAATTCTTCCTCTTTCTTTCCCTTCTCTTTTAATGAAAATAATTAATCCATGGTTGTTAGGTTCTGAATCAAATTAGGGGAAATATCGTGGATGCTAAAACTGGACCAGATCCAGAATTGGGAAAGCGTTTGAGGTGAGGGGATTTAAGGTATAGCATTTTAGATAACAATATGTTATCGTTTACTATTCCCCACTTTGTATAATTGAAATGTAATATGTTGAGATGTTTAACATAAGTTAATACTGATTAAAGTGATATGCATGACATGTGGGTTTAATTAATATGCTAAGATATTAATTTGTTGAATCAGTTAAGAGTTGAAATGTTTATGTGCTGAAAAACAAGCTTGTTAGAATAATGGGTAGCAACCATTGTTGTTATGATTACTTGATTCACTTGTGGCATACTATGTATTTGAATTGTTAGATGTAGAATTGAGAAAACGACATGTTAACTTACCACAATTATATACATGAATCCTCACTTGTATGAATTGGAATAGTTATATGATTAAATGGTTTCATGTTAGCATAAAAATTGAATACATATGGGTTTTGGGGGAATAAATCAAATTATGATTAAAGAAGTTAATTTGGGCATATGGTACGTAATAAATATGACTTGGGAAAGGAGCATGAAAACTTATAATGAAATAGGAATAATGCTTAAAAGAACAAACATGCCCAGATTCACAGTAATTTGATACTGTAACGCCCTTAGACACGAGATTAGATTGCACTTGTGATAGAAGTCTGCCCGAAATCACACGGCATATCCAGCATCCACAAGTGGTAAATCTAATGTGAGGGGTATAAGTGCATAATTAAAATATATAATAATGCTAAGACACGAGGTTGAGTCAACTTGTGATAGAGGTCTGCCCGGACCCTCCCTGCAAATACAGCATCCACAAGTGTAAGCTTAATGTAGGAGGTCTAGTACATAAACATATGTATAAATATAAGTAAATGGCAGGACTAACAAATACCATTAATTGTAATTAATGGAATTGAATGAAAGGTAATTACAATGGTAAAGGAAAGGGAATAAATGGGGAATGATAATAACCTATTATAAATAAATAACATTAATGAAAATGTTGTATAATAGTTAGACTTATCCTAGGGACAAGTGAAGGTTATAACTTAGGTTATAATAAACTAGTAAGGAAACAGGAAAACTGGTGAAATGAGATAAGGGACACTTAATTGGAAACTAAGTAATTAGTAAATGGGGAAAGCTGGAAACCAGTTGAGAAAAGGGGAAAAATATATGAAATATAAGAAGTTGTACTTAATTATAAATTAAGTAATCTGTAAACTTGGAAGTCTGAAACCCACTGATAAGAATAACATGTTTGGACTTGTCCTAGGGACAAGAGGAAATTATAACATAGGTTATAACAAATGAGTAGAGAAACTTATTAATGGACCTTAGTTAAGAGAATAAAGTTAATAAGTAAACAACGATAAGCTGTAGTGATGGTGTAAATTGAAATTATGATTAAATGAGAAAGAATGAGGAAAACTTATGAAGTAAGTTATATTTAATCATAAATAATGACTGGCATGTTAAACAGAAAACATGTGAATTGGGATAAACTTAATTACATACTAAGTAGGACTTGTTATTGTAACGATAAAATCAAACAAGAATATAAAGGGATTGTGGATTATAGACCTTGGACAACAATCTAGAGAATAACATGTTGTAGGCTTATTAATAAACTTTAATGGGTTAACTTATATAACTAAAATTAATAAGAAAGAGGAACTTGGTAACTTGATTAAGAATTCAATATGAATGGGAATAACCAAGTTAAATGGAAACCTGATGAGGCAAGGCAAGCGCGTAAAAGAACGTTTAGACATAGGGTCTAACAGCATGTTAAAGTGAGACACCTGGACTAGTCCGCACGTTTGAGGGTGAATAACCCAACGGTTTAGATCATCGTGGTGTTATAAGGCACGAGGGGAGCGCACATTCATCTGATTATTCTATCGGCTCCGAAGGACTGGAAGGGGAAGCACGCGACTTCCTGAGATACGTAAGGTGCTCTTGGTAGTCCTCTGTGCGGTGGAAGATGTTTAGGCTGTGCTCGCAGAGGTTGGGTCTGCGTGTAACTACTCGGTGGGTGGGCTTTGACCGCAAAAGTAGCTATGCAGTCAGAATGTTTTGACGCGGTGATAGCATGGTGATTCGGCGGTCGCCTCCACGGGGAGGCGAAGGGTCGCGACCAACAAGGATAGTAGATCGTCGAATGCCCGTCATTGGCAGCCAGTGGGATGCGAAAAGACTAGAGCTAAAACCAATAGACCATTCACCTTTCACTATCGGGGTACGATGGTTGAGGGAAGACGCCAAATGGACGTTTAGATTGTTTTTCTTAGGGGCAATCGTTTAGCTCTTGTAGTCTTTACTAGTTGAGGGAGGGGTCAAGGTGGGGCCATAGCCACCATGAAAACAGACCCTAGGAATATCTGTGTTGACGACAAAAAATGTCATAAACACCAAATATTCCAGTTACTAGGAATAATTAATTTGGTCATTTGGACAAGAGCGAAAAGTAGTAAAGAACACAAGAGATTTATAATGGCTCGGCCTCGTGAGAGGCCTATGTCCACTTTGAAGCGCTATTGGAATATTATCGATCACAAAAGGTTACAAGGTTTATGATGTCATCATTATCTTTTATGATGTCGTAATTGATATATGTTACAAAATATAGGAAAAATACACTTTTTTCCTTCTTCTTCCTCAAAGTGGAGATGTCATTAATGGAGCTCTCATGAAGTCTCAAGGTCTCAAATTCGAACCCCTTTGAAGTGTGAGGCCATGGGCTATTTATAGGAAGAGGGGTTAGGTAGTAGTAGGTGGGAGTAGGTAGGAGTGGGTAGGAGTAGGTGAAAATGGAGGTCCACGCTCAGAATTTCGCACCTGACACCTGCACACACTAGAATTTCGCACCCAGCCCCGAGGTGCGAATTTCGCACCTCATGGGGTATGAGTTTCGTACCCCAAGGGGGGTGCAAAATTCTTACCTCCTGGGGTGCGAATTTCGCACCCTGTTGGGTGCGAAATTCGCACCCAACAGGGCGCGAAATTCGCACCGGGGTTATTGCATCCTCCAACTCACGTTAAACAATAGATGTAGTTGTCGTTGATTGTTTCAGATCCAACTAAGTCTATCTTCTTTGACAAAAGTGTAAGCATCAGCCAAAAATATCTGAAATAATCATCCTCCTTTAATAATATCTGCCCATAACTATCTGAAAATTGTATTATAAATGGAATGCACTCACACTTGATCATTGTTGTATGTTTATAGGATTTAGAAACCTTGTTCATTATATAACTAACACTGAACCTAAATCCATGTTTGCACATGGGAAAAAAAAATCAGATATTGCACTGCCATGAAACCTAGGTGCTTGATGATGATTCTTTATAGCAACACACTCTTCTCCTCATGCATGATATCCCTAAATCCAAGAACATGCCCACTTCCACAAACTAAACTAACGTAAATGTAATCTATAACATAGTGGAAATGCTATATTGTCTTCATTCCCTTACCCTACTACTTTCCACCAGTGTAACAATCAAAGGATGATGATCATTCTCTGTGAATAGATCTTTGGTCATCCTCAATTCTTTTGCTAATTCATTACATCTATCAAACGATGGAACCAATTTCTCCACTATTTTTGGATTCAATATTTTTCGTAGTTACTTTACTCTTAAGCTCAAAATTATTCTTACCTCATTCTTAGTGTCGTAAACATGTAGTTGAGCAAACTTAGAATCTCTATCCATTAGAAGCTGCTAACCAATTTTATAATAATGATGTCCACTTAATCTAAAAACATAGGGAAACATATGGTCCTGACCATTATTGACAGAGTGATTTACATGTCGACCCATCAAAGTGAAAGCAGAATTTTTTTATATGCCTGTATATTATTCTTGATTTTCTACACTCTCTCTCATTATTGATATTTGACCATATGTTCCTAACAGCATATCAAAAATAGTAGATTATAAGAAGTTATAGGCTTATTACTTATTTCCTCATACCACGTTAAAGTACCACCTTCACAGAAGATTATGGGTGCTCAAATTATGTTATTTAAACATCGATCCTAGTGTAGTAATCAGTTCGAAATAAAATGTAACAATGGCAAGGATGAAACTACACTTACTTTTAGGACTGATGTCTTCATCGACTATACATGATCTAAAAGGAGGTGTTTTAGAGATGGTTTCCCTAATAACAGAATGCATAACGTTAATAATTACAATAACTCAAACGACTTATCTTTGTTCAGATGGTTCATTCTTTTTTTACAAACGGCAAGTGCATGATGTGCATGGTTACATCATCTCACAAATTTTTAAGAATAATAGTTAACATTACAGCTACTAAAATAATAATTAATTTTCCGTTGTATCATGTACCTTCATTAAGTACAATAGGTGGGAATTTTGAGTTGCATTTAGAAACATCCTTATGTAAATTTGACCACCACATCCCAATTTTTTTCATTTACTTTACCTTGATTGGCACAGCCACCTAGAGTATAGCAACCTTTTATGAGGTGAATCTTTCTTTTAAGTCTGGCATATCTTCTTTTTTTTAACCGTCGGTCTCCATTCTTGGAATAACAATTGCTTTAGTGATTATATTTACATTTTAAAAATAGCGATGTTAACTGAAATAACTATAGATATCATTTACTTGCGCTATCAGTGGAAAAAATAAAGGTAATACTCTTTTACTTTTTTTTTTTAATTTTCTGAAAATATAGTCATCGAGTTAGCAAAAGATCCTCTCCAGAGGACAGTAAACCAATGATCAACTACATCAACTGATATGGAATACTTATCCAGAAGTGGAATAGCATCCTTAGGGGATTTATTATATGTTGTATAGGAAAATATACATAAATAAGCCATGATTAGTTTGAGAGAAGAAGAGATGAACAATGGATATAGTAACAAATAAAACGGCTCGACAAACAACTGTTGAGCCAATCACTAATAATTTTATCATGTACTGGCTCTACCAAAAAACAATATGTAAGGATAGTATATATTGTTGGGATGCGAAGTCACAAGCATTAGGCATATGTTGTTTTATAAATATTAAGAATCTCTGAAATATATCGAAGCTCACTAATTGTGGTGTAGAAAAGGTTGGTCGAAGAAGTTGACATAAAAGAAATGCCAATCAAATTTATGGAACGAATGTCCTGTAAAGATAAACATGTGGTAGTATAAATTGATCTTTCAAAATATACATTTAGTTTATCATAATATACCTTGTAATTGTTTTACCAAAGGCCATAAAATGAAGCTTAAAATATTGTGCACACAACCATGCTAGCGTGGCATCGATTTTATATGGAAATACTTTGCATGTCAGATTGTTTCACACTTTCATATTGTTCACTGCAAACATGCCAATAGTTAACATGGTTTGGTCTTGGCTAAACACTCAAGATAGAAATGAAATTGGGGAACATAAGAACTTGCATACAAAGTCATCATATGCAGCATAATTATCATATTTATTTATTGTCTAAAATGTAATTGGTTTACAAATTAGAGAGTAAATTTCAACAGCTTGCATAAAAAATAATCCTATACATCATAATCATCATGTCTAAAAAAATTCATTTAAAATGTGGTTGGTAAACAAAGTAGTAATATGCAACAGTATGGGAGTGGAAGAAATAAATATTTTTTGAAAAATAAACTTGAATTGTAAAAAAACTGTAAGATCTATCATTAAAAGGAAAAAGGGAGGGTCGAAGGCATAATATCAACGATCCATGACACATCAATGTGAAGGAAATAGTCTAAATGCTCCCAACTTACATTCCTTATAACATCATGTCATGGAGGATCCAAGTAATAATTAGGGACGAAAAACATTACAAATACCGTGAAAACATAGAAAGATTTTTTAAGTCTAATCATCTATTTAAATCTTAGGTAGCGTTTGGTTTAGATTTTTCAATTTTGAGTTTTCACACATACAAAAATACCGACAATGCACATATATCGTGAAAAATGACCGTTTTACAAAACGGAGTTAACACACAAAACGGAAAACAACTTTTTATTATTTTTCATATTTTAAGAAACAAGGGAATGACAATAACAAATCCGTCTATCCACCATTCCCGCGGTCCCCTCCGTCACTCCCTTTCCCTTTGATCCATCACCACCGCTACACTTCAAATCTTCACAACTTTCATAATTAACGCCGAAAACTAAAAATGCAAAACACAAAATAAACCAAACGCTACCTTAATCTTTGAGTTTTGGTCTGAGCTTTTTCTTATTATAACATGGTTAAATAAGAAAAGTAAAGGTTGCATTCTAGTGGAAAAAATGTCTTTTTGCGTCACTTACAAACGACATGAAATTCCCCTTCCTCATAATATATTATTTATTGTTCAGCTATTTCAGGAACTAAGCTCTGTAGTTATAGCAACATTCAATGCAATGGGCCGCACCCTGATTGTGTGATTCATTGCAAAGATTGGCCAAAATTAAGTTTAAAAAGAAATAATGAGTTAAATACTCATACCTAAACACTTTAACCCATTATTTCGAAAGCACCACATATCTAAACACTTTAACCTTTAACCCTTGAATGATACTTAAGCATAAACGTATTAAAATTCTAAGTGAACATAGATCTTCTTGCTTAAATCAAAAGGATAAAATAGAAAACGAAACTCATACCCATTCAGAGCAGCAAATTTTAAAACAAAAAATAAAAAATAGCAAATAGCTAAAATGGAAATCAACGTAATAAAAATTTCTGCAAATTAAATTAAATGTATATATAGCAAAATATTAAATTTATGTCAATCAGAGTACCTCAAATAAAGAGGATGAATTTGGCATTCAGTATTGCATGAACTTTGGAACGAAAGCTTTTTGAAAATTGAGCTTTGATTAAAGATGAAAGACAACAGTTCGTCGATGAGTTCAGAACAAATGGAGTTAAATTTTGGGTAGCAAAAATAAAAGGAAATGAAGCAATAACAAACATGAGTCAAGGTGAGGACAGTTTAGTTTTATCTCTATATACCTTCAACATGGTTTCATGTAGTTTGTCAAAAATAAAAGCAAAAACCATGTATTGAAAAAAAAAAAAAAAAAACTGTACACAGCCCAAATTAAAATGCATCTACAACAGTAGATGCAAACATACACAAGCTGTTCAATATAAACAAAATAATCATGAAGAACACTAATCATTATGTTTATTTAAACTTATTACTAACCTTACAGATCTAATGATGACAAATCATCAAATTTCTTACATTGGCAACTATACAACTCTTCTTCCATGAAAAAGCTAGGTCTACATCATTTAATCTGACTTCGTCATCTATTGATTTGTATAATATTCAAAGCTAATAATAAAATAACTTGCATAAATTAACTTTTCCTAAAACATCATTTTCATGCAGTTAAATAGTTGCAGTATCTCATATTTCATATTAACTACTCACTGATCGCTACATAATAATTTTTTTGATACCAACGTAATTTTCTATAGCTATTTGACTTGAAATATAATAAACACATGATAGAACCTCATTGGAAGCAGGCTCAAGGAACGGTCATCAAAACTCCGACGCATGATTTGTTAAAAAACAAAAATCCCTTCTTAGGAGAATCACAAAAACCTCAAAAAGGATGATTCAAACAAAACAAATTCTTATTCTCGGTTCTTTAACCCTATTTGACTTAGAAAAGTCAGCACTATGTGGCATCCATTATTGGTGAAGTTCCATTACTCCATAGCCAAAATTCCAAGTTCCAACTAAAAATTAAAATTAAAATTGGAACTGGAAATTACGTAAATGTTATTTAATCAAGTATATGATAATCCATTTCCAACAAAACGCATAAACTCGACTTTCTCTTCTCCCAAATGTATGTAAATATGCCAGAAAAATGTATTATGTTATTTAGTTTAGAAAAGTTTCAACTATTGTGCAACAGCAATGACATATCACATATGCTTTAAAAAATTCATATGCTTACAGTAATGGGAAAAAAATACCTACCGTCACAACTGCTTCACATAGTTTGAATCGCTCAACTATATTTTATTTATTAAATTGCAGCAACACGAAGGGTAGAAATCAAAATAAAAAAGGTAACTTAAATGAAGGTGCTCTTGTCCGGGTCCGCTGCTTCGTCCAAGATATATCTTTTAATGAATTTCTTTTGATTAACATTAAAAGCTCCCAGTCGTAATAAATTGAAAATAACTTAATTTGAAAAGGAATAAAAAAGGGAAACCTGCATTAAAGCATTTGTGTCTTCAATCTGCATCTTTATCAAAGCTATATGAACAATTCGTTCCTGACGAATCGTTGTTAGCATTGTTAGAATTAGGGTTACACAAAACCTAATTTATCGCTTCCGTTAAGTAACCCTAATTCGGCTAGATAGGAGACTGGAGTTGTAGAGGAGCCGCAGTGAATTAAAATTAACGAAAATGAAAAGTTCAGTTGTTTGATGAATGAAAAGGGGATTTATTCGATGAAAGAGGATATTCATTTGAGGAAATATGATGGACTATCCAAACAAAAGAGGTTTCATTTTCTGGTGGGAAGTTGGGAGGATAGTGGGAACCGGAAAGTTGTGTTATCTTTGCATTAAAAAAAGCGAAGAGTCGCTGAGAAGCGGTGAACGCACGATTGAAAGAATAATGGAGTTACACATAAGCAAAGTTTGTATTTTATTTTCTCTTGTAGGTAATAGACAGATAACTAAATTTTGCACCATTTAGATTATCAATCAGTTAAGGTTGTTAAGCATATGCTAAATAACCTTTAGCAAATATAAAATTAATCATATCTATCTACATGTTTAGACTATGTAATGTGTTCCAATATTATGCCAAAATATGGAGTTACGTTGTTACTACAATTGGAATTATTTTTGTGTGAAGTGGTCATTATCTAAGACGTTTAATGCAATCCTTGTCATCTTAGAAATCAAGTTACTTCATTAAACAGCCTATATCTCTCTACATTTTTCTTATTTACAAAACTTCAAATGTAGATGATGTTCCCTTTCATTTATTTCAACGTACACAAAAATAACTTCAACCGCAACTTAATTACTCCGAGTGAATATATGTTACAAAGTAGCACCCAATAGGCTGCTACATGCAGCCTATTGATTGTCACATAATAATATAACATATAACGTTACATAATTTGTATTCTTTGAAATAAAGATGACTGAATAATATAAGAACAGTAGTTGATACAATGTAATTATGGAAAACACATGTTACCAGGTATTGCCCGCAGCTACGGCAACGTGAAGTAATTAATGGTAGTAATCAAGTAGCTAAAAATAGCAATACAAAACCAATATGTATGGAGGAAAGATGAAGTTACCAGATTTTTGAATAATAAGCAGCTTCATTCTTAAATAAATAATCATAAATTCTACAGATGAATCCAGTTTATGACATATCTAAATCTAATTGACTGGACACTGTAGTGGTTGATATACAACCGTGACATGCATATAAAATAAACAGAAAAAGCAAGGTTCAGACTGTAAAAAAGGAAAAGACTTCAATGGTAGACTTACCCAGCCACATGAAAGTTTTAACTTGGTGTAAATATGTATTTATTTCTAACATAGTTGCTAAAAATAACTTCGTTTTCATAAATTTTTGCCAATTGGATGCTCGGTTAAAATTAAAATAATCAAATCAAATAAAAACTATTAACTACAAAGTAGTTATGACATATAATTATTAGAATCAAGCATGATAATTAGCTTGGTTCTAGAAAACATGCAAATTCTTCCTTTTCGGCTTAATCTTGAAGTAATTGCAAGAAAAGTCAATAAAAGCGCAATTTGCAGGAAAATATATGCAAAAAAGAGCAAAAAAGAAATAGAAACATGAATAGACAAAGTCATTGGAAGGTAATATTATCTCAAACATTTTATGCACATATAAATATGAAACCAAGCAAACCTGTGAACACCTAGAATTCGCCATTTGAAGTCAAAATATGACCTATTAGATACGAACCCATAATACAAACCCAATCGAAAGGTGGAATATAGAAACATGGAAATTACTAAGCATTTTATGTCCAAATAGGAGACAAACGAACCAAGCGACGAACTTTTAGATATGCAAAATAATTTCCATTTGAAAATAGTAATTAAAGTTGATATATACAAACCCAACAATACAAATTTAACAGAACCACGGAATGCATCAACTTGCGACTAAACATTTTATTTCATAGCCAAATAAGAACCAACATTAATAGGAAAGTATAAGCACTGATAAATAGAATTAATCTGCATAATAAGTTGAGAAAAGAAATGATGTGCTTCTGAAGGAGAACTATAGAAGCGTGAAATGAAGTGCAGGCGTAGTGGGTGAAAAATAGTTAAATAAGATAAAAGAAGGTCATGGATGAGTGGATCGAAGTGGAGGAGGAAATTCAGGAATGAATGAATTGAATTAGCATGGAACAGTGGTTAATGGATTTATCAGACGTGACTATTTTGCTGAGATGGATAAAATGTAGTTATTGGATATCTTTGTCAAGGATAAATTCAGTCCTTTCTTTATCTATTTAGTTAAAACAAAGAGATTTTATTATATAGATGTATTCAAAGTGTCTTTTTGAAGCGACCCGAAACTTCCCCAGTCTCCGAAGAGATGAGAAAGAACGAATTACTGTGAGGACAAGACAAATCAGAACGCAGACAAAAGAACATTTCATTGTATATTACAACAATGCACCAGAATACAAGAATATACAGAGTATAAATGAATATTACACAGAAATATCAGAGATTTACATTACATTTAAATACATCGCAGCGGAAAATAATGCAATACACGACTAGAAGAGATATACGGATACAAAGCTTTCCGGATATCATTCCAACTGTAAAACAGGATCCTGTGAATATAAATCTGCAAAACCAAAACTACTAGCTGCCCGCGTGGAAAATAAGGGCACCTAGAGTTTAGGTTAAAACAATAAACTCCAGGTCAGTCATGTGACTGGTGTGAGAACTAAAACAGTTATTAATCTTTATTTTCAAAGTTAGGTAAATCAAGGGACCACGCCGTATAACACGGAACGGGTTTCCTCCCAAGAATACCAGTGCATATAAGTAAACAACGCAATGCTTTTCTAAAAATGAAGCTATTATAAGACCCAGGTCCCATCACACAATGCAACGCAGCCGGAGGATAGGGTTTTCCCTTATAATAGCCAAACATGCTTGGTACGTTTTAAAAATCAAATCATTTGATACTATAATAAGTGTATAGTGTCAAAACAATTTCAATCATAAATATCAATCATAGACGGCATGGGTACCATATATCATGTCGCCATACTAGTTCTACAATTAAAACCGCAATACACATATTGGAAATTGGATTTCCATCATGGTGGCTCCTGATTCGAAAGATCGATCGCGTAATGCAATTCACCACGGCTTACGTCCCAACAAGAGAAAACACCGTCTGCACATCCGCACATTTGGGACCAGAGTATCACCGCGGCTTACGTCCCAGCGAGAGAAAACACCGCTTACTCTATATATCCCTGAGCACTAAGCTCATCTCGGTCGACCGAATCCACGACACCACTAGGGTGCCCATCCACGAAAAAGCATACTGATCAAACCATCAGTTTACCACCATACCGGGGTGTGAGGCTCGTGAACCAACGCTATACACAAAGCCATGCTATATTAAAGCTGCGCTTTGCTCATCATCCACCAAACTTTGCTTTTCAACAAAAGTCTGGATCACTGCATCTCAACATGCCACACTATCAATCCATATCGTACCACTGATTTCTGCCAATATATAACCTCTGAGCTCGTATGTCTCAGAGAAGGGCGTTAAGCAAGAGAATAAATTCTCTGCCGCCAAACAGATATATATTTAGCAGAGATCAACAAATACAATATAAAGGAATACAATGTCAGACACACCATCCATTTACAAGTCCGTTCTAGGTCTGAACGAAACCGGAGGCACTTTCCTCGCATATCCATCCATCTCCAAGTACGTCTGGACGACCACCAACTGATTCCCTCATCTTGGGTGTACAGCCCAATCAAGATCATCAGTAATCACCCAAACGATGTGAAGACTTCCGGTCTTCGACCACCGTCTTCATCTTCGACATATCGTCGAGTCGGTTATTCAGAATGGGTATAAACCCGGCCTTTCCGAACAACCCGCGTATATTAAAAACGAATGTTACACAAATACAACCTACGCCTCATTCCAATTCAGTAGCTACTAACCGTAAATCAACAAGAGAACAATTTCCCAAATATTAACCCCGAAGGCCGAAACCAACATCAGATCAATACCCAGGAAACCATTCTTCTTAGCTAACCTACAGCTAGTTTCTAAATTTCAATTCTTAGGGAAAGGTTCCCATTAATTTTATCCAAGATAAATTCTTTAAATTTTATCCTTTAATCTTCCTTTGGATGTCATTTCAAACCAAATTATGGTTTTCCAAACTAGTCGAGATTAGCGAACCACACCGAAGTAATTATTTATTTTATTTCCCAATCCCAACCTATTCATCCCCTGAAGCAAAACTGGTAATACTCCATATCTAATACCATGGTGTTATCGGTAAAATTAATTACCATTTCACGTTCAAATCTAATTAAAGATTTAACTATCGCTTTGGAGCAAAACTGGTGATACTCCATTCTCGCTCATTTTCTAAAGTTGATAATTTAAATTATCAATCCACATTTCAATTTAGTTGAAGATCCATTAAAACTCTTTTTACTGGGTTAAAGAACTAGTGTCATTTAAAACACAGTTCATGATAAACCCAAATCACATTCTATTTATCATCGGGTTAAAGAACTAGTGTTATTTAAAACACAGTTCACAATAAACCCATGAATCAATTCTATTTAAATCCATTTCAAATCCAATTTATTTATTTAAAAATAAATGGGTTTTAATTTCAGTTCAAAACAAGTTCATTTCGATAAAAATCTATTTTTATCTTTTCAAATATGGAGTTTTCATCCCAATTTTTCCCAAATCATTTCTTATGATTTTACACTAATTATTGATATTTTTAATAATTTTATCAAGGCCCGTACAGTCGATTTCCATCAACGGCCACCGAACTGCACTTATAGCGACCTTTTTCAAATTTGATTTGGACGTATCTCCAAATCCAACCGTTAGATTTCAAATTTCTAATATTCGTTTGAAATCTCTTTTCGATACGAACCCAACGGTTCCAGTTTTAGGAGAATCCGACGGTCGGATCTCCCGTAATGTCCGTTTGAAATCAATGGTCGGAATTCACGAACTGCCGCGCTGCGGCGCGTTCTATTCAGGCCATTATATATATAATATATATATATATTATATATATTTCATCGATTTCCTTTTTAAAACGAATTTTATAAAATCATTTCAAATTTGTTTCAAAAACAATTTCAACCTTTATTTCAAATTCAAATCAAAATTGGATTTTTCTTTATAAATTCTTTCTACATTCACTTCTATTTGATTTCAATTCAAATCGATTTTAATTCTATTTCAATTCGTTTCAGTTGAATTTAATTCAATTCAAATTCGTTTTCTACTCAATTCAATTCGAATTCGTTTTCTATTCAATTCAATTCGAATTCGTTTTCTATTCAATTTACTTCGAATTCGTTTTCTAATCAATTTACTTCGAATTCGTTTTCTAATCAATTTACTTCGAATTCGTTTTCTAATCAATTCAAATTCGATTCTATTTGAATCCATTTTCTATTCGAGTCAAATTCAATTCTATTTGAATCCATTTTCTATTCAATTCAATTCGAATTCGTTTTCTATTCAATTTGAATTCAATTCATTTTCTATTCAAATCAAATTCAATTCTATTTGAATCCATTTTCTATTCAATTCAATTCGATTCAAATTTCATTTCAAAATATTCGATTTCGAAATCACTTTTCAATATTCATTTTAAAATGAATAAAATCGATATAAATATCGTTCACGTCAAAATGGCGTCAATCTAATCAACACGGCTTCATACATTTCTATTTTCAAATATTCTATTTCAAATATTTCTATTTCAAAATATTTCTATTTCAAATATTTCTATTTCAAAATATTTCTATTTCAAATATTTCTATTATCAAAATGTTTCGTTCAACACATGACTAATCTCAACGGATGAGTACTGTCAACACATGAACCTTTATTTTATATTGATAAAGATGTAAATTTTATTATTAAAATATTTCGTTCAACACATGACTAATCTCAACGGATGAGTATTGTCAACACATGAACCTTTATTTTATAATATTCTTTATTTTTCCGATTGGAATGAGGCCCAATCAATTACCATATAAAGTTAATTATATGGATTCCATACAACAAATGTATATAATAGCAACGATAAATAATCAACCATCATCCAAAGTGCACTACACTGTATAGGCATCAAATATAGATATCTAACGTTTATAACAGCCTGTCGATCCATCGACCGACATATTTAATCAATCAGGATGAGTGAACTTCAAATTTCACCCCAACACCCGTGTGGGGTTTCAAACAATCCAACACAGATTTTATTTGTGCAGTTGGGCGATGTGTAAAATTTATCGTCCCAATCAATGTCAGTCTAATCGGTGTACATAAACAAACCGTTCGGTTTGTAAATGAATATTTATTTATTCACATTCACTATATTCATATTCACGTTAAAAATTATATTTTTAACGATAAAACATTTTATTTTAACATATGAATTTCTATTCAGTTCATTCTTTAAATAAAATGATATTTTTTATTTTCTAACTTATTTTAGAAAATTTCGGCGGCATAACGGCACGATACTAGAAACGGGACGAGGCCTAGCCTTATCCCCGGTCTAGTGAAGGCCCACGCCATTCACACATCAATCAAATCCATTCAATTCACCAAACAGAATTCAACTCAAATAATCTAACCAACTACACAACCAAACAAACAAGTCCATGGTCTGTGGACGATTGTGTCGGGTGCTACTAAGCACCGTTGCATCCTAGTATATATATATATAACTAAAAATAATAATTGAAAGGTGAGAAATTCTCACCGATAGCTATCCAACCATCTCGACTCTTCTTTTGCAGAAGTCTTCGTCGTTCTCGCCTTTTTGTCACCTTCGTTGACCATAGCCACTACATACATAAAAATTGAATTTTTACTTCGCTATTCAATATATAAAAATCGAATTTTTACTTCGCTATTCAATATATAAAAATCGAATTTTTACTTTGCCATTCAGTATATAAAAATCAAATTTTTACTTCGCTATTCAATATATAAAAATCGAATTTTTACTTCGCTATTCAATATATAAAAATCACATTTTTACTATGCTATTCAATATATAAAAATCGAATTTTCAAACCCAGGCTATTTTTTATTTTAAAAATCCTTTTATATTTTTAAAGCTCCTTGCTTTTATATTTTTAAAATCATATCCTATTTCTATTTTTAAAAACAAAGCCTTCTTCTATTTTTAAAAACAAAATCTTCTTCTATATTTTTAAAACAAAATCTTCTTCTATACTTTTAAAACAAAATCTTCTTCTATATTTTTAAAACAAAATCTTCTTCTATATTTTTAAAACAAAATCTTCTTCTATACTTTTCAAAGCAAAGTATTTTATATAAAAATCACACTACTATTTATTTTATTTTGAAAAACAAAGCTAATATTATTTTTCACATATAATGCTATTTTTATTTTCCGCAATGACATTATTTTAAAATCAGATTTTATATATAAAAAAAACAAGATCTTTAAAAATAAAATTAACTAAATTAAATACTAATTATAATCAGCAATGCTAAAAAAAATTCGTTACCCCTCTTTTCCAAAACCTCCAGGACAACGGCGTCTTCTTCAGAAAGCCGCACCCGTTAGGGTTTCCACCATTTCACGCCAACCGAAGCGCCGGAACCAGATCGGCGCTGAGCACCTCGAACCCCTTCGAGCGACGCCCCTCCAGCCAGAAGCCCGACCATCTCGCACCGCCCTTGCTCCCTGAAATCGCTGTCGAGCGGCAGCCCTTCCCGTCGCCGAATCAATCTCCACGCCCCTCCATAAATGACCAAACCACTTTAGGTTTGAAGATCTCAGGTAGAACTAGGATTTTCGTATATGAACCATCGATTAATTATTAGTATTTTTATTTTTATTTGGAGAATAAAATTTAAGCCATTCCGTTCGTTGATAAGAAGAGGGCGGGGGCGCATTTGATAACGGTTTGACCACAGACGAAATGGAATAGGGTTTGACTTATTTTGACCTTATGTATAATATATATATTTTAATTATTTTAATTTGTTTAAATGTGATTTTTCATTTGATGTCTGAATCTGATCCAACGACTGTCATCCCTAGCTAATTACCCTCATTCCGAACACAATGAGATATGTATCACAAGCTGATTCGACTGTTTCAATCAGCTTTCGCTAAATTTAAAATATAAATCTATATATTCAATTTTAAATGTACATTTTAAATTACCAAGGCCACATACTGATTCAGAAAATTCCAGAAAAATTATTTCTAGCTTCGTATTTACGATACGGTTCTAACAAAACCAATTTCGTCGAATTCCGAGACCTTGGAAAAATGGCCAATTTCCAGTCGATTAAAATCAACTGAAACTGGTCAAACGCGTTTTCCTTTGCCACGCTCACATATTGATTCGAACAATTATGAAATTTGAAACCTAGCAATAATTTGACATCGCGGATCCAACAAAAGTGGTTTCGTCGAAATCCGAGGTCGTTTGCAAAATTTCCATTTTTAAGGGCCTGAATTCCATAGCGACTATTCAGAATTTTCAACTGGACATATCTTTTGATCCCCGCTATGAAATTTCGATTTTTCGGATTCGTTGGAAAGATATCATCAATTAGATCCTAATGTTTTTGGTTTCACTAAAATCCGGTTTGTTTTGCACCCGGTACATTCAATTGAAGTTTGAAATCGAATTATCGAACTACCGCGCCATTTTCAATTCCTTTATAATTAAAATAAAATATTTATATTCTAACGACGGCGTATAGAATATATACATTCGAATTCTGTTCAAAATAAATTTCTCGTCGATATTGTTTAAAATAATTTATTTTAAATGTTCAAAATTCGCTAAAATTGCCAAAATAAAAATTTTAAACTGGCCCAGATTTTCGGGTTGTTACACTGGTGTCCGTTAAATGAAAAATCGTGTCCATTCAGTGAAGAGTCTTGTCCATTTGAAGGGTCGTGTCTATTTATAAGGGTATGTAGTCCACTATAAATATGTAGTTAATTTGTTATGTTGGAAGCAAGAAATTCAAAGAGTTCCCTACTTAAAATAAGTACTCGTCCTCTAACAAAGTTGTATCGGAGCGAGGTTAAAAGTAAGTGTGTGATAAAATGATGAACAATGGAAAGTTATACTTTCATTTTCTTCATATCACAAAATAAAATTATGAGAAATGGTGTCTTCGACTGAAAGCTTTACTTGGCACACAAGATGTGTGGGAGATCGTAGACAAAGGCCATGACAAGCCAGAAAATGAAACTGCATTATCCTAAGTGGAGAAGAAAGCCTTAGCAAGGACAAAGATAAAAGATCAATAAGCACTCACCCTTATCAGTCAATATTTGGTGATTTATTGTTCGAAAAAGTAGCGGATGCAACCACTTCAAAAGAAGCATGGGAAATTTTGAAAAATATCTTTCCAAGGAGTTGATAAAGTAAAGAAAGTTAAGCTTCAATCACTAAGGAGTGATTTCGAAGCAATGAAGATGAGTGAAGCCGAATTGACTTCGGATTACTATTCAAGGGTGAAGGCAAACGTGAATCAATCAAAAGGCTATGGAGAAAAAATTGAGTGGTAGAGAAGATTCTTTGTTCTTTTACTATGAAATTCGATTTTATTGTGTTTGTTATTGAAGAAACGAAAGACCTCGAAGAAATGACAGTAGAAGAATTGGAAGGTTCTTTACGTGCTCAAAAAGACCAAATTAAGAGAAGATAGGAAGAACCACAGGAGCAAGTTCTTAAAACTAAAGCAAAATGAAGAAGGAGAAAAACAGTATTTTCGAGGAACGGGACATGGACATTGACAAGGAGGAGGACACGAAAGACAAGGACGTGAACAAGGAAGAAGCAATGGTGAAAGCTCGAATAATAATGAGAGAAATCCTTAATATTTAAGAGGTCGTGGAAGAAGTAGAGGACGTGGTCATGGAAATTATCAAAGATCAAACGACACAAAGTATGACAAGTCCAAAATTGAATGTTATAAATGTCCCCGGTTTTGTCATTATTCATGAGAATTTGAGAAGCTGCTAATATAGAAGAAAGAGCCAATCTTATTTTGAAATTTAATTTAAATTTCCTAGCTAAAATTTAAGATTTGAAATAATTTTAACTTGAATTTTTTTATTTAAGAAAAAATTATTTTAATGGTATTGTTTTAATTAAAATTATTTTAATGGAATTGTTTTAATCAAAATTGTTTTAATTTAAGAAAAATTATTCATAAGATTTGAAAACATTGTTTTAATTTTTTAATTTAAGAAAAATTGTTTTAATTTAAGAATTTTTTTAATTTTTTAATTAAACAATTTTTCTTAAATTAAAAAATTCAAGTTAAAATTATTTCAAATCTTAAATTTTAGCTAGGAAATTTAAATTAAATTTCAAAATAAGATTGGCTCTTTCTTCTGTATTAGCAGCTTCTCGACATTCTCATGAATAATGACCAAACCGGGGACATTTATAACATTCAATTATGGACTTATCATACTTTCTGTCGTTTGATCTTTGATAATTTCCAAGACCAGGTCCTCAACTTCTTCCACGGCCTCTAAAATATTAAGGATTTCTCTCGTTATCATTTGAACTTTTACAATTGCTTCTTCCTTGTTCATGTCCTTGTCTTCTGTGTCCTAGTCCTCGTTAATGTCCATGTCCTGTTCCTCGAAAATACTGTTTTTCTCCTTCTTCATATTTCTTTAGTTTTAAGAACTTGCTCATGTGGTTCTTCTTATCTTATCTTAATTTGCTCTCCTTGTGCACGTAAAGAACCTTCCAATTCTTCTACTGTCATTTCTTCGAGGTCTTTCGTTTCTTCAATAGCAAACACATTAAAATCGAATTTCAGAGTAAAAGAACAAAGAATCTTCTCCACCACTCAATTTTTTCTCCATAACCTTTTGATTGATTCACGTTTTCCTTTACCCCTGAACAAAGATAAGCCAGTTGAGTTATTGTAACTATTAATGTTATGCATTATGTTATTGGGGAAACCATCTCTAAAACACCTCCTTTTAGATCATGTATAGTCGGTGAAGACGTCAGTCCTAAAAGTAAGTGTATAAATATTAAAATTGGTGTTGTTTCATCCTTGCCATTGTTGCATTTTATTTCGAACTGATTACTACACTAGGAACGATGTTTAAATAACATAATTTGAGCACCTTAATCTTCTGTGAAAGTGGTACTTTAACGTGGTTTAAGGAAATAAGTAATAAGCCTATAACCTCTTATAATCCACTATTTTTGATATGCTGTTAGGAGGGAAAGTTAAATTACCTACATATGGTCAAATAGCAATAATGGGAGAGAGTGTAGAAAATCAAGAATAATATACATGAATATAAAAAATTCTTCTTTCACTTTGATGGGTCGACATGTAAATCACTCTGTCAATAATGGTCAGGACCCTATGTTTTTAGATTAAGTGGACATCATTATTATAAAATTGGTTAGCCGCTTCTAATGGATAGAGATTCTAAGTTTGCTCAACTACATGTTTATGACACTAAGAATGAGGTGATGATAATTCTGAGCTTAAGAGGAAAATAACTACGAAAAATATTGAATTCAAAAATAGTAGAGAAATTGATTCTATCGTTCGATAGATGTAATGAATTAGCAAAAAAATTGAGGATGACCAAAGATCTATTCACATAGAGTGACCATCATCCTGTGACTGTTACACTGGTGGAAAGTAGTAGGGTAAGGGATGGAAGAAAATATAGCATTTTCACTATGTTAGAGATTACATTTACGTTAGTTTAGTTTGTGGAAGTGGGCATATTCTTGGATTTAGGGATATCATGCCTGAGGAGAAGAGTGGGTTGCTATGAAGAATCATCGTGAAGCACCTAAATTTCATGGCAGTGCAATATCTGATTTTTTTTTCCTATGTGCAAACATGGATTTAGGTTCAGTGTTATTTATATAATGAATAAGGTTGCTAAATCCTATAAACATACAACAGTGATCACGTGTGAGTGCATTCCATTTATAATACTATTTTCAGAAAGTTATGGGCAGATATTATTAAAGGAGGATGATTATTTCATATTTTTTGGTTGATGCTTACACTTTTGTCGAAGAAGATAGACTTAGTTGAATCTGAAACAATCAACGATAACTACATCTATTTTTTAACGTGAGTTGGAGGATGCAATAACCATCCTTGGTCCGATTATGCTTCCTCTTATTCTGGGAATTATTCTTGCCTCCACCGCTTACCTGTGGCTTTGGCTCCTCTACAGATGTAATAGCAACCTCGGTTTTCGACTTAGGGTAAAGGCTCTCAGACCTCAATGTCTTTCCCACAATAGATTCGATTGTCTCATCGATATGGTTTATGAGTCTTTCCCCCAAGTACTCATCTAGGCCAGTTATGAATTTTTTGTTCTTCTTATCGGCAGTATCGATGAGAGATAATCCATATTTCGATAAAGTATCGAACTCAGCAATATATTCCGAGATTGCCCTACCATTATGCTTAAGTTCCAAAAACTTCCTGAACAATTCTGATTTCTGAGCAGTTGGAATAAACTTGTCACTGAATCGGGTCTTAAACTGATTCCAAGTGACTTGATCCTCGGGATTAGCTGCTTTAATAGAATTCCACCAATACATTGCTCGTCCTTGAAGCTGACGCGATGCTAACTTTCTCTTTATTGCATCATCGATCCCCAAATCTGAAAAGTCGGTGTGTGTACGACTTGTGCAGGATCTATAATATGGCTATGCGGAATGTATGTGATAACTTAAGCTATTCAATAGTTATGCGAATAAATATTCGCAAACAATATATATATCACAAATAACTATAAATGCAGTAAAGTAGAGTAACGACACCAGGATTTTTATACTGGTTCGGACCTCCAGTCCTACGTCCAGCCCCGAAGCTCCTCTTCGGCTTTTCACTAAACAACACCCTCGCTTCACCCGGAGGAACAGGTTCACAACTACTTGATTTACGGGCTACAAGTTTACCCACTTGATTTCACGGGCTACAAGCTTACCCACTTGATTTCACGGGCCACAAGCTTACCCACTTGATTTCACGGGCTACAAGCTTACCCACACAGGACAATTACAAGAGTTTGACTTCTGATTGTGTTCTTCTTTCAACACTGATTTGCCAACGATTGAGTACACCCTTCCTATAATCTTATCCTCAAGTATATGATTTGAATGCAAAGATTTAAGGAAGAAAGATTGCTTGTTGAATCAAATGATATAAAACTGATTCAAGGATTCAACAAGTATTGAATATTTGAGAGAGCTTTTAGAATGCAAGAGAGTATAGAGTTAAGATCAGAAAATAGAAGAAGATTCGGTGATTTGAAAGTATGATTTCAAGTCTATTTATAGTGTAGAATAGTTGCATTCCTTCATGAAGAGTTTCTATAAAGAGTTGTGTCCATTTCTCTTGAAATTGAAAAGAAATCTCTTCACAAAAAGAAGCATCCTTTCAGAAAAAATTACAGCAAGAAAAAAGGTCGACAGGTCAAAATTAACAGGTCGACAGGTATTTGAAAAAATAGCCGTTATGTGAAAAAAACAGCAGGACCGGTCGACAGGTCCTTTTTGGGCGGTCGACCGTTTTTCTTGCTGTGGACCGGAGGACCTCGGTCCACAGTCTATATCATTATGCACTCTTTCCCGGTCGAAGCCTGGACCGTTTGGGCTTTTTCTGTGACTTTTCAATTCCTCAAATATACAGATTTCAGCCCCAGCTAATTTCAATTTCTAAATTGTTTTGTGCATTCGTTTTATACTTTGAGGATATATTTTAACATAAATCTAACACGACTCCATACCACATATATATAATCTTAGCTCCATGTCATGATTTCCATTGATCTTCACTATGATCTTTATTGATTTCCACTTTGATAAATGTGAATTCAGCTCGTCAATGATCTCTATTTCTATGTTGTCATTAATCAAAATCTTGTGTATCAACATTCTCCCCCTTTTTGATTGATGACAACATCTTGCATATATTTTTGAGATACTTTGTAGCTCCCCCTGAATATATGCTTATATATTTTTATCTCCCCCTATCTAAAAGCTTTCTGCACATTTTGTTAGTATAATAAAAACTTACTGTTTCCTGTAACAAAATGTTAGTGCATATAAAATGAATATTTATATGATACATGAATATATATATATATATGCATATTTCTCCCCCTTTGTCATCGATTAAAAAGAATAAACATCATGATAGAACAGTAATCGAACAAAAGACATAAATTAAAGTACCTTCGGGAGATATTGGATCATGTGCAATTTGATAAACTGAATTTTGTTTTCAGAGACATTTGGAGAAATCAAAATCGCCTTCCTTTTATTGTGGTGTACCTGCAAAAAAGTAAAATATATATACTTTGGTACCCACTTGCTTTGTTTGGGTCCATGGGTTAGATGGAAGGTAACCATACCCAAGAGGGTTTAACGGAACCTTTAAAGATAAAATTTTGGTTATTAACTACCGAATCAAAATAATCATCGATATATTTTTCTCTGTTTTTCCAACTTACAGGAACCCAAATACTTAAGTAATCTCTATTGATATTCCTTTTCGTACTTCTAGATCTATTATACAGATCTCTAGTCATAGAAGTATTCGAATTTCTATAATAATTGGATCTAGGATGAGCATTAGTACTAGCAATAATATTTTTATTGTACATGAACGCATATCTAGTACTATTTCTAAGATTAGTTTTATTATATCCTAAACCACTTTTATCATGTAAAGGTCGAGATCTAGATAAAATCATATTTAAATCATTTTGACCTTTATTAAATTTTGCGAACTTATTTGCACATTTATCAAATTTATTTCCAAAGTCGCTATTGACATTTTCAAAAGAAATTTTGTTATTCTTTAAATCATCAATTTCCTTATTTAATTCAGAATTTTTCCTTTTTAAAGTACCATTCTCAGTTTTGAGACCTAAAATTTGAGATTCTGAATTATCTAAAGAAGATTGTAACTTTTCAAAATTTTCTTTTGAGTCAGAAATTTCATTTTGCAAAATATTATTATTCACCTTTAAAAACTCACATTCTTTTGATAGTTCTAAATTCTTTTCAGTTAAAGCTCCATTCTCTTTTTCAAGAGACGAAATTAAAGAACTAGAATTATTTAAAGAATCTTCTAATGATATATTTCTATTTTGCAAAAGATCGATTTCCTTTAAAAGAACATTGTTTTTATCTTCCAGTTGCTCATTTTCTTTTTGAAGGAAATCTTTTTGAGAAACAAGCTCTTCTAAGGTATCTTCAAAACATTTGGCTTGTTTTACCAAACGATTGTTTTCTTCTTTTAATTTTGAATTTTCTTCCTTGTACTTTTTTGACATAGCTAAAACGACTGTATGGAGTTTCAATAATTTTTCATGGTCTAACAAAAGATCTTTAAATAATGAATCTACACATACCGATTGTGATCTGACTTTAGCCATGAGACATTTGCTTCCTTGCTCTCTTGATTCGGCTCTGTTGCTCTTCCACTTTCTAATCCCTTGACTAGACTTCTTTATTGCCATTTGTTCTAAGATGTTGTTACGATCTCTAGAACACCAGGCTCTGATACCAATTGAAAAGTCGGTGTGTGTACGACTTGTGCAGGATCTATAATATGGCTATGCGGAATGTATGTGATAACTTAAGCTATTCAATAGTTATGCGAATAAATATTCGCAAACAATATATATATCACAAATAACTATAAATGCAGTAAAGTAGAGTAACGACACCAGGATTTTTATACTGGTTCGGACCTCCAGTCCTACGTCCAGTCCCGAAGCTCCTCTTCGGCTTTTCACTAAACAACACCCTCGCTTCACCCGGAGGAACAGGTTCACAACTACTTGATTTACGGGCTACAAGTTTACCCACTTGATTTCATGGGCTACAAGCTTACCCACTTGATTTCACGGGCCACAAGCTTACCCACTTGATTTCACGGGCTACAAGCTTACCCACACAGGACAATTACAAGAGTTTGACTTCTGATTGTGTTCTTCTTTCAACACTGATTTGCCAACGATTGAGTACACCCTTCCTATAATCTTATCCTCAAGTATATGATTTGAATGCAAAGATTTAAGGAAGAAAGATTGCTTGTTGAATCAAATGATATAAAACTGATTCAAGGATTCAACAAGTATTGAATATTTGAGAGAGCTTTTAGAATGCAAGAGAGTATAGAGTTAAGATCAGAAAATAGAAGAAGATTCGGTGATTTGAAAGTATGATTTCAAGTCTATTTATAGTGTAGAATAGTTGCATTCCTTCATGAAGAGTTTCTATAAAGAGTTGTGTCCATTTCTCTTGAAATTGAAAAGAAATCTCTTCACAAAAAGAAGCATCCTTTCAGAAAAAATTACAGCAAGAAAAAAGGTCGACAGGTCAAAATTAACAGGTCGACAGGTATTTGAAAAAATAGCCGTTATGTGAAAAAAACAGCAGGACCGGTCGACAGGTCCTTTTTGGGCGGTCGACCGTTTTTCTTGCTGTGGACCGGAGGACCTCGGTCCACAGTCTATATCATTCTGCACTCTTTCCCGGTCGAAGCCTGGACCGTTTGGGCTTTTTCTGTGACTTTTCAATTCCTCAAATATACAGATTTCAGCCCCAGCTAATTTCAATTTCTAAATTGTTTTGTGCATTCGTTTTATACTTTGAGGATATATTTTAACATAAATCTAACACGACTCCATACCACATATATATAATCTTAGCTCCATGTCATGATTTCCATTGATCTCCACTATGATCTTTATTGATTTCCACTTTGATAAATGTGAATTCAGCTCGTCAATGATCTCTATTTCTATGTTGTCATTAATCAAAATCTTGTGTATCAACAAAATCCTCAAAGATGCCCTCACAACTATCAAGCCAATCTTGAACCCCCGTAGCCGACTCCGTTCTGTGGAACGGCTTCCCACCAAGACTAGTATAATCCTTGCAAAGCTTGGCGAAATCGGCTCTACGCGTCTGCACCGCTGCACCACCACCATTTGCTGCATTAGGAACTGCTCCCTGAACATCCCTAAGCATCTCTCGAATGAAGGTAGTGAACATCGTCCTCATATCAGGGACATTCCTATTATTGGCTCCTGAACTCGTACTCCTCATATTTCGGCTCATCGTTTAATCTGTAAAGAGAAAACGATTAACCATCTCCTTTGTGGTTACAGTGCAGTGCGACTCTATCCTCAGATATACTAATAGTATATATATAGCTTTTGAAAACCAAAATATGACAAATACGCGCCCTCATGTACGTATACTATCTCTCCCTGATGTCTTCCCCTATGTTAACTATGCAACCTAGGCTCTGATACCAAGTGTGATGGCCTGCCCCACACCAGCCAACATTTCTACGAAATGCGCTATGCCAATGTCCGACCAGCACAGGACGGTCGTCAAAAGAAAAGAAGCGAGACGATGAATCACCAAAGAACCTGTAGTATATCTCACAATGCATGGAATAAAATATAATAACAACATAACTTGACAAAAAATAGGCGAGATGGTGCATAAGCTGAAAACTAAATCATCATAGTAGCGGAATCAAAAATACAGCTTATAATCCAAACCATCGTTATTACAACGTCTAAATATTGTCTCTAAAGCAAAATAGTTGGGTGCACTACTAATGCCCAAGTAATGACCAGCAACAACACAGGGAGAATATATGTATATAGTATGTGGAAGCCTCCTACTCGTCTCTAGACCGCTACTCGTGCATCACCACCTAACCTGCCTCTAGTTTGGTCGTTTAGGAGCACCCAGAGTAATAAGAAGAGACATAAAACTCTGGGTCAGATGAGAGTCTGGTATGAGCGATAGAAACTCTATATAACTGAATAAAGTAATAACAGGTATAAATAATCATACCTGAACCTGGACCTGCAACCAAAGAGTTAGCACAACAAGATGTACAGTACTCTAAGGTAGCACTAACATAGAGTATAAAATAGGGATGTGCGTGTCATGGTGATAGCAAACATCAAACATAGCAATCATTCTCACATATCTCACTCAATGCGTAAAACATACGATATCTACCGCTTTGATCACTAAATCCTCCGTATGACTATTGCTATGACCATACTTCCCTGGTCTATAGTTAGTAACCCTACCCAGTCCACACATCCCTGGCTCTAGGTTAAGAGCCAACCAGTCCATACATCCCTGGCTCTGGTTTGTCTACATGCCCCCTCTCTTCAATGGTAAACCAAAGTTATAGATATTGATAATCCCTTTGCGCACGTCCCGCAGCAAAGTCCAACTCTTGAAGTTAATACGTTGGTTCCCATATGGATCCTGAGTAATAACTTCTCACTTGGACTTCCTTTGTATCTCAGGTTTTGGTCATCATCTCGGTTCGATCTCCATCCGGTTCGTGGTGCTCCTTTCCTGAGACCTGCTCCGGTTCGTGGTTCGTCATTCCGGGTCATGGGTCACTGGTCGGTTCGTGAGGAGCGGTTCGTGACTCACCTTGGCACCGGCTCGCGACTCATGTCCCCAGTCTCTAGGTCATAGTACTTTGGTTCGAGATAGCGGGCCGTCTTCTGGTGAACATCTGGTTCGTGATTGGCTTCATGGTTCGGTTCATGAGGGGTGTTCCACGACCGAGTCGGTCGTGAGGGTGGTGTCACGATCGAGGGTCTGACCAATTTCATGCAACTTCCAACAAGCTATTTACGCCACACAACGGTGTTTTCGACCATTTTAACTTTCCTATGCAACCATAAAACATTCAAAATAGCAGTATTAACATGTATAATCAATCACAAAACATCAAAACATCAATCACTTGAGTTATTTTGGATCAATTGTACCCAAAACCATGATTTGCCCCTTAATCCCTTTAACCATGTTTAACTATAGGATTAGCAAACTTAATCCAAATTTTCAATAGAGGCATAGAATAATATTTTAGAATTTTCACATATTTTTCCAGATTTTTATGATGCATAATTTCGCTAGTTATCACTAATTATCCCTAATTAGCCGGAATTAGTGAATAGAAGTGCAAAATCACTCACCTTAGCTACACATAAATCTTAGCTCTGAAACTCTATTGTTATGCCACGAATTCGAACGTATAGTAACAGCTATATCCCTGATTTGATACCAATTTGCCTTGATTTGATGTAAATTTGCTTAATATGTGATTAAAAGGTGATTTGGGAGTGATTTAGAAGATTGAGGCCATTGCTAGGGTTCAAGGAGTGTAAATGGATACCAGAAAAATGAATAAAACTGATTTCCCAAACCCTATCAACCTACCCATAACCCTAATCCTGAAATGGGTTATGGGCTTAGCTGCTAATTACCCCCTTAAGCCCAATTATGCTGTTTTTCACCTTACAAACCTTATTTCAGTCATATCTCCCAAACAGTAGGTCCGTTTGATTAATGCGACTACTATACAGAAAGGTAAACCATCATCTGAATCCAATGGAAGTGGTTTCAGGTCAGAAGTTCTTACCAATCAAAAGTTATAGGTGAAACAAGATTCGCCAGGGGCAAAACGATCATTTAAAAATTGGCAAAAATCGTGAATGTGGGAAATGACCCCAATAGGCATTCCCGAAAGTCACATGACCATACGACTTCGTATGAAAATGAAATAAATATTCTACGATCCTCCGATACGTAGAATGCGGGTTGTTATAAAGAGAGGAGAGGAGAAAGCGAGAAAGAAGGAGAAATGTAGGGGCGTGTTTCCTTATCGGTGGTGGATCGCATCGCGTGATGTGAAATTATCGCATCCTAGTGATGCAATTTCGCATCACGCTGATGATGCGAGATCTCACATCCTGTTGGATGTGAATCTGCATCCTAGTGATCTGATTTCACATCACTCTAGTGATGCGGGATCTCGCATCTAGACGGATGCGGTTTCACATCCAAGTGATGGGACTTCTCTTCACTCTGAAGATGCGAGATTTCACATCCAGTTGGATGCGGATTCGCATCCGAGTGATGCGATTTCGCATCACTCCGGTGGTGCGAATTTTCGCATCCGGTTGGATGCGAATTCACATCCGAGTGATGCGATTTCACATCGCTCCGGTGATGCGACCTACATCCAAGGCTTGCGATGGCTTCAACTTCGCGTTGTTTTCACGATTTGTCGTGATCGGATGGGGATTGGACTTTGCACATGGGTTTTAGAGCATATGACTTGGACAATGGACAAAGTATTTGGACTTTAGAACTTACCCTCCGATCTTGATCACGACGTGATCAAGACTCAGCGTGAGTCTCAAGTACATCGGTTGATGACGACGGTTACTTTCATTAAGAAGTAGTGATCGTCACCATGTCCCGAGTCTATTTATCTATAACTGCATTGTCCCCGTACTACACTACACGTTTGCACGTTAGTTCTCACCAACACGAGGGGTACAGGTTTTACATACGATGTCTAATGCAACTACGTTGAAGTATAGATGGCAATGGAGACATAATCCAAAACACAACAACACTTGGAAGTGAAAGCTTCTTAGCACTCACCGTGCCAGTCCAGCTCAACTAACAGCACTTGTCCTAGGGACAACAAGCTTGAGACTTCTTCAGAGTGATTTTCAACAGACGGAAAAGCGATTCGTCAGCGTCGGGTGGTGCTACTGTAGTTGAGGAGAGATCCAAGGAGGGCGTAGATATTTGGATAAGTGACATACCTGAGGCTTCTGATGTGATAGCAGGTGCCGTGATTGTTGACAATCCTCCATATTCGGGACGTTCGAGTGTGGATGAACCTGCCCTGAGGCACATTTGCATAAGATTCAGCATACCGTGGACCCATGTACTAGTTCCTCAAAAGGTAGATGGGTGCAAGCTCTTACAGAGGGATATACCGCATGGAATAGGAACATGTGCATTGTAGGGTGCGTGCCCCCGTCTTGCGACTTTATTCGTGATTTGGTGAGTTACTTCCATTTAGCACCTATACAGCTTCATCCAAATGGATATGCCTTCCTTCTCGGTACCTATCATTTGTTCAGAGAGTACCTGCATGAAGAATCTACTGGAGAGGACATCCGGTCCTTATTTCAGATCAAGAGGAGACCCAAGATTGCGCCTTTCCTTTATTTCCTAGAAGCAATACATAGTGCCCGGTTCATTAAGGGGCCATGGACTAGACTTGGATTGTTTAAATCTAAGTGGTTCTTCGTCCGCTATCCTACGGGCTTTACGAGAGGCTGGCTAGAGGGAAGTAAGTACCTACCTTGTCATTAGTTTGGTGTTGGTCGAGTTACGGACTCTGTGTTAACCTCGTTTTTTTGTAACAGGGTGTTGCCGGTGCCGAAGGGCGATGATTACCAGGGGATATAGCGTGTTTGAAAGCTATTCCTAAGCAAGTTCGCTCTACATACAAGATTTTGGATGAGGAGGCTCTTTGCTAGATAGGCCTACTCCCACGAAACCGAAAAATGTTTAGGGCAGCTACTTCTAGAAAGCGGGGCGAGGAGCCTGAGGAACAAAGGAGCTCTCCAGGTCGTAAATGGATAGCTTCCTTTGTCATGACTAAATGGCCCAAAATGTCAAAGATTCAGGAAGATGTTAGTGCGAGCGGTGCTGATGTAGGGGAAACAGTTGGTGGAGGAGAGGGTCTGCCTTCTACTCCCGTCCTATCTACGAATGTTGAGTCTGGAGCGGGAGCGGTGGCGAGACCGGTTCCTCCAATTACCACCTCCGGGACTGCTACTTCGTTGGAGAGAGCGGATCAGTTTAAAGGGTTGGATGATGTTCCTATTGATATTCCACCATCTTGGCCTAATAGGACAAGCTCTGGAAGTTTAGCCGTACCTGTTGGGGAAATAGCCCCTCCAAGCGGGTCTCAATCCGATCTGTGGAGAGCGCACTTAGGGCACACACTCATAAACATCGCATAACACGGAATTTGCTAATGTGTGAAAAGTGCTTTAGCCTAACCTATGATTCTGCTATGTTACATGAAATGGTTCGCGGAAGTGGCGATAGTAGGTACCGAGGCCATGGATCGGAGGGTCGGCGGCCGCTAAAAAGCTTAGTTTTGAGTGGTTTCAAGAAAGGGCCCAAACTGCATCAGTCCTCTCGCCCTCATGGTCATGGTGGTGATCACCGATATCAAAGACATACAGATTCCTCTCCACCACTTCGATCATCCAGGGAAGAATCAAGGCTTGAGACCACAAGCACCTGACCACAAGTTTCGACACTCCCCCTCCCTACCCCTCAGGTGTAGTTTGTTCATAAGTCTAGCAGTCATGTTGTACAGTTGGCAGATCGCAAACCGCTGAGGAGGGGTGCGTCGAGGAGGGACCGAAAGTCGCGCCGCTAACCAACAAGGAGAAGATAGCCCTCTTGAAAGAGCAGTTCCCAAAGCATTATTTGAGGAGCTGATGTGGGTTTCGGATCTTAACTCGATTCCTCGCGACGCTACCGCTCTCGTATGGAAGAAAGCATATCAGGCTTACCACTAGGCAGTAGAGTTCTACAGGTACTCCTGGAATCTTTCTGACTTGATTCATGCCAAGAATGTGGAGATCCAGAACTGGGGTTTGACCATTGATGCTGAGCGAACGATCATCCAAAATCTGGAGAAAGAGATAGGTGAGGCTTGTCCTTACATTGAAGGCGCTTTTTATGCTCGTAGTACCCCCATTCTAAAGTTAATTTTTTGTTGTTGACACAACGAGCTGAAGGAGGTACATGAGAGGTAGAAAAGGGAGGTAGAACATGCAACTTTGACTTTCAAGGAGATAGCGACCTTGTTAAAAATTGAGAATATGGCCCTTAAAAATAACAAAGCCGATCTAGTAGAAGTCAATGCCCAATTGGATAAGGTCAGTGAAACAGTATCCCAGCTTTAGATGGATAATGTGGTCCCGAGGAAAGAAAATGAAAGGTTAAGAGTTGAGAATGCGGAAACTGAGAGGCTAATGTAGGAGAATGCCGAGATGAAGAGATAACTCGAGGAGGCCAAAAAGGAAAAGGCCGAGGACACAGCTTAAGATGCATGAGGCCAGCTGGATGGGGTGAGGGTCGAGCATGAGAGAGAGGTAGAGGAGCTCAAATTTGCAACTGAGGATGACGCGACCAAGAGGAACTAGATTTGGAGCCCTACGTCTGGGATATGCACATTAAAGTGCTTAAGTACCACGATCTCTCACGGGTTGATGATTACCCCAGGGTACTGGCCAAACTATGGGATAAGTTTTTGGGTTTTTCGGCTGACCTACAGGAGGTAGATGCCATAGACGAAATCAATTTCATGTTTTCTCATTTGAACGAGAAAGAGAGCTTGACGTTGCAGGATGGAAGGAAGCTACTGAGGGACGATGCTGAGGCGGAATGGGCTACTGCGAATGGAAAGACTGTGGACACTGACAGTTTGGTGGTGGCCCATGAGTTCGGTGGAGGTATCTTTTCTCAGCAGCTAGCTGGGCCGTCTGCTCCAACAACTGGCTCACAAGTTTCATCCCTATCGTACTGAATACAACCCCAATCAACTAGGGCTAGGACTTGATAGCTTAACCCAGAAAACGAGAGGGAGCTTGGCGCTAGTTGGAACTGCGCCCTAGGAATTGGTAGGTAAAGTCACATCTTATTAAGTACTTAGCGGTACAAGCACATGGGAACTGAGTTCACTGATGAGCCTTCTTTTGGTTGCGCAGGTCCCTTCGGGGAAGGAGTGACAATGGGCCTAGACCCAGTCCAGTTCGGTCAGCCCGAGATTGGAATGGAAGGCTTTTGGGTCAACTTCGCGAAGGGGTAGGAGCGGTTCTGAGGAGGGCCAGGTGAAAGAGACCACCGAAGGGAGCGAGCACACGATGCGTGGGATGTTCGAAGAGAAGCAGGCTGGCATATGCGTCAAGGTCGAGGAACAAGAGCAGAAAAAGGTAGCTAATGAGTTAGACCGACAAACGAATTGGTGGATGTTAGGAGGAAGGCCGAACAAGATGCCGCGGCTAAGGTCCAAAGAGACAGGGAGGCTGAGACAAAGGAACAGGCAGATCTAAAGGAAAAGGTCGATGCTATGGCCTCTAAGAAAAAGGTCGCGGAGACGTACAAACAATTGCAGGAAGCAGAGGCCAGAAAACTTAAGACTGGGAAGACAAGCCAGAAAAAGGTGGTCTCGAAGACCAGGCCAAAGGGGGAAGAGAGCATGTTGTCCATTCCTTTGCGCTTTCAAGCAAGGTCGTTCCTCCGCCTTTGAGGGAAATCCCACTAAATGATGAAATCACAGAGATTACGAATGGTGATAACGAGGAGAAGATTCTACTAGAGTCTCTCATGTTATCTTCCCCATCCAAAGGGAAGAAGGAAAAAATAAGGAAGTAACTTCAGGAGGCGGAGGAAGAGGGGTGATGATCTGTCGAGCATAGACTCGGGCAAGAAGAAGAAGAAGAAAGGAGAGAAGTGGTCGGAGGAAGCAGAAGAAGGCGAGCTGCCCAAGTGACCGTGGCATCTGTCCTTTGGTGATGTAGGCCAATAGTATATGCGAGTGTGGCCCTCACTTTTTGGCTTTTGGAGGCATGGTGTGGTTTTCATGTACACCCTGTCGTTAGAAAGGAAGATATTAAAGCATGTAGTTTGCTTTAGTTATGTGAATGAAATCTATAATTAGTCTTTCTTATACCATATTTATATTAAGTGTTTGTCTAATGCTTTCCAGTGTGCTGTACTTGCATAAGAGAACTTGTTGTTGCACAAGAACAATGCGATTGGGGATTACTCCCTAGGAGGGTGCCTCTAGTCGTGTGGAGGTCGTGCATTGATTCCTTTCTCGGTCCCTCCTTTGGTCAGGAGTCCCGGGTCGCATAGAGTCCAGGTCAGGTGCCCTCTCTCTTGGACCTCCCAGAGGTCGTTGGTTTTAAGTCGCGGGGTGGCATGAATGACGTGGATTTGTCTTTTTTGTCTCTCCTATCGTTCATTCAGGTCTAGAGCTCGAAGGCATCACTCATTCACCAAATGGTACCCGGATCCGAACCCGATGGGTTGAACGGAGCCGCAGAAGTGGTCAGTATCACACTTGCTTGGCTGATGGGCTGCCCCCTTGTCCGGAGACTTGAGAGCGAAACAATTTATGCTCTGCCTCGTCTTTAGTTCAAGATTCGAGAGGTACCCGGATCTAGACCCAAATGGGTCAGATGGAGCCACGGGAGTGGTCGATATCACACTTTCTTGGCTAATGGGCTGCCCCTGAGTCTGGAAACTTGGGAGCGGAACGATTTATACTAGGTCTTGTTGTTGATTTAAGATTTGAGTGGTGTTGTTTATACTCGGTCTCGTCTTTGATTCGGGACTCGAGTGGTGTTATTTATACTCGGTCTTGTCGTTGGTTCAAGACACGAGTGATGGTACCGGCTCCTATGCTCAGAGGGTCGGTCCGTTGTGTTGTCCACACTTGATCTTGTCGTTGATTTAAGATTTGTGAGGTGGTGCCGACCCGATGTTGAATGCTCATGCATGCTAGTAAGTTGTCATAGTTGTTCCAACATACTACAAAAAAAGTGAACATGTTAATAACACCAAAATAACTGGTCATAATATTTACAAATAGCTTTGGCAGTGACAGCCATTACAATGCCTTGAACTAAAAGAAAATAAAACATGAAAGCAGTAAATCTGTACAATCAGTTAGGTAACGTAACATCGAATGTGTTTGCTATTCCATGCCCATGGGAGATCGGCGCCATCGACGATCGCTAGTTTGAAATTCCATCTCTGAGTCTTCATTCTATGACATGCAGAACCTCCCATTGAGGACCAAAACTAGTGAGTGCGGGAAAGATCCGTTTGAGGATGAGATCACCGACATTGAGATCCTTAGGGCGGACTCTTGAGTTAAAGTATCAGGAGACTCATTGGCATTGAGCGGCAGCGCTAAGCTCAGCCTCGTTCCTTTTCTCTTCGAGTAAGTCAAGCGACTCTAAGAGGAGATCTTGGTTGGTTTTCAGATCATAGTAGGTGACTCGATGAGACTGGAGCTTCATCTCAATGGAAATGATGGCTTCGAATCCATAGGCAAAAGCGAAAGGAGTATGACCAGTCACTGACTTATGGGTGGTCCAGTAGGCCCATAGGGCCAGAGGGGGTTCTTCGGCCCATAAGCCTCCGGCCTTTTCCAGACGCTTCTTAACGATGGACTCGATCACCTTGTTGACAGCCTTGACTTGCCCATTAGCTTAATGATGAGCTACCGATGAGAATCTCTTCTCGATATTATGCAGTCGGTAGAAAGTTTTAAACTCGGTGCTCTTGAACTTGGTTCCATTGTTGGAGTTGATAGCCTGGGGAACTCCATATCGAGTTATGATGTTACCAACGATGAAGTTGATTACCTTCTTGGTGGGGATTGTGGTGAAGGCCTCGGCCTCTTCCCATTTGGAAAAGTAATCCATCGCGATGATAACATAACGTGCCCCCCATCTGGCCACACACGGCGAATGGCCAAGGGCTGACCATTTGTGTTAGCTAGTTAGGTCGGGCTCTTGGAATTTTGGAAAATCTTTGGCATTTGTCGCACTTACGGGCATAGTCCGTTGCGACACAGTCAAGCATTGGCTAGAAATAACCGTGTCTGAGAACTTTCTTTGCTAAAGTTCGCCTCCCGGTGTGATTGTCGCACTCTCCTTCATGTATGTCTAGCAATCTGTAGAACCTTGTAAAATTCATAAGTAGTAATAATAAAATAAATAATTAAAAATAAGCAATTTAATAGTATGGCTGGAAAATGAGATTTTGCAGCTTTAGGAATTTGGCAACGAAATTCTTTTATTTGGATTTTCGTGGCGAAATTATGAATCGTTTTCATATATAATATGCTGAAAACGATCATTGTATGAAGAAATTATAGACGAATGAATATGGACAGTAAATGCAATATATATAATTATATGAAATATATATATATGTGTGTGTCCAAATTATGAATTAAAAATAAAGAGGGAGAACTCAAATTTTGAATTAGAGATAAGATCAGTGGGACAAAATATATTGCATATATGGAATAATATTGAGAGATTAAGGAACGTATTAAATAAAATAAACAGCTCAGCAACGTAACCTTATTGGGCGTTCCAGCCTCGATGTGGTCGACCCCCCCCCTTAAGAGTGTCGAACGCCGGTCGACCACTCGGCTGCTAGACAACCTAATAAAACTAGCAGGTTAGGGTTTTTCTAGGAGGATGTATGTAGACTAAAGGCTTGGATTAATTCTAAATAATCCAACGGTCTATGCTCACGCTGGAAACTATATAACCCTTTCTATGACACTATGAAAGCCCTAATCATTCTCCATCGCTGCCTCCATGCTTCCTCTCCATATTGTTAAATTCCAGAGAGAAATAAAAGAATAGGTTAATGTTTTCTTCTATTTCTCTAACTCTATTCTAAATCTCTCTCTCTTCTAATTTACATGAGTTTAGTATTCTGGAATTTGACATAAACATATATGCATAAGATTTTAATGCTTGTATCTTATATGTATATAATTTGGAGGATTATTGGAGCACACATAAACGCAAAGAATTATTTCAAATCAAGATCTACCACATATTTCTCCCTATTTCGCCTAGATCTGTGAGTGGAATGTGGTTTACTTAAGGCATATTCATGATTTTATAGATCATCATGTGAATAAATATGCCTAGAAGGATTTGGAAATTAGATAACATAAACATTAAAACCCTCGAATCCTTTATCTTGTAATTGTGTATGAGTTGTCATGATTAATTGGGTTTTGTGGATTTTTGGTTTTAATATTGAAATAAAGATGAAATTTATGTGTTGCTACTAGTATTCTTATTTTATATAATTCACCTTTAATTATCATTTGATCGCAACCTAAAAACATTTGGATTTGATTGTTTCGTGATTTGAATTGGGTCCTATTTTTGATCTAAACGCATTCACAATTGAAATAGGTCAAATGTAAACATTTTTATGTCCAAAACACCAAAAAGGGGTGAATTGGATGAAATATGAATTATAAACATGCATGTATAAGTGTATGTAATACTCTATTTTAATTTAGTATCGAAATCATTTTCTACAAGCCTAGGATGCAAGTTAAAATTGAATGTATGTATATTTTCGATCCACTACTATTTGTTATCTTGTCATTATGTTATCATGCCTATGTTGTAGCGGTAAAATTATGGAAAACCTAACTTATATGCCTTGATTTAGATAAAAGTTTACAATTGCCACCTTATTAGAACGTTTCACCAGTTTATGAATATTTACGTTATTCAGGCGTCATTATTATTATACTTATATAAACGTAACAAATGTAATTAACGTTGTATTAGCATAATAAATGTGTTTAGATTAGATTCGAATTTGAAATGTCCTCATAATAAATATGTATTTGTTTGCTTGTGTGTACGTATATACAATGGCTTTAAATATATATAAATAGTGACACATAGACATGAGGTTAGTTACCATTTGTGGTGGAAGCCTTCCCCGAACCGACCGGCAAATCCAACAACCGCAAGTAGACCCAACTAATGTGAGATGTCTAGGTGCCATGGTCCATTCAAAAACTTAGTGTTCTAGACACGAGGTTAAACCAACTTGTAGTAGAAGCCTTCCCGAAACCGACCGGTATATCCAACATCGATAGGTGTACGATTTAATGTGAGAGGTCTAGTGTGTATATATAACTATATATATAAGTATATTGTGTGAAAATAGGTTGGTTTTCTACTCCTTGAGAAGGTCTTAAGTGGATGACTCAATTTTTATCTAGTTTGGGTCTTAAGTGGTTAGGACTAGGATCCCTTCGAAGGTTTATTCCTTGGAGAGGATCCTAAGCCATGGGACCCACCCTTATTAGATTTGAAGTAGGTGTTTGGGTCCTCCTTCTCTAAAATTGGTTAGGCATAAAATGGTAATAGAGTAAGGTAGTTCTCAAGGATGTCCACTTCCTCTAGAAGTTTGTAAGGGCTCAACTAGGAAAAATTAATAATTGGAATATATATGGCCATTCCATGCTCACCAACTGTTTAAGGGAACTCTTAAGCGACATAGGTGTCCTAACGATTAATATCAGTTAAGTAGTAAGGATCACAATACTACTTCTTATATTACAAATGAGAGAATAGACTTAAGAACGTTAACATACTAGGACGGGGTCTTAAAGGGCTAGGGTTCCGCCTCAGGGTTATAAGAGATCGTAATAATACACCTTTAATGGGGCCATAAGTAACCGAGAATGCCACCTTGTTGGGTATTTACCCTAAAAACACTGAAGGGCGATTGACTTGGATATCTACCCCATTGGTTAGATACTTGTTGTTTGTGTGAATCTAATGTGCTGCATACACATACCTTGACATATGTAACCTGCTAAAAATATAGGGTATGGACATTAAGTAACACTATATTTCAGTTATATAGAACTTTATGTTCTAACCCCTCTTCTTAACATATCCAACAAGCCAGTAGATGGGGTAAAATCCATGGACGAAGTGATTATTGAAGCTGATGAAGAAGATAAAGTTATTATGCTATTACTAGTAGTTAGTGATTTACTTCTTTTGGAAACCTGTGAGAATGAACTATTTGATGTACCCATTGAACAGATGTAACTATGACTATTATATTTCTATGGTTTTTAAATAAATGGTACATCTTATTTGAATATTATATTTTCTCTTTTCGCTATGTAAGATTTCCATTCGAAGTATATGTTATTGTTATATGTGCAAATGTAATCCTTACAGGAACCAACAACCCGTTTAGAACGACTCTAAGTTTCGATGGGCCTTTAGGTCGAAATTTAGGCTCATTCCGGGCAGGTTGTTACATTTGGTATCAAAGGATAGGTTACCCGATTATAAGGGAATTAAACGTATGAGAGGTGTATTTATATATTGAAAGATTTTTCAAATTATATATATATATATATAATATTTACCCTAATAAGAACACACATTTATACTAGGCATTTTTATCGTTTTCTTCCTTTTTCAGCTTAAATACTATCTCAAGAGTATCCGCTAAAGGATTCTTCCTTTTCTTTTCAAATAGTAGAATGGATGAAAATCCTAATGAGTAGGATAACCAGGCAAGAACCCGCTACTTGCCAGAATGGTTTCAATAGTATCTCCGTACTGTTGAACAGGTCCCTGATGTTAATTCTGCCTTAGCGGCTCCTACAGCTCCTGTCGCTGAAGTGGCCTTTTATTTTTTTCGCTTTTGTAAAACAATTACGAATCTTGGAGGGAAATCATTTTCTGGAAAGGAAGGCTTTGTTAGTGCCTAATCTTGGATTATGGACTGTGAAAGAATCTTCGAGGCTACTGCCTGGCCCGATGAAGTAAAAAGGAGGATAACGGCCTGACATTTGAAGGATGAGGCCCTTGAATGGTGGAACTTAATATCGATGGAGAACGAGGGTCGGATCCTTACATAGGTCGAATTCAAGACCCGTTTTGAAGCAAAGTTTTTGCCAAGGGAAGAAATGACCATCCATCTAGAGAAATTCATCCATCTCAAACAAGGAAGCTTGAGCATACAAGAGTATATATCCAAATTCACCAAGTAATGTAAGTTTGGAAGAGGACTGGTAGACACCCCCATGAAAAAAGCCCTTAAGTTTGTTAAAGGACTAAATTCCCCATTGAAGGAAACTCTATTAGCCCAAGTAACATTTAAGGCAACTTTCGAAACCCTAGTAGAGGTAGCTGCCCTTTGCACGGCTGGAAGTTCCAAGAAGAATACGGAAGGTGAGAAATGAGAAAGCTTCAACAAAAATAAGAAGAAGGAATGGTGGAAAAACAAGAAGAAGAATAAATTCAAAAAGGACACAAAGACTTGTACGATGTGCAACCGCAAGGGCCATGATGCCAAGGATTGTTGGACCTCGTTGGCGAAAAAGGAGTTCAAGGGAAAATGTTACAACTGTCATGAAGAAGGAAACATATCCAAAGATTTCCCAAAGCCCAAAGTTTTCAAGAGTGGCCAAAACTATGCAATAAAAGCAGCACCAATTCAAATCCGAGCCCTAAGAGACCAAGGGCTTCCCGCACTCGAAGGTATAACCTTTGTTTTAGAAAATTCAATATACACCTTATTCGATTCTGGAGTGACCCATTCTTTTATCTCCAAGCGATTAGTAAATCTGTTGAATCTTTCCATATCTATCTCAGATAGTCCGATAAAGGTGGCCAACCCTATCGGAGGATCTAAGTATCTTGAGTTGTTGTGTAAAGAGTTGGAGGTCAACAATGTCGAGTTCCATTGCAAAGCGTATGCATTGAATTTTATAGGGTATGACCTTATCCTAAGTATGGACTGGCTATCGTTTTATGGGGCCGTCCTAGATTTCAATAAGAGGATTTTTCGTCTTAGGAGGCAAGGAAGACGTAGCCTGAGTATTCCTTGTAATGTTAGAAACAAGGATAAAGCCTTATTATATTCCTTATTTCCTAGTTCTGAAGGACCATCTTCGGTCCCGATAATTTGCGAGTTCTTGGATATTTTTGAAGAAGTCACGGGACTTCCACCCACAGAGAAATCTCTTTTTGTATTGACCTAAAGAAGGATGCTAAACCTATAGCACTACCCTTGAGGCATATGACGCCTATGGAAAGAAGGGAGTTACATAAGCAGATTTCAAAGTTGTTCCAAAAGAGGGAAAATGGCGTCTGATTTTTCTTCGTCTTCTTGAAGTGGATCTCGTACAAATCTCCCGTTATTTCAACTTTCTTCACGTAAATCAAATCGGAATGGCAAGGAGATTAGGGCTTATTTACCCTACCGTTCAGACGTTCGATGTTACGATTGTGGTGGATATGGTCATTTTGCAAGAAATTGCAGAAGGAAATCGAACAAGATCCAAGTGAATTTGGCAGATATTGCTATTGATAATACAGGTTTTAACATATGCTCGATTCAGAAAAAAGAAGGGTTGTTGAGATTGAATGACAGTCATGCGATGAGCCATCAAATTCTGGGTTCGGGACTGATTTTGCGGAAGAATTGTATTAGGCTTCCTGATCAGATTCAGATTGTTAGGAGATGTCAAGATTTAGGAGGTGGGAAAGGAGGGTTTTTTAGACCTTGTTTCGATAATGGGGCCAAATTAAACCTGTATATGATGTGCTTTGGCAAAATCTGGAATCCGCAAACAAAGAATTACGATGCCAGAAGTGTGAAAGATGGGTCAATGCCGTATGAAATTCCAGTTGAATTTTTGAAGTTGGTTAGTGAATTCATTGGGGTTGCGCAAAGTGTAATTGTGGAAAACGATGGTAGTAAGGATGAATTGCCGGATATGTTTGCAGATGCTTGCATAGCAAATTTTTACACTTTGGAAGGAAAATTGGGTATGCACCAAGATAATGATGAAAGTTACGATAGCTTGCGGGCGGGGCTTCCTGTAGTTTCCTTTTCCATTAGGGATACGGCGAAGTTTATTTACAGGAATGAGAGAGATGGTGTTATAGATAAGAAGATATTACTCGAGTCAGGGGATGTCTTAATATTCGGTGGTAAATCAAGGGGCATTTTCCATGGCATCTCTCGCATCCTCAAGGTTACAGCGCCGGATGTGCTCATTAAGGAAACTAATATGAAGCCGGGGCGGTTAAACCTTACTTTCAGGCAGTGTGATATTATGAGCTCGCCCGAAAAGCCGCTGAATTCATTTGATAATGAGGGTACCAATCAGTCCTCTCCTCCTGATGGAAGTTCTATGGGATCAGGTACAACAATTCCTAACTTCACTACTTCACTATCTTATGCCGATATGGTTAGAAAATCTCCCATCGTTTTGGATTGGAATTCTCTCACATCAAAAAATCATAGTAAAAGTAGTAATGTTCGGAGTTGTTTCAAATGTGGGGACTCGGCCCATTTAGCTAAGAATTGTCGAAATGGCATTCGCTGTTTTAATTGTGTGGTGCTGGGTCATAGAAATTTTAACTGTCCGGCGATGTATAGAGGGAAATTAGTCTATGAATTATTGCATTTCAACTGTTCGAGAATATGTCAGAACATAATTAAGCTATCCGATCTTTTTATTCTGGATTTTCCTGAAAGGGGGAATGAAGGGGCATACTTTCTTTTGTTATTGGGATGGCACCTTGAAGGTCTTGTTGGTGGAATTTTGTGGCGTAAGAGGACTGATTGTAATGTGGTGTCTCCTCCTCTGCCTTGTCCCCAAGATAGAAAAGAGCACGCTCTTTCTTTTTGCCTAAACTTCCTGAAGTTTCGTAGGATGTACGTTGATTCGACAGCTAGAAATAAGGAGAAGGCTATCTTATACATGAATGAGGTGCTGAAGCACTTTGATGTTATTAATTCTATCATCAACTGCGACAAAAAATTGACAAGCTTTCAGGATTTCACAATTCGAGAGGATTCTGTTCAACTGACTATTGGTTTAAACACCTTAAACAGGGGTGATAGAAAACCGATGGAACACGTTCAGGTTGAAGATCTGGAAGTAGCTGAAAATAATGGGAGTTTCATTGAGGAATATTTGGTGGGTACTATGGGGTATGGAAGGGATTTATGGCGTGTTGATCCTCTGAACTATGACCCTGCTGTGTTATTATGTATGGGGCTTCGAGTCGATAACCGCTTTACTGACTATAGGGCAAGTAATGGAAGGAGGATAAGTGACTTGATGACTGGCAATGATGGGATAGACATGTGTGGTTATGTTGAAGATGAGGTTGCTGGGGGATTGATTTCCAGCCCTGTTCTGGAAGCAAAATGGAAAGTGGCTGACGATGTTATCCTTATGAATAATTTTGAAATTTTAGATAACTTCGAGGACGAGATTGGATCAAATAAGACGGATCCAGTATTGGCTTCAGATGGTAATATCAGACGAGTTTGTTTGGCCTCGATCAGCGCTTGTTTCGGATGTTGATTCTAGTTTGGTAGTTAGTTATGGATTGCGGGAGCCTAGTGATGATCATTATCAGAGTAGAGATTTATCCACTCCTTCGACTAGGAGGAGAAGACGTAGAACTGGGTTCCCCAGTTCTGGATTGGTTCGGCGTAGTGCTAGGATCAGATACGGTTCTTCTTCTTCGACGCGAGGTAAGTTCCTGAACTCAAATACTAGTTGTAGTAGTTTGGATTTGGGCTCAGGTATGTCTCCAACCCTTGGTAGTGATTATACTCCTTTTGCCTTAGGGAGTCTGTCTACTAGTCAGTTATTTCAGTTAGCCAATGATACTGCCTTTGTTTTTTCTGATATTGAGTTGGATGCTGAGTATATTAGGAGTAGAGAATTAGAGAGGGTTTCTTCAATGCGTAGATGAGGATTGTTAGTTGGAATGTTAGGGGACTAAATGAACCTAAAAAATGTGCTAAAATTAGGACTTTTTTTTGAGATTATCACATTGATATTGTCTTGCTCCAAGAAACTAAAATTGAGTGTCCAGATTTTAGTTTTTATATTAGGTTGGGTGGGACTTTATTCCGTAATTGGTCTTGTCTCCCGGCAGTTGGTACTGCTGGAGGAATTATGATTGGTTGGAAAGAAAACCAATACAGATTGGTACACAAGTCTCTAAAGTTACATTCTTTACATATCATTTTAGAATCCCTTTCTGATAAATCCTTCTTGTGCATCACTAATGTATATGGCCCCCACACTAAGGAGGAAAGGAGAGTCTTATGGGATGAGTGTTCTAGTTTGAGGAATCTTTCCCTTAATCTTTGGATTGTGGGGGGAGACTTTAATGTCACCAGATTTTTAGGGGAGAGATCACCACGGGAAGGTGATTTCTCTGACGTGGAGGAATTTAATGACTTTATTTTAGACAATAATTTAATAGAGATTCCCCTTGAAAATAGATCGTTCACTTGGTCGAATGTCCGTAATATTCCTTCTTTCGCATTATTAGATAGGTTTTTTATTAGTTCTGAGATAGATAATAGATATTCGATTTGTAGAGTCAAGGGTTTACCTTTTTTTACTTTCTGATCATTGTCCGATTATCCTTACATGTAATTCGAATATTGCTACTAGTAGTAGTTTTAAGTTCGAAAAGATGTGGTTGCTTGATTCTAGTTTTATTAACCTTGTTTCTATTAAGTGGAAGTCCTTGTTTTATTTTAATAATATATATAGTGGTAATAGTGCGAAGATCTTGGTTGCAAAGTTAGGTAAGTTAAGGTTTTTCCTTAAGCGTTGGAATAAATTCGTTTTTGGTAGTGTAAGATTTAAGAAGGATAAGATTATGTGTGAGTTGTTAGATTTAGATAAAATTAGTGAGTCAAGGATCGTTAATTCTAATGAGAAGGACAAATATTGTAACCTTAGACAAGATCTCAAACAGATTTTAGAAAAAGAAGAGGTTATGTGGAGGCAAAGGTCTTGTATACAATGGATTAAGGAAGGGGATAATAACACGAAATTCTTTCATAGTGTGGCGAATAAAAGGAGACGCGATAATATGATTCATTCTATTATTGTCAATGATGCGGAATTGTCTCTACAGAAGGATTTAAATGAAGCTTTCACCAGTTACTATAAACAGATTTTTGGTTCAAAGATTAAGAGAAAAACAAATGTTAGATGGATTGATTTATATCCTTATGAAACTAGGATTAATCTTGATAGTTTAGATGAACCTTTTTCTGAGCAGGAGATTTGGAAGGCAATTAGTGATATGCCTAGTGACAAAGCTCCTGGGCCTGATGGTTTTTCTGTTAATTTTTACAAGCAATTTTGGGAAGTCTTAAAGTCTGATATTATTGATTTATTTAATGAATTTTATAATGGTGAACTACGCTTAGGTAGCTTTAACTTTGCGAACGTCATCCTTATTCATAAGAGAGAAGAGGCTAATTCTCCTAAAGATTTTAGGCCTATCTCTCTTATTAATGTTTCTGTCAAGATCATTTCAAAAGTCCTAGCGAATAGGTTGAGTAGTAAGATGAATGACCTTATTGACTGCTCCCAAACTGCTTTTATTAAAGGTAGAAATATAGTGGATGGAGTGGCAGCGGTACAGGAATACATTAATGTCTGTTGTAAGAATAATATATCATGTGCCATTTTGAAGTTGGACTTTGAGAAGGCATTTGATTCAATAGATTGGGATTTTATATGCGAACTATGTCTCGCTAGGGGTTTTAGTGTTAGGTGGACTAACTGGATCATGTTATTGCTTAAGTCTGCTTGTTCCAACATCGTTGTGAATGGGGTAGTAGGTAAGAAGATACAATCCAAGAGGGGACTTAGACAAGGAGACCCCTTATCGCCTTTTCTATTTAACTTAGCGGTTGATGTCTTCTCTAGAATTATCAAGAGAGCGGGGAGATTAGGTGTTCTATGTAGTGTTGGGAATGAGGAATTTAATAATGAATTATCGATCCTTCAATTTGCAGTTGATACATTATTATTTTCTTCCTATTTGCCTGAGCATATCATTGCTCTTAAGTTTATTCTTTACTGTTTTGAGATGTTATCTGGTCTTAGAATTAATTTTGATAAAAGTGTCGTGATGGTTCTTAATGATTTTAACAATGTTGAGTCTTTGGTAGCCAGTACTTTGAACTGTTCGATTATGAAATTTCCTTTTGATTATTTAGGTTTTAAAATAAGACCGTCGAAGCTTAAGAAGGAAGATTAGATAGTCATCATTGATAAGATTAGTAATAGACTATCTAGCTGGAACAATAGATTCCTGTCTAGAGCAGGTAGATTAGTTCTAGTCAATTCGGTTCTAACGGCTGTTCCCTCTTATTGGATGGTTGTTCATCGATTTCCTAAATGGGTCATTGAGAAGATTGATAGGATTAGGCGTAATTACCTTTGGAATGGTGATTCTAGTTGTAGAGGTTATAAATGCCTAGTTAATTGGGACATGTGTTGTAAACCTAAGATAGAGGGGGGTCTGGGGATTATAAATCTACATAATTTTAACTCTGCTCTGCTCGCTAAATGGTTATGGAAATATAGATGTCCAGATGTGAAGGCTTCATGGAAATCTATCGTTTCCAAATCCTATTATTCAAGAGGAGAGTTTTTTATCGGTAATAGTGGGGGGTGGGATAATTGATTATCTCATTTTTGGAAGTCTGTTTTGAATTGTTTTGACTTTTTTAACTTAGGTTGCAAAGTGTTAGTCCATTCAGGAAACCTTACTTATTTTTGGCACGATGCTTGGATATCTAGAGTGCCGTTAAAAATTGAATTTATTAAGCTTTTTAACATTAGTAGATTTAAGAATGCTTTAATTAAGGATGTTTACAAATCAGATTTAGATCCTCCGTGGGAGTTCTCCTTCGATAATATTTTAGAAGAAGATTTATTAAGACAATTGGCCTTACTTAAAGCTAAGTTAGCATTGTACCAATTGGACGAGAATGGAGATTCTATTAGCTGGGGTATAGATAAGAGTTTTGTTTACACTGTTAATTCTATGTATAGTTTTATTAATTTTTCTGGTATTTCATTATATCCCTTTAAATTTCTATGGAAATCTAATTCTACACCTAAAGCAAAGTTTCTAATGTGGTTGATCATCCATAAGAAGCTTAATACGATTGAGTTGTTAAAAAGGAAAAATGTTATTTTTGATGTAAAATGTTGTTTTTGTAATATTGGAGAGGAGGATGTAGATCATTTATTCTTCTCTTGTCATTTTACCTTTTCTATTCTCAATATGATTATTAGGATTTTTACTTTTGATTGGTTTAATTCCTTTAGTAATTGTATTGATTATTGGAATTGTTATAGATTACGTTACAATTCTAGACAGAAATATATATTGGATTCTTTAATAATATTCATAAGTTGGTTCATTTGGGTAGAGAGGAACCAGAGAATCTTTCATTCAATCTCTGTATCTAAGGATAATTTAATCATTAACATAGTAAATTTCTGTCTATTTTGGATGTCTAATTCGAACTATAAACTATTTGGTGATTTGCAATTTGGGCGTTTTTTGTTTAAAGTCAGATATAACTTGAGTTTATTCATTCGTATTAATAGTTATTTTAGATGCTATAGACCTCGGCTGGGTTGGTGATTCCTTTTTACTTGTGTTGACACTTTTCTCTTGTTTGTTTGTTTCTTATGTCCTTCTCTTTATACATGTATATATGGATTTATGCCTATATATATGTATAGGCGTATATTCATATATATGTGTAAGTTACTGATAATTTTGTTTCAGTTTTTCAGATTACAGGTTGTAGATGTAACTGTGGAGCTTTTGGGGTTGCTGTTTGGATTGATCGTTTTTGATTTGCTTTGGATATATTGGTGTAGGAGGAGTAGGGGTGTTTGTATTTTTTGGTGATTTGTTACACCACTTGTTTTAGCACATAGATTGTTATATGTATGGGGATAGATATACTTCTTGTCGGGTGGTGGCCTTGCCGGAATTCGATAAGGAAGTATGATGGGTGGTGGCCTTGCCGGAACTCATCTATCTATTATCCCTTACATTACTATCTAAGACTCTTGTTTTAGGTCTGTATTTGGGTATTTGTACCACCTTATTTGTATTATATATGTGTGTGCTCTCTTCCTTTTGGAAGATCACACATTTTTTTGCTCAAAAAAAAAAGTTGTTCCAAAAGAGTTTCATTCGATGAAGTACCTCAGAATGGGATCCACCTGTAGTATTTGCTACCGAAGCATACAGATATTTAAGACTTTGTGTGGACTAATGGAACTCAATGAATTGACCAAGAAGAATAAGTACTCTTTAACTAGAATTGATGACCTTTTTGACCACTTGGGAAGAGTCCGAGTATTTTTCCAACTAAAGCTTGCTATTGGATTTCACCAGTTAAGAATTTCGGAGGACAATAAGGACAAAACTATGTTTAGGATGCCAGATGGATTTTTACAGTGGGAAGTTATGCCCTTCAGACTAACAAATGCACCCACTTTCTTTGTTGACCTCATGAGTAGGGTGTTTAGGGGCATTCTAAACAAAATTGTGGTAGTCTTCGTAGATGAAATCCTTATATTTTCAAAAGATCATAAAGAGCATGAGAAATACTTGAGACAAGTGTTAGGGATATTAAGAAAGAACCAATTAAAAGCAAAATTCTCGAAGTGCCATTTTTGGAGGGAAGAAGTAAGATTTTTAAGACATATTGTGTCAAGCGAAGGCTTGGCTGTAACAACCCGCTTTTATTAGGGATATTGAATTGGGAATCAACTAATTGATTTGGTAATTTAAAGGAAAAATAAATATATAATGAGTAAATAAATAAAAAAATAGCAAAACATATATCTTGGGATGAGAGGAAAATACATGTTTTATGAAGTATTTTGCGTATGTGGTTGATATAATTGTTGCACGTTTTGTTGTAACAATGATAAAGTTTATTGTTTTTTTATTAAATAACAATTTTAAAAGAAAAGAAAAGAAAATGTTTTTTTTATGATTACATAAAGAAGTTTTGCATTTGTGAGAAGTTTAGACAACACACTATTTTTTTATGCGTGTGTTAGTTATCAAGTATGCATTTTATAAAGAGATTTTGTAGGAATACTCTAGAAACCAAATTTAAAAAGGGGAAAAACAAAAATATCTCCTAATGAGACAAAGTATAATGATTAAGTTGCATAAGGAAAATAAAAAGAAAATTTAAAAAGAAAGGGGAAAAAGGATATTTTTAATAGAAGAATCTAGAGAAGGGGATAAATATAAAATACCTTCTCACTTATATCCCATTTCTCATTCTCATTCAGTACTATTTTTCACCGTACGCTGAAACCAGAAACACCACAACGCAGTAAAGAAAAAAAAGGAAAAAAAATCTTTCTCTCATCCTTAATCTTTGCTATTCAAACAATTTTTTATATCGAATTGAAGATAAAAGAAGGTTCCCAATTCGGTAAGTATTCCTAAACTTGTTCAATCTTTCTCTGGTTCTTTCAATTCTTGTAAATTGAGATCTTAGGGTTGTTTTCCTATTCAAATCCTTATGTAGAGGGCTTCAATCAAGACATTAATTGATTTCAAATCCTTATGAATGGTTAGTAATGCCGCTTGGACTTACGAATGCTCCTGCATACTTTGTAGACTTGATGAATAGAGTGTTCAGAAGCTATCTTGATAGATTCATTTTGGTCTTTATTGATGATATATTAGTATATTCCAAGTCTGAGCAAGAGCATGAAGGTCATTTGAGGATTGTTTTGGAGACTTTGAGAGAACATAAGCTGAAAGCAAAATTTTCCAAGTGCCGCTTTTGGCAGAAGGAGGTAAAGTTCTTGGGCCATATTATATCCAAAGCTAGTCTAGCTGTGGATCCTTCTAAGATAGAAGTAATTCAGAATTGGAAAAGGCCTAAGACTGTTACAGAGATTCGAAGCTTCCTCGGTCTAGCAGGATATTATCGTCGCTTTGTTAAGGATTTTTCGAAGATTGTCACTCCTTTGACAAGGCTAACGAAGAAGGGTGTAAAGTTTGAGTGGACAGATAAGTGTGAAGAAGCCTTCTCTAAGTTGAAGGAGATGCTCACTAATGCACCAATTTTGGTGATTCTAGAAGGTAATCAAGATCTTGTGGTGTATACTGATGCTTGTGGGTCTGGATTGGGTGCTGTGCTTATGCAGAAAGGACGAGTCGTGGCTTATGCATCTAGACAATTAAGACCCAATGAGGTTAGATATGATGTTCATGATTTAGAGCTGGCAGCTGTAGTTTTTTGCTTTGAAGCTATGGCGACATTATCTTATGGGTGAGAGGTTTGTCCTTTATACTGACCATAAGTCTTTAAAATACCTCTTTACACAAAAAGAGCTGAATATGCGCCAACAAAGATGGTTGGAGTTTTTGGCAGCATACGATTTTGATATTCAGTATACACCTGGGAAAGGTAATCGTGTAGCAGATACTCTTAGCCGTAAGCACCAGGCAGTTGTATCAATGATGATAGCTGAATGGCGAGACTTGGAGGTGTTGGCTTCTAGTGGAATCTATTGTAATATGCCCACTCATAGCTCTGGAAGGATGTTGGACAATATGGTTATCAGACCGAGCCTAATGGATAGGATTTCTCATGCTCAGACGGAAGATTCTACTGCTTTAGAGCGTATTCATCGGCTGAAGAATGGAGATGATGCTGATGATTTGAAAGGATTTGAGTTGGATGCTCAGGGTTGTTTAAGGAAGAAGGGCAGGATCTTTGTACCTAATGTTGCAGGTCTTAGGCATGAGGTGTTGAGCGATTGCCATAGTTCACGATATACCATTCACCCAGGTGGTAGTAAGATGTATATGGACATGAAACGTCTATATTACTGGGAAGGAATGAAGCGCGACATAAGCAAGTATGTGAAGAAGTGTATTACCTGCCAATTGGTGAAGTGCGAGCACCAAAAGCCTAGCGGTCTTCTTTAGCCATTGGAGATTCCGCTATGGAAATGGGATCAGGTATAAGTGAATTAAGATTCTAAATTGTTTATTATACTTAGATCCTTCAGCGTAATGCTGTAAATATAAATGCTTTGTTTAGGTATCCATGGACTTCATTGATGGATTGCCGAGATCAAAGCAAGGGCATGATAGCATATGGGTAGTAGTGGATCGTTTGAATAAATCTGCCCATTTTATCCCAGTCAAGTCAAAAAGAACTGCTCCTTATTTGGAAAAGCAATATGTGAAGGAAGTGGTTTGTCTCCATGGTGTACCTAGTGCTATAGTTTGTGATAGGTATCCACTATTTACTAGTGGATTTTGGAGAAGCTTGCAGTCTGCTTTGGGGATGAAGTTGAATATCAGCTCGGCATATCATCCTCAGTCCGATGGGCAAACTGAGCGGGTTAACAAGATATTGGAGGATTTGTTGCGTTCTTGCATCCTTTATTTTGGCGGGTCTTGGGAGGACCACCTATACTTGGTCGAGTTTGCATATAACAATAGCTTTCAGTCCAGTATAGGAATGGCTCCTTTTGAAGCATTGTATGGAAGACCTTGTAGATCTCCTTCGTGCTGGCTTGAGACTGGGGATAGGTTGGTGCTCGGTCCCGACACTGTGCGTGAAGCTTCTGAGAAGGTGGACCTAATTAGAAGAAGGATGAAAGAGGCGCAGGATAGACAAAAGTCCTATGCAGATCGTCGAAGAAAGGACTTGGAGTTAGTGTTGGAGATCATGTATTCGTGAAGGTTACTCCTTTAAAAGGAGTAATGAGGTTCAATAAGACTGGTAAGCTTGCTCCGAGATTTATTGGCCCTTATCCTATTGTGGAGCGAGTTGGAAAATTTGCCTATAGAGTCTCCTTACCCGAACACTTATCGAGTGTGCACAACGTCTTCCATGTGTCTCACTTGAGGAAGTGTTTAAGGGACTCTGAAGAGGTCATAGAGCCGAAGCAGTTGCAGCAGACTGAGATCGCACCTAATATGACGTTTACTCGAGAGCCTATTCGTATTATTGTCTCTGAGACGAAGAAGCTTCGTAGTAAAGTGGTTCCTTTAGTCAAGGTGCATTGGTCAAGTAATTCAAAGGACTGCACTTGGGAAACACAAGAGTCGATGCAGAGTCATTATCCTAAATTGTTTGGCGCTTGAGTAAGGTATGTCCTATTATTTTGAGTTGAATCTATAATTTTGTTACAGATGTATCCCTTATGTAGAAATTGTGAGGACGCAATTTTTGTAAGGGGGGAAGTCTGTAACAACCAGCTTTTATTAGGGATATTGAATTGGGAATCAACTAATTGATTTGGTCATTTAAAGGAAAAATAAATATAATAATGAGTAAGTAAATAAAAAAATAGCAAAACATATATCTTGGGATGAGAGGAAAATACATGTTTTATGAAGTATTTTGCGTATGTGGTTGATATAACTGTTGCACGTTTTGTTGTAACAATGATAAAGTTTATTGTTTTTTTATTAAATAACAATTTTAAAAGAAAAGAAAAGTAAATGTTTTTTTTCGATTACATAAAGAAGTTTTGCATTTATGAGAAGTTTAGACAACCCACTATTTTTTTATGCGTGTATTAGTTATCAAGTATGCATTTTATAAAGAGATTTTGTAGGAATACTCTAGAAACCAAATTTAAAAAGGGGAAAACCAAAAATATCTCCTAATGAGACAAAGTATAATGATTAAGTTGCATAAGGAAAATAAAAGGAAAATTTAAAAAGAAAGGGGAAAAAGGATATTTTTAATAGAAGAATCTAGAGAAGGGGCTAAATATAAAATTCCTTCTCACTTATCTCCCATTTCTCATTCTCATTCAGTGCTATTTTTCACCGTACGCTGAAACCAGAAACACCACAACGTAGTAAAGAAAAAAAAATGGAAAAAAATCTTTCTCTCATCCTTAATCTTTGCTATTCAAACAAGTTTTTATATCGAATTGAAGATAAAAGAAGGTTCCCAATTCAGTAAGTATTCCTAAACTTGTTCGATCTTTCTCTGATTCTTTCAATTCTTGTAAATTGAGATCTTAGGGTTGTTTTCCTATTCAAATCCTTATGTAGAGGGCTTCAATCAAGACATTAATTGATTTCAGAGCTGAAAGATTGCATTTTGGCGTTAGAGGTGAGTGAAGTTTTGCCCTTTTTAATATTTTGGCTTCACATGTAATCAAAGGGGTGAGATCTATGCATATGATTGTTGCATAGCTTCTCCCCCATGTCATAATTCACTGTTTGCGGTATTGGCACCCTAAATTGAATGAGAAATTGCTATTGCTATTTTCAATATGTTGGATATGATATAGGAAAGATAAAGGTTGAACAAATTTGTTTGATATGGATAAAATATATGTAGGCATAAAGATACAATCTTTACGTAATTGTTTGAAAGTTGGCTCCCTCCCCCTAAAGCTTTTGATTTGTTCTATGAACATCTAGACATTAAAATTGGATATGAAAAGATGTTCTTGCTGTAGTTTAAATTGGAGAAATTGAACTTTCAAAATTTGTTGCATGTAAGATGAATGTATGTTTGTCTCATACATGTTGCATGCATACAATTTTGATGCATGTAAGGTGTATGTAAAATTGTCTCAGAGGGAGACAATATATTGATTATTTATTATAAAAAAAAATTCTGAAAGTTTCAGCAAGGGGAGGAGGAGGACTGCTGTGCAGTCCTGTGCAGCTAGGCTGCATTGTGCAACCAGAACTGGGCTGCACATGCAGCCCAGGCGCAGGCTGCACAACAGCCCTGGGGTGGGCTGCACAGCAGCCTGCATTTGGGCTGCCATGCAGCCCAGAAAGGGCTGCAGTGCAGCCCAAAACGGGCTGCAATGCAGCCCATAATGGGCTGCACCGGCCTATATTTGGGCTGCATGCGGCTGCCCAAAAACGGGCTGCCATGCAGCCTGTATCTGGGCTGCATGCGGCAGCCCAGAACGGGCTGCCATGCAGCCCGTATCTGGGCTGCATGCGGCAGCCCATGACTGGGCTGCATGCGGCAGCACAGCATGGGCTGCAGTGCAGCCCAGAATGTGCTACGGTGCAGGCCAAGCAGGCTGTGCAGCAGCCCAAATATGGGCTGCACAGTGCAGCCCAGCTGAGCAGTTTTTTAAAAAAAAAAGCTTAAATTTTATTTTAGTTTAAAATAAAATTTTCTTTTATGTTTTATATTAGAAAACTATTATTTTCTTTAAAAATTTTGAAAACAAAGTTTTTTCCTACGAGCAAAAATAATAGTATTATGTACTAATTAAATGGTCAAATGAATTTGTTAATCTCAAACAAGTTTAACATGCTAGACAATGCTTATGTTTCGTTATAATACATAAGTATTATGGGGTAATTGTGTATTAGAGCGAAACGTTAGTGTAACCATCTATGGACATGCGTTGTTAAGATTTTTGCAAAATATACTAGGTTTATAAAACTTAGTTTTATGAATATTGCCATGATTGGTTTTATATAGTGTTTTGGTGTTATAAACACTATGAATTTTTAAGGCATAATTTTACAAAATAATATTTTAAAAATACTTTTAATTTTGGGATTAGGATAGATTGGACTCTGTTGTACCAATGAGCCAAAACTCCATCTTGGTCGACCTGATTCAGGTTCGCAACCTGAATCATGGTGGTTTTAAATTTCGTCCACCTACCACCAAAGGTCAAACGGTCTGCTACATTGGGCATTTTTGTTGTTTGATCGGGATTCCCGATCGGCGGGTCACAGACTACATCAGATGGAGGCGTGGGTATGCCACGTGTAGTGCCGTGAACGGGTAGCATACGGCCTTCGCCTTAGACCGTCTTGGTTATCCGGAGTTGATCACTAGGTGTCGTTATGGCGTTATGAGTAGGTTACGGTGCTGATGTCTCTGTGCGCGCTCGAGCTCTACTACTGTGATTTTACAATACTAGCGTCTGTTTATTTGGTATCTGTTATGAGTCATATTATATTTATCTCATAGTTCCCATAATTCTTTATTAACCTCTTATTTACTTGAATAAGGTTGGCATATTACCCAAGTTAATTTGGAAACCCAGTATTATATTATCATATTGTTTTATATATGATAATTATTTTTGGTATTGTATTGCTTGTACATACAATACCTGTGCCTTTTAATCTTACTTTTTATATTATCATATTGCTTTACATATGATAATTGCTTGGTATTGTATTGCTTTACATACAATACCCGTGCCTTTTAATCTTACTCTTTTATATATTATCATATTGCTTTACATATGATAATTGTTTGGTATTGCGTTGCTTTACATACAATACCGATGCTTGAGATTATGGCATATTAATGCGATGATTATGCTAAATTGTTCATATATTGTAACATTCATACGCGTCATGTTGATTTATACATGTGGCACCTTTACTCCTTTGTTAAATTATTTAATGTCCATAGATACTTACTTCACTCACACTAGACATAGTTTGACCCGTGTGATTTGTTTTGTTAAAACAATCCTTGGGTCAGGTTGAGGATTGTTGGCAGGTTATGTTTGCATGGACTGCAGCGTCACTTTTATCCTTTTCCACGTTTTGGGGTTTTGGACTATGCAGCTTCAGACTATCAGTAGCGTGTAGTATTATGGTATGTACACTATTATGTATTTTGGGAAGTGATATTATGTATGATGGATTATGTATTTGGACATCTCTATTATGACATGTATTATGTATTCTGCTGTTATTATTGTGCTACGCTTGATGCTATTATATTTTGTACTATGTAACTTGGGAAATTTTCTTGTACCATTCCTTTGAACTTATACTGAGCACGAATGATAAGTTGAGAAATTTTAGAAATTCTCGTGTCAGTGTTCGTTCAAGCGAATGAGTACAACTTTTAGCCCAATCGAGTCCCATTCTCCGTGTTTTCCGACAGTAATACTTAGTGTTGCTTTTGCTTAGCATGGGTCTAAGGGCCGGGCGTTACATTGGCCGTAGACCCCACGAAGATAGACGCAATTAAGGAATGGAGAACATCCCGAAATGCTACGGAGGTAAGAAGCTTCCTTGGATTGGCAGGATATTATAGGAAATTCGTTAAAAACTTCATAAAGATTGCTACTCCATTAACCCAATTGACGAGAAAGAAATTGGTGTTCACTTGGAGTAATAAAAGTGATACAAACTTTACGAAATTAAAGGAAGCATTGACTAGCACACCAGTCCTAATTATACCCGATGGTTCAAAGTTTTTCAACGTTTACACTGACGCATGTGGGACCGGTTTAGGAGCAGTCCTTATGCAAGAAGGAAGAGTAGTTGCTTATGCTAGTAGACAACTCAAGGATCCAGAGAAAAGGTGCCCAGTTCATGACCTTGAGTTTGCCGCAGTAGCATTCTCCCTTAAGATGTGGAGGCATTACCTTTTAGGAGGGAAATTTGAACTCTTTACTAACCATAAATCCCTTAAGTATTTATTTTCTCAACGTGACCTAAATTTGAGACAACAACGATGGATGGAGTATACTGCTTTATATGACTTTACGATTCAATATACCCCAGGAAAGGGTAATGTTGTGGCGGATGCTTTGAGTAGGAAACATGCGACTTTGAATGCGATAATAGAATGGAAGCAATTAGAGATCCCCGCTAATTTTAATTCGCAACCCTCACCAACCACTTCTAATGGTTTTCTTAGGGTTATGATAATTAAACCTACCCTAAGAGAAAGGATCCAAAGCACACAAAACTTAGACGAGGAATTAAGAAGCATAAAGGAGAAAATGAGAAAGAAAGAGACCTTTCCTCATTCGGTTAGATATTTGATCAAAGATTATGGGAGTTTACTTTGAGATAGGCGAATTTACATCCCTAAAAATGAAGGGTTGAGGAAAGAAATTCCAGAAGAGTGCCATAGGTTAAGATTTACCATTCACCCCGGTGGGGCAAGTATATGAAGAGGAATCTCCATTGGGAAGGAATGAAGAGAGATGTAGCCGAGTTCGTGGCCAAATGCTTAACGTGCCAAAAAGTAAAATTGGAGCAAGGGAAGCCCGAAGGATTGTTTTTACCTTTAGAGACCCCTACGTGGAAGTGGGAACATATTTCCATGAACTTTGTAAATGGACTTCCACTACTACAAAAGTGGGCATATTCGACACTAATTTGTGTGCGTTGCATGAAAAGTGTGGCGAAAGCTATGATTTCTTCGAGCTTCTGCAACAGCATTCATATGTTGTTGCATTATACGTGGATGCACTGTTGCGGTGGGAATTTTAGTGTTCTGATGTGCAACACCAGTTAAAAGCGTAGCATTACGTATATATAATCCAGCTCAGCTATCCGCGTTATCAACATATAAAAACCCCAACCGTAGATGAAAGATTAATCCAACGGTTCAAACCATCTATGGATCTGATGATCTTAATGTTAGCCATCATCCAATCATTGACAGCCACGTCATTTCATTCTTTTGACGAAATTTTGGCGCGATCTTCTCCCTTCATGAAATCATTTTCTTCTCTATCATCTAATCGTTTTTCCCCCTTTTTACTATTGACAAAAATTTAAACCTAAATTCACGTCAGTATCGATCCTCTCCTCGACAGCAAATTCTATTCCGAAAAGGATGAAGCTTTGAAACGCTTTCTAGTTTTGATTGCTCAGGGCGCTGACATCGCCAGTTTTTTCCCTCAGGTTCAGTTTGTATTGCACTGTGAATTAGTTGCGCTTATTATAGATTGGATTATGAGTAATTAGTAATTAGTTCATTTGTTACATTTTGGAAAACCCATTCGCTTATGAGTAATTAGTTGCGCTTATTATTGATTTGGGATTTGGGATTATGCTGAGGTTTATTCGAAAATTATACCCAGCAATAAACCATGAGAACCGGGCTATTGGCATGAAAAAGACATTGGTTTATTATAGAGGTCGAGCTAGTTAAGGAATGGGGACTGCGGTTAATTTGCACTGCTTGAGGTTCATACCTTACACTGCGGTTAATTTGTATGCTTGAGGTTAATTTGCACTGCGGTGTGTATGCATTGCGGTGACATCCGAATTTTAAGCCTCTTACCATAGATTTTGACAAAATCTGAAGCGGGCACTCAAGCATTTTCGTTTTATTACAATACACATCATACACGCAGTGCATATATACACTCACAAGTATACACGCACGCACAAGTATACACGCACAAGTATCATAAGTATACACACACAAGTATACACGCACAAGTATCACAAGTATACAAGCTCAAGTATCATAAGTATACACGCACAAGTACACACGCTCAAGTATCATAAGTATACACGCACAAGTATACACGCACAAGTATCACAAGTATACAAGCTCAAGTATCATAAGTATATACGCACAAGTACACACGCTCAAGTAGACACGCACAAGTATACACGCGCGCACAAGTATACATGCACGCACAAGTATCATAAGGCAGCCATCTGAAGGCACGCACAAGTATACACGCACAAGTATCATAAGTATACACCAGAGACGTACGCAGAGATTTTAAAAAATCACCAGCATTCACAAACAAAACAACGTACCATTCACAAACATTCACCAGCATCCATCATCAGTCATCACCAGTCATCACAAACTTCCATAACCACACAAAGTTTCACAAATATTCACAAAATTTCAAGCCAAAAATCATTACCAGCAGAATAAAACCAACATCCACAAACATCACCAGTCATCACCAGCATCATCACCAGCATCCACACCAGCATCAGCACCAGCATCCATGTCAGAGTCATTGTCCATGTCAGAGTCATTGTCTATGTCAGAGTGGCTGTTAAGGATAGAGCATAGTGAGCGACCAAACCAGAATTTCTTGTTGTGGAGGGCAAAGTGACCTTTGGATGATCAAACTTCAATAGGTATGTTAATTCTATTTCTGTAAACATTTTGTGATCCACCTAATATATTATAAGATCAAACTTCTATTTCTGTAAACATTTTGTGATCCACCTAATATATTATATGATTCAATTCTCAAATAATGTGATCCACCTACGAGTTTATATGCCTTAATTATCAAACAATTTGACATGTAACACACATTAATTATCAAACAATTTGACATGTAACCACATCTGAAGGAAATTCAAGCCATACAATAACAGTGTCTCAAATTCAAGCCACACAACCACATCTATGTACAACTAACAGAGCACCAGTTTGTATTATTATTTCAAAATCTTGGGTGGGGCATTATAACCTTGTATGTATGTATGTGAGTGTGTGCATGTGTGGTTGTGTCTCACTATAAGAAACTGTGGATGGAAGTAAAATTTACCTATGATAAAAAAAAAATGGTACCACCGGTTCCTCCCTATTGCTCACAAACAGAATTTCAGGCCTCGTCAAAGGATGAGTATGTGTGGTGCGCTCAACCCTAATGATGTATTTCTTGTTGTCGAATCGAGCAGCAAAAACATTCTCCAAGCCAATGCCTTCATAAAATTCCATTTTCAGGTATAATGATCTATGGTCAATTCGAGACCAATGACAATCGTCAATTTCACACACATTTCCCATTGGCGTCATTAATTCTTTTATTGTAGGAACATTTGTCTTCAGGAACTCGGGAAAGCCAACAACTCTGGCCCATGATTCTACCTCGAACGCTGGTTCAGGCTCAAATTCTTCAACAGACCATTGTTGCACATAAAAAGCACCTCCAATTTTTGTAAAAAGTTTCAACATTAGCGTATGATCACGCGTACTGTAAGATGGGCATGTTATTAGAAAAGAGTTTTTGGGTATAACCCGTATAGTCCACTCCTCATTAAGCTTCAGCGTATGCCTAAGCGTGAGATGCACAAATTCGTAAGTCCAATGTCCTGAAAGAACAGTGGCAGTGATGCATAGTGAAGAGTCCTCCATTGTTTTTTTTTTGCTCAGAAGACGAATGGCCATATGAAATTGCTTATTTGTTGGCTGGCATGAGTGACCAATCGCCAATGGTCAGTAAGTCAAATGTAATAATTATGTTCATAACATTTTACTAAGAAGGCCAATGGCCATTCGATGCCACCACTTATCAAATAACTTGTTATCATTTGATCAGGTGCATATTTAATTCTGGAAGGCAGAGGCATACATTTTGCAGATCGGATTGCTGCATATATATGATTCATATATAGGTACATACTAACATACATATATATTTCCTATTGCAATCGGATTGCTGCATATATATGATTCATATATATAAATGAGTAATACATTTTGCAGGTGTGGACACATGTGTACATGTTCAGAATTCGCTAAAGAATTGGCCAGGAATGGATCAGGATAATGTCCCTTATGCCGTGCACCTATTCTTGAAGTAGTTCGAGCTTACTGTATACAATGAACAAAACGGTGTAGCTGATTTTTGAGTTTTGATATTTGGATAATTAAAACAATTGCTTTGGATGAGTTTCTTGTACAAAACCTGTATTGCAAAATATTTAATTAAAGCATTGTATTTCTATCAAATTAGTGTTGCATTTTCCTTCTTCTACTGTTGCGTTAGCTTTTATTGATATTGCATTTCATTGTAATGGTGTTGCATTACATATTGTAGTGGTGTTGCATTACATTAAATATAATTGCTTACCCGTCGCACGTGGACCCCACAACTGACGTGGATAGCTGGTGTGGCATGTGACACGTGGAGTGCTGACATGGAGAGATGACGTGTCGTGTGACACTTAGACAACTGACGTGGAAAGCTGACGTGGCGGCATTGGAAGCCAGGCCCTAACTAATGCTTAAGGCAACACTGAATAGTGTTGCATTACGTGCAAATAGTGTTGCATTATGGCTATAATGCAACACTTTCTTTCCGTGGCCGTAGATGGGCAAAAGTGTTGCCTTAGGTGGCTAATGCAACGGCCGCGGATGCCACGCCCCCCTGGTGTTGCCTATTTGAAAAAATAGCCTACGGTAACGCTTTTTTGATCTACGGCCACATAAAAATAGTGTCGAATATGCCCACTTTTGTAGTAGTGTTCCTAGAATCCAAAAAGGGAATGAGGCCATTTGGGATATTGCAGATCGTTCAACCAAGAGTGCCCATTTTATACAAGTCAAGAAGACAAGGACTGCAGCCTCATTGGCCCGTCAAAGAGATAGTCAGACTACATGGTATCCCATCGAGTATCGTGAGTGATAGTGACCCCTTATTCACAAGTGAATTTTGTAGAAGCCTACGAGTAGCACTGGGGACGACCATTAACTTGAGTGCAACTTATCATCCGCAGACTGACGGACAAATAGAGAAAGTAAACAAAATCATAGAAGACTTGCTTAGATCTTGCATCATCGACTTTGGAGGAGTTTGGGAGCAGCACCTACCACTTATGGAGTTCATGTATAATAATAATTTTCAAATGACGGTTGGTATGGCCCCTTTTGAAGCGCCTTATGGGAGGCCATGCAAATCGCCAACTTGTTAGTGGGAAAATACTGACAAGGTTATACTTAGACCAGATTTCATCCGAGATTCCACGAAGAAGATATTTTTGATTAGGGAAAGGATGAAGGCAACCCAATACCATCAGAAATCATATGCCGATAAGCAAAGGAGGGAACTTGAGTTTAATGTTAGAGACTTGGTATTCGTAAAAATATCCCCTCTTAAGAAGACTGTTCAATTTGGGAAGACTGGGAAGTTGGCTCCCAGGTTTATTGGGCCTTTTAATATCATCGACAAGATAGGTTCTTTGGCTTATCGAGTGGATCTCCCAGAGCGTCTATCGGGAATCCATAATGTTTTTCATGTATCTCATCTAAGGAAATGCCTTCATGATTCTGCTATCAGACTTGAGCTTGATGAAATTGGGGACCTAGAAAAACTCGAGTTGAAGTCTAGGGTGCCCCGTGCCGCTGCAAGGATTGTAGAACATGGAATCAAGAGACTCCGCAACAAAACTGTTCGCCTTGTCCGAGTACAATGGGGAAATGACCCTGCAGAAACCACATGGGAGACTGAGGATAAGACGAGACAAACTCACCCAGAGCTTTTCTCAGGTAAATTTTTCCTCAAAATTACATTTATAGATGCATCATGATTGCTAGATTGGATGTTAGGTAATGGATGCAACACCACTGCACCAAGCACTCATATAGAATTATATGCGCATTTAGGCCGTTTGCAAACATATTGCATCACTTATTACACCTACAAGCTTGGGTAGAGCTAACTTTAGTGGGTCTGCAGTTCATAATCACGACGAGTCATGGATGTTTATCTATAAAATATAAATAACACGAGTGTACAACATGGATGTTTCATGCGAGTTATGTTTTTCACCTCTTAAACTGATTTTGGGACGAAATCTATTTTAAGGGAGGAGAATCTATTTTTCCCCCTGGTGTGATTATCGCACTCTCCTTCATGTATGTCTAGCAATACTGTAGAACCTTGTAAAATTCATAAGTAGCAATAATAAAATAAATAATTAAAAATAAGCAATTTAATAGTATGGCTGGAAAATGAGATTTTGCAGCTTTAGGAATTTGGCTACGATTTTTTTTTATTTGGATACGTGGCAAAATTCTGAATCGTTTTCATATATAATATGCTGAAAACGGTTAATGTACGAAGAAGTTATGAACGAATGAATTTGGATAGTAAACGCATAATATATACATATATATAATTGTATGAATATATATATATATATATGTGTGTGTGTGTGTGTGTGTGTGTGTGTGCGCGCGCGTCCAAATCATAAATTTAAAATAAAAAGGGAGAATTCAAATTTTGAATTAGAGATAAGATCAGGAGGAAAAATATATTGCATATATGGAATCAGATTGAGAAATTAAGGAACATATTAAATAAAATAAATGGTTCAGCAATGCAGCCTTATTGGGGGTTCCAGCCCCGAAGGGTTGGACCACCCCCTTAAGGGGTGTCGACCGCCGATCTATTTCTTGGCGGTTGGACAACCCAATAAAGCTAGCTGGGTAGGGTTTTCCTAGGGGGACATATATAAATTAAAGGCTTGGATTAATTCTAAATAATCCAACGGTCTATTCTCACATGGGCAACTATATATACCCCCTATCAAACTAGGAAAACCCAAATCATTCTCCATCCCTGCCTCCATGCTGCCTCTCCACCATTGTTAAATTCCAAAGAGAAATAAAAGAATAGGTTAAGGTTTTCTTCTATTTATTTAACTCTATTTTAAACCTCTCTTTCTCAAGTAGTTTACATTGAGTTTAGTATTCTGGAATTTGATATAAACATGTATGTATAAGATTATAATGCATGTCTCTTATATGTATATACATAATTAGGAGGATTTTTGGAGCATGCTTGAATGCAAATAATTATTGCAGATCTAGATCTACCACATATTTTTCTCTATTCCGCCTAGATCTGTTAGTGGAATCTGGTTTACTTAGGGCATATTCATGTTTTTGATAGGTTGTCACGTGAATAGATTCCTAGAAGTATTTGGTAATTCGTTAAGATAAACATTAAAAAACCTAAATCCTCTATCTTGTAATTGCAAATATGTTGTTATGATTAATTGGGTTTTGCGGATTTTTGGTTTTAATATTGGAGCCCAAGTCGCTTACATCCGAAATTGATGATTATCAAGTTGATGAAGACGTTCAACATAGGAGGCATCCTCGGCTTCGAACCCTAGAGTTGGATCATGACTGCTGGAATCCAGTAGTGATCCAACCTTTGGTTCTCACCTATATGGTCCGTAGGATCATTAGGGGAACACGAGGGCACGCCATCGACAATTGGGAATACAGTTCGAGACGTAACCCATCACCAACACTGTCCTTAGTGACAAATGGAAACAAAGATTCAATTCCACAACTCATGGCTTACTCAAGGAAGACTGACCCCATAACTTTATAAACCGGTATGTGTGGCATATAGACTCTAGCGGCGCCATAGATTTAGCAATGTGTAAATGCTTTCCTATCTTCCTTGAAGGCATGGATCTTCTATGGATCTCTCAACTCCCGTCGAGAACCATATCTACTTTCAATCAACATGCTAGAGAGTTGATAAAGTTGTTCAAAATGCACGTCGCCCGACCTAAAGACATTCTGACAATCTCAAATATCTACCAGGGCATGAGGGAATCTTAAGAGCTATCTCAAAGGATTCAACAGTGCCTTTATAGAAATAGAAGATCCAGAACCTCGCACTGTCCTTGTTTAGCTTACCGAAGGCGTATTACCATATCTTGAATTTAGGGCTTGGATCGACAGAAAATAGTTCAAATCTCTGGAAATCTTCTACGAGAAAGAAAACTAGTTCCTATGCCAAGAAGCAATGCGCAGGACCATGGCTGCTTGAAGCGACCATCCCCATAACCAACACTAGGGTGCTACTCATGACAGTGTCATGGCTAAACAAACCAGAGAAAGCTTCGAGAAGGGTAAAGGGATTGCCCAATTCAATCCTAAACTAAATAACGACATGCCTAGAAGCCGTATTCAAGAGAAGGAGTCTAAAAAGCATGAGCGCTTTCCTTCTTATAAGATCTATACTCCACTGAAATCTCAGTTAGAGACAATTTACTTCGAGGCCTATAACACGATGCAGTATAAGAAGCTGGCATGAAAAGAATCTACCGACAGAGAGAACTATGGAAAATATTGCATATTCCATGATATGTACGGCCATAACACTACTGACTGCAAACATCTACGAGATGCAATTGAAAAGCTTATTCGAGAGAAGCATCTCAAATAGTACGTTCGGAATCCTGCTCCAAAGGAAGCAGCCGTGTGTCTTTAATGCCGCACCTCCTCAAATCCAAGTAGCACCTAGGTCGTCCTATCTAAACCTCCTCAAAGGGGTATCGTGATTAACACCATCTGCAGTTGTCCTTACCTCGCAAATGTAAGCTTCAATGTATGGAGGAGTGCATCATCTCTATCAAGCACACTGAGTAGAAAGAGTGCTCCATCGTGGACGAGACATTCCCGACAAAACTGCAAAAGACACAATGACAGATGACATCGTCTTTTGAGAATAGGATGCTATCAGGTTTGAGGCTTCATCTGTTGATCCACTTGACATCTCCACCAACATAGGCCCATCCTATGTTAAAATGATCCTCTTCAAATCAGGGAGTTCCGTGAACATAATCATCAAAACGGCCTACTGTCCAATGAAACTTGAGGCCAAATACCTGAAGCCATGCCATGCCAATGTTCACGAATTTAACGACTCGGCAAATCAGCTAGTCGGACTCGTTGAACTACCAATACAACTCAGAGCTGAGGATAAAATCCTAGTACCTTCGTAGTTATCACCATACCTTCTCACTACAACGTCTTTCTGGGGTGTCCAGCCCTCGTGTAATTCCAAATCTGCATGGAACCATGGTTCCTACTCATCAAGTTCTCGACTAAGAATAGGACGGGAATATTCCGGGCCACCAAGCCACCCGAGAGCCTGCTATCTCACGAAATGGAAAGACGCAGTTAATCGAAAGAATGGTAACGGTGTAAAGATATTAATCTACATCAAGAGTCTCAGTGCCTACCAGCCAACAGGATGTGATTCCTGGCTCAGACGCCACAACCGTCTTTCCCAAGATCTTGATCCCCAGAAGGACAAAGATCCCGAGTATGAAAGGGCTACTCCAATGGAGCCGACCATCAACGTTCCGGTCAACCCCACCGATCCAACTCGGGTCTTGAAGATTAGATCACAACTCCACTTAACTATTAGGAAAGAACTTTTTGGCTTTTTACGGGACAATTTATATGTATTTGCTTGGATCCCCTCCAACATGTGTAGCATCACCGAAAAATTGCTTATCGCATGCTTGATATCGACCCAAAGTCCCTTCATATTAAACAGAAACGCCGATTCTTAGCATAAAGATCGACAACACTAAGAGAAGAGATGGATAGGCTACTTGACCAAGGCTTTATCCGCGACATCCTCTATCCAGAATGGGTCTCCAACTCGAACTAGGTGAAGAAATCGAATGGAAATGGCAGACATGCGTCGATTATTCTAACTTGAAAAATCATGCCCAATAGACAGCTTCCTACTTCCAAAGATCAACCAACTTTTTTTTACCATTGTCGTCCACCAGCTTTTATCTTTCATGGATGCATACTCAGGCCCCAATAAGATTCCTATGTATGTCCCGGCTAAGAACACACTTCGTTGATTACCAATCTTGGGTTGTATTGTTATGTTCTTATGCCCTTCAGTCTCAAAAATGCTAGAGCCACTATCAACGGCTGGTCAAACAAATATTCAAAGATCAGACTGGGAGATCCATGGAAGTTTACTTGGACAACATGCTCATGAAAACATAGTTGTTAAATGACTATGTCAACGACCTTACGGGGATTTTCAATGTTCTTTGCAAATATGGCATGAAACTGAATCCCTTGAAATGATCTTTTGGCATTACTTAAGGAAAATTCTTTGGTTTCATTGTCAATTCATGAGAGATTAAAGCTAATCCAAGAAAAACCGAAGCTTATCCAGGGAATTAGAGTTCCAGAGAACATCAAAGATGTTCACAGATTAAATGGAAAAGTGGTCGCTCTAAGTCGATTCATATCGAAAGTAACCAATAAGTGGATTTCTTTCTTTGATCTGATTAAGAAAGGGAAGCACAACATTGCATGGAACCCAGAATGTTTCTTCGCATTGCAGGATCTTCTGAATCACTTAGAGAGGCCATTTATTCTATAAAAGCCTGTGGGTCATGAAAACTTACTTATCTATTCAGCTATTTTTGTACAGGCAATAAGGTTTGCTCTTGTGTGCAAAGTGGATCGTGTCTAGAGGTCAGTTTACGACATCTGCAATAGATTGACAGGAGCCGAAAGTAATCATCCAAAGCTCGAAAAGCTTGCATACTGCCTATTGATCTCTTCTCGGAAGCTTCGCTCGTATTACCAGTCACATTTCGTCATGGTCTACGCTGATCAGTCACTACGACATGTCCTTCAATGACCTGAGGCATTTAGGAGACTCTTGAAACGAAATATAGAGCTGAGTCAGTTTGACCTGATCTACATTCCATGAAGAGCTATCTTAGGACAAGCCCTAAAAGACTTCATAATCAAGTTCACTACTCCCAATGATCATCCGGAAGATAGTGAGCCTCATAACATCCAAATAGAAGCTGTAAGTGGATGGTTCATCAAACAAACAGTGTTCTGGCGCTGATGTTATATTTATTACATTTGAGGAATGCTCGATTTGTCATGCTTTAAAGCTCAACTTCCCTGCCACTAACAATGATGCAGAATATGTGGCCTTGATTGCACGACTCAGAATTTTCGAAGAACTCAACATAAAGGCCATCCAGATCTTCTCAGATTCACAACTCATCGTGTGCCAAGTGCATGGGGAAATATCAAGCCAAAGTGGCCCGGCTCGCTCCTTACCTTTCTCGTGTACGTGAGCTGCTAAATGGTTTTGAGCACAACGTCATCAATCACATCCCTCAATAACAAAACGAAGATAATGACTCTTTAGTAAGCCAGCAAGTTCAGGGGATGTCCAACTCTTGGGAATCGTCCCAGTCGAAGTGCTCAATTCCTCGGGTATCAATCATATGGAGACTGATGTGATACTAGCGGCAGAACCCGAACCAGAGTCATGGATGACTCCAATAAAAATTACTTGCAAATGGAATCCTCTCTGACAACTGAAATTAAAACGATCACTCCTTCGCAAAGCTTTGTGCTTCATAATTTAGGACAAAGTGTTATACAGAAGAGAATTCTTTGTTCCACTACTACGGTGTGTAGCCGACAACGATGCCAAATAAGTGCTGCTGGAAGTCTCTTGCAAAAAATATCATTCGCTACTTCTATTTTTGGCCCACTCTTGAACATGATGCAGCTGACTTCACCTGTAAGTGTGACAAATGCTAGAGATTCTCGAAGATTCCTAGAGCTCCGCCTACAAAGCTGACGCAGATGGTCAGTCCATGGTCATTCGCAATGTGAGGAAATCAACATCAACAGAATTCTTCCTATGGAAAAAGTCGGTGCTCGATATGTTATAGTCGACGTTGATTACTTCAACAAATGGGCCGAAGTCGTGCCTTTCATGACAATCACGCAACTTCGTTATCCGCAACGTCATATATCATTTTGGAGTTCCCAAGACTATCATTTTTTATAAAGGGACCCGATTCGAGAGTTTTGAGTTTAATGATTTCTGTCGATGCCATCGCATTAAGAAACGATTATCGGTAGTTGCCCATCCTCAAGCAATTGGACATGTCGAAGATATTAATAATGTCATCAAGTCCATCATTAATAAGCATTTGGAAAATGCTAAAGGAAAATGGGTAGATAAACTCACTTTATCCTTTTAGGCTAATTGGAATACCCATAAGTCAACGACCAACCATACTCCACTCGCTCTCTCGCATGGGTCTGATGTTGTAATTCCCGTCAAGCTCGAACTACAATCTCACCAAGTCATTTATTATAATTTAAGAACTAAGGGATATCTCATGTTGGAATCTCCCGACTTAATTAAAGAGAAAAGGGATGAGTACAAATTCAGAGCAGCTGCACACCACCAATGTGTTTCCCGATACTTCAACACCAAAGTCTGTCCAAAGCGCATTAAAATCAACGACCTCATCCTCAAGAGGATCTTTCTCACATCGACAGGTCTTAGTCCTCGCTGGGAAGGTATGTACGTCATTCAATGGAGGCTTAGAGGAATACTTTCAAGCTAACGACCATTGATGGCATCGAACTGCCAAGAGCATGGAACAACAAGCATCTTTGCGGCTACTTCACCTAGTTTGCTTTATAGACTTTACGCCTTTCTATAAATATTTTGTTTTCAATTCAGAGCATTGCAAATAGACTGCTATCATCAACAATATCAGTAAAAGCTTTTGGATCTCCATGTTCCTTATATATTTACTTTCTTTTTAGTATGTTAAAGTTTGATGACAACCGACTTGCATACACAAGCGTACAACACTGGATTAGCACCTCAGAGCTTAGAATCGATCCACCATCTCGAGTCTTTACTAAGACCCAAACCTTGCAGAGTGGTCCGTCTTCCACAAGTCATCTTCAGTATTGAACCAATGATGAGGTCGAGTATAAACAACTCGCGATGCTTATTAATTTAAGTGCCCAGCTCCTCTCCTCGGTCTTTGAACTTAGGGGTAACCCACCTGCCAGGTAAGTGTGATTCCTACCACTGACTTGGCTGATTCTAATCCCCTGACTCTAGATTTGAGTATAAACTGGCGAAAAAATGGCGCCTTCGACTCTAAACCAAAAAAAAACGATGGGAGATTATAAAGGACGAACCAACGACGTCCACTTATATCTCCTCATGAATCGAGATCAGCGATCAGAAGGGTGTCCCGAGAATTGAGTTACCAAGCCCGGACTTCATGTGACTCAAGACTAATGACCGAAAGGAAGCCTCAAAAGATGACTTCACACATTTAGACTTCGTACGACTCAAGGCTATGACCAAAAGGAATTCTTGAGAATGGAGTTAATTCACTCGAACTTTGCATGAGTTGAGTTTCTTAAGAGTGAAGTGTTGGACAACATGAAGTTAAGTGTAACGACGAGTCCATTACTTAAGTACAATAACTAGAAAGCATAAAAGAAACTCTAACACTTGAAATGATATGTGACATTAGAAAACCTAGCTTTTATTCACATGTCAAAACATATATACATACATACATATATATATATATATATAGATATATATTCTTTCTTTTTCTAACGACAAGAAGTACATAAAAAACAATGTGACTCCAAAAGCGAGGGTCGTACCCGCGTATTTTTATCGACCTACAAAACAAAAATGTTTTATAATAATCACTTAGGCAGGCCACCATTCCTCTTCTTCTCAGACCTGTACTTGGGTGGTTTGTCCTAATCCTTCAACGGCTTTTACCAAGCATCATCCTTGATTTTGTGAGCATCTACAAAACAATGGCCTTTCCCATTTTGGCAGCAAATCTTTCCTCTACTTCCACTTCAGCAACTTCCTGAAGCATCACCTTCCCTTCGCCAATACTTGGCATTCTTCTTCAGTAATGTATATGACCATCAAGGCCTCTTTATCCAAAATCATTGCTCTCACCTCTTTGGCGGTACCCTCATCCTCCAACGGCTTTTACCAAGCCAAAGCAAGCATCCGAGCATAGTCATCGACCCATGAGATTCCACGATATCAAAGAGTCTTAACATAAAATCCTAGGATGGCTAGCTCCATCGCTCTCTATCAAACATCTCCTTCTTGATCCCTATGGTCCTCCAACTAGGCCTCAAACTCTTCCCTCCCTCCTTCGTCCTGTCCTAGCACTTACCTGTTGGGAGCCTCTACCGCCTTCTTCTCTTTCTTACCCAGGTCGAGCACAGCGAGATTAAGTTCCAGTGTTTTTTGAGGTCTTCATTTTCCCTCATAAAGCGCTGAGTTTCTTCTTCTTCCTTCCCTAGCTTTTCATTTTTCTCCATCAGCTCCTGTTATTCTTATTGAAGTCACTTGACCTCTTCGTCATCTTACCACAGAAGGAGGTTCTCCTTGGAAAGCACTTTATTATCCTTCTCTGCCGTGACCTGCGCTGGAAGGGAAAATGACATGTCCTTTTATTGATCCTTCATCTATGCCATCTCAGGACAGACTCCCTTTGTCCTCTTGTTCGCAGCCTCTAGCTCCCTTTTCATCTCACCTATTTCGACACCAGAGAGTTAGCACACAAATATGCTACTCGAACACGCAGAAATATAAGCTAGTCAAAACTATAACTCACCAATTTCGACCTCCCAGGTTCAGATCCTATCCTGGCCTGCCTAAGCCTTAAGTTTTAGCCCTTGAATCTTAGTATTCTTTTGAAAGATTAGCTCAGATAGTCTCCTATTGTACCGTCCCATGACCCGGTATTGAATGTAAATGTCGTATACCCGAGTCTAGGTTTTCTTATCTATGTCCAATGGGATGGCATGCATTTTAAGCATCCAAATCATTTCTTGAAAATAGAATCCGGAGAAGTACTTTATTAGATAGGCCTTCCTCTCCTCTAGAGACATCATTGGAATCTCGGAACTCCCCTCAACTACGAGCCCAACTCTTTCATCACTGCTTCCTCCTTCTCCCGATCCTCGATCGCTCCTCCCTTTAGCTTTGTATTTAATCACTGGTGGAAGAGAGATATACATTGTTGTAGGAACATAGGGAGGAGAAACAGGAGCCATAGATTTCCTTATGCTCATTATTTCTGTCTATTTTTTCACATCAGTTGGCCTCGTTCTTGTTGGCGGAGACACCAAGCGCTGGGGATAATCTTGATGGCAATGAGTCCTTTCATAATCATGGAACCGCCTGGACTTAGAATCTTTCAGCTCCATGCTTTCAAAAAAAGGTGCCCGCGACATGTACTTTTGGTCGTCGATAACTCCTGGATCTCCAATTCCGATCTCTATCTCCTTCCCGAGTCATGGTGCCTGCATAAATCAAATCTTGAATCAAAAAAGAACATCCCAAGCATGCATAGGTTAAGTGTTGTGTTATGCGATGTTAATGAGAGTGTGTGCGCCCTAATGTTCCCTCTACGGATCCGTTGTCGGCTTGCTTGAAGGGGCAACCTCCGTAACACTATAACACCCCACACTTTTCTACACCCAAATTTTGATAAAAATCAAAACTTTAATACATCCAAGCATAGAGCGTATATCTAGTACCTGCAATAAATGAGCATGATCATAATCAGAGTATGATAAAATAATTCACAGCGGAAATAAAATAGGATAAACTTTAACTCAAGTAAATACCTTTTTCAAAGTAAGTCACCTTGCCAATACCGAGAATGAGAGTAAACAAGAGCCGAAAGCCAAACTTATTCATCTACGGGAACCCGACCTTCTCTAAGAGACCTAGGAGGTTGTAATGAGGAAGGGGTCAGAATAACAAGTTCCGGTGACTAAGAAATGTACACACAGACTATAACACAGATATATCCTGTTTGGTTCAACCCAAGTTGTATGCCTAACCAGGTTAGTGATTCTAGCCTAACCTGGTAAATGTTTTACGCACGACTTTATTATTTAGCCCAAAGCAATATTCCTAAATTATATTACTGGATAGGACATTTATACACATTTTTATGAAGCCTTTATACCAGAGTTTAACTGGTTAATTATACCAAGAGCAAGCCCCTAATTTCGGGGTTTCTATCTATACCCTCATTCTCTGTTCTTTGTTTATTAATGCCTCACTATCAAATTATAGATAGGGTGGATTCTCCATGATCACTTAAGACCCTATGCGAACCTATTGGTCACTTATTAACCCTCGACAATATATTCAACGTTAACATAAACTAAAGGGCACTACCTACGGGCCCTACTAGCTAAGGCTTTCGTCATTCACGCATATACCGTTGCCCCGCATAAGGTGAGAGTAGGTATTTTATCGTTCGTCATACCTTCTACCAGACCTCATTATATAACCTCCTTAGTCACTTACTACTTCCCTAGGATAAACGACCATATCTAACCCTTTTTATTTGCAGGTTTGGGTAGGACTACACACACCTTCCATTTAAGTCCTCTATACTGTAAAGACTATTCCCAGGTGGACTCTTCAACCCAAGCCAATGAAGACCGAAGGAAGCAGACTATACGTGAAGGTTATTAGTTCGTCCCTCATTTTCCTTTAAGACCTTTCCCTTTTCGGGATAAAGTTGGATACGTTATTAAGTCATTCCCGTAATTTCCTTATTCGGAAATACTATACGTACACCATTTATTTGTATCACGGGTTTATATGGTTAATAACATCTTATATTATTAGCCTACTAAGTCCAACTATATTTTTAAATATAAGTTTTATTGACATAAATAAGGAAGATTATATTCCCTTTTCTCTAGGACATTTATTTAATTTCTTCCCTAATTTGGACTTAGTATCTAAACGACAATCATTATCCATTAATTCCCCCTTTTTGACACCCATTTCTTTTAATTTCCTTTTTATTGCCCTTTATGACTCTAACGGTCATATTTTCATAAGGCAACTATTTATCAATCTCAAGTTATCTATTTGTTGTACCCTAATAGGCAATTACTATACTTATTATTTATTTTATTTTATTTGTTTATTGGTTATTATATATATATATATTTATGCACTAGGCCTCTCACATTAAGTTGACTACCAGTGGATGTTGGATTTGCCGGTCGGTTCCGGCAGAATTCTACCACAAGTGAACTTAACCTCTTGCCTTAGTATATTTATTTTTATGCATCAGACCTCTCACATTAAATTGACTACCTACGGTTGCTGGATTTACCGGTCGATTCCGGGCAGGCTTACACCACAAGTTGAGTTTAACCTCGTGTCTAATTGCAGTTATAATTTAAATTTCCTAATTGGGGTCCACAACAATTGTCCTAATTTTTTAGGAATTGTAACCATTTTCCTATCACATTTATTTTCCCCCAAATCAATATTGGTTACAATAATTATTTTATTTGCTATCTCATTTATGACAATTAATTATATTTATTGCTACAAATGGTCACCACAAATATATTAATTCAATATGGATTATATTTACATATAATTCCAGCATTGAATCTCATCCAAACATTCAACATTTGTCAAAATTGTTAATTAATTAATTATTTATGGCCTCAATTACACTATTTGCTACAACGGTCACCATAAATATATTCATTAAATATGGAATATAAAGTTATAAGTATGATTCCATAAATGTATATGATTCAACATTTAATACAATGCATATTTTTACCATTTTACACTGATTTAGATGGATAATATGCATATATATATATATATATATATTTCTTTATTTGTGTGCGGTCAACGTAGTTATTATTATTTTTATTTTTGTACTTAAATTTAAATTAATGATTTGGTCTAATCAATTAACCAATCATTCCTTTTTTATATTCAATCTTACCAAAAAGGTTTCAAGTCTCGCAACGACCGTTAGCCAAAATCATTGTAAATCATGCCTATATTGTGGAACTGACATATCTCCAAATCACAAGAAATATATATAACGTATTTTTATTTTGGAACAGTCGATGCAAATTACATACAAAAATATGTATTTATTTTTATATGTACATTTGTACCACTTTTCCCCTTTTTAATTCTTTTTGTCATACTTCTTGTGATTCTAAAATAATGCCTCTTTATTTAAAAATGAGTAAAACGACATAATTTACAATGCTTAAGCCAAAAATCCAGCAAAACTAAATGTAAAAAAGGAATATTTCTTTTTATTCTTAACATCACATAATACACAATTTTCATCTTTTTTACCCAAATTCACATATTTTAGCACTGAACTAAAGATCTGGAACATAACTACAACAAATTTATGTTTAATGGGACTGATTTCCAAATCCATAGTGTTATGCGCCATAAACAACATATTGCATAATTCATGACATAACTTGTAGGAATATGTGGGAATATATATAAAAATCCTACAATTCATAATTATACATAATCACAACTTTCCCATTTACCAATTTCAAACATTTTCATAATTGGATATGATGGTTATCACAATTTATAATTATTTAAATAAAAGATCTGATAGGCATAAAACATAGATTGGATTCAAACGTAATAGATAAATCATTATATCTCTATTAGTTAATTTCCCACTTACCGCTTAGCCTTCAAATTATAAGTTTTGAAGCCTTTAGGCTTACAATCCCCAAATTCTTATAAATCTACAATTTATCTAGAAAGAGGAAAATTCTAGATCTGTAGAGATGTAAGAAAAAGGGAAGAGAGCGAAGAACTATAGTTAAGCGTCGATTTGCAATCTCTTCCATTAAATCTATTTATTATCTCAATTCTATATACATTTGATTTGATTTGTTTGTATGTACATATATTTTTTATTGAAGAAATTAGGTTAGAAGAGAGAGAAAAAGGGCACAACTCCGCTGCTGTCATAGAATTGAATGGAAAAGAATGAGGCTCTACCCTTTTATTTATAGGGGTGTAAATGGCCTTAGATCATCCGTCCATTATTTTATAAAATATAACAAGAATACCTCTAAAAACCTAGCCATCATTGATGAATATCGCACCTACTACCAAAGACTGAACCAATCTGGGGGAATAGCTTTTCAAAGCTTTCGTGTGGTGGGTTTTGTCCCTAATGAGATGGGAAAGCAGCAAGCCAAACCCCCGTTATCTTAGGCTCTTCGGGGGGACGTTACTGTTAAGCGTGACTGATAGCTCCCAACGTTGGATGAGGCGAAACAAATGCTCAAAGGAACGCCACGCAAATGGGTGCCGGCTTGCAAAATTCTAGGGAAACCATTCTCCCGGAGATAGGAGAGCGTGGCAATCGGACCGCTGCCCGGAACAACCATTCACTTACGCAACATTCATTCGTTTACTTGTTAGCTAGCGCTATTCCATAATTTGCTTTCAGGTGCGAAGCGTGTCCTTCGGCCTGCTAACCAAGTGTAAGTGGTGAACGAAGTTGACTCACCAACCGGTCTAATAAACTGGATCACTCGCCTAACTAACTTTACTAAGACTAATCCAGCTCGCTTCTTCATTCCCGCCCCGAATATACTCTTAAGCCATTTGTCCCTAATCCTATCGGCATATCTAGAGTACTACCACTGCCTCCTCTGATTGCCCAGAACCCAGTATATTGCTCAGAACCCACTTTGGCGCAGGACCTGTAGTTTAATATCAGCTGTCAAATTGGTTCAAGAGCTCTGCCATTTCTTGAAATCTCTCTTCTGATTCAAAATCGTGGTGTAACGTGTATCCCCCTTTGTTCCGGTTATGGAATAGATGAAATAAATCCAAAAATGGATTTTTTTTCAAGAATGAAATCTTATTGGAACGCGAAATAAATCAGATTGATTTTTCAATCAAAAAAAGTACTTTAATATAGAGATGGCTTCGAGCCTTCACTGAACGATGGGAATTATGGTTGGGTAATTATATATTACTATACATAATATTCTATTTTATTTATTTTCCGTCCATTTTCGTATTTCGTCCTTAACTTTTTTCGTACGGACTCCATTTGTGAAGCCCCAAATATGAAAGTTGACCAGAATTCCAAGACAAATGCATCGGTTAAAGTTTCATGGTCAAATTCCATCGTTTGCAGATATTCCTATTTTTGATATTCTAATTAAATAACTATTTATTGTCAAAAGTCTGGGTTGTTACAAACACGCTCAGGAATAAGCTATCACTGTTTGCCTAAATTAGTCGACAAGTAGACATCTCTATGAGGACCTTGTCCAGGTCCTTAAACTGACCTTCGTCCTCCATCGATGTGGTGGTCTTAGAGGTGGTGACGGGAGAAATTAGTTTAGAGACCTCTCCCAACCTCATCTTCTCTGTTGGAGAGGGAACAAAAGTGGTCTGCTAACCACCTCCTTCGATAAGCTCCTCCTCATCGCCGCCGTCGAGAGTGTCAACATCCTCCCGAGCTCTGACTTCCTCCTTATTGGCCGAGGACACGTCAAGAATCATGACGAGGGGTACTTATTCTTACGCACCTGGAGGAACATATCCTCCCTAAGGTTCCATCGCTTCCTCTTCTTCAACCCCATCCTTATAACCCGTCGAACAACCTTTGGGATGTAGGCCTAACATATGGAGGAGATGGTTTGACAACAAAGTTTGGGCATCACCGAATGCACTCAGAACATCCCTCAAAGGCAAGATTTGATCAAGATAAATATCACCTCTTGGAATCCGGGGGATACCTGCCATATAAAATTTCAAGTTAATTTGGAGCTTATGACTCAATTAACTGGAGATACAACATAAGTATAAAATCTCTTACGGCTCGCCAGCCTTCTCCTCGCAAATCTTGAAAGGCATCGAACGTAGAACCAATTGTTCTTAAAGTAACCGAGCTTATTCCACACCCCCAAGGTAATGTGACTATTGGCCTATGCCTCTAGATAAACTAGGGACGGTGAGATACTTCTTCTCTTCGGGAAGTAGAGATATTGAATGACTTCCTAGTCGTCACCACGCCTAACTACTTTATATACATAATGTAGGTGCTAAGAAGAAATGCATACACGTTCGAGTGAACCTTTGTTGGTGCCAGACAAAAGAAGCACAGAATATCCCTAAAGTATGTGCATGATGGGAGCACACACCCGATAGAGAAAATGTGCCTATTCTGAACAGTATACCCCTCTGGGGGTGCATACGCCCTGTCGTCCCTCCCACTGATTAGGATATCGTTCCAGGGTATCCGTACTTCACGCAATTTGCCTTAATGTAGCTTCATCGATTCATGAGACTATTGAATCTGGGGGATAATCAAGAGCAGCAATATCTCCCATCATATCCGATGCCACATGAACACTTTCCTACTCGCCGCTTACATTCTCTACCTCTTGCGAGCCAACTCTTATCGGTTCCGCCTCTTCCTGAACCATTGATTCATCCACATGCTCAGCTAAATATCATGATCCTTCGGCTTTCTCCTCATGCATTCTAGGTGAGGTCACTCGTTGGGAAGGGGTGGAAGTTTCAGAAGTCCCATGCTCTCTAGCCATTGGGCTGGAATCATATGAAGATTTAGGCGAACTTGACGAAGGTTCCACGGCTTCGGCCTCCGAGACTTCTAAAGTTTTATTTTGTCATTGCAAACTATACTTTCAAGATGGTTGCATAATTTACCACACTAAAATATATAACCATTTATTTGTGAAAATTAACATGAACATGCAGTGTTGTGCATGCTGATGCGATTATAGTAAAGCACTTCAAACGCGACGACGATTTCATGTTTCTTAAACAAAAATCATCGTTGTCTCTTACCAATGTCACAGAATTCAAGTTGAGCTAAGATAATGTCGTGGTTAGATTGAGAATCGAGTCCTGGAATTGATGGTTCAGTCATATGTCCATAGTCTGAGTTTATGCTCTAATCCTATGTGCATGTCTGAATTTTCAATTCAAATGAGTTTGTTTTCGACGAGCGTTAAGGCGTAAAATGGTAGCACGTTTGATTCCAAAACCAACCCGTTCGCACAACGTCCCGAAACGTTTCGAATTTGAAAATTCAATTTTCAAAGCCAATTTTTTTAAAGTATTCTAAGATACAAAATTAAATTTTATATCCCCCAACTCACAAAATTTTCAACTCCCCAAAGAATCCTTCCAAAATTTAATTTAAGTGTTGAGGGACATGAAATCACCTTTTGTATCTCCAAAAATGAATTCTTCTTCTCAACCGCTTCCACTGAACCCTCTTATCTCCTCACTTCGTCACCCACTTCTTTTCTACCAGGCCTAAAGATCACGAGTCTTTCAAGATATGAAAGAAAATTTCATATCCCCTAGTCTTGTAACTTTTTCCACCATCTATCAACACTTCGTATCCCCCTCTTTCAGAAATTTCATGCTCCGAATTTCACACTCCCTTTAAGCTTTCAAGCCAGCACCTCCTCCAACTCCACCAACCAGTCTGCCATGGCCAACCACTTTATCTCCTCAAACTCGAACGCCAACTCCTCATTCATCGGCCTCACCAAAGCCTCGCCACTCCCTCTGTTCATCCAGCACGAAATAGAATCAAACCCAATACATAATCGAGGTAGCCCACCTGTTAATATTCAAAAGAGGAGAGGCGTAAGAGGTGTTCAATGTCTGGGTTATTTGGCGCTCGATGTGGTCCACGGTGAACCAAAGGGAGTCCGAAAGTTTTTGGATTTTTTCAGAAATGCTCTGAGTCGCAAAGGATTCGAAATGGTCAGAAGAAGAAAGTGGAAACTCGGAATCACATATTTATATGAAGAGAAGTGGAAGAGTGGAATGTTCTAGAATTCCCTATGTCCTAAAGATCAGTACCGATCCTAAAAAAAAGGGGAAAGGAACACAGAGAAGGAGGAGAAGAATACCAAACCATTCCGGGATCGATAAAGAACTTCTAAACTCAAACTACGGCTACGATCGCATATACTCATTTTCGAAATCACCATCGTCGAAACCAATTCGAATCGTTAACCAATCGAGTACTTACCAATCTAAACAATCCAAAAGTACATGCCAAATGACTGAGTTCCAATTTGATTGCATTTCAAAATCTAGATTACGCGATCGCACGCCTAAAACATACCATTTCGATTATGTTTTATCAGGAACACTAATCGTATCGCGTAAAATCACGTGCAAACGTATGAGTGCATACGTGATACTGTGCCGACAACAACTCCTTTTTGCTCCAGTGTAAGCGAGGGTTAGCTACTAATGTTTAATTTCTTGAATCGACATGAATTGGATGCTCACTTGAACAATCAGACAGGTTCGTGTCCGAGCAACAAAGTTTAGAGCAACTTGAATTCTCAACAACACTGAAACCGCATACTTCTAACAACAAGCTTCGACAAAGTGTCACAACATCTTAGAAACAACGTATTCCTTGGAATGCACTGCTCAACTAAAAGGTCGCGACTAATCGCTCAAAATGATTTGTTAATCTTTTACTTTCCAGAAATACTTGTCTCAACTTAAATCATGTCATGTTAACACAAATCATATTTGTAACAACCCGAATTTCGACAGACTATTTTTTTTTTAAATTCTAATCTATCGAAAGTCGTGTTGGTTTGCTCTGTATCTTGCAGAAAAGACAAAGACATAAAAAATGTCAGAGCTTAGAAAATATCTCACATCGGAATGGATAAAATATAATGTACTCAAAGTATAGCCGTACCGTATTAATAATACTGCCTACCTAGTATCCAAAGCTATCCCTTTTACTTCCAAGTGGATTAGCCTAATACAGTATATATGTAGCTACCCCTCAATATTGAGGTACACCCCATGGTACCCCACTTGCACGGTCTCCACCGTAATGCAATAGAAATGAACGCAGTCCCTCATCCTACGCTGGAGTGACGTACGGATCTCTACATAACAATGTTACGTTCCGCATATATCTGCCATTCCTACGCTATGTATGTGTACAGACAACCACTGTCAATCGAATCAGATTTCATACCAGAGTAATGCTCTTAAGTCTATGATACACCACCCAGAGTTAACATGCATATATCTAGACTGTCCCACGTACGTATCGTCAATCGTATTTGATGCCTTAACTGCACATAATGTGCACGGGTTCCGTGGCAGGGCTATACAAGAAATACGAAACTCAGTCGGGAGCTTTTCCATATCTATATAGGCCCCTCTTTAAGAGCCTCCTAATACAGATATCCCTCGAGTCTGTTTTTCGTTGTGGCTATGGCCCCACCTCGGCCCCTCCCTCAACTAGTAAAGACTAAAAGAGCTAAACGACTTACCCCTAACAAATAATCTAAACATCCAGTTGGCATCTTCCCTCAACCACCGTACCTCGATAGTGAAAGGTGAATGGTCTGTTGGTTTTAGCTCTAATTTTTTCGCATCCTACTGGCTTCCGATGACGGGTATCCGACGATCTAATATCCTTATTGGTCTTGACCTCGCCTCCCGTTGAGGCGATCGCTGAATCACCCTAGTGTCACCTCGTCACAATATTCTGACTGCAAAGCTACTGTTGCACTCAAGGCCCACCCACCTGGTAGTTATGCGCAGACCCTAACCTCTGCAGGCATAGCCTAAACATCTGTCACCACATAGAGGACCACTAGGAGCACCTTATGTATCTCAGGAAGTCACGTGCTTCCCTTTCCAGTCCTTCGGAGCCGCCAGAATAGTCAGATGAACGTGTGCACCCCTCGTGCCTTTTGACACCACAATGATCTACCCTGTTGGGTTATTCACCCTTAAACGTGAGGACTGGCCAAAGCGCCTCATTTTAATGTGTCATTAGACCCTATGTCTAAGCATTCTTTTACATGCTTGCTTTACCTCACCAGGTTTCCGTTTAACTTGGTTATTCCCATTTACATTGAATTCTTAATCAAGTTACCAAGTTCCTCTTGCTTATTAATTTCAAACGTATAACTTAACCCATTTAAGTTTATTAATAAGCCCACCACGTGTTATTCTCAGATTGTGATCTAAGATCTGTAATCTACAATCCCTTTATATTCTTGTTTGATTTCATCGTTACAATAACATGTTCTACTTAATATGTAATTAAGTATATCTCAATTCACATGTTTTCTATTTAACATGTCAGTCATTATTTATGATTAAATATAACTTATTTCATAAATTTTTCTCATTCTTTCTCATTTAATCATAATTCCATTTTACATTGTCACTACAACTTATCGTTATTTACTTATTAACTTAGTTCTCTTAACTAAGGTTCAGTAATAAGTTACTCTTCCCATAAATATAACTTATGTTGTCCTCATCCATACTTTTCAGATTCTTATTCTTGTAAATAACTTAATTTACAATTAATTACAACTTAACCCCTTACATAAGTTACTCTATTCCCTTTATCGTTTATTATAACAAAGTTATAATTTCCACTTGTCCCTAGGACAAGCCTAAACATGTTATTCTTATAGGTAGATTTCATATTTCCAAGTTTACAGATTACTTAATTTATAATTAAGTACAACTTATTACATTTCATAAACTTCCCCCTTTTCTCTACTTATTACAAACAACTGGTCTCGGTTTTCCCCGTTTACTGATTACTTGATTTAAAATAAGTGCCACTTATATCATGTCACCAGTTATCTCATGTCCTTACTAGTTTATTACAATCTAAGTTATAATCTTCACTTGTCCCTAGGACAAGTCTACCTATTGTACAACATTCTTATTAATGTAATTTATTTATAATAGGTTATTATCATTCCTCGTTCATTCCATTCCTTTTTACTATTGTAACTTTCTTTCAATTCCATTTATTTCCACTAATTACAATTAATGTTGTTTATCAGTCCTACTATTCACATATATATATATATTCATGCACTAAACCTCTCACGTTAAGCATATACTTGTGGACGCTGGATTTGTCGGGCGGGTCTAGGCAGACTTCTACCACAAGTTGACTTAAACTCGCGTCTTAGCACTATTATATGTTTTGTTTATGCACTTAGACCCCTCACATTAGATTTACCACTTGTGGACGCTGGATATGCCGGGCAGTTCCGGGCAGATTTCTACCACAAGTGTAATCCAACCTCGTGTCTAAGCATGGTTATAGTTTCCTATTTACTGTAAAATTTAGGCATATTATCTTTTCCACATGTTTACTGTAACCTAATTTACATGTCATCAAATTATGCCTATATTATGTCGCATGTCCTTTTTAACACGTATTTAATTCTATCCTGACATGTAATCATTTAATCAGGTAATTGTTCAAATACATAATATGCCACAAGTGAATCATGTAATTATAACGTTAGTAGTCGCTACTCATATTCTAACAAGTTTGTTTTTCAACATGTAAACATTTCAACACTTTAACCGATTCAAAATATGAATTTTTTAACACATTCATATTAGTCTTAACTTGTTTTAATAGCAATTTATAATTAAGCTGGCAATTTCACATATAATAACGGGGAATGTTAAACGATAATATATTGTTATCTAAAATGTATAACTTAAATCCACTCACCTCATAAGCTTTCCCAATCCTGGATCTAGTCCAGATCTATTATTCCATGGTTTTCTCCTAATTGGATTCAGAACCTAACAACCATGGATTCATAATTTTTATTAAAAGAAAAAGTGAAGAAAGAGAAGAGAATTGAAATAGATCAGATCTAGATAATTACCTCACTTCGTTAAGAGATCTGAACACCCATTTACAAACATACGTTCCTTTCCTTCAGATCTGGATTTAGAATTTTTCCTAAACTAATAATCTTAATTTTCTGAATAGATGTGAAGACGAAGAGGAATGGCAGAGCTTCTGCATTGTCCTAGAAATATGAGATTTAGGGTTGGCTCTACAGGCTTGTTTATAGGTGTATCATAGAAACTGGCTCCTTCAGATTTGATTCACAAATCATCAGAACCGACCACGTCAAAACAACATTTCAGATCAGCGGTAGGGTCGACCCCCATTCATGTGGGTCAACCTATGGGTCGACCCTTTGTTGATGGATCGACCCCTGGGTCGACCCCCAACGGGAAAGATTCCCTCTCTTGTTTCCTACTTCGTGTTTTGATTTTCTTGATAAATTTTTATTTAATATATATACGTATAAGTTCCTTATATGTATACAAACTTCTGACGCTCATTACTTCTTCATACATTATCCGTTTTACACAAATCAGTTGTCTATTTTGACCAGAATTCCGAGATGAACGCAATGGCGCAACTAGTTTCACTGAACTCTGAATACTTAGTTAAGTTATTCTTATTTTATTATCTTGAGTTAAAAATGCCGGTTGTTACAATATTTTTAGGGGTAAGTGTTACCCAGCTTTTGGTCCAACTATCAAAAGCAGTCCAATAGCGTACGAATCAACCCATAGCATGGTTAAATTACTTAGAATTATAGTCCAAACACCCATAAATTAGGCGCAGATAGAATCGTACAAGTATGGTCGTCTTAGCCTATAAAAATGCTTTTAAATGCCTATGTGTTTGGGGGATCGGTATAAACCATCCTTTAGGATCGGTACGTATCCCCAAACTCCAGACAACTCAGCAAATTCATCCAAGTAACACCAGATTGGTATTTACAAACACCCATAAGATCGGTATTTTTACAATCTTCCTAGACTAGTACAATACAACGAAGCCTCCAGGATCGGTATTCTTCATAACATCTACAGGATACGAAGTTGCCATTGAAATGGATTCAGAGATCCATGAAAGAATGAAAAACAACTAAGTCCTTAGGGACCGGTACCGACCTCGAGATTGATACTGATCCCTGAAGATGAATTTTGTGGCATGTGCATGCAGAACCATTGTTGTTTAAAAGAGATGGTGTATATGGTGTGGTTAGTTTTTTTTTATCCTTTTCCCATAGTTGTTATTTATTTCCTCACGGATTGATTCTTCTCATATCTTTTATCCTAGATGCATTAATTCTTATTTGTTATTTATTTGATGTGTTAATAAAAATAATATAAACAAAGTCGATACTTGAATTCAGATAAAAGGTGTTTCCCGTCATTGCTATAATGGATACAAATTTCTGGTCCAAAATGAAAAAAGACTTGAAATTGAGGCTCTACATCTTTTCTACCTATTGATCGTGCTACTCTCTGACTTTCCTCAAATGTACTGTATTAATGGACATATTGAATTTACACGGTACTCAGCAGTTCAACTAACAAAATATGCATTGTGAACATCCTATGTCTCATGCTAGTATTTTCCTTCTCTATAGGGTACCTTATATTTTGAAATTCATATAACACCTTAGAAATATTTATGTGAGGTTTAACTGAAAGAGGGTAAAGTCACATACAGGCGAAGAGGACTGTAGAACTTCACTTTTCACTTTACCACATAAGACCATTTACTTGTGTGTACGTAGGGTTGTTTAAGGTTGAGTTTCTCACCTTCATTGGTTATATAAGTTCTTGGCTATAGCTCTATTATGATCGCACCGAAGCTTCTCGAAATAGCACCTCCTCTCCTTGATGTACTTGGTCTCCCTCTTCTCCTCTTCTTGTTCACGGCCTAGGATGATTTAAGTGGAGTTTTTGTCCTCGGATCTTCGTCGAGTGGTGGTGAATTTTGGAAGGAGATTAGAAGTGGTTTGGAGATAGTTTTGATGCCTTTTGATATTGATTTAAGTGCTGAGTAATTTTCTTTCCTTTTCTTATTAATGATTTAGGATGCATAAACCATTAAAGAAGTTTAGGAAGAGAAATATGAGAATAAATGGTATGAAGAAATGAAGAGAAACAGGTGGGTATCTATAGGAAAATTTTGAAATAAAATATATTGTCGAAAATTACCAAAATACCCTTACCCTACCTCCATACACGGCCGCAAACATCTTATGATATGACTAGGCAGTGTGCATTTAAGTGAAATGATGGTGTGTTAAAAGTAATGATAATGAAGAGTGGAATTATTATATTAAAGTAAACTCGTTTTGTTTTCTTATACTTACCTTTTCTAATCTCTTCCTAGCTTAATTAATTACTTCACTAACATCTTATGGTTGTGTTATCATAATCATATATGTGTGAACATATGTTTTATGATTTCGTACAACTTTCGCTGGTCAAACCATTGAGAATCTGGAACTCATTTATCGGTCATATTATCCATTTTCACTTGAAATATTTATCATGGTAAAAATATATTCAAAAGTGACTTTTATTACTTTTAAATAATTGAATCATAATTATTTATTTATTAAGACCCTGCTAAATAATATTTATTTATTATTTATGAAATTCGGGATTTTACCAGTAAAGCGATACCGATTTTCCTTATATTTTCATGTTAAGTATATTTCTTTATATAACTTGTTTCTAATTTTTTTTTGGTAAAGCCGACGAGGTTGAATGGTCCCCTACCATTTTATTAAGTACCATAGAAAAAAAAGAAACAACTCACATAGAATACATAGAAATAAGGTACTCAATGAACTAAGAAAGAAACTTTACAAAAGAAACCCAAAAGAAAAGAAAAGACACTTGCTTATGTCATAGAGCCAGCCAAATACTAGGGTCAAAGATGAACCCAACATCATGTAGCCCCATTCTGATATTTGATAGCACTTTGGTTCTCAGCGTTGCCGCATTTGATCTCTTGCCACTGTCAAAGACATATGTATTCCTTTGCATCCATACTGCTTTAATGTACTTTTTAAGAATAGAGTTAGTTATTCTCTTCATGTGATGTTTCCTTCCCGTTAGTTTTTCAAGAGTCATCCATAACTTGTTTCTAATTGATTTGTTATGACTAGATAACATGTCTGAAATGATGTTTTATCATTTATATCCTTATTTGAATTATTGCACTAATTATTATATTGCAAAATTCTCCAATTAAATCCATAATTCAATTATTGAATATAATATCCTTATTGATGGTGTCATAATTTAGTAAATTTTAAAAGAATTAAATTATAGCATCTTATTTCATATTCTTACTTCATTGTGAAAATAAGTGTATGTATCCAGAATCGTTCACGGTTCAAAAATTAATTTTATTGATAAAACTATTTTGATCATTTTATAATTATTTCCTTGAGGGAATATTTTTCAAACTGATTTCCTAATATTAATTTTTTTTACCTTAAACTTCATTATTAGTTGGAATTAATCCATTTTAGATACTTAAAATAATTCAAATATCCCTAATTAAAGTCACCTAATTTCCTGATTGTTTTAGTTACATCCTTCATTTTTTCATTTTCTCTTGCAAATATATCAAACACTCCTATTGGGTTCCATCTTTGCAATATACGAATCGAAACAGCCTATTTCCAAAAATATAAGAAAGTAATGGTTGACTACGTTTATTCTCATTTCTTTTCTTTACTGCCTCTTTCGCCACTATCAATTTTTTACCATTCAAGGCCATTAGAGACATATAATTCAGCTGAAGAACCTCCCTCCTGTTTTTACCGTATTATCCTATGAATAGGTTTTCTTGATGTTTAATGCATTAGTTTGGAGTTGATTCTTTCCAAGATTGGGTACAACATTTGATATCTTGATTATGCTGAGCCTTTGATCAAAAATGTTTTGATTCCCATTGTGTTTATGATCAATAATCCCGTTGTTGTCGAGCTTCTTGTTATGATTTTGCTGAAAAGTACATTGGTGTTCACTGTCTTCTTGATGTATTCTTGATAATTGTATAATGCTCCTATTTTGAAGAAATTTGCTCATTCAGGTTATGCGTAATTGAAATTTGTAATGTAAATGATTTTGTAATTGGTTATTGTGTAGAGATAGAAACAAATTGTATTATTGTTTCGTTGGTTTGAATACATAGGGTGCTCGGGTATATATAACCTGATAGTTGAGTGTAATGGGCCAAGCCCAACAATTTTATATAGACCGAATACACTTTATTTCTTATACCCACCTCAAACATAATCAAGGGTTAGGGTTGGAGAACGAAATAAACAAAAATGGTGACGGCGCGACTCTGAAATTCTTCAATCTGCAGAGAAGCTCTGAAATACTTCGATAGAGAGAGTAGTGTTGAAAGCAAGTCAAGAAGGACATCAATCAAGTTATTCTACACATAGATGAGTATGTTGGATCTCTTGCTGGGATCTTCTTTATCCATGTTCAATTTAAGCTTGAAACGACTGAAACTAACTCTTGATAAAGGCTTTGTAAGTATATCAACTTTTTATTCCTTTGAAGTTATATATCTGATCTTAATCTTGTCTTGAATGACTTGCTCTCGAATGAAATGTAGATTTAGTACTGTATGTTTGGTATTTGAGTGTAGAACTGGATTTGCTATTAGAGAATAACACTAGTATTGTCGCACCATATCATAGCATTTTTGTCTGGCTTTAATCTAAGTTCACTTAGTAGTGAGCTTATCCATATTATCGTAGTGCTTGCCATACTTCTGAACTCAATTTCAGTGCTATATCTTGACATTGTGTTTTGGATTTTAACACACCAAGACATTGGATTTTTGCCCAAAAATATACGATACCCTGATGTGGACTTTATATCATCCTGATCTGTTCCTTAGTCAGCATCTGAGTAGGCATTGATATTGAGTGTTTTGCTAGATTTTAGTGTGAGCACTTGATTTATTGTTCCTTTTAGATACCCAAGTATCCTTTTCTCAGCTTTCCAATGTTGATCATGTGGGTCTGGCATATATTGATTAACTTTATTTACACTATATGCTATGTCTGGTGATTATAGCGTATTGAAGTGCCCTAACTATAATTTTGTATTGTTTGCCATTTTGTATTGTTTCCGCTCCGGTTTTAGATAGATGTGGACTTGTAACCATTAGAGTTGGTAAGGGATTGCCTGATCCATTTTAGCTCTGACTAGAAGTTCTTTGATATACTTTGTTTAATTGAGGTGAATTTCTGAGTTGCCCCTCCTTTTTTACTTCTGCTCCTAGAAAGTAATTTAGGTCTCCAAGTTCTTTGATTGAGAATTTTGTATCAAGTATCTTTGTTGTTCCACTGATTTCAGCATTATTGCTTCCTATAATAATATCACTTACATAAATTAATATGTAAGTAATAGAATCAGTAATGAACTTTGTAAACAAAGAATTATCAAATTTGGTTGAGTTTTATCCATTTTTGACAAGTAATGATTTCAACTTGTCAAACAAACCCTAGGAGCCTGTTTCAGGCCATAGATAGCTTTGTATAACTTGCACACTAGTCCTTCTTTTCCTTTCTCCTCAAATCCTTATTGCCATTCCATGAACACTTCTTCCTGCAAAACACCATTTAAGAAAATATTATTTACATCTAATTGTTTGATGGTCCGTCCCTTGCATAAGGAAGTTGTTAAAACTATTCTTATTGAAGTTGGTTTCACAACATGTGATTATGTTTCTGCGAATTCAAAACCACTCTGTTGTAAGTATCCCTTTGCAATAAGCCTTCCCTTATGTTTATAGATTGAGCCATCAACATTCTTTTATAATCTAAATTTTTTTTTGTAGCCAATTATATTTTTGTGATTTGGAACGGTAACCAGAGTCCATGTGTTATTTCTTAGTAAGGTTGTGTACTCTTCATTCATTGTTATCATCCACTTTTCTGATTGAATGGCTGCTTTATAAGTTAAGGGCTATTGCTGGTCCATTGTGGTGCTTTATATTTTTGGCTTAATTATGCCACACTTAGCTCTTGACATTATGTGATGTTGATTTGCATTGCCTTTATTTGCTGCGTTTTTTTCAGCATCACTTGTTGCATTGTTGTATGTGTTTTGACTCTCTTGATTGTCATTGCTGATCTATTGTTGTTGAGTGGTGGAGTCAGTGTTGATTAATGAACTCTGTTGCTCTTGACTTGGTTCATCCATGGGCATAGTGAGTTGGGGGTCATTGTCATTCCTGACCTGTCTATGCCTAGTTGGCATGACAATCTCTTCATCACCAAGTATGACAAATTGATGTTGTCTTGGATTTTGAACCTTTTTGGTAATCTTAATATTTGTTGTGCTAAAAGGGAACACTTCCTTATTAAAGACAACATGCCTTGATACATATATTCATCCCTTGTGGTCCAGGCATTTATATCATTTTGATTGATTGGATAGCCTATGAATGTACATAATGATGAACTATATTCTAAATTGTGCTTGTTATATAGTCGTAGATAAGGAAGGCATCGACACCCAAATACTCTCAAGTGTTTATGATCTGGTTTGTTTCCAGTTAAAAAATAATAATTCAAGAGGGCACTTGAATTTAAGTATTTTTGTGGGTAGTAGGTTGATCAAATACAATGCAGTTCTGAAAGCTTCTGGCCAAAATTTTAGTGGCATAGAAGCTTTTGCAAGTAGTGTTAACTCAGTTTCTACAATGTGTTTATGCTTCCTTTCTATCATACCATTATGTTCAGATGTGTAAGGGTAAGTGATTCAATGAAATACCCTTATTTAAAATGTATTGTTTGAGTGGCAAAAAACTCATTGCCTCCATTTATTGAAAAATCTTAACTTTATTTCATGTTTGATTTTCAATAGATTTAATAAAATGTTAAACCATTTTACAGGTTTCAAACTTACTTTTAAGTAGATACATCCTTACATATCTAGTGTCGGCATATATAAAAGATATGTAGTAACTGTACCCATAATCCGAACTCATTGGGGCTGGAACCCAAACATCTGTAGCAATAAGTTCAAGTGGTCTAGAAAAAATGGTGTTTGAGTATGGAAATGCAATTTTATGACTCTTTCTCATTTGACAAAAGTACAAACATGTGCGGTAGGAATTTTACCAATATCTATACTATTGCTACTGATTGCATGCTTAGCAATCCTAACACTGGGGTGTCCCAATTTATTATGCCACAACTCAAAAGCATTACAACATCCATGTTCATTAGTAATTGTCAACATATGATCATTCTTTTTATAGTCAGTTTTTCATGAATTTGTGACATTAAATTTGTACAAGCCATTACTCTCACTACCCTGCAAAATTATTTCTAGGGTCGGTATGTCTTTAACCAAGCATGCGTTAGGAAAGAACTCAAAATACATATTGTTATCTTTGAGAAATTGGGAAACACTCATTAGATTTCTTTTAATTGATGGTACCCTTAACAAGTTTTTGATATTGAGTTGTTTGGTTCCATCAATTCTTGCATTTCCAGTGTTTGTTATGTGAACATTTTTACTATTACCCATATGTAAAATTTGCATACCTTTGTACTCACGATTTTCAAAACTAAGATTGGTCAAGTTGTTTGTCACATGATTCACCAGAATCTAAGTACAATCTATCATCATTTGTATCATCCACCTTTGTTGTGTCAGTATATTGTACCTTTGATTTGTTATCATTCTGTATGTTGATGGTGTTTGCATTTGACTGATTGCTTTGCTGGACAGGGGTGTAGTTTTCATTGAACCTAAAATAACACATACTAGTACTATGACCAAAATCTTCACATATTTAACACATGATTTTGACATGGGAGAAGCAGGGCTGTGAGTAGTGAAAAACTGATGGCACTTTGCAACCAAGATAAGGTGACCAACTGTATCTTTGGAGAGTAATCGCCAAATGAAGATAAACTTGATAATTCAAGCAAGTTTTCCACTCAAAAGGCCATGATCGAAATGATTATCCCAAGTGAAGGATAATGCCTGATGGGAGACGGCAATTCTTGTTCTGATTTGCAATGTAAATGATATTATAATTTGCTATTGTGTAGAGATAGAAACAAACAGTATCGCCGTTTCGTTGGTTTGAATGCTTAGGGTGCTCGGGTATATATAACCATATAGTTGAGTGTAATGGTATTATGAATAAGAGAAAACACACCCGATGGCCATATGAAGAGTTAATCTTATCTCACACGGATTGCCTACATGGCACCCTTTCAACCGCTCGTCACAATCATCATCAGCCACACATTTTATTATCCAAACCGTTACTTTGTATCCAATAACATCTTAGCCCATGGCCTAGTTAACAATGTATATATATTTTGGGCTTCGCTTCTTGTAAATACATGAAAAAACAATTCTGTTCAATAAAAAGTTTGCTTTTAGTTTTACAATATTTCATCTGTAAAACTTTGATTTGGTATCAGAGTCATTCCTGAGCATAACGACATCAAATTCTTGTAAGTTTTTCAGTGATAATATATCCATCAGAGAGTTTTCATCATTTAGGTATAAATTCTCTCATCAATTAAGTTTTCATCATTTGAGAGAATAAACTATTGTATGATCATCGGTGCATGCTTGAAATTACTGAGAATTTGGCTACATCTCGATAAAACATACAATAGCTATTGAAATTCTGCATCAATCACCAGTAATCCAATTCAATAAAGTAAAAGAAACTCACCAAAACTCAGTTGAAGCCTCGCCAGAGAGTTCTCATCAGATTTCTATAATTGTTCTTACCTGTCTCATCATCAAACCCTCGGCTGCTCCTCTCTGAGTATCAGCTATTTCTTACTTTCGATCAGAAATGATATTTGATTCAGAATTTCTTGAACTTCTTGTTATCTTTTCATCATGGTGGACACGCTCACTTCTTCTACATCAGGCACAGGAACAGATGCTGGATCAAATCCAGGAAACCCACCAAATCCACCATTTGGACCAGTACATCAATTAGTTAAAACAGGTATAAGTCCTCAAAGTCAGCTAATTACCGTTCAACTACAAGAAGAAAACTACTTGCTATGGAAGCTACAAGTCGAAACTGCCATTCAAGGCTACGGTCTAGAAGGATTTATACTTGGTACCACTCCTGTTCCTGCCAAATTCATTACTGATCAAGACAACAGAACTGTAGCTAATGAAGCATATGTTCAGTATCATCGACAAGATCGATTAATAAGATCTTAGCTCTTATCTTGAAAAAGTGAAGACCTGTTACCAACAGTTATTGGATGTTCATCTGCCAATGATATATGGACCACTATAGAGAAAGAATTCAATAACCAGTCATCGGCAAAGGTTTTACATTATAAAAGACAACTTCAAAATATAAAAATGGAAAACCTGAACATGAGAGAGTACATAGCTAAGGTTAAGAAGCAGTGTGATTTACTTGGTGCTACAGGCAATAGAGTGTCTAATGGAGATCATGTTCTTTACTTATTAAACGGGTTAAATGAGGAATATGAGGCAGTTGTTGCAATTATCACTACACAAAGAGTTGTTCCTCCTATTGATGAAGTCCATGCCATCTTATTATCTCATGAATCAAGAATAAGCCACAAAAGGATTCAAGAAATATCGATCTTAATGCAAATCTTGCCACAGGAAGCAAGAACAAAAATCAAAACACAAGTAACATAACTGAATCATCTTACCAAAGAGGTGGCGGTGCAAACAGAGGAAGAGGCAGATGGAACAACAATAACAGACCCAAGTGTCAGATCTGCGAGAAAGTTGGTCATACTGCCCTGAAATGTTACTTTAGATATTCCACCAACAATCAGATTCATAAAAACAGCAACAATCCTAATGCAAATGTTGCACAAATAGATCAAGAATCAAGCAGTCAAAACAAAGAGAATGATACTGCCAGAGCAGAGCACTTGCAAGATGATAGCTGGTACCCTGATTCAGGAGCAACCAATCATCTCACAAGCAGTCTGGACAATCTAAATGTTAGATGCAAGGAATATCGAAGTAATAAATCTATTTCTATTGCTAATGGTAAATACATTCAAATCACTAACATTGGAGACACTTACATAAATGGCAGTAAACAATTGCACTTATGCAACCTTCTTAGAGTGCCAAGAATCACCAAGAATTTAATTAGTGTATCCCAATGTGCTAGGGATAACAATGTTTATTTTGAATTTTTCCCTAAATATTGACTTGTCAGGGATATTCTAACTAGAAAAATCATTTTACAGGGTGAACTGGCAAATGGTCTATACAAGTCTAATTCTGTTAAGTGCAAGAATGATGTTAACCAAGGAAAATGCAATGCCACATGTAATTTGAACATTAAAACTGATAATAGTATGAATATATTTGACTTTTGGCATTGCAAGCTTGGGCATCCTAGTGTTAAAACTGTTCAGACAATACTGAATGACAATCATATCAAGTTTGATCCTGTTTCCTTATCTTACATTTGTGAATTTTGTCAAATGGGGAAAAATCACAAATTACCATTCACTGATTCTAATACCATATATACTGAACCTTTACAATTAATTGCCATAGATCTATGGGGTCCATCACTAGTTTGTTCTGACTATGGTTATAAGTATTATGTGCCACTTGTTGATGCCTATACTAGATTTACATGGACGTATTTTTTAAAAACCAAGTCAGAAACTCATAATGCTATCATAAATTACATTACCATGGCTGAAAAGCAGCATGATCATAAGGTTAAAATCATTCAAACTGATGGTGGTAGCGAGTTTAAAACCTTACATAAATTCTTTCAACAAAAGGGCATTATTCACAGAATTATTTATACATATACTTCACAACAGAATGGACTGGTGGAAAGAAAACACAGACACTTAGTTGAATCTAGGTTGACATTGCTTGCACAAGCAAGTATGCCACTAAAATTCTGGCCAGAAGCCTTTAATACAGCTGTTTATCTAATTAATAGGCAACCAACCTCTGTATTAAAGGACATGTCCCCACATGAAAAATTATACAATGTCAAACCTGATTACAAACAATTTAAAATGTTTGGATGTCTGTGTTTTCCATATTTAAGGCCCTACACCACAAATAAATTGAACTTCAGATCAAAACAGTGCACTTTTATAGGATATGCCACTAACCAAAAGGGGTATAAGTGCATTGATAATACTGGAAGAATATATGTAAGTAGGCATGTTGTGTTTGATGAAAGAATGTTTCCATATAGTACAAAAGATATAAGCACTACAGGTAAGGTTAGAAATCCAAAAATCTCTATACCTGTTGTGCCCCATATCAATGAAAGTTGGCAGCAAATAGGTAGTCATCAACAATCTGATGCTCAAAGCTCACCAATCAATGATGACCATGAAAGCTTTGAACCACCCAGCGTGACCTCTCATTCACCTGCACAAAGTCAAAATCAAGGAGAGGATGAGTCCAACAATCAACAATCAACTTTAGAAAGATCTGAAAGCAACAATGACTCACCACCAACCAGACAACCATCTTTTACTACCCATCCAATGATTACCAGATCAAAAAGTGGTATCTTTAAACCCAAAGCATTTACTGTTACATCCAGTGTTGATGAACCTAAATCTTTTGATCAAGCAATCAAAAACCAGCACTGGAAAGCAGTAATGGATGAAGAGTATAATGCTCTAATTAAAAATAATACTTGGGACATTGTATGCCCACCTGCTAATAAAAACATAGTAGGTTGCAGGTGGACATACAAATTAAAAAGGAATCCAGATGGGCCCATAAACAAGTACAAAACCAGACTCGTAGCTAAAGGTTTTACACAAGAGTATGGGTCTGACTTTAACCAAACCTTTTCTCCAGTAGTAAAACAAACAACTATAAGACTTGTTTTGACTATTGCTACAAGTAAGAACTGGCATATTAGACATTTAGATGTCAATAATGCTTTCTTAAATGGTGCGCTCAAGGAAGAAATTTACATGAGTCAGCCACCGGGATATAGTGTCAATTCAAACTATGTCTGTAAACTAAACAAGGCCATATATAGTCTGAAACAATCCCCTCGTGTATGGTTTGGTAGACTGAAAAACACCTTAAGTAAATTAGGATTTCAGTCCACTAAACCAGACAATTCTTTGTTCACAAAAGTTAATCAGTCATCTACAACGTATATATTGATATATGTAGATGACTTGATAATAACTGGAACAATAATAAAGACATAGATGAATTAACACTATATTTAGATAAGCAATTTTCTATTAAAAATCTGGGTAACATCAAGTATTTCTTAGGCATAGAAGTAACCAGATCTAACAATAAGATATTTTTATGCCATAGAAAATACGTCACTGAATTACTCGATAAAACAAAGATGTTGAATGCTAATCCTCAACCAACTCCTATGATAAGCAGTCAACAGTATTCTAAGTTTAGAGGAGAAGCTATTTTCAACATCACAGAATATAGAATGGTTGTAGGGGCATTACAGTATGCTACTATAACCAGTCCTGACATTTCCTACAGTGTTAATAAAGTATCTCAGTCTATGCACAAGCCATTGGACATACACTGGAAGGCAGTTAAGAGGATTTTAACCTCAAGGAAACTATCAACTACGGTCTTATAGTAGGAAACAGTCAACATCTGAACATAGTGGGATATACAGACGCTGACTGGGCCTTAGATCCAGATGATAGAAGATCCGCTAGTGGATACAATGTTTATGTTGGTCAAAACCTAATCTGATAGAGCTCTAAGAAGCAAACTACAATTTCAAGGTCGAGTACAGAATCAGAATACAGAAGCATAACCAACGCGGCGACAGAAATAAAGTGGGTTCAATCTATGCTAAAAGAACTTCAAATCACAACTACAGCAAAGCCAGTACTATGGTGTGACAAAAAAAGTGTTGTATACATGACAGAGAACCCAATACAACACGCTAGGATGAAACATATTGAGATAGATCAACACTTTGTCAGAGAAATGGTATAAAGAGGAGAAATCGAAGTTAATCACATACCTGGTACTTACCAGAAGGCCGACGTACTAACAAAAGCAACGAGTGTGAAGAACTTTACCAGATTCTGCTCATAATTCAACGTTGGTGAACTCAGGGATGAAGCCGAACCAAACTTCGACAATAACAGAAGACTGAGCAAGCATAACAACGATAAACACTCACCCAAACTCAAATCACAAGACAATAAAGCCAGAGTGAAGCAGTTTGAAAGCAATTTGCAAGCGCCACCATGATTAGTGTGAAAACCAAGGTTTGGGAAACCCTAGTTTCCAGAGGGATGTATTATGAATAAGAGAAAACACACCCGATGGCCATATGAAGAGTTAATCTTATCTCACACGGATTGCCTACATGGCACCCTTTCAACCGCTCATCACAATCATCATCAGCCACACGTTTTATTATCCAAACCGTTACTTTGTATCCAATAACATCTTAGCCCATGGCCCAGTTAACAGTGTATATATATTCTGGGCTTCGCTTCTTGTAAATACATGAAAAAAAACAATTATGTTCAATAAAAAGTTTGCTTTCAGTTTTACAATATTTCATCTGTAAAACTTTGATTAATGGATCAAGCCCAACAATATTATACAGACCAAATACATTTTGTTTCTTATATGCGTGCCTTATATAGTATTAAATGTTACACTTTTTCTGCTTTTAACCGCATGAATCCATCTTCATCCACATCCGGGGGGTTTCTTTAAATATTGGTTGATTGAAGTTGAGAGAAGAGGCTGACTGCAAAGGAGAAGAATGACATGTCTGATCAGGCAAAGAAGAGGAATGAATTTGAGAGAGGTTTTCCTTTTCTTTCTGTAACATGGACGCCATTGCCGCTCTTCTTCTTCTTTTTTTTTTTTTTTTTTTTTTTTTTTTCATTATTTCACTTCTTTCTCAGTGGAATTATAATCTCACTGTCGCCAACACACAGCTTTTACTTGGTAGAATATTATTAGTTGTTAATTGTTATTTATTGGATAATTTATTCAATATTTGTATGTTTATTCTTAGTCATCCAAGTGACCATTTATTCAAAAGTGAAATATTAGGACAAATTATTTTCTTTTCTAAATCATAATCAGTCTATTTCGGCATCATCACATATTTATACATGCCATGCCTGACAGAAACTTGTGTAATGGGCTTCAACAATACAGTAATGGTGAGATTAACCAAGAAATTTTTTTCACAATAACATGACATATTGGAAACAAACCATAACAATTAAGTACCATTGTACCAAGTATTGACGATCTCGGAGACAAACCATGACAATTAAGTACCAACTGACAATTAAGGCCCTGGGCCAACAAGACTGAGAAGGAAAGTTCGGTAATTCCCGGAAGTCTCGGAATGGATAGCTTCGCTTAGTGTCTTTTTGTACTTCTTATGATACTCTGCTTTGATGTATTGCATGTCTATCTCGGTCCTGCTAACTACAATTCTTATAAGCATTGTATCACTTGTACCTAGACCTTTCATAGAGTATCGCAAGGACTGTATAACATTGGAAGAAATTTATTCAGTGCAGGAAAATTCGTCTTAGATATCGTCAACAATTGACACTAATGTCATTTGTTACTGCAAATTAAGTTTGTGAAGTATACCTTAGCAAAGTACTTAGCAGGATTCTGAGCACATCTTAAGATAGTAAGAAGTGCAAATTCAAATTGTCCCGATGTTTCTCCTTTTATTGCCTACAATTAAAGGAATTCTATAAGAATTATGAAAAATTGGATATGGCACAGAGAAACTGAGGGAATTTAAGTAGAGTTATGAACAATAAAGCCCAAACATTAGTGGAAAATAAATGCTTTTATGATTACAATCACAAATATATTTGATGGAATGAGGTAAGGCGATGGTAATGGCTAAAATGCCATCAAATTTGTGGTTCATGGAGCATATATGAATGCATGCAGTCCTACAGTGAATAAAGCTTACAAAATTATAATTAAGAAATAGTTATGTTGAATTTCTATGTATCACCGCGACATAAAGCTATTATACGTACCTTTGCTAGGGAGCCATAAGTATCATGATATGCAGAAGCAACGGCAGCCAAATGTGCACTACTTCTTTCACTGAATATGCGTATGAAAACTTTTTCATCGGTCCCCAATTTCTTTTCTCCAGCTTTAAACAGATCCTTAGCATCCTTTAACACCACTGAATGATCAACTTCAAAGCCTTCATATCGTATTGTTGAAATGTAGGAGAGCAAAAGCTGCAATTCATGGGAACATATGCTATATTATATAAAATATAGTCAAATATTTCGATTATGTCTGTACTACCTATATTATGCATATAACGACTTGTCTTATAACACAGATACATATAGGGATACATATATACCTCATATTATGACTACAGAGAAGAAAGAAAAGTAATACCTGACAGTGATCGCCAGAGGCTTGATTTTCAAGGTCATGTTCAATATAAGATTCAAACATTTTTAAGTATGTCTGTTTGATTATTTGTATCTGTGAAGGTGTTCTTGAGCATAAAACTTCAGTGGCAGCACCCAATTCAATGAGGTCTCCAGTAAGCGCTTCCCACAGTATCGTGGCATCTCGTGCCGCTGGATCTAATATCCAAAGTAGCATTGCTCTCTGATTTATAAAGGAAAATGCTGTAAAGATAAAAGTATATAGCATATTACCATATTTTTTTAAGGTCACTAGCCTGAATTTAAGGAAATAACAGAACCTTTAGGTTTCCACTAAGCTCTTTTGACAAGCGAGTGGTAAGGTCTTCATGATACATGGTTTTGTATTCTTGATCAATGAGACTTCTTTGCGTAACATCCCTGTGGGCTAGAATTTTTACAACTGCTGAACTATCACATCCAAATCCTGAACCAGATTAAAAAAGAGTTTGTTCAGCATCAAAATAAAATGAAATTTACAGACTCTTGTTCATGCATAAGCATGACATGTGTAATTTTCTGTATGAACACTTGATTAGCGGCCTAAAATGTTAAGACACATATAGGAGTAATGAAAAGACCCTGTCGTTATAACAACAACGTCAGCATGGATAGCTAGCCATTTTGAATGAATATTTAATTTTTAGTTGTTATTTTCTGTATTTAGTTAGTTGGCTGTTTGGGTTTAAGTCCAAACCAATCATCTCAGTTGGTATTATGCATCTAAGTTGTTTTAGGAAGCTGATCACCAAACTGTATTTAAAAATCAAAATGAAAGTAGTTCATCCATAAAATCAAAGATTTTTTAGTAAATATCAAATCAGGTATGTTAGCATAACTAGTAATTAATTTTTTTTAGTAAATTGCACTTGTTAAATTAAGGATATCACTGAAATTATGAGACAAAGTCTTTGATATATAGGTCAACCCTTTGTTCATCTTGTTTTTTAAAAGATAAGGACAGGGATCCAAATCTTTCTGAGGATGTTCTTTGGCTTGGCCATTGTTGGCACTGACATGGATCTACTACACCATAACTTGAAAATTCGATCAATCCTTCTACCTATACTAGCAGATCACAAGATTTAAAAGTAGAGATTAAAACAAGGTTTCCAGTTTTATTCAACTAATTAATATGTTGTACATAAGATATTTTCTGATTCTGATTGCTCTAATTTATTTATTTTCCTTTTCCAACGAAAATTTGAGAAGTGAAATTACCTTTAAAAGCTTTGTACAAATCAATCGCATCTTGACGAGGAGAACTGAGGTTAGAAGGAACCGCTAAACTTGACATTTCTTTATCTTCTTCTTTCTTCGTTTGAGTTTTCTCAAATTTGTAACAATGGTGAAATGAATCAATATGTGTCACCTATTTATATTTGTTTTTTTTCCAACAATTGTATGAACCGAGTCAATACGGAACTGAGTCAACATGAGTTCCCATTAAATTTTGATTTTTCAATACGATTATTTTGTTGGACAATAGAACGATCTATTATTGAAATCTTACTTGGATATGAGAGGGAATTAATAAAAGAAGCTGCTTTGATGCTGAAGAAAATTCTTGCTACAATGTATTATTATTGACCAATAATTTACAGCCACATGCTGTATATGATAGTAGTTGGCAAGTAAACGTCACTAATTGCTGGTAGGGATGAGCAGGAAAACCGATTACGAACCGAAACCGCATAAAACCGATAAAAACCGCATTTTAAAAAATCGCACCGAAGTAAAACCGCAAAACCGATGAAACCGCACCATTAGTATGGCCCGGGTTCGGTTTTCATCTTTTTTCAAACCGCAAAACCGAAACCGCACCGAATGTTACTTATACATAAATTTTAACGCTACCTTCTAAAATTTAGCTTTAGACAAATCTGCACGTCCACTACTTGGCAATCATGGAAGCAAAAGAGTAGCAATATATGCTGCAACACTCTAACTGCACGGCTATATTGACTCAAGTTGCCAAGATTAATCATGACGTGTTGATGGAAATGTCTGATCATAGAAAGGGTCTACAAAAGAAAACAAAACTAATATTGAACACCTTGAGAAGCTATCAAGACCTGCCACCAGACAAAGCACTTACTGTATTAGCTATAGAGGTTGAAAAGAGGCAGTATGCTACTGCTGAGAAGTATCTAGAACAAGTTCTACATACTGCTTTCGGTCCGTCCGAATTATGATTTGGATCACATTCTTTGCCTTGATGTCATTTATAGTAAGATGGTATTAGGATTGGACCGATTGGTCATTACAGTAAAAGAGTTTTCATTTGCATGTGAAGATCAATATCACACATTGGACAAATAAAAAAGCCTCTGCCTCAGCTTTAAACATTTCATGTGCATCACCATCTAAGGGAACGATGTTTTTTTTTTTGTTAATTGGTTTTGAAACCGAAACCGCACTTTTAAAAACCGAAACCGCATTTTTAAAACCGAACCGCACCAACGGTTTTTGGTCCGGTTCCGGTTCTTACTTTTGAAAACCGCACGCTAGCGGTTCCGGGCGCGGTTTTAAGTCAAAACCGCACCAAACCGCACCATGCTCATCCCTAATTGCTGGTTAGGACAATGCATATACTTTGACACTTCAAAGTGTAAACACATTTTTCGATAATTCTTGGAAGCCCCAAAAACAAGTGCGAAAAGCATGTCAGAAATATATGGACCATAGGATTAGAACGTGGGATAATGCACCCACGAATTACACTCGTTGGATTCTAAATTCGTGCAATTTAATAAAAAAATCATTTTCCCACATTTTTTGACAATGTGTACATAACTCTCGGTCCTTATTGGTGGAAATCAGAAGGTCTTATATGGATCTCTCTGATTTTCACCAGTGGAAATCAATGTTTTGTACACGTTGTCAAAAACAATATGTACAGACTACTACTGCTTAAAAGTCTACCTAGCACTGTTATCAAACTGAGGTTTATCACATTGTGCTTTCCGATGCACATATGTTGGAGAATGAAGCTTTGATGACAACAACTTATTTCAATATAAATTGATTATAAAATATATACTAACACTTTTATCTAGGATATATATATATATATATATAAACACACACACACACACACACACAAACACAAACACACTACGCCATAGATGACCTATCGCAACGAAAATGCATGGTGTTGCTAGCTACAATGTTGTCATTACTATGTTGTTTTTTGTCTATTGCAACGCACGCTTTAATGTGTTAGCATAGATATCAAATTATGTTGCATTAGCTTGGAGCGTAACTGAGATATTCGATCTTTGCTTAAAGGCTTGGTGAAGACATCTGCCAGCTGATCAATAGATGAAACATGACTGATACGAAGATCACCAGCTTCAACTTGCTCTCTAACGAAGTGAAAATCCAGTCGGATGTGTTTTGAGCGTGTACCAATGACCGGATTTTTGGACGTGAACAAAGCACCTACATTATCGCATAGCAGAGTAGGCGGGTCTGGAAGATAAACATTAAGGTCTCTAAGAAGTTGTTGAATCCAGATAAGCTCAGTTGAAGTATACGCAAGTGACCGATATTCCGCCTCCGTGCTTGATCGGGCTACAACCCGTTGTTTCCGAGATGTCCAACTGATTAGATTAGTACCATGAAAAACAGCAAATCCATACTGAGAACGACTATCATCAGAGTCTGACATCCATCCTGCATCAGAATATGCTAGAAGTGATGTTGCTTTGGTAGGCTGAAAGTGCAGATGGTGAGTAATAGTTCCTTTGAGATAGCGTAATATCCGTTTCACGGCTTGCCAATGCGATGTTGTCGGAGCATGCATATATTGACATACCCGATTGACGGAATAAGCTATGTCGGGGCGGGTTATGGTTGCATATTGAAGAGAACCTACAATCTGTCGGTAAAGCTTAGAATCAGAGAATGCTTCACCTGCTAGTTCAAGCTTGGAGGATGGATCTGCCGGGGTAGAAATGGGTTTAGCATCCTGCATTTTGCAACGAGCTAGAATATCATTGATGTAGGCCTCTTGAGAAAGTGTGATACCTGCTTTGTCTTGCTGAATTTTGATGCCAAGAAAGAAATTTAGAGCACCAAGATCTTTGAGAGCAAAACACTGATGGAGGTTTTGGATGAACTGCTGAACCAAAAAAGGGCTGCTACCCGTGACGATTAAATCATCAACATACACTAGCACATAGATAGTAGCTGAAGGAGTGACACTCACAAATAAAGAAGTATCAGACTGACAAGCTCTAAACCCATGTGAGACAAGATAAGTTTTCAGCTTAGTGAACCATGCTCTAGGCGCTTGCTTAAGCCCATATAAGGCTTTGTGTAGCTTGCATACATGGTTGGGCAGAGAAGGGTTTTCGAAACCACGTGGCTGGACCATGTAAACTACTTCTGACAGATCACCGTTTAAGAAAGCGTTGTCAATGTCTAATTGACGAACCAACCAACCATGAGAGAGCGCAATGGACAACACCAAACGGATTGTTGTAGGCTTAATTACAGGACTGAAGGTCTCAAAAAAATCAAGACCGGCCTCTTGACTAAATCCTTGCGCCACCAAGCGAGCTTTGTAACGCTCTATCGATCCATCAGACCGTCTTTTAATCCTGAAAATCCATTTAGAACCCACAACATTAGCATTACAAGGAGGAATAACAAGTGACCAAGTTCTATTTCTCATAAGTGCATCAAATTCCGCTTTCATTGCGGTTTGCCAACATGGGATACGAAGGGCTTGAGAAACGGTGCGGGGTTCTGTTTGTTGGTCAATGGAGATGGAGGATAAAAAAGCTTTCGGTTTGAGGGAGTTTGTGGCGGCTCGAGTAACCATGGAGTGCTGGTTATTTTCTGCTGGACGGTAATGACGAGGATATGATTGTTTGTCTTGTGAGCTGAGAGTGGGACGTTGATAAGGTGGATTTGGAGATGTGGATATCGGTGATGAAGTATGTTGAGGAGTGTTAGTATGAGCAGTTTGTATGGGAGGTTGTGGAGAATTAGGAGGTGGTGACGGTGTATGTTGAGGAATGGGAGTGTGAGCAGTTTGTATTGGAGGTTGTAGAGAATTAGGAGATGGTGTAGTGTCGATTGAGGTGAGATGATCAAGAAGGCTGGTGTTGACACACTCCTGGGCTGGCCTAGATGATGGAGGAACTACGCATTGAGAATCACAGGCATATGGGAAGATTGATTCATTGAAAACCACATATCGAGACACATACAATCGAGACGTAGGCTTGTGATAGCAGAGGTATCCCTTGTGAGATGTACTATAACCAAGAAAGGTACATGGCAATGATCTAAAATCCATTTTGGTAGAGTTATATGGGCGAAGGAAAGGATAGCATAGACATCCGAATGTTTTGAGGAAGGTGTAATCGGGATTTTTATGATAGAGAATGGTGTATGGTGATTTGTAGGCAAGTAGTGGTGTGATGGTTCTGTTATGTAAGTATGTAGCAGTTTTGAAAGCATGTTCCCAAAATTGTTTTGGAAGGGAGGAGTGAGCTAAGAGTGCTAGACCCTTTTCAACGATGATGCGATTCCGTCGCTCAACGGCACCGTTTTGTTCGGGTGTATATGGACATGAGATACGATGTTCAATTCCACATATTTTTAGAAAAGCGGATACATTACGATACTCACCCCCCCCAATCTGTTTGAAGTCGTTTAATGTCACACTGAAATTGTGTTTTGATCATCGAACGAAATTGGATAAATGTAGATAGAACTTGTGATTTGTGAGAAAGAAAATATATCCAAACGTATTTAGAACAATCATCAATAAAAAGAACAAAATAACGATTTCCATTAATTGATAATAAGGGAGACGGACCCCAAACATCAGAATACACCAAATCAAAAGGTTTAACAGATGAAACACGAGAATTTAAAAGAGGAAATCTATGGCTTTTGCCTAACTGACATGGCTCACATATTGTGGGAGGTTTATTTGATGTGACAGGAAGCTGGAAATCAGAAACAAGACGCCGCAGGAGATGTTGATGAGGGTGTGCAAGCCTATTGTGCCAACCAGCCAAGGAGGTTCGAACACCAGTCAACGCCATCTTCCGGTTATTAGGAGGTACTGACAACTTATAAAGACCATTATCTACTCGCCCTTGGAGGATGATTCTGCCCTGAAAATCCTTAACACAACAAAAATGAGGCCAAAACTCCATGTAAACATTGTTATCTTTAGTTAATTTGGATACAGATAGTAAATTTGTGGTTAAGGCAGGGACAACTAAGACGGTTGGCAAACGCAAATTAGGTAAAGAATGAGATGCAATATGAGAGATAGATAATTGGTTACCGCTACCAACTTGAAGCTTGTCGTCGCCATTGTAGTCATCAGAGATCGTCAATTTGCCCACATCAGGAGAGGCATGATCAGTTGCACCCGAATCGAAGTACCATGAAGGGTCCAAGGCAGATGGACTGTTGAAATTTGCAATGTTGGCCTGCCGATTCCGAGCTCTAGGATTGGGACGACGAGATGGATAATCTGCTTGATTAGCTCGATGCCAACAATCAATGGCTTCATGTCCTTTACGACCACATATCTGGCATTGAAGATGACGTCTTTGCTGATCACCACCACGGAAATTGGAGGGGAAAGAGCTTTGATATGTGTTATGTGGGGTAGAACGATTTGATTGACGGGATGCAGTGTTGGCTAATGGAGGCACCGTGGGAGTAGGAAGAATAGCAGCAGCCTGGCTGGTAGTTTCATGATCCTTGCGAGCTTCCTCCTGAAGCAGGAGTCCAACCAGATCATCTACAGAGGAATTTTCAGAATTAATCATGAAGGCAGTGACAAATGGAGCATAGGAAGAGTCCAGGCCTGCAAGGATATGACTGATGAGATCTTCATCTGAAACTGGATGAAGATTCTCAGCAAGAGAATCAGCAATGGCGCGCTTCTTTTCGATATATTCGATCATGGGTAATGCTCCTTTGGAAAGCGACTGAATCTGAGTCTTCATGGCCATGCGACGGGCCCTAGTTTGTGCTTGGAAAGAGCGATCAAGAGCAAGCCATGCCGTGTAAGAGGTGGACCAGCGAGCAACAATTGACAGAGCTCGCTCAGAGAGGGTTGATTTGATCCAAAGCAAGACAAAACGATCCCGTTTTTTCCAATCGAGAAATGCCGGATTTGGATTGGTGGACACAGCACCATCTGGAGTGGGAAGAAACTCGGGTGGGGAATTAGAAGATAAGACGAAGGATTCAAGATCGAAGGTCTCAAGGGCTGAAATGATTGTTGTACGCCACAGTGAATAATTTTCTCGGTCTAGTTTGATGCTAATAGGAGGAATCTGAAAATTGAGTTGAGAAGGGGTTATGGTAGCAGCTGCAAGGAGATTTTGATTTGTAGAATTATTGAGAGACATGGCAGCAGTTATTTGTGAGTGTTTAGAAGAGCTCTGATACCATGTAGAGAAGAAGAGATATTGTGAAAGATTTCGTTCATGCAGTACTGACAAATACAAAGCAATAAATAGGCAAAAGAACAAAAATATCTTTGAGCAATTATTCCTAGCCTTATTATCTCATGCAGTAAAAACAGGAAATATGCATGAGCAATTATTCCTGGCTTTATTGTCTCATGCAGTGAAAACAGGAAATATGCATGAGCAATTATTCCTGGCCTTATTATCTCATGCAGTGAAAACAGGAAATATGCATGAGCAATTATTCCTGGTCTTATTACGCTGTTATTTTCCTTTACCCGCTTATTTTCATTTTCCCCAAATTTCCAAAATCAGTCAAAATTTTCTATCAATTTTACAATCGGTGAATTCAATCTTAGTTTTGGAAATTCGGGATCAACCCAACCGATCCATCGATTGAATGGATTTGATACCACCGCCTTCTCTGATCTTCTTGTGAAGGATCTAGGTATTGCTTCAAAGAGGAATATCCAACAACATCGCAATCAGCGAATCTGTTACAATCCCTACGTGAGATAAAACCTAATCTTCTCATCTCCTACCTGCTTTCGATTTCTCAGGTAAGAAATTTTCAACTTTAGATTTGGTCGATTTAATGGTAAAGTTTCCAAAATGGAAAACTGAGAGTAATAAATTTCAGATCTAAGTTGATTCATTGTATCCTATCACTTGTATGCTTGTCAGGAATCTATTGATTAGTTTAGCTTCGAAGTTGGTTGAAATTTTAATTGCTATGTAGTTTTCATTATCAACTAGTTACAACTTACCATTTTAATTTTGGCAACCGACTGTTAGATCTATTCTTCTTCTTAAACACATCAGCTCTTTATCTAGATCTACACGTTTGGGAATATGGATAATTCAAAGCCAAGGTTCAGATATTACTGTTAATTTTTGCGTCATAGAGATTCATTCTGGGATTTTTTTGTGTTAACAGCATATGTATTTGCTTATTTACTATATTGTATGCTTATTTACTATATTGTTGTGAAAAATAACAATCATGAATATTCAGTTTGAGAGCTACATAGATATCTCAGCTGGAAAATTAATATTATTTTACATAATACATAGATCATTTGAAATGTTTAGCCTTAGCTGCAAATATTGAGTGCTTCTAATGACATATTTCAAATACCGGTAAAATGTAGAAAAATAGGAGGTAATTAAGTAATATCAGTTGCAGGTTATAAACACACGGATATATATTAAGAAAAATAGGAGGTAATTTAGTAATATATCAGTTTCAGGTTATAAACAATACTTAACCAACAACATTTTCTATGTTAAACTAAGTATTCACTTTTTAATCTAAACATTGTCGGGGATGCGCAGGGAAATAGAAACGTGGTAAAAATTTCCGATCGATTTAGAAGAGGAGATCACAAACATGGAATTCGATGATACCATATTTGATGAACTTTCTCCATTAAGAAATGAAGTTGAATATTTTGATTCATTGTTTACCAAGGACGACTTCCCAACGGAAGATGGACAAAGCTTGCTACTAGAACAAACTGAAGGAAGACAAGCAATCATGAAGGAGGAGGAAATCATAGAAAGAGACAGTGAGATAGATGCAGAGAAGGCAATCACATCCGAAAATGGAAGAAAGAAAGCAAGAAAGGTGTCAAATTTGGATAGGAAAACGCAACTAGTGCTGATGAAGGTGCTGGAGGAGACATGCAAAGGAGACTACACTGTACGTGTAAGTGGAGACGAGTTAACAACAAAAGAAAAAAAGCAAGGACCGGAAAGATAGAGTTACAGATACAGCTTTGATCAGCACAAAAAGGTGTTAGAGTATACAGCTTTGATCGGTGCGGTGGGTAAAGTTATGAACGAACGAGGTGATGTATTCATGAGGGGTTACAAGCAGCAAAAAAAGGTGCTGGAGTATTGGGTGCAAGGACCCAATGGCGAAGGAAGCGCTGATTGGATTAATTGTAACGATGCAAATCTCGTTTATGCCTATGGATTGCAGCTGTATGTTAAAAGCTGCTGCAGATATGCTATTGGGTCTTCTAACTGCTGAGGTACAAAGCAGTTTCACATATTAAAGGTCATTGTGTTCTTAACAGCTTTAGATGAAATATAAAATATTTGTTCGCCATCTGGATTCGTGATTCTGCAAATTAGGGACTGATGTATCTTGGCTTCTGTTTTTGCCGGTTATTTTATCATGAAATTAGAATTAAATCTTCTAGCAAACATAAATAGTTTCAATTTTTCTAGATATAGGGCTTCTCATATTCAAATGATAAGTCTGCAATTTGGCTGTAAATTGGTTAACTCTTCATATTATTTGCTTCTAGATTCTGCAACACGGGTTTGATTGACTTTGATGTCAAGGATACTATCCAAAATTTGGGATGCAAGCAATTACTGAAACCACAAATTTCAATTACCCATGGAACGTCCTCCCTTGTGAATCGCTAATGCTCTTCCTTTGGCAATAATGGCTCCTCGAGTTCCAGCCTGAAATGTAACAGTTCTTTTTAGGGGTGTAAATCGGTCGGACCGGACCGGACAGAGGTGTGTTCAGTTTCTGTCCTAAAAAAATCGGACCGAACACGGACCGAACCAAATTTTTTCTCGAGCAAATTTCATTGTCCTAATTCATGTCTTAAATAAAATTGGTCGAACACGGACATATGATTTTCGGACACGAACACGATCGGACTTGGTCGGACATGGCTATTTATATCACATTTTGTACATTTTATTAGATTTTCTCTCAACTATACGCCGAATTACTAGCAATTCGGATGAATTAGGACGAGCCCGAACCAGACATGATCTTTTCCCGTATAAAATTTGTTGTCCTAACTCGTGTCCTAAATGAAAATCGGACGGAGTCGGACGGACGTATTTCGATCACGGACACGAACGGACGTCGGACATTCGGACAAAATTTACAGCCCTAGTTCTTTTCAGTAGACATGATAAATGCTACAAGCATATGATCATATGTTGCATTAGTAAATTTGCATCTCCTTTTTTTTCTGTGTAATTTTTTCTTTTATATCATGGCAGCTAGTACATTGCTTAAAGATGTTCACACTGATATCCCTTGTAGCGGTGGTGAGTATTCTGGTATATTCCTAAATATATACGTACTCTAAGGCTAGTAATGATTATAAGCATTTATTTATTGTTGTTATTGTTTAATAAAGAAACGTGCTTACGGTTGTTATTTGCATAATTTGTTAGAATTTGACATATCAGGTTTTGCTCATTATCTTGGACTATAGTGCAGAGGACCCATTATGCTGCAAAATGTACCGATATGTTAATGTACTGAGATATGAATTCACAAGTTAGCTGCAAGATCTTGAGCCTTCGATCTAGATCAGAAATTCTAGAAAAATGCCAAGAACTTGCCTTGCATTTCGAAACACAAGGAACTCCCATCATGATAGGTCATTATATATACCAAAATATATTTTACATATATTCATAGAGAGCTAGAATCAGTAGTCCTTTTCAAGTATCGTTTGTGGTTTTCTGATATCAACTACATGTTCCTATTTTGTCTCTTCCATTTTTCTGTTTTACACAAACTACTTAGGCAATATATAACCTGTTTTGTAGATACATTTGGCAGGGGAAGTACACCTTTGCAATCGCATGTCATAAACATCATAAAAGTATATATGAAGTGGGTGATGCAATCAAGAGAAGAAAGCGCTGTGCTTGACCATTTGTTGATCTACATATGAAAATATACTATTTTGAGGGAATGAAACCCTAGAGCCCTATGAAGAGGATTATTAGTGGTCTGCATATGAGTGAATCGAGTGACTATGTAGTGAGGAATGTAAATAAGAATGATTGTGCAATATACAAGTGAATGTAGAAAATTTTGTACCATTTGAAATATTGAAATAAAATATTTATTTGAATAAAATATTGTGTTATAATAATATTTATTATAACATTATAAAATCTTTGATTAATAGCAGTTGAGATGTAATTATTTTTAGCAGTTGTAAAACAAATTTTAACGACTGCTAGAAACAGTTACTTTTATTGCCAGCTGTACTAGACATATTACAACTGTTTTTGGCAGTTATGAAAGTGTATTTTTTGTTGTATTGCTACATGTGGAAACACATGTACCGATATTGCCATAGGGTCGCAAAGGCGTTGCCTTTGACTCTAAGGCAACGCAGCAAAAGGAAACCCTAAGAAAGTGTTGCTATGGATCATTTTTTGCCTGTAGCAACACTTTTTGGCACCTACTATGTCACTACTTTGGGGTTGTTGTAGACCATCTATGGCATAGTGACACACACACACATGTAAGATTTATATACATGAATTATTACTGAAGACTGTATAGTTTAAAGATATTGGAGATTCAGAATTCAGGGATGATTCAAGAGTCTTGAGTATTCAAGATTTCAAGAGTTTAAGAGTTCAAGACAAATATAGTAATAGAGTCTAGACTATGTAAGACTCTGAATAGCACTGCAGGTTCAAATTCAAATATAAAATCCGGTGTGTTCTTTCCTTTTCTGCACTATATTTTTGTTTATCTTTGTGTTTATGTTTGATTCTGTGTTTGTGATTGTTTCTGTGGTGATTGATTCATATAGTATATCACACAAGTTTCAGATTTTGTTTAAATTCTCAAAAACACTATTCACCCCCTCTCCCCTCTAATGTTTTTTTTGCCTTAACAATCCATTCCGCAATCCCTAACAATTGGTATCAGATCAAGGTCTTTCAAAAAGTTCATAATATGATTTTTAAAAATAGTGATAATGGCAACCAACACTGGAAGCAATAATAGTTCTTTTGTAGAGAGTCAGTCCACTATTAGACCACCACTGTTTAATGGTAGTAATTATTCATATTGGGCATGTAGAATAAAAATATGTTTACAATCGGTAGGATTAGACACATGGAATAGTACACAAAATGAATTTGTTGAACCCACAACTGCTTTTCCACAATGGACAAATGAGCAAATGACCGTTGCACAAAGAAATTCTAAAGCCATGAATATGTTATTCTGTTCAATAGATATGAATGAGTTTAATAGAGTGTCAGTATGTAAAACTGCTTATGAAATTTGGAGAATTATACAAGTTACTCATGAAGGAACTAGTAAAGTTAAACAAACTAAAATAGCAATGTTAGTTAATCATTTTGAGTTATTCAAAATGAACGAGAATGAGTCTATTTTAGATATGTATTGCAGATTTCAAGAGATAGTGCATTCATTAACAGCACTTGGAAAAACTTATTCTAAAGCAAATCAAGTTAGAAAAATATTGAGTTCATTGACTCCAGAATGGGATCAGAAAAATTTGGCAATTGAAGTAGCCAATGATGCCAATGAAATGAAGATTTAGGAGTTAATTGGAAATCTAATGTCATATGAAGCCCAATTACAGAAAAGAAAAGAAAACAGGTCAACTGAGAAGAAATCTATTGCATTAAAAGCAACAGCAAATGATTCTGACTCGAGTAGTGAAGATGACGAAGAAACAGCTCTTGCTCTTATGACAATTCATTTTAGAAAATTTCTGAGATGTAGAAGGAGAATTTATAACCAAGGAAGTTTAAGAAGTAATGATGGTCGATGTTGTAACTGCAACAAACCAGGCCATATAAAGAAAATGTGTCCATATCCAAATAAATCGACTAAACAAACAGACAACAACAATTCGTCAAGAAAGAGAAAAAAAAGCATACGCAACAACGTTAGATGATTCAGATTCAACATCAAGTGATTAAGAGCCAGAAACCGGAAATTTGAATATGTGCTTTACGACAATTCAGAATCTTTCGAAGAAAAGGATCTAAAAACTGGGTACGCCTTAATTAGTTTTTAATTTTATTTGGTTGAATGATTGCTTTGTTTGTTTTCTTTGATTTGAATTTAAAAAACTTTAAAACTTAAACTTAAAATTTGAAATTTGATTTGAATTTTGAAATTCAAAATAATATAATAATAATAAATAACAAATAAATTTTTTAATGTTTGTTAGGATTAGAATTATTTCAAGAAATCATTAAACCGGAAATATAAATCGATAATATAAATTTCTATTAACAAAAATTTAATTTCCTTTGAAAATAGGCACATATGTCGACATACATATGTCCATATGTCGACATATATTTACCAGAAATTTGAAATTTAAATTTTGAATTTCAAAGGTTTAAACTTTCAAACTTCCCTCCGACTTTTCATCAGCTCTCAAGGTTTGAAAAGGTGTCATTTAAGTCTGAAAAGTTGTGCCTATTCAATTCATATCCATTTAATTTTTATATATACACCTATTCTCTCTACCTTCACTACAAGAAAAGTACATTGTTGCAACTAGTTATTTGTAATAGGCGTCAAATGATAGTTGCAGTAAATGATACTTATAACCAGACCTTTCGTAGCAGTTGCAATAGATATGATTTAACAACAACCCTTTTCTTCCTATTGCGAAAATCATATTTTTCGCAACTGCTTTTTCCTACCAGTTGCAAAAACGTACTTTTAGCAACTGCATTTTCTTGACAGTTGCAATAGACATATTATTTGCAACTGTGCTTTCATGACATTTGTAATAAGCATATTTTTTGCAACAACACTTTCATTCTAGTTGCCAAAAAATATATTTAGCAACTGTTTTCGCCAATTGCGATAACTGTAAAAAAATTACAACCGTAAAGCCAGTTGCGAAAAATATACTTTTAAAAATTATTTTTTTCCCAACTTTTGGTGAACATAATTACTATTAAATATAAAAGTACAAGGTAATAAGTGATGTTCAGTTATAATATAAGAAATTTTAAGTAATAGTAGTTAATTGATATGACTTAGTACTTTAATAGTTAATGAATATGAAAATTGAGTATATATACTCATAAAATATGTAAATTAAAAACACATGATTATCAATTAGTCTGTTTGAGTCTCCAATATTAATTTGTAGGGAAAAGTATTTTTGTTTATTTAGTATTTAATAATTGTAATTGATAATTATATTTAACATTCTATAATTTGAATAATTTTATAACTTAGAACTAAAATAAAACAAAAAAAATATTCATAAAATTTTATTTTGGTTCTTTAAAATTTTCATGGAATTAAAAAGATTTAAATTTTAAGTATAACATAGCACTACAAAAGAGGTCGTTAATTTAGAAATAGTCATAATTTTGAATTTTCTATAAGATGATAATGAAATCCCTAACATGTAAAATAAAATTTATTGTAATGTGTATTGCAGCATTACAACTTTATTCATAACAATACAAGCTTTTGATGGTTCAAACTATTTTTTGACTTTAATTCTAAATAGTTTTGTTGTAAACAAATTTACAACAATTTATTTTTCATTAGATCCATTTGGTGGCAACACATTTTGGCTCGTGTTTTCATAAAAAATTTCGTTACCCGCTTTCGCCCCTAAATCCCTATAATCCAGTACTTCCCCTGGATTTTACAGATCCCTTTTCTCCAGTCACAAGCAGCCGCCATAACCTTCCACATCCATTCCATCTTACCATAACTCATCGATTCCCAATTCTATTTGTCACATTTTATAACCTTAATTTTACAATTTAGAAATGGCACCCAAAGTCGAAAATAAGGCCGTGGAGAAAAAGGCCACCGTTGAAGGTACCACCGAGAAGGAGTCTACAGTGACGATGAAGAATCCGATTGGCAAGGAACCCCGATCCGAGAAGAAGCTTCCAAGGACTCTTCTGTTAGCGCCGACAAGAAGAAGAAGAGAAAGACCAAGTCGATTGAGGCCTATAAGATCTGTATTTTCAGTGTCTTGAAGCATGTCCATCCGAACATCAGGGATTTCGGCGAAGCCATGGGAATCATGAGGAACAAAAAGAAGTCGACAATAACCTCCAGGGAGATTCAGACTTTTGTTCACCTTGCGCTTCCTAGTGAACTCGCTAAGCACGATGTATCAGAGGGCACCAAGGCTGTCACCAAATTAGCCATCGGTTAGTTAAGTCTCAAGTTTGTTACATGATGCTTATCTATGTCGGCTTTGTCCCTTATTTTCATTTGATTTTTTTCGACTGATTAGATGTAGTTGGATATGTTAAGGCACTGCTTAATTTTCAATTATATTTTAGTCTAGTATTATTAATGTGGTTTGATTGAGTGCGTTGACAAGTTGAATAATTATTACTCGTTTCATATTTCAAAAAAATAACTTAAGGTGAATTAACAACATAAGTGTTTAATTTATTTTGTTTGTTCATGCCCTTAGTTGTTTGGTTTCTTCATTCAGATACAAGCTGAGAAACTAGTGATAGATTCAAATAATGTTGCAAAAGGATAGGCTGAACTTATATCTTGATATTGTAAGTTTTACAGTATTATACAATCTAAACTAGCTGAAATAGTATATGTGAATATCATCTTTTCAAAGCTTCAGTATAATACTATCTCAAATGAGGAAACAAAAAATGTGTGCCTCCAGCCATAATTGCTTTTAAAATAGACAAAGTAAACTGAAATACACGGTGTTGTTATCATTGAATGGAGCCTGCAGAGCGTCTGTGTTGCTGAAAGCTGATTCTCACAAGAGACTTAATGGAGAGGAGGGTAAGTGGATTTTCATACAGTCTATTTTCTCTTTTATGATCTTATAGTCGACGAATAACCACAGGCCTTCTATTTATAAACTGACGAGATCCAAATCCCGTAAGAAGCCTTGACACGTTCTCATTCATCAAGAGAAGTGGGGATAAGTACAAGTGGCCATGATTATTTCAAAGATCCATATTTTCAGTAAATCATACGTTATCATATATGCAGATAATGTGGCACGTGTGGCACAAAGAAAGAGCCGTTCTCACATTCTCCCACTTGAACCACATGACACATTTTATCCTTAAGATCCGAGAAATATAAACTCAAACATTTTGGCCAAATAGACCAATTGTGCTCATCACATCTTATTTGGAAGTTAATGCATGAATCATGGCGGTTTTTATTGCGAAAATCACAACTTCCTTCCATGTATCACAATACACTACTTTCCATTAAACTTTAAATGGTAATAATTTATGTATGACTTCCAATAAGTCATTATGGATCTAGTGTTCTCATGAACTATTTTATTAGGAGAAAAAAAAATTAATGTGCACAAACAAAATTATTATTGACATTCAACTTTAACCAAAATTAAGAACAAACGCATTGATACAAATTCATGCTAATCCCATGTTGTTTACATGCTTTGTAACCACCTTTATTGAGAGTTCTTTAGTCAATGGATCGGCTACCATTAACTCTGTAGCTCAATTCCATAATTTGTTCTTTGACTCTATCTCGTACAGCCAAATATTTAATGTCAATATGCTTATTACGCCTCCCAATCTTGTTATTCTTCGTAAAGAATACAGCTGACGAGTTATCGCAATAGATCTTCAATGGCTTATGAATCGAATCCACAATTTGAAGCCCAGTGATGAAATCCTTTAACCACATAGCCTGTAAAGTTGCTTCAAAACAAGCAATGTATTCTGCCTCTATCGTAGATGTTGCAAGAATTGATTATTTGGCGCTTCTCCAAGAAATAGCACCACCTGCTAGCATGAATACATATACCAAGGTGGATTTCTTTGAATCTAAACATCGTACCACTTCAAGATTGCCAACATGCTTATATGTCAACTGATAACTTTTAGTTCCTTGCAGATATCTCATAACCTTTTTCGCAGCTTTCCAATGGTAAATTCCTGGATTTTGTTGATATCTACCAAGCATTCCAACAACAAATGCTATGTCAGGTCTTGTACAAACCTGAGCATGCATCAAACTGCCAATTGCAGATTCATACGGAATGTTTTCCATTTCTCTCTTTTCTAAAGAATTCTTCAGACATTAACTTAAAGAGGTTTTTTCATCTTTAACAAGGGGTGCTGGATTGGCTTTGCTTTCGTGCATTTTGAATCTTTCGAGAACATTTTCAATGTAGAATTTATGAGATAGACCGAATGTTCTTTGAGATCTATCTCTATGAATCTCCATGCCAATGGCATAAGAGGCTTCATCCATATCCTTCATTTCAAAGTTTTTTGAAAGAAACTGTTTCACGTTGTATAACAAAGCCATATCATTGGTTGCAAGCAAGATTTCATCCACATACAATACTAGGGTGATAAATTTACTCCCACCGCCCTTAAGGTATATACAATCATCCTTGATGTTCTCTATAAATCCATAGGAGGTTATTACATCATGGAATTTGAGATACCACTGACGGGAGGATTGTTTCAGTCCATATATAGATTTCTTTAATTTGCAAACCAATTGCTCACCCATACTTGAGCAAAATCCTTGAGGTCATCTCATGTATACCTCTTCTTCAAGACTGCCATTCCAAAAGGCCGCTTTCGCATCCATTTGATGTAGCTTTAAGTCATAGTGTGCTACCAATGCCATTATGATTCTAAAAGAATCCTTTTTAGAAACGGGAGAATATGTGTCATGGAAATTAATGCCTTGCTTTTGTGTGAAACCTTTAGCTACTAGTCTGGCTTTATGCCTCTCTATGATACTATTGGAGTTCCTTTTGGTCTTATAGACCCATTTACAGCCTATAGCATGTGCTCCTTTTGGTAACTCGACAATTTCCTAGACTTGATTTTTAGCCATAGATTCTATTTCATCCTTCATGGCATTGTACCAAACATACGAATTTTCTCCATTTATATCTTGTAAAAAGGAGATGGGATCTTCCTTATGTCCAATATCAAAAATCAATGTCAATGAGGTACACTAGATAGTCACTAGAAATAGCAGGGTTCCTTATTCTTGAAGATCTCCTAGGACCTTCAGCTTCACCCATATTTAATGGATGTTGAACTGTAGGTTGATCTTCAGGTTCAATGATGATATGTTCCTCTAAAGGCGGTGGATTATGAATTGGTTGTTCATTCAAGTTGACAGATTGAAGGTTCGGAAAAACAACCAAATCATCCTTATATGCGGATATTTCACCTTGATCTCACATTTCCTCCCACTCGACTTTTCGAGTATCCGTACTCGCACTAATGTCAGCATTTTCTATGAACATTGCACTTCTAGACTCAACAATTCTAGGAGTATGTGAGGGACGGTAAAATTTATAACCCTTAGATTTTTTTTGCATAGCCAATAAAGTATCACTGATTGTTCTAGGATCAATTTCTTGATTTGCAGATTGTAAATTCTAACTTCCACTTACTGCCCCATATGTGTAAATGTTTTAAACTAGGCTTCCATCCCTTCCATAACTCAAATGGAGTTTTAGGAACAGCCTTCGATGGGACCCTATTCAATAGATACCCTACTGTTTTCAGTGCCTCACTCACGTAAAAATAAAGGAAGATCATTATTACTCATTATACTTCTTACCATATCCACAAGGGTACGATTTCTCCTTTCTGCAACACAATTTTATTGCGGTGTGCCCAGCATAGTATATTGTGCGACAATGCCCTCTTCCTTAAGAAATTTTGCAAATGGACCCTCATTTTGTCTCGACTCTATGTATCTACCATAATATTCACCACCCCTGTTAGATGTTATGATCTTTATTGCCTTCTCTAATTGTCTCTCAACCTCCTTCTTTTATGTTTTGAAAGCATCAACTGCTTCACCTTTATCATTAAGAAGGTATAAGTACATATACCGTGTATGGTCATCAATGAATGAGATAAAATACCCGTTACCATTAATATGACACCCCACGTCCATTAATGTCACTCACTAAGGGAATGCATTAAGTTTCATGAAGCGCTATAGGTAAACAGACACAGAATAATTACAAGATAGATATAAATAAGGCAGCAGCGGAATATTTAAATTTTTATTTCAATCATAAAACATAATAGCATGGTCCACAATTTCATAAGTCACAAAAAATATTACAATAAAATAACTTCTGCCTTGCATCATAAGAGTACATAATAATATATAAAACATAATCTTTCCCAAATTAAAAGAGTTAAGCCATAGTAGAAACAAGAACTTGAGTCATACTTCAGAAGTAGCTCCTAGCAAGATGATATTTGAGTTCTGGTTAAGTTTGAGTGTTTTCTCCCTGAGAACCTTGGGGGGGGGGGGGACCGGAAGAAAGAAGGAGAAACAACAGGGTCAGACATAAAGTCTGGTGAGTCAAGTTACTTTTAGCCAGTAGATAATTAAAAGCAACATGATAGACATATAAAGTGGATAAGAGAGAGATTACTACATAAATGGCAGGTGTCACAAGGTAAGCAAGATAAGGTGTATGTACCCCACGAATAATTACTCTGCACTACTACTAGTATAACTGAAATGAGATGATCCCTTCCACTATAAGTTGGTAGGCTTAGGTCATACGTCCAAGTATACCCTAACCCCTACCCTAATCGATCGGGTCCCTTCTCCGTAGATATCCTGTGATGGCCCCACAGTAGGAGGTATCACTTCCTAAAGTGGCAACCCAAGATGTGCACAACCATATCTACTGGTGTCACGGTCATCTTAGCCCCATCTGCCCGTCCCATGCATGTACATGTCCCCTGTCGGTTTGCGCCGCCCACACCGTCCGTCTCGTTTGGATCTCTTACAATCAATCAGTAAGCGTGCCCCTTCTCCGCCTAGTACGGAATTCTTTACTTGATACCAACTCCGGGTTACTGACTGAAATGGGTCCCACACAATATGATACAAGCTCTCCCCCTTGTCTTGTATCCCCACTAGGTTTTCCACTGACTATGTATACCCTTAGGTGTCTTTAATTACATAGCCCTATACTAGTTATGCTTACCCTAAAAGGGTGTCTTTAATTACTTAACTTCATCACATTATCTACCGGTTATGTATACCACTAGGTGTCTTTAATTACATAACGTTATTGGGTTAAGTTCGTGGGCCTATATATAAATATTACCCACCCGCTTTAGTTTACTTAACTCACCCACTACCCATCCAATTTTACTTAACCCTAACTTAAGTTCATAATCATACAATCTTTAAATTAGGTTAAGTAGTCCAATACCATGTCCAATTATGGTTATAATGGGCTAGATCTCACACATTAGGCCTACAACGTGTGGATGCTGGATATGCCGGTCGGGTCTGGGAACTCTTATTCCACAGTTGGGACTAACCTCGTGTCTTAGCCCGATTCGTATTTACGTACTTAGACCTCCCACATTAGGTTCAGTATTAGTGGTTGTGGATATGCCGGTTGGGTCCGGGCAGACTTCCGCCACTAATACAACCTAACCTCGTGTCATAAGTACAATTACAATTCCTAATTGTAACTACTAAACATTCCATTTTTAATTAATTAATCAATTAATTAATCCTTTCCTTTTATAGGTGTCAATACCTATTTTACCCAACAATTTGAATTACATGTCCATAAATGTTCGTATTCAAATTATGCCATTTTTAACCTTTTTTCCCCCGTTCCTTAACTAGCGCGCTCACAAAATTGGCAACATGCATAGGTTAGACAATAGCCTAGTCATAAACGATAATAGGGAAAATAACTAAAATGATCATCTTGGCATCAACATAAACTTGTATGATAATAAGGTGAACATACATACTGGCATGGACATGAAATTGTCATCATAACAAGGTGATAATTTAAATCACATAAAATAGATCTAACATGATAACATAAGGTGATAATCTAGATCTGTCTAACAGTTTCAATGTCCACATAACTAGATCTACTAATTTAGAAATAGATCTGCACACCTACACATCATATCATGTCATAAAAGTTACAATTAAGATAAAGGTTTAGATCCAATTCTAACCAATTCAAAGTGACATATGTTCATGTTTTACATAAGTGATTAGATTCACCAATGATATAACTGTCCAAATTAACAGATCTTTATTAACCATATTATAGTTACAAACTAAGTTCCACAGTAGAACAATCACAATTGAATTGGATCTAGAGAAATAGATCTATCATAACATAGCATATGATTTAACACTTGCATAGAATCATACTTTACAACATATCCAAGTTATAGTCTCTCACAATTTACTTTCATTTATCTAAACCTAAAAGTAACCTAGAAACTCACATTGTTAGGTTTAGAGAATTGAGAAAGAATAGATCTAGAATTCCAAATTTGATTTGCAAAGTATGCTACAGAAAAACGGTTTAGTTTGCACTCCAACATCATATGGCCTCCATGACTTCTAATGAAGAAAACATGAGAAATAGCCACATATTTATAGCTGCAGAGCCCCCTTAAACCGACTGCCGCCTAAGCCCTAGGGGTGTCGACACCCCTGTGGGTGGGTCGACCCCTAAGTCGACACCCCTCTAGGGGAGTCGACCCCCTAGAGAGGAAATTTTGGCGCTCTAAGGAATTTTTCGAATTTAAATCTTTCTGGATAAAATTCTGACTCATCTCTGACTTATACGTATGTATATAATTTTTCTGGGCATATACAAACTTAAAACCCTCATAACTTCCTCATATGTTGTCCGTTTTACGCAAACCAATTGTCTATCTTGACCAGAATTTCGAGATGGACGCAATGGTGTAGTCCATTTCCTCTAATTCTGAATATTAAATAAATAATTATTTAATATATCCTCTTTTAGAGTCGGTACAAATTTGAGGTGTTACATTCTCCCCTACTCAAAGGATTTCGTCCTGAAATCTCTAAGTGGAGAAGAATGTATATCCTACCATCCATCATACATCTACTCATCCACCAATTACTGGCATCCATTGTCCTTAAAGATTTCTAATTCTTGTATGAATATATGCGAAGGTGTGTGTATATTTCCCAACACTAATGCGAAGATCAGGCGGTCTACTGATTTAATTGACCTCCTTATTGCAATGTACGTTAGTGGCATGAATCCGATATGTATGCAAATAAACCTATCCTATCATGTAAGTTCTATATGTGTGCACATTCATTCGTCCAGATGCAACATCCATATGTTAACTCATCCATTTCCATTCATAAAAGAAAAGAAAATGCACACACATTCACATGCAGTATGAGAGTGATTGAGCTAATCTTAGTGCCTAATGTGTACGTATATGCGTCCACAGGAAACCACTAGTAAACACTTGCATCCACCGGCATCCATCAAACATAACATGTTTCAAACACATGTTTACATCCATAGGATTCCTATCTAAAGGTCGAAAATACAATGGATAAGATATATTATATTGACAGAAACAAGCACTGATAAAACTTAGGAAAAGAAGTTAAGAACATACCCTCGAAAAGAAAAGGGTACGAAGTACGAATCTTGTCTTCGGTCTCCCAAGTCACATCTTCTGGGTTATCTCCCCATTGAACCTTTAGCAACTTGATCTCCTTATTGCACAGCTTCTTAACTTCTGACCTAACAATACGGGTAGGGACTCGTTTGACTGTCGCCTCTTGTTCCATTTCGACTTCTTCCAACATACTCGGCTCAACAACTTCCGTGGTGTCATGCAGGCACTTCAGCAGATGAGAGACGTGGAAAACGTCATGAATGCCTGATAGATTTTTTGGGAGCTTTACTCGGTAGGCCATTTGGCCAATTCTTTCGGTTATAGGAAATGGTCCCACAAACATAGGTGTCAACTTCCCTACTGATCCGAAGCGAACCACATTCCTTAAAGGTGATACTTTGATAAAAACCAAGTCTCCCACTTTGAATTCGATGTCAGTGCTTCTCTTGTCTACATAGGACTTCTGCCTATCTTGAGCTGTCTTTATTCGCTGTCGAATAAGGTCAATCTTTTTGGACGTTTCCCTAACCATATCTGGTCCAAGTAATAATCTTTCTGTAGATTCCCACCAACAAGTTGGCGATCTACAGGGTCGTCTATACAATGCTTCGAAGGGTGCCATGTCGATGCTGGCCTGATAGCTGTTATTATATGAAAACTCTACTAAAGGAAGATGCTCTTCCCAAGTCCCTCCGAAGTCTAGGACAGACAGCTTTAAAAGATCTTCAAGAATCCTGTTCATCCTCTCTGTCTGTCCGTCGGTCTGAGGATGATAAGCGGTGCTCAAACACAACTGTGTACTTAATGCTTCTTGCAAGCTCCTCCAAAATTCGCTAGTAAAGATGGAGTCACGATCGTTCACGATGCTGGAAGGTACTCCATGAAGACGAACTATCTTGAGAACATAAATTGCTGCTAACCATGATGCCGTCCGCTTACTCTTAACTAGAATAAAGTGAGCGCTTTTAGTGAGTCTATCCACTACCACCCAAATACTAGTGTTACTTTTCTTTGATCTAGGCAACCCATCTATGAAATCCATAGAGACGCTCTCCCATTTCCACTGCGGGACCTCCAACGGATGATGTAATCCACCGGGCTTCTTTTGCTCAGCTTTGACTGCAGGCAAACTAAGCATTGAGAAACAAATTCGGCCACATCTTTCTTCATCCCAGCCCAAAAGAAACCCCTCTTCATGTCTCTATACATCTTGTCACCACCTACATGAATAATCATCTTAGAATGGTGGGCATCTTCTAGGACTGCCTTTATCAAGCTTCCAGTTTGAGGAACACAAATCGTTCCATCTCGTTGCAACCACCCCTTTTCATCTATTGCATATCTACTGAGGTGACTAGAAGTCTCCCCTCTTCTGAGCTTATCCATGATGTTTAGAATATGTGGGTCACCATGTTGCGAAGCTCCTATCTGATCCACAAGGGTCGGTCGTAACTCCAAGGATGCAAACAAATCAGGAAAAACCTCGATGAAGGGTCTAAAATCAAAAGATGATATGAACTCCAAGTTCTTTCTCTCCACAAGTAGAGGACTCAGGGCTACCCTCTGCCTACTTAGTGCGTCTTCCACCACATTATCCTTGCCTGGGGTATAAGCAATCTCAAAATTATATGAAGCTAAGAACTCTATCCACTGTTGTTGCCTTAAGTTTAGATCCTTCTATGAGAATAGATACTTGAGAGATTTATGATCGGTGTATAACTATAACTTTTCTCCAAGTAAATAATGATGCCATGTATTTAACGCGAATACTATGGAAACTAGCTCTAGATCATGGGTGGGGTAATTCTTTTCATGAACTCTTAACTGTCTACCCTCATAACATATTGCTTTCCCTTCTTGCATCAGAACCGCACCAAGCCCTTACCGCACGCATCAGTGTAAACAGTAAACACTTTACTTCCATCAAGCAAGTTCAAGACCAGGGCTGTTGTCAGAGCCCTCTTCAGTCGTTGGAAAGTGTTAGCCCTCTTTTTCGTACTAATCTTATCGGGCCAAAAACCAAAGCCCGAACGCACAACCAAATACAAGTCGCGCCCCAGGAGACCCATCAGGGGCGCTACATCAAGCAATGTTATGTCGGCCCAAATCTAACTCAGTCCGATTAACTGCGTATTACCAGAAAAATCGCTTATCAGGGCGACCGATTTTCTCGCTTCCAGAAAGAACTCATCGACCGGTTATTTCGGGCAAGCGTGGAAGATTTCTACAGAGCCAGTCCACTTAATATCCCGACTTCCAAGGAGAAAAAGGCGGTCAACCATATGCGGACAAAGCTCCGCTTTTGATATACCTCTCCATGGATGCCACGTCGGCCACAACTTTCGAGGATACTATTTATGAGCAGTGGAATCAGTCTTCTAGCCGCAATTCGAGCCAATGAATGAACTCCACGTGTCTGGACTTTCTCGAAATGGCCGGATCATTTCGCAACAGCCCAAGCAGCATTTTCCACCTATAAATACCTCCAAGCTTAAAGAAAGAGAGGAGACTTCTGTGGGCCCGACGGCTTTCTTCAAACTTTTCATCTCTACTCTCCTCCAGAATCTTAGTCTCTCAAAAGGAAGAAAGGAAAATAATCATTCTCTTTCTTTTCTCTGAGCAGAAAAAGCATTGTATTTGTAATAAAAAAGAAAGGAATAATATATAAAGTGGACATAGGCATTGTCTTTGCCGAACCACTATAAAAATTATGTGTGTGCTCCCTGTTCTTTTACTTTTTATTGTGTATTTTATCTTTACTCGTGTGTAGATCACGCGATTGGGGGTTGATTGTCACTAGTGACCAACTTTTGACGTCAACACTTTGGCGTGCCAGGAAGGGGGAGCGCACCAACACCGCCATCGAGCTCCTGCTTATCTCAGGTCATGGCGAACAAACGAAAGAAAGATGCAACATCCTCTCGTCCCACAAACTCCAATGCAACTGATGCCGATGCTGCAGAAGTAAGCCACGAAGTTTCCTCTCATGACAATATGTCCCAATTCCTTACCCGGGACGACATGGATAAAATCATGGTCGAACTCAGGGACCATATGACATCTCAGGGTAAAGTCCTCGAACGACAACAACAGTTAATGGATCACCTTCTCGGTCGAGTGGAAACAGGGTTGAACGCTTCAACATCAATTCCTCCATCGACCGAAGCTGGGGCAATAACCGATCTTCGGTCTGCACGAAATCAGGCCACTGATCGGGCTACACCTTTATTTCATCCTGGTTTGGCTCCATCAACCGATCGATCCCCGCCGAGAATATCGCTTCCAGCGACCAGCGCGGCTGCAACAACAGAACCTCAGGAAGCTGGCGACCAAGATCTAGGTCGTCTGACAAATATGCCTCCACTCTTTGGAACATCTCGACCTACCGAATCAGTCGAGCTACCTCCGGGTCCCTCAGAATCAACGCCATTCCCATTATAACCCGGGATCTTGTCGCATACCTGTCTAACCACTCTTCCTCTTCAACGAAGAGTTGGAGTAGCCTTCTCTTCGAACAAGGGGAGTCACCCTACCATGCCGGTCCTCACCGTAGCGGAAGAAAACGCTACCCTAGACCCTCCTAACCTCGCTTTAAATGGGGGCAGCCCTGGCCTCCGAACATCACATGCTATGCTGGATCAGCCTAGACCTTTAGCTACAAATATGGCTTGATCCACAACTCATCAGGTTCCAGAGGGGCCATTCTACCCAGAACAACCCGCCAGATCTCACTTTCTCTCACACCTTCACTCAACTCTCGGAGGTCGAGCCCAGCCAACGACCACCCTTCCGAGCATGCTCTTGCTGGATCCTCGTACAGAACCCTCTCAGGATGCAGAGTTAAGTTCATGGCAACGACTCCTTGGAGATGGGAGTCAGCTTGCAAGCATCATCCGACGTTTCACTCGGGGCAATTCTTCGCAGCAAGACATAGACAATGTCAATCGCAGCCCCTTCACTAGAGAAATCAGAAATTCTCGAAACCCTCCGGACTTCAGGTTCCCTGCCATCGAACCGTACAACGGTCGTACTGACCCGACCATTCATCTTATGCGATACATGCGACATATGGAAGTACTTGGTGCATCGACCAGCTTCATGGCTAAGTGCTTTCCACTCTTTCTCACAGATATAGCCGGTATGTGGTTTCGGCAGCTAACAATGGAGTCGATCTGTAGTTGGAATACTCTAGTCACCCGCTTCATCGAGCAGTTTCGAGTGCATATCTCTCGACCGAAAAGTTTCATGTTTCTATCTACCATCAAACAGCGATCCGGAGAGACGCTAAGATCCTTCCTCGAAAGGTTCAACGCAGCCGTAGCATCTGTCGATCGGCCCGAGCCGTCGATGGTGCTGATGGCAGCCATCGCGGGAGTCCAGAAGAGATCAGAATTCTCGAACTCCTTAACTAGGGATCCTCCCAAAGATATTGATGATTTCTATTCCGAGGCCGAAAGATTCCTCCGACAAGAGGATGCCAGCCTTGAGATGGAGAGCCTTGAAGTCTTAGTAGCCAAACAACAAGGTCCACTCAACGGCAATGGCCAGAATAAAGGAAGAGGAACGACCCCGGAAAAGGATAAACGCAATGTACGACCTCGAAATGAAAACAAATATAATCAGTACACCGAGCTCAATTCCTCTTTGCTCGATATCTATCTCGATATGCGCCAGTCCTTCCCCACTCCAAGGTCACCTCAACGAGAACCGACCCAGATAGAACTTGACTCTGGAAAGCATTGTATATTCCACAACGTAGCTTGACATAACACAAATGATTGCTGACATCTGCGCGATCTCATTGAAGGGCGAGTCAGAAAAGGGGAACTCGCTGAGTATGTCAAAAATCACGCCCCGGCCGTGCTGCCGCGGCCTTCCGCCCAAGCTCCTCAGGCTGGTCCGCAAGCTCCTAGGAATGGAAAGGACCCTGAGACTAGCACTCGCGGCATTATCATTAATTAGATTTTTTATCTTTTCTCTCGATGAATTTTCTTTCAATAATAGGGACGCTTTGATGCTATGTAATCAATCGCTGTCCTCGTAGATTTTCTTTGTAATAAATGCTTAGCAGTTATGAACTTTACTTTTTACAAAAGTAGATCGACTGTTGTAAAATCTACCACTACTTCAAAACACCTACCCTTTCAAGCGAGAGAGGTCGCTTTCTCTTCAACACGAGTGTGGATTACTCTTTTTCTTTACACCACGAGCATGCATAGCTCGTTAAACTAACTAACCCAGCATGATTTGAGCATAAGAAACACTTGCACTAAGCCGAGCATGGTTTATGCTCGCCACTAAGCCAAGCATGGTTTATGCTCGCCACTAAGCCGAGCATGGTTTATGCTCGCCGCTAAGCCGAGCATGGTTTATGCTCGCCACCCTCTAAAGCCAAGTGGAATCAAATGCTCGACCCATGGTTTGATTTGTATTTGCAGGAACCAACTTTTGTACCAGTGGCGATCATCACCTCGGCCTTAATACGGTTTCCGATAGTTGTTGGTATTCTGGCCTTAATACGACCTGGCATGGTCGTCGGATTTCTGGTCTTAATACAACATCGGACCGTCGGTTTTCTGGCCTTAATATGGTCTGGCGCGACCATAGTAGCTCGAGCGTTTGTGCTTCAGTTCAGATTTCAGAATACACCTCCCTCTGTCGATGAAGATATATTCTGAGGGGCAAAGTGTTAGCCCTCTTTTTGGTACTAATCTTATCGGGGCAAAAACCAAAGCCCAAACGCACAACCAAATACAAGTCGCGCCCCAGGAGACCCATCAGGGGCGCTACATCAAGCAATGGTATGTCGGCCCAAATCTAACTCAGTCAGATTAATTGCGTATTACCAGAAAAATCGCTTACCAGGGCGACCGAGTTTCTCGCTTCCAGAAAGAACTCGTCGACCGGTTATTTCAGGCAAGCGTGGAAGATTTCTACAGAGCCAGTCCACTTAATATCCCGACTTCCAAGGAGATAAAGGCGGTCAACCATATGCGAACAAAGCTCTGCTTTTGATATACCTCTCCATGGATGCCACGTCGGCCACAACTTTCGAGGATACTATTTATGAGCAGTGGAATCAGTATTCTAGCCGCAATTCGAGCCAATGAATGAATTCCACGTGTCTGGACTTTCTCGAAATGGCCGGATCATTTCGCAACAGCCCAAGCAGCATTTTCCACCTATAAATACCTCCAAGCTTAAAGAAAGAGAGGAGACTTCTCTAGGCCAGATTTCTTCAAACTATTCATCTCTACTCTCCTCCAGATTCTTAGTCTCTCAAAAGGAAGAAAGGAAAATAATCATTCTCTTTCTTTTTTATGAGCAGAAAAAGCATTGTATTTGTAATGAAAAAAGAAAGGAATAATATATAAAGTGGACGTAGGCATTGTCTTTGCCGAGCCACTATAAAAATTCTTTGTGTGCTCCCCGTTCTTTTACTTTTTATTGCATATTTTATCTTTACTCGTGTGTAGATCACGCGATTGGGGGTTGATTGTCACTAGTGATCAACTTTTGACGTCAACAGAAAGCAACATCACAGTCTATGTCCCATGAAAATGCCAAATTCTACTTTGTTAGCCTGGTGAGAGGGGATGATATCTTCGCGAAGTCCTTAATGAACTTCCTATAATAACCTGCCAACCTGAGAAAGCTTCTCACCTCGGTTGCATTTTTAGGAATCTGCCAATCTTGCACTGCAACCACCTTGGAGGGATCTATAGCTATCCCTTCTTTGGAGACTACATGCCCTAAAAATCTCACCTCTTTTCTCCAAAAATGGCATTTGGAGAACTTTGCCTTAAGCTGATGGTCATGGAGAATTTTCAAAACTTCTCTCAAATGTTGGGCATGCTCTTCCTCACTCTTGGAGAAGATCAAAATATCATCAACGAAGACTACAATGAATTTGTTTAGGAACTCTACAAACACCCAAATCAACAAAATAGGCGGGTGCATTTATCAACCCAAAAGGCATAACTAGCCATTCAAAGAAACCGTCCGGAGTTCTAAAAGCAGTCTTATCTATGTTGTCCTCAGCCACTCTCAACTGATGGAACCCCGTAACCAAGTCCAACTGAGAAAATACCGAGACACCAGCAAGATGATCAAATAAGCCATCAATCCTCAGAAGTGGGTGCCTATTCTTCTTGGTGAGCTTATTTAATTCTCTATAGTCAACAAACAAACGAAGTGAATCATCCGCTTTAGTTGCGAATAGTACTAGAGCACCCCATTCCGATATATTTCATCTGATAAACCCTTTCTCAAGTAGTTCCCCTACTTGCTTACTTAGCTCCCTCCTCTCCCTTGGAGCCATGTGGCGTACTGGTAATGCAACTGGCTTTGCACTGTCCACCAGATATATGCGGAAGTCAATTTCGCGCCTTGGAGGTAAACCCCGTACCTCATCAAAAACATCGGAATAATATAGAACCACTGGAACAGATTGCGAATCATCTATGGATGCATCTAGAGACTCTAGGAAGCTAACCATAACAGACCCCTGGGGGTCACAAGAAACTTCGAGGGTCTTCCCATGACAAGTCAGGAGTCTAACAACCCTCCTCTCACGATCCAGAATGTACCCATACGTGGTAATCCAATCCATTCTAAAATCAACCCATAGCCCATAAACCCGAGCACAAACGCGTCGCATTCAAATTCGACGCCTAACACAGATATTTCCAGACCCCGACAAATCATCGATAAATGAGCCGAACCACCAATGGGGTTTGAAACAACTACAGGATCTACTACCATACTAGCAACTAAGTGCAGAGATTCAACTACAGAACTTGGTATAAACGAGTGTGAAGAACCAGAATAAAAAAGTGTTCTAACTAGATGGTTTGAAAGTGAAACTAAACTTTCTACGGAAATTTTTCTACCTCTTTCAGGAGCACTGATTGCGAGAGCATGCACCTGCCCTCCAGAAGTCCCTGCTCTTTGACTTGTCCCTGTGATCCCTGTTTCTTCGGGCACTCTTTAGAGAAGTGTTCGACCTCTCCGCAATTAAAGCAATTGGCCTTTCTTCTCCTACAGTCTTTGATCAGGTGACCCTCCTTTCCACAATTGTGGCATTTTCTCTTATCCTTGCCTTTATCTTCTTTCCCTCCTTTCTTCTGTTGTTGTTATTGTTGCTGTTACTATTGTTTCTGCCCTTTCTTAGGCTACACCTTCTCATTCTACGATGTCCCCTCATCTTTTTGTTTCCTTCTTTTCTTCCTTGTCCTCCTCATGCATTAGGGCCATATCAACAAGCTTTTCAAAGGTGGGCCCCATTGGGATATGGAACATAACTAAACCATGCAAAGGCTCATTTAGTCCTTCAGCAAATTGCAAAGCCTTTTTGTGCGGTGTATCCACCAACTCTAGCCTGAACCTTGCCAGTTGGTTGAACTTGTTCACATACTCTTTTACCGTCAAATTTCCTTGTTTGAGTGTTAGGAACCTCTCCATCTGTATGCTTCTCTCGGCTTAGGAAAGAAATTTCATTTCGAACCTCTATCTAAAATCTTCCCAAGTTTCCACCGGACGTCCAGCTTGGGTGATTTCCTACCAAAATGAGGCTTTGTCTTTTAACAGCCAAGCAGCTAACTGGATCTTTCTTCGGTCCTCTACTTCAAAGATTACGAATAAGTCCTCGGTCTATTTAAGCCAATTCCGAGTTTCTACGAATGCCTTGTTCCCATGGAATGGCCTTCCTCCCATAGCCCGGAAGTCTATGCAGATCTTGGCAAAGTTGTCAGCTTTTGGAGGGGAGGAGGAGGAATCACTAGTGCAACTGGGGGAGGAACGTCTCTTTGGCCTTCGGCCAGGGTCGTGGCCTCCAAATACCTATGGAAATATCCGGGTATTGTGACGCCCTCAGGGATATTAGGGATGTTTTGTTCCCCAGACATGCTGAAAAAAGTGAAAAGGAAGAAATTTAGATAAAGGACCAAATGATACTACATATGGCTTTTTGGGGAATGTTTTTCAAAATAGACTTTTCTTTTGAAAATACTTTCTTTTATAGCCTTTTTGAAAATAATTTCCAAAAACTTTTATCTAATATGGTAACCTTCATCTCTGATACCAAGTGTGACACTCCACGTCCGTTAATGTCACTCACTAAGGAAATGCATTAAGTTTCGTGAAGCGCTATAGGTAAACTGACACAGAATAATTACAAGACAGATATAAATAAGGCAGCAGCGGAAAATTTAAATTTTTATTTCAATCATAAAGCACAATACCATGGTCCACAATTTGATAAGTCACAAAAACTATTACAATAAAATAACTTATGTCTTGTATCATCAGAGTACATAAGAATATGAAAAAATAATCTTTCCCAAACTAAAAGAGTTAAGCCATAATAGAAACAAGAACTTGAGCCATACTTCAGAAGTAGCTCCTAGCAAGATGATATTTGAGTCCTGATTAAGTCTGAGTGTTTCCTACCTGAGAACCTGGGGGGCAACGGAAGAAAGGAGGAGAAATAACAGCTACAGACACAAAGTATGGCGAGTCCAGTTACTTTTAGCAAGTAGATAAATAAAAGAAACATGATAGACATATAAAGTGGATAAGAGAGAGATATTGCTACATAAATGGCAGGTGTGACAAGGTAAGCAAGATAAGATGTATGTGCCCCGCTAATGATTACCTGCACTACTACTAGTATAACTGAAATGAGATAATCCCTTCCACCATAAGTTGGTAGGCTTAGGTCATACGGCCAAGTATACCCTAACCCCTACCCTAATCGATCGGCTCCCTACTCCGTATATATCCTGTGCTGGCCCCACAGTAGGAGGTATCACTTCCTAAAGTGGCATCCCAAGATGTGCACAACCATATCCACTGGTGTCACGTTCATCTTAGCCCCCTCTGCCCAGCCCATGCACGCATATGTCCCCAGTCGGTTTGCGCCGCCCACACCGTTCGTCTCATTTGGATCTCTTACAATCAATCAGTAAGCGTGCCCCTTTTCCGCCTAGTATGGAGTTCTTTACTTGATACCAAATCCGTGTTACTGACTGAAATGGGTCCCACAAAATATGATACAAGCTCTCCCCCTTGTCCTATATTCCCACTAGGTTTTCCACTGACTATGTATTCGCTTAGGTGTCTTTAATTACATAGCCCTATACTAGTTATGCTTACCCTAAAAGGGTGTCTTTAATTACATAACTTCATTACATTATCTACCGGTTATGTATACCACTAGGTGTCTTTAATTACATAACCTTATTGGGTTAAGTTCATGGGCCTATATATAAATATTACCCACCCCTCTAGTTTACTTAACCCACCCACTACCCATCCAATTTTACTTAACCCTAACTTAAGTTCATAATCATACAATCTTTAATTTAGGTTAAGTAGTACAATACCATGTCCAATCATGGTTATAATGGGCTAGACCTCCCACATTAGGCCTACAACGTTCGGATGATGGATATGTCTATCGGGTCCGGGCAGTCTTATTCCACAGTTGGGCCTAATCTCGTGTCTTAGCCCGATTCATATTTACGTACTTAGAGCTCCCACATTAGGTTCAGTTTTAGTGGTTGTTGGATATGGCGGTCGTGTCCGGGCAGACTTCCGCCACTAATACAACCTAACCTTGTGTCATACGTACAATTACAATTCCTAATTGTAACTACTAAACATTCCATTTTTAATTAATTAATCAATTAATTAAACAATTCCTTTTATAGGTTTCAATACCTATTTTACCCAGTAATTTGAATTACATGTCCATTAATGTTCATATTCAAATTATGCCATTTTAAACCCTTTCCCCCCATTCCTTAGCTAGTGCCCTCACAAAATTGGCAACATGCCTAGGCTAGACAATAGCTTAGTTATAAACGATAATAAGGAAAATAACTAAAATGATCATCTTGGCATCAACATAAACTTGTATGATAATAAGGTGAACATACACATTGGCATGGACATGAAATTGTCATCATAACAAGGTGATAATTCAGATGACATAAAATAGATCTATCATGATAACATAAGGTGACAATTTAGATCACCTAAAATAGATCTATCATGATAACATAAGGTGATAATCTAGATCTGTCTAATAGTTTCAATGTCCATATAAACTAAATCTACTAATTTAGAAATAGATCTACACACCTATATATCATATCATGTCATAAAAGATACAATTAGGATAATGGTTTAGATCTAGTTCTAACCAATTCAAGGTGATATTTGTTCATGATTTACATAAGTGATTAGATCCACTAATGATATATCTGTCCAAATAAACAGATCTATATTAACTATAATATAGTTACAAACCAAGATCCACAGTAGAACAATCACAATTGAATTGGATCTAGAGAAATAGATCTGTCATAATATAGCATATGATTTAACACTTTCATAGAATCATACTTTACAACATATCCAAGTCACAGTCTTTCACAATTTACTTTCATTTGTCTAAACCTAAAAGTAATCTAAAAATTCACAGTGTTAGGTTTAGAGAATTGAGAAAGAATGGATCAAGAATTCTGAATTTGATTTGCAAAGTATGTTGTTGTAGAGAAACGGTTCAGTTAGCACTTCAGCAGCATATGGCCTCTATGACTTATAATGAAGAAACTATGAGAAATAGCCACATATTTATAGCTGTAGAGCCCATGAAACCGACTACCACCTAAGCCCTAGGGTGTCGACAACCCTGTGGGTGGGTCGACCCCTAGGTCGACACCCCTTTAGGGGGGTCGACCCCCTAGAGCGGGAATTTTGGCGCTCTGAGGAATTTTTTGAATTTGAATCTTTCTGGATAAAATTCTGACTTAGCTCTGACTCATCTATGACTCATACGTATGTATATAATTTTTCTGCGTGTATACAAATTTAAAACCCTCATAACTTCCTCATACGGTGTCCTTTTACGCAAACCAAATGTCTTTCTTGACCAGAATTTCGAGACGGACGCAATGTTGCAGTCCTTTTCCTCTAATTCTGAATATTAAATTAATTATTATTTAATTTATCCTCTTTTAGAGTCTCTAAAAAATCGGGATGTTACAATTAAGACAAGGGGTACTGAATGAACCATAAGTATCTGTATGTATGATTTCAAGAGTTTCTGTACTTCCTTTGGCACCCTTTCATTTCTTGTTGGTTTGCTTTCGCTTTATGCAATCCAAACAAGTACCAAGATTGGAAAAATCTGGAGTGTTAAGAACTCCATCATTAACCAACCTTTTAATTCTTTCTATGGAGATGTGACCTAATCTCCTATGCCGAAGTACAGATGAAGACTCATATAGTATGGTACTTTGGTACCAACTTTATCATGCAGAGTTGTAAGGCTATGTTCATATCTTGGATCTAAATTCAATTTATACAAACCATTCATCAAAGTTCCAAAACCAATTTGAACAACATTCTTTAAAATGATTAGTTCAAAACATACAAAATTAAGCTGATTACCAAACGACACTAAACGAGAAACAAGATTTCTAGAAAAAGAAGGAATTAAAAAGTGTTTTCTAAATCCAATACATAATCATTATTTAAAATAAGCCTAAAAGTCCCTGCAGCCTCCACATGAGAAAGCATTCCATTTCCTGAATAAATGCCTTGTTCTCTTCCCATCGGTTTCCTTAGGCTGAGAAATCCCTGCATAATATTCACAACATGAATTGCAGTACTAGAATCAATCCACCATGAATTTTGTTGTGAGTTAATAAAGTTAGATTCATAACACACAAGGACATTAAGATTACCATGCTTTATAAGCCATTGCTTTCGTTTCTAGCAATCCTTCTTATAGTGTCCCTTTTTCTTGCAAAAGAAGCAGTACTCGTCCTTATTGCCATGTTTCTTGAATGACAAAGTGCCATCATTCTTTTTTTGTAAAGCTTTCTCAGCACCTTTACCCTTTTTTCATTGCCCCTTTTTATGAGTGACTAAGTTTGCACTCTCCAAATTTTTATTTTAAAGTCTTTCCTCCTCTTGCACACACATAGTCAAAAGTTCATTAATAGACCATTTTTCCTTATGTGTGTTATAAGAGATTTTGAAAGGTCCATACTCCGAATGGAGAGAATTAAGCACGAAATGAACAAGGAATGATTCTGGAATTTCAACTTCCAATGCCTTAAGATGGGAAGCAATGCCCTCATTTCCATTATGTGCTCACAGATACTCTTTGATTTATGATGTTTAATTGCAGTAAATTGACTCATTAGGGTGCTAGCCAATGTCTTGTCCGAGCTAATGAATTTCTCTTCAATGGCTTTCATGTAGTCCTTGATCTTGTCAAATTGTGGAATTAAACCTTTAATGCTCTTATTTACATGATACTTAATGAGCATAAGACTTAATCCGTTTGATCGCTCCCATCGTTCATTGTTCAATCTTTCCTCATACGTACTTTGATCTGAGGGCACAGGCGGCTCATCAATGCGAAGCGCAAGGTCAATGTCCATACACCCTAGTACTAAAAGGATCTTATCCTTCCATTACGTATAGTTCTCACCACTGAGAGTAGCAATTTGAGTTGCGCTTGCAAATGGGTTTGCTATAACGGAAGTGTTAGCTGCGACAGTAATAGCAAATTAATATTTTGAAGCAAATAACTTTGTTATGAATCAATCCAATGTTAAATTCAAGTAGTAGCTTAATCTAAACCTTCCTGTAGGAAATGGTAGCATGACTGCATTAGATTTGCTCATCAGAAATGATTAAACTAGTGATTCCTTTTATTATTTTATAATAAAATTCTATGCCTATGGGCATCTAGAACTTCATTACTTAATTATTAAACCACTATTTGATCATATCAGATCAGTCAAATAATCCCATTCCTATGGGTAAAACAATTATTTTTAGTGATCCATTTACAATCCAGTGAACACACATCTTACGTATTCATACAGCCAAAATGAAATATATACTTGGCATAAGAAGTTGTGGCTAATCTTAACCCATAGTTATATTTTCCGTAAGTATGAAAAATAGGATCTGTATTTCTAGAATAAAATTTTACATGTATCGAAACTGTATAACTCTTACTATAACATGCAATTTTCACATTACACTTTCCAGTATGTACTATAAAAATTGAACTGGTATGAAATTGCTTTATAGGATACAAGCAAGGTTACAGTTAACAGTCTAAGAACCGATATGTATAAATAAACACAACATGCATGGTTTATAATTTTATTTTAATGAACTGCAGCCTATTTATGTATATATAAACACGAAGTTTGCATGGTTTCAATGAATGGCAGCCTCATATTTAAAATGAAAAGTCATAAAAAGTATCAATGCACAGCAGAATTAATGCACAACCTCTTTTTCCTCGGTTTAAGAAGCTTTGAATCAACTATATGATATCTCGGTGGGAAAATCGCACATATATATACATGTATTCAATTGCATGAAATAGAAACAGTATACAGAGCATCCTACATTCAATTAGTAGCAGCTATATACATGTATCCATGATGGCAGCAGCTATTCTATAGGTTTAAGCAACATTTAAATAGCCTTCTGTTCATATGATGGAAAAAATATACATATACACCAATTAGCATGAAAAGGTAACAATACACGAAGCACATTATTCAATAAATTCAAATATGCTTTGGTCCATATATTACTAATATGTAAAAGGTTCTTTATGCGGTGATGCTGGACAAAAGGCACAACAATCAAAACATGTCTAGGTTCTCTTGTTTTAAGGTATACATTATCTAGAATGTAATTTCATGTTCTCCGAATAATACAGAAATTAGGATTTTATTTACATCAGCCGAAATGCTTAACATGCCTAAACTAATAAAAGCAAGGCCTGTACATCCTTTATTTAACTTATGGTGACACATATATATAGCCCTGGTTTTGGATATACATGTCAATATTATCATAAGATTGACATTAAAATATTTCAGAAATCAAAGCAATACAACATGGAGTAGGCTCTGCTACCAATGTAAGTTTTACAGTATTATACTGTGTAAACTAGCTAATAGTATATGTGAACATTATAATTTCAAAGCTTCAGTATAATACTATCTCAAATGCGAAAACAAAAATTGTGTATGTGTAACACCCCACATCCGTTAGTGTCACTCACAAAGGGAATGCACTAAGTTCTGTGGAGCATTTAAGGTAAAAGATGCAGATAAATTACAAGACCAAAAAAAATTAAAACAGCGGAAAATAAATCTTTACTTTATTGATAAAATAGTTTGTACAACAATTGCTTTCCAATACCAGAGTATCATCTGTCTTACAAAATAAAGAAGCATAAAATAACATTTATATTCCCCAATGTAGCATAAGCCAGCCATAGCAGCGGAAAAGAGAGTCTGAAGCAATATATCCAAGAGTCTTCAAGCTTGGAAAGAGTAACAGTCCATACTAAGCAGAGCTATTCCCTCCCCGACTACCTGGCCGGGGGGGGGGGGGGGGGGGGGGGCGAAAGAAAAACAGAGTAAGACATAAAGCCTGAGTAAGTCTAGTGGATTTTAGCATGTGAACAGTATAAAGTTCATGACAGGAGTAAACTGGAAAATGGGACAGTACCAGAATAACAGACTAATATAAACCAAAGCAAGACAGTTTAAACCGAATATACTATCATACCCCATTCTATATCTCTGCACCACCTAACTAGTATCCCAACTAGTAATCTGTATAAAGATGATAACGTGATCCCAATCCCTATAATTGCTGTTGCCTTTAGGTGTACATCTATTATTTATTACCTAGATCTAATCTAGGGTTTTCTTATCGAGCGCTTCCTAGATTCAACTAGGGTTTATGCAACTTATCTAATACTTCTCGGATTCAGGATTTATGCCACCTAGGTCCAACTAGGGATTATGCTACCTGTCGAACGATGCCCCTAGTCTAGGACGCACTACCTAGAGTGGTATATGTTCCTAGACTTTCCCCACGTATGTGTCGCGAATCGTTTATCGCTGTCTAGATGCACATGTCCTGAAATGTGCGACCCGAGTCCCGTGGCAGGGCTATTCTAGAAACACGGAACTCGGTCAGGAGCTTTCAGATATCTGCCGATGTAGATGCTAAGGTCTGTTTTTCCAGTGGCTATGGTCCCACCTGACCCCTCCCTCAACTAATGAAAGGCCACCCTTGAGAAATTGAGAACTATACGCAGGCCCCCTATGCCCCACTGTCTTATGGCCATCCTCACCCATAACTAGATAGCAAGTATATGGTCTTTTGGAGTTCTCTGCCTTTCCGCTTTAAGTATCTCGACTGACTCAAGATGGTAGGTAGACGACGAGTTGCTATCACAGGGCTACTGGCCTCGCCGAATCACGCTGGTCCATCCTAGTCTTTAGGTTGCCTTATATTGCAACCAAGGCATACCCTTGGTTCTTCTAATGCAGACCTTAACCTCTGTGAGCCCAGGAGGATCATATGCAGCCTCACAGAGGGATACCAAGAATACCCTTACGTCCCCTCGAAGCCTCGGGCTTTGTAACCCAATTCGTTGGAGCATTCTTTAAGATTAGATGGACGTTCGCTCCTCCTCGTGTTATACTAAGAATTATTACTTAGTTTTCCTAACTAAGGTTTACCACTTAGTTTCCTGAATCGTCGTTTTCTTAACTAAGGTTTACTACTTAGCCCCTTTCAACTAAGGTTTACTACTTAGTTCTCTTTCTCGTCAAGTTGGATTGGTTAAGTGTCATTAGTCGATACAAGTTAACTTAACCCATTCATTTGTCATGTGAAACTGGTTAAGTGTTATCAGTAATTCACGTTGACTTAACCTTGCCCATCTGTTTTAACTAACATGTTATAACGGTTAAGTGTTCCCTTAGTTAAATTAACCCTAACATCCGTTTAATTAACATATTCTAATGGTTAAGTATTGTCCCTTCATGTTTTAACTTAACCCTATTCATTTATCACACTATGATGGTTAAGTGTTCTAAGTTTACTTAACCCTACATTCTAGTCCAGCTAACATATTAAATTGGCTAAGTGTATTAAATTTACTTAACCCCAACCTCTAGTCTAGTTAACATGTTAAATTGGCTAAGTGTATTAACTTTACTTAACCCCACCTTTTAGTCTAGTCAACATGTTAATTTGGCTAAGTGTATTAAATTTACTCAACCCCAACCTCTAGTCTAGTTAACATGTTAAATTGGCTAAGTGTATTAACTTTACTTAACCCCACCTTTTAATCTAGTCAACATGTTAATTTGGCTAAGTGTATTAAATTTACTTAACCCTACCAATCCTAGCTTAGCTTTAATTGTCTTATTAAAGCACCAACCACTCACATTAGACAGGTATTGTTGTGGCTGCCTGTATGCCGGTCGGTTCCGGGCAGTCTTACGCCACAACTCAGTCTAACCTCGGGTCTTTATCGGGCTCAATGCCTTAACCTCCCACATTGGATAGGTATTGTTGTGACTACTGAACAGCCGGGCGGGTCCGGGCAGGTTTACATCACAACTCAATCCAACCTCGGGTTAAGCATATTCATATTGTCTAAATTTACATTTTTACTTATGTAAATATTTCATGTCACATGTTTTATTCCAAACTAATGGTACATAATTTATACCATTTATATCCTTAACCCATTTCATGGTTTTTAGGCCCGCCAACATATTAACATATTTTAATTTAATAGTCAATCCCAACGTTACCCTCGCTCGATTATTCATATTAATTGTATGAAGATATTGGGCCCGCTAATAGGCCCAATCCATAAACAAAGTAAAGAAGGGAGCATAGGTTCAATGAACCTATACTATGAAATTTGGCCTAAACATAGTTATTGATTAGCGTGTGACATAAAGGTGTAACTAGATAAATAAGGTGATCTTGCATAACATGAATCATAACATTGCATACCATGTCACAAACTTGCACATGAATATTGGATCTAGTTAGATAGGTGTCACGTGAATCATAAATTTTGGACTATTATAAAGATATAACATGGTATAGCATGGTAGGCGTCGCAAGAATCCAATGCAACGCAGTATGACATGTAAATGTATTGATCTAAGCATAACCTCAAACATAAAACTAGCATGTGACAACATTTTAATATGTCCATAAAGCATGTATAGTTTGTCGACATTAACATATAGTTATGGGCTAGATCTACTCATTTGGACTTGTAACACATATATATGAATATGGGTCTAACATGAAACTTATAAAATCATGTGAACAAGGATCCAAATCTAAGTCTATAACTTGCATAAGAATCATGTGAATGAATCTATTTGCATATGACTATGAGACATATAAGTTGATCTAAATTTTTATTCTAGCATAATACAATCTCCATGAATCATGTAACATATGTGTAAATCTAACTTGCAACCTATAACTTGCATAAGCACATATATAGATCTAATAGTATACATACAATTCGCATAATAGATAATAGATCCAATCACCACAAACGTTCAAATTATTATGATAAACAAGCAACATCGTCTAAACAATACTGATATAACCCAAATTACAATTTATAACAAATCATGTCTTAATCGCATTCTCATCTAAAGAGCCACTATACTTACAACGATCGATGAACTTGAATTCTGGATTCTGAGTTCTGAAATTGTAAAGCACTCCTTTGGTGTAGACGTTTGTTGTATTTGATTTAGCTTTACTTTAGTTTTGAATTTGATTTGAGTTAACTTTTTTCGTCTCTTAAGCGATGGCTACTCCAAGATTCCTCCTGACAGCATGGCGGCTCTGGTTCTAATTTTTGTGTGAATTCTAGGTTGAGCCTTATGTTGTTTATATAGAGTTTCTAACTAATTTGAGCCGTACGATCAACACAAGATCAACCAGAACCATCCAAGGAGCCACCTCAGCCCTAGTGAGTCAGCAGCAGGTCATACATGACTCAGCAATGACTCAACATTTGCATTAAAAACTTCCTATTTTAATGTTAATGTACATCTTTTCTTTTTATTATTTATTGTCAATCAATTCAAACATAAATACGTATTTAATACATACATTTTCCCTTTACCGTATACATTAATTATTCATATATACATATCAATTAACATTAATGTATCATTTTCATTGTAAATTAGCATGAATGACTAATATATACCAGCGTTGATGCCAAGTTATTCTTTTTTTTTTTTCCGACATATTTATATATTTCTCAAATTAACATGTACAGATTAATGTTAATTGCATGTTTTCAAATCAATGCCCTATTGTCATATCTTCAAATTAAATGTCAGATAAATGTTCATCATATTAATATGCTTACAAATTAATGTCAATTCTGCGTTCACCAAATTCATGCCATATTAATATGCTTGCATGCTATGTTCACAAAACAATGTCACATACCATATTCTTCTTATTAAGTGCCACATTGATGTCAATTGCAGGTTTATAAATGACATTCCTATTAATAGTAAATTAAGTCTAACTTATTCATATTCTTCCTCTTTAAAAATCCTCATTTACTATATACAAATATCTATGCATAAATCTTTCTTTTCACTGCATGCATCCACACATTTTTATTATAAATGCACATATGTACTAATATGTTAAATCTTTCTTTCCTTCAATTTGTCATAAATCCAATCAGAGAAGGCCACTTAAAAAAACAATTCTTGGCAACCAAAAATGCATAACGTACGCCTCATGATGCGTACATGTCATATATATATATGTCTATGTATACGTATATGTATATATATATATATTATATATATATATATATTCTTTTTATCTATCTTCCCAATTACCCATTTTCACACTAAACCACTTTTTGATCTGCGTTCACACTAGGCTATTTTAAGCCATTTCCCTAAAACAAAAATAGGGCGCTGGTGGGGATCGAACTATGTACCTCTTGTATGCAAGTCATGTGTTCCAACCAAATGAGCTACTAAGTCTTTTTCTTACAAAAGTTAGAACAATGCTAAACATTATTCTTTTCTCATTCCTCTTTTTTTCATGTTTTGCTGCAATATTTAATTTAAGGATATCTTTTTCATATGGAGCCCAATTTACGCAAAATCGGACTCTATCTCAAGCAGAATTTCGAGACGAACGCAATGGCGTAACCCATTTCCCTTAATTCTTCTTCTAAAATTTAATTATACTTTAATTTGTGAAACTTAATGTTATAGAATTACGGGGTGTTACAGTATGTGACAGCCCACCTCGGACTAGCCGACACTTTCCCGAAATGCGTTGTGCTAATGCCCAACTAGCACGGGATGGTCGTCAAAGAAAAAGGGTTTTGAAACGATCAATCATCAAGAACCTGTAGTGTATCTCATAACGCATGGAATAAAATATAATAATAACATAACCAGACATAAAACAGGCGAGACAGTGCACAAGCTGAAAACTAAACCATCATAGCAGCGGAATCCAAGATACAGCTTATGATCCAAACCATTATTACAACTTCAAAATACTGTCTCTAAATAAAAATAGGAAAGGTACACTACCAGTGCCCAAAATAGTAACCGACAATAACACAGGGAGAATATATGTAAATAGTACGTAGAAGCCTCCTCCTCGTCTCCGAACAGCTACTTGTGGATAACCACCTAACCTGTCTCTAGTCTGAACCTGGACCTGCAACCAAAGAGTTAGCACAACAAGATGTATAGTACTCTAAGGTAACACTAACATAATCTGTAAAATGGAAGTGCACATGCTATGGTGATAGCAAACATCAAACATAACAATCATCCTCACATCTCTCACTCAGTGCGTAAAGCTAATGATATCCACCACTTCAATCACCTGATCCTTTGCTACGATCACTTTTCCCTTGGGAGTCACAATGACCCCATTGCACTGATCCGTAGCCCATAATCCATCTCTTAGTAATGAACCAAAATTATGGATACCGATAAGCCCTTTGCATATGACCCGCAGCAAAGCACAACGCCAAAAGTTAACTCATTGGTTCCCAGCTCGATCCTGAGTAATAACTTCTCATTGGACCACCTTTGCATCCTGGGTTTTGGTTGAATTGGTTTTGATCTTCAGAAGAGTTCACAGTTGTCATTGCGTGGTAGAAGTACGAATCCATTTCAGTTTGGTGTCATCATCTAAGAAGAAGTGAGAAAGTATAGGAAAGCTCGAATTCCCGCTCTCAGAATTCTGCTCTCAGAATCCCGATCTCGGAATCTCGCTCTTGAAATCCCACTATCGGAATCCCGCTCTCGAAATCCCGCTCTCGGTTCGTGACATACCCCCTTCAGGAATCGTGAGCATGCCTCCCTTCAGAAATCATGAGCATACCCCCTTCAGGAATCGTGAGCATACCCCCTTCAGGAATCGTAAGCATACCTCCCCTTCAGGAATTGTGAGCATGCCCCCATCAGGAATCGTGAGCATACCCCCTTCAAGAACCGTTTTTCTACAATATTTCCAATAAGCTAATTTCGCCAAACGACTGCGTTTTCAACCGTTCTAACCTTATTATGAAGTCACAAAACATAACAAACAATAGTAGTAACATGTAGAATCAACCAAAAACACCAAAATATCAATCACATGAAATATTTTAGATCAAACATACCCAAAAAGCATGATTTTTCCCTTAATCCACTTAAGCATGCTTTAACTATAAGACTAGCAAACTTAATCCAAATTAACCCAAATTTTCACTAGCGATATAAAATAACATTTTAGAATTTCTAAATATTTTTCCAGATTTTTATAATGCATAATTTCGCTAATTATCACTAATCCCCATAACTAGCTGTAATTAGTGAATAAAAGTGCAAACCACTCACCTTAGCCACAAATAAATTTTAGAACTGAAACTCTAACTGATTTGGCATGGTTCCCAATGTATTCCAGCAGCTCTATCTCAATTTCTATGCTAATCCGCCTTAATTTGATGTTGATTTGGCTAATATGTGATTAGAAAATGATTTATGATGAATTTAGAAGGTGGAGGCCATTGCTAGGTTTGAAGAAATGTTTATGGCGGCTGAGAAAATGAAAAGGAACCATCCTCTAACTCATTTCATCCCTCCCATAACACTAATCCCGAAATGGGTTATGGGCGTAGCTGCTAATTACCCTATTAAGCCCGGTTAAGCTATTTTTCACCTTTCAAACCTTATTTCATCCATATCTCCTAAACGGCAAGTCTGTTTGATTAATGTGACCACTCTATAGAAAGGTAAACCATCATCTGAATCCAGTGGAAGTGGTTTCAGGTCAAAACCCCTTTCCAATCAAAAGTTATAGGCAAAACAAGATTCGCTAGGGGTAAAACGGTCATTTTAAAATCGGCAAAAATCGTTAACATGGGAAATGACCCCAATAGTCGTTCCCCGAAGTTATACAAACATACAACTTCGTATGAAAATAAAATAAATATTCTACAATCCTCTGTACGTCGAAAGCGGGTCGTTACACTCTCCCCTTCTTAAGAAATTTTGCCCTCGAAATTCCTTAACCAAAACACACAAAGGTGGCATGCATGCTTGTCAACCATTTACAAACAATGAAACATACATAACAAGCCTGTCATAGCATGTGTTTTACTAATAAGGGTACTATCATTATTAAAATCTTACCAGGCAAAAAGCTCTGGATATGACTTCCTTATGTTTTTCTCGGTTTCTCAAGTACATCATTCTCATTATCACACCATCGATATTCATCTCTTCCTTGGAGATGATTTCTATTAGGTTAGGATCGTCCCTTGGACTGGAACCAATCCATTTAATCAAAGTCAGTCTAATCGTCAAACATGCAAACATCTCTGAACCCAATCCATACTTAGGTCTGAAATCATATCCCGCGATATACTCCAGTTGCTTCCATTCAAGAAACATAGAAATTAGCATGTGTCCAACTCAATAAATCAGCTACCACATTTAGTCCGGTAGCACAGGTATCCATTTATACTGTCATCTGTTCATTTCCCATCGCCAGAATCCTAAAGGTGATAGTCTACTCAAGAGAAGAAAATAGGAACAAACATAGCAACCATAGCATCCATCAAATAATTCATATCTATCACCTGCCAAAGCCATGAATACGTCGATACCTGTATGACTGGTCCAACCAATATCAAGGGCCAATGGAAGCCCCAGCCCCAAACGGATTACCGCACGTCCAACGTACATTTATCCTCCAAGGATAACTAGATTGCGTCCAATGGATCCAAGGTAAATGGGCGTCCTCAGATACCCCTGCTTCGAGTCCTCGTAGAACACTCCAAACTATCGACGATTCCTTGGCACCTCATCAGAAGAGCTATCCACAACTCCATCTTCAACTCGAGTCCAACCTAAGTCAATCCATTATATTGCAGCCTTCTCGAGTCCCACTCGAGTCATCTCATAGCCCTATTGAGTCCATCTCGGGGCAGTCCACATCATCGAATAGTCTTATCATGTCACGGCTGCCCATCACTCCTCGAGTAAACCAAGACATCATTCAATGGAAATCACAACAACAACTTATGTCTCGCGCAAACCATCCTAGTTGAACTTGACATTCCCCAAGCACAATCCCCAAAGGCCTAAACCAATATCTAACAAGCACTTAAGGAACATCTCCTCCGAATCCAGACAATCTATGTGAGATGATATGAACAAAACAACCAAACACTCGAGCACTCATAACTAACTTTGGCTATCCTCGCCAATCCAGCTTCGAAACTATCGTTGATCGCATGACGGCCCATGCCATATGCCAAGGGTAAATAGCGACCCCAGCTCTAGCCCAACTACTGCACGTCCAACATACATTTGCCCCCCAGAAACTACTACAACTTTCGACAATGATAATCTCTCTATAACTCTTATCGGCATTGCCAACGACTATACACAAACTCAGACCCAGTCTCGAGTATCCATTACCCACAAACTCAAGTCCAACATGAGTCGTCTCCCTACTCCTTGCATCTCCAAGATTAACGAACAACCATTGTCTACGAGTTCAAGTCCAACTTGAATCGTCCTAACTTTCGTTGCATCCCCACGATCAACGAACACATCTTATCGCTTTGAGATTACCCCATTGAATTTACTCCGAAGTTATTACCATTCTTGAACCAAAGGGAACATCAACATAAAGTCCTAAACAATCCGTAGCAATCACTCATTTACTCTGGAATACCACAACGCTAATGCTATTCACACAACGTTTAAAATGCTTCCAAAGGCCCTTCCTTCACGAGTCATGGCCGACCCAAATCTCTTTGTTCCCCTATTTTCCATTATTATTGCCATCACTAAGTAGGTACCCAATACCACCCTATACCCTTGGAGCCAATCGACTTCCAAAATAATGCCAAATCTAGTAAAGCCCAAAAAAAGCAATCACAAGCAACATACATCTATGACTCGATAAGACCAAATCACGACAAATCATGCAAAGTCTAGTTGAACCACCGATCGGGCTCGTCACAAATAAAGGTCTATCGACTATCTCGGGTTTCAATCCCAACCTATCTACCAGGCCACTAGATAAGAAGGAATGGGAAGCCCCGGTATCAAACAATACTCGAACAAGAACATCATAAATAGAAAGCATACCTTGAATAACGACACCCTTTCCCTTCTGCGCCGCAGTTGGGGCATTCGACGAAGAAGGAACAATGTTGATAGCATATGCTTTCACGATTTTCTTCCCTTTAATGGGTTGCGGACATTTATCCTTGAGATGTCCCGCTTGGCCGTAATTGAAACACTTCCTTTCCCCAGGCTTTTCCCGATAATCTCTGGCATAGTGGCCCTTCTTGCCACAACTAAAGCACTTTCCAACTTTCTTATTCTTCTTTTTCTTACCATCCTAGGTTTGGTCTTGTTTCCTCTTATTCAGGGAATTATTCTTGCCTCCACTGCTTACCTGCAGCTTTGGCTCCTCTGCAGTTGTAATAAAAACCTCGATCTTCGACTTAGGGTAAAGGCTCTCAGATCTCAATGCCATTCCCACAATAGATTCGAAAGTCTCATCGATATGGTTTATGAGTCCCTCCCCCAAGTACTCATCTAGGCCAGTTATGAACTTCTTGTTCTTTTTCTCGACCGTATCGATAAGGGACAATCCATACTTCGATAAGGTATCAAATTTAGCAATATACTCCAAGACTGCCCTTTCATTCTGCTTAAGCTCTAAGAATTTCCTAAACAATTCCAATTTCTGAGCGGTTGGAATAAACTTATCACTGAATCGGGCCTTAAACTGATTCCAAGTAACTTGATCCTCAGGAGTAGCTTCTTTAATAGCATTCCACCAATTCATCGCCCGTCCTTGTAGCCGACGCAATGCTAGCTTTCTCTTCATCGCATCATCGATTCCTAAATCCTCAAAGATGCGCTCACAACTATCAAGCCAATCTTGAATCTCTGTAGCCTATTCCATTCCGTGGAATTGCTTCCCACTAAGACTAGTATAATCCTTGCATAGCTTGGAGAAAAAGGCTCTAGGCGCTTGCACCGTTGCACCACCACCGTTAGCAGCATTAGGAACTACTCCTTGAGAATCCCTAAGCATCTCTCGCATGAAGGCAGTAAACATCATCCTCATATCAAGTACATTTCCATTGTTGGCCCCTGAACCCGTACCCCTCGTATATCGGCTCATCGTTCAATCTGTAAAGAGAAAAATATTAACCATCTCCTTAGTGGTGCTAGTGCAGTGCGACTTCATCCTTAGCTATACTAATATAATATATATATATCTAGCTTGTAAAAACCAAAATATCACAAATACGCGCTCTCATATATGTATATTATCTCTTCCTGGTGTCTTCCCCTAGGTTAACTATGCAACCTAGGCTCTGATACCAAGTGTGACAGCCCGCCCCGGACCAGCCGACATTTCCCCGAAATGCGTTGTGCCAATGCCCGACTAGCACGGGACGGTAGTTAAAGAAAAAGGGTTTTGAAATGATGAATCATCAAGAACATGTAGTATATCTCACAGCGCATGGAATAAAATATAATAATAACATAACTTGACATAAAACAGACGAGACAGTGCATAAGCTGAAAACTAAGCCATCATAGCAGCAAAATCCAAGATACAAATTATGATCCAAACCATTATTACAACTTCCAAATGCTGTCTCTAAAGAAAAATAGGAAAGGTACACTACTAATGCCCAAAACAGTGACCGACAACAACACAGGGAGAATATATGTAAATAGTACGTAGAAGCCTCCTGCTCGTCTTCGAATAGCAACTCATGCATAACCACCTAATCTGTCTCTAGTCTGAACCTGGACCTGCAACCAAAGAGTTAGCACAACAAGATGTACAATACTCTAAGGTAACACTAACATAAAGTGCAAAGTGGAAGTGCACATGTCATGGTGATAGAAAACATCAAATATAGCAATCATCCTCACATCTCTCACTCAGTGCATAAAGCATACGATATCCACTACTCCGATCACCCAATCCTTCGCTACGATCACTTTTCCCTTGGGAGTCACAATGACCCCATTGCACTGATCCATAGCCCATAATCCGTCTCTCAGCGGTGAACTAAAATTTTGGATACCGATAACCCCTTTGCACGCGTCCCGCAGCAAAGCCTAACTCTAAAAGTTAACTCATTGGTTTCCAGCTAGATCCTGAGTAATAACTACTCACTTGGACCTCCTTTGCATCTCGGGTTTTGGTTGAATTGGTTTGGTCTTAAGAAGAGTTCACAATTGTCGTCGCGTGGTAGAAGTACGAATACAGTTCAGTTTGGAGTCATCATCTTGGATGAAGTGACAAAGTAAAGGAAAGCTCAGATTCCCGCTCTCAAAATCCCGCTCTTGGATTCTCGCTCTCGGAATCCCACTCTCGGAATCCCACTTTCGGAATCCCATTCTCGGAATCCCACTCTCGGAATCCCACTCTCGGAATCCCGATCTCGGAATCCCGCTCTCGGAATCCAGCTCTCGTAATCTCGCTCTTGGAATCCCGCTCTCGGTTCGTGACATACGCCCTTCAGGAATCGTGAGCATGCCCCCCACAGGAATCATGAGCATACCCCCTTCAGGAATCGTGAGCATACCCCCTTCAGGAATCGTGAGCATACCCCTTCAGGAATCGTGAGCATACCCACTTCAGGAACCGTTAGCATACCCCCTTCAGGAACCGTGAGCATACCCCTTCAAGAATGGTGAGCATACCCAATTCAGGAATGGTGAGCATACCCCTTTCAGGAATCGTGAGAATACCTCCCTTCAGGAATCGTGAGCATACCCCCTTCAGGAACCGTGAGCACACCCCCTTCAGGAATCGTTTTTCTGCAGTTTTTCCAGCAAGCTAATTTCGCCAGACGATGACGTTTTCAACCGTTCTAACCTTACTATGAAGTCACAAAACATACCAAACAACAGTAGTAACATGTAGAATCAACCAAAAACACCAAAATATTAATCACATATTTTATATCAAACATACCCAAAAGCATGATTTTCCCCTTAATCCCATTAAGCATGTTTTAACTATAAGATTAGCAAACTTAATCCAAATTAACCCAAAATTTCACCAGTGACATAAAATAACATTTTAGAATTTTTAATTATTTTTCCAGATTTTTATAATTCATAATTTCACTAATTATCACTAATCACCCCTAATTAGCTGTAATTACTAAATAAAAGTGCAAATCACTCACCTTAGCCACAAATAAATTTCAAATCTAAAACTGTAACTGATTTGGCATGGTTCCCAATGTATTCCAGCAGCTCTGTCTCAATTTCTATGCTAATCTGCCTTAATTTGATGTTGATTTAGCTAATATGTGATTAGAAAGTGATTTAGGATGAATTTAGAGGTGGAGGCCATTGCTTGGTTCGAAGAAATGTTTGTTGCGACTGGGAAAATGAAAAGGAACCATTCTCTAACTCATTTAAGCCCTCCCGTAACCCTAATCCTGAAATGGGTTATGGGCCTAGCTATTAATTACTCCATTAAGCCCGATTAAGCTATTTTTCACCTTCCAAACCTTATTTCAGCTATATCTCCCGAACGGTAAGTCCGTTTGATTGATGTGACCACTCTACAAAAAGGTAAACCATCATTTGAATCCAATGGAAGTGGTTTCAGGTCAAAACCCCTTACCAATCAAAAGTTATAGCGAAAACAAGATTCGCCAGCAGGGCTGCACACAACCCATATCCAACCCGACCCAACCCACCAATCCGACCCAACCCACATAAATCCGACCCAACCCAACGTAGTTCGGGTTGGATATGGGTTTCAATTTTCAACCCATACTATATATGGGTCGGATGTAATTTTTCATTCAACCCAACCTTATTTTAACCCAATCCAACCTCACTTAAAAAAATATAAGATTTTTGCATCAAATTAGTGAAATTGTATTCATCCCAGGCATTCCCTTCGAATCCTCTCTCCGCACCATTCTCAACACAGAATTTTTGCTTTGATTTTTTTCTATGTTGTTAAATACGGTGAATTATGCTGCTTTATTAAAATATGCTGAATTATGCATGCTAGTTATTTACATGTTATCGACTGGTGATAAACATAAACCATGTGGATATAATTCCAGTGATTTGTGTATTATCATATAGTTGTAAACTATTGAGTTAAAATTTATGTTATGAATTGATCATGTATGCAACCCAACCCAACCCTATTTAACCCGATCCAACCCATACTTCAACCCAACCCAACCTCATATGAGGTCGGATACGGGTTCGGTTTTCATCAACCCAAACCAATATGGGTTGGATAAAGTATTTGGTTTGATCCGACCCAACCCAAACTTTGTGTAGCCCTATTCGCCAGGGATAAAATGGTTATTTAAAAATCGGCAAAAATCGTGAACATGGGAAATGACCCCTATAATCGTTCCCCAAAGTTACACGACTATACCACTTCATATGAAAATTAAATAAATATCCTCCGTACGTAGAATGCGGGTCGTTACAGTGTACCTCCAACCATAATTGCTTTTGAAATAGACAACGTAAACTGAAATATAAGGTGTTGTTATCACTGAATGGAGCCTGCAGAGCTTCTGTGTTGCTAAACGCTGATTCTCATAAGAGACTTAATGGAGAGGAGAGTAAGTGGATTTTCGTATAGTCTATTTTCTCTTTTATGATCATGTAGTCGATGAATAACCACAGGCCTTCTATTTATAGACTGACGAGATCCAAATCCCGTAAGAAGCCTTGACACATTCTCGTTCATCAACAGAAGTAGGGATGAGTACAAGTGGCCATGACTATTTCAAAGATCCACATTTTCAGTAAATCATACGTTATCGCATATGCAAATAATGTGGCACGTGGGGCACAATGAAAGAGTCGTTCTCACAGGTATGGGATTAACAAGCTTGTTATGGGAGCAGCAACGTATAAGTATTTTTCCAGGTTCAATTTTTATTTAAATTATCAATTCTGTTTTTTGTTAAAAAGAAATAGATGCCCTTCATGTCTGTTTGAATAATTTACAGTTAGAAAATGGAAATGCCGAAATCTCGGACTGCAATTACCATGAGACAACAAGCAAACTTAGTTCACTTAAATTTGTCCCTACACATCTTTCTTCTTCTTAATTCCATTATACATGCGAAAATATATTACTGTAAAGGTCACGATAGGATATATTTGTATGACGAAAAAATTATCGATTTCGACTCTAGTTTGCAGCTCCTTTATATTTTGTGTCTGCACATGATATATGTTTAGTGGACAAAATATATACATATCCATATATATATATATATGTGTGTGTGTGAGAGAGAGAGAGAGACATTGCAATAGAGATTAGAGATCTTAGGAAAGTGTAAACCAATGGGATTTGATAATAGTTCTTTAAAGGGAGAGGTAATATCTTCTTCAATATTTCAGTTCCAAATATAACCTATTTTTGCAAATGTTCAGTTATATATCAATCTGGAGATTTAATCAGTTATATATCAATCTGGAGATTTAAAGGAGTCAAGGAAGTCTAAGTGAATATTTTTATATAATATTTCTCCTATTTTTCTTCTGAATATACAAATACCTTTTTTTGGATGAGGTAGTCAACTTATATGTGTCATATTTTATTTTGTGAAAAGAATAGAAAGACATTTCTGTCTTTTGTAAATTATATTATTATACATAATTTACCGATGATCTGAATATTTATTTTTTCAATTTATATAAAGAGGCGTTACTTGTGTATTTACATTTCTTTATTTGTGAACAAGTAGTCTCCAGAGGTCATAATAAGTTAGCAAAAATTTAAGAATCAGATTATATCAGAACTGAATACCTTATTTTCTTTATTCCAAGAAAGAGTTCTATAATTTCATTACTCTTATACTTGTTTTTTTTATAAAAATTGCAAATTATTCATGGCAAGTAAATTAAATTTGGAAGATGATGTCAAGTAATGCACTCACTTTCTAATTAAATAGTAGTGGCAATTACAGCTCTTCTCTGCTTCATCTGGGCTCCAAAATCTCTGCCCAAAATCATGAAATGAAACAGTGTTTTGGGCTGCATTGTTTTCATTGACCAAATCTTCTTTTCTATTCTTGAACTGTCGATAAGTTATTGCCCAAACATTTGATGCATGGCCCATATACACCGGTCATCTTAAATAGGCTCCCAAAATAAGAATATACATATTTTTGTGACTGCCATGGTCCACTAAGCTAATTCAATGAATACATTATGTGATAACTGGTACCCTGTTGGCAATGTCAAATATCACAAGGCTCAAAACACAAAGGCCGGTTACATTTTTTTTTCATTTTACAGTTATAATACTGCAACAAATATACATGTCTCGAAGTCGTTACACTTCCTGTCAATCAAATTTTTAATTAAACCTGAAAACTAAAAAATGAATAGAAGTAGAACACGATACGACGCACATACCTTACCTTTTGCATATTTCCTATAAATATTCTCTGTACTTGCCACTACTGTTTAATTATATTAGATTTGGAAGATGATGTCACCTATGTATTCCACTTGTATGTCGGCTAGTTCATTTTAAAGTTGGACAGTGTATAATAAACTTGTCAGTATACACACAGGAGTCCGGAAAAAGAAAGGCTAACTTTGAGTATGTGCTGATGCTCTTCCAGTTCAGATATTTCAGGTGATTTTACTTTATTATAAACTTTTTCTGTTATTTGGTTATCACTCAGTGCCTAATGCATGTCGTTGATATGAATATCTATTCGTTTTCCGTTTTCTTCTTCTTAAGGAAAAATCATTCTCTTCCTCCATCCGAGACTTCTCAGACTTGGATTTATTTCCAGATTTTGGATAGAGATTTTGATAATGAAAAATGATTTTCACCATTTCATGAATTACAGATTTTAGCGTGAGCCTATCCATGAGCAACAACAAACTTGGAGCATGAGCTACAGATTTGTTCTAATGAATTAATGATATTTATTCTCTTATTGTAGTATATGTATGATAGAAAATATTCTATTTGAAGAAAATGTGTTGTGTGAGAGAATAAATTGTTATATATAAATGGTGTATGAAAATTATGGAAATTTTTGTTGTAATTATTTGTACCATTAGAACTTCGTTAGAATAAGATTTTTATTTGTTTATTTCATTCTATGATGTATATTGTTATAAAAACATTTAATATTTAATATTTATAAGTTGTAGTTAATATTTTTAATGTTACAAATACAATTATATGAGAATCTATTGCGACAGGCATATACAGTTGCAAACGAACCTATTACAATAGGCTTACAACTGTCTTTTGTTGTTGCAATAGGACTTATTGCAATAGGCATATACAGTTGCGAAAAGTAATCGACCTATTACAACTTGGGCTATACCAACGGGAGGAGGTCTGTTGTAATTGGTCTATTACAACAGATTTTGCCAGTTGTGAAAAGTTTTTTTTTATTGTAGTGCTTTCATTCACAGCTCAAATCAATATTCTTTCATATTTATTCCATTCAAAACTATCAATTCAATGGCTTCCTCAAGTTCAACTCAAAAATTGAAGTTAACCATAACCATCAAAGGTTATCTTCATAATGACAAAGAAGCTATCAAGACTTATGTTAACTGTGCAGTGAATGCTAAAGTTAACACGGGTGCTTTCACCGTCTTTAGTGATTTTCCCTTTTATGATCTTACATCTCTCTTTCAACAAAATGAAGTCTTAATCTAATTGCCTCACGGGATAATGACGAAGTATGTTATCCTAAGCTTGTCAAGATGTTTTATGCTAATCTTAATCGCGGATTTTACGAAGGCAATGAAGACCACATTTGGCATAACGTTAAAGGCATGCAAATTGTTCTCGATGTCGAACTCTTAGGCAATATCTTCAGTTTTTGAAGCATAGGCTCGGATTTTTCGGATTTCGTTATTGATGAAACCTTTTTAGAGACCTATCATGACATATTCGAAAGCGATGCTCACATGGATTTCAAAAATCGCTTTTTCCGTCCAAAAACAAGAATTGTCAACCTCTTCATTCAACATCCTGCTCCGGAAGCTTTAATAATCCAACTCTCAAAGTACAAAATGCCCTCTTTGCTATTATGGGTGGCTATAACATAAATTGGGCCGATATGATCTTAAAAGATATCAAACCCATAGAATTATAGTCAAGAGAAAACACTCTCTACTATGGTGTTTATCTCACCTGTATCTTCGAATATTTTGGAGTTCATCCTCATGGAGAAGAATTTGTGCCTAGAAAAGTGTTAGAGTCATCAAACATACATCTCATGCAAATTCTTATCACTTTCGAACCATATGAGACATTCAAAGCCAAACAAGCCCAAATGCAACAAGAATAAGCGCCAATGGAAGTCGAAGAAGAAGAGACTTCTTTAAAAAGTGTTGAGTGTCCAACCAACACTAAACATATTTCCAAAGAGATGATTGTTCAAAATCGAGTAAAGATTGCCAATGATCAAAATAAGCTTAAGAAAAACTTTTTCAAAAATGACTAAGTTCAAGGTCAAAATTCGAAAGCTTGGAATCTCACCTTCCTCATCATTATCCGAAAATTAGTCTATCTAGTCTAATTTATCTTTATGAATTATCTTATGTATTTTTTTCGAATCTCGTATTCAGCTTGTCTTAATTAGTTGGATGTATTTGTTTTCTATTAAGTAATGAATGGAGTTTTATTTATGCCAAAATCATCTTTAAGTTTCTACAAAAACTTTAGAATAAATTATAGTTTAATATTAGTTCAAAAGATTCAAAAGTTGAAAATTTTTAAATTTTTAAATAGGATATGCTGGCATACATTTATGTATATGTCGACATATTACTGCCAGATTTTCAAATTGTTTCAAATTTTAAAATTAAATAACTACTCATATCCATTCAAAATCCAACGAATTCCAAACCCCATTTAAGCCTATTTCTTCCAAAAAATTTCATTATTTCATTTCTCATTCTCTCTTATTCATTTCCTCCCAAATTCATGGAGAATCCAATCCATAACATAAGTGAAAATCTTGAAGATTTTTTGAATTCTTTCAAGAAAATTCTCTCTATAGTACTACGTAATCAGCGCAAACTAGAGTTAATTCAGATGAGAATGGTTGAATATCAAGAAAAACATTTTGATGTAATTCGTTGGTCAATCTCTTCTCATTTCAGAGATGAAAACAACAAAACATCATTTAAAAATGAAGAAGAATGGAAAGACATCAAGAAGAACCCAATCACTAGACAAGATGAATGGGTAAAAGTCCTAAGAAACATTTAATTAATTGGTATGATTGATTTCATTGATTTGTTTGAATTGAATTCTATGACTTGACACTTTTATATATAAACATATGGTGTGGTGTGGTTTGATTTGATTTCGTTTGTATATTTAACATCAAATATATGTAATAATAATACTTGGATTGGTTTGTATTTGATAATCATAATTTTAGGAATTTCTATTATAGGATTATATAGATTAAGGAGGAGCATTTTACTTTGATTTAGGAATTACTTAGTTACTTATAGGTTTTATTAGAAAGTTATACGATTTACGAGGAGTAGTTTTAGAATTTCTTTTTGGTAACGCAAAAAGGGGAGAAATTATAAATATAGACATAGTTTATAGGATTCATATAGATAGGGGAAGTATTCGAAGGATCATCATCAACAGGTATATACAGGTATGATATTTTATAAACTGAGGTTGTCATCATCAAAAAGGGGGAGAGTGTTGGAGAATGGAGTTTTGATGACAACAACCTTATTTCAATATTAATTGATTATAAAATATATACTAACACTTCTATCTATATATACATACACACATATGCAGGATTTATATACAGGAATTATTACTAAAGACTGTACAATTTAAAGATATTAGAGATTCAAAATTCAGAGATGATTCAAGACTAACTGAGTATTCAAGATTTCAAGACAAATATAGTAAACACCTCATAGGGCCCCTGTAACAACCCGTATTTTGAATAATATGTTATAACATAAATCAAGGCAGAATTAAATGTTAAAATCTGAACCAAGGGAAACGGGCTGTGCCATTGCGTTCGTCTCGGAAAAATACGCGAAATAGAGTCCGAATTTTCGAAAATCGGAGTCCGTATGACCCAGTTATGGCCCATAGAAGTTTTCAGAAAATTCCAAGTTAAAAAACAGTTCAAATTTCAAATCTGGAGCGAAACAGACTGGGCGGGAAAGTTTCCCGCCCAGCCCCTAAGTCGACTGGGGAGTCGACTTAGGAGTCGACACACCCCAGTTGGTGTCGACTGCCCAGTCGACACCCCTGTCGACCTGGGTGGTCGGGCCAGTTTGGCCTGGTGCACCTGCTGTCCCCTTTGAGTCATGTTTTGAGGCCTGTGACGAGATTTGATGGCTCAGATCTAAACTAGGGTTAATCCTATGGCCTAAACTAACCTAAACTTCTATAAAAAGACCCTAAGACCTAGCCTAAACCCACACAAATCAATCCTACAACTAAGTGCTACCAAAATGCTCCCTAATCATGGCCTCCATCTTCATCTTGAGAGCTTCTAAGGCAAAAAAGAGCAAGCTTTCTTCTTTCTATCAAAGGAGCTACTTATTCTCAAGGCTATTTGCGTTGCTACATCATCTCTATCTTGTTCTATTGTGTTCTAGTTCTCATAGCCACGCTTTGTAAGCCCTCCTCTACTCTTAGATCTAAACTATGAACTTAATATGACATGTAGCAAGTTGAAATGAGACTTTTGTGTTATGCTTGCCTTGGATTTCATGCATAGATTCATTCATGACCCTTTTGATCTATGTTTGTGGACCTAATGTTTACCTATCATGAATCTAGTACCATTTATGTTGACTTTTGGGTGGAAAGCTATGAGCTTTATGTGGTGATTGTCCATAAATGCAACATAGAACCCCTCATGACCTTGATATTAACTTGCCATGATGGACCTATATGCAAATCACAAGTTTATCACCCTATTTGCTAAGTTTAATGCCATACATGTGTAGGTTGGAATTGGACCTAAGTGCAATATTTGCCTTGAACCTATCATTGTATGCATAGATCTATTCATGTCTCTCTTGATCTATGATTGTGGACCTATCATGAACCTAGTACCGTTCATGTTGACCTTTGGGAAAAATGCTATGAAATGGATTATGGCTTATGCATGTTAACAAACCTTAACCCCTCATGTTCCTTAACATGCATATGATGATATTCAACCTATGTGCTATGCACAAGTTAGGATTGTCACCCTATGTCAACTATTACCATGTTACCACCATATTTGCTAATTATGCTATTCATACATGTTTGTGGCCAAATCACCCTTATGCTATTATGCATGCTTGAGGCCAAAGCACCCTTATGCTATTTGATATGTTTGGGGCCAAGTCACCTTCTATGCTATCATGCATGTTGAGGCCATATGCTAGTATGTTGAACCCCTTTTGCCTCGAATATCACCATGTTTAACTTGTGATAGACTTTGCCATCTTATGCCCACCTTGTCATATTCTTATGTTCCCCCTTTTGATCTATTTGTGTTGATGCGAACTTACGTGCGATGGGGTTATGTTATGGGTAAACTTAAATGACATGAAACATGACTTGAAAATATGACATGTGATTATACTTGAAAACATGAACGTGGACATGACATGTAGAAAACATGAAAGTGGCCAACTCGAGGTTGGGTTGAGTTTGTAGCATAAATCTACCCGGAACCGACCGGCTTAACTAGTGGCTACAAACAATAGGACCCAATGTGAGTAGTTGGTCATATCGCACTTAAAACCCGAGGTTAGACTAGGTTGTGGTGTAAAGCTACCCGGACCCGCCCGGCTTAACTAGTAACCACAACAAAGTCTAATGTGAGAGGTTGGGGTGCATTAAGTTAATTAATGCCACATGGTAGGGTTAAGTCATGGACTACTTGAATACTTAACCAATTAAACACGATGGATTGGCAGGGTTAAGTCATGGACTACTTGAATATACTTAACCAGTTGAACACGATGTATTGATAGGGTTAAGTCATGAACTGCTTGGATACACTTGACCAACTCAATACATGGTTAGGATAGGGTTAACCACACTTAACCCATTTAAAACCCTAGTTACGTGGTCCTTTTCAGCAGTAACCTACTTGGGAGTATCTGGATACCCTGGACTAGGCTAGGGTGGGGCACGATTACTGGACTGATTGTAAGAGACCAAAAGAGACGGCTGAATGGTGTACCGGTTAAGTTCAGGCGGACCATGGTCGTGCACATTAAGTCCGGAGTTGAACATGGGCACCGGTAGGTTTAGACTGTGCGTGCTTGTTTTGTGTCTGTGGTTTACGCCCTAGGACTGGATACACCCTAGGGTGGACCTTGCACAGTTAACTACATTCCATGATTAAGCCGTATGACACCGATATACGACGAGTTAGGCTTATAGGGAGCCGATCGACTAGACCGAGTAGTTGGACCTTGATTTATGTCATCTCATGAGTTTGGGCCAATATTGGGCTAAGGGATCATTTCTTGTTTATACTTGACATGGATTAGAATACTAGTACACTTGGTGCAACTTAACCTTGTATATGCGATGCCACATTTAATCTATCTTGTTAACTATTTACCATGCCAGTTTAGTTACCCTCGTTATGTTTCATCTCAGTTTCTCATGTCCAGTTAATTTTACTAGTTTTTATACTAATAGTAGGTAGGACTTACCAGTCTTTATGACTGACATGTTTTCCTTTCGCCTCTTTTCTTCCGTTTCCCCCCCCCCAGGTTCTTAGGGTGGGAACACTAGCACCTAGCTTGGATCTTTGGCTTGCTTTTCTGATAGCTCATGTACGGTTTGGACTTGAGCTTTGCTATGGCTACACCACTGTTATCTTTGGGGAATAATTTACTTATGTATTTTTCAGTTTATGTTTTCTAGACTTGTAGTAGCTGGAAAAATGATGACTAAGTACTTTGATGTAACTTGACTATGGTTTTGAAATAGTAATTTTATCCGCTGCTTTATTTACTCTGTTTTACTCATATGCTCTGTCTTGTGATATCTTCATGCAAGTTTACCTTGTCCAACACCCCTCCACAGCCAGTGTACTTGCAAGAGTGACCCTGGCGGAGGTGGGGTGTTACATTTGGTATCAGAGCATATGGTTTTACTAGACCAGACAAAAGTTTTAAAAACCCTTTTGAAAAAAAAACTATTTTCAAAACCAATTAAGTATTTTCCAAGAAAAGTCTAGTTTATTTTAAAAGGCTATTCCCCAAAAGCCATTAGCACTATCCTTTGTTTCCTCGTTCTAAATCTATCTTTTCCTTTTTCAGCATGGCCGATCTTAACCTTCCCGAGGGAGTACCCATACCCGGATGGTTCCGAAGGTACTTGGAAGCTAGGGCCAACGATGCGGGCCCAGCAAACACTCCCACCGTACCTGAGGTTCCTCCTCCTCCTCAGCGTCCACAAGCGGATTTCGCGAAGATTTGCAAGGACTTTAAGGCGATGGGTGGCAAGAATTTTGTTGGGACGGAGACTTTTGTTGAGGCAAGAAACTGGTTAAAGGAAACTGAAGACCTCTTTGCTATCTTTGATATGGAAGACCGTAGGAAAGTTCTGTTGGCGGTATGGTTGTTGAAAGGGGAAGCTGCATATTGGTGGGTAGTCACCACCACTACTAGGCCAATTCAAACTTGGGATGATTTTAGGAGAAGGTTTGGACTGAGGTTTCTATCATCAGCAGAAGAGAACCTTCAGATGGAGAGGTTCCTATCTCTAAAGCAAGGGGACATGAAAGTTAGGGAATACGTGGATACGTTTAATCAACTTGCTCGGTTCGGTCTAGACTTGGCTAACACAGCTTAGAAGAAGGCCCTACACTTTGCTCTAGGATTGAATGAGCCATTGCACAGTTTGGCCATGTCCCATATACCCATGGGGGCGACCTTCGAGAGTTTGGTGAATATGGCCCTTCTTCAAGAGGAAGATAAGAGTGGCAAGAAGGAGGTCAAGGCAAATGAGTCTCAAGGCAAGAAGGAAGATTCCGAGAAAGGAGACAAGAACAACAAGAAGGGAAACAAGGGCAACAAAAACAACAAGGCAAGAGAGACAAGAAAGTGCAACTTCTGTAGGATCACTGGGCACATAGCCAAAGACTGTAAGAAGAAGAAGAGGAAGCTGGGCGTATGCTTTCATTGTGGAGAGTCTGGGCACTATAGTAAGGATTGCCCGAAAGAGCGAGGACAAGGGAAAAGGCAAACTCAGCGAGCAGGACCCTCTGGAGGGCAGTTGCAGGCTCTCCTCGCTCTTCCAGCCTTTGATCGAGGTAGTGTTTCTATAGAAAGTCATGTTTACATTTCTGATTTCCCTGTTCGTACCTTATTTGATTCTGGTGCATCTCATAGTTTTATTTCTGATCTTGTTGAAAGTTTGCACCTAAGTACTAGTCTAGTTGAAAATCCCGTTAGTATTTCAAATCCGATTGGGGGTTCCGCCCATCTATCTGTGATTTGTATGGATTTGAAAATCTCTATCTTGAGCGTAGAATTCATGTGTAATGCTTATGTTCTCGGGTTTATGGGATACAGGTTGATTTTGGGCATGGATTGGTTGTCCAATTATGGAGCCATTCTTGATTTTGAACATAGGGTTGCGAGGCTCATGACTCGCCTCGGTAATACCCTCGAAATCTCGTGTGACCTTTAGGGTTCCGTCATGATTAGTTATCTAGAATCCCTTGGCACCTTTATTGGAAATTTGTAATCTAATCGAGTAGTGTTCGCCACTAAGGCGGATAGTCCATTTCCTTAAGCATGGGTTATAGAAATCACCCTAGTAAGTACATTTGGCAACGTGGATTGGCATTTGTTTTCAAGACATAGTTCTTCTGCGTGGAATACCGTATAGTATGTAAACGAGATCCAGGATTCACTAACGAATTTTGTAAAGCTTGCATGAAACCATGAGCACGCAGTTATGTTGAAGCCAAGTATTTTAGGAAAAGAATAAGTGGAAGTGGAACGAGAGGCAACAGTGAAATGAGTTCTAACTCATATTTTGGAAATAAGAATTAAGAGCTATGAAATTGTGAAGTTAAAAGACGGTCAAGGCACGATAGGATTAAGCTCAAGAAAATGCGGCTTAGAAGATTGAAGACTAGATACGCGCATTATATCTCTTTCTAAGAGTATATCCTTGATCCCTATTATTCTGTAGAGATTACTCGCATGCTATCTTTTAAGTATATCCTCTCGGTCCTATTCTCAATCTTATTTCTGTTGCAAACCCCATAAGGAGTATGACTCGCCTGTTTGTGATATATAGTTGGGGTGAAGATGTCCGTCAAGTTGACCAAACTATTTGGGCTTTATGGGATATGGGTCATAGTTGATAGACTTACGAAGAGCGCCCATTTTATTCCGGTGAAGTGCAAGAGGACCGCATCATGGCTAACATCTGTTTATCTTCGAGAGATAGTGCGATTGCATGGAGTTCCTTCTAGCATAGTTAGCGATCGTGACCCAATCTTCACTAGCCAGTTCTGGAATAGTATGCAAGAAGCGATGGGTACGCAATTGAATCTAAGTATGGCCTATCACCCACAGACGGATGGTCAGACCGAAAGGGTGAATAGGGTACTAGAAGATCTGTTGAGGCTATGTATTCTTGACTTTGGTGGTACTTGGGAAGACCATCTTCCTCTAGTAGAGTTTGCTTATAATAACAGCTACCAAGCAAGCATAGGGATGGCACCATTCGAAGCTTTGTATGGGAGGCCGTGCAAGTCACCAACATGTTGGTGGGAGACGACGGATGAGCTTATACTTGAGCCCGACATGATAAGGGGCACATCCGAGAAGGTAGAGTTGATTCAAAGACGGATGAAAACGGCCCAAGATAGACAGAAATCCTATGCTGACAAGCGAAGGACAGATTTGGAATTCGAAGTTGGAGATATGGTTTTCGTGAAGGTTTCTCCTTTGCGAAACGTGGTTCGTTTTGGAGCAGTTGGAAATCTTGCACCAAGGTTCGTAGGACCCTTCCCTATCATAGAGAGAATTGGGAAGATGGCTTATAAGGTGGAATTGCCCGAGAAGCTGGCCGGAGTGCACAATGTCTTTCATGTCTCGCATCTCCGGAAGTGCCTGCATGAGTCGGCCGAGGTGGTTGAGCTTAGCATTCTTGAAGAAGTGGAGGTAGAGAAAGAGGCAACCCTGAGGCGAGCTCCGATTCGTATCTTGGGAACGGAGATCAAGAATTTAAGGAATCGAGAAGTCAAGTTAGTAAAGGTTCAGTGGAGTGAAGCCGATGAAGATGCAACTTGGGAAACCGAGGAGAAGATGCGTGGGCTTTATCCATTCCTTTTTGAGGGTACATTCTCAATCTCTTTTCCAAGTTAGCATATCTTCCTTTTGCTATCCAGGTTTATCTTGTTATCTCGTTAACCTTGTCATGAGAACCTTAGGTAGTGTAACAACCCGTATTTTCAATAACCTGTAATAACATAAATCGAGGCAGAATTTAATTCTAAAATGGGAATCAAGGGAAACGGGCTATGCCATTGCGTTCGTCTCGGAAAAATACGCGAAATAGAGTCCGAGTTTTCGAAAATCGGAGTCCGTATGACCAAGATATGGCCTCGCGAAGTTTCACGAAAAATTCCCAAATTAAAGTATACTTAATTAAGTGAAATGGGTTGTGTAGATATATATATATATATATATATTGATATATATATATATATAATTGAAAATTTAATAAATAAATATGCAAAAATGCTCAAAACAGCGAATTGGGAGAGGGGAATAACCGAACCGGCCGATTTTTGAAGTCGACCCGAGCCCGCTGGGTCGACTAGGGGTTAATCCAGGGTGTTTGGCTGTCAACCCGTGGGCCGATTCGCTCAAGTGCAGATTTTGCATTTGAATGGTTCTCATGGTCCATCTTTAATCTAAAGGCCCTAGATGGTTCCTACACTTGACTTCTTCCCCAAGACATGCTTTGATGGCTTGGATTGAATCTAGGGTTAATCCTATGGCCTAAAACACTTGCCTAATCTATAAATAAGACCCTAACCTACCCTAATTCATTCATAATTAAACCTAGTGACTAAACTATGGCAAAATGCTAGCTCTCATGGCCTCCACTAATTTTATGAAGAGGGTTGCATACTAATCACTCTCTAATCAACTTCTAATCCCTTCTTAGCATCTTAATCTTCTTCATTTGGTGTTCAAAGTTGCTAGTTGTGAGTTTCTATCACTTTGATGATCTTTTGGTAAACTAATTAGATGAGATGTGATGAGATTTATGGTTTTGTATGTGGGTTAATGAGCTTTGAATCATATGATATGATGTTAGCATTAATCTTATGTTTATGCATGTTGAGTATGTAAGCTTATGCAAGTTTAATATGATGTATGTTATGTTTGCATGATGCTAAATATGCAAGTTGTGGGCTATGTAATCATATGCATGTTATGCAAGTTCATGGTAATATGCTATGCAAGTTACATGTATGTAAATATGCAAGTTACATGTTTGTTAATATGCAAGTTACATGTATGTAAATATGCAAGTTACATGTTTGTTAATATGCAAGTTACATGTTTGTTAATATGCAAGTTACATGTATGTAAATATGCAAGTTACATGTTTCTTTATATGCAAGTTACATGTTTGTTAATATGCAAGTTACATGTATGTAAATATGCAAGTTACATGTTTATTAATATGCAAGTTCATGATGACACATTATGCAAGTCTATAAGCTAATATGCAAGTTTGTTATGCAAAATGAATATGTAAGTTATGTGACATATTATATGCAAGTTATGTGACATGTTATGCAAGTTCATATGCAAGTTATGTGTTTGTTAATATGCAAGATGGCACCTTTGAAACATGTTCATTCATATGCAAGTTGACACCTTTTATATGTGTTATATCATGAACGAAATTACGTGGGAACGATGGGGTAATTAAATGCATAAGTTGATAAGATTGTGTGAAATTAATATAATTATGCATAACACAAAATAAATAAACATAGTATGGGAATTTGCCTATTTGGTTAGGTGTACCCATACTATGTGTTGGGAATTTACCTATTGAGTTAGGTCTACCCCATGGGAATTTACCTATTAAGTTAGGTCTACCCATGTTAAGAAAACTTGATTAATTAGGGATAATTAATATAAAATTATGAGGGTGATTAATTAGGTGTAATTAATTGACTAAGACACGAGGTTGGACTCAGTTGTAGCGTAAAACTGCCCGGACCCAACCGGCTTAACCAGTTGCTACAAATGTTAGCCCAATGTGAGAGGTCTTAGGCACAAACTAAATACGTAATTAATGTAAAGACACGAGGTTAGACTCTGTTATGACATAAGGCTGCCCGGACCCAACCGGCTTAACCAGCGGTCATAAAAGACAGTCTAATGTGAGAGGTCTTTACAAAGGTTACGTTCTTAATTAATTAATTAAGAAACACTTAACCACATTAGCATGTAGAGGGACATGAGGGGTTAAGTGGGTGCCTCGGGTGGCATGAGAAAATCTAGTGGTTGCCTTGGGTGGCAATAGAAAATACGATTAGAATACTTAACCAAAATGGAACATGTAATTAAAACATGATTAAAGGGTTAAGTGGGATATACTAGAAAAAGGGACAAGCTTAGGTGGGTAGCTTGTGGAGGCCCATTTCAACCAGTAACCCATACGTATCTTTGTGGGCTCGACCCATGTCGAGGACGGGACACGCATACTGGGCTTGACTGTAAGAGGCAAACGGGTTAGCGGTGGCAACGCAAGTCCAACGGGCTTCATATGCGTGAGTGGGCCCGGGCTGGTAGGTAAGCCGTTGTTGCATCGAGTAGATATAAGCCGTGCACCTTTAGTTTCATCAGGTTGCCACATTGGGGAATGATACATCCCACGGTGGGGCCAGCACGGGTATCTACGTTAGGGAGCCGATCGAATGGGAAGTAGTGTGTACACCTAGTGGATTGTAGGGCCCCGTGGCGCCTACTTGGTCACCTAGGGGTACGCAAGTACTAATTAGTAAATTTTATAAGTCCTTGGGTGGGATCAACCTTTAAGTTAGGAACGACTGGTGTGGTGCAGTTTAGTAATTTACCTTAGGGAGGGTAGATGCGTCTTTATCCTTTATCTTCGTTTAGTTGACTGCTTAGGGTAGCCATTCATCCCTATATGTTACCGTATATCAGTTTATGTCTTCTCTGGTTACTTTAACGATTGTATTGTTAAAGTTATAGGACTCGCTCAGACTTATGTCTGACCCCGTTGTTTTTATCTTTTTCCCAACCCTCAGGTCCTACGGTGGATCCTAGCAGTAGTGGAGCTTGATCGGATTGCTGTTCCAGTCTTTAGGAGCTTGGATAGATGTAAAGCTCCAGTTATCCAGTTATCTTTTCTTTTGTTTGGCTATTGTATGAGAGTGGGATTATGTACTTCTTTATTTTGATGGATATTGTACTTGACCTTTATTGTGGTTTTATGATGTAACCAGACATGTTTTACTTCCGCTGTTATGAGATGATGTTTTAAAATTTCAAGTACTATTTATATCTGTCTTGTTGTAATTTTTCTGTTCTATATTCACTAAAATACTCCACCGATGCTATGACATTCCCTTAGTGAGTGATCATAGCGGGAGTGGGGTGTTACACGTGGTATCAGAGCGAGGTTACCAGAACAGATAAAATTTTTGAGAAAAACTATTTTCTAAGAGTATTTTCGAAGAAAGTATTTTTAAAAAGCATGTCTTCTAAGAGAAAAAGTTTTTGAAAAAGAAAAGCATAATCCCCAATAGCCATATCTTTATCTTTCGGAATCTCCTTTTTGAATCTTTCCTCTTTCGTTTCAGCATGGCTGAAGATCTTAACATCCCGGAGGGTTTAGTTATACCACTATGGTATAGGAGGTTGCAAGAGGCTAGGGCCGCGGCTGCGGGTCCGGCCAATGCTACTACACCAGAGACAACCGCTCCTCCTCCTCAGCCTAGAGTGGATAATTTTGCTAAGGTTTGCAAGGAGTTCAAGGCTATAGGAGGAAAACCTTTTCTTGGTTCAGAGACTTTCGTAGAGGCTAGAGATTGGCTTAAGGAAGTGGAAGAGTTGCTAGATATCTTTGAAGTGGAAGAGGGAAAGAAAGTCAAGTTGGCGGCTTGGTTAATGAAGGGAGAGGCCTCATTCTGGTGGGAGGTCACTAATGGAGAACGCCCTGTTGACTCTTGGGCAGATTTTAAGCAAAGGTTTGGGGCTAAGTTTCTCTCAAGGGCGGAAGAGAATCTGTTTATGGAGAAGTTCTTGAATTTGAAGCAAGGGAATCTCACGGTGAAAGAATATGTCAACAAATTCAATCAATTAGCAAGGTTTGGCATAGAGTTGGTGAATACACCGGAGAAGAAGGCTTTGAGGTTCGTTAGAGGCTTGAACGAACCATTGCAAGGAATAGCTATGACTCACATTCCTATGGGGGCCACTTTTGAGAAGCTTGTCTACATGGCACTTATGCATGAGGATGATAAGAATTCTAAGGCACCAGAGAAAAAGGGGGATCAGAAGAAACCGCAACAACAACAAGGCAAGGGCGGAAAAGGCAATGGTGACAAAAAGAAGACGAAGAAGAAGTGCTTCAATTGTGGAACACCAGGACACCTCAGTAAGGATTGTCGCAAAAAGAAGAAGACCGGTTGCTTTCATTGTGGTGAAGCAGGGCATCTTGTGAAAAACTGCCCAAAGAAGGGGCAGAAGACGGGGTCTACCTCAGGAGGGCAGGTGCAAGCTCTTATAGCACCACCTCAGTCAGGGGGGCAAGTTCAGGTTCTCTCAGTTCCACCGATTCAGCAGAGAGGTAGAACTATTTCCGTTGAAAGTCTGGTTTTTCTGTTTGATCATCCAGTTCGTACTTTGTTTGACTCTGGCGCATCGCATTCTTTTATCTCATCATCGTTAGTTGAGTCACTGCACTTAGACACCAGTCTAGTTGATGATCCCTTGGTTGTCTCAAACCCAATTGGGGGCTCCATATATCTGTCTATGATATGTTTGGGTTTGAAGATTTCTATACTTAGCGTTGAGTTTAGATGTGATGCTTTTGTATTGGGCTTCACGGGCTATGGGTTGATCTTGGGCATGGACTGGTTATCCAGTAATGGTGCCGTTCTTGATTGCGAAAGGAGAGTTGTCAGGCTCATGACCCGCTTGGGTAACACTCTCGAGATCTCTTGCAATCCCATGGAATCTGTTTTGCTAAGTTATCTTGAATCGCTCGATGCTTCGGTCGAGAGTTTGCATTCTGTCAGAGTAGTCCGGGAATATCCGGATGTGTTTGAAGAAGTAAAGGGTTTGCCTCCGAAGCGGGAGATAGATTTCCGAATTTATTTGGTGGATAATGCCAAACCAGTGTCTTTGCCAGTGCGCCACATGGCTCCTCGGGAGAGAAGGGAACTTCATAAGCAAGTAGGGGAGTTGCTTGAGAAGGGGTTTATAAGGCGAAGTATATCGGAGTGGGGAGCTCCAGTAGTGTTTGCCACGAAGGCGGATGGGTCCCTCAGACTTTGTGTGGATTATAGGGAACTTAATAAGCTCACAAAGAAGAATAGACACCCATTACCGAGGATAGATGATCTCTTTGATCAGTTGGTTGGCGCCTCAGTGTTTTCGCAAATGGATTTAGCTACAGGGTTTCATCAGTTGAGAGTGGCGGAGGACAGTATAGAGAAGACTGCTTTCCGGACTCCGGATGGTTTTTATGAGTGGCTAGTGATGCCATTTGGGTTGACAAACGCCCCTGCATACTTTGTGGATCTCATGAGTAGAGTGTTCAGAGAGTATCTGAATAAGTTTGTAGTAGTTTTTGTGGATGACATCTTGGTCTTTTCCAAGAGTGAAGAAGAGCATGCCTTACATCTCAGAGAAGTGTTGGAGACTCTTCGAGCACATGGTCTTAAAGCTAAATTCTCTAAATGTCATTTTTGGAGAAGAGAAGTGCGATTCTTAGGGCATGTGGTCTCTAAGGAAGGGATAGCTGTGGATCCCGCAAAGATAGTATCTATCCAGGATTGGAAAGTTCCTAAAAATGCTACCGAAGTAAGAAGTTTCTTGGGGTTGGCAGGATATTATAGGAAGTTCATCAAAGACTTCGCGAAGATATCAGCCCCATTAACCCGCTTGACGAAGAAGAATCTGGTTTTCTCATGGGATGTAGATTGTGATGATGCTTTCCGACGGTTAAAGAGAGCTTTGACCACCGCTCCAGTTTTAGTGCTTCCAGATGGGAGTAAGCCGTTTGTTGTTTATACCGATGCTTGTGGAACAGGATTAGGCGCAGTCTTGATGCAGGAGGGAAGGGTAACAGCCTATGGAGGGAGACAATTGAGAGTGCATGAGAAGAATTACCCTACCCATGATCTAGAGTTGGCCGCGATTGTTTTCGCACTTAAGTCTTGGCGCCATTATCTTCTTGGTGAGAGATTCGAGTTGTTCACTGACCATAAATCATTGAAGTACTTATTCTCTCAGAAAGATTTAAACTTAAGACAGCAAAGGTGGATGGAGTTCTTAGCATCCTATGATTTCGAGATAGCATATACCCCTGGCAAGGGTAACGTGGTGGCTGACGCCTTGAGTAGAAAAAGGCTATCTTTAAGTCCATTGTTCGTAGAACGGCGAAGCTTGGAGTTTCTTTCTTTGTTCGACTTCAGACCTTCTGTTGATTTTGTACCTGGTTTGTTGGCATCCTTGGAGGTTAGACCTACTCTTTTGAGACGGATTGGCGAGGCTCAGCGAGACGACCCACAGTTGGTTGTGTTGGTAGAGAAGCTTATAAGAGGGGAGTCGTCCAGCCATTTGGGTAGATACACCATAGATGATAAGGGATGGTTGCATAGAGACGGTAGACTTTGTGTACCGCAAGATGAGGGTTTGAAGAAGGCTATTTTGGATGATGCACATCGTTCAAGAATGACTATTCATCCCGGTGGAGACAAAATGTACCAAGACATGAAGAGAGTTTTCTTCTGGGCCGGTATGAAGAAAGATGTAGCCGAGTATGTGGCTAGATGTTTAGTGTGCCAACAAGTTAAAGCGGAGCAAAGGAAACCCGGTGGGTTGCTACACCCATTGGAAGTTCCGCAGTGGAAGTGGGATAGTGTCTCGATGGATTTCATCGATGGGTTACCGAGATCGAGGAAGGGCAATACGGGAATTTGGGTTGTGGTGGACAGACTTACCAAGAGTGCCCATTTTATACCCGTGAAGAGTAAGAGGACCGCTCCATGGCTTGCTTCGGTCTATGTTAGGGAGATTGTTAGATTGCATGGCGTGCCATCCAGCATTGTGAGTGATCGAGATCCTATCTTTACTAGTGAGTTTTGGAGAAGTTTGCAAGAGGCGGTAGGGACTCAGTTGTGTTTGAGCACCGCATATCATCCTCAGACGGACGGTCAGACCGAGAGGGTGAACCGTATCTTAGAAGATCTTTTGAGGCTTTGTATCTTGGATTTTGGAGGTACATGGGAAGAACATCTTCCTTTGGTGGAGTTCGCATATAATAACAGCTTTCAGTCCAGTATTGGTATGGCTCCTTTCGAAGCTCTTTATGGAAGGCCTTGTCGATCTCCTACATGTTGGTGGGAATCTACGGATAAGATCTTGCTTGGGCCGGATATGGTTAGAGAGACTTCAGAGAAGATTGATTTAATTCGAAAAAGGATGAAAGCAGCGCAAGATAGACAGAAATCTTATGCGGATCGGAGAAGGACGGATCTTGAGTTTGAGGTTGGGGACATGGTTTTTGTCAAAGTATCTCCATTGAGAAATGTTGTTCGCTTTGGGTCCGTAGGGAAGTTAGCACCGAGATTTGTTGGGCCGTTTCCTATTAAGGAAAGGATTGGACGGATGGCATATAGGGTGGAGTTGCCCGACAGACTTAGTGGTGTTCATGATGTATTCCATGTATCACATTTGAGGAAGTGCTTACATGAGACCGCGGAGGTGGTAGAGCCGAGCTTGCTTAGAGATGTAGAGGTAGAGCGTGATGCGACGATTCGACGAGCTCCTACTCGCATCCTTGGGTCAGAAACTAGGAAGTTGAGGAACAGAGAAGTTCAGCTAGTTAAAGTGCAATGGGGAGATGACGAAAGCAATGCTACTTGGGAGACGGAAGCAAAGATGCGTTCTTTGTATCCATTTCTTTTTGAGAGTATGTCTTTTAACTTCTCCTTTATTGCTTGTCTAGTACTTATCTTATCTTTAGTATATCCTCTCGCTAATACCTATGACCTTTAGATAGGGTAAAACCTATGGTTGAAACATGTGTTTGAAACATGTTATGGTTGATGGATGCATATGGATGCAATTGTTTGCTAGTGGTTGCTCGTGGATGCATATACACACACATTAGGCACTAGATCGGCTCAGTCACTTCATGTTGCATATTGCATAAATGGATGTGGTAGTTAGATTGATGGATGTATCATGGCTGTGTTATCATATGGATGATGCATTTTTGTGTATGGTTGTGCACGCATGTAGAAATTTGTATGTGTCAATAGGGTTTCGCATACATATTGGATGCATGGCACTATCATGGTTTGCATTAAGGAGGTTTACTGTATCAGTAACCGCCTGATTTTCGCATTAGGTAAGTACATATACACACACTTTTGCATATATCCATCCAGCATTTAGAATCTTGTAAGGACAATGATTGCTCGTGGATGATGCTTTGAGTAGATGGATGATTGGATGGTAGGATACGTTCTTCCTAACTTGAAGATTTCGGGGACGAAATCCTTTAAGGAGGGGAGAATGTAACAACCCGTATTTTCAATAACCTGTAATAACATAAATCGAGGCAGAATTTAATTCTAAAATGGGAATCAAGGGAAACGGGCTATGCCATTGCGTTCGTCTCGGAAAAATACGCGAAATAGAGTCCGAGTTTTCGAAAATCGGAGTCCGTATGACCAAGATATGGCCTCGCGAAGTTTCACGAAAAATTCCCAAATTAAAGTATACTTAATTAAGTGAAATGGGTTGTGTAGATATATATATATATATATATATATTGATATATATATATATATATAATTGAAAATTTAATAAATAAATATGCAAAAATGCTCAAAACAGCGAATTGGGAGAGGGGAATAACCGAACCGGCCGATTTTTGAAGTCGACCCGAGCCCGCTGGGTCGACTAGGGGTTAATCCAGGGTGTTTGGCTGTCAACCCGTGGGCCGATTCGCTCAAGTGCAGATTTTGCATTTGAATGGTTCTCATGGTCCATCTTTAATCTAAAGGCCCTAGATGGTTCCTACACTTGACTTCTTCCCCAAGACATGCTTTGATGGCTTGGATTGAATCTAGGGTTAATCCTATGGCCTAAAACACTTGCCTAATCTATAAATAAGACCCTAACCTACCCTAATTCATTCATAATTAAACCTAGTGACTAAACTATGGCAAAATGCTAGCTCTCATGGCCTCCACTAATTTTATGAAGAGGGTTGCATACTAATCACTCTCTAATCAACTTCTAATCCCTTCTTAGCATCTTAATCTTCTTCATTTGGTGTTCAAAGTTGCTAGTTGTGAGTTTCTATCACTTTGATGATCTTTTGGTAAACTAATTAGATGAGATGTGATGAGATTTATGGTTTTGTATGTGGGTTAATGAGCTTTGAATCATATGATATGATGTTAGCATTAATCTTATGTTTATGCATGTTGAGTATGTAAGCTTATGCAAGTTTAATATGATGTATGTTATGTTTGCATGATGCTAAATATGCAAGTTGTGGGCTATGTAATCATATGCATGTTATGCAAGTTCATGGTAATATGCTATGCAAGTTACATGTATGTAAATATGCAAGTTACATGTTTGTTAATATGCAAGTTACATGTATGTAAATATGCAAGTTACATGTTTGTTAATATGCAAGTTACATGTTTGTTAATATGCAAGTTACATGTATGTAAATATGCAAGTTACATGTTTCTTTATATGCAAGTTACATGTTTGTTAATATGCAAGTTACATGTATGTAAATATGCAAGTTACATGTTTATTAATATGCAAGTTCATGATGACACATTATGCAAGTCTATAAGCTAATATGCAAGTTTGTTATGCAAAATGAATATGTAAGTTATGTGACATATTATATGCAAGTTATGTGACATGTTATGCAAGTTCATATGCAAGTTATGTGTTTGTTAATATGCAAGATGGCACCTTTGAAACATGTTCATTCATATGCAAGTTGACACCTTTTATATGTGTTATATCATGAACGAAATTACGTGGGAACGATGGGGTAATTAAATGCATAAGTTGATAAGATTGTGTGAAATTAATATAATTATGCATAACACAAAATAAATAAACATAGTATGGGAATTTGCCTATTTGGTTAGGTGTACCCATACTATGTGTTGGGAATTTACCTATTGAGTTAGGTCTACCCCATGGGAATTTACCTATTAAGTTAGGTCTACCCATGTTAAGAAAACTTGATTAATTAGGGATAATTAATATAAAATTATGAGGGTGATTAATTAGGTGTAATTAATTGACTAAGACACGAGGTTGGACTCAGTTGTAGCGTAAAACTGCCCGGACCCAACCGGCTTAACCAGTTGCTACAAATGTTAGCCCAATGTGAGAGGTCTTAGGCACAAACTAAATACGTAATTAATGTAAAGACACGAGGTTAGACTCTGTTATGACATAAGGCTGCCCGGACCCAACCGGCTTAACCAGCGGTCATAAAAGACAGTCTAATGTGAGAGGTCTTTACAAAGGTTACGTTCTTAATTAATTAATTAAGAAACACTTAACCACATTAGCATGTAGAGGGACATGAGGGGTTAAGTGGGTGCCTCGGGTGGCATGAGAAAATCTAGTGGTTGCCTTGGGTGGCAATAGAAAATACGATTAGAATACTTAACCAAAATGGAACATGTAATTAAAACATGATTAAAGGGTTAAGTGGGATATACTAGAAAAAGGGACAAGCTTAGGTGGGTAGCTTGTGGAGGCCCATTTCAACCAGTAACCCATACGTATCTTTGTGGGCTCGACCCATGTCGAGGACGGGACACGCATACTGGGCTTGACTGTAAGAGGCAAACGGGTTAGCGGTGGCAACGCAAGTCCAACGGGCTTCATATGCGTGAGTGGGCCCGGGCTGGTAGGTAAGCCGTTGTTGCATCGAGTAGATATAAGCCGTGCACCTTTAGTTTCATCAGGTTGCCACATTGGGGAATGATACATCCCACGGTGGGGCCAGCACGGGTATCTACGTTAGGGAGCCGATCGAATGGGAAGTAGTGTGTACACCTAGTGGATTGTAGGGCCCCGTGGCGCCTACTTGGTCACCTAGGGGTACGCAAGTACTAATTAGTAAATTTTATAAGTCCTTGGGTGGGATCAACCTTTAAGTTAGGAACGACTGGTGTGGTGCAGTTTAGTAATTTACCTTAGGGAGGGTAGATGCGTCTTTATCCTTTATCTTCGTTTAGTTGACTGCTTAGGGTAGCCATTCATCCCTATATGTTACCGTATATCAGTTTATGTCTTCTCTGGTTACTTTAACGATTGTATTGTTAAAGTTATAGGACTCGCTCAGACTTATGTCTGACCCCGTTGTTTTTATCTTTTTCCCAACCCTCAGGTCCTACGGTGGATCCTAGCAGTAGTGGAGCTTGATCGGATTGCTGTTCCAGTCTTTAGGAGCTTGGATAGATGTAAAGCTCCAGTTATCCAGTTATCTTTTCTTTTGTTTGGCTATTGTATGAGAGTGGGATTATGTACTTCTTTATTTTGATGGATATTGTACTTGACCTTTATTGTGGTTTTATGATGTAACCAGACATGTTTTACTTCCGCTGTTATGAGATGATGTTTTAAAATTTCAAGTACTATTTATATCTGTCTTGTTGTAATTTTTCTGTTCTATATTCACTAAAATACTCCACCGATGCTATGGCATTCCCTTAGTGAGTGATCATAGCGGGAGTGGGGTGTTACAGGTAGAAACCCTTTGGATGAAACATGTATTTGAAACATGTTATGCTTGATGTTTGCAAGTGGTTGCAAGTGTTTGCAAGTGGATACTCGTGGATGCATGATACACAATAGGCACTAAGATCGGCTCACACACTTTCATATTGCATATGCATGAGTGCTTATACTTATTCATGGATGAAACTTGTTATGCTATCACGTGGATGTTGCATATGGATGAATGTTATGTGCACTCATGTAGAGATTATGAATTATGTTAGGAATTTGCATACATATGGACTCATTGCACTAACATACTTTGCATTAAGGAGGTTTGCTGAATCAGTAACCGCCTGATTTTCGCATTAGATAAGTACATATACACACACCTTTCGCATATGATCATACAACATTTAGAATCTTTTAAGGACAATGACTGCTCGTGGATGGTGTTTTGAGTAGATGGATGATGGATGGTAGGATACGTTCTTCCTAACTTGAAGATTTTGGGGACGAAATCCTTTAAGGCGGGGAGAATGTAACAACCCATATTTTGAATAACATGTTATAACATAAATCAAGGCAGAATTAAATGTTAAAATCTGAATCAAGGGAAACGGGCTGTGCCATTGCGTTCGTCTCGGAAAAATACGCGAAACAGAGTCCGAGTTTTCGAAAATCGGAGTCCGTATGACCCAGTTATGGCCCATAGAAGTTTTTCATAAAATTCCAAGTTCAAAAACAGTTCAAATTTCAAATCTGGAGCCAAACAGACTGGGCGGGAAAGTTTCCCGCCCAGCCCCCAAGTCGACTGGGGAGTCGACTTGGGAGTCGACACACCCCAGTTGGTGTCGACTGCCCAGTCGACACCCCTGTCGACCTGGGTGGTCGGGCCAGTTTGGCCTGGTGCACCTGCTGTCCCCTTTGAGTCATGTTTCGAGGCCTGTGACGAGATTTGATGGCTCAGATCTAAACTAGGGTTAATCCTATGGCCTAAACTAACCCAAACTTCTATAAAAAGACCCTAAGACCTAGCCTAAACCCACACAAATCAATCCTACAACTAAGTGCTGCCAAAATGCTCTCTAATCATGGCCTCCATCTTCATCTTGAGAGCTTCTAAGGCAAAAAAGAACAAGCTTTCTTCTTTCTATCAAAGGAGCTACTTATTCTCAAGGCTATTTGCGTTGCTACATCATCTCTATCTTGTTCTATTGTGTTCTAGTTCTCATAGCCACGCTTTGTAAGCCCTCCTCTACTCTTAGATCTAAACTATGAACTTAATATGACATGTAGCAAGTTGAAATGAGACTTTTGTGTTATGCTTGCCTTGGATTTCATGCATAGATTCATTCATGACCCTTTTGATCTATGTTTGTGGACCTAATGTTTACCTATCATGAATCTAGTACCATTTATGTTGACTTTTGGGTGGAAAGCTATGAGCTTTATATGGTGATTGTCCATAAATGCAACATAGAATCCCTCATGACCTTGATATTAACTTGCCATGATGGACCTATATGCTAATCACAAGTTTATCACCCTATTTGCTAAGTTTAATGCCATACATGTGTAGGTTGGAATTGGACCTAAGTGCAATATTTGCCTTGAACCTATCATTGTATGCATAGATCTATTCATGTCTCTCTTGATCTATGATTGTGGACCTATCATGAACCTAGTACCGTTCATGTTGACCTTTGGGAAAAATGCTATGAAATGGATTATGGCTTATGCATGTTAACAAACCTTAACCCCTCATGTTCCTTAACATGCATATGATGATATTCAACCTATGTGTTATGCACAAGTTAGGATTGTCACCCTATGTCAACTATTACCATGTTACAACCATATTTGCTAATTATGCTATTCATACATGTTTGTGGCCAAATCACCCTTATGCTATTATGCATGCTTGAGGCCAAAGCACCCTTATGCTATTTGATATGTTTGGGGCCAAGTCACCTTCTATGCTATCATACATATTGAGGCCATATGCTAGTATGTTGAACCCCTTTTGCCTCAAATATCACCATGTTTAACTTGTGATAGACTTTGCCATCTTATGCCCACCTTGTCATATTCTTATGTTCCCCCTTTTGATCTATTTGTGTTGATGCGAACTTACGTGCGATGGGGTTATGTTATGGGTAAACTTAAATGACATGAAACATGACTTGAAAATATGACATGTGATTATACTTGAAAACATGAACGTGGACATGACATGTAGAAAACATGAAAGTGGCCAACTCGAGGTTGGGTTGAGTTTGTAGCATAAATCTACCCGGAACCGACCGGCTTAACTAGTGGCTACAAACAATAGGACCCAATGTGAGTAGTTGGTCATATCGCACTTAAAACCCGAGGTTAGACTAGGTTGTGGTGTAAAGCTACCCGGACCCGCCCGGCTTAACTAGTAACCACAACAAAGTCTAATGTGAGAGGTTGGGGTGCATTAAGTTAATTAATGCCACATGGTAGGGTTAAGTCATGGACTACTTGAATACTTAACCAATTAAACACGATGGATTGGTAGGGTTAAGTCATGGACTACTTGAATATACTTAACCAGTTGAACATGATGTATTGATAGGGTTAAGTCATGAACTGCTTGGATACACTTGACCAACTCAATACATGGTTAGGATAGGGTTAACCACACTTAACCCATTTAAAACCCTAGTTACGTGGTCCTTTTCAGCAGTAACCTACTTGGGAGTATCTGGATACCCTGGACTAGGCTAGGGTGGGGCACGATTACTGGACTGATTGTAAGAGACCAAAAGAGATGGCTGAATGGTGCACCAGTTAAGTTCAGGCGGACCATGGTCGTGCACATTAAGTCTGGAGTTGAACATGGGCACCGGTAGGTTTAGACTGTGCGTGCTTGTTTTGTGTCTGTGGTTTACACCCTAGGACTGGATACACCCTAGGGTGGACCTGGCACAGTTAACTACATTCCATGATTAAGCCGTATGACACAGATACACGATGAGTTAGGCTTATAGGTAGCCGATCGACTAGACCGAGTAGTTGGACCTTGATTTAGGTCATCTCATGAGTGTGGGCCAATATTGGGCTAAGGGATCATTTCTTGTTTATACTTGACATGGATTAGAATACTAGTACACTTGGTGCAACTTAACCTTGTATATGCGATGCCACACTTAATCTATCTTGTTAACTATTTACCATGCCAGTTTAGTTACCCTCATTATGTTTCATCTCAGTTTCTCATGTCCAGTTAATTTTACTAGTTTTTATACTAATAGTAGGTAGGACTTACCAGTCTTTATGACTGACCTGTTTTCCTTTCGCCTCTTTTCTTCCGTTCCCCCCCCCCCCAGGTTCTCAGGGTTGGAACACTAGCACCTAGCTTGGATCTTTGGCTTGCTTTTCTGATAGCTCATGTACGGTTTGGACTTGAGCTTTGCTATGGCTACACCACTGTTATCTTTGGGGAATAATTTACTTATGTATTTTTCAGTTTATGTTTTCTAGACTTGTAGTAGCTGGAAAAATGATGACTAAGTACTTTGATGTAACTTGACTATGGTTTTGAAATAGTAATTTTATCCGCTGCTTTATTTACTCTGTTTTACTCATATGTTCTGTCTTGTGATATCTTCATGCATGTTTACCTTGTCCAACACCCCTCCACAGCCAGTGTACTTGCAAGAGTGACCCTGGTGGAGGTGGGGTGTTACATCCCCTACGTGGTGCCTCTAGAGCACCACGTAGCGACCCTACGAGGTGCCTAAAAGGCATGTCATAGAGGCTCTACGAGGTGCTTTTAGAGCACCACGTATGACTCCTACGAAGAAGGGTAAAACTGGTTATTTTAATTATATACGGATGAACTTAGCAAAATGTTGGGTTCCTCCCTTCTTTCAAATTTACTGGGTAAACTCAACAAAAAACTTGAGTTTAAACAAAGTTTGCCATTAAAACTTTTGCCCCCATTACTTAAGTAATAACCTAAAAAAATAATTAAATTAGAAGATGCAACCACATGATGGAAACTGCATTAGATTAGCAGTGGAGTTCGTGCTTCTTCGATTTCCTCCTTCCCTACCAAATTCACATCAACTCTTCTTTCATTTCCTATCATTTCGAAGGAAAAAACACAATAACATATTGACAGGTACATTTTAAGGTAATTCTTACTTGTATTTTTAATCGTACTTGCAACTGAAAATTGTTTTTCACTAAACAATCATTTCAACTTAGTTTCTTGTTGAGCAATTTTCTTCATTGTTTGATATCTTCCTAAATCCGTTGTAGTTGGTTGCTGTTGGTATCAAAATGAAAGGAAGACTTTTCTCCATATCCTCATTTTATTCACGGGTGCGTCTAGTAACACCCTATTGTTCGCAATTCATTTTTTACCCCCACTAACTTGAAAATAAAATGTGTACCCCATCGTTTGTTCTTCTTGCCCCGTTTAATCCAAAGATGTTCTTACTACATTTTCAGCCTCACTGCCTTTTCTTTTTCTAGTTTACAGCTTGCAATTTGTTTCTACTTCTTTCTCTTCAAAATTTTGATTGAATTAACAAACATTTCTAAGCGGCGTCATTGGTTGAAATAAACCAGCTCGCAACCCTAACGTACTCTATCTCAAAATACATAATAATACACATCGCTGATGATACAATTTTTAATTATTGTTTTAATTTTTTAATCATTATTGATAATTTCTATCTTTAATTTTAAAAAAAGATTATGTACAATGTTGATCTTAAAGTTTAAATTAGCGTTTGCAATTTAGCGTCGAACACCAATATATATATGTGGCTGATATTTTTTTTAATCATTATACAATATTAGACAAGTTGTCTAATCGGCTGTTAAAGGGTAAATTTAAAAATGAAATTCTATTTTTTTTACTTATGGAGTCAAGAGAAAACGATAAGGTGCGAATAGTCAAATTTATTGTTTACCATAAAATTAAGTAGTTAACTTTTAATCTATTTACACTAAATATTCCATGAAGTCCAAACCCATAAAGAAAGAGTGCCTTCGCTTATTATATAGAGACCCAATGTATAGTTTTCCACTAGCGATCAAGTATCTGTGCAAGGATTAAGACCTAAAACTCCAAAAGCTTGCATCAAGGTATCAGCAAAACCTACATCAAACAAGTTATCACACTCCAGTTATAGTATCTAATCAAGATAAGATTACCTTGACATGTTGCTAGCACTTATTGTCGAAATCAAGAATATTCTAGTAAAGGTCAAAAATTAGTTGACTAGATAGTGTTTGACACATTCTAGGAACTAGAAAAACACAAATGTATTATAAATTACTGTAAGCGCACAGATGTTTAGTATTTAGGTCGAATACAGGGAAGAAAATTAAAATTTATTGTTTATATATTTCGTGGGCGAGTTAGACAAAATTGGAGGATTTAACTGAACATAATAAAAAATGAAATTGCAATTTGATTTAGAACAAATCTAACTGAACCGACGACCAAATCATAATTATCATTTGAAAACAGATTAAAATTGCAATTGAATTCACTACAGATTCGAATCTAATTGGATCTATAATAAATTCAATGATTAACTAAGAAAATTAAAATTGAATATTGAAAATAAAATTGCGGAACAAAAATAAATAAACAGGGAAGTAAAATTAGGATCACTGTCGAATATAATCAGACAGTCAATCACTAATGATAAAAACAAATTCAATAGCAAACTATGCTCTACCAAATCTAATTGAACAGATGACACAAATTTACTAGATCGAAGAAGAATATAGAAAAGGAAACAGAACTTCCAATTCCAGGATAAATTTTACAATGGGATTTCATCAGTATTTATAGGGGATGTAGCCTCCTTTTTAGGTGAATATTGGGCCTAAGAAAAATCTAAAAAATACTTTTTTTACAAAGCCAAAAGATATAATTGGATTCCGATTTTTGATGACCCTATCAAATCTTCTTTACATGGCAAGTCAATATAAATGATTTCCTTTGATTTCCATGAGAAGAATATGCCCAACTTTTCAAACCTTTATTAATACATATATTATATACATACATATAAATATAAATATATGTGTACGTATATACACACCACTAGTCCATATATTCTTCAGAGCAAGGGGGACGATGTGTATATATCCATGTTCCTCTCTTCAACAAAAAATAGGGCTTGACAGGGACTAAACTCAGATCACTTTGTCCAAATTTCTAGGCCTTTACTAGTGTGCTAAAGCTTTCTTTGTGATTGAAATAGTGTTGATATGGGAAAGTAGTTTTTTCTTAGCAATTGTAATATTTATTTACAAAAGATAAAATATAAGAGTATAAAATAAACACATTTCCGTGTTAATCAAATACCCCCACACTTATCTTTTACTCGTCCTCAAGTAAAACAAAAATAAAAAACTAAATTAGGTAGGTCACACTTTCATAGGAAACACGATTGCGTTGAGCATATGCAACAAGCCGTTAAACCTCTAAGTATCCCAAGTAGGACGAGTGGTGTCTCGTGAGGGTTTTAAATAGAAACTACCCACGAAATCTGAATGCAGCATGCTATGGTTCTAATGTAAATACATGAATTTAACAAATTTATGCAAATGAAAACAAAAATGAAAGCACGACTTGTGTCAGAAAAGTTGCAACATAGCAGTATACAATTAAAAATCAATCTATAGGAATTTTTGATTCCTCAACTCATCACAAATTTTTGACATAATTCAAGTTTTCATACGTTAAATTCTAGCTTGGTCAGTTGGTTCGGTTGATAACATAGTGCAGCCATAAAATAAATTCTTAGTTTGCATGTCATAGTTTGCAAAAATGGTATTTTCATTTCCTTGTATATGGCTAGTCAAATCAATAAGGTCAAGAAGTGTTTGGGCATCATTGCTTATTCTCTATCTCTATTAAAATAAAATTTATGATTAATTACACATACCTAACTTAAAGACCAAGATATACCATCCATGCATTACCCCGCGGACTGACGTAAGAGTTTGGGACAGAGCTTGGCGGATTGTGAAGACCGATGCTGAATTTATCAACAAGATGTAGGTAATCCTTAGGTGCCTAACTCATAAAATGAGACAAAGGTATATCACCCATGCACTGCCTCATGGAGTGACGTGAGAGCTGGGAAAGAGCTTGGTTGGTTTGCACACCAATGTTAGATTTACAAGCAATGTTGGATACCCTCGGATTACTATTATTATTGAATATAAGAAGAAGAGAGAGTTATGCTATTTTAGCTTAACCCAACTTAGTTTGAAATATTCAAAAAGCCAATAAAAGTATTTTAAGTCCTCCACTCATTAAACAAATACTACAATTTAGAATAAACTTCATGGCCATCACCTGAGAATCTCCCTATTTTACTGATTACACTATTATTGCCCATAATTCAACTTTTCATAATATTTCTTATTCTATCTTAGCTGAGAGGAATTTTTTTACTATCAACTGATAACAAAATTGTTAATATACTTCATTGTATCAATCTAAAATGAGTCGTATTTCCAAAAAAATTGGTATGTTACTACGACCTAAAATGCATGATGGTCCTATCTAAATGCATGAAAAAATAAAAAGGAAAAAAATTAAAGAAAAATAAAAACGATGCAATTCAGACTCCCCCTACACTTAGTTGAAACAGTGTCCACACTATAATACGCTTCCTAAATTTGAAAGGTAACACCCAAAGATGGATGAGATGTAAAATTATTTGTAAAATGAAATGCAATTTAACAACTATATGTGAATGAAAATCATATGCAAAATGAAATCTACAATGATGATGAATGTTTTGGGAAGAATGAAATTTCCTTTCCCCCCCCCCCACATTTGCCTCTATTGAAAATAATGTATGATAAATTCTTATTATATTTGTGTGGTATAACATACACGTCAATGGATTCAGAAATCAAAATTCTTCCAATGAAAATTTCATCATGCCACGGGTTTATGACATTCAACTGAAGATTATCAAAATCCCATAAACTTATGTTCTCAACAACAATTTCATTCGATGGTATAGAATTAAGATTATCTTCGAAACATACTCCCAATTCGTCTTTTAAAAATCTAAACTCATCCACAAATAGTTCTTCAATAGACATAGAGGATGTGTCTGTTAAGACAGGGAATCATAGTGGTTTTCATTCATCGTTATCAAATGCAAACAATGAAAATCTTAGACTTGAGGTTGAAAAAAATGAGTTCCTATTCAAAATAAATAATGTATTCAAGTATATCTTATTAGTTGATAATCTTGATTTGAAGGGGGGAAGAGGGTCTTATGGCCGTTTACGTATAGTATAAATATTAAGGGATACAACCTATGTTTACGGGTAGTATACAAGCTCTTTTGCTAGAAGTTCAATAAATTGAACTAATATTTATCCGCGATCAAATCCTGATAGAATAAGTTTCATAAAATACACTCTTGTAGTTAAATATTTTGAAATATCTAATTAGGTTTTATTGAAAATGATGAGAGTGATGACTTAGTTATGGATATTTGTTCCTCAATTTGATTCAGAAAATTACAGTCATAAAACGATCAAACAAGAATAATTGCAAGAATTAAAAAAAAATGTACAAGAATGTCGCTGCCCCTGCAAAAGATTTTTACAAGCAATTTCTATATTTTTTCTTGCAGAAGAACACCTGTAGAGTTGAAGAAATTTTGCAGTGGGTTATAACCGTCCATCCAGAAAATTTGAGTAGTTCTAATGCTTTAAACGGACCATTTTCAATCGCTTAATCTTTGATCTTTTTTTGAAAGAAAATGAAACGAAAACTAGATTGGAATTAAAACGAAAACTAGAGTAAAAAGAAAAAAAACTAAACTAAATAACACTAAGAAAAAAAACTAAGCTAGGGAAAGTAAATAACAAACCAAATAGGAAAACTAACCAACCCACCCACTTAAACCAAGAAAAACAATTTCAAGAGTTGAGGTATAAAAATTTACAAACCTTCTTAACTAAATTGGGTGAACTCGGAACTAATGCAAATAAATAGCTTAACAAAATAGGAATCCACAAACTCTACAAGGTGAAGCCATAATTCAAAACTAGAAGTCATACATTCCTTTCTCAGCAAAACAAAAAATGGAAACAAATAACAATTCACGTCCTTTCCTTCCTCCAAATTTAAATGGATTCCAAATATAAATGCAATTCGCAAAAGAAATAGTTAATAGTCCTTGCCTCCAAATATAAATGGATGCAACCCAATAAAAGGTAATACACACGAAATCAAGCAAGAAATAAATGGATGGCATAACCTAATAAACACCAATACAAATAAACATCAGTATACCCTAATATAAAAGCACCATACCCTGTTCACACTTAATAGGGAAACAAATCACAATTTTTTTCTTTTCGCTGGATCTCTGGATTTTGAGTTCTAGGTTCAGGTCATTCGGACTGAAGCTCAGATCGTTCGATCGTTTGAAATTCAAGTCAGGTTACGGTATGGGTCTTCGATCCTTCGATTTTCAATGTGGCAGGCGTTTTCGGATTGGGTTACTGATTCTTCTAATCGAGTTCATTCGAATTGGAGAATTCTAGTTTTTTTTCGATTTGAGTTACAAGGTTGCGATTTGAGGTTTTCGGATTGGAAGGGGCTAGCAGTTGTATTGCAAATTGGGTGTAATCCTCTCGGTTTTTCAGATCGGAGCTGGTTTTTTTGGTTGGGGTTCGTGTTGATGGCAATGAGGCGGCGTAGTGGCCGAGAGCTGCTGTATGATGATTTTTGTGGGTTGATTTCTTTTCAGGAAGCTTGTTTGGGTTGGCTTGCTGGATTTTGGTGGTGGTTGTTGGGGGGACTGTGTGGTGATGAACTTGTTGATGGAGAAGGTTTGGTCTGTGGAGATGATGTGAGTAGGTAGAATGGATGGTCGAAGGAAGTTTGAAAGTTGTTGTGGAAGTTCTGTAATTGGTGGTGTGACGGGGTCTTGTAATTAGTAGGTTTTCGGAAATTGTGGGTAGATTTGAGAAGATGGCAGATGCTTTGTTTGTTGGATGATGAAGATGGGAGGAGATCAGTGAATGGTTCTAAGATGTTATGGGGTCTGGCAGAGGTTGTTATGTTGCAAGATAGGCTTTGGTAATGGGGAAATTAGAATTTGTGAAAACAGTACAGTAAGAGAGAAGAGAGATTTGCGAAGGGGAGAAAGGAGGTCTTAGCGTTTGAAAAGGTTAGCTAGGTTTGAAGAAGATGGTTTTGGGTGACCAGCGACGTTGCAGAATTGGTGCAGGTAGGTGGTTATGACGGTCAGAGTCTGAAAACAGTAGAAGAGAAAAGGAAATAATAAAAAGTGTAAAAGGTTTTTTTTGAGACTTGTAAAAAAGAAAACGAAAGCTATGTACTAGCAATGGGAAAGAAATTGAAAAAAAGGGAAAGAGATTGAACAAGAAAAAAGAAATAAAGAAAAAGTTGGTAAGTTTTTTTTTTTGCTTATAAGATTACAATATCAATCAGTAATACCAAATCAACTAGTCAAGACCTTTTTAATATTTATAAACAAAAAAACGAAAACAAGAAAATAAAATAAAAACTAACACGAATCGAAAATTAAATAAACAATAAAATTTAATTTTTACTTCCCAGGCAACAACGCCAAAAACTTGTCTGACACTTTCTAGGAATTAGAAAATTGCAAATTTATTATAAATTACTGCAAGCGCACAACTATGTGGTATGCAGTTCGAACACAACGAGGAAAATTAAAATTTATTATAATATATTTTGTGGGTGAGTAAGACGTAATTGGAGGACTTGATTAAAAACAATAAAAATTGAAATTGCAATTTGATCCAGAACAAATCTAATTGAACCGACGACCAAATCACAATTATCAAATGAAAACAACTTAAATCTGCAATTGAATTCACTACAGATTCGAATCTAATCGGATCTATAATAAATTCAATGATTAACTAAGAAAATCATAATAGAATACTAAAAATAAATTACAGAATAAAAATAAACAAACAGGAAAGTAAAATTAAGATTACCATTGAATCTAATCAGACGATCAATCACTAATGATAAAAATAAATGTAATAGCAAATTGTGCTCTACCAAATCTAATTAAATAAACGACACGAATTTACTAGATCCAAGAAGAGTATAGAAAAGAAAACTCTCAATTCCAGGATAAAGCTTTACAATGGGATTACATCGGTATTTATAGGAGATGTAGCCTCTTTTCTAGGTGAATATTGGGCCTAAGAAAAATCTATAAAATATTTTCTTAATAAAGCCAAAAGATATGATTGGATTTTGATTTGCTGATGACCCTATCAAATCTTCTCTACATGGTAAGTGAATATAAATGATTTGTCCTTTGATTTCCATGAGAAGAATATGCCCAACTCTTCAAATCTTTATTAGTGCATATATTATATACCTACATATGAATACATACATATATATATATATAATATGCCATTGGTCAATGTATTCTTCAGAGCAAGGGAGACGGTGTGTATATATCCATGTTCCTTTCTTCAGCAAAAATAGGGCTTGACAGGGACTGAACTCAGGTCACTTTGTCTAAATTTCCAGGCCTTTACCAGCGTGTGACAACTTCCTTTGTGATTGAAATAGTGTTAATATGCGAAAGTAGTTTTTTCTTAGCAATTGGTCTTTAATTGAATGAAGGAGACAATTATTGAACAACCTGTGAAAACACATAGAAAAATACCCAAAGTAATATTTATTTATTTACAAAAGATAAAATATAAGAGCATAAAATAAATACATTTCTATGTTAATCAATAGCTCAGGCTGGAGTCAATGGACAAGATAAACGAAAAGAATCAAAGAAGCTATAAAACGCTAAGTTGAATATCCACCTCAAAATACTTCCACCCTAATGTTGACAACTATTTCATTCAAATAGGGGTGGCAATTAGACCCGACCTAGAGGATCCAGACGTGACTCGACAGGTCTCGGTTTCTACTTGTTAGATTTTGTCGGGTTCAAACTATACATTTCAAAATTCTAGACTCGACAAAACTTAAGATTTGTTTCAGTTCTGATTGGATGATAACACTAAAAATACATATATTTCAACACTTTTGGATTGGGAAAACCGGGTCAGCTTTGTTAGGGTTTTTATTGCATTTTTCATTATCCAGATCTAACCCAAGACATAGTTTCGGTTCGAGTTCAGGTTTTTTGGTGTCAGTTTGGCTTGATTTTTCGGTTCTCAATTCTAATTACCAACCGTATATTCAAAGCCACATAAAGCTAGTTAGGTCACCAATAAAAGAGAAAAGCCTTTGTGCTAATAGGAGGACCCCAATCTATTAAAACTAAAGGGTCGGCTACTATCACAAAGGGGGCAATAATAAAATCTTTTTTTTGGTAAAGTCGGCCGATTTTTAAAGTGACCGCAAGTACTTATAATTATAACAAATAATAATTATAATATTACCGGAGATTGGCTGATTATCAACCTACTGCATTTTTGGTTTTTAAGGTGGATTGTCCATCATAGATGTTTTTATAATGGATCAACCACTGCTAGAAGATTAGCTAAAAGTATAGGATCTAGGGATAATAACTAAAATACTATTACGTACCCACGTAGGGGCTTGAAAAGTACGTGAAAACAAAGCTAACCTAGTTACTAAAGTACATAGCAACTGACATTCCATTTTACTGTGACCTTTAAAACACTATAGCATTAATGCTTTTCCTTCGCTTAACAGAGCAAGGGTATTGTCTTAAGAGCTCACTCAAGGTAGAAAAAACCATACCAACAATCAAAATGGCCAAGGGTCATAGTTGCTGCACCAGCAAAGCTCAACGGCCACTACCTTAAGCACCTATAAAAGGGAAACTAGCCTGATTGTTGGAGTAAACCAAAATCATTAATTACTCTAGTGTCTATTAAATAAATGGTCATGTTTCTTAAATTAAGTGTCATGTTTATTAATGAATTGTCATGTCCATTAGACGAAGTGACATATCTGTTCTATGAAAATTTGTCTATGTAATCCTATATATGGGAACATTTGATGTATTGGAGGTAAGAAATAAATAGTAATTCTTCCTCCTATAAAATATTGTCTCCTACCTACATCAAACTGGTATCAGAGCAAAAATATCAATATGTCAAATAATCTCAACATAACAAATAATCCCGCTACTCAATTTCCTCGTTTTAATAGTGAGAGATTTGACTATTGGTGCGATCTAATGAAGTTATGTCTTGAATCTCAAAATCTGTGGAGTGTGGTCGAAGAAGGTGTAGGAGCGCCAGAAGATGAGACGCAACTCACACCCGCCCAATGGGAACTTCTGAAAAGAAAAAAGCTAAAAGATCAGAAGGCTCTCTACCAAATCTATCAGACACTTGAAACTCAAGTTTATGATAGAATAAGAAAAGTTTCAAATGCTCAGGAGGATTGGATAATATTGAATACAACGTATTCTGGCCAAGATCAAGTAAAAAAGGTTCGCCTGCAGTCACTGCGAGCTGAATTCGAAAAGCTTGAAATGAAGGATGATGAGAAAATCTCAGAATATTTTATTCATCTCATTTCCATCTTCAATTAGATGGCTTCAAATGGGGTAGTCGTGGATATCCAAAGAGCCGTCGAAAAAAATTCTACAGAGCCTACCAATGAAATATGATCATATTGTCGTTGCAATTGAGGAATCAAGTGACATTGCTTCACTTTCTCTTAAAATCTTGCAAGGGAGGCTGGAAGCTCATGAGGCTAGGATCTTAAAGAGAAGTAAGAAAACTAATTTTCTCAAGATCAAGCCTTAAAATCTCAATTCATATACATAAAAGGTTAAGGTCCATCTCATGGCAAAAATTATAGCGGGAACGGTGGAAAATATGAAGAATCAAAGGTGGAGAAACCATCATCCAAAAATAACAAAGCGCAAGGAAAATACAAAGGTAAAATAACCTTATTTTGAATGCAATTTTTGCCACAAGCCTGATCATAAAGAAAATGATTGTTTGGAGAAACATCCTGAAAAGAAGCCAGTTGCTAGCTTTAAGCATAATGAAGCAGAAAATTCCGAATTTTTGTTGATTGCTTTGGATGGAAATATTGAAAATATATTGTACTTGGATAGTGGTGCAAGTAGGCATATGACTAGAAATAAAAATTTGTTTTCGAGTCTTATAGAAGCTAACGATGGTTAGGTTACTATCGGAGATACTAAATCATACAAAATTGAAGGTGTTGGTGAAATCTCTTTCAAAACCAAGGCTGGAAAAGTTGAAAAAATGTTGGAGGTTCTTTACGTTCCAGGCATATGCAGTAACCTTCTTAGCGTCGATCACTTGCTGAAGAAGGGATTTGATTTTCAATTAGTTGAAGATCAATGCAGCATGAAGAAGAACGACCAACAAGTGGCGAATATTGTGATGGGATCCAACAAATTATTTTCGATCAAACTAGACATCGTGAGCAATAAGTGCATGCTTGCTGATTCTAATAATGAAGTTTCCAAGTTATGGCATGAGGGGTACGGGCATCTAAACTTTCGGAGCTTGAAAGATATGTCTACCAAAGAAATAGTCCAAGAACTCCCCAAAATTATGGCGATAAATGAAGTATGCGAGGACTGCCAATTGGGAAAACAACATCATGAATCTTTCCCATCCAAATCAAAGAGGATTTCTAAATCACCTTTGGAGCTTGTTCACACAGAACTTTGTGGACCAATGCAAGTGCCATCGCTTGGAGGTAGCATGTATTTCTTGTTGTTTGTTGACGATTACACAAGAAAAATATGGATTTATTGTGTGAAAGAGAAATCAAAAGTTTTCTAATGTTTTAAAGATTTTAAAACACAAGTTGAGAAAAATTCTGGTCTTCAAATAAAAAATCTGAGGAGTGACCATGGTGGAGAATATATGTCTTCTTTATTCGAAGAATTCTGTCGAAACAATGGCATTCACCATGAATTTACAATAAAGTACACGCCTCAACAAAAGGAGTTGCAGAACGCAAGAACCGGACTATCATGAATATGGTCAGATGCATGCTGAAGAAGAAGAACTTGCCTTCGTGTTTTTTGGGCTGAAGCGGTCTCTTGTGCCGTTTACTTAATCCGTCGATCGCCAACGAAGAGCTTGAAGGATTCTACTCCAAATGAAGTATGGTATGGCAAGAAACCAAATATTGTTCAGTTAAAAACTTTTGGTTGTCTTGTATACTCTCATATTCCTGATGCTTTGAGATTGAAGCTCGATGACAAATCTAAAAAATGCATTTTCATCGGTTATAGCCAAAAGACTAAAGCTTACAAGCTTTATAATCCAAGGACGAAGAAGATGGTTATCAGCAGAGATGTTCGCTTTGATGAAAATGGCTTTTATAATTTTTCAGATATTGCAGAATTACCAGGATGGTAAACTCTAAATCTTGAAGATGAAACTTCTTTGGAACAAGTTGTTGATGTTGGTATTGAAGAACCACGGCATGAAACTAATGAAGCTGAGCAGGAGCAAAATTCACCACTAACGGCGGAAAGAAGGACGCAATCCTTGAGAGAAATCTATGATGCAACCGAAGAAGTTGACACTACTGATCATGTATATTTTTTATTCTTTGCAGGGGAAGATCCAGTCACTTACGAAGAAGCATCAAAAGAAAAAAAAAGGTGGATGCAATGAAGGAAGAAATCAAGTCTATTGAGAAAAATGGTACATGGGAGCTTACTACGTTGCCTTCACACAAATCAGCCATTGATATGAAAAGGGTGTTCAAAACCAAAAAATATCTTGATGGTTCCATCAACAAGTACAAATCATGACTGGTTGCAAAGGGGTACAAGCAAAAGGAAGGCGAAGATTTCAATGAGGTATTCGCTCCTGTCTCTTGACTTGATATTGTTCGATTATTAATTTCTCTTACAGCTCAAAATGGTTGGAAGCTATTGCAAATGGATGTGAAATCGGCTTTCTTAAATGGATTTCTTCAAGACGATATTTGCATTCAACAACCTCCAAGTTTTGTGAAGAAGGGAGATGAGGAAAAGGTGTATAAGCTGCATAAAGCATTGTATGGGCTGAAGCAATCCCCTCGTGCATGGTATGATCGGATCAATAATTTTTTCCTTAGAAATGGCTTTGAAAGGTGTCCTTTTGAGCATACTCTTTACATGAAGAAGAATTCAAAAGGAGGTTCCATGATCATGAGTCTATATGTGGACGATCTAATTTTTACTGGAGATGATATAGAGATGTTATCTGAATTCAAAAATTCAATGATGAAAGAGTTCAATATGATAGATTTGGGAGAAATTCATCATTTTCTGGGGATAGGCGTTCAGCAATCAAAATGTGGGATTTTTATCTTGAAAGAAAAATATGTTGCTCAAGTGTTGGAGAAGTTCAACATGATGAATGCAAATCCAATTTCAACTCCTTGTGTTACACGCCTAAAATTGTGCAACAATGGTGAAGGAAAGTGCGTTGATCCAACTTTGTTTCGAAGCCTAGTTGGAAATTAGATGTATCTCACTGCTACAAGACCCGATAATGTACGCAGTAAATTTGATTAGCAGATTCATGGAGAAGCCTTACTCAAACCATTGGGAAGATGGAAAAAGAATTTTGTGATATGTTAAAGGAACTATTGACTATGGCATTTTCTATGAAGCTCGTGTGCCCGTGAAGCTTGTTGGATATACGGACATCAATCTAGGTAGAAGTATGATGATTCAAGGAGTACTTCAGGTTATGCATTTAACCTTAGAAGTGGAATTATTTCTTGTTGTTAAAAAAAAAACAACCGGTTGTGGCTCTTTCTATCATTGGAGCTAAATACATCGCAGCATCTCTAGCAGGATGTCAAACTTTGTGGCTAAGAGGAATTCTTGAAAATCTGAGCTTCAAGCAAGAAGATCCTACGATCGTTTATTGCGACAATAATTCTACTATCTCTGTCTCCAAGGATCGTATTTTGCATGGAAGAACAAAGCATATTCGTCTGCATTTCCATTTCGGACGAGAACTCGTTCATGAAGGAGAAGTAAATCTTGGGTATTGTCAAAGTAAAGAACAAATTGTTGATAATTTCACAAAGCCGCTTGGAGGGACTGCTTTCTCAAAAAATGTTGCTGCATTAGGCATTCGAAGGAATTTTGGTTTAGGGGAGGCAGTGTTGGAGTAAACCAAAATCATTAATTACTCTAATGTCTATTAAATAAAAGGTCATGTTTCTTAAATTAAGTGTCATGTCTATTAATGAATTGTCATGTCCATCAGACGAAGTGTCATGTCTGTTCTATGAAAAGTTGTATATGTAATCCTATATATATAGGGGGTCATTTGATGTATTGGAAGTAAGAAATAAATAGTAATTCTTCCTCCTATAAAATATTGCCTCCTACCTACATCACAGATAAACAACAGAAGCAAGAGCAGGATAGGAATACATTACATAGAAGTCTTCCTTCCAAACCAGGGCAAAGGACAAACTTCTTACAACAAAAGAACATGGCCAAGCCACATACACTATGCCTAAGGATGAAGGTAGGTGCATGAGCAAAGCACGACAGTCACTACCTTAAGCAATAGAACGTGGGCAAGGCATGGCAAATAAAAGACATGAGCAAATTACATATTAACATCGCATAACTGACCATCCCAACCTCCATACTCCAAAGAAATCGAAGAAACACCATAATACAACACTGCCTTCCACCCAAAACAAAATACACACTACCTTCCAATCGAACACCAACAAGGCAACACAACAGAAAACAAAGCCAATCTCACACCACTATTGCACTAACGTATAATCGTCCACAATAGCTCCAGACGGTTGAAGCACACTCCACTAGCTCGCCAAGCTAGAGACTTAGCTCAGCCTCCCCAAGCATACCTTGTATATTAATAAGTAAAAGTTCATCTTACTAGACATGCTGGACGGAAGAAATCACAAAGCAGGACACAATGCTCGATCGAACAACGCTCTCTGGGCACTCTATGAAGGTGAAAGAACCTACCACACTCCATCAAGTCGAAACAAACCAAGAGAATTCGCCATCTCCTTATTCATCACCTCCACCGACTCTCCCCCAACAAGCACAAACACCCAGGCCAACTGACAGAGTCGGGCAGCGCAGGAAAGATCACCATGCAATGAAAAGGTATGAAGTCGCAAGGAAACCTTATCCTGCAAATTACAGGAATGGGTGCAAGGAAATCACGAAAGAAAATTTGCAAAGGCTGCAATGAGGAGAAGGAGAAGGCATGGGAATTACACCACGCTAAAGAGAGCAGAGAATACAAGATTTAAGCTTGGGAGAAAGATGGGTGACAGTGCTTTGGAACTGAAAAATAGTAGGAGACATGGAGATAAAAAAAGGATTCAGATCTAAAAAAATTAGTAAAGGCTTCGCCCATGCAGGCGAAAGCATGGAAGAAGGGAGGAGGAGGTGGTGGATCGATTAGTAGTGGGGAGGAAAAGGAAGTGGAATCTTTCTGGAAATCGGAGAAAGGAGAGAAAAGGGAACACTCCCTGTCGCCATTAACGGGTGAAACCCTTATCAAAGCCAACTTTTGTTAAAAAATTAAATAACATACATTATATTTTCATATATAGGATTTTTTTAAAGACAAAACAAGTTAAAAACTTAGGCAAAAGGACATTCATGTCTTTCTTCCTTTTCAAGACATAGACCAAGGTCTTCCCACCACTTACCACACATCCCTCTAATTTTCTCCTTCACAAAACTGAACTTCCTTCTTGATTTCTACATTTCTCAGTATTTGATCTCAAAATATAAATGTTGTAACATCCCATATTTTTCTAGTCAATTATTTAAATTATTTTATTTGTTTAAAATGTTGATTCAAATTTAAATAGCTGAATTTAATATTTTTAATATAAATAATAATATAATAACATCATTCGTCACCTCATACCACTGCAAACTGCCACGTGTATCTAAACAAATCTGGAGGGTGCAAATTCTTTGTCAACTATTTTGGCTTGCCTTCTTATTAGCCTTTGTTCTTCTTATATATGGAACATAGGGATGTGATGTCGGAACCCTTAAATGAATAATGAGTTTATATTGGCAATCACTGTTAATACGTGCCATGTTCCCAATCACAATCAAACAAAAGTCAAGAAACAACATGGTAAGCACATATCTCAAATATTTATTGCTCAATTCATACAAAACTTTTGGTCTGCCTGAAGCGACACTTCACTGAGAAAAAAATCTGGGCTTACTCTCATCACATGCAAACTTCAGAAATCTTTATTCAAATCCTAGTATATCATGTATAGTCATAATCAAATCCTTAGCCTAATCTTTTAAAATTTGGACTAATCCTGTACATTATCTTAGCACAGTTTAGTACTTAATCAAAAATTGCGGCTAAAATTATTTTCATCTGTCACCGATTTGGTTCGATCCAATACAACAATTGTTAAAATAAACCAAAGCCTTCATTGTCTTCTCCACTCGTAATACATAAGGAAAATATATAACTGTGCAAATCTTCTGATCCAAGATATTCAACCAACTGCGGCCATACACAGATATGCCACGTGAATGTTTCGTACAACAATCTCTTCTAAAGCTTGGAACGTGGTCGAACCATCCCCAGTTAAATATTCGGCTATGAAATATCATAGAAAATATATGTATATATCCTGTTTCCTTCATTTAAACATATCACTGTCCATTGCTCATGTTAACTTCGCTGGGGCCTTTTTTATAAAATAAAACAACATCTCCATACAATGCATGTGTGAATTAACCCATCTTGACTATGCAGACGTAGAACGTGACCGGCTGTGCATGTGCATCCTAAGAGTTAGCTGTGCATGCCAACATACTGACACTCCACGTTTTTTTCCTTGCTTGCCACGTTTCTTCTCCTATAAAGATGATAATGTTGGATTTTAATATAGAGAGGAGGAGAGAGATTAAAGGTAGAATAAATTGAATAACTACATTGTTCTTGCTTCACTTTTCTTCATTACACAAATGAGAGAGTACAACCCTTTTATAACATAGCCAAGTACCTTAAGTCTTCTTATTCTAGAGTTTTCTTCTATTCTCTAATTTCTACTTTCCTCAACAAATCAATTTTAGAATTGTCCATTTGATAAATTTAAAATTTCTTACCATATATTTTAACCTTCCCTTAATACAATAATTAACTTTATTCCATAGTATTTCCTATTAAAACCAAATTTATTTGTTTCTTATTAAAACCAAGTTTATTTTCAACATCCCCTATAAATTTGGTTTTATTACTCCAAGCAGATTCGTTGATTCTCTTCTTCTCTTTGATTTGTGATGCACTTCTCATCACCTTCAATTGTTGAAGCACGTCTCTTCAACTCCACTCTTTGAATATTGGAGCACTTGTCTCCATGGTGCACTTCTCACCCACAACTCTAAATTAAATTCTCTTCCATAGCCACTTGTACCATGTTCTCTTGCTCTTCAACTTATGCTGAACCATTCGACGACCATTTGCCACCATCTGCATCTCCTTCGTGAATTGTCACCCTGCTCGCTGTTTTCTTCAGATCTCAAAGCATCCACATCCAGATCTCGAAATTTGCAGATGCATTAGCAATTTTCATCGGCTTTATTTTTTTTATGAAACAAAGCAACAAAATAAAAAACTCATTGAGACTCTTTTCTCTCTCTCCTCTCTAACCTAGCTCCGATACCATGTTGGAATTTAGATATAGAGAGGAGGAGAGAGATAAAAGGTAGAATAAATTGAATGAATTGTTATTGCTTCACTTTTCTTCATTACACAAATGAGAGAGTACAACCCTTTTATAACATAGCCAAGTATCCTAAGTCTTCTTATTCTAGAGTTTTCTTCTATTATCTAATTTCTACTTTCCTCAACAAATCAATTTTACAATTCTCCATTTGATAAATCTAAAATTTATTACCATATATTTTAACCTTCCCTTAATACAATAATTAACTTTATTTCATAGTTTTTCCTATGAAAACCAAATTTATTTGTTTCTTATTAAAACTAAGTTTATTTTCAACAGATAATACATCGCTACTTTTTCTTTCACACATTCCAAACTCAGTAAAACAACCCAAGCTTTCTCTCAAATTTCTCGAGACAACAGCCACACATAGGAATCAAAACCATATATATATATACATATATAGTTATCTCGTTTTGGGAAGCCAGGGCCTGGAGCGACCAGGATTGAAAGTGTATACAACGCCATCTTCGAGAGAGTGCAGTGCATTCGAACGAGTGCTGCTGTGTAGCATGTATGCGTACTGGAACTTGAGGAACAAAAATGAAGGTGGACCGCTTCGTTATTGGAGGGTATGCATGGAAAGTGGAGATCGATGGTGTAGTGTCCCTAAATTCCGGTACATTTTGAGCTAACCAAATAACACAAGTCCAACCCAAATTACACTGGAAACCAGAAAACTAATAGAAAGAAAACAGAGGGTGAGAATAGATAAGATAGAAATTAGAATAGAAGAAGAAGAACATACAACATCAGAGTTACACGAATCTCACAGCGAAACGAACAACATATAATAGATAACATATCTTTGAAATAAAATTAGTATATGTATACAGTAACATTTTCAGAGTATAACACTTACATCACAGCGGAAATAACAATAGCTATAGAAACGCTGTTGAAGCCTCCTGCTCCAACTCCTTCTAGTGAATCTGTAAATCCCGACTACTTGACTGCTCGTACTAATTTGAGCACCCAAGAGTTTAGGGAAAACAAAACAAACTCCGGGTCAGTCATGGGACTGGTATGAGTAAACAATTTAAAACAGTTTGGGAAAATAACGATATCTCATAAGACCACGCCGTATAATGGAACGGGTTTTTCCCTTATGAGAATCCAAATCAATTTGATTTAACTTTCAAATCATTTTGAAAGAAACAATGATCTTTTATATCAAAACTCTTTTGATATTATAATAGTGTCTATCAGCCACAATATAATAATCATTTTGCAGAACGCTTTCATCTCACGTTCCACATATATAGTATACAATCAAAACCACGAGCACTTATTGGGTAATGGATTTCCAACTATGACAAGGTACGGAACCACCTTCCGATAGTGTACCTCTAGAGAGGAATACACTGGGTTCAACAAGAACATCTTGCAACCTGACCACACATGACCGACCACTCATTTCGCTTGAGTGTATCGAATGTATATCACCAACGGTTAGGATCAGCAACCGTTTCCCGAATGGAACAACATCGAATAGATTAAAGAATGAAATGAATATCTCTAGATAGGTGATAATACACCCTACTTGGCAGCTAACCACTTAGCCATGCCGCCTGCCCGATTTTTGTCATTTCTCGGTTGTGAGGATAGAGGCCACACTTATCTCTGACAGATCACATAATTATTCTCTTTGAATGTCACATCGTCATACCTGCCAAATCACAAATTGATTTCCCCAAAAACACTACAGGTATATAGCTAAGAGAAACGAATTCCGCCGCCACCAAACGTACATACGTTTGAGGAGATCAACTTACGTGATCCATTAAATATACTCTGTCAGACATTCTTCCATACAGGTTGTCCTGGGACTGGACTGGACAAACCGAAAGTACTATTCTGTAAACAGGACATCCCTTGCATAACTCCGTCTTCAATATCTTCATCATATTTGATCGCAACGCTAACGCCCATACAGAGTGGTTTTCAAATAATGAATCTGATCCAGGTTTCTACGTATTGACGACGGAAAAATAAAAGGTGGATACCCAGTGCCGAAGGCTCCCATACTCAAGCGTGAGGACTTCCTAGACAGTCTCCCATCTGGTACTATTCTCACGGCTTTCCGGGCTCTGGGGGTGGTCGATTAGCGCGCGCAGCCTTTCCCTTACATTATGTGAAGAGGCCGGGGCTCGTGACGACGGAAAAATGGTCAAAAAATTCGATAGTCGATGAGTTACCTATCAAAGAAAAACACATGCACAAACAACGATATTATTTCGAGATGGAAATTCTATCGATCAATCATCAATCATCATTTATCTCTTAAATTAATCTATCATTAGTTTATTCATTTACCCATTTCCTATTTCCATATATATACAGAAATTCTTATTTTCTAAAGTTAGAAAACATTTTTGATTCTTATTTGGAAAACATTTCCAAAACTCCTTCATTTGATTTAAATAGATGTTTAAATCAAACATCGCTATGCCAACTCAAAACATTACACTGATTAACTAATTTCACTTAACCAACCTTCACTATCAAACCTTAACCATTCCTTAGTTAAAAACGAAGCCAATCAAGTTGGGGTATAATTACCTCTCAGACCTTAACTGAACAATATTTCTAACTTCGAAATAGACAAAGTTCACCTTCTAAATCTTTAACAAACTTCCTTACGAAACTCTTAGATTCTATTTACGAATCCACTTCTTTATTGAAAAACATTGATTACAACTATAGCGTTAAAATCCCTACTTCTGAAATATCTAACTCCAAAATTCGATTAACTCAAATCAATTAACCCTAACTCCATTAACTTTAACTTGATTAACTTTAATTCATTAACTCTTATCACTTAACTCCTTTCGAATAAACTATATTCGATTAACTCCTTTCGAATAAACTATATTCGATTAACTACTTTAACTCTATTCGAATAAACTATATTCGATTAACTCCTTTAACTCTATTCGAATAAACTCTGTTCGATTAACTCCTTTAACTCTATTCGAATAAACAATATTCGATTAACTCCTTTAACTCTATTCGAATAAACTCTATACGATTAACTAATATTTGAATAACTCTTATTCAAATAACTAATATTCGACTAACTCTTATTCGAATTACTAATATTCGATTAACTCTCTTCGAATAACTAATATTCGACTAAATCTCTTCGAATAACCAATATTCTATAACTCTCTTTGAATAACTAATATTCGATTAACTCTCTTTCGAATAACTAATATTCGTTAACTCTCTTCGAATAACTAATATTCGATTAACTCTCTTTCGAATAACCAATATTCGATAACTCTTTTCGAATAACCAATATTCGATAACTCTTTTTCGAATAACCAATACTCGATAAATCTTTTTCGAATAACCAATATTCGATAACTCTTTCTTCGAATAAACTATATTCGAATAACTCTAATCCGACTAACTCTTTTTCGAATAACTAGTATTCGATTAACTCTCTTCGAATAACTAATATTTGACTAACTCTTATTCGATTAACTCTATTCGAATAACTCATATTCGACTAATTCTTGTTCGATTAACTCTAATTCGATTAACTCCACGTGATTTACTCCTTTCAATTAACTCTAACTTGATTAACTCTAATCGATTAATTCTAATTCGATTAACTCTAATCGATTAACTCAAACCGATTAACTCTAATCGATTAACTCAAATTGATTAACTCCATTAAGTTTGACTTCGTATTTCAAAATAGTATCCCATTTCCAGATTCTATTTATACTTCTATTTATAGAATTATTCATACGAAATCTCCTTTTTATTCCTAATACTTAAATCTCATTTAAAAATTCCTTTTATAACTCTATGTATTTTTCTAAATAAATATTTCCTTTTATAACTCTATTTATTTTTCTAAATAAATATTTCCCTTTCAAATCTATTTATTTAACAAATAAATATTCTTTTATCTTTCTATTTATTTAACAAATAAATATTCTTTTTCAATTCTTTTAGTAAAAGGTTCACAATATCTCCTTTTCCAATATATTTGTAAATGATTTACAAATATCTCCTTTTCAAATCTATTTGTAAATGGTTTACAAATATCTCCTTTTCAAATCTATTTGTAAATGGTTTACAAATATCTCCTTTTCAAATCTATTTGTTTTACAAATATTTTCCTTTTATATATAAAATCCATTGATTTAATATAAATAATTCATTTTCAAAATACACTTTAAAAATCCCCTTTTCTACATCCCAGTATTTCTTACGATATTAAAAATACCCAAATAATAATGATCGATATCATTCAACACATGTAATCAATGCAGATTAAATATATATCACATCATGTATTACAATATATGAAAAACAGTAAAATAAATGTTGAGGAATCCAGTTGGATTCCTTCGACCTGTTTCCCTGAATCCACATATGTTAAACAATATAATTAACATCAACTTCATTTCACTATGAAATATTCTGATAAACAGAATCGATATTTGATTAACGATTTATATATATATATATATATATCGTTATCTATAATTTCAACCAGTACATAAGCAATTCAACCAAACAGTCAACACACAACAATTAATCATCATTTAGCAGTTCTAAAAGTATGTTATAAAAATATGAACTGGTAGAGTTAGTGAGATTTACTCACATTGGACGGTTATCGTTAAATAACGATTAACTATCTTTGATTCAGACGGACAATTTATTTTGCTATAAATTGTAATGAGCCTCATTTCACTCCCAGTCAGTTCCAGTGTGTAGCTCTCATCCCTACGATCCTAACGGATCCAGTTTCACATAATTTTGATTATGTATGACAAAGATATTAATCATACAAGTTATACAATATATAATTAAAATAAATTCTATTTCCTTTTGTAAATATTTGGGCTTAACCTTGGAAATAAGGCCCATCATCCTTAAAATACCAGACCCGCACCATCGTACCCGTCTTCCCCAAATACTCAGACTTCCGCTCCAGTATCTCCTTCTACAAATCCCGTTCCACCATTTCCCAAATCTTTCGATCTAAACTGCTCCTTCCCCACAATATTTAAAATCAAACCAAAAATACCATAATAATCTCCTTCCAACCCTCTACAAACCCATCCCCGAAATACATCACTCGAGCTTCTTCCTCGTTGTGCGATTTTGATCTCGCGGGCCCCTGTACGATGACACCCCATCACTTACATTGATCGAATTCCACAATTTCTTGCTAACCCACTCCATTCGATTTCACAAATCCAAAGCAAACAACCACCACTCGAGTTATAGCCCCAAATCCCGAAGAATCCAAACCCTAGACTAACGCTGTACAAAAATCAGCGAACAATTGTAGCGTCGAACTCATCGAAACCAACATGGAAAGGAAGAGCATCCTCCGGTGATTCCATATATATATATATATATATTATATGATTTATAAAATTTACTTTGATTTTGGTTTGATTTTTGATAGATCAAAAGTGATTTCCTGTAAAAAGTTTACGGCGTAAATTTGTCGTTGACCGTGGGAATGAATAACATTAGGTTTATAGAATTGTAAGGGTATTATATAGGAGGATTTTAATATTTTAATATTTGAATATTATACTGATTTTTAAGCAACCGCTTGTTGTATTCATTGTTAAACATCCATGTGGTCACACACAGTATCCAAAAATCACAAGACTGGACATGTAGCTACAGTTCGACATTATGGACCCAACGAAACTAGTTTCGTCGAATTCCAACTCCGTTTGCTCACACAGCGTATTTTTAACCATCGAAATACTGACTGTTTTTCAAATAAAAATTCGTACGGCCACACAGTGATCCCAAAAATCACGGAAATTGAAATCTAGCAATAATTTAATATTGCGGATCCAACAAAATTAGTTTCTTCGAAAACAGAGGTCGTTTGCAAAAGTGGCTATTTTTAAAGCTCAAAATAACCAATTTAAATATATAAATATATTTAAAAACAATTAAATTAAATATTTATAAATAAATATTATCGTATATATTCACAATAGAATATCATACAGCTCCAGAATATTCCTATATGAATTTCTAGCTCGATATTTCAAATCCCGATTAAATCGATATTCGATTTATAATGAAATTCCTTATATATATCGTTATAAATTATAAAGGAATTCCATGGCGACTATTTGAAAATTTTATTTGGACATAAATCAAAATCTACACGACGAAATCCCGAATTTTCTCTTCCACTAGAAACATATACTTCACCAGCTCCGAACGTTTCTTGTTTCATGGAAATCCGATTTATAACGGACGCTGTATATTCAGTTGAAGTTCAAATCGCCAAATCGCAAACTAGCACGCCATTTTGAGCTCGATTATAATTATAATATAATTTATATGCTCTAACTTCGTTAATTAAATATATTCGTTATCGTAATTCAAATTTAAACTGAATTATATATTTTGAATTGCCCACTTCACACTATATTGCGATTTATACTATTTTCGACTAGTTCAGAAAGTAAATATATTATTCTATTATTTAATTTAATTAAAAATTCAATATTATTTAATTAAACAACCATTTAATCCTTTGAATCACTATTTAAATAATTAAATTAATTAATTATTATACCGTAAAAATACGGGACATTACATTCCTTCCCCCTTAAAATAATTTCGTCCTCGAAATTGCTAAGGAAGAAAACAAATCCTATTTACTGGTTAAAGATTATTTGTTCACTTCTTAACTTTTAGTTTCAACTGAACCAATAATTTTAATTAAAATATTAATTAATTCTTACCAGTGAAAATTTTCAAAAATCCTGAAAATTTTCTAACACCTTAACTTTTCGAAAAATTTCGGCAGCACCTCCTTTGTACTGGTCAATAGCTCAAACTCCCACTCGCCTCTCTAGGCCTTCTTCAACCCAAAAGAAAATCAAACAGCCAAGCGGCTTGCCAATTCGGCTCATCAAAATCTCAAACCCAATATAAATATAAACTGGTACCTTTTTGTCGGGCATATCAATACATCCTTTCCATCTGTTACCAATTCTGCATATACCAGTATCATCCCAATCATTCGGTTATACACAAGCCAAATTCTGTCCTTAACTCAAATTCCATTTTTAATTTTCAATTCTTAACTTACCAGTCCAATTTCAATTCGGATTATCTCCAATCCAATCTAATTCGATATTTTCTATCTCAATTCATTTTCAATTACCACTTAACTGATTTCAATTCAATTCTAGCTCAGTTTCACCAATTTCTATTTAAATTTATTTTTAATTCGAACAATCTATTCTTCGGAGTTTTAAACAACTTACATTTTCCAAAACAAAAACCAAATATTCGTTTTTTTTAATCAAAACAACTTGTTTTCTCAAAACAACTTGTTTTCTCAAAACAATTCAAAAACAGTATCTTTGGTAGTAATCTGTCACTTACAACTCGAAAATAAAACCGATGATGTCATGATCATCATCGGAATCAATTTCCAGCTATCGAAGTGAGTTCAATACTATTTCACTTTCAAAACCATATCTAAACACTTCCATTTTGAAATTCATTTCAAAATACCATTTTCAATGCCTTTAACAAAATTCACATATATTTAACCCAGATTCATTTACAACACTTTTATAACCTTCCACGGTTTTAATTTACTCCCAGGATTTTTTAAAATTCACATATATTTAACCCAGATTCATTTAAAACACTTTTATAACCTTCCACGGTTTTAATTCCAATTTTGATTTAAATTCAAATTTAATCCATCTAATTCCATATACTACACTTATTTGAATTCTGATTGGTTATTTACATAACCATTTAATTTATAATCTTACTCGATTATAATAAAAACCAATATATCAAATATATTATAATTCCAATATATATATTTTCTCTATATCAAATATTCTTTGGGTAAAATTATTTTCATTTACCCTCTTTTCAAAACATGTCTTGTCGACCTATCATATTCGAGTGTTTAGAAACTCCTACCGATACAGTGGATCAAACTGATCGACCAGAACATATAAATAACTCAACCAATAAATCTCCACAATATAAAACGGTTTTTATATCAAATAATAAATACGTTCACTCGTATATATACACTCAACTCAATCTAGGGTATTACTAACCCCATCTCTACTGAGTCACGCCACAGAGCCAAGGTAATCACTTAACCTTAAGCTCTAATACCAACTGTAGTGCCCCTAAATTCCGGTACATTTTGAGCTGACCAAATAACACAAGTCCAACTCAAATTACACTGGAAACTAGAAAACTAATAGAAAGAAAACAGAGGGTGAGAATAGATAAGATAGAAACTTAGAATTGAAGAAGAAGAACATACAACATCAGAGTAACACGAATCTCACAGCGGAACGAACGACATATAATAGATAACATATCTTTGAAATAAAATCAGTATATGTATACAGTAACATTTTCAAAGTGTAACACTTACATTACAGTGGAAATAACAATAGCTATAAAAACGCTGCTGAAGCCTCCTGCTCCAGCTCCTTCTAGTGCATCTGTAAATCCCGACTACTTGACTTCTTGTAACAACCCGTATTTTCAATAATCTGTTATGACGTAAATCGAGGCAGAATTTAATTTATAAATCTGAATCAAGGGAAACGGGCTATGCCATTGCGTTCGTCTCGGAAAAATACGCGAAATAGAGTCCGAGTTTTCGAGAATCGGAGTCCGTATGACCCGATTAAGGCCCAACGAAGTTTTCAGAAAATTCCAAAGTAAAAACAGATTTCAAATTCAAGTTTGAAATTGGAAATTTGGGCCAGTTTGGGCCAGGCGGGAGAATTCCCGCCAGAACACCCAAGTCGACAGCCCTGTCGACTTGGGAGTCGACTTGGTTGGACCCAAGTCGACAGCCCTGTCGACTTGGCTGTCGACTTGGTCCAGCCGGGCTGTTTAGCCTGGTGCACCATTTTGGGTTTGTGTTGAGTTTGGGGGCCAGATTCAGTTTTAAGGGCTGAGATTGGAACTAGGGTTTAATCCTATGGCCTAAAACACTTGCCTAATCTATAAATAAGACCCTAACCTACCCTAAATCATCATTATTCATCCAAGGAACTAAACTATGGCAAAATCAATCCTCTCATGGCCTCCACTCTCTTCATACAAATCCTAAATAAATTTCTAAGTGATTTTCCATGCATACAAGTGTTTTCAAACTTGTGTGAGCATCATTAGCTTGCATTCAAGTCAAGTTTCTATATTTGCATCATAAAGGAAGAGTTTTGATCATTTTGGCTCAAGGGTTTTGCTTGCATTTTGGGTTTGATTGATTTCATAAGGGCTTTGTCATATTTTTGTGACTTCTTGAGCATTGTAAGCCCTATTCTACTTTCATACTTAAACTCTAAAGTTAAATGTATGATATGCAAGTTTTCCATGATATGCAAGTTTACTATGTCATGTTATGCAAGTTGTGTTTGATCATTATGATATGCAAGTTTACTATGATGTGTTATCCAAGTCTATCATGTTATGTATGCAAGTTTGCCATGATATGCAAGTTTGATAAGTTATGATATGCAAGTTTATCATGTTATGCAAGTTTGATATGCAAGTTTGTCATATGATATGCAAGTTATGTTATGCAAGTTTGATATGCAAGTTGTCATATGATATGCAAGTTATGTTATGCAAGTTTGGGTTGGTCATTTTGTTCATGTTATCATGTTATGCAAGCTTATCTTGGGTTTATGAGCTTAAAGCTCCAAGCTTTATGCTAAAGGTTGCATTTTGGCAACATGTAAGTTATCATATCTCTTATGATAACTTGCATGTAAGGCTAAATGCGAACTTATGGCCATCTCTACATGTCATTTATCACCATGTATCACCAATATGCTAAGTTTGGTTTTATGCATGCTTTTGAGGCCTAAAAATGTAATATGCAAGTATATGAACATATGTACATTTCATATGCCACCATGTTAAACTTGTGGCTTCAACACCTTTATGTCATGATTATGCCAAGTTCCCTCTTTCTATCCTTTATGCGCTATTGCGATATGTAAGCGATGGGATTGCGTTTGGGGTTGGGTAAACTTAAAGGACATAAAAACATAAGAGTGGGAATTTACCTATTAAGTTAGGTCTACCCATTGGGAATTTACCTATTAAGTTAGGTCTACCCAAATGCTTGAAAACGTGTAATATGTTTTGGAAACATAATGGACATGACACTTAGAAAATATAAGTGTGGCCAACTCGAGGTTGGGTTGAGTTTGTAGCATAAATCTACCCGGAACCACCGGCTTAACTAGTGGCCACAAACAATAGGACCCAATGTGAGAAGTTGGTCAAGTTGTGCTTGAACCCGGGGTTAGACTAGGTTGTGGTGTAAAGCTACCCGGACCCGCCCGGCTTAACTAGTAACCACAACGAGGTCTAATGTGAGAGGTTAAGGTGCATTAAATTAATTAATGCTACATGACAAGGTTAAGTAAATTTTATTAATGACACTTAACCAATTTGACATGAATGGGTAGGTTAAGTGAAACCGGGCTTGATTTCTTAATGACACTTAACCGTAAAATACGACTAGTGGATTAGGGTTAAGTTAACCTACACTTAACCAATCTGAACTCGGTAATTTAACGGGGTTAAGTTGAACTATACTTAACCAATCCAACTCAGTAATTTGATAAGGCTGAGAACCGATTTGATACCTGGTCTGGATAAACTAACTTGATTGATAAATTAAACGAACCTGTTTTGCGGATCTGTAGGACCCACACCAAGTTAGGCAAGTTTGTAAATCTGTTATCTGATCCGTTAGTCTGAAAACTGATTGTCTGAACCTGGTATGTCTGAACTCTGTTAATAAGTTAATCTGAATCTGATAGTCTGGGGGCACAAGGGGGAATACTTGTGTCATCTGTTGTTTGGGACCCATATTAGTCAGTAACCCTTTCTGGTATCAAAACTTTGACCCAACTGTAGGTAGGGTCCGGGCACGCTTACTGAACTAATTATAAGTGGTTCATTCTGATAATGGCGATGGGTGTTGATGGTGCGTTCCAACCGGGTCATGTGCGTGCATGGATCCCGGTCTGCCTCTGAGGATGTAAGACGCCGTGACATCTGTAAATATGCCTGTGCCAATTGGTTGCCACTTTAGGGAGTGATACACCCTATCGTGGGGCCGACATAGGGTATTTATGTATTAGGGAGCCGATCGCTTGGGTAGGATTTAGGGTACACTTAGCTCTGTCTGATTCTGTTGGTACCGTCTGTTTTGTTGGGTGGTAACACCCGTCTATTTCTGCGTGGTACCGTCCGTTAGGGTGGTAAAGGCCCACTACTAGTGTACACCTAATTGTAGTATTCCGTTTCTGTACTCTGTTCTGTTAGGGTGGTAAAGGCCCATTATTGTTAGCGTTTCGTTTCTGTACTTTATCCGTTAGGGTGGTAAAAGCCCATTTTTCCCGAACTCTATCTATGGGCCATTCTGTTCCGTCCTGTTTCGATGTAGACATTAGGGTAACACCTAATCCTGTTATACTAGTATTGGTACTAAGAAGTTGGATCTTGACTTAGGTCAACACCTGATATTGGGCCAAGTTTAGGCCAAGGGATAACTTCTTGTTTATACATGACATGTTAGAATGCTGGTACACCTGTGGTGAAAAACTTCACCTTGATTATGTGATGACTCCTTTGAACTATCTGTTAGATATTCACCATGCTAGTATGTAATTATCCTTATGTTCATCCCTGCTTCTTATGACAGTTAACTTTATCAGTTTACATTGATTGTAGTAGGGCTTACTCAGTCTTTTTGACTGACCTGTTTTCCTTTCGCCTCTTTTCTTCCGTTTCCCCCCCTCCAGGTTCTCAGGGTGGGAATACTGGAGCTTAGCTTGGATTTCTGATCACTTGCTTGTGGGATTTTAGCTCATGTACGGTCTTGACATGGAGCTAGCTATGGTTATCACTTATTTTGGGGATAGTATTTATGTATTTCAGTTTTTTTTCCAGTGATGTTGTTTTTATCTAGACTTGTGTATTTGGAAAGTTGACATTATGATGTACCAGACTTGTTTTGAAATAGTTTGAAATCTTCCGCTGTTTTACTTATCTTATTTACTCTGTTTACATATATACATATGTTCTTGTTCTGCCTTGATATATCATTATGCATGTTTACCTGATTCAAACGCCCCTCCAAAGTCAGAGTGCTTGCAAGAGTCACCCTGGCGGAGGTGGGGTGTTACATTTGGTATCAGAGCATATGGTTTACGAGAAGGAACAAAAAGGTTTTTAAAAACTTTTGGAAAATTATTTTCAAAACCAAGTATAAAGTATTTTCCAAAGAAAAGTCTAGTTTATTTTAAAGGCTATTCCCCAAAAAGCCATTAGCACAATCCTTAGTTATCTATTCTTAGTTCCCTCGTTCTGAATCTATCTTTTCCTTCGTTTCAGTATGACAGACAACTTTGTTATCCCAGAGGGAGTGCAAGTTCATGTTTGGTATAGGAGACTTATGGAGGCTAGGGCGACCGAAGCCGGCCCCGCAAATGCTACTCCTCCTCCAGTGGTTAATGTTCCTCCTCCTCCTGTCGCTGAGGTTCCTCCTCCTCCTCCCCCTCAGCATCCTCCAGTAGAGTTCACGAAGATTTGCAAGGATTTCAAAGCAATGGGTGGCAAGAACTTTCTAGGTACCGAGACTTTTGTAGAGGCCCGGAATTGGTTGAAAGAGACCGAGGATTTATTCGCTATCTTTGGATTAGATGATCAGAGAAAGATCTTGTTGGCGGTTTGGCTTATGAGGGATGAAGCCGCTTATTGGTGGGAAGTCACCAATGGTACTAGGCCCGTTGAGACTTGGGCCGATTTCAGGACAAGATTCGGGCTTAAGTTTCTGTCTTCTGCTGAAGAGAATTTGCAAATGGAGAGGTTTATTGCTTTGAAGCAAGGAGACATGTCCGTCAAAGAATATGTGAACAAGTTCAATCAGTTAGCTCGTTTTGGCTTGGATATGGTGAGTACTACTCAGAAGAAGGCTCTTCGTTTTGCTAGAGGGTTGAATGAGCCGTTACAGGAGTTAGCTATGTCTCATGTGCCCATGGGGGCCACGTTTGAGAGTTTGGTAGATATGGCCCTACTCAATGAAGAAAACAAGAGTGCAAAGAAGGAGGTCAAGGTGAATGAGTCTCAAAACAAGAAAACGGGGCCCAAAAAGGAAATGCCAAAGAAGGAGGAGAAGTCTGAAGATAAGAAGGAAAAGAAGTGCTTTACTTGTGGAAGCTCAACTCATCTAAACAAGGATTGCAGAAAGAGGAAGGGCACTTGCTTTAACTGTGGAGAGATGGGACACTTCACTAGGGACTGCCCGAAGAAAAAAGGGACTACATCGGAAGGAACAGTGAATACTCGCATGGCGAGTGAATAGATTAGGGCTAGAATAATTTGTCTGTAGGATGTTTAATTTTCCTTGTCTGATTTTCAGTTTGAAACTCTTTTTCTGGTATTTTGATTCTGTAATAGAAACTCGGTACTTTAATGTTAGTCTTGCTTCTGATCTGGTAATAGTCTCAAACTCCCTGAGAGTTATAACTCATCTGTTTGTGATAAATTGGGGTTTGAGAGTATCTGTGTTGGGCATAAGGGTGACTATGACGGATACATTCTGGGTTTCTACCATGCTTAGTTTCCTAAGAATCATTTGGGGAAATCTGATCTGTACTAGTAGTCTGTAAGTATATGTACCAAGTTTTTGTTTTATTTGTACTCGCTTCCATCACTCGACTGTATCTTGTTGAGATAGGAATCTTATGGATGTAAACATGTGTTTGAGACATGTTATGTTTGATGGTTGCAAGTGGATGCAAGTGGTTGCTAGTGGTTGCTCGTGGATGCATAAACACACACTAGGCACTAGATCGGCTTGAAATACACTCTCATATTGCATATGGACGTGTGTACATTTTCAATTCTTATGGTTGCAAGATGGTTAATTCGGCACATGGATGTTGCATATGGATGTATGTTATGTGCACACATATAGATGTTATACATTATGTTAGGAATTGCATACATATGGATTCATTTCATTAACATACTTTGCATTGATGATCTTTGCATTAGATAAGAACATATACACACACCTTTTGCATATGTTCATACCGCATTAGAATCTTTAAGGACAATGATTGCTCGTGAATGATGATTTGAGTAGATGGATGATGGATGGTAGGATACGTTCTTCCTAACTCGAAGATTTCGGGGACGAAATCCTTTAAGGAGGGGAGAATGTAACAACCCGTATTTTCAATAATCTGTTATGACGTAAATCGAGGCAGAATTTAATTTATAAATCTGAATCAAGGGAAACAGGCTATGCCATTGCGTTCGTCTCGGAAAAATACGCGAAATAGAGTCCGAGTTTTCGAAAATCGGAGTCCGTATGACCCGAATAAGGCCCAACGAAGTTTTCAGAAAATTCCAAAGTAAAAACAGATTTCAAATTCAAGTTTGAAATTGGAAATTTGGGCCAGTTTGGGCCAGGCGGGAGAATTCCCGCCAGAACACCCAAGTCGACAGCCCTGTCGACTTGGGAGTCGACTTGGTTGGACCCAAGTCGACAGCCCTGTCGACTTGGCTGTCGACTTGGTCCAGCCGGGTTGTTTAGCCTGGTGCACCATTTTGGGTTTGTGTTGAGTTTGGGGGCCAAATTCGGTTTTAAGGGCTGAGATTGGAACTAGGGTTTAATCCTATGGCCTAAAACACTTGCCTAATCTATAAATAAGACCCTAACCTACCCTAAATCATCATTATTCGTCCAAGCAACTAAACTATGGCAAAATTAATCCTCTCATAGCCTCCACTCTCTTCATACAAATCCTAAATAAATTTCTAAGTGATTTTCCATGCATACAAGTGTTTTCAAACTTGTATGAGCATCATTAGCTTGCATTCAAGTCAAGTTTCTATATTTGCATCATAAAGGAAGAGTTTTGATCATTTTGGCTCAAGGGTTTTGCTTGCATTTTGGGTTTGATTGATTTCATAAGGGCTTTGTCATATTTTTGTGACTTCTTAAGCATTGTAAGCCCTATTCTACTTTCATACTTAAACTCTAAAGTTAAATGTATGATATGCAAGTTTGCCATGATATGCAAGTTTACTATGTCATGTTATGCAAGTTGTGTTTGATCATTATGATATGCAAGTTTACTATGATGTGTTATGCAAGTCTATCATGTTATGTATGCAAGTTTGCCATGATATGCAAGTTTGATAAGTTATGATATGCAAGTTTATCATGTTATGCAAGTTTGATATGCAAGTTTGTCATATGATATGCAAGTTATGTTATGCAAGTTTGATATGCAAGTTGTCATATGATATGCAAGTTATGTTATGCAAGTTTGGGTTGGTCATTTTGTTCATGTTATCATGTTATGCAAGCTTATCTTGGGTTTATGAGCTTAAAGCTCCAAGCTTTATGCTAAAGGTTGCATTTTGGCAACATGTAAGTTATCATATCTCTTATGATAACTTGCATGTGAGGCTAAATGCGAACTTATGGCCATCTCTACAAGTCATTTATCACCATGTATCACCAATATGCTAAGTTTGGTTTTATGCATGCTTTTGAGGCCTAAAAATGTAATATGCAAGTATATGAACATATGTACATTTCATATGCCACCATGTTAAACTTGTGGCTTCAACACCTTTATGTCATGATTATGCCAAGTTCCCTCTTTCTATCCTTTATGCGCTATTGCGATATGTAAGCGATGGGATTGCGTTTGGGGTTGGGTAAACTTAAAGGACATAAAAACATAAGAGTGGGAATTTACCTATTAAGTTAGGTCTACCCATTGGGAATTTACCTATTAAGTTAGGTCTACCCAAATGCTTGAAAATGTGTAATATGTTTTGGAAACATAATGGACATGACACTTAGAAAATATAAGTGTGGCCAACTCGAGGTTGGGTTGAGTTTGTAGCATAAATCTACCCGGAACCAACCGGCTTAACTAGTGGCCACAAACAATAGGACCCAATGTGAGAAGTTGGTCAAGTTGTGCTTGAACCCGAGGTTAGACTAGGTTGTGGTGTAAAGCTACCCGGACCCGCCCGGCTTAACTAGTAACCACAACGAGGTCTAATGTGAGAGGTTAAGGTGCATTAAATTAATTAATGCTACATGATAAGGTTAAGTAAATTTGATTAATGACACTTAACCAATTTGACATGAATGGGTAGGTTAAGTGAAACCGGGCTTGATTTCATAATGACACTTAACCGTAAAATACGACTAGTGGATTAGGGTTAAGTTAACCTACACTTAACCAATCTGAACTCGGTAATTTAATGGGGTTAAGTTGAACTATACTTAACCAATCCAACTCAGTAATTTGATAAGGCTGAGAACCGATTTGATACCTGGTCTGGATAAACTAACTTGATTGATAAATTAAACGAACCTGTTTTGCGGATCTGTAGGACCCACACCAAGTTAGGCAAGTTTGTAAATCTGTTATCTGATCCGTTAGTCTGAAAACTGATCGTCTGAACCTGGTATGTCTGAACTCTGTTAATAAGTTAATCTGAATCTGATAGTCTGGGGGCACAAGGGGGAATACTTGTGTCATCTGTTGTTTGGGACCCATATTAGTCAGTAACCCTTTCTGGTATCAAAACTTTGACCCAACTGTAGGTAGGGTCCGGGCACGCTTACTGAACTAATTATAAGTGGTTCATTCTGATAATGGCGATGGGTGTTGATGGTGCGTTCCAACCGGGTCATGTGCGTGCATGGATCCCGGTCTGCCTCTGAGGATGTAAGACGCCGTGACATCTGTAAATATGCCTGTGCCAATTGGTTGCCACTTTAGGGAGTGATACACCCTATCGTGGGGCCGACATAGGGTATTTATGTATTAGGGAGCCGATCGCTTGGGTAGGATTTAGGGTACACTTAGCTCTGTCTGATTCTGTTGGTACCGTCTGTTTTGTTGGGTGGTAACACCCGTCTATTTCTGCGTGGTACCGTCCGTTAGGGTGGTAAAGGCCCACTACTAGTGTACACCTAATTGTAGTATTCCGTTTCTGTACTCTGTTCTGTTAGGGTGGTAAAGGCCCATTATTGTTAGCATTCTGTTTCTGTACTTTATCCGTTAGGGTGGTAAAAGCCCATTTTTCCCGAACTCTATCTATGGGCCATTCTGTTCCGTCCTGTTTCGATGTAGACATTAGGGTAACACCTAATCCTGTTATACTAGTATTGGTACTAAGAAGTTGGATCTTGACTTAGGTCAACACCTGATATTGGGCCAAGTTTAGGCCAAGGGATAAATTCTTGTTTATACATGACATGTTAGAATGCTGGTACACCTGTGGTGAAAAACTTCACCTTGATTATGTGATGACTCCTTTGAACTATCTGTTAGATATTCACCATGCTAGTATGTAATTATCCTTATGTTCATCCCTGCTTCTCATGACAGTTAACTTTATCAGTTTACATTGATTGTAGTAGGGCTTACTCAGTCTTTTTGACTGACCTGTTTTCCTTTCGCCTCTTTTCTTCCGTTTCCCCCCCAGGTTCTCAGGGTGGGAATACTGGAGCTTAGCTTGGATTTCTGATCACTTGCTTGTGGGATTTTAGCTCATGTACGGTCTTGACATGGAGCTAGCTATGGTTATCACTTATTTTGGGGATAGTATTTATGTATTTTAGTTTTTTTTCCAGTGATGTTGTTTTTATCTAGACTTGTGTATTTGGAAAGTTGACATTATGATGTACCAGACTTGTTTTGAAATAGTTTGAAATCTTCCGCTGTTTTACTTATCTTATTTACTCTGTTTACATATATACATATGTTCTTGTTCTGCCTTGATATATCATTATGCATGTTTACCTGATTCAAACGCCCCTCCAAAGTCAGAGTGCTTGCAAGAGTCACCCTGGCGGAGGTGGGGTGTTACACTTCTCGTACAAATTTGAGCACCCAAGAGTTTAGGGAAAACGAATCAAAACAAACTCCAGGTCAGTCATGGGACTGGTATGAGTAAACAATTTAAAACAGTTTGGGAAAATAACGATATCTCATAAGACCACGCCGTATAACGGAACGGGTTTTTCCCTTATGAGAATCCAAATCAACTTGATTTAACTTTCAAATCATTTTAAAAGAAACAATGATCTTTTATATCAAAACTCTTTTGATATTATAATAGTGTCTATCAACCACAATATAATAATCATCATGGAGAATGCTTTCATCTCATGTTCCACATATGTAGTATACAATCAAAACCGCGAGCACTTATTGGGTAATGGATTTCAACTATGACAAGGTATGGAACCACCTTCTGATAGTGTACCTCTAGAGAGGAATACATTGGGTTCAATAAGAACATCTTGCAACCCGACCACACATGACCGACCACTCATTTCGCTTGAGTGTATCGAATGTATATCACCAACGGTTGGGATCAGCAACCGTTTCCCGAATGGGACAACATCGAATAGATTAAAGAATGAAATGAATATCTATAGATAGGTGATAATACACCCTACTTGGTAGCCAACCACTTATCCATGCTGCCTGCCCGATTTTTGTCATTTCCCGGTTGTGAGGATAGAGGCCATGCTTATCTCTGACAGACACATAATTATTCACTTTGAATGTCACATCGTCATACCCGCCAAATCACCAAAAATACTACAGGTATACAACTAAGAGAAATGAATTCCTCCGCCACCAAACGTACATATGTTTGAAGAGATCAACTTACGTGATCCATTAAATATACTCTGTCAGACATTTTTCCATACATGTTGTTCTGGGACTGGACAAACCGAAAGTACTATTCTGTAAACAGGGCAGCCCTTGCATAACTCCTCTTCAATTATCTTCATCATATTTGATTGCAGCGCTAACGCCCATACAGAGTGGTTTTCAGATAATGAATCTGATCCCGGTTTCTCCGTATTGACGGCAAAAAATGGTCAAAAACTTCGATAGTCGATGAGTTAACTATCAAAGAAAAAAACGTGTACAACAACGATATTATTTCCAGATGGAAATTCTATCGATCAATCATCAATCATCATTTATCTCTTAAATTAATCTATCATTAATTTATTCATTTACCCATTTCCTATTTCCATATATATATATAGAAATTCTTATTTTCTAAATTTAGAAAACATTTCCAAAACTCCTTCATTTGATTTAAACAGATGTTTAAATCAAACATCGCCATGCCAACTCAAAACATTACAGTGATTAACTAATTTCACTTAACTAACCTTCACTCTCGAACCTTAACCATTCCTTAGTTAAAAACGAAGCCAATCAAGTTGGGGAATAATTACCTCTCAGACCTTAACTGAACAACATTTCTAACTTCAAAATAGACAAAGTTCACCTTCTAAATCTTTAACAAACTTCCTTACGAAACTCTTGGATTCTATTTACGAATCCACTTCTTTATTGAAAAACATTGATTATAACTATAGCATTAAAATCCCTACTTCTGAAATATCTAACTCCAAAATGTAACTCGATTAACTCAAATCAATTAAACCTAACTCCATTAACTTTAACTCGATTAACTTTAATTCATTAACTCTTATCACTTAACTCCTTTCGAATAAACTATATTCGATTAACTCATTTCGAATAAACTATATTCGATTAACTACTTTAACTCTATTCAAATAAACTATATTCGATTAACTCCTTTAACTCTATTCGAATAAGCTATATTTGAGTAACTCCTTTAACTCTATTCGAATAAACTCTATTCGATTAACTCCTTTAACTCTATTCGAATAAACTATATTCGATTAACTCCTTTAACTCTATTCGAATAAACTCTACTCGATTAACTAATATTCGACTAACACTTATTCGAATAACTAATATACGACTAACTCTTATTCGAATAACTAATATTCGATTAACTCTCTTCGAATAAATAATATTCGAATAAATCTCTTCGAATAACCAATATTCAATAACTCTCTTCGAATAACTAATATTCGATTAACTCTCTTTCGAATAACTAATATTCGATAACTCTCTTCGAATAACTAATATTCGATTAACTCTCTTTCGAATAACTAATATTCGATTACTCTTTTCGAATAACCAATATTCGATAACTCTTTTCGAATAACCAATATTTGATAACTCTTTTTCGAATAACCAATAGTCGATAACTCTTTTTCGGATAACCAATATTCGATAACTCTTTCTTCGAATAAACTATATTCGAATAACTCTAATCCGACTAACTCTTATTCGAATAACTAATATTCGATTAACTCTCTTCGAATAACTAATATTCGACTAACTCTTATTCGATTAACTCTATTCGAATAACTAATATTCGACTAATTCTTGCTCGATTAACTCTAATTCTATTAACTCCAATCGATTAACTCCACTCGATTTACTCCTTTCAATTAACTCTAACTCGATTAACTTTAATCGATTAATTCTAATTCGATTAACTCTAATCGATTAACTCTAATCGATTAACTCAAACTAATTAACTCTAATCGATTAACTCAAATCGATTAACTCCATTAAGTTTAACTTCGTATTTCAAAATAGTATCCCATTTCCAAATTCTATTTATACTTCTATTTATAGAATTATTCATACGAAATCTCCTTTTTATTCCTAATACTTAAATCTCATTTAAAATTTCCTTTTATAACTCTATGTATTTTTCTAAATAAATATCTCCTTTTATAACTCTATTTATTTTTCTAAATAAATATTTCCCTTTCAATTCTTTCTATTTAACAAATAAATATTCTTTTATCTTTCTATTAATTTAACAAATAAATATTCTTTTTCAATTCTATTTGTAAATGGTTCACAAATATCTCCTTTTCAAATCTATTTGCAAATGATTTACAAATATCTCCTTTTCAAATCTATCTGTAAATGGTTTACAAATATCTCCTTTTCAAGTCTATTTTTTTACAAATATTTTCCTTTTATATATAAAATCCATTGATTTTATATAAATAATTCATTTTCAAAATACACTTTGAAAATCCCCTTTTCTACATCCCAGTATTTCTTACAGTATTTAAAATACCTAAATAACAATGATCAATATCATTCAACACACGTAATCATAACAGATTATATATCACATCATATATTACAATATATGAAAACAGTAAAATAAATGTTGAGGAATCCACTTGGATTCCTCCGACCTGTTTCCCTGCATCCACAGATGTTAAACAATATATTTAACATCAGCTTCATTTCACTATGAAATATTCTGATAAACAGAATAGATAATTGATTAACGATATATATATATATCGTTATCTATAATTTCAACCAATACATAAGCAATTCAACCAAATAGTCAACACACAACAATTAATCATCATTTAGCAGTTCTAAAAGTACGTTATAAAAATATCAACTGGTAGAGTTGGTGAGTTTTACATACATTGGACAGTTATCGTTAAATAATGATTAACTATCTTTGGTTCAAACGGACAATTTATTTTGCTATAAATTGTAACGAGCCTCATTTCACTCCCAGTCAGTTCCAGTGTGTAGCTCTCATCCCTACGATCCTAACGGATCCAGTTTCACTGAATTTCGATTATGTATGACAAAGATATTAGTCGTACAAGTTATACAATATATAATTAAAATAAATTCTATTTCCTTTTGTAAATATTTGGGCTTAACCTTGGAAGTAAGGCCCATCATCCTTAAAATACCAGACCCACCCGATCATACCCGTCTTCCCCAAATACTCAGACTTCCGCTCCAGTATCTCCTTCTACAAATCCCGCTCCACCATTTCCCAAATCTTTCGATCCAAACTGCTCCTTCCCCGCAATATTTAAAATCAAACCAAAAATACCATAATAATCTCCTTCCAACCATCTACAAACTCATCCCCGAAATACATCACTCGAGCTTCTTCCTTGTCGTGCGATTTTGAACTCGCGGCCCCCTGTACAGTGACACCATGTCACTTACATTGATCGAATTCCATAATTTCTTGCCAACCCACTCCATTATATGTTTTAAACTGAATTATATATTTTGAATTGCCCACTTCACACTATATTGCGATTTATACTATTTTCGACTATTTCAAAAATTAAATATATTATTCTATTAGTTAATTTAATTAAATATTCAATATTATTTAATTAAACAACCATTTAACCTTTTGAATCACTATTTAAATAATTAAATTAATTAATTATTATACCATAAAAATATGAGACATTACAGATGGTCAGAGAGCTTGAACGAAGGGGAGTACCGATCAGGTGATGTTGGATTCTGGGTTCATGGATTTTTATGACGAATAATGTCGATAACGACATGGTGGTAGCAAATATTTTCGCTACCTTGTAGCGTGTATGACCGCCGCGACTTATGGAGAGAGGCCGAGCATGGAGGCGCCAGGTCTGGTGGGAGGAGTCGTGAAAGAGTTTATGTACAGTGAGGCGGTGGTTTTAATTGGAGAAGAAGGGTGTATGGACTGTGATGGTGTTATGGGAAGTTGGCTGTGATGGGTGTATGTATATTTTCAGTTTTCTGTAGCGGATGTTTGCATGGATGTAAGAAGAAGATGGAAACGGAATTACAGGGAGGCACGTGCGAGTTGAACGAAGTCGGTCTCAGGTGGGTTTGTGGGGGAGGAGCCTTGAGACATGTGCTTTTGTTTTATAAAAAAATGATAGAAGATAATTCGAATTGCCTGGGTAATTAAGTAACCAATGGAAATGGTTCTTGCATAGTTACACGGCGTGCATGGAGCGATGTTTAAAGTAACGTTTGCTTGGTTCATGTATGCGGAATGGGCCATAAGAGTATTGTTGGGTTTGAGCCCAACGATAAATAAAAGGAAAGAAAAAAAGGAATTTAAAGAGAAAGATACGTGAGGCAGCTCGGTGCATGGAAGGAGGAACCCAAAAAATATAGGATGTGGAGTATGGAAGAGAGATTGTGCTTGGGAAGGTTGCATCATTGACAGTGCATTATAGTCAGTAGATCACATATGGTTGCTTTTAGCAAGTTGTGTAATCACAGAAGAGGCTTCACAGTATCACAAATTGGAAGATGGGTTACAACAAGTTCAAGGTAAATAATTAATCATTTTTAAACTAATGATTATGCAGTTAACGATAGATTAAGGTAAATACATAAATAAAATTGGTTAAAAAGTTATTGATAATTTAAAATTTAGGTAATATATGTTCGATCGTATAAAGTAAATAGTATGAAGTAAATATTATGTTCGTTCATTGGCAGAATTAAACGAAACGAGAGACTTTGGAATCAAGACAACGAATACTTCGAGTACGAGTTAGATAGATGGGCTTTGCAACTAACTGGAATTTAATATTTTCAAACGTACGTTTGAAACTATATAAATCGATGCGCAAGTCGTCAAATGGAAATAAAAGGTGAGTTAACTCTCACACTTTTTTGGAATGCTGTGATGTGCTAAATCCATAAATTACAACACACCATTGATAGTATAAATTGGTTGATTTGATATTGTGGGTGCTATTGGATGCTATATTTTGATTGGTTGACGTTAATTATATTTCGTTGGTTTGAATGCATTATATTTATGGAATCATTTCATATATTATTATCAACCGTCGGTGTGATGCGGGGAAGAACAGGTTGGAGGAATATTCAATCTAGATTTCTCAAATTTAATGCATGTTGTTTATTGTTCATATTATTCATACGTATGAATTGACACCCCAAATGATATCAAAACCTGTTCGGATTAAATGGGTGTTAATCGTGTGGTGATTTTAATCAGTCTGCAGTATTGATTATGTAGTTGACAGTGATGGCCTAAAATCTATTATTTATGATGTTGTTAGGGAAACTGACGAAGATTTAAGTTATAAATTTATTTTATAACTAAAATGAAGTTTTTAAATTGTTTTATACAAGCTAATAAATAATATAAATTTTATAAATATATTTATAATCGTGTTTTATAAAAGGATTTGTTAAATGTTTTTATAACGAATTATAATATGGTTTTAACAACATGAAGTCGGAAAACTAATCTATGGGTTAGTAAAATTAAATAATTGTTTTTGTAATACAATTAAATGAATTCTTTAATTTTAAACTAGTTAAGTTATTAATTAATTTAAGAGGGAAAGGGGAATGTAAATCAGTTAACAGTTCAACTAATGCATACGGTTGACAAAGTCGACTGTTTTAAGTAAAATTTGATGATTAGGTTAATTGGATTTAAATTAATCTAGTCGATAGCTTTTCCGGATATTCGTTAAACTTAACGAAGATTGGTCAAAGATAGTTAATCTTTGATTAACTATATTTTAAAGGGATTATCAAGTTAATTATTGTTAATAAAGTAAACTATCATTTAATAATCTTTTAAAAAGGGTTAATTACTCTAGTTCTAGTTAATAATGAAATTAACTACTATTAATGTAGTTAATGTCAAAGTAAATTATTATTAAAGCGATTAGTTTTAATTGAAGATTTAATTAAAAAGTGGTCTAATAGAAATAAGTTTGATTTTAGTAATTTTAATGTGACCTTCAAGTTAATGTAGGAATTACAAGTAATTTTAATTAATTAAGTAAAAGGAATTAGCATGTAAAATGGGTTTCCAAATAATGGAGAAGGATTTACAAAATCGTAGTAAGTGGTAAATGGAAATGGAATATCAGGTTGTTGATTTGCAAACTTTTGTTGTCTTGCGATAAGAACGTTGTCGATCAAGGTCTGAGAGGTAGTTAAAATACCCCAACTTGATCGACTTCACTATTATCAAAAGATGATGTTAGTTTGTAATGGTAAAGGACGTTGGAAATAATTTATTGAGAAAATATTGGCAATATTGATTTATAAAGGCTTAGTAACATATAAAGACCATTGAGTTATGAAATAAGCAGTGTATTATTTAATATTCTTTAGGCCACATACGAAGTACGATCATACTCATATAATTTGATTTAATGTATAATATTATTTCCGAAGTAATGAAATAAGCACGTTTTGGTAAGTGCACTTGTTCGAAGAAATAAGTCGTTAAATTTAATTTTTCATGGAAGATAAGAAATAAAGAGTGATATGGATTTTGAAATGGAATTTTATAGTGGAAATATAATTTAAATTTCCATAAGTGCGAGTGTGTTAAAGTAATAAAACCATTTAAGATTTTATTAGAAGAAGTACGTCAATTGACATCATTTTAACCATATAAAATTGGTAATGCAACTAATATCGATTAATTAAGTAAATATAACCATTTACCCAATGGTAAAGGATATGGAAAATGGGGTTTATGAAACTAAAGTGATATTTTTCAAAAATAAGGAAATATGAAAAAGGGTTTGAGAATATAAAAGATAAAGGGAAAGATGTTTTATGAAACATAGTAATATTTCCAAATAAAGGAAATAAAAGTGAAGTTGGTAAAGACATTATTCTAAAGTGGGTATTGATTAATGATTTCAAAGTAATGGGATCAGAAGAGTTTTATGGAGATAAAGTTTATAAAATCGATTATAAGAACCGATGAAATGATTTAGCGAAGTGTTTTAAATTAGATGACCTGAGTGGCCAATGTACTTAATAATACTATTACGATTTGATAGTTAAACAACTGACTATCAAATGAATCATTCTATTAGACCTTTTTGACGTGTTGTTTCAAAGAGACCAGGATGGGAACTAGACCGAAAACCACTTCGAATCAACTATGCGATCGCGACTAACTTGCAGGCTATAGCGATGGAGCATTGAAGACCGTAGACCTTCATAAATGGAAGAACCACTTAAAATCCCTGAGTCAACGCAGAGATATACTGGGGTTCTGTCATGGTTGAAATCTATGGATTGCAAGGACTTCTCGCTACCGATCCTTGGGGTGATTCCTATATAGGATGCAGTAGGAGGGTGCCTTCGGTTCATCCTGTTCCTGGATGACTTGTATGGATGAATGTCTGACAGAGTATTTCCTTAAAAATATGTATGTTGATTTTTACAAATATACCAAATTTGGTGGCGGAGAAATTCTCTTTCTTAACACCCAGAGTGTATTTGTGGACGTCAATTAGTGATTTGACGGATCTGACGATGTGGCACTCCAAGTGAAGGGAAATGTGCTGCTTTAATAGATAAACATGTCCTCATGCCTCATTACTGGGAATGGCACAAAATCAGGTAGGCAGCATGGATATGTAGGTCACACCCATTAAAAGGGTATATCATTTCCTGATCTGGAGAAATCAAATGCCTTCGGTTGTCCCTTTTATTTTTATATATATGCTATCGGTTCGGTTGGCTGGCCCCCAAACGTGGTAATGATATATTCGATACTCTCAAGAGAAATGAGGGGTCGGTCATGTGTAGTTGGGTTGCAAGACGTTCTTGTTGAACCCCAATGTATTCATCTTCGAAGGTACATTGTCGGAAGGTGGTCCCATACCTTGCTAGGAAATCTATTCTCCAATAAGAGCCCATGGTTTTGATTGTATACTATATATGTAGAGCATGAGATGCAAGCATTCTGCTAAATTATTATTTGCTTGTGGTTTGATAGACAATTATAATATCAGAAAAGATATTGATTTCAAAAATGTTTTGGGTTATAGTAAGGTAAAAAACCATCTGTAGTTATGTGTGGGCTGGTCTTACTATTATCCTTTTCTTTCAAAAAGGATTTTTCAAAGTTAAAAAGGTTATTTGTGCTGTGAATTCATCACTGAAAGCATTCCAGACTGATCCAGGTGAATTTTGCTTTGCTTCAAATGTGCTCAGGTCAGATCGAGTATATTTCCAGGTTAGGTTTCGCGTGGAGGCTCAGGAGTTGGAACCAGGAGGCTTCATCATTAGTTACTTAGAGTTAGTTTCCGCTGTGACAGATATACATTGTATTTTGATGATTGGTATGTATATACAGTTTCCTTTTGCATAGAGATTTGATATATTATATTTATTCGTTTCGCTGTGAGATTCTGATGTGTACCTCTTTTTCTTCTATTCTAACACTTCTTTCTTTCTACTTTTCACATTCTAACTGCTTTGTATTAATAGTCTGGGTTTTCGATAGTTGGATTTTTGGTAAGTAAATACAGGATTATGTATTATTGTTAGAAATTCGAGCATCGAATTTTTCGGTCCATTACAAATGCAGTGTAACAATAGTAGCTGCAACCACAGTCGAATCTTCTCCAAACAAAAGCTAACATCAACACGAAATTCATCCATACTTGCCAAATCGCAAAATAACAACTTAGTCGAAACTGAACAAAAACATGAAATTCATCACCAATTGCAAAACCAAGAAATCCTATCTTAACCTAGAATTGAACAGCAATGCGCAGTTGTATAAAAGGACAATCAAGCTCGGATGGAAAATTCGACAACAATCGAAAACACAAGTTCAAATGTTCCAGAACCTCAAACTATTGTAAGAAACTAGGACCACAGAAGCGAACAGTGTAATAAAATAGCAACAGATATGTGAGAAAAGAGTAAAGAGAAATAAATAACAAAAGAAGACAAAACTCTACCAAGAAAGAGAGAAAATTCAGAGGAAAAGGTAACTTCAAAAACACATCATTAAAAATTTTTTTTTCAAAATAAAATTTATTGTTAATAAACTGATACCCAGAAACCAATCCTCAAATAAATAGTAAAACAAATAATCAAACGTACTTTGTTTAGCGTTTGATATGAAACACTAATTCAAGTCAATAATTATCATATTTACCTTGTAACAATTTCATTTATTTGTATACTCGAACAAAAGAATAGTAAATAACTTTCATGCCACATTATTGTAAACAATGACATTAAGATTAAAACAAAAAAAGATACCTAAAAATATGTAACAACCCGAAAAATCGGAACTAATTTAAAAAAATTATTTTGGCAATTTTAATGAATTTTGAATATTTAAAATGATTTATTTTGAATAATAACGATTAGAAATTTATTTTGAATAGAATTAGAACGTATAAATTTATTTAAATCGAAGTTAGAATATAAATATTTATTTTAATTATAAAAGGAATTGGAAATGGCGCGGTAGTTTGAGAATTCGATTTCCAATTTCAAATGAAGGTACATGATTCAAAATAAACCGTATTTTAGTAAAACCAGAATATTTGAATCTGTTCGAAGATATCTTTCCAATGAATGTGTAAAATCCAAATTTCATAGCGGGAATAAAAAGTTATGTCCAATTGAAAATTCTTAATAGTCGCTAGGGAATTTATATGGTATAAAGCCCTTAAAAATAGCGATTTAGCAAACGACCTCCGTTTTCGACGAGACCACTTTTGTTGGATCTGGAATGTCAAATTATTGCTAGATTCCAATTTTCATAATTTTTGGAATCAATATGTGAGCATGGTGAATATAAACAAGTTTGGTCAATTCATTTTGAATTTAATCGATTGGAAAATGAACGTTTTTCAAACGGTCTCCAAATTCGATGAAATTAGTTTTATTAGTGCCGTATCATCAAAACATAGCTAGATTTATTTTTCGGAAAATTTTGGAGTCAGTATGTGTCCCCGGTAAATTAAAATGTGCATTTTAATTTAAAATATAATGATTTATATTTTAAATTTAGCGGAAATGGATCGTAACAGCCGAATTGGGTTACATATCCCATTGTGTTCAAAATGGGGGTATTTGGCTAGGGGCGACAGTCATTGGGATTTGTTTGGAGCTCGTAACATGAAATAAGCATTGTTTACATTTAATATTATTTAATTATTAATATATATATATTTCACTAAAACCCTAGCCCCCTCTTCAAACACATTTACCCGCCGCCGCATTGAAAAATCAAAGGCCAGGAGCTCACGATTTTGTTCCTCAATAATCTTCAAATCCGCGGCTTGATTCACCAAACAAATAAAAGGAGAATTCCAGATGGAATTATGATCTATAAATCCATATGAATATGAACGTTTCTTGTGAAGGATAGAGCACGGATTTCGAGGCGAAACTCGCGCCTTTGAGCAGGAATTCCGTGGTGTAGGCACTACCGAGTGGTGTGCCACCTCAGACGATGGCGGAGGAGCTTGCGCCGCTCCTGGTGGCAACTGGCGATCGAAGTCCGATGCTTTGAATGGCGTGCGGCGACGATGATTTGGTGTAGAGCGGTTTCCAGAAGAAGAAAGAGAAAGGATTAGAGAAAGGGGTTAAGTGATTAATTAATTAATTTAATTAATTGGGTATTTAATTGTTTAAAGATTTGTTTTAAAAATATAAAAATATGGTTTGTTTAAAAATATAAGAATATACTTTTTTTAAAATATAAAAATGTACTTTGTTTTAAAAATATAAAATTATACTTTGTTTTAAAAATATACTTTTTTTTAAAATATAAAAATATACTTTGTTTTAAAAATATGAAAATATACTTTGTTTTAAAAATATAAAAACATACTTTGTTTTAAAAATATAAAAATATACTTTGTTTTAAAAAAAACTAGCATATGGATTTAGAAATAAAAAAAATATGATTTTTAGAAATAAAAATCAGATTTTTATAAATATGATTTTTAAATATATGAAATAGCGATGATTTAAAAATGTGATTTTCAAATAAATAGCACTGTATTAAAAATGTGATTTTTAATATAAATCGCTTGAAAACAGAGTGCGATGGAACCAACTGAAAGCGAAAAAATTCAAACCATTCAGAAATTCAGAAATAAAACTGGCGGAGTGGACGACTTAGTAGCTCCTGACACCATCGTCCACAGACCATGGACGACTTGTTTGATCGTATTGTGTTGTGGAAATGGACTGTATTGTGATTGTTGATTGTATCATGTTAAATAAAATATTTGGATAATAAAAAATATCATTTTTATTGTATATATAAAATATATAAAATATTCATGTATGAAATAAAATATTTGAACAATAAAAATATCATTTTTATTGTACATGTGAACTGTATAAAATAGTCATAAGTTGAAACAAGTATTCATAAACAAATTGGACAATTTGTTTATGTACACTCATTTATCTGATACTGATTGAGACGATATATTTTACACATCACCCAACTGCACAAATAAAATCTGTGTTTGTTGATTGAAACCCCACACGAGTATTGGGATGATATTTGACGTACACTAATCCTGATTGTTTAGTTGTATGTCAATCGATGGGTTGACTGGCTGTGATGAGCGTTAATTATTTATTTTTAACACTTATACAGTTGTAAATTGCATTTTGGATGATGGTTGACTGTGTGTGATTATGATTGTGTACACGTGTGTATGAAATCCATATAAATAAAATTATATGGTTATTGACTGTGTCTGATTCCAATTCAGAAAGAACAAATATTTTAAAACTATGAATATTTTAAAATAATTAATATTTTAAAATAAATAATATTTTAAAATAATATTCAGAAATGGATCAAAATATGATTTTGATGTCCGATTTGGGGTGGACACGAAAATATTTAAAAATATGAAGCCTTGTTGATTAGATATGCGCCATTTGGACGAGAACGATATTTATATCAATTTTATTCATTTTTAAAATGAATATCGAAAAGGAAATTATTTCAAAATCTGATTATTTGAAGATATTATCATTTATATAGTAATGATATAGAATACTCAATTTTGATTAAAAATTGAAAATGAAGTTGAAATCGTTTTTAAATCGAAAATAAATCGATTTATAAATTTAAATGGAAATAGACGAAATATATATATTTAATGGCCTGAATAGAACGTGCCGCGCCGCGACCGTTTGCGAATTTCGACCATTGACTTCAAAATGATATTACGGGAGATCCGACCGTCGGATTCTCTAAAGCCGAAACCATTGGGTTCGTATCGAAAAGAGCTTTCCAATGAATACAAGAGATTTGAAATCTAACGGTTGGATTTGGAGAAGCATCCAAATCAAATTTGGAAAAGGTCGCTGTAAGTGCAGTTCGGTGGCCGTTATTGGAAACCGACTGTACGGGCCTTGATAAAATTGTTAAAAATATCAATAATTTTTGTAAAATCATAATAAATGATTTGGAAAGAATTAGGATGAAAAATTCCACATTTTCGAAGATAAAAATATACTTTTATCAAAATGAACTAGTTATTAACTAGATTTGAAATCCAGTAATTTTTAAATAAAATAAAAATGGATTTGTGAATGGTTTTAATATAACCAGGATTTCTAATATATGAATTGGAATGGATTTGAATGGAAACCATCTTCGGAATATTTCGATATTGGATTTCGTGATTATATGGATATTGTTACAGAAATTTGGAAGATATATTTATATCGTTATTTCTAATACAATATTTGTTTGTTTCAGAATTTGGTATTGAATATAAGTCGATATAATTTCTATTCAAAACCTTGTATTTAATATCAAATGGTATCTTGGGTTTTTCGTGAATGGTGTCCTTATTAACACTATTCTTAATCCCAGATGAGAAAAGAATAAATATTTAATTTAAGATTTAGTGAAAGTTTCCAATTGATTAATATTTAATTGGAATGGAATAAAAGAATTGGATTTTTCGGTTTATAGTGAACGATGTTTTAAATGACATTAGTTCTTTAACCCGATTAACGGTGAAATATGATTTGGAATTTATAAATCTCTTAATTAAGATTTAAAGGAAATTTTCCAAAGTAAAGTTTTCCAATTTAATACAATAAATTGGAATGGAATGGAATTCGATTTGATAATAATCGAAGTGAGCTTCTGTGGAGGAAGACTATTAATATACATGGAATTTAAAAGGCTTTGTCGTTATTCCATTTATATTATTAGTCGGATACGGAAATTGATATCGATTATATATTGATCTGTTTTCTGTGAAAATTCTATAATTAATGGAATGTGATTTGGCTTTATCGTGAACTGTGTTTTAAATGACATTGGTTCTTTAACCCAGATAAAGACACGATAACATGTCTAACATTGTATTTCAAACTGTAGTGCTGATCTCTGCTAAATATATATCTGTTTGGTGGCAGAGAATTTATTCTCTTGCTTAACACCCTTCTCTAAGACGTATGAGCTTAGAGGTTATATATCGATAGAAATCAATAGTACGGTGTAGATTGTCGATGTGGCATGTTTGTGTTTCCAAAGTTAAATAATCATAAATATTGATTTTTGGGAAGATTAAAACTAAGTGGAGTTTTAATGAATCTTTAATTAGATTGAAATGTGATAACTTAAATTATCAAATTTGGAAAATGATCGAGAATGGAGTATCACCCGTTTTATTCCTGGCGATAGTCAAATCTATAATTAGATTTGAACGAGTAACTAATTTTACGGATAACACCATGATGTTAGATAAGGAGTATTAGCAGTATTTCTCCATGGAATGAATAGGTTGGGATTGGGAAATTAAACAAATGATTACTTTGGTAAGGTGAACTAATCCCGACTAGCTTGGATAAACCTTAAATTGGTTTGATTTGATATCCAAAGGAAGATTAAAGGATAAATCTAAAGAATTTGTCTTTGATAAAATTAATGGGAACCTTTCTCTAATGATATGAATATTTAAATAAAAGAATATTCTGAATTGGAATGAGACGTATGTTGTGTTTTTATAGAACTTGTTTATAAGATACGCGAGTTATTCTGAAAGACTGGGTTTATCCCATTCTGAATAACTGATTCGACGATAAGTCGACGATGAAGATAGTTGTTGAAGACCGGAGGTCTTGACATCGTTTGGATGATTACTGATGTCTTGATTGGGCTGTACACCCAAGACAAGGTAATAAGTGGTGATCATCCAGACGTACCTGGAGATCAACCGGATATGCGATGACCTCTCTCCTATATTGGACCTATGGGACGAGGAATAAGGTGCCCCCGGTTTCGTTCAGACCAAGAACGTACTTGTAAATGGATGTGTGTCTGACATGGGATTTTATTTTGTGTTGATTGATTTCTATTAAATATATATCTGTTTGGCGGGGGAGAATTTATTCTCTTGCTTAACGCCCTTCTCTGAGATGTACGAGCTCAGAGGTTATATATCGATAGATATCAGTCGCATGGCGTGAGTTGTCAGTATGGGATGCCGAGATGCAAATGATCAATTCTTGTATTGAAAAGCAGAGCCTTGTGGTTGATGATCAAAGCACGACTTTAAATAGCATTGCTTTGTGTAGCATTAATTCGCAAGTCTCACACCCCCGGTGTGAACCAAAAACGGGATGGACAGTAGGGAAATGGACATATGTTAGTTCTAGCTACGAGTAACGTCATAGTATGGAGCCCAGGCGGTTTACTCATGTGGATGTTGCACACTATTATTACTTGATGGGAGACAAGGTACCTCGAATATATCGGCTCTACGGGGCTGATGGATATTATACCGGTCACTACGGGACTGATGGATATGGTTGACATACTGACCATTTTAGAGGTTCGATAGAACTGGCTAACATATAGTCTATGGTATAACCAATCATGGACGGATGACCAGCCCTACCGATCCGGGTGCAGTTGCGACTAAATCTTGAGGCACTTGCTAGGGTGCGTCGAATGTGCATAGGATGATCCCTAGCCTTGGTTCATAGATGGAATCCAAATTCCAATACGACATTATGTGGTTTTAATTGTAGAACTAGTATGGCGACGTTATATATGGGTACCTACGCCGCCTATGATTGATACATTTATATTTGAAGTTGATTTCTTCACTTATAGTAATAATAAAATATGTAATTTCACGTACCAAGCATTCTTAGCTATTATAAGATAAAAACTCTATTGTGACGGCCGCCCCGCACCAACCGACATTTACTCCAAAAGTGCGCTGTACACTTATCCAGTTAGCGCGGAACGGCTCGTTAGAAGGAAAAGGAAGAAGGAAATGAACATACAAAGAACCTGTAGAATGTCTCACAGCGCATAGAACAAAATATAATAATAACATACTTGACATAAAACAGGAGAGACAGTGCATAAGCTGAAAATCAGAACTAAACATCATAGCAGCGGAAAATTCAGAATACGGCTTATTACAACTTTCAAACTGTCTCAAAGCAAAAGTAAGATAAATGAGGTACACTACTAATGCCCAAGTAGCGACCACCAATGACACAGGGAGAATGTGTATATATATATATATAATACGTGGAAGCCTCCTGCCCGCCTACGAATCAGCTACTCGCACATCACCAGCTAACCTGTCTCTAGTCTGCTCGTGTGAGCACCCAGAGTAATAAGAGGAGACATAAAACTCTGGGTCAGACATAAAGCCTGGTATGAGTGATAAGCATCTAAAGCGAACAATAACAGGTAGACTAAAACATACCTGAACCTGGACCTGCAACCAAAGAGTTAGCACTACATACTGTACAACACTCTAAGGTGTCATATCAAACAGTGTAAAGATACGGAGGTGGGGGATGTGTGCATGTCATAATGATGGCAAACAATCAAGCATAGCATCCATCCTCACATCTCTCACTCGGTTCTTAAAGCATACGATATTCACCACTTCGATCACCCAACATTCCTTGCTACGATCACTTTGCCCCATGAAGTCGTAAATGGCTTCACTGCACTGATAACGTAGCCACAAATCCTTCGCTATGTCCACTTTGCCCCCATGAAGTCACAAGAACCCCACTGCACTGGCTCATAGCCTTACTAATCCTTACTATGTCCACTCTGCCCCATGGAGTCACAAGAACCCCACTGCACTGGCTCATAGTCTTACTACGCATCACCTTGCCCCTCAGGTCGTAATGACCCTACTGCACCGATAACGTCGTCTTGCTACCATCACTTTGCCCCTCAGGTCATAATGACCCTACTGCACTGATAAGTAGCCCATCGTTCCTTTTTAGTGGTGAATCGAAGTTATGAACGTCGACAACTCCTTAGCACACGTCCCGCAGCAAAGTCCAACCATGAAGTGAACTCATTGGTTCCCAACTGGTTCCGGGATCCTGAGCTCTAACTTCCATTTGGACTACCTTTGCATCTCGGGTTATTGGTCTTCTTTCTTGTTTGGGTCGGTTGATCAAGCATCTTTCATCCTGGTCGGTTTTCATCATCCCTGGTCGGTCGGTTTTGTTTCCCCCCCTGGTCGGTCACATTTCACCAAACCTGGTCGGTCGGTTTTGTTTCCCCCTGGTCGGTCGCATTTCATCAAACCTGGTCGGTCGGTTTTGTTCCCCTTGGTCGGTCTAACCTTCACCATCCCTGGTCGGTCGTTCTGGAGCTCGGGTCGGTCGGTCTCCTTCACCGTTTCTGGTTGGTCGTCCTCCTTCATTCCTGGTCGGTCTGGAACCTGGTCGGTCGTTCTGTTTTCCCCCGGTCGGTCGAAACCTGGTCGGTCAAGAACCTGGTCGGTCAGAAGCCTGGTCGGTTTTTCTTGGTCCTAAAACCTACACCATTCCAACAAGCTATTTTCGCCTCTCGACGGCGTTTTCGACCAATCTAACACTTATAATCAACCACAAAGCATATCATACAATCATAGGAACATAGGGAATCAACCACAAACACCAAAACAACAATATGACATATCAAAATGGATCAAACATGACCAAAACCCCATATTTTCCTTTAAGCATGTTTTAAGCAAAACTAATGATATGATTAGCAGAACTTAACCAAATGGAACCAAATTTCTAACAGAGGTCTAAAACATCATTCCAAATTTTATAAACATTTTTCCAGAATTTTATCATGTTTAAATTCGCTAATTAACACTAATCACCCCTAATTAGCCATAATTAGTGGAAAACTATGCAAATCACTCACCTTAGCCACAAAATAAACTAAGATCTGAAATAATTCTCTGATTTGATGTGAATCTCAACGCCAAACAGCAGCTCCTTTGTTGCTTTGGTGAAGATCTTCCTTGATTAGGGGTTGCTAAGTTAAATCCTTGACAAAAAGGTGATTTGGAGGTGATTTAGAGGTTGGAGGCCATTTTTAGGGATCCTTGGTGATAAGTGGAGGCTAGAAAACTGAAATGGAATGATTCTCCATCTCATTTCAGCCCCCCCATAACCCTAATCCCGAAATGGGTTATGGGTCTACTCGCTAATCACCCGATTTGGCCCGGTTAAGCAGTTTTTCACCCTCCAAACCTTATTTCAGCCATATCTCCCAAACGGTAAGTCCGTTTGGCTATTATGACCACTCTACGGAAAGGTAAACCATCAAACGAATCCAATGGAAGTGGTTTCAGGTCAAAATTCCTTTCCCATCAAAAGTTATGGCCAAAACAGTACCAACTAGGGGCAAAATGGTCATTTAAAAATCGACAAAAATCATGAACATGAGAAATGACTCTAATAGATGTTTCCCAAAGTTACATGACCATACGACTTCACATGGAAAAGAAATAAATATCCTACAATCCTGTGATGTGTAGAATACGGGTCATTACACTCTCCCCCTCTTAAGAAATTTCGCCCCCGAAATTCCCTAATCAAAACATACACAAAGGTTCCCGCATGCCTATCAATCATAAAACAACCATCAAACATGCAAAACAAGTGAATAAGTCTATCCTAGCATGCGGAATAACTAAATCGCAAAGTAAATCTTACCAGGCAAAGAGTTCTGGATATGCCTTCCTAATGCTCTCCTCTGTCTCCCAAGTACAATCATTCTCGTTCTCGCCCCACTGAACCTTGACTAGCTTCACCGCCTTCCTTCGAAGTTGCTTCGTATCATGCCCCACAATACGAATCGGCTTGCGGTTCCCAACCGCCTCGGGTTCTACTTCGAAGTCCTCTAACTGATCCGGTGAAATAGTCACATCTGAGTCGGGAACGAACTTCCTCAGTTGGGAAACATGAAATACATCGTGAACTCCCGCCATTTTCTCTGGTAAGCCAACTCTATATGCCAAATTCCCGACAAGTTCAAGAATAGGGAATGGGCCAACAAATCTCGGTGCCAACTTGCCTCTCCTGCCAAATCGTATCACGCTCTTCAACGGAGAGATCTTGACAAATACCAAGTCACCAACGGAGAATTTCAAGTCTCTTCTCCTCTTATCAGCATAACTCTTCTGCCTATCTTGAGCAGCTTTCATTCGTTGTTGAATGATCATAATCTTACCCGAGGTTTCTCTCACTACATCTGGTCCAAGCACAAACTTCTCGCCAGTCTCTATCCAACATGATGGTGAGTTGCATGGTCTTCCGTACAAAGCTTCATATGGAGCCATACCAATAATGGATTGGTAGCTATTATTATATGCAAACTCTACTAGATGCAAATGGTCATCCCATGATCCACCAAAATCCAATATACACTCTCTCAAGAGATCTTCCAATATACGATTCACCCTCTCCGTCTGACCGTCGGTCTGAGGATGATATGCGGTACTGAGATGTAATCTTGACCCTAGAGCCTCTTGTAAGCTCTTCCAAAACCCACTAGTGAACAACGGGTCTCGGTCACTCACAATGCTTTTGGGTACTCCATGAAATCTCACTACCCACTTCATATACAATTCTGCCAACTTGGCTGCCGTTCTGGTCGATTTGACTGGTATAAATCTTGCGCTCTTAGTCAATCGATCCACAATTACCCAAATGCTATCATGTCCCGATCTAGTCCTTGGAAAACCATCGATGAAATCCATCGAAACTTGTTCCCATTTCCATTCGGGAATTTCTAATGGTTGCAACAACCCACTAGGCTTCTTTTGTTCGGCTTTAACTAGCTGGCAATTCATGCATTTGGATATAAACTTTCCAACGTCTCTTTTCATCCCTTCCCAGTAGTAGGTTCGCTTCATGTCTCGATACATCTTATTACCACCGGGATGCATAGTCAGTTTTGAGTGATGACATTCTCTAAGCACTTCATCTCTCAAACCATTTACGTTGGGCACAACTAGTCTTCCATTCTTTCGAAGCCATCCATCTCGATCAAGCCCATACACACTCATCTCCTCATCAATACCCATCTCTAACTTGGAGATGATTTCTAATAGATTAGGATCGTCCCTCTGGCTGGAACCAATCCGCTCCATCAAAGTGGGTCTGATCGTCAAACTTGCTAGCATAACTGGATCCAATTCGCACCTTGGTCTGAAATCAAACCCCGCGATATACTCCAGTTGCTTCCATTCAAGAAACATTGCCCCTAAGCTGGCATGTCTCCTACTCAAGGCATCGGCTACCGCATTACCCTTCCCAGGTGTATACGCGATATCAAAATCATACGAAGCTAAGAACTCTAACCACCTTTGTTGACGGAGATTTAAATCTTTTTGAGAGAAGAGATACTTTAACGATTTATGATCGGTAAACAACTCAAATCTTTCTCCCAAGAGATAGTGTCTCCACATCTTCAGCGCAAATACAATCGCTGCCAATTCCAAATCATGGGTAGGATACTTCTTCTCATGCGGCTTTAGCTGTCGACTAGCATAAGCTACAACCCTACCTCCTTGCATCAATACATCACCCAGTCCGGTACCACAAGCATCCGTGTATACCGTCATCTCTTCATTCCCTTTAGGAATAACTAACACTGGCGCACGCGTCAACCTCTCCTTTAGACTTTTGAAGGCATCCTCACACACTCCGTCCCAGACGAAGGACTGATTCTTCTTAGTCAACTGAGTCAACGGTGCTGCTATCTTGGAGAAGTCCTGGATAAAATTACGATAATATCCAGCTAATCCCAAGAAACTTCTTACATCTGTAGCATTCTTGGGCGTAGGCCAATCCTGTACCGTAGCCACCTTCGCAGGGTCCACGGCAATACCACACTCTGAAACAACATGACCCAAGAATCTTACTTCCCTTCTCCAAAAATGACACTTAGAGAATTTCGCTTTCAATTGGTGTTTCCTCAACACCTCAATCACTATCCTCAAGTGCCCCTTGTGTTCCTCCTCTGTCCTTGAATAAACAAGGATATCATCCACGAACACAAGAACAAACTTATTCAACTGATCTCTGAATACTCGATTCATAAGATCCACAAAATAGGCTGGTGCATTGGTCAACCCAAACGGCATGACCAACCACTCATAAAATCCAGACGGCGTCCTAAATGCCGTTTTCGGAACACTCTCATCCGCTACTCGTAGCTGATGAAATCCTATCGCGAGGTCCAACTGGGAAAACACTCTTGCTCCTTCCAGCTGATCAAAACAAATCATCTATCCGCGGTAGAGGATACTTATTCTTCTTCGTCACCTTATTCAACTCGCGATAGTCCACACACAAACGAAGGGAACCATCTGCCTTAGTGGCAAACACAACTGGTGCTCCCCACTCGGAGACACTCCTTCTAATCAATCCCTTCTTCAAAAGATTGCTGACTTGCACCCCGAGCTCTCGCTGCTCCTTTGGTGCCATACGACGAAGTGGCATTACTATAGGTCTGGCATCTTTCACTAAATCAATACGGAACTCAATCTCTCGGTGTGGTGGAAGCCCGGTCACCTCCTCGAAGACGTCCGGATACTGGCCAACCACGGGCACATCTGACAACTCATCCTGCGGGATGTCGAGGGAATTCACAAAACTAGCCATAACCCCATCACTAGGTAGACTACCAAACACTACCCTCCGCCCATCATCCGCCCTCACTGTCACCAAAAAGCCCTCACAGTCTACCACCACCCCGTATCTTTGGAGCCAATCGACTCCCAATATAATGCCATACCCAGTAAAGCCCAAAACAAAGCAATCACATACAAACATACATCCATGACTCGATAAGACCAAATTCCTGCAAATCATACTAAGGCTAGTCGAACCACCAATCGGGTTCGTCACAACCAATGGTCTATCGACTATCTCGGGTTCCAGTCCCAACCTATCTACCAGGTCACTAGATATGAAGGAACGGGATGCCCCAGTATCAAACAAAACTCGAACTGGTACATCATAAATAGAAAGCATACCTTGAATAACAACATTCTTTCCTTTCTCCGCCGCAGTTGGGGCATTCGACGAAGAAGGAATAGCATCAAGAGCATATGCTTTCACAATATGCTTCTCCTTAAGAGGTTGCGGACACTTGTCCTTCTGATGTCCCACTTGACCACAGTTGTAGCACTTCCTTTCCGCTGGCTTGGCCCGAAATTCTTTAGCATAATGGCCTTTCTTTCCACAGCTGAAGCACTCAACATCCTTCTTGCTCTTTTTCTGGCCACTCTTAGATTGGTCCTGCTTCCTCTTATTCTGAGAGCTATTCTTGCCTCCACCGCCTGCTTGCGACTTTGGCCCTTCTGCAGATGCAGCCTCAGTCTTTGACTTAGGGTAAAGACTCTCTGACCTCAAAGCTTTCCCCACGATCGATTCAAAAGTCTCATCGATGTGGTTAATAAGCCTTTCCCCCAAGTACCCATCCAAACCAATAATGAACTTCTCATTCTTCTTCTCAGGAGTATCAATGAGAGACAGTCCGTACTTCGACAAAGTGTCGAACTCAGCAATATAATCAGAAACTGCCCTCCCATTCTGCTTGAGTTCCAAGAACCTCTTGAACAACACTGACTTCTGGGCAGCTGGAATGAACTTCTCGCTAAAGCGAGCCTTGAACTGAACCCGAGTAACCTGGTCCTCTGGAGTAGCTTTTCTAATAGCATTCCACTAATTCATCGCTCGCCCTTGCAGCTGACGAGACGCTAGCCTTCTCTTCATCGCATCCTCAAGACCCAAGTCATCGAAGATACGGTCGCAGCTATCCATCCAATCTTGAACATCTGTGGCCGACTTCGTTCCGTGGAACGGCTTCCCACCAAGATTAGTGTAATCGTTGCACCACTTGGCGAAATCGACCCTAGGCGCCTGCACTACTGGGCCAACACCAGCTCCGGGATTGGGAACTGCCCCTTGCACTTCTCTAAGCATGTCTCTAAGCATGTCTCTCATGAGGTTGGTAAACATCGCCCTCATGTCAGCGGCATTCCCATTATTGGCCCCTCTACCGGTACCTCTAACATATCGGCTCATCGTCAATCTGTAAAAGGGAAACGATTAACGAACCCATAGTGGTACTAGTGCAGTGCAACTTCATTCTTATACTACTAATAGTATATATATACATAGCTTTTGAAAACCAAAGTAATCACAAATACGCGCTCTCATATACGTACTAACTCTCCCTAGTGTCTTTTCCTAGGTTAACTACGCAACCTAGAGCTCTGATACCAAGTGTGACGGCCCGCCCCGCACCAACCGACATTTACTCCAAAAGTGCGCTGTACACTTATCCAGTTAGCGCGGAACGGGTCGTTAGAAGGAAAAGGAAGAAGGAAATGAACATACAAAGAACCTGTAGAATGTCTCACAGCGCATAGAACAAAATATAATAATAACATACTTGACATAAAACAGGAGAGAAAGTGCATAAGCTGAAAATCAAAACTAAACATCATAGCAGCGGAAAATTCAGAATACGGCTTATTACAACTTTCAAACTGTCTCAAAGCAAAAGTAAGATAAATGAGGTACACTACTAATGCCCAAGTAGCGACCACCAATGACACAGGGAGAATGTGTATATATATATATAATACGTGGAAGCCTCCTGGCTGCCTACGAATCGGCTACTCGCACATCACCAGCTAACCTGTCTCTAGTCTGCTCGTGTGAGCACCCAGAGTAATAAGAGGAGACATAAAACTCTGGGTCAGACATAAAGCCTGGTATGAGCGATAAGCATCTAAAGTGAACAATAACAGGTAGACTAAAACATACCTGAACCTGGACCTGCAACCAAAGAGTTAGCACTACATATTGTACAACACTCTAAGGTGTCATATCAAACAGTGTAAAGATACGGAGGTGGGGGAGGTGTGCATGTCATAATGATGGCAAACAATCAAGCATAGCATCCATCCTCACATCTCTCACTCAGTGCTTAAAGCATACGATATTCACCACTTCGATCACCCAACATTCCTTGCTACGATCACTTTGCCCCATGAAGTCGTTAATGGCTTCACTGCACTGATAACGTAGCCACAAATCCTTCGCTATGTCCACTTTGCCCCATGAAGTCACAAGAACCCCACTGCACTGGCTCATAGCCTTACTAATCCTTACTATGTCCACTCTGCCCCATGGAGTCACAAGAACCCCACTGCACTGGCTCATAGTCTTACTACGCATCACCTTGCCCCTCAGGTCGTAATGACCCTACTGCACCGATAACGTAGTCTTGCTACCATCACTTTGCCCCTCAGGTCATAATGACCCTACTGCACTGATAAGTAGCCCATCGTTCCTTTTTAGTGGTGAATCGAAGTTATGAACGTCGACAACTCCTTAGCACACGTCCCGCAGCAAAGTCCAACCATGAAGTGAACTCATTGGTTCCCAACTGGTTCCGGGATCCTGAGCTCTAACTTCCATTTGGACTACCTTTGCATCTCGGGTTATTGGTCTTCTTTCTTGTTTGGGTCGGTTGATCAAGCATCTTTCATCCTGGTCGGTTTTCATCATCCCTGGTCGGTCGGTTTTGTTTCCCCCCCTGGTCGGTCACATTTCACCAAACCTGGTCGGTCGGTTTTGTTTCCCCCTGGTCGGTCGCATTTCATCAAACCTGGTCGGTCGGTTTTGTTCCCCCTGGTCGGTCTAACCTTCACCATCCCTGGTCGGTCGTTCTGGAGCTCGGGTCGGTCGGTCTCCTTCACCATTTCTGGTTGGTCGTCCTCCTTCATTCCTGGTCGGTCGTTCTGTTTTCCCCCGGTCGGTCGAAACCTGGTCGGTCAAGAACCTGGTCGGTCAGAAGCCTGGTCGGTTTTTCCTGGTCCTAAAACCTGCACCATTCCAGCAAGCTATTTTCGCCTCTCGACGACGTTTTCGACCAATCTAACACTTCTAATCAACCACAAAGCATATCATACAATCATAGGAACATAGGGAATCAACCACAAACACCAAAACAACAATATGACATATCAAAATGGATCAAACATGACCAAAACCCCATATTTTCCTTTAAGCATGTTTTAAGCAAAACTAATGATATGATTAGCAGAACTTAACCAAATGGAACCAAATTTCTAACAGAGGTCTAAAACATCATTCCGAATTTTATAAACATTTTTCCAGAATTTTATCATGTTTAAATTCGCTAATTAACACTAATCACCCCTAATTAGCCATAATTAGTGGAAAACTATGCAAATCACTCACCTTAGCCACAAAATAAACTAAGATCTGAAATAATTCTCTGATTTGATGTGAATCTCAACGCCAAACAGCAGCTCCTTTGTTGCTTTGGTGAAGATCTTCCTTGATTAGGGGTTGCTAAGTTAAATCCTTGACAAAAAGGTGATTTGGAGGTGATTTAGAGGTTGGAGGCCATTTTTAGGGATCCTTGGTGATAAGTGGAGGCTAGAAAACTGAAATGGAATGATTCTCCATCTCATTTCAGCCCCCCCCCATAAACCTAATCCCGAAATGGGTTCTGAGCCTACTCGCTAATCACCCGATTTGGCCCGGTTAAGCAGTTTTTCACCCTCCAAACCTTATTTCAGCCATATCTCCCAAACGGTAAGTCCGTTTGGCTATTATGACCACTCTACGGAAAGGTAAACCATCAAACGAATCCAATGGAAGTGGTTTCAGGTCAAAATTCCTTTTCCATCAAAAGTAATGGCCAAAACAGTAACAACTAGGGGCAAAATGGTCATTTAAAAATCGACAAAAATCATGAACATGGGAAATGACTCTAATAGATGTTTACCAAAGTTACATGACCATACGACTTCACATGGGAAAGAAATAAATATCCTACAATCCTGTGATGTGTAGAATACGGGTCATTACATCTATCCTCCGGCTTGTGTTGCATTGTGTGATGGGACCTGAATTGTAATGACCCGCATTTTCAGCGATAATAATTAATTTATTTAATTATTTAAATAGTGGTTTAGAGAATTTAATGGTCATTTAATTAAATAACTTTGAATATTTAATTAAAATAATAATTAAATAATATATTTAATTCTGAAATAATCAGAATTGGCTGAAATAGCGATTCGGTGTGAATTGGGCAATTTAAAATATATAGTTCAGCTTAGAGTTGAATTATATTAATGAATATATTATTTGAACGACAGTTGAACGTATGAATTATAATATAATTTTAATCGAGCTCGAAATGGCGCGGTAGTTCGCTATTTGGCGATTTGAACTTCAACTGAAGGTACAGGATTCGTTTTAAGCCGAATTTCTGTGAAACAAGAAATGTGAGGAGCTGGTGAAGTATATTTTTCTAGTGGAAGATAAAAATCAGGATTTCGTCGTGTAGATTTTGATTTATGTCCAAATCAAATATTCAAAAAAACAGCGGTATATTCGTTCGTGGCCATAACGGTTATTTAAAAATATTTGAATGTCGGGTTTGAATTTAGACAAGGTTCTTTTATGACATAACGATAATTTAATTTTTAGGATTTTACTGTAATTCTTAATTAATTAAATAAACAACTTTCTATTTGGAGTATTTTGCACCCTGTAATCAACATTCTGGGGTTTCACAATATGGGTTAACCTACCGATATTATTATATTTTTGGAGTCGGGACAACTCGCTCGTCACGATGGTGTTTTTATTTCTGTCCGTAACTCTTCATATGTGAACTAATGAAATTTTAAGTAACAATACCGAAATCATTTAAAAACTTGAGTAATAAATATATACCATTCCTTCATTATGAAATCTGAAGTAGGTTTACTCACGTCCATAATAATGCATTTGGCTACCCAGATCGAGTTTTGCTTAAGGACCGAAGTGGTATGTTGGTTAACAAAATAACCGTTCATCAAACCTGATGATGCTACCTTTTCTTCCCCTAAGACCAAAGGTGTAGACAACACATGGAAATTCATAAACACATCACCAAACTTCCTTTATACTTTTGGCTTTAGCACCGAATTATCCATGACCATAAGGTTTACACGACATTCAACAATCCACCACAAACTGAAAACAAACTCCACGTCGTCTCCCTCACAGCAAAATATCCTAACATCTGAACATAAGCAAACCACGTTCCTTTTTATCAGCCACTCCCTCATAGTTATAACGCTAGAAAAGAATTCCACTCCGCACAAAGTCTCAGCAAAAATATCGGTTCGTGGAAAATCATTATAAATTCAAATAAAATACTTAAAATTCCAAAGCATTTATTTCTGAGATACTGGAAGGATTGTGTACGATATGGTATACATTCGTAAGGGGCGAAATTGTTTTTCTATCGCTGGAAATCGGATAGAATTGGCTAGGGTTTGAACGCGAGAGGGATTTAGCCATTGTTTGAGGAATCAGGTGATGTCGCGATATTTTCGGGTGGACTGAGGAGCTTCGATTGTCGAAGCTGGATGGGTTTTCGATTGGAAAAGTGTCGCTCGAACCACTGTGAGGCGCGACTTACTGCTAACGATGGAAACTGTTGTGGTGGTGCGAGCTAAGTGAAATGGTGATGAGAGGATGGTGTTCGAGGAGAGGATCTTAATGAAGAAATCCGTTTGAAATTTCATGATGAAATGGAAGAGCGGTTGGAGCTTGAAATTTGGTAATGGAAGGAGCAGCGTGCTGAACTCATGGAGGAAGAAGGATCCGAGTTTTTATTTGGTCGGTTAGGGAACATTGGGCCAAGAAAAAAAACATTAAGGTAAAGGCCCATATAGTTTAATTTTAATTCAAAGAAATGTATACAAACTTTAAAAATGTATATCTATTTCATGCATGGTCAGAATTTCGAACGGTTGGATCCTTTGGGATCGTATGGGCGAGGGCAACGCCATGGAACTGACTGAGAGTGAATTGGAGCTCATTACAATTTATAGTAAAATAAATTGTCCGTCTGAATCAAGCGATGGTTATCGTTATTAACGATGATCGTCCAATGTGAGCAAAACTCACCAACTATGAACAATTATATTTTTGGAACGTATTTTTAGAACTGTTAATCATCTGTTGATTGCTGTGTGTTAACTGTTTGGCTGAATCGCTTGTGTATTGGTTGAAATTACAGATAATGATATATATATATTGTTAATCGAATATTGATTCTGTTTATCAGAATATTTTATATTCGTATTATTTAACATCTATGATGCAGGGAAACTGGTTGGAGGGGTCCAACTGGACTCCTCAATATTAATAATACTGTTCTGTTCATATATTGTAATATATGATGTGATATAAAATCTATTGTGGATTCTGTGTGTTGAATGATATCGATCACAATTAATTGTTATTTTAAATACCATAAGAAATACGTGAAGGTATAAAAAGGAATATTTATTTAGAAAATAAATAGAATAAAGAAATATTTATTTAGAAAGTAAATAGAATTATAAAAGGAATATTTATTGGGAAAATAAACAGGATTTAGAAAAAAGGAAGTTGACGAGATATAAAAGAGTTAATCGAATTTAGTTATTCGAAATCGAGTTAATCGAATATGGTTAGTCGAATAGAGTTAGTCAAACAAAGTTATTCAGGATAAGTTGCCATTTTGCATGACTACTAGCGTATTTCGCAGGGCTGCAGATAGCCTACGGCGGTCGGATGTTTCCTGAGGGAATCAGGCATAACCATTGTGATCACTGCAATCTAGAGTAAAGCGAATGGAGTTAAATCAAATATTAGTTATTCGAATAAGAGTTAAGCAACTAGAGTAAATCGAATGTTAGTTATTCGAATAAGAGTTAAGCAAATAGAGTTATTCAATTAGAGTTAATCGAAATAGAGTTAAACAAGATTAGAACCTGACTAGAGATTAGTTAAGTTGAATAGTTTTCTGAGTATCGATCTGATGTTGGTTTCGGCCTTTGGGGTTTATACTTAGAGAATTGTTTTCTTACTAGTTTACGGTTAGGGAGTAATAGTTGTGGAATGGTAGTGATGCGTGAATAAGCTATGGAAATGTTTCCAATGTTAATAACATATATTTTCTAAATGTAGAAAATAAGGAAATATGAATATATATATATGGTTGATGATTGATCGATATAATTTCCATTTGGAAATAATATCGTTGTTTGCACATGTGTTTTCTTTGATAGTTAAATCACAGACTATCAAAGTTTTGACCATTTTAACGTTGTTAATATGGAGAGACCGGTTGGATTATTATCCGAAGAACCACTCCGTATTGGCATAAGCGTTGCGAATCAAGTATGCTGAATATATTAAAGACGGAGTAAAGTGCAAGGGTTGTTGTATAAATCTTAGATAACAATTGCCTAAGATGGATATACTGAAAAGTGCCTTCGGTTTGTCCTGTCCCAGGACAACTTGTATGGAAGAAGGTCTGACAGAGTATATCTAATGGATCGCATAAGTTGATCTCTTCAAACGTATTCACGTTTGGTAGCGGAGGAATTCGTTTCCCTTAGCTGTATACCCGTGTTATTTTTGGATAAATCAATTTATGGTTTGGCGGATATGACGATGTGACATTCTAAGTGAATGAAGATGTGGCATGTAAAAGATAAGCGTAGCTTCTAGCCTCACAACCGAGAAATGACAAAAATCGGGCAGGCAGCATGGCTATGTAGGTCGCAACTATTAGGGTGTATAATCACCTGATCTAGAGTTTCATTTACTTCTAAAAATCTATTGTCGATGCTGTCCCATTCGGGAAACGGTTGCTGATCCCAACCGTTGGTGACATACATTCGATACACTCAAGCGAAATGAGTGGTCGGTCATGTATGGCCGGGTTGCAAGATATTTTTGTTGAACCCAGTGTATTCCTCTCTAGAGGTACACTAGCGAAATGTGGTTACATACCTTGCCATAGTTGGAAATCCACTACCCAATACGTGCTTGCGGTTTTGATTGTATACTATATATGTAGAATGTGAGATGAAAGCGTTCTGCTAGATGATTATTATATTGTGGTTGATAGACATTATTATAATATCAAAAGGTTTTTGATATAAAGATATCTTGGATTCTCATAAGGGAAAAACCCATTCCATTATATGGTGCGGTCTTATGAGATATCGTTTAATGGCTTTAACCGTTTAAACTATTTTACTCATACCACTCCCATGACTGACCCAGAGTTTATTTTGTTTGTTTTCTCTAAACTCTTGGGTGCCTAAATTTGTACGGGCAGTCAAGCAGTCGGGATTTTACATATACACTTGGAGAGCTTGGAGCAGGAGGCTTCAGGATTATGTAGCTATTGTTTATTTCCGTTGTGTTGTAAGTGTTGTACTCTGATAAGTGTTATTGTATACATACTGTTTGTATTTCAAAAGCTATGTTATATTTTGTTCGTTCCGCTGTGAGGTTCGTGTTACTCTGATGTTGTATTGTTCTTCTTCTTCTATTCTAAGTTTCTATCTTATCTTTCCTCACCCTCTAATTTCTTTCATTAACTTCCTGGTATTTTTCGATGTTTGGTTAGTCATCATTGAGTCTATGGCGATAACCAAAGTCGACAAAAACTGGGTCGTTACAGTTGGTATCAGAGCTTAAGGTTAAGTAATTACCTTGGCTCTGTGGCGTGACTCGGTAGAGATAGGGTTAGTAATAACCTAAATTGAGTATGAGTGTATATATACGAGTGAACATATTTGTAGATGGTATAAAAATAATTTTATGTTGTGGAGATTTATTGGTTGAGTAGTTTATGAGTTCTGGTCGATCAGTTTGATCCATTGTATCGGTAGGAGTTTATAAACACTCGAATATGATGAACCGTCATGGTATGTTTTGAAAAGAGGGTAAATGAAATAATTTTACCCAAAATATATTTTGATATAAAGGATTTATATTGGAAATATTAATATATATTGGATATATTGGTTGTTATTATAATCAAGTAAGATTATTAATTAAATGGTTGTGTAAGTAACCAATCAGAATTCATATAAGTGAAATATATGAAATCGAAAAGAATTAAATCTGGATTAAAATCATAAATGAAATGAAAACTCTGGAAATTTGAATAAGAGTTTGTAAATGAACTTGGATTAAGTATATGAGAATTTTAAAATCCTGGGAGATTTTAAATTGTTTTGAGAATGGTATTTTGAAATAAATTTCAAAATGGAAATGTTTAAAGGATGGTTTTCAAAGTGATATAGTATTGAACTCACTTCGATGACTGGAAAATAATTCTGATAATGACTGCAGCATCATCAGTATTCATTTTCAAGTGTGTAAGTGACGGATTACTACCAAAGATTTTGTTTTCGAATTGTTTGAGAAAAACAAGTTGTTTGAGATTCAAAAAGGATTGTTTGATTATAGAAAAATCCAAGGTGTTTAAAATTCCTAGGAAAAAGGTGTTGGATTAAAACCAAATTGAATTAGAATTGGTAAAAAAAATAGAAATTGAAATTGAATTGAAACCCGTAAGTGGGAATTGAATTGAAATAGGAAAATCGAGACTGGATCTCGAATTTGAAATGAAGTTTGACTCAGGTATAAGCCTATGATTTGGTTTGAGGATAAAAACTGATTAGAGTTTGATTGGGATAACATTGGTATATGCTGAGTTGATAGCATATGGAAGTGATAGAGTTGATATGCCTGTCAAAAAGGTACAAGTTTATATTTCATATGGTATGAGATTTTGATGAGCCGAATTGGCAAGCCGCTTGGCTGTTTGATTTTCTTTTGGGTTGGAGATGGCCCAGTGAGGCGAATTGGAGTTTGACCTATTGACCAGTACAAAGAAGGTGCTGGCGAAATTTTTCAAAAAGTTAAGGTGTTAGTAAATTTTCAGTATTTTTGAAAATTTTCGTTAATAAGAATGAGTTAATAATTTAATTGAAATTTACTTTGTTCAGTTGAAACTGAAATTAAGAAGTGAACAAATAAGTCTGGCCAGTCGATGGGGTTTGATTTCTACCTTAGCAAATTTTGAGGTCGAAATCATTTTAAGTGGGGAAGAATGTAATGACCCGCATTTTCAGCGATAATAATTAATTTATTTAATTATTTAAATAGTGGTTTAGAGAATTTAATGGTCGTTTAATTAAATAACTTTGAATATTTAATTAAATTAGTAATTAAATACTATATTTAATTCTGAAATAATCAGAATTGGATGAAACGGTGATATGTTGAGAATTGGGCAATTTAAAATATATAATTCAGCTTAGAGTTGAATTATATTAACAAATATATTATTTGAACGACAATTGAACGTATAAATTATATTATAATTTTAATCGAGCTCGAAATGGCGCGGCAGTTCGTTATTTGGCGATTTGAACTTCAGCTAAAGGTACAGGATTCGTTTTAAGCTGGATTTCTATGAAACAAGAAATGTTAGGAGCTGGTGAAGTATATTTTTCTAGTGGAAGAGAAAAATCAGGATTTCGTCGTGTAGATTTTGATTTATGTCCAAATCAAATATTAAAAAAAACAGCAGTATATTCGTTCGTGGCCATAACGGTTATTTAAAAATATTTGAATATTGGGTTTGAATTTAGACAAGGTTCTTTTGAGACATAACGATAATTTAATTTTTAGAATTTTACTGTAATTTTTAATTAATTAATTAAACAACTTTCTATTTGGAGTATTTTGCACCATGTAATCAACATTTTGGGGTTTCACAATATGGGTTAACCTACCGATATTATTATATTTCTGGAGTCGGGACACCTCGCTCGTCACGATGGTGTTTTTATTTCTATCCGTAACTCTTCATATGTGAACGAATGAAATTTTAAGTAACAGTACCGAAATCATTTAAAAACTTGAGTAATAAATATATACCATTCCTTCATTATGAAATCTGAAGTAGGTTTACTCACATCTATACTAATGCATTTGGCTACCCGGATCGGGTTTTGCTTAAGGACTGAAGTGGTATGTTGGTTAACAAAATGGCCGTTCATTAGACCTGATGATGCTACCTTTTCTTCCCCTAAGACCAAAGGTGTAGACAACACATGGAAATTTATAAACACATCACCAAACTTCCTTTATACTTTTGTCTTCAGCACCGAATTATCCATGACCGTAAGGTTTACACGACATTCAAAAATCCACCACAAACTGAAAACAAACTCCACGTCGTCTCCCTCACAGCAAAATATCCTAACATCTGAACATAAGCAAACCACGTTCCTTTTTCTCAGCCACTCCCTCATAGTTATAACGCTAGAAAAGAATTCCACTCCGCACAAAGTCTCAGCAAAAATATCGATTCATGGAAAATCATTATAAATTCAAATAAAATACTTAAAATTCCAAAGTACTTATTTCTGAGATACTGGAAGGATTGTGTACGATACGGTATACATTCGTAAGGGGCGACGTTGTTTTCCTACCGCTGGAAATCGGACAGAATTGGCTAGGGTTCGAACGCGAGAGGGATTTAGCCATTGTTTGAGGAATCTAGTGATGTCGCGATGTTTTAGTGTGGACTGAGGAGCTTCAATTGTCGAAGCTGGATGGGTTTTCGATTGGAAAAGTGTCGCTCGAACCACTGTGAGGCGCGACTTACTGCTAACGACGGAAACTGTTGTGGTGGTGCGAGCCAAGAGAAATGGTGATGAGAGGATGGAGTTCGGAGAGAGGATCTTAATGAAAAAATCCGTTTGAAATTTCATGATGAAATGGAAGAGCGGTTGGAGCTTGAAATTTGGTAATGGAAGGATCAACGTGCTGAACTCGTGGAGGAAGAAGGATCCGAGTTTTTATTTGATCGGTTAGGGAACATTGGGCCAAGAAAAAAAACATTAAGGTAAAGGCTCATATAGTTTAATTTTAATTCAAAGAAATGTATACAAACTTTAAAAATGTATATCTATTTCATGCATGGTCAGAATTTCGAACGGTTGGATCCGTTAGGATCGTATGGACGAGGGCAACGCCATGGAACTGACTGAGAGTGAACTGGAGCTCGTTACAATTTATAGTAAAATAAATTGTCCGTCTGAATCAAGCGATGGTTATCGTTATTAACGATGATCGTCCAATGTGAGAAAAACTCACCAACTATGAACAATTATATTTTTGGAACGTATTTTTAGAACTGTTAATCGTCTGTTGATTGCTGTGTGTTAACTGTTTGGCTGAATCGCTTGTGTATTGGTTGAAATTACAGATAATGATATATATATATATTGTTAATCGAATATTGATTCTGTTTATCAGAATATTTTATATTCGTATTATTTAACATCTGTGATGCAGGGAAACTGGTTGGAGGGGTCCAACTGGACTCCTCAATATTTATAATACTGTTCTGTTCATATATTGTAATATATGATGTGATATAAAATCTATTGTGGATTCTGTGTGTTGAATGGTATCGATCACGATTAATTGTTATTTTAAATACCATAAGAAATACGTGAAGGTATAAAAAGGAATATTTATTTAGAAAATAAATGGAATAAATGAATATTTATTTAGAAAGTAAATAGAATTATAAAAGGAATATTTATTGGGAAAATAAACAGGATTTATAAAAAAGGAAGTTGACGAGATATAAAAGAGTTAATCGAATTTAGTTATTCGAAGTTGAGTTAATCGAATATGGTTAGTCGAATAGAGTTAGTCAAAAATAGTTATTCAGGATAAGTTGCCATTTTGCAGGACTACTGGCGTATTTCGCAGGGCTGCAGATAGCCTACGGCGGTCGGATGTTTCCTGAGGGAATCAGGCGTAACCATTGTGATCGCTGCAATATAGAGTTAAGCGAATGGAGTTCAATCGAATATTAGTTATTCGAATAAGAGTTAAGCAACTAGAGTAAATCGAATATTAGTTATTCGAATAAGAGTTAAGCAAATAGAGTTATTCAATTAGAGTTAATCGAAATAGAGTTATACAAGATTAGAACCTGACTAGAGATTAGTTAAGTTGAAAAGTTTTCTGAGTATCGATCTGATGTTGGTTTCGGCCTTCGGGGTTTATACTTAGAGAATTGTTCTCTTACTAGATTACGGTTAGGGACTAATAGTTGTGGAATGGTAGTGATGCGTGAATAAGCTATGGAAACGTTTCCAATGTTAATAACGTATATTTTCTAAATGTAGAAAATAAGGAAATATGAATATATATATATGGTTGATGATTGATTGATATAATTTCCATTTGGAAATAATATCGTTGTTTGCACATGTGTTTTCTTTGATAGTTAAATCACAGACTATCAAAGTTTTGACCATTTTAACGTTGTTAATATGGAGAGACCAGTTGGATTATTATTCGAAGAACCAATCCGTATTGGCATAAGCGTTGCGAATCAAGTATGCTGAATATATTGAAGACGGAGTAAAGTGCAAGGGCTGTTGTATAAATCTTAGATAACAATTGCCTAAGATGGATATACTGAATAGTGCCTTCGGTTTGTCCAGTCCCAGGACAACTCGTATGGAAGAAGGTCTGACAGCGTATATCTAATGGATCGCGTAAGTTGATCTCTTCAAACGTATTCATGTTTGGTGGCGGAGGAATTCGTTTCTCTTAGCTGTATACCCGTGTTATTTTTGGATAAATCAATTTATGATTTGGCGGGTATGACGATGTGACATTCTAAGTGAATGAAGATATGACATGTAAAAGATAAGCATAGCTTCTAGCCTCACAACCGGGAAATGACAAAAATTGTGCAGGTAGCATGGATATGTAGGTCGCACCTATTAGGGTGTATAATCACCTGATCTAGAGTTTCATTTACTTCTAAAAATCTATTGTTGATGCTGTCCCATTCGGGAAACGGTTGCTGATCCCAACCGTTGGTGATATACATTCGATACACTCAAGCGAAATGAGTGGTCGGTCATGTGTGGCTGGGTTGCAAGATGTTCTTGTTGAGCCCAGTGTATTCCTCTCTAGAGGTACACTAGCGAAAGGTGGTTCCATACCTTGTCATAGTTGGAAATCCATTACCCAATACGCGCTTGCGGTTTTGATTGTATACTATATATGTGGAACATGAGATGAAAGTGTTCTGCTAGATGGTTATTATATTATGGTTGATAGACATTACTATAATATCAAAATGTTTTTTATATAAAGATATCTTGGATTCTCATAAGGGAAAAACCCGTTCCATTATATGGCGTGGTCTTATGAGATATCGTTTAATGGCTTAAACTGTTTAAACTATTTTACTCATACTAGTCCCATGACTGACCCAAAGTTTATTTTGTTTTTTTTTCCTAAACTCTTGGGTGCCTAAAATTGTACGGGTAGTCAAGTAGTCGGGATTTTACAGATACACTTGGAGAGCTTGGAGCCGGAGGCGTCAGGATTATATAGCTATTGTTTATTTCTGCTGTGTTGTAAGTGTTGTACTCTGATAAGTGTTATTGTATACATACTATTTGTATTTCAAAAGTTATGTTATATTTTGTTCGTTCCGCTATGAGGTTCATGTTACTCTGATGTTGTGTTCTTCTTCTTCTTCTTCTATTCTAAGTTTCTATCTTATCTTTCCTCACCCTCTAATTTCTTTCATTAACTTTCTGGTATTTTTCGATGTTTGGTTAGTCATCATTGAGTCTATGGCGATAACCAATGTCGACAAAAATCGGGTCGTTATATGAATCTTATAATAGCTTCATTTTTCTCTTTAGCATTGTGCTGTTTGTTTTATGCACTGGTATTCTTGGGGAAAACCCGTTCTGTGTTATACGGCGTGGTCCCATGATTTACCTGACTTTAAAGTCAAGCTAATAACTGTTTAATTTCTCACACCAGTCACATGGCTGACCTAGATTTTGTTGTTTTAACCTAAACTCTTGGTGCCTCTATTTTCCATATGGGAAGCTAGTAGTTTTGGTTTTTGCAGATATTATATTCACTGGATCCTGGTTTACAGCTGGAATGATATTCGGAAAGCTCTGTATCAGTGTATTTCTTTCAGTTGTGTTATATATTATTTTTCCGCTGCTATGTATTTAAATGTAATTTAAATCTATGATATTTTCTATTGTAAATTATTCATTCAGACTCTATATATTCTTGTACTCTAATGTAATTGTTGCAATAATAATGAAATGTTCTTCTGTTTGTGTTCTGATTTGTCGTATTCTCAACTCAATCCGGGCTTTCCTTTACGAGGAATTTTGGGTCGTTTCATTTTGGTATCAGAGCTTTGATTTACAAAGATCGAGAACAAGGCACATTAGAACCAAACGAAAGAATTCATCAGAAATTGGATTAGTAATATCCAATGGGAATGACTCATTAGAGATGGGATCAGTAGTATCCTAGAACGATTGTGAAGATTGTTGTTTTAAAATAAAAATTAAAAACAAATATTGTTTTGAAAATTTAAACCTTATTCAACGTATTTGAATATTTATTTTAAATTGATTTGGACAATAGAGTATATAAAGATTTTGCATGTACGCCTTGCAAATGTATGTTCGAAGTTTATTATACTGGATAGATATAGAATCACACTCTAGTCGTCTGGAAATGATTCTGATGATCGGTCGACCACCATCAGCATTTATGTTCGAGTTTCAAAAGTGGGATGTCTATATATTTCCAATTGACTGGTGTGAGAACCAAAACTACATAGGGATTATTGTTGTGAATTGGCATCAAAAACATGATTTTGTGTATATATATCAAAGTTATGAATTTGAAAATTTGATTAACCAATTAATTGATGGTTGTGTTGTTTGATTATTATTTTATCTAATAAAAATATTGGAATGTAATTAATTAAAACCAATATAAGAATGTATGGTAAATTTATCCAAATTGAACCAAATTATTGAACTGAATTGGAAATTGATTGAAATTTCATGCATATACATGTATATACATTGAACATGTCATAGCAGGGAAGCTAAGCAGAGGGATAAAATTGTGTGCTCGACAAATAGGTATATGTTTACTAATTTATTGGGTTTGGATGATTTTATGAGCCGATTGGTTAGCCGCTTGGCTTTTTCTTCTTCTTTTTTGGATGATGAGGGCCCTTCGTGGCTTGTTGCGGTTTTAATTGTCTCCCCGTACAAAGGAGGTTATGGTGAAATTTTTCAAAAATTTAGGGTGTTAGCGAAATTTTTGAAGAATTTGAAAATTCTTAGAAACTGAAAAGTTGAATAATGAAAGCCAAACTGAAAGTTAAGTTGGTTAGTTAAACAACTTTCATCTTCGTTCCTTTTCGAGGACGAAAAGATTTTAAATGGGGGAGATTGTAATAACCCGGAAAATCGGAACCAATTTTAAAAAATTTATTTTGGCTATTTGAATGAATTTTTAATATTTAAAATGATTTATTTTAAATAATAATGACTAGAAATTTATTTTGAATAGAATTAGAACGTATAAATTTATTTAAATCGAAGTTAGAATATAAACATTTATTTTAATTATAAAAGGAATTGGAAATGGCGCGGTAGTTTGAAAATTCGATTTCAAATTTCAAATGAAGGTACATGATTCAAAACAAACCGGATTTTAGTAAAACCAGGAATATTTGAATCTGTTTGAAAATATCTTTCCAACGAATGTGAAAAATCAAAATTTCGTAGTGGGAATAAAAAGTTATGTCCAGTTGAAAATTCAGAATAGTCGCTATGGAATTTATATAATATAAAGCCCTTAAAAATAGCGATTTAGCAAACGACCTCCGTTTTCAACGAGACCACTTTTGTTGGATCCAGAATGTCAGATTATTGCTAGATTCCAATTTTCATCATTTTTGGAGTCAATATGTGAGCGTGGTGAATTTAAACGTGCTTGGTCAATTCAGTTTGAATTTAATCGACCGAAAAATGACCATTTTTCAAACGGTCTCTAAATTCGACGAAATTAGTTTTATTAGGACCGTATCGTCAAAACATTGCTAGATTTATTTTTCGGGAATTTTTGGAGTTAGTATGTGGCCCTGGTAAATTAAAATGTGCGTTTGAATTTAAAATATATTGATTTATATTTTAAATTTAGCGGAAATATATTGTAACAGCCGAATTGGGTTACGAAAAATATCCCATTGTGTTCGAAATTGGGGTATTTGGCTAGGGGCGACAATCATTGGGACTTGTTTGGTGTTCGTAATGTTAAATAAGCATTGTTTGAATTTAATATTATTCAATTATTAATATATATATTTTTTTCACTAAAACCCTAGCCCCCTCTTAAAACACATTCAGCCGCCGCCGCATTGAAAAATCAAAGGCTAGGAGCTCACGATTTTATTCCTCAATAATCTTCAAATCCGCGGCTTGATTCACCAAACAGATAAAAGGAGAATTCTAGAGGGAATTATGATTTATAAATCCATATGAATATGATCATTTCTTGTGAAGGATAGAGAGCAGATTTCGTGAGGGAAGCTCACGGCTTTGAGCAGGAATTCCAAGGTGCTGACACAATCGAGTGGTGTGCCACCTCAGACGAAGGCGGAGGAGCTTGCGCCGCTCCTGGTGGCAACTGGCGATCGAAGTCCAATGCTCTGAATGGCGTGCGGCGACGATGATTTGGTGTGGAGCGGTTTCCAGAAGAAGAAAGAGAAAGGATTAGAGAAAGGGGTTAAGTGATTAATTAATTAATTAATTTAATTAATTGGGTATTTAATTGTTTAAAGATTTGTTTTAAAAATATAAAAATATACTTTGTTTAAAAATATAAAAATATACTTTGTTTAAAAATATAAAAATATACTTTGTTTTGGAAATAAACAAATATACTTTGTTTTAAAAATATAAAAATATACTGTCTTAAAAATATAAAAATATACTTTGTTTTAAAAATGTAAAAATATAATTTGTTTTAAAAATATAAAAATATACTTTGTTTTAAAAATATAAAAATATACATTGTTTTTTTTTAAAAAAATTATCATATGGTTTTAGAATATGATTTTTAGAAATAAAAATCAGATTTTTATAAATATGATTTTTAAATATATGAAATAGCGATGATTTAAAAATGTGTTTTTTAAATAAATAGCACTGTATTAAAAACGTGATTTTTAATATAAATCGCTTGATAACAGATTGCAATGGAACCGACTAAAAGCAAACAAAATTCAAACCGTTCAAAAATTCAGAAATAAAACTGGTGGAGTGGAAACCAAATGTGAGAACTCCTTCTCACTAATTATTTTACAGTCAAATATATACTAGGTTGTAGACGGGGCTTAGTAGCTCCTAACACCGTCGTCCACAAACCATGGACGACTTGTTTGATTGTATTGTGTTATGGTAATGGACTGTATTGTGATTGTTGATTGTATTGTGTTGAATAAAATATTTGGATAATTAAAAATATCATTTTTATTGTATATATAAAATATATAAAATATTCATGTATGAAATAAAATAATTGAACAATAAAAATATCATTTTCTTTGTATATATGAACTGTATAAAATAGTCATAAGTTAAAATAAATAATCATAAACAAATTAGACGATTTGTTTATGTACACCCATTTATCTGATACTGATTGGGATGATATATTTTACACATCGTCCAACTGCATAAATAAAATCTGTGTTTGTTGATTGAAACCCCACACGGGTATTGGGATGATATTTGACATACAGTAATCCCAATTGTTTAGTTGTATGTCAATCGATGGGTTGACAGGCTGTGATGAGCATTAATTATTTATTTTTAACGCATATACGGTTGTAAATTGCACTTCGGATGAGGGTTGACTGTGTGTGATTATGATTGTGCACACGTGTGTATGAAATCCGTATAAATAAATTTATATGGTAATTGACTGTGTCTGATTCCAATTCAGAAAAAACGACTATTTTAAAATAATGAATATTTTAAAATAACTAATATTTTAAAATAATATTCAGAAATGGATCAAAATATGATTTTGATTTCTGATTTGGGATGGACATGAAAATATTGAAAAATATAAAGCCATGTTGATTAGATATGCGCCATTTGGACGAGAACGATATTTATATCGATTTTATTCATTTTTAAAATGAATATTGAAAAGGAAATTATTTTAAAATATGATATTTTGAAAATATTATCATTTATATATTAATGATATAGAATACTCAATTTTGATTTAAAATTGAAAATGAAGTTGAAATCGTTTTTAAGTCGAAATTAAAACGATTTATAAAATATGATTTAAATGGAAATCGACAAAATATATATATTTAATGGCCTGAATAAAACGCGCCGCGGCCGTTCGCGAATTTCGACCATTGACTTTGAATTGATATTACGGAAGATTTGACCATCGGATTCTCCTAAAACCGGAACTGTTTAGTTCGTATCGATAAGTGCTTTCCAACGAATACGAGAGATTTGAATCTAATGGTTGAGTTTGGAGATACGTCCAAATCAAATTTTGAAAAGATCGCTGTAAGTGCAGTTCGGTGGCTTGAAATCTAATGGTTGAATTTGGAGATACGTCCAAATCAAATTTGGAAAAGGTCACTGTAAGTGCAGTTCGGTGGATCTTGTTGTAAACCGACTGTACGGGCCTTGATAAAATTATTAAAAATATCAATAATTTGTGTAAAATCATAATAAATGATTTGGAAAGAATTGGGATGAAAAATTCCACATTTGTGAAGATAAAAATATATTTTTATCAAAATGAACTAGTTATTAACTAGATTTGAAATTCAATAATTTTAAATAAAATAAAAATGGATTTGTGAATGGTTTTAATATAACCAAGATTTCTAATATATGAATTGGAATGGAATTGAATGGAAACCATCTTCGGAATATTTCGATATTGGATTTTGTGATTATACGGATATTGTTATGGAAATTTGGAAGATATATTTATATCATTATTTCTAATACGATATTTGTTGGTTTTAGAATTTGATATTGAATATAAGCCGATATAATTTCTATTCAGAGCCTTGTATTTAATATCAAATGGGATTTTAGGTTTGTCGTGAATGGTGTCTTTATTAACATTGTTCTTAAACCCAGTTGAGAAAAGAATAAATCTTTAATTTAAGATTTAGTTAAATTTTCCAGTTGATTAATATTTAATTGGAATGGAATAAAAGAATTGGATTTTTGGGTTTATAGTGAATGATGTTTTAAATGACATTTGTTCTTTAACCCGATTAACGGTTAAATATGATTTGGAATTTATAATTCTTTTAATTAAGATTTAAAGGAAATTTTCCAAAGTAAAGTTTTCCAATTTAATACAATAAATTGGAATGAATGGAATTCGACTTGAAATAATCGAAGTGAGCTTCTGTAAAGGAAGACTATTAATATATATATATGGAATTTAAAAGGCTTTGTCGTTATTCCACTTATATTATTAGTCGGATACGGAAATTGATATCGATTATATACTGATCTGCTTTCTGTGAAGATTCCATAACTAATGCAATGTGATTTGGGTTTATTGTGAATTGTGTTTTAAACGACATTGGTTCTTTAACCCAGTTAAAGATATTATTACATGTCTAACATTGTATTTTGAACTGTATGGTTTATCTCTGCTAAATATATATTTGTTTGGTGGCGGAGAATTTATTCTCTTGTTTAATTCCCTTCTCTAAGACGTATGAGCTTAGAGGTTATATATCGGTAGAAATCAATAGTACGGTGTAGATTGTCGATGCGGCATGTTTGTGTTTCCAAAGTTAAATAATCATAAATATTGATTTTTGGGAAGATTAAAACTAAGTGGAGTTTTAATGAATCTTTAATTAGATTGAAATGTGATAATTTAAATTATCAAAATTGGGAAATGATCGGGAATGGATTATCACCGGTTTTACCTCAGGCGATAGTCAAATCTTTAATTTGATTTGAACGAGAAATGGTAATTAATTTTACCAATAACACTGTGGTGTTAGATATGGAGTATTACCAGTTTTGCTCCATGGGATGAATAGGTTGGGATTGGGAAATTAAACAAATGATTACTTCGGTAAGGTGCACTAATCCCGACTAGCTTGGATAAACCTTAAATTGGTTTGATTTGATAACCAAAGGAAGATTAAAGGATAAATCTAAAGAATTTTCTTTGATAAAATTAATGGGAACCTTTCCCTAATGATATGAGTATTTAAATAAAAGAATATTCTGAAATAGAATGAGGCATATGTTGTGTTTTTATAGCACTTGTTTATAAGATATGCGAGTTATTCAGAAAGACTGGGTTTATCCCGTTCTGAATAACTGATTCGACGACAAATCGATGATAAAGACAGTGGTTGAAGACCGGAGGTCTTCACATCGTTTGGATGATTATTGATGTCTTCATTGGGCTATACACCCAAGACAAGGTAATAAGTGGTGATCGTCCAGACGTACTTAGAGATCGACTAGACATGCGAGGACCTCTCTCTTGTATTGGACCTATGGGACGAGGAATAAGGTGCCTCCGGTTTCGTTCAGACCCAGAACGGACTTGTAAATGGATGTGTGTCTGACATTGGATTTTATTCTGTGTTGATTGATTTGTATTAAATATATATTTGTTTGGCGGCGGAGAATTTATTCTCTTGCTTAACACCCTTCTCTGAGATGTACTAGCTCAGGGGTTATATATCGATAGATATCAGTTGCATGGCGTGAATTGTCAGTGTGGCATGCCAAGATGCAAATGATCAAGGCTTGTATTGAAAAGCAGAGCCTCGTGGTTGATGATAAAAGCATTACTTTAAATAGCATAGCTTTGTGTAGCGTTAATTCGGAAGCCTCACACCTCGGTGTGAACCAAAAACGGGAAGGTCAGTAGGGAAATGGACATATGTTAGTTCTAGCTACGAGTAACATCATGGTACGGAGCCCAGGCTGTTTACTCATGTGGATGTTGCACACTATTATTACTTAATGGGAGACGAGTTACCTCGGATATATCGGCTCTGCGGGGCTGATGGATATTATATCAGTCACTACGGGACTGATGGATATGGTCGACATACTGACAATTTTAGAGGTTTGATAGATCCGGCTAACATATAGTTTATGGTATAACCAATTATCAACGGATAACCGGCCCTACCGATCCGGGTGCTGTTGCGATTGAATCCTGAGGAACTTTCTAGGGTGTATCGAATGTGCACAGGATGATCCCTAGCCTTTGTTCATCAATGGAATCCAACTTCCAATATGACATTGTGTGGTTTCAATTGTAGAACTAGTATGGCGACGTAATATATGGGTACTTACGCTGCCTATGATTGATACATTTATATTTGAAGTGGATTTCTTCACTTATAGTAATAATAAAATATGAAATTTCACGTACCAAGCATTTTTGGCTATTATAAGGTAAAAATTATATCCTTCGGCTTGTGTTTCATTTATTGATGGGACCTGAGTCATATAATAGCTTCAAGTTTCTCTTTAGCATTGTGCTGTTTGTTTTATGCACTGGTATTCTTGGTGGAAAACCCGTTCCGTGTTACACGGCGTGGTCCCATGATTTACCTGACTTTAAAATCAAGCTAATAACCGTTTTAGTTCTCACACCAGTCACATGACTAACTTGGAGTTTATTGTTTTAACCTAAACTCTGGGTGCCCTATTTTCTACACGGGCAGCTAGTAGTTTTGGTTTTGCAGATATTATATTCACAGGATCTTGGTTTACAGCTGGAATGATATTCGAAAAGCTATGTATCCGTGTATTTCTTTCAGTTGTGTTATGTATTATTTTTCCCCAGCTATGTATTTAAATCTAATTTAGATCTCTGATATTTTCTATTGTAAATTATTCATTCAGACTCTATATATTCTTGTACTCTGATCTAATTGTTGCAATAATAATGAAATGTTCTTCTATTTGTGTAACGGCCTGAGGATTTCCAACCCCGAAAATCGAGATAAAATACCATATCGACTATTCAAGCACCGAAAATATTGGATCATTAATAGAAAGAAATTAGAGGGTGAGATAAGAAAGAAAGAAATATTAGAATAGACGAAGAAAAAGAAATTAACACAATACAGAGTCTCACATCGCAGCGGAACAAAAATATAATATAGAAACATATCTTTATTGAGAACTTGAAAATATACTTACAATCATCAGAGTGCATCATACATCTGGACAATTATAATATTCTGTCCTTCTATACAATCACACAGCGGAATATATAATATCATATGTTGGAACTCTTCCAGCTCGTCTCTTCATAGTACCCGATAACCTAAACCTATACAACTCGGTCTAACCCGAGCATTACAAATACCGGGTCAGTCTGGTGAACCAGAGTGAGAAAAACACACTAAGTTTAAAGGCAACACACAACTTGATTTTAACATAAAAATCTTTTCGAAAGAAAAAGATAATCGTAAGACCGAATCCACACATAAATACGGACGACATTTACATTACGATAACCCAAAACATTTTTGAAAACAATATTAGTATGATATTATGGTAGTGTCTAAATACAAATAAATAGCAATCTAGCGGATAGCTAGCATCTCATGCTCCACATATATAATATACAATAAAAACCGCGGGCTCTTATGGGAGAATGGATTTCCTGGCAAGGTATGGGACCACCTTCCAGACAACGTACCTCTGGAGATGAATACATTGGGGTTCAACAAGAACATCTTGCAACCCAGGCTAAACATGACCGGCCCCTCACTATACTTTGAGAGTACCGAATATATCATTACCACGATTGGGGGCCAGCCAACCGAACCGATAGCATACATACATATAAATAAAAAGGGACAACCGAAGGCGTTTGATTTCACAAAATCAGGTAATGATATACCGTTTTGATGGGTGCGACCCACATAGCCATGCGACCTACCTGATTTTATGCCATTTCCGGTTGATGAGGCTAGAGGTCATAATTTATTTATTTATTCATTTACCTTTATTATTATTATTAGAAAATCTGGCCACCATTCACTTTGAATGCCACATCATCAAATCCACTGGATATCACTAATTGACGTCCACAAAAATACGTTTGTTGGGAGCTAACCAACTATGACACGTTTGAAGAAATCAACATACGTGACCCGTTGGAAATACTCTGTCAGACAGTCATCCATACAAGCCATCCAGGAACATGATTAACCGAAGGCACTCTCCTACCACATCCTAGGAATCACCCTATAGATCAGTAGTGAGAAGTCCTTGAAATCCGTAGATTTCAACCACGACAGAATAACAGTTTATCTCTGGCCGCTAAACCAGAGATTATTAGTAGTTCTTCCATTTATGAAGATCTATGGTCTACAGTGCTCTATCTCGATTATCTTCTGATATCTTCACGTATTTGTTGGTCGGAATGGTTTTCGAATATAAATTCGATCCTGGTCTTTCCGTACCAACAAGCGTACAGGTCAGATTTGATAGTCGGTTATTTGACTGTCAAATAAATTTAAATGAACAACAATTCATCAATAACGTAAAAATGAATTCAATGATTCAGTACCCAACATCATTTAGCCTTTTAATTAACCGTCTGTTAATTAAACTCTTAATACCTTACAATATTTAAATCATAGTTTTTATTTCTTATTATCAAATAAGAATATCCTTAAAACCATCCGTTTGGCTTATAAACTTTTTTAATATAGTTTATAACATCATTCAGGGAAATTCATAGCTTATATTTCCCTCAACTCCTCTCGTTTATAATTTAATATCATTCTTGGATAATCATGAAGTCACTCAAGTTGGGGTATTCTATTTACCTCTCAGACCTTGACCGACGACATTCATATCTGCAGAATAGATATAAGTTTATTAACACATCCGTTTCCTTTTTTTAAACTCTATTTAAAATCTCAAACACGTTTACTTAATTTATTAAGTAAACTCTTATTTATAACTCCTTTTAATACTTTACAAATCCTTTATAATATATAATACACGAGTCTCGATTCAATTCTAATTCGAATCCTTATATAAACTTCTTCTATATCTCTTTATACATATTTTTCCAACATTCGCAACAATCACCATTTATTGATTTAAAATCGTATATAAACATTCTTTACAAATCTTATATGAATATCTTTTCAAATCTTAATTTGATATCTTTTACAGAACTTGTATTTTACTAATCCAAATAATTTAATTTAACTTCTGTATCAAATGTTACAGATTATATTTCCAATCCTTTTACTTCCACTTATCTAACCCTTTTTGATTCATTACTGGCAACTTATTTGTTGTCTAAAATTGTATAACGATTCTTTAAAAGAATCTTCAGTTTGTTACCTAAATAGTTTAATTTATCGTTGTAACAAATGTTACAAATTCTCTTTCCAAAACTTAAAGTTCATTTATAAATTCCATTTGCAAATTTATTAGCGACGACTTATAATTCAATTTCATTTCTCGGCTCTCACTTCGATTTACATTTCGAACTTCGGAATATCACATTCCGAACTTGGGAATAAATATATCAACTCAATAAACATTCCCAACTTCGGAACCTTGGAATAAACTTGTCTTAGCCATTTCCCATCATTCCCCAACTTCTCAATTTATACTTATCCTTTCCGTTACACTTGGAATTTATTTTATCACTCTTTCACATATAAATTGGCTCATATTTGTATATCCAGTAATACTATATTTGGGAAATCTTGATTTAATAGTCTATTCTAGCTATAGTGGCCCACAAATCCATACTATCTGAGCTGACTAATACAATACACATCCAACTCAAATTATACAGAAATACGAGTCATTAGGGTTAAAGAAATAGAAACATAAACAGAAGAAGAATAGAAATAACAACACAAAATCTCACAGTGGAACAAATAAAATATAATATCAAAAATCATAATTTTGAAATACAAATCTTATTTGTATATACATACCATATCAGAGTACCACATAACATTTGATACAGCGGAAATAACTCTAAATAACTAACAGTGAAGCCTCCTGCTTCAAGCTCCTCCGAGTGTGTCTATGAAGCCAGAAACACTTGACTGCTCGTACAAATTTTGGCACCCAAGAGTTTAGGAAAAAACAAACAAAATAAACTCTAGGTCAGTCATGGGACTAGGATGAGTAAACTCCAATCATATTGTTTAACTTTGAAAAAAAAACCTTTTGAAAGAAAAGGATAATAGTAAGACCCGCCCACACATAAACACAGACGGTTTTTACCTTACTATAACTCAAAACATTTTGGTATCAAAATCCAGTGATATTATAATATGTCTAATCAAATAAATAACCAAATAGTAGAATGCTTGCATCTCACGCTCTACATACATATTATAAAATCAAAAACCGTAGGGCGCTTATTGGAGATTGGATTCCAACTATGACAAGGTATGGGACCACCTGCCGATAGTGTATCTAAAGAGGGGAACACACTAGGTTCAACAAGAACGTCTTGCAACCAGGCCCACACATGACCGACCACTCATTTCGCTTGAGTGTATCGAATGTATATCACCAACGGTTGGGCTTAAACCACCGTTTCCCGAAAAGGGACAGCATCGAGATAGATTAAAGAAGTAAAAGGAATTTCTCTAGATATGTGATTATACACCCTAATGGGAGCGACCCACATAGCCATGCTGTCTGCCCGATTTTTGTCATTTCCTGGTTGTGAAGCTTGAGGCTACGTCTATCTTTTAGAACATCTGGCCACCATACACTTTGAATGCCACATCGTCAAACCCGTCAAATCACTAGTTGATCTTCCCAAAAATATTATGGGTATAAAAGCTAAGAGAAACGAATTTCTTCACCACCAGACGTAATACCTTGAAAATATCGTCTTTTGTGACCGTTAGGAATACTCTGTCAGACATTCGTCCATACAAGTTGTTCTGAGACTGGACAAACATAACAGCTCTTGAATTTCACTCCGTCTTCGATTATCTTCAGCATAATCTAATTCGCAACGCCTATGCCTATACGGAGTGGTTTTCGGATATTAAATCCAACCGGTCTCTCTGTATTGACAACGATGGTCAAAAATCTTTGATAGTCGGTGATTTAACTATCAAAGGGAAAAAATAAACATCCATCAAACAATTTCACAATCACTGACCATTTCTAATATTTTATATTAAATTCATTTCTTAGCGAATTCTATATATATCGTTATATCGATTTCTATTATCAAAATTTCTTAAAAATATTCTAACTTCTGAAATTTCCGGAAAATTTCGCTAGCACCTCCTTTGTACCAGTCAATAGTTCAAACCCCAACTCGCCTCTCTAGGCCCTTTCCATTCAAAAAGAAAATTAAAAAGCCAAGTGGCTTGCCGTTTCGGTGCATAAAACCTCGTATAGAACTTTGAACATGTACCTTTTTGTCGAGCACTTATATTATAATCTTCGTACTCTCTTCGTACTCTTATCCCATACCTGTTTAACATATACACACCTGCCTTTCGTTTATCTAAATCAACACAACCATTTGGATTACTTACCTACAATTCCACTACTTAATTCCCAAATTGCTTCATTTACTCGGTTTGGATCGACGATGTTTAAAAAAAAGTCAAATTCCATTTCTAATTCGAGTTCGCATTCGATTTTAGAATTAAACCCACAAATTTCAATTTACTTATCCAAAATTAAATTCGATCCAAAACTCCTTTAACTAATTAATTTCTAATTAGTTAACTTTATTCAATAATTAAAAATCTGATTTTTGTTTTCAAAAATCAATCCATTACTCGACTTGAGTTCATGTTTAATTTATATCTCAAGTTCGGATTTTACTGATGGAAATTTGGATTTTTATTCACTGAAAATCCTTTTGTTTAACGAAATAAACCCTTACAGTTTTAAAACGATTTTGGCGCTGTTTTTCTGAAATTTTGATTTTGATATAACTCAAAATCTATAAGAAGAAATTCAGGTTTTTCTCTTCCATTAGAAAACTATCATTTAATAGGTTTGGGCGTTTCTTATTTCATCGAATTCCGACTCATATTGAGTACTATATGCTCAATTGAAATCTGAATCGTCAAATTATGAACTACCGTGCTGCGGCGAGTTCGTTTTAATTAAATTAAATATAAATGTTTAAAACTTTGTTTATAATTAAATTCCAACTCCATTTCCAGTAAATCGAACTCGTTATCCAAACTATTATAACAATTCAAATTATTTAAACTCATCGATGATTCTGTTCCATATTCATAACTAAGTTCAAAACCCCAATTCCTATATTCAAGTCTAATTCACTTGGAGTTAGTTTATTTATGGAATATCGATATCATCGAATTCTAATTATAAATTTCCTTCATACAAATAATTAATTAATTTAACATCTCTTACCATTACAAACTAATATCATCCCTCGATAATAGTGAAATCGTTCGTTGGGGTATTTTAATTACCTCCCTGACCTTGATTGACAACGTTCTTATCTAGAGACAGATAAAAGTTTGTAATACAACAACTCGATTTAAACCTCACCTTTTATTCCATTTCTTACATTTGGAATCTATTTTCAAAATTACTCGATGAAAATTATTTCATCACATTTATGAACGTAGTTTATAAATTAGCTTCCTTGGTAAAACAAAACTTCCATTTTAACAATCGATTTGAAACTCGATTCCAATTTCGGAATAGTTTATTTTATATAACTTATATATATAAATATATATATATATATATATATAATATAAATACAGAATCTATTTTCACATCAAATTTCAATTACAGTTTCTATTTAATATAAATCCAATATCCTTTCTGGGATTAAATATTTTTATAAATTCGTCATAGTCGAATTATATTTATAAACCCTTACGGATTTATTCTAATTCAACTTACCTTTCAAACATCAAAATGAATTACATGATTTTCAATTCTCCTTTTTAATCCATACTTGAATCTAAATTCTAATTATCTAATAATAGTTATTTGTTTTATTTATTCCGAATATCAAAAATGATTTCATCATTTCCTTTGAAACGATTCCCAATTCCCTTTTTTTAAATTCATATTTGAATTTAAATAATCCAATTATTCTAGGATCATTATTCACTTCCATTTATAAACGTCGTTTATAATTTTAACTACTTGTTCCGAATATTGAAACATGTTCTATTTCAAATTCCTTTCTTGCTTTCGAAAAATAGTTTCCCTTTTTAAAATTAGCACTTGAGTTTCCGTTTCTAAATTGTTCAATGATAAATTTTCTATTCCATTATAAATATCGTTTATAAATTTCGTTTTTTCTTGTTTTGAATATTTAAAACAAGTTCTTGTTTCAAATCTTATTTGAACTTCAATCCCCATTCTGGAAAATAAATTTCCTTTTTAAATTCAGACTTGAATTTAAAAACCCTTATCAAACAATAATTTTCCTTTCCACTTATAGCCTTGTTAATAATTCGGCTACTTGTTTTTGTTATTAAAACAAGTAAATATTTCATAGTTCATTCAAATTTCACTTTTATTTCAAAAAATAAATTTTCCTTTTTAATGTCAAAAATCCCTTTTGCGAAATATTTTTAAATATCAATGTCTAGGGCGAGTAATATTCTAATATCCAAACACACAAATCATCCATTCAATTCACACATCACACACATGTATAAATATGTAAACAACAGTAAATAAATTTGAGGAATCCAGTTAGATTCCTCCAACCTGTTTTCCCTGCATCCACAGATGTTAATCAACAAAAATAATATCAATCCTGCTTCAAGGCAGGATATCGCGGTATAAAAGGTCATCCACTCATATTCGTGGGGCGTTGGGTCATCCGCTAAAGATACTGCGGGCATCCGCTAATAGTACTGCGAGAAATCCAATATATATATATATATATATATATATATATATATATATTACCACAAACACCAGGCCTAGATAACTAATATAGTAATCAAGACTAATAAATAATTTGCAAATGCATCCAAGCAGCCAATAATTTATTTTTAATGATAAAAATAAAATTTTAAGTGAGATTTACTCACCTGATTTTATTTGCCGAATACCATGTTTATTTTCATATCTGCGTCTATGGATCATCTCCAATAAATCTATTCGTACCTATGATTATTTGATTTTAACCATCGATTAAACATTTATTTTAACTATTAAAATAATTAAATAATTTATTTGATGAAATTTAAATTATGTAAAACAAGACGAATACCTTACGGTCTTTTTCCTAACCATCTTCACCATCGAGCCAAATTCCTATTCCCAATCACTTCTGCATTATTGTTGCATTGCTTCACTCCATTAGTTCCCATCGACCCAACCACCATTTCTTGCTAGTGTCGGGCTTCGGTTCTGATCAATCCACTTCAACACCTTCATCACAGTCCAACCTACTGTTGCGCTACTCATATTCAACACCGTTCTTCCCTCAAGTATGAAATCGCTGCCTTTCCTCCTTACTATTTTACCTCATCGGTTCCACCATAACCATCCAAGCTTCCTTCCTACTAAAAATCATGGGCCAATATTCCATATCATACTGCCAGACACCACGCCACCCATCAACAACCCTTAGATTAGCTCAGCACCTCACACATCTCCGAAATTCGAATTCCCTTATCTGAAAACAGAGAGCTACTCCTCACATAAACAACCATTTTCATGACCACTATCCACATCCCAAAAATTCACACACAAAAAAATCCGAACTTCCATACCTTAAGTGTTGAACTCCACTGCTTTGTAATTCGAACTCCACTCCAGTTTGTTCATCGAACTCCTTTCAATTCACGCAGTTCAACGACCGTTGCATCGGTCTACCCCCAATCATGAATAACATCAGCGTCGACTTCTGAAATCACCACGCCTCACACTTGAACCACGTCCATTAGTAGTACATAGCACCCCCTTCAACTGTACATATCATACACCTATATCCCTCTAGAAAAAAATCCGATCTGTAACACGATAAACCCACATCGGCTCCATCGTCAGCGTCGCTTCTTCCATCGTCAACTCCAGGTGATTTCAGGCTTCGTTCAAGCTACAGAAGTCGCACAACCTCGAGTCGCGATTAGGAATAAACTGCGATTTCAACTTCTCCTACTTAGGAGCCTCACAATTTTGCCTTTTCCCCATTTTCTTTTTGGACAGGAGGAATCAGTTTTAATTGAGAGAAAATAGAACGAAGAGGAAAACTAGAATTTGGGTTTCGGCTTTCACAAATGAATAATCACGAAGACTACTGTGTTTATAAAGGAGTGAACGAGAGGCAGATGGTACAAGGCCATTAAATTACGGTCTCCTTGACACAGAGAAAGTGAGACATTATTTTCTGCGCGAGAAACGTGATAGGTCTGCATATAGGAGAAGAGGCCGACTTTTTTTAATCATCTTAGGTCGGCTGATTAGATTTTGGATGTATTTTTTATTTGATTTTAAATAACTAAAATATCCGAACTGCCATTTAACTGTAACGATCGACTTCTCCAACGTTATTAGCAACTCTGAACTCAACGGAATGAAATCTGAAATTTAATACAATTTATAGCGAAGATAACATTTTAAAATTGACGATTTTAAATTAAATTCAATCGATAAAAATATAAATCGATAATAAATTATTATTATCATCCTAATATAGAATTTATATTTTCAAATTGAATTATTTGGATTCACTATTAATTCTGAATTTAATTATTATCGTTTCCGTATTACGATAATTCAATATCTTTGAAATTAAATCATATACCGATTATTTAAATTGATAAATTCCGTATAAGAATTGATTTATATTTCTAACTCACAATTAAAAATAAATTTAAATATTCAAAATAAATAGACTAAAAATCCGGGATGTTACACTAGTTGTCAGATTCAAATCCAATCCTAAATTCCTATTTGTCACTTCAACCCAAATTCTATTTATAAATCTCAATCCCATTTATAAATTCATATTCATATTTATAAATCCGATTACCTTTGAAAATATGAAATCTCATTTCCAAAACGATACTTGTTTCCAATGATGTTGATTCATTAATCTTGTTCACGAAACGTTATTCAATCACATTTCGTATATTTCAAAACACCGTTTGTTTAAAGCGATTATTTAGTACAAAAATATCACTTGCCAATCTCTTTTATATATCCTCGTAAACCCATGATTCAGTTATTCCATTTCAATATTTTTAAATCAATTTAAACTTTCTTTATGGCCGTTAAGGTCCTTACATACCATTTTACACATTTTCATAACAATAAGGATAAGTTTATATTGTTTAACTATACATTTAATATTATCCTACATCTCGATTAGTTTATAAATTTGAATAATTATAAACCATTAAATTAAACTTTAAATATATTCTTTTAAATGAATTTTATAAAAAGAAAAATATACCATGTGCGAAGCACACGCATATATTGATTGTTTTAACCAAAATACCATTTTCATATCAAAAATATACCATGTGCGAAGCACACGCATGTATTGATTGTTTTAATCACAAATACCATTTTTGTATAAAAAAAATATACCTTGTGCGAAGCACACACATATATTGATTGTTTTAACCAAAAATACCATTTTCGTATTATATATACATATATATATATATATGTATATATATATACCATATGCGAAGCATACACATATATTGATTATTTTAACCACAAATATCCAAGGGGTAAATGTTTACTATGGTACCAAACCCGTGAAATATTAAACCATTTCACATTCAAATAAACACAACAAATCATATTGATAAACATTAATAATATCAGTGACCTGTTATTTCCTAAAAAACAATGGGTTACCTCAGTTCGAATTATTCAGTTCAATATGGCTAAGTAATATTCATTTTCCATCTAAACAGACGAAATAAACAGTGTAAAAATAACAGTCAATAATGGACGGTAACAGTCAATAATCAACAAATAAAAGCAATTCAAGCATCCAATTATTTATCAATAACGTTTATATTACTATAAACGTAACCACTGAGGTAAGTTACCTCAATTAGATTCAATCGTTAGAAATAACGATTTTATTTTGATTAAGTTAAACGAATGTTTAACTTAAATGTTCAGTCAATATATGAATATATAATTCAATAATCATCCAATAAAAATCATTAATAACACACAAACAAATAAACCCGACTTATATAAAATATAAGTGGGAAAAACTAAGTGAGTTTAACTCACCTTGGTCTGATTTGCGGTTAAAACAGTTCATTTCAGTTAAATTAAATAAGCATTTAATTTAACTAAAAATCAAAGTTGATTCCAATTCTATCCAGTCCTGTTCCAAAATGTAGATCTCATGTATATGGTGCCACCACTTCTTGTTTGGTTCCATTCTGTCAACGTATGTATGATTTATAAATATTATAAGTATACATTAAATGAATAAATAAATTCCCTAAATCTCCTAATTAAATTCTAATTACATTTTAATAAATATAATAACTTTAATGGTGATCACAAACTAGTTTCCTTTGTATTCGTCCAGCTACCATGTTTTGCTCCCATTTCTGCTTCTGTATTCAAACCCTGCTATTGATTAGCACTATACATGATTTAATAATAATTTATAATATAATTAATTATTTTAATTAGAGACAAAATATATTAGTTAACTTGATCACTTTGGCAAAGTAACAGAGTCGCCACGTTCGTTCCTTGTTCAAGCTTTTGCTTCCCTTCTGCATGCAAAATCCACTGCATTAATCATGAATACTAATATTATACGGTTTAGTAAATAATTATTTAGTTAATAATTAGGGTTGGGTTAACTAAACATATTTACATCGTTTAATACTTCTCAGGCCTGAACAGACAAGCTCCCTTTCCCATACATTATCTTCGTCTTCATACTGTAAGCCTCCTTCATCACTTCCATTTCCTTTTTTTAATATCTTCAGAATAGATATAAGTTTATTAACACATCCGTTTCCTTTTTTTAATACTCTGTTTAAAGCCTCAAACACGTTTACTTAATTTATTAAGTAAACTCTTATTTATAACTCTCTTTAATACTTTACAAATCCATTATAATATATAATACACTTGTCTCGATTCAATTCTAATTTTAATCCTTTTATAAACTTCTTCAATATCTCTTTATACATATTTTTCCAACATTCGCAATAATCACTATTTATTGATTTAAAATCGTATATAAACATTCTTTACAAATCTTATATAAATATCTTTTCAAATCTTAATTTGATATCTTCTACAGAACTTGTATTTTATTAATCCAAATAATTTAATTTAACTTCTGTATCAAATGTTACAGATTATATTTCCAATTCTTTTACTTCCACTTATCAAACCTTTTTAGATTCATTACTAGCAACTTATTTTTTGTCTAAAATTGTGTAACGGTTCTTTAAAAAGATCTTAAGTTTATTACCCAAATAGTTTAATTTATCATTGTAACAAATGTTACAAATTCTCTTTCCAAAACTTAAAGTTCATTTACAAATTCCATTTGCAAATTTAGTAGCGACGACTTATAATTCGATTTCATTTCTCGGCTCTCACTTCAATTTACGTTTTGAACTTCGGAATATCACATTTTGAACTTCGGAATAAATATATCAACTGAATAAACATTCCCAACTTTGGAATACAACATTCTGAACCTTGGAATAAAACTTATCTTATCCATTTCCCATCATTCCCCAACTTCTCAATGTATACTTATCCTTTCCGTTACACTTGGAATTTATTTTATCACTCTTTCACATATAAATCGGCTCATATTCGTATATCCAATTATAATATATCTAGGAAATCTTGATTTAATAATCTGTTCCAGCTATCGGATTCAAATCAATTCTAAATTCCTGTTTGTCATTTCAGCCCAAATTCTATTTATGAATCTCAATCCCATTTATAAATTCATATTCATATTTCTAAATCTGAGTTCATTTGAAAATCTGAAATCTCATTTCCAAAACAATACTCGTTTCCAATTATGTTGATTCATTAATTCTATTCATGAAATGTTATTCAATCACATTTCGTATATTTCAAAACACCGTTTGTTTAAAACGATCATTTATTATAAAAATATCACTTGCCAATCTCTTTTATATATCCTCGTAAACCCAAGATTTAGTTATTCCATTTCAATATTTTGAAATTAATTTAAACTTTCTTTATGGCCGTTAAGGTCCTTACATACCATTTTACACATTTTCATAACAATAAGTATAAGTTTATATTGTTTAACTATTCATTTAATAATATCTTACATCTCGATTAGTTTATAAATTTGAATAATTATAAACCAGTAAATTAAAGTTTAAATATATTCTTTTAAATGAAGTTTGTAAAAAGAAAAATATACCGTGTGTGAAGCACACGCATATATTGATTGTTTTAACCACAAATATACCGTGTGCGAAGCACACGCATATATTGATTGTTTTAACCACAAATACCATTTTCGTATAAAAAAATATACCATGTGCGAAGCCAACGCATATATTGATTGTTTTAACCACAAATACCATTTTCGTATCAAAAATATATCATGTGCAAAGCACACACATATATTGATTTTTTTTAACCACAAATACCATTTTCATATAAAAAATATACCGTGTGCGAAGCACAAGCATGTATTGATTGTTTTAACCACAAATACCATTTTCGTATAATATATATATATACACACATATATATAGTGTGCGAAGCACACACATATATTGATTGTTTTGACCACAAATATCTAAGAGGTAAATGTTTACTACGGTACCTAACCCGTGAAATATTAAACCATTTCACATTCAAATAAACACAACAAATCATATTGATAAACATTATCAATATCAGTGACCTGTTATTTCCTGCAAGACAATGGGTTACCTCAATTTGAATTATTCAGTTCAATATGGCTAAGTAATATTCATTTTCCATCTAAACAGATGAAATAAACAGTGTAAAAATAACAGTCAATAATGGACGACAACAGTCAATAATCAGCATATAACAGCAATTCAAGCATCCATTTATTTATTAATAACATTTATATTATTATAAACATAACCACTGAGGTAAGTTACCTCAATTAGATTCAATCGTTAGAAATAACGATTTTATTTTGATTAAGTTAAACGAACGTTTAACTTAACTGTTCAGTCAATATATGAATATATAATTCAATAATCATTCATAACACACAAACAATTAAACCCAACTTATATAAAATATAAGTGGGAAAAACTGAGTGAGTTTAACTCACCTTGGTCTGATTTCACTACAACAAAACAGTCATTTTACAACGGGCAAAAACTGTTGTAATATGCATTTCACAACGGGCATACGCCCGTCTTAATATGCCCCGTCATAATAGCTCCTGACTATTTGACAACGGGCAATGACTGTTGTAAAAGACCGTTGTAATAACTTGCTCTGTCACGTGCAATGACTCTATGACAATGGTTATTAACCCGTTGTAATAGCTAATAAATTACAAGTGGCATTTGCCCGTTGTAATACAGTATATTACAACGGTTTTTGCCCGTTGTAATAGAAAATTCAAACATAATTGCTGCGATATACATCAATAATAATAATGAATATTTTAACATGCAATAAATACTGTAATGCAAGAATCAAAATCACATAATAACACATACTAAAAGACTGAAGCAAGAATCATATAATTCCAACACATTTCCAAAAGTTCGATAACTTTATACTCCAAAAGACTAGATAAGTTTACATTCCAAAAGGTTAGATAAGTTACGTCGACATAGTTCTAACATAAATTACATAATTAGTTTCATAAGTACCAACACTAGACCAAGGATAGGTAATCTTTGTGCCATGCGACGGCAGATCCAACAGCCTGTTGATCTTGAGTCTGCATATAGTTACTAGCACGGGGTGACTGCAAAAAAAGAAAAAAAAGTTACCAAATGTAGAGAGAATATATTATTATACACCATTCAAAACTTATTATACAACATTTAAGTCTTGCATTGCTATAACCTTACAGCCTTTGGTTCCATAGTCTTCCTACTTCGGTTTAGACACAGTTTAGACACCACCGTATCCACAGTTTGCAGTTGTATTTAAGTAAAAATATTTGTATTTGTAACTGACATTATATACGAACTTTTATTTCTACAATTATATGACCAAAGGAAGAATTAATTACATAATAGGCTTCTATTGAAAGTCCAAATATATGCAGATGTAGACTGGAACTAAGTTCACCTTTGAAAAACCATTGTGAATCTTTTATCTAAAATGTATTTAAAAACTTAGCTGAATACATATAAAACTGATCAAATACTTAATATATTATATCATGTTAAATCAATTTATGTATGCATAGGGAACTCATGTACACCATGGCGCAAACTCAAAACTGCATTTAAAATTTATGTGTGCACATGAACCAATGCCTGGAATAATTACACATTTGAAAATTCATATTCTCAGATTCATACGGAAAGCCCATTTTATAGAACTTTGCATTCTCTTTCAAATCCATGAATGTGCGAAGCGTTTCACACATCCAGTTCAATATGTTTAAAACTGTGGAGATATTGTGTTTTCTCAAGTCATATTTGGGTAATATTCAAAACATGCTTCGCACTAGAGGGGTAACGGTAAGTCATCGATGTTTGGATGATATATGAAGTAATAAATATATAAAAGTGCTAATATATGTGTTAATATAGGTTTTCAGTAATAATATATGAAGTATATATTCTACTAGTGAAATATGTATATGCAACTTTGCAGGTCCAGATGAAGTACATTTCCTTGTTTCTTTCTATCCCAGTGTACCCATTACTAATGGCCGGCTCAACATGGGAACTTGGCAGGTGTGAGTTTTCTCAACTATGACTTCAGAAATCAACTAATTATTTGTTCCATGCATGAGGAAAATGTTTTATATATCTACAATAATGGGATGATCTCTATATGTGAGCACAACAACTTAGTTGCTGTGCTTCGGCACAGCAACTTATTTGCTGAAGCAACTTAGTTGCTGTGCCTCGGCACCGCAACTTAGTTGTTGCTCAAGGCACGGCAACTTAGTTGATGTTCAAGGCACGACAACTTAGTTGCTGTTCTCGGCACAACAACTTAGTTGCTGTGCTTCGGCACAGCAACTTCGTTGCTGTGCTTCGGCACAGCAACTTCGTTGCTGTGCTTCGGCATAGCAACTAAGTTGTCGTACAAGGCACAACAACATAGTTGTTGTGCCGAGGAACAGCAACTAAGTTGCTGTGCTCTGTTCCTCGGCACATCAACTTAGTTGTTGTTCGAGCGTGTGAGAGGTTGAGTGTGCATGAGTTTGACGACGCCTACAAGTTTCTTGATCACACTGAGTTGAATATTGGAAAATTCAAGCACAATGAGTTGAATATTGGAAAACAAATTCAAGCACACTGAGTTGAATAAACCAGACATATTACCTAGAGCATAGTAGAAGGCTTTTTTTATGCCTTGATGATACTCCAGCTCAAGCAATACATCCTGCTAGTCTGTGAAGTTTGCGGATGTAATCTTAAAAAATTAAAGGGAAAAAAATAAAAATAGAGAAATAACAATATGGTACTTACATTAGAGTTCCATTATATATTGGACTCAACCTAAATGACATGATCAAATTCTTCTGTAAATTGACCGATTGACCGATCGTAGCTTCAAGCTGAAGTTATCTCCCAAGTTTATGCTACCATTAAATTGATTATTACCCCCTGATCTGCACTGGAATGCAATAGGTGAAGTTCATAGACAAATTCAGATCATATGTTATTTCATTTAGGTGAGTATAAGGATGAATAACTAATTAACAAATAACATCATGTTATTATATATTTGCTACAAATAAACATAATGATCCATTTCAGTTTATGTGTCTTAGCCTTTTGAAACTTACACTTGCTCTAGTCTAGGAAGGCTGAACATTGTTTCTGGGATATCACCATGAAGTTCTCTAGACTCCCCAACAATGGGTACTATATTTTCAGAACATTTTTTTAGTTTAAACAAATAATACATGGCAAGTTACATTCCAACTGGCACTTAGTGAACTATTCTTCTTAGTGTACTTATTGAACTTACAGAACTAAAGATTGTACAGTCGAGAGCCAACTTAGAGCCTCTGAAGAATCGAAGGTGTTATTGCTCAAATTTCTATGGAAAAATACTGGTATTTAGTATTCTTCATTAACTTTTATTACATGAGTTCATCTGTATATGAATGAATACTTACACATAGTTGAGGCTGTTCATTCCTGTTAGGTCATTGGTCCAGAAAGTTTTTGTTTGTTAAGTTCCTGGAAGCAACATGATAATCATATCTAAGCATAAAAGATACTTGAGTAATTTAATTGCGAGTTCATGAACAACTACTTACAATTTATTAAGGCTTCCATCGAGCCTCCTATAGTCAGATAAATTTAATCAGCACAATTTGACAGTAAAAATGCAAATAACAACAGAGATGCAGCTTGTTGTTTAGAAAATACTTACAAAACCTCAAGCGATTTGACTAGTCCTACTGAGGCTGGAATTGTTCGAGTGAGCTCATTGACATCAAATGGTCTACAGTATATGGTCAGAAGTAAATTTAGTAAAAATTCATGTGTATGTGTATTGAAGTTTAGAAACATCTTGTATAAGTTTCATTTGAGAGCTAAAGAGTTTCCCTAGTATGATACCGGATAAGTGAATTTTGTTGAAGTGACTTCTCATTCAGAGATAAAGAATTCAGGTTAACTAAAAGATGTCAAGAGTCAAAGACAAGGAAAGAAACGGTTTGATGTCGACTAACAAATGCTTAGCATTTAGAAGCAGGTCCAATCCTGATGAGTTGTTATTTGAAATTGGTATGGTTCCACTTATTTTGTTATCTGCTATATCAAACCAGTATAGGTTTAATAACTTTACCAACGAAGAAGGAATTTCACCATTAAGATTGTTTGAATTTAGAGCAAAGGAATTTCACAATTAAGATGGTTTGCATTTAGAGCCCTGAAATCAGTTTCGTGTGAAGAATTTCACTGTGAATTTCAGATAAGCAATCATATTACCTATTTCCAATCAAAGGTCAGTAGTGTTGAGTTTGACAGCTCAATCATATTACCAATTTCCAATCGACATACAAAAACCAAGTAACAAATGAATAATCAGTAGATATAATTTCCTTCTTAAAGAATAAAATACGGCAAAAAAATACGACAACTGAGGGAAATTAATCGCCTTATCCTAAATTTGACAGCGATCAGAAAAACAACTGACTAAGAACTCAAAATAACTGGAAAGAAATGAAGATAAAATAGTTACCAGCGTATGGTATTAGAGGGAATCTCATGTAGGAGAGAGAGGGAGGAAGGAGAGATTAGGACCAGCGTAGGAGTTTGGGAATTTGGGAATTAGGGTTCTGGAGGAGGACCAGCGCATGAGTTCAGGGAATTTTGCTTTGGCTCCGTTATGTTAGAATAAATGGTTATTTAGTTTAACGCGGGCTCTGAAATGTTTATCGGTGAACGAGAAAAAACAAAAGCGGGAACGAACGTTGTCAATGGAAGATTATTTATGGTAGAGTCACAAAAGAATTTTTTAAAATAAATATAGAAATAATATTCTAAAACTTGACGTTTGTACTTTACATATCCAAATTTCTTTATAGCACTTTCAAAACATAAATTTTGAATATTATCTAAAGTTTAAACTTTGTTAAGTTTTTTACTTTTAAAGACCGAATTTGTTTGTCGTTCGAAAGCCATTTAAATACAAGCCCATAGTCTCAACAGTTTTGTTTGTTTGTAGTTTGAACTCAAATTCAAACAATAAATGAGATATATCATTTATAAAGTGAATTAGTTTGTTGGTTGTTGTTTGTTTTTAGAGATATATTATTTGATATACCGTTATATCCCTTTATTTTTGTAGTTTAAATTTGTTTATTGTTTGTTGTTGATATTTGAATTTATTTGAAATGAATTTTATAAATATTTTAAATTTTTTGTTAGAAAATTTAAGATTATTAAATTTTGTTAAGAATTAAATGTAGCTATCAATTATAATTATTGATTATTAAGTAGTAAATAATAAATTATCAAATGTTAATTAGTGAAAATGTGAATTAAATATTAATATTAATTATTAATGGTTAATATAATGATTAATTATTACAAGTTATAAATAATCATTAATTATTACGAGTTATAAATGATTAATATAATATTATTAATGATTAATTATTATTATTAATAAATAATATAGTATTATTAATGTAATATTATAATTAAAAGCAATAATATAAGTTATATGATATCATTGAATGAAATCTAATATGTATACAATAATATAAAGAAAACATTATTTAAAACTTTTTTTACAACTATTTGGGTAGACAATATAGATAATATTACTTTACAATGATGTTATAAATAATATAATATTATTGTTATTAATTATTATTAATGAGTAATTATTAAATACAATATTATTAATGATTAGTAATTAGTAATATAATATTATAGTTAATAATTAGCAATATATGATTAGTGATTAATTATTAAGTAATAAAACATAATCAGTACAAATTTTACGGAAGTATTGCAATTATTAATTATTGACTATCGAAAATTGACACCTATTACAACGGATATTTTGTGACGGTTGTAAAATAGTCATATATTACAACGAACATTTTGTGAACGTTGTAAAGTTGACATCTATTACAACATGCCAAAAATGACCGTTGTAATAGCACTTTATTACAACGTGCAGTTTTTACCCGTTGTAAAAAGAGCGTTGTAAAGGATATTTATTACAACAATCAAGAAACGACCGTTGTAATAGCATTCTATTACAATGGGCGGTCTCTGCCCGTTGTAAAAGAGTGTTGTATAGGCATCTATTACAACTGTAAACAAAGTGACCGTTGTAATAGCACTCTATTACAAGGGGCGGCCCGTGCCCGTTGTAAAATGGACGTTGTAATAGATTAATTTTTTTGTAGTGTTTGCGGTTAAAACAGTTCATTTCAGTTAAATTAAATAAGCGTTTAATTTAACTGAAAATCACAGTTGATTCCAATTCAGTCCAGTCCTGTTCCGAAATGTAGATCTCATGTATATGGTGCCACCGCTTCTTGTTTGGTTCCATTTTGTCAACGTATGTACGATTTATAAATATTATAAGTATACATTAAATGAATAAATAAATTCCCTAAATCTCCTAATTAAATTCTAATTACATTTTAATAAATATAATTACTTTAATGTTGATCACAAACCACGATTAGTTTCCTTTGTATTCGTCCAGCTACCATGTTTTGCTCCCGTTACTGGTTTCGTATTCAAACCTGCATCAGAGCGCATTTCAGAACTAAAATAGATTTGGAAATTGCATCATAATGGGTTAGAAACTTGGAATGCATGTCGATTTTAAAGGAACCTTTAATAACCTTAGAATTGATATTTAAAAGTTTAGGCTATTAAACTGGATCTACTACAATCTAGATGAAATAACGAATTTCGTATTAGTCTTGTAGTGGATTAAAATACAAATAATTAAGTAGTGAAGTAGCTGACTGTTAGAAAAAGGTGAAATAGTAAGGTTATATAAATAAATCGACATCCGAACTTATTGCATTTTATATTTGGATACGTGTAAAACTAGACTTTAATAATATTATAACTCTGTAATACTTAATAACAATTAAGAATCAACTTCCATATTTTCATTGTCGTGGTTCCTGCGATTTCCCAACAACCACACCATTAACACCTGAATTTTAGGGAATGTACAACGCATATATGCTTGCAGGATATTAAGCACTTTCATTCAAATCTGGAAATCATAATTGGAAACCAGCGTAATTAAAATAGTTATAATCAACATAACCAATTCATTGAGAAATGGTCGGTGTTACAAATTTTTAGCAGGAATTGTGAACTATGTAAAGCATGAACCGCTGATAATCAAAAGCGGAGACAATAGATCCATTAAAAGTAGTAACAAAAACACGCAGATTACATCAAAATATGTAATGTACTGAAAAAAATACAAAATAAAGTTTGACTAAGGGAAAAAATAAAAATTCAAAAAGCAAAATAATTACCTGCCTCTGAAAGTTAAAAATGATGTTCATTTTTGTAAACTGTATGTGAATTGGAAGAACTAATGTAAAATAATTAACTGTATTTTGAATTAAAGGTCATGAAAAATCTGAAGGGAATTGAAATCAAATCTATGAGTGAAATAAGAAAAGGACATACCTAAGCAAGTGTGGATTAAGATAACCGTGATGCATATGTTAGCGTTACCAGTTTGGATCGTCAAGATAGAGGATGAAAGAAAGTTGACATCAAAGCGGTGGATTAGAGGTCGAAGGAAAGATAGGAAATAATTTGAGGGATGTAACGGTGGAATATATTTGTTCATGGCAGAGATAAAGGAAAGGCGAAAGGGATAAATTGAATAATTTGTGGATTTTGACAGTTAAAGAAAATGGGTTGGAAACGTAGCTTATTGCAGTTGATAATGGGTTGAAAAAACAGAGTCGGCAATTGTTTCATGAACAGTGCTAGAACCACAACAAAGTTTGCGCTAAAAATCACTGAATCTGAGAATACGTGGTATAAATTGAATGCAATTCACAGAGGAAGAAAAATCCAATGGTTTTATATCTCTGTCGCATTTTCTGATGTAATACTTCCTGGTTGATCTAGCATTAGCGTTGTTTTGTATTTTAAAATACTTGATGTTAGTAAGGACACGCCAACCAGAAGGAGATCCTGTTTTATTGTTTAAGTAATAGATAGATTAGTTTAAAGAAACAGAATAAAATAGAAGGGTTCAGACATACGTTTGGGAGTGGTACCCACTTCTGGATGGCAGACAATCAAGAGGCATAATCGATGGTGGCTTATGCATGAAGGAGGAGGTTTTTTTGATGGATGGCAGGCCTGAAGCGTCGTGTTGGGGCTGAAGCACCCATTTTGTGATTGACACTGCTATGTAGGCTGTTGGAGAGGATTTGGAAAGCCAAGAAAGAGATGATAGTAGCAGGGGGTAGCAAGGTAATTTCTGATAGTATTTGAATTCAGCTTTGATTATGGTGTGTTAATCCACTCACAGTTTAATTTAAATGGGTTCTAAGCATGAAATTTTGATTTCTACTCTATATTAATATCATTTTTGAATGGGTTCCAAGCATTTCCTTCTTAAAATTATGTATTTTATCTTTTGATGCTCACTGTTTTTTGGTTTCCGTAACTTTGATGCACTCATGCAGGTCAGGTACATGAGATGACTTTCTGCTGTTTCACATTATTTTGAGAATGCACGAGCAAAGCGATGTCAGCTTTGGTTAGTTTATCTGGACAACTGGGAATGTTTGGACCAACATCTATCAAAAAGTAAGATCCACATACTCCTTTTTTTACTTCTCTAATGGAGACTGAGGCTGTTCACAATGTCAAGCTAATATGAAGTTTCAGCAGAAGGATAATTCCTTGGGTTTTAGACACTTTGATCTCGATTTGGTCGGGAAGATTCTGATAATACGTTAGATGGGATTGACATCATTATTGATGTGCTTGAAAATTCCGTCGTTACAATCTCCCATACTCAAACCTTTTCGTCCCCGAAAAGGAAAAAAGGGAGGGAAATACTTATTAAATAATTAATATATATATTTAAACCAATAGTTCATATCTATCATTATGCCTATATATGCTAAAATATATATAAATCAAAAGTTAAAGTATTTCAAACATATTTCAAAATAATTTTAAGTATTCACTCAACGTCTCGATTAGCGATATATCTATCCCACTTTCGAAACTCAAAAATAGATATTGATGATGCCATGGTCATCACCAGAATCATTTTCAAGCGACTAGAGTGTGACTCTATATCCATCAAGTTCAGATAGGATTTAACATATACGTTGATCAGACGTATACCCAAATCACTAGGTATTCGATAGGCCAATTTTAACATCAAATAAATACTCAAAACATTTATATATATATTTAAATAGAATATGTGACAACCCGCCCCGCACCAACCGACATTTACTCCAAGGGTGCGCTGTACACATGTCCAGTTAGCACGGGACGGATCATCAGAAGGAAAGGAAGAAAGAAGACGAAGAATCAACAAGGAACCTGTAGAATGTCTCACAGCGCATAGAACAAAATATAATAACAACATACTTGACATAAGACATGTGAGACAGTGCATAAGCTGAAAACAACTATTATAGCAGCGGAAAATCCCAAAGTAGAGCTTATGATCCAAAGCCAATATTATTACAACTTTTAAAACTGTCTCAAAAAGCTAACAAGAAAGGTACACTACTAATGCCCAAAGTAGTGATCAGCAATGACATAGGGAGAATATCTATACATATCATACGTGGAAGCCTCCTGCTCGCCTCCGAATCCTCTATCGTGCATCACCAGCTAACCTGTCTCTGGTCTGCTCGTGTGAGCACCCAGAGTAATAAGAAGAGACATAAAACTCTGGGTCAGACAAAAAGTTTGGTATGAGCGATAAGCAACTAAACAGAACAATAACAGGTATACTAAGCCATACCTGAACCTGGACCTGCAACCAAAGAGTTAGCACTACATACTGTACAACACTCTAAGGTGCCACTAGCATATGGTGTACTAGCATACGGGGGTAGGGGTGTGCATGTCATAGTGATAGCAAACAAATCAAACATAGCAACCATCCTCACATCTCTAACTCAGTGCATAAAGCATACGATGTGTCCACCACTGTCAATCACTAGACCCGTCGAAGTAGTGACGGAGTTCGACTTGTACAACTACTGCTACTACCAAGCTTACCACATGGAGTCATGACCAAATCTTTACAACTGACCCCACTTCATTGGTCTATAGCCCTTTAGTCGTACCTAGGCCATTATGGCCCTGAATCCGTTCACGTGCTTCCTACACATAGTAATCTAAAGTTACGGACATCAACAGCCCCTTAGCACACGTCCTGTAGCAAAGCCCGACTCATGAAGCCCACTCATTGGTTCCCAACTGGATCCTGAGTCAAAGCTCCTCATTTGGACTTCCTTTGCATGTCGGGTTTTGGTCGAATTGGCGTTGGTCTTCAGAAGAGTCATCGCGTAGTAGTAATAACATGTGTACAGTTCGGTTCGGTGTTCCCCTTCTGGCCTGGTTCGGTTCGGTGTACTCTTGCTCCATCGGTTCGGTTCGGATGCTTTGTGTCTGGTTTGGTGGTTGCTCCCTCCTAGATGTCCCGATCCGATCCGGTGCTTCGCTCCAACTCCAGCTCCAAGCTAGGTCCTCCGATCCGATCCCTATGCTCTTGCCCCCGATCTGATCCCTATTAGTCTCTCCGATCCGATCTCCTTTGGTTTCTCTCCGATCCGACCCCCTTTGGTTTCTCTCCGATCCGATCCCCTGCCCAACTCCAATCATAAGAAAATGGCCTTCCTACTCGCCAAGCCTCTTATGCTAAGTTCCAATCCGAATCGAGTCCTCTTGCCTAGTTCTCCTATCCGATCCGAGCCTAATTATCCGATCCGATCCGGTTTGGAACCCTGCATATTTCCTGTGAATTTCCAGCGACTGTTTTACGCCATACGACGATGTTTTCGACCAATCTAACAGTTCTAATCAATCACAAAACATACCATACAGCCATAGCTACATAGTGAATCAACCATAGACATCAAAACAACAACCATAGCATGTAATTTGGATCAAACCTACCCAAAATCCCATATTTTCCCTTAAGCATGTTTAGGCAAAACTAATGATATGATTAGCAAAACTTAATGAAATTAACCCAAATTCATATCAGAGGCCTAAAACATTATTTAAGAATTTATGAATATTTTTCCAGAATTTATTAATGTATAAATTCGCTAATCTTCACTAATTAACCTTAATTAGTGAGGAACTATGCAAATCACTCACCTTAGCCACAAATAAACCTTAGATCTGAAATAAATCTCTGTTTGGGCGTGAATAACAATGCAAACCAGCAGCTCTAATCTTGATTTGGTGAAGATCTCCCTTGATTTGATGTTGCTAAGCTTAATCCTTGATGAGAAAGTGATTTGGAGGTGATTTAGAGGTTGGAGGCCATTTTTAGGGTTTTTAAGAGGTAAGTGGAGGCTAGAAAACTGAAATGGAATGAATCCCTAACTCTTTTCAGTCTCCCCATAACCCTAATCCCGAAATGGGTTATGGGCCCATTCACTAATCACCCTATTTGGCTCGGTTAAGCAGTTTTTCACCTTCCAAACCTTATTTCAGCCATATCTCCTAAACTTTGACTCTGTTTGGCTATTATGACCACTCTACGGAAAGGTAAACCATCAAACAAATCTAATGGAAGTGGTTTCAGATTAAAATTCCTTTCCAGTCAAAAGTTATGGCAAAAACAGTATCAGCTGAGGGCAAAACGGTCATTTAAAAATCGGCAAAAATCATGAACATGGGAAATGACCCCAATAGTCGTTTCCCAAAGTTACATAACCGTACATCTTCATATAAGAAAGAAATAAATATTCTATGATCCTCCGATGCGTAGAATGCGGGTTGTTACATTCTTCCCCCCTTAAGAAATTTCGCCCCCGAAATTCCCTAGTCAAAACACACAAAGGGTTCCGCATGCCTATCAGCCATAAAACAACAATCAAACATGCAAAACAAGCAAAACAAGTTTATCCTAGCATGCGGAATAACTAAATTGCAAAGTTAATCTTACCAGGTAAAGAGTTCTGGATACGTTTTCCTAATGTTTTCCTCTATCTCCCAAGTACAATCATTCTCGTTCTCGCCCCCATTGAACCTTGACTAGCTTCACCGCCTTCCTTCGAAGTTGCTTCGTATCGTGCTCGACAATACGAATCGGCTTGCGGTTCCCAACCGCCTCGGGTTCCACTTCGAAGTCCTCTAACTGATCAGGTGAAATAGTCATATATGGGTCGTGCACGAACTTCCTTAACTGGGAAACATGAAATACGTTGTGAACTCCTGCCATCTTCTCTGGTAAGTCAACTCTATATGCCAAATTCCCAACTTGTTCGAGAACTGGGAATGGGCCAACAAATCTTGGTGCTAACTTGCCTCTCTTGCCAAATCGTATCACGCTCTTCAACGGAGAAACCTTGACAAACACCAAGTCACCAACGGAGAATTTTAAGTCTTTTCTCCTCTTGTCAGCATAACTCTTATGCTTATCCTGGGCAGCCTTCATCTGTTGTTGAATGATCTTAATCTTATCTGAAGTTTCCCTCACCACATCTGGTCCAGGCAAAAACTTCTCGCTAGTCTCTATCCAACATGATGGTGAGTTGCACGGTCTTCCGTACAAAGCTTCATATGGAGCCATACCGATACTGGATTGGTAGCTATTATTATATGCAAACTCTACTAGATGCAAATGGTCATCGCATGATCCACCAAAATCCAATATACAAGCTCTCAAGAGATCTTCCAATATACGATTCACCCTCTCTGTCTGACTGTCAGTTTGAGGATGATACGCGGTACTGAGATGTACTTCCGACCCTAGAGCCTCTTGTAAGCTCTTCCAAAACCCACTAGTAAACAACGGGTCTCAGTCACTCACAATGCTTTTAGGTACTCCATGAAATCTCACTACCCACTTCATATACAATTCTGCTAACTTAGCTGTCGTTCTGGTCGATCTGACTGGTATAAATCTTGCACTCTTAGTCAATCGATCCACAATTACCCAAATGCTATCATATCCCGATCTAGTCCTTGGTAAACCATCAATGAAATCCATCGAGACTTGCTCCCATTTCCATTCAGGAATTTCTAATGGTTGCAACAAACCACTAGGCTTCTTTTGCTCGGCTTTAACTAGCTGGCAATTCATGCACTTGGATATAAACTTCCCAACGTCTCTTTTCATCCCTTCCCAGTAGTAAGTCTGTTTCATGTCTTGATACATCTTATCACCACCGGGGTGTATAGTCAGTTTTGAGTGATGACATTCCCTAAGCACTACATCTCTCAAACCATTCACGTTGGGTACAACTAGTCTTCCATTCTTTCGAAGCCATCCTTCTCGATCAAGCCCATACAAATTCATCTTGTCACCATCGATATTCATCTCTAACTTGGAGATGATTTCCAATAGATTAGGATCGTCCCTCTGACTGGAACCAATCCGCTCAATCAGGGTGGGTCTGATCGTCAAACTAGCTAACGTCACTGGATCCAATTCGCACTTTGGTCTGAAATCATATCCTGCGATATACTCCAGTTGCTTCCATTCAAGAAACATAGCCCCTAAACTGGCATGTCTCCTACTCAAGTCATCGGCGATCGCATTGCCTTTCCCAGGTGTATATGCGATATCAAAATCATACAAAGCCAAGAACTCTAACCATCTCTGCTGACGGAGATTCAGATCCTTCTGAGAGAAGAGTTACTTTAACGATTTATGATCGGTAAACAACTCAAATCTCTCTCCCAAGAGATAATGTCTCCACATCTTCAATGCGAACACAATCGCTACCAGTTCCAAATCATCGGTAGGATACTTCTTCTCATGCGGCTTTAATTGCCGACTAGCATAAGCTACAACCCTACCTCCTTGCATCAATACAGCACCTAGTCCGGTACCACAAGCATCCGTGTATACCGTCATTTCTTCATTCCCTTTAGGAATGACTAACACTGGCGCATGCGTCAACTTTTCTTTTAGACCTCGAATGCATTCTCACACACTCCGTCCCAGACGAAGGCTTGATTCTTCTTTGTCAACTGAGTCAACGGTGCTGCTATCTTGGAGAAGTTCTGAATAAACTTACGATAATATCCAGCTAACCCTAAGAAGCTTCTTACGTCTGTTGCATTCTTGGGCGTAGGCCAATCCTGCACCGTAGCCACCTTCGCAGGATCCACGACAATACCATTCTCCGAAACAACATGGCCCAAGAATCTCACTTCCCTCCTCCAGAAGTGACACTTAGAAAACTTTGCTTTCAACTGGTGTTTTCTCAACACGTCCACTAGTCTTAAATGTTCCTTGTGTTCTTCTTCTGTCCTCGAATAGAAAAAAATGCCATCCACGAACACAAGGACAAACTTATTCAACCGATCTCTGAATACCTTATTCATAAGATCCACAAAATATGCTGGGGCATTGGTCAGCCCGAATGGCATGATCAACCACTCATAGAACCCAGACGGCGTCCGAAATGCTGTTTTAGCTATACTCTCAGCTTCCACTCTAAGCTGATGAAAACCTGTCGTGAGATTCAACTGAGAAAATATTCTCGCGCCACTCAACTGATCAAATAAATCATCTATCTGCGGTAGAGGATACTTGTTCTTCCTCGTCACTTTATTCAACTCGCGGTAGTCTACACACAAACGAAGGGAACCATCTGTCTTGGTAGCAAACACAACTGGTGCTCCCCATTCGGAATCACTCCTTCTGATAAATCCCTTCTTCAAAAGATTGCTGATTTGCACCCCGAGCTCTCGCTGCTCCCTTGGTGCCATACGACGAAGTGGCATCACTATAGGTCTGGCATCTTTCACTAAATCGATACGGAACTCAATCTCTCGGTGTGGTGGAAGCCCGATCACTTCCTTGAAAACGTCCGGATACTGGCCAACCACGGGAAAACCTGACAAATCACTATGCGGGATGTCGAGGGAATTTAGAAACTATCCATTACCCCCATCACCGGGTAGACCACCAAACACTACCCTCCGCCCATCATCCGCCCTAGCTATCACTAAAAAGCCCTCACAGTCTACCACCACCTCGTATCTTTGGAGCCAATCGACTTCCAAAATAATGCCAAACCCAGTAAAGCCCAAAACAAAGAAATCACAAACAAACATGCATCCATGACTCGATAAGACCACATTACGACAAATCATGCTAAGGCTAGTCGAACCACCAATCGGGTTCGTCACTACTAAAGGTCTATCGACAATCTCGGGTTCCAATCCCAACCTATCTACCAGGTCACTAGATATGAAAGAACTGGAAGCCCCGGTATTAAACAAAACTCTTACAGGAACATCATAAACAGAAAGCATACCTTGAATGACGACATTCTTTCCCTTCTCCGCCGCGGTTGGGGCATTCGACGAAGAAGGAATAACATTAAGGGCATATGCTTTCACCGTCTGCTTTTCTTTAGGGCGTTGCGGACACTTGTCCTTGTGATGTCCCACTTGGCCACAGTTGAAGCACTTCCTATCCGCTGGCTTGGCCCGACAATTTCTAGCATAATGGCCCTTCTTACCACAACTGAAGCACTCAACATCTTTCTTATTCTTTTTCTGGCCATCCTTGTTCTGCTTCCTCTTATTCTGAGAACCACTCTTGCCTCCACCACTTGCTTGTGGTTTTGGCTCCTCTGCAGATGCAACCTTGGTCTTTGACTTAGGGTAAAGACTCACTGATCTCAAAGCTTTCCCAACAATCGATTCAAAAGTCTCATCGATGTGGTTAATGAGCCTTTCCCCCAAGTACTGATCCAAGCCAATTATGAACTTCTCGTTCTTCTTCTCTGCAGTATCAATAAGAGATAACCCATATTTCGACAAAGTGTCGAATTCAGCAATATACTCCGAGACAGCTCTTCCATTCTGCTTGAGCTCCAAAAATTTCTTAAACAACACTGATTTCTGAGCAGCTGGAATGAACTTCTCACTAAAGCGAGCCTTAAACTGCACCCAAGTAATCTGTTCCTCTGGAGTGGTTGTCTTAACAGAATTCCACCAATTCATCGCTCGCCCTTGCAGCTGACGAGACACTAGCCTTCTCTTCATCGCATCCTCGATACCCAAGTCGTCGAAGATACGATCACAGCTATCCAACCAATCCTGAACATCCGTGGCCGACTCCGTTCCGTGGAACGGCTTCCCACCAAGGTTAGTGTAATCCTTACACAGCTTGGTGAAATCGGCCCTAGGCGCCTGCACTATTGGACCAACACAATTACCAGCATTGGGAGCTGCCCCTTGCACATCCCTAAGCATTTCTCTCATGAGGTCACTAAACATCGCCCTTATGTCAGCAACATTCCCATTATTGGCTCCTCTACAAGCACCTCTTGCGTATCGGCTCATCGTTCAATCTGTAAAGAGAAAACGATTAACCATCTCCATAGTGGTGCTAGTGCATTGCGACTTCGTCCTTAGCTATATTAATAATATATATATATATAGCTTTTGAAAACAAAAGTAATCACAAATACGCACTCTCATATACGTACTATCTCTCCCTGGTGTCTTTCCTTAGGTTAACTACGCAACCTCGCTCAGATACCAAATGTGACAACCCGCCCCACACCAACCGACATTTACTCCAAGGGTGCGCTGTACACATGTCCAGTTAGCACGGGATGGATCGTCAGAAGGAAAGGAAGAAAGAAGACGAGGAATCAACAAGGGACCTGTAGAATCTCTCACAGCGCATAGAACAAAATATAATAACAACATACTTGACATAAAACAGGTGAGACAGTGCATAAGCTGAAAACAACTATCATAGCAGCGGAAAATCCCAAAGTATAGCTTATGATCCAAAGCCAACATTATTACAACTTTTAAAACTGTCTCAAAAAGCTAACAAGAAAGGTACACTATTAATGCCCAAAGTAGTGATCAGCAACAACACAGGGAGAATATCTATACATATCATACGTGGAAGCCTCCTGCTCGCCTCCGAATCCGCTACTCGCGCATCACCATCTAACCTGTCTCTGGTCTTCTCGTGTGAGCACCCAGAGTAATAAGAAGAGACATAAAACTCTGGGTCAGACAAAAAGTCTAGTATGAGCGATAAGCAGCTAAACAGAACAATAACAGGTATACTAAGCCATACCTGAACCTGGACCTGCAACCAAAGAGTTAGCACTACATATTGTACAACACTCTAAGGTGCCACTAACATATGGTGTACTAGCATACGGGGGTGGGGGTGTGCATGTCATAGTGATGGCAAACAAATCAAACATAGCAACCATCCTCACATCTCTCACTCAGTGCATAAAGCATACGATGTCCACCACTGTCAATCACTAGAGCCATTGAAGTAGTGACGGAGTTCGACTTGTACAACTACTGCTACTACCAAGCTTACCACATGGAGTCATGACCAAATCTTTACAACTGACCCCACTTCATTGGTCTATAGCCCTTTAGTCGTACCTAGGCCACTATGGCCCTGAATGCGTTCACGTACTTCCTACACATAGTGATCTAAAGTTACAGACATCAACAACCCCATAGCACACGTCCCGCAGCAAAGCCCGACTCATGAAGCCCACTTATTGGTTCCCAACTGGATCTTGAGTCAAAGCTCCTCATTTGGACTTCCTTTGCATCTCGGGTTTTGGTCGAATTGGAGTTGGTCTTCAGAAGAGTCGTCGCGTAGTAGTAATAGCATGTGTACAATTCGGTTCAGTGTTCCCCTTCTGGCCTGGTTCGGTTCGGTGTACTCTTGCTCCATCGGTTCGATTCGGATGCTTTGTGTCTGGTTCGATGGTTGCTCCCTCCTAGATGTCTCGATCCGATCTGGTGCTTCGCTCCTACTCCAGATCCAAGCTAGGTCCTCCGATCTGATCCCTATGCTCTTGCCCCCGATTCGATCCCTATTAGTCTCTCCAATCCGATCCCCTTTGGTTTCTCTCCGATCCGATCCCCTTTAGTTTCTCTCCGATCCCCTGCCCAACTCCAATCCTAAGCAAATGGCCTTCCATCTCGCCAAGCCTCTTATGCTAAGTTCCAATCCAAATCGAGTCCTCTTGCCCAATTCTCCTATCCGATCCGAGCCCAATTATCCGATCCGATTCGGAACCCTGCATATTTCCTGTGACTTTCCAGCGACTATTTTACGCCATACGACGGCGTTTTCGACCAATCTAATAGTTCTAATCAATCACAAAACATACCATACAGCCATAGCAACATAGTGAATCAACCATAGACATCAAAATAACAACCATAGCATGTAATTTGGATCAAACCTACCCAAAATCCCATATTTTCCCTTAAGCATGTTTAGGCAAAACTAATGATATGATTAGCAAAACTTAATGAAATTAACCCAAATTCATATTAGAGGTCTAAAACATTATTTAAGAATTTATGAATATTTTTCCAGAATTTATTACTGTATAAATTCGTTAATCTTCACTAATTAACCTTAATTAGTGAGGAACTATGCAAATCACTCACCTTAGCCACAAATAAACCTTAGATCTGAAATAAATCTCTGTTTGGGCACGAATAACAATGCAAACCAGCAGCTCTAATCTTGATTTGGTGAAGATCTCCCTTGATTTGATGTTGCTAAGCTTAATCCTTGATTAGAAAGTGATTTGGAGGTGATTTAGAGGTTAGAGGCCATTTTTAGGGTTTCTAAAAGGTAAGTGGAGGCTAGAAAACTGAAATGGAATGAATCCCTAACTCTTTTCAGTCTCCCCATAACCCTAATCTCGAAATGGGTTACGGGCCCATTCACTAATCACCTTATTTGGCCCGGTTAAGCAGTTTTTCACCTTCCAAACCTTATTTCAGCCATATCTCCTAAACGGTGACTCTGTTTGGCTATTATGACCACTCTACGGAAAGGTAAACCATCAAACGAATCTAATGGAAGTGGTTTTAGGTCAAAATTCCTTTCCAGCCAAAAGTTATGGCCGAAACAGTATCAGTTAGAGGCAAAATGGTCATTTAAAAATCGGCAAAAATCATGAACATGGGAAATGACCGCAATAGTCGTTTCCCAAAGTTACATGACCATACGTCTTCATATAAGAAATAAATAAATATTCTACGATCCTCCGATGCGTAGAATCGGGTTGTTACAGAATATATATCATGTTTTTCAAATCATATATTATAAATAATATATGTCAAATCATTAAAATTTTAAGTAGGGAAAATTATATCTCTCCCCACTCATTTATTTATTATAAATATACTAACAATATTAATATTAAATCAAATACATAAAAATATTATTATATATTATACCAAAATAATTTTAAATACATGTAATCAATATTCAAACCTTTAAAACCAGTTTAATTCCATAAGTTAATATATATATATATACACACACACACACATACATAAATATCATTATAGATTTCAACTACTATAAAATCATTTTCTTACAAAATCTACATATTTAATCTTATATAAAATATAAACATCAAATCATTTCAAAATATTGATATGACCAAAGAAAAAAATTATTTTCAAATTTACATCTTCCAAAAATATATATATCAGAATTTCAATATCATATCGAGAGAATTATAATACCTATTTCAAGCCAATATTTAGATAAATGGACTCGCTATAAGATTTATATTCTTCTTCCACTTCTTACCATATTATGGACAATGATAAGATATAGAATTCAAGTTTAAAAGCTAAACGAATGAAAGAACCTAATCAAAGAGGATCTACGAAGCAAGATGGATTCAAATGAAAAGGAAATTTCAGAGTGAGATTTAAATACCAAACAAAATTTTTATATCCAAAATATTTGTTTAAAACATTTGAAAACCATTTTAAATCTATTTATACTTCCAAAATACGCTCTCTCAAGAAGGATTCTGCAAATGATTCCACTTATTCTAGGGTATCACTACCCTATTACTAATGGGCTTTTACCCCATAGGCTAAAGCTTTGATAAAACCAAAGCTCTAGTACCACACGTAACGACCTGCCATTTTGACTGTGCCGAATTGACCAAAACATGTCAACTTGAAATGTCCAATACAACAGATTGTTATTAGCTTCTGGGATAAACAGAATAAATCACAGAACCACATATCACAGTCACAGATACAGAGTAATATAATACCTCGCAGCGGAAATTACAAAATACAACAGTAGTTCATGAAGCTACTAAATAAATTTTACATTAGAGTTTACATAAATAATACAACGGAAGTCTAATACAATAAATAATTAATAACTATCTGAAAACAGAATGGCAGAAATAACTGAGTGACTGGAATAACTGATCAACAGGTAGATATAGGTGAGCCAAATATCCAATATAAGCTCCAAACTCCAAGGGAATCTCGGATAGTGGAATACTCGATCTGACCCGAGCAATAATGAAAAACAAAATAAATTGGATCAAGACTAACATTCTCATGGAAGCAAATCAACTTAAATGAAATGTTCAATGAATTGCAATCAGTAACTTAAAGGATGTTTGGGATCACTATCCTCTAAGGATCCGTCAAACTAATAATATATAGTATAATACGTTATATACAGTAGTGTCTATCAATAAGGTAAAAATATCAAAATAGCGTAAGCAGGATTACCATGATTACCCTTACACCGTTTATATATTCCCATAGTATATACAGTACCGTAATTCCTCCGTAAACTGGAGGGCTATCAGAGGGCACTCCATATAAAACAGTACAAAACAAAATCGTAGTGGGCTCATATAAGGAATGTGACAAGGCACGCAAGGAATGCCAGGGTGGATTCACCGTTTGCAGAGCCGGACTGGTGGTAACGCATAGCAGCTACTACCACCCACCTCGAGACACACTCCCATATCAAATCGGAGGGTGGCCACCAAACACATCACAAAAGTAATAGAATGGTATCGAAGAAGTGCACTCGATAGGAGGTATGACCTTACTTGGTCCATGCATAGCTCCTGTTTTAGCCACATCAAGCTGACTCAAGGTAGTCAGGGTCTCGTAATTAATATGAAAGAGAAAATGGAGTCGTTCGCCAAATCATTCCCTTCATTCTGGAACTCCACTGTGTACACAGTTGTCAAAGTGGTTTTCGGTATTGGTAGAGAGTATGACAATAGCCGATCCCGGTCTCTTTACCAACCAATCGTTTACATTTTTCACACAATGGTCATTATTTTATAAATCATTTATAAAGTAGTTTATACGAAATCTCATATTCGAATATGAATTCAAATTTTAAATATCTAACTTAGGGTATATTCAATTTAGAAAACAACTCACTTAAATCGAATCGATTTAGAAACCATATCGAAAGATTTCAAAATATAGTATAAGAAAATACTATACTATTTGATTTGGATTATATTTTGGTTCGGCTTATATTTGCAAAAATTCAAGTTCGAAACCATTCAAATGATTCAAAATTTAACTTTTTTTATAAAACTCATTAAGTAAATTCACAAAATCCAACATTTCGCCTTAAATTAAATATATTCGCATTTCGCCTTAAATTAAATATATTCGATTCAAATCAAAACATACATTTCAATTTAACCAAATCATATCTTGTTTATAATTCAAGTAATATAATTTGAAATCATTATTTATAAATTCAAATAATTCGCATAATCCAATTTACCTTTATTAGGATTCATTTAAGTCGATTCAAAAATTCAATCGCTTAAGTTCAAATTCCATTTTATATAATTCAAATTAAATCTTTTATTTCAAATGCAATGAATCATATCAAAATTTTTAACTCAAGGCGTTGAATTCAAATTTTATTACTACAAAGTTAAACCAAAATCTTATATTTTAATTCAAATTGCTTATACAAATTTAAACCATTCTTTCAAGCTCGATTTCATAGATATTTTAATTTCAACCATACGATTATTTAATCGATTCCATATATAAAATTTATATATTCAAATTCACATTCGATTACTTAAAAATTCGAATTCATTTCATAGCAATTATATATTCAAATAGAAATCAATTTACGCATTTAACATTTATTTCTTTAAAAGTTTAAGAACAAATTCAAATTCGCATTCAGTTTATTTAAAATCAAATTCACTCCTTAAATTGGAAATTCAAATTCAAAACAATTTAACAATTCAAGTTTATCTCTTATAAGTTCAAATCAGTTCGAATTCAAATCCGTATCTTATACCAGTTCATTCGTTAAATCAAGTATTGTTATATAAATTTTAAATCTTTTACACTCGAATTTAAATAGCGAAATCTTAACTTATCCAACTCCTGGTTTATTTTTAAAATTTATAATATATATATATATAATATAACTTTGAAAATAGATATATATATAAGCTTACAAAATTCTAAAATTAATTAGAATATAAATCATAAACATATATAGGATACAATAATATGGAAATAAGTTTAAAATAATTATTTAAATAATATAAAAATACTTATATAATTAAATTATATGGTTTAAAATAAATTAAGTAAAATCTTAAATAAAAGTTTAAAAATCCATATTTACTTATAAAAATAATTTTAAAACATATAATTCAAAATTAATAAAAATCTAGTTTTTTAAATATTTAAAATATAAATATAAAAAAAAATATAAAATCTAAAATTAAATTCAAATTCCAAATCATTTTACTTCGAAAACATGACCAACGGTGTCCGTATATAGTTTTCTACCCTATGGTCAAGTGATACGGATATTTATCATTTCAATCCGCGATTTATAAAATTTCTACGGGTCTATCATTTCGACCCATGATACCAAATTCAATAAAAATTGTTCAGGTATATCATTTCAACCCATAACGATTTTTCCTATTCTAATGTCCGTTCGGGTATGTATCATTTCAGCTCTTAGTGATTTTTCCAAAACTAGGGTATCAACAATCACAAACAACAATCACAGCATATATAACATCAGCGCAACTACGTGTCAAAATATATCATGTCACATATGAAATGTGCATATATATCAAATCAAAAATTTCTATCGGTAATCCTTTACATTTCATATAACAGTTCATTATTGATCTAACATCCATGAAATAAATGTGAGTCAGGTGTGAGATAAACTCACCTTTTGTGTTATAGATTGGAAACAACAAATGGATGGACACTAACTGAGATGATGACATGCAGGCACGATTCCAAATGGATTCAACTCGATGATCACATAATTTTTTTTATATAAGAGGAGGTTGGAGGACTCCTCAATTGATCGATTCAGTTTAATTGGGTTTCGAAACGGTATGGCTATTGGGTTTTGGCACGGGTTCGAACTCAACACCAAACTGCACTCAAATATAAATACAACACAAATTTAATTAAATAAACACAATAATTATTTGCATGAAATATATTATACATATATAATTATTTATTTAAAATTTGACGAATGCCAAAACCCATTAAATACATATATATATATATATATATATATATATATTCCAAAAATCAATGTGTTTCAAAGTAGCTCAACACCAAATTCAATTCAAAATAACAAAATAAATTTATTTACAATATATATATATATATATCATTTTCGTAAATCATACACACTAAAACAAAATGACACGACAAACAAACATATATATTATATATAACATATAAAATATACCTTACCCACATAGATAACCTCGACACAAAACAGTTAAATGCACATAACCCATAATACAAACACATCACACATACACTTGGTAACACACGCACACCCATCGCACACACAAACAACACCTACTATAGAAAAAGGAAGCACGCAAGGGGGTCACGGCTGATGGCCCGGTTGCGCAAATGGGTTTAATGGAGGTTGGTTTGGTCTAGGGCTCGCATGGGAACTGCAGTACAGATAAGTGAACATGCGAGAAAATAGGGAGGGTCGGCTCAAGTGGGTGGCCTTTAGGGAAGGGCGTTGGTGGTCTTTGGCATGGTCAGTAGTTCATGGAGGAGGTGACGGAGGGAGATTCAGTGACAGAAGGGGTTCGAGTTGCCCGGGCGAACGATAGAGGGGCGGAGCAGGTGGGGTTCGGTTTGGCGTGGAGTTAAATGGAGGAGGTGATGTGTGGGAGGATCGGTGAAGGTGGGCTCGGTTTTTGGCAAGGCTCGGGATGGCAGTAGGATCTACGAGGGGAAGATGGTGGTCTGCAGCATGGTGGAAGTGCAGTATGGATGGGGTTGCTGGGCGGCGGTGGGAGCGGAGGCGCCATGGGAGGAGTCGGGCGACGTACTGGTGAGGGATGAAGCAGTTGGAACTCGTGATGGAGAAAGAAAAAGAAAATGGAAATGGATCTGAGAAGAGAAACGCGATGAGATAAAACATGAACAAGAATTGGAACTGTGTTGTTTTTTGTTTATATATATATATACACGAGCATATAGGCACGCGCTTCGCGCGTGGTGATGGCACGCGCTTCGCGCGTGACCATGGTACGATGTGTTTTTTCTAATATGCTAAAAAAACAACTTTGCAGAGAGTAAAAATATGCTAAAAAACAACTTTGCTGAGAGTATTGAATAAATTTACAATTTAAAGATGTGGTAGGGGTGGTTTAGATATGAAATTGTATAAACTGGTAAATATGCCTATAAAGGTCGAAGTGGAGAAGAACTAGATTTAGTGAAAGGGATAAAACATGGCATCCAATTTATAGAGAGGAGGAAGATGTTTGAGGGGATTTGGGGCATGATATACGTATGAGAAATTAATTATAGAAATGAATGATTATATATATGTACATAGGAAGAGAAGTGATCACAGAATTAATGATAATTAATATATGTTACAATTATAATTGATGTACGCCGATTTCAAGGGGTTAACTACTTTTAGATAAAGTGATTAAAATATATACACATAAAAAGAGAAATGGTTAAAGAATTAATGACAATTAATGTACATTACAATTATAATTAATGTACGCACATTTCAAGGGATTGACTATTCTAAATAAAGTGATTAAAAATGGCGTGTACGTATTATATGAAGTAAAGTAGGAACTAAAGTTAAAAAAAGCCATATAAAGTAGAAAATAAGTAAACATATAAACATTTGGATTTCAAATATGAAAATATGATTATTAAGTAGAAACAAATTTGTGGAATTAATATATGTATCAGAAATTAATTATAGAAATTAATGATATTAAAAATATATAAATATAAAAAGAGAAATGGTCAAAGAATAAATGATAATTAAAGTATGTGAATTTCAAGGTATTGACTGCTTCTAAATAAAGCGATTAAAAAAAATGGCATATACGTATTTTATAAAGTCAAGTAGGAAATAAAGTTTAAAGAAAAAGCTATACAAAGCAGAAAATATGTAAACATATAAATGATATTAAAAATAAATTTGCGGAATTGATATAAGTATTAGAAATTAATTATAAAATAAATGATATTATAAATATATACATATAAGAAGAGAGATGATCAAAGAATTAATGATAATTAACGTACGCGAATTTCAAGGGATTGACTGCTTCTAAATAAAGTGATTAAAAAAATGTTATATACGTATTATACAAAATAAAGTAGGAAATAAAATTAAAAAAAAGCTATATAAAGCAGAAAATAAGTAAACATATAAACATTTGGATTTCAAATTTGAAAATATAATTAAGTAGAAACAAATTTGCGGAATTGATATATATATCAGAATTTAATTATAAAAACGAATGATATTAACAATATATACATAATAAAGAGAAATGGTCAAAGAATTAATGATAATTAATATACGTTACAATTAATATTGATGTACGCAGATTATAATTAATATATGTTACATTACAATTATAATTAACGTTTGAATACTTATCTACATGCGAGTTAAATGTATGATACATATTAAGTAAAGGGCATTTTTGTCAGTTTAGGTGTACACCAAAAAAATGTGACACCAAACCTATTCGATTATTAGTAAAGATATGGGAAATTCTATTTAGACACAAAATGGTGACACAAATAATCTCAACCACTAGATTTCCCCTTGAATTACACCTCACACATAAAGACAAACAAATCTAACGATGTAAATTTTGTGTCTCCATTTGTGTCCCAATAGCCGCTCCCTATATATATATATATATATATATATATATATATATATATATATATATATATATATATATATATATATATATATATATATATAGGCATGCTCCAGGGCACGCCATTTTCTTAGCACCCCTTTTGCATCTCAACCAAAGCCAAGTATTTATAGTTAAATAAGTTAGTGGACGGAGAGAGAGTTAGTGGGAGGAGAGAGAAACCGGAATATGTGGTGGAAATCAGGGGGGCTTGAAGCGACCGAACTTCCCCGGTCTCCGAAGAGATGAGAAAGAACGAATTACTGTGAGGACAAGACAAATCAGAACGCAAACGGAAGAACATTTCATTGTATATTACAACAATTCCATCATAATACAAGAATATACAGAGTATGAATAAATATTACACAGAAATATCAGAGATTTAAATTACATTTAAATACATCGCAGCGGAAATAATACAAAACACAACTAGAAGGAGATATACGGATACAAAGCTTTCCGGATATCGTTCCAGCTGTAAACCAGGATCATGTGAATATAAATCTGCAAAACCAAAACTACTAGCTGCCCGTGTCAAAATAAGGGCACCCAGAGTTTAGGTTAAAACAATAAACTCCAGGTCAGTCATGAGACTGGTGTGAGAACTAAAACAATTGTAAATCTTTATTTTAAAGTTAGGTAAATCAAGGGACTACGCCGTATAACACGGAACGGGTTTCCTCCCAAGAATACCAGTGCATCAAACAAACAGCGCAATGCTAAATAAAGAAGAATGAAGCTATTATAAGACCCAGTTCCCATCACACAATGCAACGCAAGCCGGAGGATAGGGTTTTTACCTTGTAATAGCCAAGAATGGTTGATACGTTTAAAACAAATCATTTGATACTATTATAAGTGCATAGTGTATAAAACAACTTCAAATCATAAGTATCAATCATAGGCGGCATTGGTACCATATATCATGCCGCCATACTAGGCTCTACAAATAAAACCGCAAATGTCACGTATTTGGAAATTGGATTTCCATCTATGAACCGAGGCAAAAGATAGTCCTCAACCGATTCGAGACGCTCTAGCCCGTGTCTTAGGATCAGAGCTCGAGTGACCCTTGGATCCTCAGGGCCAGTCCACCGATGTGGATTAAACTTAAACCCTGAACATGCGTTTCCCCGCCCTATGGGGCGTAAATGAGCCAACGAATGACTCCATCGGACCCGGATCGTCCGATCAAACCGAGGCACCTCGCAACAGCAACAACCACATAAGTCAAACTCGTCAGGGCGTGTAAAACCACTGACGCCACTTCTAGCTAGAAAGAAACGCATGCCCTCCCTGACGTCCTCTCCCGTTTTGGTTCACACCGGGGTGTGAGGCTCGCGAATCAACGTTACACAAAGCTACGCCACACAGGCCGTGCTTTGATCATCCACCACAAGACTTTGCTTTTCAACAGAAGCCTTGATCCATTTGCCACTTAGGCATGCCACACAGGCAATTCATTCCATGCGATGGATATCCATCAATATATAACCCCTGAGCTCGTACGTCTAAGAGAAGGGCGTTAAGCAAGAGAATAAATTCACCACCGCAAAACAGATATATATTTAACAGAAATCAATCACACAGACTGAAATCCAATGTCAGACACAGAGTCCATTTACAAGTTCGTTCTGGTTCTGAATGAAACCGGAGGCACCTAGTACCCCGCAAATCCATCAATCTCCAAGTACGTCTGAACGATCACCAACTGTTTCCATCTTCTTGGGTGTACAGCCCAATCAAGATCATCAGTAATCACCCAAACGACGTGAAGATCTCCAGTCTTCAACTACTATCTTCATCTTCGACTTATCGTCGTATCAGTTATTCAGAATGGGATAAACCCGGTCTTTCCGAATAACTCGCGTATATTTTAAATAAGTGTTACACAAACACAACATACGCCTCATTCCAATTCATCAGTCACTAACCGTAAATTAATCAAGAGAATAATTCCCCAAATATTAACCCCGAAGGCCGAAACCAACATCAGATCAATATCCAGAAAACCATTCTGCTTAGCTAACCGACAGTTAGTTTCAAAATTTCACATTCATAGGGAAAGGTTCCCATTAATTTTATCAAAGATAAATTCCTTGAATTTATTCTTTAATCTTCTTTTGAATTTCGATTCAACTAGTCGGGATTAACGAACCTTACCGAAGTAATCATTTGTTTTAATTTCCCAATCCCAACCTATTCATCCCATGAAGTAAAACTGGTTATACTTCATATCTAACACCACAGTGTTATCGGTAAATTCAATTACCATTTCACGTTCAAATCTAATTAAAGATTTAACTAATGCCGGGAGCAAAACTGGTGATACTCCATTATCGATCCTTTCAATCTAATTAAAGATTCATTAAAACTCCACTTAGTTTTAATCTTTAACTGGGTTAAAGAACGAGTGTTATTTAAAACACGGTTCACGGTAAACCCAAAATCACATCACATTTCAATCAGTCCCTAACTGTAAATTAGCAAGTGAGCAGTTCCCTAAGTATTAACCCCGAAGGCCAAAACCAACATCAGATCAATACCTCAGAAACCATTCAACTTAACTAACCTCCAGTTAGTTTCTGATTTTCTTAACTCCTTTGGGTCTAAGAACAGTATTATTGAAGATACCGTTCACGACAACCCAAAATCACATTTCATTAATTATCGGGTTAAAGAACAAGTGTTATATAAAACACTATTCACGATAAACCCAAGAATCAATTCGAATTCAATTCCAATTAAATATTATTTAATTGGTACGCTTCATTAAATCTAAATAAAAAGATTTAATCTTTTCTCAACTGGGCTTAAGTACAGTGTTATTGAAGACACCATTCACGACAAACCCAAACCACATTTGATATTAAATACAAGGCTCTGAATAGAAAATATATCGGCTTATATTCAATATCAAATTCTACGACTAACAAATGTGGTCTTGGAAATAACGATATAAATATATATCTTTCAAATTTCCATAACAATATCTGTATAATCACGAAATCCAACATCGAAATATTCCGAAGACAATTTCGATTTAAATCCATTCCAATATAATTATTGGAAATTCTGGTTATTTTCAAAACCATTTCAAATCCAATTTATTTATTTAAAAATAAATAGAATTATAATTCTAGTTCAAAACTAGTTCATTTCGATAAAAATCTATTTTTATCTTTTCAAATATGGAGTTTTTCATCCCAAATCTTCACAAATCATTTCTTACGATTTTACACAAATTATCGATATTTTTAATAATTTTATCAAGGCCCGTACAGTCGATTTCCATCAATGGCCATCGAACTGCACTTACAGCGACCTTTTCCAAATTTGATTTGGACAATAATTCCAAATCCAACCGTTAGATTTCTAACTTCTAATATTCGTTAGAAAGCTCTTTTCGATACGAACCCAACGGTTCTGGTTTTAGGAGAATCTGACGGTCGGATCTCCCGTAATATCCGTTCGAAGTCAATGGTCGAAATTCGCGAACTGCCGCGGCGCGGCGCGTTCTATTCAGGCCATTATATTATATATATAATACATATAATATATACTTCGTCTATTTCAATTCAAAACGTGCTTTATAAATCGTTTTAAATTCATTTTCAAAGCGGTTTCAACTTCATATTCAATTTCAAATCAAAATTGAATATTCCCTTATAAATTTGATTTAAATTCATTTCAAATCGATTTCAATTTCAATTTCAATTTAATTCGAATTTCTTTTCAATTTCAATTCGAATTCATTTCTATTCAATTTAATTCGAATTTCAATTCTTTTCCAAATATCAGATTTTGAAATCATTTTCGATATTCGTTATAAAATGAATAAAATCGATATAAATATCGTTCACGTCAAAATGGCGTCAATCTAATCAACACGGCTTCATATATTCCTATTTTCAAATATTCTATTTCGAATATTTCTATTTCAAATATTTCTATTCAAATATTTCTTTTTCAAATATTTCTATTCTAATATTTCTTTTTCAAATATTTCTATGCAAATATTTCTTTTTCAAAACTAGAATGAGGCCCAATCAATTACCATATAATGTTAATTATATGGATTTTCTACAATACATGTATACAATAACAACGATGAATAATCAACCATCATCCAAAGTGCATACTACACTGCATAAGCATCAAATATGAATATTCAACGCTTATAACAATCTGTCAATCAAACGATCGACATACAACTAATTATTGGGATTAGTGTAAGTCATATATCACCCCAATACCCGTGTGGGGTTTCAAACAATCAAACACAGATTTTATTTGTGCAGTTGGGCGATGTGTAAAATTTATCGTCCCAATCAATATCAGTCAAATGTGTGTATACAAACAAATCATCTGATTTGTTTATTTTTATTTCATTTCATATACACATTAAAAATTCTATTTTTAACTATAAAATATTTTCAACTATATAAATATTTTATTTCATTCTCATCACATCACACAATCAACTACACATCAAAATCAAACAACCAAGCATACAAGCCGTCCATGGTCTGTGGACGACGGGTGTCGGGTGCTACTAAACATCGTCTGCATCCTAGTATATATTTTTAACTAGAAAACCAAAATTAAAAGGTGAGAAGTTCTCACAGATTAGCTAATCCAATTCCACGACTCTTCTTATGTAGAAATCTTCGCCGTTCTTGCCTCTTATCACTTTCTTTGCCCGTATCCTCTACATATGTAAAAATCGAATTTTTACTTCGCTATTCAATATATAAAAATCGAATTTTTACTTCGCTATTCAATATATAAAAATTGAATTTTTACTTCGCTATTCAATATATAAAAATTGAATTTTTACTTTGCTTCTTTATAAAAATTATATTTTTACATTGCTCTTCTCCTAATAAAGATTATCCTTTTATCACGCTATTCTCTATATAAAGATTTCGCCTTTTCAAATATAAAGAATTCGCACATTTCAAATTATAAAGATCATATTTTTATTTCTTTTATAATATAAAAATCATATTTTTAAACAAACAAAAATCTTGCCTTTACACAAATTATAATCGTAAATTTTCCGTTTTTTATTTTCAAACGATACATATAAAAAAATTCAGTTTTTATTACATTTACATAAAGGAAAATCCAAGCTTATTACATTATATTAAAATCAGATTTTAATATGTAGATAAAAGAAGAATAAAGCAAATAAATGAATAAGTAAAACTTACAGCGTTCGTTGGAACAAGGGGAGGGGGTTTGCGCATCAGTCGGAGATGGAGCATGCGGCAGGGAGGCGCAGTGGTCTTCCAGTCGGAGGAGGAGATATGGGGGGCGCGGTCTTAAGGGTTAAGGCACGATGGGTCTTCGGGGTTGCGTCGAGCGTCGTATGAGGAGAGAGGAGAGGGGAACGAGGAGAGAGAGGGGAGCCGGAGAGGTCTGGGGCGACGGTGGTGGTGGCGAAGCGCAGGCGATGGGAGGGAAGGAGCGGGATCGATCAGAAGAGGGAGAGAGACGTCGGGTGTTTTTTTTTCTGATTGAAGAAATGAAAAGGGGAGGGGGGTTTAAGTGTAAATAATATATATATATATATATTATATTTTAATTTATTATTTAATTTTCAAAAAGCAACTCTTTATTTCGAACTCAAAATTGAACCCACCGACTGTCGTCTATAGCTAATTACCCCCATTCCGAACCCAATGGGATATGTACCGTAGGCTGATTCGATCGTTTCGATCAGTTTTCGTCAAAATCAACATATAACTCTATATATTGAATTTGAACGTGCATTTCAATTTACTGGGGCCAAATACTAACCCGAAAAATTCCAGAAAAATATTTTCTAGCTTCGTATTGACGATACGGTCCTAACAAAACTAGTTTCGCCAAATTCTGAGACCGTTTGAAAAATGACCATTTTCCAGTCGATTAAAATCAACTGAAACTGGTCAAACGTGTTTTCCTTTGCCACGCTCACATATTGATTCGAAAAATTATGAAATTTGAAACCTAGCAATAGTTTAACATCGCGGATCCAACAAAAGTGGTTTCGTCGAAATCCGAGGTCGTTTGCAAAATTTCCATTTTTAAGGGCCTGAATTCCATAGCGACTATTCAGAATTTTCAACTGGACGTATCTTTTAATCCCCACTATGAAATTTTGATTTTTCGGATTCGTTGGAAAGATAGTCACAATTAGATTCCATTATTTTTTGTTTCACTAAAATCCGGTTTATTTTGCACCCGGTACATTCGTTTGAAATTTGAAATCGAATTATCGAACTACCGCGCCATTTTCAATTCCTTTTATATATATAAATAAATATTTATATTCTAACGACGATTCGAATAACTATATACGTTTGACTTCTATTAAAAATAAATTTCTCGTCGATATTATTTAAAATAATCCATTTTAAATATTCAAAATTCATTAAAATTGCCAAAATAAAAATTTTAAACTAGTTCAGATTTTCGGGTTATTACAATCTCCCCCTCTTAAAACTTTTCGTCCCCGAAAAGGAACGAAGCCGAAAGTTGTTTTAAAAACCAACTCAACTTTCATTATTTTCGCTACGGCTTAAGTTCTTCAACTTTTCAATTTCTAAGAACTTTTCAAAATTTGGCTAACACCCTAAATTTTCGAAAAATTTCGCCATAACCTCCCCTGCACCAGGAGCACGGGAAAATCTCGAAATTGCCATACAGGCCCTCTGATCTCAAAAAGAAAAAGAAAAAGCCAATCGGCTCATAAAATCATCATCACCCAAACAAAACAGTAAATTATGGTAAACATGTACTGTAACACCCCGAATTTTCTGTTAACATTAAGGTTACAAAAACAATAATAAGTTTGTAAAAGGGGGGATGTATCTAATATGCATACAAAAATAATAATAAGTGAGTAAAGGGGGGATGTATCTAATGTGCATATAAAAATAATAATAAGTGTGTAAAGGGGGGATGTATCTAATGTGTACATATTTATATGGATAAACAAATAATAGTAAATGTTGATAATGTACATTAAGAGAGTAATTATGGCATAAGTAAAATTAGGAATTATTTACATATAGGATTTTTCCTATGAGAAATGTGTACATTGTAGAGTATATATATATATGCTAAAACATGAAATTACATGTAATTGAAATAGTAATTATGGCATAATTCAAAATGGGGGTAATTTGCATGCATAGTAATTATGGCATAATTCAAAATGGGGGTAATTTGCATGCATAGTAATTATGACATAATTTAAAATGGGAGTAATTTACAGTCCTTAATTGTGAACATAATTGGCCTCTTTTGAAATTGATGGCCTTGATTAACCCTAGCATTATCGGACGGCTCAAATTAAAATGCAACTCTATAAAAAGACCCTAGGTCTCCAACTAAATATTCACATGAAAATAAGAGTTGAAGCCGCCATGCTGTCGAATGAGAATTAGAGGGAGCCTCCATTTGAAAGAGACGAACAACAAAGCTAATACAAGTAAAAGATTAAAGCTTCTGCAACGATTCTACAACAATTAAAGATTCTTTCTTTAATCCAATCAAGGCAAGCACAGTTATTTTCCGATATAAACTTTAATTATAATTATGACATGATTGTAAATCTGAATTTGAGGATGTTCTGTTCTGATCTATTTTACTCTGTATTTCTTTCTGCTTTCTGTTCTATAGCCAGGCTACCACGAGCCTGAGCCAATCTCATAAGAGATTAACATACGCTAAAATATTTGGGACAATGCAATGAATGATGCAAAATTGGATTGATTTGTGACTGATTTGAGTAAAGGACATAGGTTGTAAACTAGATCTAGATCTGTGCATATATGTCAGTTTGGGATTATCATATGATAATATATGACTTGTAAATTTGGAATATAAGGCAAATTAAAAATTAAGATCTGAATTAAAAGACATAATACATGTTAGACCTAGATCCTTGGGCATATTTTATATAACGGACTATGACTTGAACAAAAAGGAATGTGTGGCTTAGGCATAAAAGACCTATATTAAAATAGGATAACTATTAATGTGAACACGCCTAAATATAGATTTTGGATATTTGGCATAAATTGGATCTATGTAATGTAGAAAGGAAAGAAACTTGGTATATATGTAAATTGGCTAGGATTAGGCATATATAAATTAGTATATGTAATTTGACATGTATCATGATATATGTAAAAAGCTAGAACTTGTTATAGGTAAATTGGTGTAAATATGGTGCACATATAATTTTGGGTATATGCGTAAGTTTGGCAGGTAAATCAAGTTTTAGGCATAAACTGTAAACTAGATATAGTTTGGACATGAATTGTGAATTTGGATATTTAATCTAGATTGGTATAAAATGTAAATATAAACATTAAATCTAGATTAGGCTTAACTATTGATTTGGAACGCCAAATATATGACATAGTAATTTTGGGCATGGCTATTATGGCAAGTTTGGGAAGGTAGGGTACAGCCTACTCTGATTAACAATTTGAAATTACATGTAACTGTCATGTTAGCATAATCATGGTTAGTGACATTTAATTTGGTATAATTTACATACCAAAAATTATAAACATGATTTGAAGGGAAGGTGGGCCATAATAATAAATGTTTATTAATGTAAATTATGGAGTAAGTAAATTAGAAATAACTTACGTGTGAATAAAAGGCTATAAATTGGCATAACTTTATAGTGAATTTATGAATAGATTAATGACACATATACCTGAATGTTCTAGGGTGACAGAGAGGATAGTGTCTAGGCTTGGGTTTGGAAAATACAAGTTTCCTGCCCTCCCTGGCTATCCCTAACTGATCCGATGGACGGGATGGTTACCTTAAAAAACCTAATTTGAAAATTAGATGCGTGACAACTGTATGGACATGAGGTTGGACTCATTTATGGTATAAGACTGCCCGGACTAGCCCGGCGAATCTAGTAACCATAAATGGTAGCCCAATGTGAGAGGTCCTACAGGGTTGCGGTAGTAATATGATTAGGCTAATGACACTTAACCAATATAGTATGAATGGGTGGGTTAAGTGATATGATTAGGCTAATGACACTTAACCAATATAGTATGAATGGGTGGGTTAAGTAATATGATTAGGCTAATGACACTTAACCAATATGGTAAGAATGAGTGGGTTAAGTAATATGACATCAAAAACGTGTTGGGTGGATAGGGTTAAACCAACTAGACTAATATATGTGATAAACCCGTTCATGAATCTGTAGGCCCAATACAAAGTTAGACAAATCTGAAAATCTGTTAAATCTGTACATCTGACCCGTTAGTCTGAAAACTTGTTGATTGGATTTTCTGATCTGTGAACTGGTAAATCTGAACTCTGTATGTCTGAACTTGTAAACAAGTTAATCTGAAACCTGTTAGTTTGGGGACACAAGGTTAGGAGGGAATTTACTTGTGTCATCTGTTGTTTGGGACCCATATTAGTCAGTAACCCTTTCTGGTATCAAAACTTTGACCCAACAGTAGGTAGGGTCCGGGCACGCTTACTGAACTAATTATAAGCGGTTCATTCTGATAATGGAGAGGGGTGTTGATGGTGCGTTCCAACCGGGTCATGTGCGTGCATGGATCCCGGTCTGCCTCTGTGGATGTAAGACGCCGTGACATCCATAAATAGGTCTGTGTCGTTCAAAGGTTGCCACTTTAGGGAACGATACACCCTTCTGTGGGGCTGGCACAGGGTATTTATGTATTAGGGAGCCGATCGCTTGGGGTAGAATTTAGGGTACATCTAATTCTATCTAATTCTGTTGGGGTACCGTCTGTTTCTGTTGGGTGTAATACTTATCCGCTTAAGTGTGGTACCGTCTGTTCGGGTGGTAAAGGCCCATTATTTCTGTTTGGGTGGTAAAGGCCCAATACTAGCACTCTGTTTCTGTTTCTGTACCATATGTTTCTGCTTGGGCGGTAAAAGCCCATTTACTAGTACTCTGTTTCTGTAGAAATTATTCTGACTCCGTTTCTGTTGTAGTCTAAACGCCAGGGTAACACCTAATTCTTTTATACTGGTATTAGTGCAGAGAAGTGAAAAGTAATAGCTTATGTAATTCTGTTTCTTCTGTTTAACTTAAGTATATCTTTTGCTTCTGTTACGTTATCTCTTGTCCAGCTTTATGTTCATGTCATCATTACTATTATCTGTTCATAACTGAAAATCACTGGACTTGCCAGACTTTATGTCTGACCTTGCTTGTTTTCGCCCCTTTTCTTCCATTCCCCCCCCAGGTTTTCTAAGGAGGGAATACTCTAGCTTGATCCGGATTCCTTCTGCTTGAAGTGCTTAAAGTATGGCTTGGCTCATGATAGCTTCTCTTCTGTGGGGATTATGCTTTTAAAGTTTTGTACTCTGATAGTTTGAACAAGGCTGATATTTATGTACTTGAGTTTTTGATAAAGATGTAACCATACTGATTTCTGTTTTCCGCTGTAATAAAGTTATTATTTTTCAAGTACTGTTTATCTGTCTTGTAATATTATGTTCTGTTTACTAAAACTCTCCACCAAAGTTAAGGCGTTACCTTTGTGAGTGACCTTAACGGAGGTGGGGTGTTACACTTGGTATCAGAGCTTAAGGTTACCAGATTAGATAGAAGTTTTTGAAAACTATTTCCAAAAAGGTTTTGAAAAAGGAGGTATTTTCAAAAGTAAAGCTCATTTTGAAAAAAAAACATAGTCCCCAAAAAGCCATATATCTTATCTTTCGAATTCTCCTTTTTGAATCTTTCCTTTTTCGTTTCAGCATGGCTGAAGATTTGAACCTTCCGGAGGGTGTAACGGTACCAGGATGGTTTAGGAGGTATTTGGAGGCTAGGGCCACCGCCGCAGGCCCAGCAGATGTTCCTCCACCCCCTGTTGCACCCATTCCTCCTCCTCCTCCTCGCGTTGATACTTTTGCAAAGACGTGCAAGGAATTTAAGGCTATGGGCGGAAAAACTTTTCAAGGCTCAGAGTCGTTTGTAGAAGCCATAGACTGGCTTAAGGAGACGGAGGAATTGCTTGGAATCTTTGAAGTAGAAGACGAAAGGAAAGTCCGTTTAGCGGCTTGGTTGATGAAGGGAGAGGCCTCGTTTTGGTGGGAGGTCACTAATGGGGAGCGTCCTGTTGACTCTTGGGCGGATTTCAGACGTAGGTTTGTGGCGAAGTTTCTCTCACGGGCAGAAGAAAATCTGTATATGGAAAGGTTCTTGACATTAAAGCAAGGAAGCTCATCAGTGAAAGAATATGTTAACAAATTTAATCAGTTAGCAAGATTTGGCATGGACTTGGTGAACACACCAGAGAAGAAGGCTCTAAGGTTCGTTCAAGGCTTGAATGAGCCGTTGCAAGGGTTGGCTATGACCCACATCCCTATGGGGGCCACCTTTGAGAAGCTAGTAGAAATGGCATACATGCATGAAGAAAAAGGCGCTAAAGCTGATAAGGCACCCGAGAAGAAAGAGGCAAGGAAGGAAGAACCACAGAACAAGAAGGCATGGCCCAAAAAAGAGACCCAAAGGAAAGGTAAGGAATCTGAAGATAAGAAGGAGAAAAAGTGCTTTACCTGTGGAAGCTCAACTCATCTGAACAAGGATTGCAGAAAGAGGAAGGGCGCTTGCTTCAATTGTGGGGAGATGGGACACTTCACTAGGGACTGCCCGAAGAAACGAGGGCAAGGGCAGAGGGCAGGGACAACTTCTGGAGGGCAGGCAAACACTCTCGAGGCTAGTGGATAGGATAGAAATAGGGAAAATTTCCGTATAAGGTTTAATTTTCTTATCTGGTTATGGAGTTTAAGAATCTTTCTGATTCTGGTATTTTGATTCTGTAATTGGTACTCTGCACTTCAATACTAGTATTGTTTCTGATTCCGCTGTAGACTTAGACCCATAAGGGTTATGACTCATCTGTTTTAAATTAAGGTTTGAGAGATATCTGTGTTAGGCGTCAAGTATGACGCATACATTCTGAGTTTTTGTGGGATATGATTTTATCATGCTTAGTTTCCTAAAAAAAAAAGATCATTTGATAATCTGATATTTACCTGTAATCTGTAAAAATCTGAATAATTCTGATTTCCAGTTGTGACATTGTCGAAAGAAGGTAATCCTCTGGGTGTCAATCTGATGTTGATTTCGGTCTTCGGGGTTGATACTTAGGGGAATTATTTTCTCAACCAATGTCTAATGGGAACCAAGTTTTTGTTTTATCTGTACTCGCTTCCATCACTCGACTGTATTCTATCGATCGAATATTCAACCTATAGATAGGGATCCTATGGATGTAAACATGTGTTTGAGACATGTTATGTTTGATGGTTGCAAGTGGATGCAAGTGGATGCTAGTGGTTGCTCGTGGACGCATATACACACACTAGGCACTAGATCGGCTCGAAAACACTCTCATGCTGCATATGGATGTGTGAGCATTTTAAATTTTTATGGATGAAAATTGGTTGAAACAGCACGTGGATGTTGCATATGAGTGAATGGTTGTGCACTCATATAGAAATGATATGTATCAAATAGGAAAATTTGCATACATAATGGATTCATAACACTGGCATAATTTGCATTAAGGAGGTCAACTGAATCAGTAGACCGCCTGATTTTGCATTAGATAAGGACATATACACACACTTTGCATATGATCATGAAGCATTAGAAGTCTTTTTAAGGACAATGGATTCCTGTGATTGAATGGTTGAATAGATGGATGATTGGATGGTAGGACACATTCTTCCTAACTTGAAGATTTTGGGGACAAAATCCTAAAAGGAGGGGAGAATGTAACACCCCGAATTTTCTGTTAACATTAAGGTTACAAAAACAATAATAAGTTTGTAAAAGGGGGGATGTATCTAATATGCATACAAAAATAATAATAAGTGAGTAAAGGGGGGATGTATCTAATGTGCATATAAAAATAATAATAAGTGTGTAAAGGGGGGATGTATCTAATGTGTACATATTTATATGGATAAACAAATAATAGTAAATGTTGATAATGTACATTAAGAGAGTAATTATGGCATAAGTAAAATTAGGAATTATTTACATATAGGATTTTTCCTATGAGAAATGTGTACATTGTAGAGTATATATATATATGCTAAAACATGAAATTACATGTAATTGAAATAGTAATTATGGCATAATTCAAAATGGGGGTAATTTGCATGCATAGTAATTATGGCATAATTCAAAATGGGGGTAATTTGCATGCATAGTAATTATGACATAATTTAAAATGGGAGTAATTTACAGTCCTTAATTGTGAACATAATTGGCCTCTTTTGAAATTGATGGCCTTGATTAACCCTAGCATTATCGGACGGCTCAAATTAAAATGCAACTCTATAAAAAGACCCTAGGTCTCCAACTAAATATTCACATGAAAATAAGAGTTGAAGCCGCCATGCTGTCGAATGAGAATTAGAGGGAGCCTCCATTTGAAAGAGACGAACAACAAAGCTAATACAAGTAAAAGATTAAAGCTTCTGCAACGATTCTACAACAATTAAAGATTCTTTCTTTAATCCAATCAAGGCAAGCACAGTTATTTTCCGATATAAACTTTAATTATAATTATGACATGATTGTAAATCTGAATTTGAGGATGTTCTGTTCTGATCTATTTTACTCTGTATTTCTTTCTGCTTTCTGTTCTATAGCCAGGCTACCACGAGCCTGAGCCAATCTCATAAGAGATTAACATACGCTAAAATATTTGGGACAATGCAATGAATGATGCAAAATTGGATTGATTTGTGACTGATTTGAGTAAAGGACATAGGTTGTAAACTAGATCTAGATCTGTGCATATATGTCAGTTTGGGATTATCATATGATAATATATGACTTGTAAATTTGGAATATAAGGCAAATTAAAAATTAAGATCTGAATTAAAAGACATAATACATGTTAGACCTAGATCCTTGGGCATATTTTATATAACGGACTATGACTTGAACAAAAAGGAATGTGTGGCTTAGGCATAAAAGACCTATATTAAAATAGGATAACTATTAATGTGAACACGCCTAAATATAGATTTTGGATATTTGGCATAAATTGGATCTATGTAATGTAGAAAGGCAAGAAACTTGGTATATATGTAAATTGGCTAGGATTAGGCATATATAAATTAGTATATGTAATTTGACATGTATCATGATATACGTAAAAAGCTAGAACTTGTTATAGGTAAATTGGTGTAAATATGGTGTACATATAATTTTGGGTATATGCGTAAGTTTGGCAGGTAAATCAAGTTTTAGGCATAAACTGTAAACTAGATATAGTTTGGACATGAATTGTGAATTTGGATATTTAATCTAGAATGGTATAAAATGTAAATATAAACATTAAATCTAGATTAGGCTTAACTATTGATTTGGAACGCCAAATATATGACATAGTAATTTTGGGCATGGCTATTATGGCAAGTTTGGGAAGGTAGGGTACGGCCTACTCTGATTAACAATTTGAAATTACATGTAACTGTCATGTTAGCATAATCATGGTTAGTGACATTTAATTTGGTATAATTTACATACCAAAAATTCTAAACATGATTTGAAGGGAAGGTGGGCCATAATAATAAATGTTTATTAATGTAAATTATGGAGTAAGTAAATTAGAAATAACTTACGTGTGAATAAAAGGCTATAAATTGGCATAACTTTATAGTGAATTTATGAATAGATTAATGACGCATATACCTGAATGTTCTAGGGTGACAGAGAGGATAGTGTCTAGGCTTGGGTTTGAAAAATACAAGTTTCCTGCCCTCCCTGGCTATCCCTAACTGATCCGATGGACGGGATGGTTACCTTAAAAAACCTAATTTGAAAATTAGATGCGTGACAACTGTATGGACACGAGGTTGGACTCATTTATGGTATAAGACTGCCCGGACTAGCCCGGCGAATCCAGCAACCATAAATGGTAGCCCAATGTGAGAGGTCCTACAGGGTTGCGGTAGTAATATGATTAGGCTAATGACACTTAACCAATATAGTATGAATGGGTGGGTTAAGTGATATGATTAGGCTAATGACACTTAACCAATATAGTATGAATGGGTGGGTTAAGTAATATGATTAGGCTAATGACACTTAACCAATATGGTAAGAATGAGTGGGTTAAGTAATATGACATCAAAAACGTGTTGGGTGGATAGGGTTAAACCAACTAGACTAATATATGTGATAAACCCGTTCATGAATCTGTAGGCCCAATACAAAGTTAGACAAATCTGAAAATCTGTTAAATCTGTACATCTGACCCGTTAGTCTGAAAACTTGTTGATTGGATTTTCTGATCTGTGAACTGGTAAATCTGAACTCTGTATGTCTGAACTTGTAAACAAGTTAATCTGAAACCTGTTAGTTTGGGGACACAAGGTTAGGAGGGAATTTACTTGTGTCATCTGTTGTTTGGGACCCATATTAGTCAGTAACCCTTTCTGGTATCAAAACTTTGACCCAACAGTAGGTAGGGTCCGGGCACGCTTACTGAACTAATTATAAGCGGTTCATTCTGATAATGGCGAGGGGTGTTGATGGTGCGTTCCAACCGGGTCATGTGCGTGCATGGATCCCGGTCTGCCTCTGTGGATGTAAGACGCCGTGACATCCATAAATAGGTCTGTGTCGTTCAAAGGTTGCCACTTTAGGGAACGATACACCCTTCTGTTGGGCTGGCACAGGGTATTTATGTATTAGGGAGCCGATCGCTTGGGGTAGAATTTAGGGTACATCTAATTCTATCTAATTCTGTTGGGGTACCGTCTGTTTCTGTTGGGTGTAATACTTATCCGCTTCAGTGTGGTACCGTCTGTTCGGGTGGTAAAGGCCCATTATTTCTGTTTGGGTGGTAAAGGCCCAATACTAGCACTCTGTTTCTGTTTCTGTACCATATGTTTCTGCTTGGGCGGTAAAAGCCCATTTACTAGTACTCTGTTTCTGTAGAAATTATTCTGACTCCGTTTCTGTTGTAGTCTGAACGCCAGGGTAACACCTAATTCTTTTATACTGGTATTAGTGCAGAGAAGTGAAAAGTAATAGCTTATGTAATTCTGTTTCTTCTGTTTAACTTAAGTATATCTTTTTCTTCTGTTACGTTATCTCTTGTCCAGCTTTATGTTCATGTCATCATTACTATTATCTGTTCATAACTGAAAATCACTGGACTTGCCAGACTTTATGTCTGACCTTGCTTGTTTTCGCCCCTTTTCTTCCATCCCCCCCCCAGGTTTTCTAAGGAGGGAATACTCTAGCTTGATCCGGATTCCTTCTGCTTGAAGTGCTTAAAGTATGGCTTGGCTCATGATAGCTTCTCTTCTGTGGGGATTATGCTTTTAAAGTTTTGTACTCTGATAGTTTGAACAAGGTTGATATTTATGTACTTGAGTTTTTGATAAAGATGTAACCATACTGATTTCTGTTTTCCGCTGTAATAAAGTTGTTATTTTTCAAGTACTGTTTATCTATCTTGTAATATTATGTTCTGTTTACTAAAACTCTCCACCAAAGTTAAGGCGTTACCTTTGTGAGTGACCTTAACGGAGGTGGGGTGTTACATGTACCTATTTGTCGGGCAAACAATTTTTATTCTCTGCTCTAGCCTCCTTGCTATGACATGTTCAATGTAAGTACATGTATATGCAAGCAAATGCGACCAAATTTTCAATACAGTTCAATATTTGACCAATTTTGTTAAAGGTTCAACATTTAATTATTCAAACAATAATCAAACAATACAACCATCAATCAATTAGTGAATTATCATTTCAAATTCATAATTTTGATATACAGTCAAAAATCATATTTTTGATGCCAAACCGCAACAATATATTCTAATTATATTTCGGTTCTCACACCAGTCAATTGGAGATATATAGATATCTCACCTTCGTCACTCGAATATAAATATTGATGATGCCATGGTCATTATCAACATCCTCTCCGGGCGGCTAGAGTGTGATTCTATATCTATCCAGTATATTAAAACTTCAAATACCCGTGGATCAGACGTATACGCAAAATCTTTATATAATGGACTGTCCAATTCAATATAAATAATCAAATACAAATACTTGATTTATATTTCAAAACAAGATTTGTTTTCATTTTCAAAAATATACTCTTCACACTCGTTCTAGGATACTACTGATCCCATCTCTAACGAGTCATTCCCATTGGATATTACTAATCCAATATCTGATGAATCCTTTCGTATGGTTCTAATGTGCCTTGTTCTCTGAGCTTTGTAAACCAAAGCTCTGATACCAAATGAAGCGACCGAACTTCCCCGGTCTCCGAAGATATGAGAAAGAACGAATTACTGTGAGGACAAGACAAATCAGAATGCAAACGGAAGAACATTTCATTGTATATTACAACAATTCCATCAGAATACAAGCATATACAGAGTATGAATAAATATTACATAGAAATATCAGAGATTTAAATTACATTTAAATACATCGCAGCGGAAATAATACAAAACACAACTAGAAGGAGATATACGGATACAAAGCTTTCCTGATATCGTTTCAGCTGTAAACCAGGATCCTGTGAATATAAATCTGCAAAACCAAAACTACTAGCTGCCCGTGTCAAAATAAGGGCACCCAGATTTTAGGTTAAAACAATAAACTCCAGGTCAGTCATGGGACTGGTGTGAGAACTAAAACAATTGTAAATCTTTATTTTAAAGTTTGGTAAATCAAGGGACCACGCCGTATAACACGGAACAGGTTTCCTCCCAAGAATACAGTGCATCAAACAAACAGCGCAATGCTAAATAAAGAAGAATGAAGCTATTATAAGACCCAGTTCCCATCACACAATGCAACGCAAGCCGGAGGATAGGGTTTTTACCTTATAATAGCCAAGAATGCTTGATATGTTTAAAACAAATCATTTGATACTATTATAAGTGCATAGTGTATAAAACAACTTCAAATCATAAGTATCAATCATAGGCGGCATGGGTACCATATATCATGTCGCCATATTAGGCTCTACAAATAAAACCGCAAATGTCACGTATTTGGAAATTGGATTTCCATCTATGAACCGAGGCAAAAGATAGTCCTCAACCGATTCGAGACGCTCTAGCCCGTGTCTCAGTATCAGAGCTCGAGTGACCCTAGGATCCTCAGGGCCAGTCCACCGATGTGGATTAAACTTAAACCCTGAACATGCGTTTCCCCGCCCTATGGGTCGTAAATGAGCCAACGAATGACTCCATCGGACCTGGATCGTCCAATCAAACCGAGGCGCCTCGCAACAGCAACAACCACATAAGTCAAACTCGTTAGGGCGTGTAAAACCATTGAAGCCACTTCTAGCTAGAAAGAAACGCATGCCCTCCCTGACGTCCTCTCCCGTTTTGGTTCACACCGGGGTGTGAGGCTCGCAAATCAACGTTACACAAAGCTACGCCACACAGGCCGTGCTTTGATCATCCACCACAAGACTTTGCTTTTCAACAGAAGCCTTGATCCATTTGCCACTTAGGCATGCCACACAGGCAATTCATTCCATGCGATGGATATCCATCAATATATAACCCCTGAGCTCGTACGTCTCAGAGAAGGGCGTTAAGCAAGAGAATAAATTCTCCGCCGCCAAACAGATATATATATTTAATAGAAATCAATCACACATACTGAAATCCAATGTCAGACACACAGTCCATTTACAAGTTCGTTCTGGGTCTGAACGAAACCGGAGGCACCTAGTACCCCGCAAATCCATCGATCTCCAAGTACGTCTGGACGATCACTAACTGTTTCCATCTTCTTGGGTGTACAGCCCAATCAAGATCATCAGTAATCACCCAAACGACGTGAAGACCTCCAGTCTTCAACTACCATCTTCATCTTCGACTTATCGTCGTATTAGTTAATCATAATGGGATAAACCCGGTCTTTCCGAATAAGTCGCGTATATTTTAAATAAGTGTTACACAAACACAACATACACCTCATTCCAATTCATCAGTCACTAACCATAAATTAATAAAGAGAATAATTCCCTAAATATTAACCCCGAAGGCCGAAACCAACATCAGATCAATATCCAGAAAATCATTCTGCTTAGCTAACCGACAGTTAGTTTCAAAATTTCACATTCATAGGGAAAGGTTCCCATTAATTTTATCAAAGATAAATTCCTTGAATTTATTCTTTAATCTTCTTTTGAATTTCGATTCAACTAGTCGGGATTAACGAACCTTACCGAAGTAATCATTTGTTTTAATTTCCCAATCCCAACCTATTCATCCCATGAAGTTAAACTGGTTATACTTCATATCTAACACCACGGTGTTATCGGTAAATTCAATTACCATTTCACGTTCAAATCTAATTAAATATTTAACTAACGCCTGGAGCAAAACTGGTGATACTCCATTCTCGATGCTTTCAATCTAATTAAAGATTAATTAAAACTCCACTTAGTTTTAATCTTTAACTGGGTTAAAGAACGAGTGTTATTTAAAACACGGTTCACGATAAACCCAAAATCACATCACATTTCAATCAGTCCGTAACCGTAAATTAGCAAGTGAGCAGTTCCCTAAGTATTAACCCCGAATGCCGAAACCAACATCAGATCAATACCTCAGAAACCATTCAACTTAACTAACCTCCAGTTAGTTTCTGATTTTCTTAACTCCTTTGGGTCTAAGAACAGTATTATTGAAGATACCGTTCATGACAACCGAAAATCACATTTCATTAATTATCGGGTTAAAGAACAAGTGTTATATAAAACACTGTTCACGATAAACCCAAGAATCAATTCGAATTCAATTCCAATTAAATATTATTTAATTGGTACGCTTCATTAAATCTAAATAAAAAGATTTAATCTTTTCTCAACTGGGCTTAAGAACAGTGTTATTGAAGACACCATTCACGACAAACCCAAATCACATTTGATATTAAATACAAGGCTCTGAATAGAAAATATATCGGCTTATATTCAATATCAAATTCTACGACTAACAAATGTCGTATTGGAAATAACGATATAAATATATATCTTTCAAATTTCCATAACAATATCTGTATAATCACGAAATCCAACATCGAAATATTCCGAAGACAATTTCGATTTAAATCCATTTCAATATAATTATTGGAAATTCTGGTTATTTTCAAAACCATTTCAAATCCAATTTATTTATTTAAAAATAAATAGAATTATAATTCTAGTTCAAAACTAGTTCATTTCGATAAAAATCTATTTTTATCTTTTCAAATATGGAGTTTTTCATCCCAAATCTTCACAAATCATTTCTTACGATTTTACACAAATTATCGATATTTTTAATAATTTTATCAAGGCCCGTACAGTCGATTTCCATCAATGGCCATCGAACTGCACTTACAGCGACCTTTTCCAAATTTGATTTGGACATAATTCCAAATCCAACCGTTAGATTTCTAATTTCTAATATTTGTTAGAAAGCTCTTTTCGATACGAACCCAACGGTTCCGGTTTTAGGAGAATCCGACGGTCGGATCTCCCGTAATATCCGTTCGAAGTCAATGGTCAAAATTCGTGAACTGCCGTGGCGCGGCGCGTTCTATTCAGGCCATTATATTATATATATAATACATATAATATATACTTCATCGATTTCAATTCAAAACGTGCTTTATAAATCGTTTTAAATTCATTTTCAAAACGGTTTCAACTTCATATTCAATTTCAAATCAAAATTGAATATTCCCTTATAAATTTGATTTAAATTTATTTCAAATCGATTTCAATTCAATTTCAATTTAATTCGAATTTCTTTTCAATTTCAATTCGAATTCATTTCTATTCAATTTAATTCGAATTTTAATTCTTTTCCAAATATCAGATTTTGAAATCATTTTCGATATTCGTTATAAAATGAATAAAATCGATATAAATATCGTTCACGTAAAAATGGCGTCAATCTAATCAACACGGCTTCATATATTCCTATTTTCAAATATTCTATTTCGAATATTTCTATTTCAAATATTTCTATTCAAATACTTCTTTTTCAAATATTTCTATTCAAATATTTCTTTTTCAAATATTTCTATGCAAATATTTCTTTTTCAAAACTGGAATGAGGCCCAATCAATTACCATATAATGTTAATTATATGGATTTTCTACAATACATGTATACAATAACAACGATGAATAATCAACCATCATCCAAAGATCATTCTACACTGCATAAGCATCAAATATGAATATTCAACGCTTATAACAGTCTGTCAATCAAATGATCGACATACAACTAATTATTGGGATTAGTGTATGTCATATATCACCCCAATACCCGTGTGGGGTTTCAAACAATCAAACACAGATTTTATTTGTGCAGTTGGGCGATGTGTAAAATTTATCGTCCCAATCAATATCAGTCAAATGTGTGTATACAAACAAATCATCCGATTTGTTTATTTTTATTTCATTTCATATACACATTAAAAATTCTATTTTTAACTATAAAATATTTTCAACTATATAAATATTTTATTTCATTTCTCATCACATCACACAATCAACTACACATCAAAATCAAACAACCAAGCATACAAGTCGTCCATGGTCTGTGGACGACGGGTGTCGGGTGCTACTAAACACCGTTTGCATCCTAGTATATATTTTTAACTAGAAAACCAAAATTAAAAGGTGATAACTTCTCACAGATTAGCTAATCCAATTCCACGACTCTTCTTATGTAGAAATCTTCGCCGTTCTTGCCTCTTGTCACTTTCTTTGCCCGTATCCTCTACATATGTAAAAATCAAATTTTCACTTCGCTATTCAATATATAAAAATTGAATTTTTACTTCGCTATTCAATATATAAAAATCGAATTTTTACTTCGCTATTCAATATATAAAAATTGAATTTTTACTTCGCTATTCAATATATAAAAATCGAATTTTTACTTCGCTATTCAATATATAAAAATCGAATTTTTACTTCGCTATTCAATATATAAAAATCGAATTTTTACTTTGCTTCTTTATAAAAATTATATTTTTACATTGCTCTTCTCCTAATAAAGATTATCCTTTTATCACGCTATTCTCTATATAAAGATTTCGCCTTTTCAAATATAAAGAATTCGCCCTTTTCAAATTATAAAGATCATATTTTTATTTCTTCTATAATATAAAAATCATATTTTTAAACAAACAAAAATCTTGCCTTTACACAAATAACAATCGTATATTTTCCGTTTTTTATTTTCAAACGATACATATAAAAAAATTCAGTTTTTATTACATTTACATAAAGGAAAATCCAAGCTTATTACATTATATTAAAATCAGATTTTAATATGTAGATAAAAGAAGAATAAAGCAAATAAATGAATAAGTAAAACTTACAGCGTTCGTTGGAACAGGGGGAGGGGGTTTGCGCGTCAGTCGGAGATGGAGGATGCGGTAGGGAGGCGCGGTGGTCTTCCAGTCGGAGGAGGAGATAAGGGGGGGCGCAGTCTCAAGGGTTAGGGCACGATGGGTCTTCGGGGTTGCGTCGAGCGTCGTATGAAGAGAGAGGAGAGGGGAACGAGGAGAGAGAGGGGAGGCAGAGAGGTCTGGGGCGACGGTGGTGGTGGCGGAGCGCAGGCGATGGGAGGGAAGGAGCGGGATCGATCAGAAGAGGGAGAGAGACGTCGGGTGTTTTTTTTATTGAAGAAATGAAAAGGGGAGGGGGGTTTAAGTGTAAATAATATATATATTATATTTTAATTTATTATTTAATTTTCAAAAAGCAACTCTTTATTTCGAACTCGTAATTGAACCCACCGACTGTCGTCTATAGCTAATTACCCCCATTCCGAACCCAATGGGATATGTACCGTAGGCCGATTCGATCAGTTTTCGTCAAAATCAACATATAACTCTATATATTGAATTTGAACGCGCATTTCAATTTACCGGGGCCACATACTAACCCGAAAAATTCCAAAAAAATATTTTCTAGCTTCATATTGACGATACGGTCCTAACAAAACTAGTTTCGCCAAATTCTGAGACCATTTGAAAAATAACCGTTTTCCAGTCGATTAAAATCAACTGAAACTGGTCAAACGCGTTTTCCTTTGCCACGCTCACATATTGATTCGAAAAATTATGAAATTTGAAACCTAGCGATAATTTAACATCACGGATCCAACAAAAGTGGTTTCGTCGAAATCCGAGGTCGTTTGCAAAATTTCCATTTTTAAGGGCTTGAATTCCATAGCGTCTATTCAGAATTTTCAACTGGACTTATATTTTTATTCCCGCTATGAAATTTTGATTTTTCGGATTCGTTGGAAAGATAGTCACAATTAGATTCCATTATTTTTGGTTTCACTAAAATCCGGTTTATTTTGCTCCCGGTACATTCGTTTGAAGTTTGAAATCGAATTATCGAACTACCGCGCCATTTTCAATTCCTTTTATATATATAAATAAATATTTATATTCTAACGACGATTCGAATAAATATATACGTTCGACTTCTATTAAAAATTAATTTCTCGTCGATATTATTTAAAATAATCCATTTTAAATATTCAAAATTCATTAAAATTGCCAAAATAAAATTTTAAATTGGTTCAGATTTTCGGGTTATTACAGGGCTAAAGGGGAGCTGCACTATTTGGGATGCTCCTGATCCTATCCCATATATATATATATATCGGATGACTTTTGGGGTAATGGAAGGGCTATTATATTCACGAGGTAGGAAACGTTGTTCACGAAGTCTTGGAACAATCAAATTTTAAAATTAAACTAACAGACATGTCTAAAAGAATAAAATGGTGACGGATGGATTTGACATTAAAATGAATGAATAGCTGTTCAGTTACAGAAACCAAACGTTTGAAATATAAAAAGTGAACCAAATGGATTTTAATACAAGAGAATGAACTGTTTTGAATTTAAAAGAATAACGAACAGAAAAATAGAAATGAAATCAACAGTTTCAATTCAACCGGAATGAACGTTTTATTTTGAATAGACGGAAAACGGATATTCGAATAAAGTTTGCAACAGTAATCGATCGATATATAATAGCAGATCAACAAGTGGAACATTTGAAATTAAATCAAAGATAAAATTTTATAAATATCAAAACAAATTTCATGGTAATATGGAATTAATTTTTAAATAAAATTTTAGAATGAATTTCAATCCAAATAACTAAACACTAAATCAATATATATGGGACACATATATTGTTTCTAATTATATTCATATCAAATCAAATTCTTACGTTGTATAAAATCAACATAAATTAGTTTTATATCAAAGAAATCAAAATGGTTATTATATATAGTGTATATAAAAAAATTGAGTTTTGAATAAAAGTAAATAAAATAGAAATCAATTTTTTTTTAAATAAATAATTAAATAAAATGTGCTTGAAAATTCCGGTCGTTACAACCAGCAAAATTGTTATAAATCAGCTGTATTCATGATCAGTTCTAATGTTGGGTTTGAATGCTAGTATTGTGGAAGGGACTGCATTGTTGTCTATACTGATCAGTCCTTTAGTTTCCCCTGTAGTGAATCTTATTATCATCATACATTGAAAAATGTCTGCCCTATTTAACTTTTCATTTTTCAGCTTTGTGTTTTGTTTAAACAGAAGGGTCCTCGCTATATGTATAGGTAACCTGAAGTATATAAAAATATAAAATATTACCAAGTATTCTATAATAATATAGCAGTAATAATTATTAACTAAGATTTATTATAGTAAGTTAACTAAGATTTATAAATATTAAATAATTTTATCAAAATTAATTAAATATTGTAAAAAATTAACCAAATTACTTAATTTTAAAAATTAACTAAGTATACAAAATTATAAAATAAAACTAAATCTTGTGTTATAATAATATTAATTATTATAATTATAATTATATTTATCATAATAATACTAAATAAATTAGGATTTGTAAATATTAAACAAGTTTGTACAAATTAGAAAAATTAAATAAGTAAACTAATTTTTATGAAAATTAACAACTTTAGTTTATAAAACTAAATTAAATTTATAATAATAATAAGTTAACTAATATTTATAAATATTGAATAAGTTTATATAAGTTGACTTATATATTACATTATTATGTCTTTGCTAGTATTTATTGTTGCTTATCATTTCTTTTTGATGGTTTTACAGAGTTGATTTTGAAATGCTTATGTGCCAGAGCCAAAGGTTAAAGGGATAAATATATTTGTTTTTAACATGCATCGTAAATAGGTTTGTTTTGATAAGTTTATCTAATGGTGTATGACGTTGGTTTGTGAATACTATCTTTATTTATCAATTCATGTAATTTTTTTATGAATATTGTATTCATGTTAATTTTTGAAAGTGATTAACATTTATATTTTTATATGATAGTTTAAGCTTTCATTTGATGTTACATAAACTATTCAGTTGAAATATGATAAAATGTTGTGTAGATTAATGATATATGTATAAATATTGCAATGAAAGGTGGCATGAATGTGATAAAATATTAGGAACCAACAACAACGTTTATATAATGCTGTCAGTCCTATGAAGAAACAAAGCATATTACTACAACAACATAAGAAAAACGCTATGAAAAGTTGATAACGGCGTTTTCTAAACGTTGTTGAAAGCTTATTTGTGTAGTTATATGATAGTGATTTATGAATGTTGTTATTAGTTGATAACATCGTTTATCAGTCGCTAATGAAAATGACAGCAACAATCTAGGAAAGTTGTCAAAAACCATTAACAACTCACTATTAATGCTATTGAATAAGTTCTTTCACAATGTTTTTTCTAATGTAGTTAGAAATTCTATACTTAAGACTACATGTCGTTATATAGCGTTTATCACCGCGCTATATAGGCTACCATAGGTTTTTTGAAACGCTGTTAAAAGCGTTTCCTGGTGTAGTGTTTGATGGTCGACCCTTATGTTAGATCCTCTATTTTGGATTTTAATGACAACAACTATACGATTATAGAAAGTATATATTGTATCATATAATAATGCAGGATTTACACAAGAAGAAGAACTCATGACCAAAATTACAAGACGTACTCAAAGGCATCACAAAGGCTATATTATATGTTGAGTATTAGATTTCATGTACAATCTCCTTGAAATCATATGAGGCATTGAATAAGGAGATATATATATATATATGTCTATGCAAAATCAGACGTCTATTCAATATATAATAGACGTCTGATACTAATGTCAGGAAATAATTCTAGACTCAGCACAGACGTATGTTCTATAGTGACAGACGTCTGTTAATGGTCTCAAGAAACATTTTCCTGAAAACACAGACGTCTGTTCATATATCTGAACTATATCTAAATACATGGGCAGATGTCTGACCATATGTACAAACGTCTGTCCTGGCACACAACTTTAATATTTGAAAGGGTACTTCTTCATTCTCAAAAGACACAATCTTTCTCTTCATTTGGAAACGATTTTTTCTAATGGATATATCCTTTCAGATGAAGAGTTTTATTTTCAGGGATCATATCCCTTTGATGAAAACTCTTCACTTATTATAAATACATCTTATATCCAAGTTTTAAAACACCGATTCTTTCTAGATCTACTCTGTACTTTCCGAAAGCTCTCTATACTTATTATTCTCTTAAGATTTTAGTTAAACACTCAAATTCTTCTATACTCTCAAGATACTCAAACTCTCATATTAACTCAAGGGGATTACATGGGAAATTGGTACAAGTCAGTCAAAATCTATGTTGTAAAGAACACGATGTTGTCAAAGCAACATATCATTTGTAAGCCTATTCCTTCGGGCGAAGTGAAGGCATTTTGTGTTAGTAAGAAAGTCGAAGGGGAGCTTTGGGACTGGACGTAGGATGGGAGGTCCGAACCGGGATAAAATATTGGTGTGATTACTTCTTAGTTTACTTGCATCATTATTTACTAGGTGATATTGTTACTTGTTATAGTTAAGACACACATATACGATCCTTTCATAGACTATCAATTGGTATCCGAGCAAGGTTAGATCAAACTACAATAACTTGTATTTGCATCATTTTGAATATGGCAAGTAATAACACTAATAGCATATTCCAAGAAGGTCAGTCAATACAAAGACCCCCACTTTTTAAAGGATCTAATTATTCTTATTGGTCAACACGTATGAGAATTTTTATGGAAGCAAACGATTTGGAAATTTGGACTGCCACTCAAAAGAAATATGAAGTACTAACCACTGAATTGAGTGCGTGGACCGATATCCAAAAAGCCACAGCTTCCAACAACTCAAAAGCCATGAATGTTTTATTTTGTGCATTAGACAAGAATGAGTTTTCACGTGTTATGATGTGCACAACTTCTTATGAGATATGGAGAACTTTACAAGTCACTCATGAAGGCACTACAAAAGTCAAGCAAACAAAAATATCAATTTTACAAAATCAGTTTTCATCTTTCAAGATGAAAGTTAGAGAAACTATTAGTGATATGTAATCTAGATTCCAAACTACTCGACATGATCTAGTGACACTTAGATTCAGATTCACTGATTTTCATTTAGTCACACATATTTTAAATTCTTTAACTAATGAGTGGGAAAGAAAAATTCTAGCCATAGAAGAGGCTAACTATCTTTCTTGACTCAATGTTGAAGAATTAATTGGAAATTTGTTGTCCTATGAAGCTAATTTGCAGGTTAGAAAAGAACAGAATATGGAAAAGAAACATATTACTTTTCCAGCAAATAATGATGATTCAGATTTAGATGAAGAAGAGAGAGTTTTCAAGCTAATAACTACAACAGATTCAAGAAATTCAAAAAGGTGAATTTTTTTTAGAAGAATGATAGACCAAGTTCAACAAACCAGATCATGATTAAGTGCTACAATTGTGATGAATTTGGTCGTATGAAGAAAGATTGTCCAAAGAATGAAAAGAAAAAGCAGAAGATCGAAAAATTTAAGAAGAAAAGAAGAGCTTTTCAAGTTACTTGGGATAACTCTGATTCATCTTCATCTGATAGTGACAGTGATAGTGACTCAGAACAAGCCAATGTATGTTTTATGGCAGATACGAACGAGGTAAGTCCTGAACTCACCTATAATGAGATCCTAGAAATTAGCATGGAATTAGATGGCAAGTTTAGAGAACAAAAGAAATTAAATAAAGAATATATTGCTAGAATAAATAGGATGGAAATTGAAATTGGATTATTAAAAGATGAGAAAACAATTCTAGAAGATGAATTGAAAAATGAACAAATAAAAAATAAGGAGTTATCTTTGGAAAATGAATCTTTATCTGTAAAATTAGGAAAAGTTGAACTAGAAAATAAAGATATTATAGATAAAAATATCAATCTAAGTAGTAATCTAGAAGTATCTTTATCTGAAATCTCTGAACTCAAAAATGATTTAGAAAAGAATACTACTAATGTTTCTAAATTTAACAAAGGAAAACAAAGTTTAGATCATTTAATCAAAAATTCAAAACCATACGGAAACAGAAATGGATTAGGTTTTAAAAAGGAATCAAATACAAAAAATTATAGTTTTATGTAAAAAGGGTGAAAAAGAAGAATACCCATAAAAATATGGAATTGCCTAAGAAAGATAAAACATGGAATAAAAAGGTTGAATTGCCTAGGGAAGTAAAAAAATTGGATTTCTAAATCCAATAATTAACTCATTACGCAAAAGCACATTAAGAGTTTCTTACATAATGTAGTTCATAATTCAAACTATGTTTATAAAGGTCCCACACCCACATGGGTATGGCTGTTGTTGACGACAAAAAATGTCGTAAACATCAAAGATTCCAATTACTAGGAATAGTTATTTTGGTCGCACAGACGAGAGTAGAAAAGCCGTAAATAACACAAGAGATTTATAATGGTTCGGCCTTGTGAGGGGCCTACGTCCACTTTGAAGCGTTGTTGGAATATTATTTATCACTCAAAGTTACAAGTGTGAGACCCTCTCATGACATCTCATTACATTCATCTCTATGCTAGATGATGTCATCATTTCGATATATGATGTCATAATTGTCATATATTAAATATATTAAGAAATGGAGACTTTTGCCCTTTTTCTTCCTCAAATGTAGGATGCCATTAATGGAGCTCTATAGAGGTCCCAATGTCTCAAATTCCAACCCTTTTGAAGTGCGAAGTCATAGGGTATTTATAGGAAAGGGAGTAGGTAGGAGTAGGTGGGAGTAGGTAGAAATAGGGGGGCCACAAGCAGAAATTCACACCCGGAACCTACATATGCCCGAAAATTTGCACCCGAGCCTGGGGTCTAGATTTCGCACCTCGAGGGTGCGATATTTCGCCCCTCGTGGGTGCATGATTTCGCACCTCGATGGTGTGAATTTTTGCACCCCATGGGTGCGAAATTCGCACCCCACGGCGGTGTGAAATTCGCACCCCCGGGGGTGCAAAGTGTGCTTCATGAGGCGGACGAAGGCTGCACGAGTTGGTGTTTAGGGTGCGGCGAGGTTCCTGTTGGCGCGATCACTCTTTATCCTGTTTCCTCCACTCTTAAGCATCCCTTTCAGCTTTAGTTCCATGCGATGCGTTGAGTCGAGTGTGTCTTGTATACTTTTGGGAACCGGACCAAAAGGCTGGTCAACGTTTGCCCCCAAAGTACGTCTTGTGTCGACATGATGTGCTTTGGGTTGGTTGAAGTAGTAATTGAGTTGTTGGTTTACCCTGTAAGTTAAAGGAAAATGCATGTTAGTTGGCATGCTCATTCTCTTGTATGATTGCGAGCGAGCCATTGTCGGTGTGGCGCCATGCTCACATCGCTAAGTATTTCGCACTGTGCTGCCTCCGTATGTTCGCGAGGTGCACGTGGAATACATGTACATGAGCGCGTGGCGTGAAATTTCGAATCTAGGGATTCAGTTTTTTTGTGGAGGATGCAAAATTTCGAACCACAGAGGCTTGAAACTTCGACCCTAGGGGTTCGGAATATCGAACCCGTGGGTACGAAATTTCGAGTCCTGAAGGTTCGAAATTCCGAACCCGTGGGCTTGAAATTCTTTGAAATGCAAGGGACTATTTCCTTTTATTATAAATAGCCTCCCTTCACTTTTTCCCTTCCATTTATTTTCTTTCCTTAACCGCCATTACAAAGCTTCAAGCTTCAATTACCTAGAACTTCGATTAAGTGGGTTTCGAGATTTCTGGTGGCGCGCGCGCAAAGGAGAGGGAGGCGCTGAGAAGCGAGCGCGAAGGGGAACCTCGAACTTGGAGGAGGTTCGGACGCTCAAACCTGCAGTGGCTCGACGTTCGAACCTCGCTAAGGTTTGAGTACACGAGCCCTGCTAGGGTTTGAGCCTTCGAAAACTAAGGGGTCCGAACATCTAAACCCTAGGGGTCTCAAGATGTCAAACCCTGCTGCGGTTCGGGTGTTTGAACTTCGAGGCGTTCGATGTTTTGAACCCCTGGGGGATTCGAGCATTCGAACCCCTGGGGTGTTCGAGCATTCGAAACCCTGGGGGTTCGAGCATTCGAACCCCTGGGGGTTCGAGCATTCGAACCACTGGGGGTTCGAGCAATCGAAACACTGGGGGTTCGAGTATTCGAACCCCTGGTGGGTTCGAACCTTCGAACCCTATTGTGGTTCGAGCCTTCGGTCTTCTGGTCCTCTGAGCTGCCTAATTATTGTGGTACTGCACATGTTGTGAACTTTCCACATAGGATAGAGCATATACTCGAACTGTGATTGAACTGTCGGACTGTTTGACCTTCCTATGTACTTCTTAATCTTGCATGACACTGCACACACATGTTACCTTTCACCAACACGAGGGGTACAGGTTATTCCGATGCGATCTCTAATACTAGTGTGTTAAAGTATAGTTAGCCATGCAAACAAGATCAAAGGCTTGAAAAATCCTGGAAGACGAGGCTTCATTGTCGTCGTCGCATTCGTCTGATTCTACCAGTAGCGGTAGCTTGAGTGGCGGTGAGCTTGAGACTACCGAAGGATCCATTCCTTCTCGATCGGACAGTTCATCCGAAGTGTCTGATCATGGGGAACAAATTGAGCCGTTACATTCTACGGTCATACGTGAAGAGGTCGAGAATGTGGATATTATTAATGAAGATCCCCCGACGGGCCCAGTAGCCCTGGATATGTTACCTGATGCCGTTATCTTGGAAAATCCGGCAGACTTGGTACCATCGCGTATGGATGCTACAAAATGACGCAGCGGTTCAATATACCAGTGGGTGACGTTCACGCGCCGGGAGAAAGTGGAAGGGCTCACGTATCGCCCGAGGGTTTAACTGCCTGGAATAGGAAAGCTTGTTTTGTGGGGTGCGTGCCCCTAGCAAATGATTTTATTCGGGATGTTTTGTCCTATTTCCGTCTTGCGCCTTTGCAACTGCATCCAAATGCTTACTCTTCGCTCTTGGGCACTTACGTTCTTTACCCAGAATATTTACACTTGGTGCCAACTGGAGAAGATATTCGGTATTTATTTAGTCTAAGGGGAACATCTAGCAGGTCGCCTTCCCAATGGATCCTGGAAGCGACAACCGCCACCAAATTCTTCATTGGGACATGGCCCAAGCCATCGGTGTTCAAACAAGATTGGATCTTTGTGTGCTACCCTCCTGGATTTGCGAGGCGGTGGATTGAAGGGAGTAAGTACTCTTGAACTTCGCTTCCTATTATAAATCTCTCGGATCCCATGTCTCATTATTACTCTTTTTTTATTGCGATAGGGAATCCTGAGGCATCCAGCGGTGAGGAGTACAGGCAGCTTCTCAAAGCCTTACGGGCAATCCCCGAGGGGTCTCGCAGAACTGAAGCTGTGACAAGCCAAGAATTCCTTCATCGTGTGGGGGTTGCTTCCAGACGATCGGACTGCAATTAGACCCGCAGTGGCGAGCGGTGTACCACAAAAGGCGGTGGCAGAAGGCCCTGTGATCCCTGGTTAGAAAAGAAAGATGCCCTTTGCTGGGCCTAGGCCGAAGAAGGTTGTTAAGTTCCAAGAGACGTCAGTGGAGAGGGGGCTCATGGTGAGGAGGCTGCAGCTGGAGATGAGGGCCCATTGAATGTTCATGTTCCACCCCCGACTGGAGGGATGGGGGACGGAGAGTCGATTGGGCCATTGTCACCAGTGGCTTCTCCTGGAGCTGCCACCCCGCTTGTGGATGAGCGCCAGTTTGATGGCTTGAATAAACTTGACCTAGAGGTATCCCTGCGACCGACTCGGGCTGTTATAGACAAATTAGCTCTTGTTGCAGAGGGGTTAGCTCCTTCGAGTGGACCACAATCCGGTTTGTTGAGAGAACACTTAGGACATACACTCATTAACACTGCATAGCATAGTGGCTTGTCTAAGCATGTGACTTGACTGACTTTGTTTCATTTCCTTGACAGGTGATATGGTGAGAGGGTGCGGAGGACGAGGCTATGGTCATAGAGGCCGCCAACGCGCTAGGAATCCTTTCTTTGAGACCACGCCCACCTGGTCGCGGTAGTGAGCAACGAGGTGGGGATCGATCTCAACGATCTCCTCCCCCTATTTGGGTGCCCGAGGGAGACTCACGACTTAACTTAGGAGGTTCTAGGCGTCGGTCATCGACAGCTCCTTCAAGCACAACTGCTCCTGTCCCTATTCCGGTTACCACAGGGAGGAAGCAACCACTCGGCCAACCAAGACCGGAGAGGGTGATCGTAGCCATGATGTGGGAATTAGCGGTCTCTGAGAAACAAAGCTCTCTTGGAGGAAAGGAGGGCATGGTTGCAAACGACTTTCCCTCAACACTACTTTGATGAGCTGACGGTCCTTCCAGATCGCCTCCCGCTAGGGACTCTGGAGAGATCTGGATGCTTGTGAAGGAAGCGTACCACCAGGCTGACGAGCTTACTGCCTATTCCTTTCATCTATCGGAGCTGATCAAGAGGAAGAATATGGAGCTCATGAATCAGAAGTTAACTATTGATGCTGAGCAGACCACCGTCGTTCATTAAAGGCGGACATAGGTGAGTTTGCTTTTTCTGCCGTGGGCACCTTGTCGTTCCTTCCCGTATCTTTAAATGCTAACTCATGAACCTTGTTGATGTAGTTGAGATGAGGAAAGGGTATGAGGCACTCAAGAGGGAGGCCGATCACTCCCGCTCCATTTTCACGGAAACTATAACCGACCTAACTACCCAGAACACGACCCTAAAGCAGGACAAGACCGAGGTGGATAAATTATGCGCCGATCTAGAAAGGGGAAACGCACGAGATTTTGACCTCCAAACTGACAACAATTCCCTGAGAGAAGAAAATGACAGCCTGAAGAGATAGCTTGAGGAGATGAAAAAGGCCAAGGAGGACGCGGAAGCCAGTAATCGGGATGTGTTGGGCACAATGGATGGACTGAGAGTGGACCATCCGAGAGAGGTGGAACAACTGAGAGAGGAGTTGGAGGATATAGAATTCCGGGTACAGTCGTCAATGGAGGAAGATATCCGGAACATGTATGTTAAGGTCCTGAGATCCCATGGGCTCTAGTGGGTTGATGACTATCCCCGGGAACTAGCTCAGACTTGGGAGAGGTTATTTTCGTATGAAGCTTATTTGCACCATGTGGATGTCGGGTCCTTGGACGAACGACAGCTTATGATTGGTCTCTTGACCATTGAAGAGCACGAGAAGCTGGAGGAGGGTAAGAGGCTGTTGCTTGAGGATGCCAAGAGAGAGAGGCTGGAGAGGCTCACTGTCGAGAAGGGGAAGTCTTTCATGGCTAAAAGTGTTGTGGTAGCGGAGACATTTGCAGAAGGAAGCTCCTTTCGGCCACTGGTCCCTGAATCGGTTATGGTGAGCGTTTCCGCAGCTTCAATTCATGTTTCAACCAAGTATGATCCGTAGCACCCGGGGCTAGGAGAGACTGGATTCACTTTACCTACCATCACAAGTACCCCTTGTCACTTCCACACCATCCCTGACTGGAGGTAAATTTCTTTTGCCATGCATCCCCGAGGATGACGTAATTACCGAATTTGCGGACTGAGCGGTTGTGTTTTTAATGTACAACCCTTCCTGGACTAACCATGACATCGGCCCTACCCCCGTGGTCCCACACACAAATGAGCCTGGACCAGGACTTGCTGCAATGCAATTCGGAGAAGGCGGCGACCAGCTGGATACCTTCTCATATATAAGGATAACTCGCAGCATGTATGAGAGCCTTATGGAGGACGGAGAGGAGGTTGATGGGCAGAGTTCTCGTTCCTGAGGCCTGGTGGAAGCCGATGTGCCTTCGATGGGGGATATGGTGGAGGCTCAACAAGCCAGGATGGTGGCTGAGAGCGATGAAGTGGAGGAGAAGCGGAGGCAGGACAAGGCTAGCAGGCAGAAGATCATAACGACGATGAAATGGGATGCCGAGACGAGAGCCGCTAAACGGTCATGAAGAGGTAGGCCAATGAGGAGGTCGAGAAGAAGAAGACTGATGATGAAGCCCAAAAGAAAAGGGAGGATGAGCTAGCCCAGTAGAAGTCTACCGAATCCTTCGAGAAAACCAAGGCCGGTGCTGTCATGCCACATATGTCCTAAAATCTTGTTGAGCGTCGGGATGCCAGAGAGGCCAAGGAACGGGCTGAGCGAGAAGGCGAGGAGATACCGGAGAAAGGTTGTGCTGTAGTAGGCCTTGCTATCGGAAGTACCCCCATGCCTATGCTGCATGCTGCCTTTGTTGATATCACCGAAATTTCCAGCGGTGAGGGTGCGGACGAGAAGAGTCTCTCGGCTTCTCATGAATCGACCACTTCTCAGAAGAGCCGAGATGGAAGGAGTGGGTCTGGTAAGAAGAGGCCCAGTGTAAAGGATGAACCGTCGAGCGTGGAATCTGCAAAAAAGAAATACAAGCACAAAACGGAAGAAACATGATTAGTGTTAGCAATTTTCAGTAGTAGTTACCGTTCATTTTGGTAGTGTAGGCCGATAGTTTATGGGAGTACGACCCTCGCTTTTGGTTTTTCAAGACATGGTGTGGTTTTCATGTACACCCTGTCATTAGAAAAGAAAGATGTTAGACATGTAGTTTGTCTGAATGTGTGTGTGTAGAAATGAAATATGAATTAGTAAAGATCACAATTTGTGTTAAGTGTTTAGATGTCCCTCTTATGTTTTCAGTTATCCCGTACTCGCATAAGCATACTTATCGTTCACCTAACAAAAAAGCAATCGTGTGCTGCGCTCTGGTTCAATTATTTCAAAGGGGTGTGATTGTGTACCGCGCTCCGGGTCAATTATTCTGGAGGGGTGTGATAGAGCTCAGGCTCCTAATAAGTTTCCCTCATCTCTGAAAACCCGTGGTATGCGAAGCCAGGCTGAGCGCCTGTTGTGTTTGGGTTGCCCGGGGTTAATCCCAAGTGTAGCGAAGGCGTATGACGTCGCGTTGTGTGGTCCGTTCGGTGTGTGGCTCTCCTGTCATTCATCGGGTCGAGGCGAGCTGCAGGTGTCATTTATTCACCTGAGAAGAGAAGCACAGATCATCATCCCGTAGGCTCCGATCGTGGCCATGGGTTACCCCTTAGCCTTGAGTGCTTCGGGGAAGAAATGATTTAAGGGTCTGTCTTAGTGCTGTACCAAGATTCGAGCAGTACCCGTAGCCGAGGGAGGGATTTACATCACTCCTGCCTGGCTGTTGGGTGGCCCCAAGTCGCCTGGGACTTGGGCGCGGAACGATTTATCCTCGGTCTCGGCACGGGGCCGAGATTCGAGCTCGTGGCTATTTATACCCGGTCGCACCACGGGCCGGCTACTCGAGTAGCGTTGTCGGCTCCCATGCTCGGGGTGTCGGTCATAGCCGTTGTGTTTCGGCCTCGAGGTTGGCTTAAGACTCGGACGGTGGTACCGACTCCATGCTCGGAGGCCGATACAACAACCGACTATTTGAACGTAAGCTAGTTGTTAGGATTAGTCAAACGTGTCATGCGCGGAGTAAACATACACATAAAGAGATGGGAAGCTGAACATCATTCCCACTAATAACTTTAGCAGTAATAGCCTTTACAATGCGTTGAATTGTTAGAAAACAAAACATTGTTGGAAAGCATAAATAACTATGCACTAAGTTACGTAAAGTAGCGGCGGAGATGTTCACTGTTCCATGCCCTTGGGAGTTTAGCTCCATCCAAGGTTGCGAGTTTGAAAGATCCATTGCTGAGCTTCCGTAGTATAGGGTACGAACCTTCCCAACGAAGAGCAAGGCCTGTTGGTGGAGGGAAGACCCATTTTAAGATGAGGTCACCAACGTTGAGTTCCTTATCGCGGACCCTAGAACCGAAGTATCGGGCGACGTGTTGCCGTTAGGAAGTGGCTCAGATATCAGCTTCGTTCCTTTTCTCTTCCAACAAGTCAAGTGATCCTAAAAGTAAATCTTGGTTTGTCCTTGGATCGAAATAGGTGACTCGATGAGAAGGAAGCTTGAGTTCAATAGGAATGACGGCTTCTGATCCATAGGCAAGGACGAAAGGAGTATGTTCGGTTGCTGTCTTGTGGGTGGTTCGGTATGCCCATAGGGCTAGTGGAAGTTCGTCTGCCCACATGCCCCCAGCCTTTTCCAGATGCTTCTTGATGACGGAATTAATAACTTTCTTAACCGCTTTGACCTACCCGTTGGCTTGAGGATGAGCCACTGTCGAGAATCTATTTTCGATGTCGTGCCACTGGCAGAAGGATTTGAACTCAACGCTCTCGAATTGAGTGTTGTTGTCAGAGATGATAACTTGAGGGACCCTATATCGAGTAATGATGTTGCGTACAACGAAGTTGATCATCTTCATGGTGGTAATTGTGGCGAGAGCTTTGGCCTCTGCCCATTGGGTAAAATAATCAACTGCGACGGCGGCGTATCGTGCCCCGCCTCTGGCCATTGGAAGAGTTCTGATAATGCCGATTCCCCACATGGCGAATGGCTATGGGCTAATCATTTGTGTCAGCTCTGTAGGCGGGGCTCTTAGGATCTTTGAGAAGCGCTAGCACTTGTCGCACTTGCGAGCATAGTCGGCGGCATCTTGATCAAGCGTAGGCCAATAATAACCATGTCTAATTATTTTTCTGGCTAGGGTTTGCCCTCTAGTATGGTCGCTGCACTCCCCTTCATGCACGTCGGTTAAGACTTTGATGGCGTCACGATGGGCTACACATTTAAATAATGGGACGGAGAAACCTATACGATAGAGCACCCCATCCATAAGAAGACAGTGAGCCGATTGGGGGGTGAGCGCTCATCTTTCCTTGTAGCTTCTCGGAAGGGTCCCGTGCTGTAGGTAATTCTTGATTGGTGTCATCCAATATTCATATTCGTGTTCGGCATTCATGACCACCTCAGTTTGGATCTGCTTGATACTAGGGGAGTTGAGCACTTCGACGGGGGCAAATCCCAAAAGTTGCGGATCCTCGGAGCTCGCTAGTTTGGATAGCGAATCTACCTTTTCATTCTGTTCTCGGGGTATATGAGTTATGATGAATTGATTGAGGTGAGTGAGTAATTCCTGAACCTTGGTTAAGTACAATGCGAGTCGTTCCCCCATAGCTTGATATTCCCTTTGTACTTGACGCATGATGAGTTGTGAATCAGAGAAGATTTGGATTGTCTTTAGTTTGAGCTCGATCGTGATTTGGAGTCCGACTATCAAGGCCTCATATTCACCGTCATTGTTGGTAGCGGGGAAACATAGTTTTAGTGCATAGCATATTAGGCGTTCCTCGAGGGTGATGAACACGACTCCGGCCCCAGAGCATTTGTTGTTTGAGGACCCATCCACCAACAATCTCCATTAGGTGCTGAGAGCTTCCGCATTCTTTGCCGGAGTCTCCTCGGGGTTAGTAAACTCTACTATGAAGTCAGCGAGAACTTGGGCGAGGATGGGTCGGCGGGGAATAAATGTTATCTCAAATTGGCTCAACTCCATATTCCACTTCAATAGCCATCCTGAGGCTTTGGGTCGTTGCAGGACCAGTCGTAGTGGCTGATCGGTGAAAACCTTTATGGGATGAGACTGGAAGTATGGTCAAAGTTTCCGAGAGGAAATGAGAAAGTAGAATGCCAGCTTTTCCAGCTTCGGGTAATTCTTCTCTGCCTTTGTCAATCGTTTGTTTATGTAGTAGACGGGCCATTGAATTAACGCCGAGCCGATTGTCTGCGTTGAAACAGCCAAATAAATGTATAAGTCCTTATGGTCTACAGGCTTAGATATGATAGGTGGTTTCTCTAAGTGAACCAAAAGTTCTTTGAATGCGGAAATGCATTCTGGGGTCCACTCGAAATTGTGTTTCCGTTTTCAAAGTAAATCAAAGAAAGGAATGCACTTGTTGGTGGCCTTAGATATGAATCGACTTAAAGCGATAACATTTCCGTTTAAACTTCGGACATCCATGATGTTCTTGGGATTTGGATGTCCCGAATAGCTTGGATTTTTTCTGGATTGACTTCGATTCCCCAGGAGTTGACGATGAAACCCAAGAATTTCCCTGAAGTGACTCCGAAGGAGCATTCCAAGGGATTGAGTTTCACGTCGTACTGGCGGAGGATATCGAACATTTCAGAGAGGTCGTGGATATGACCGCTTGATACTTTGGATTTTACTAAAATGTCATCCACGTACACCTCCAAGGACTTTCCGACTTGGTTCTTAAAGAGTCGATTAACCATTCGCTGTTAGGTAGCGCCGGCATTCTTGAGGCCTAAGGGCATGACGTGATAGCAATAAAGTCCAAGGTCTGTGATGAAAGTTGTATGATCTTGGTCACGAAGGTTCATTGGGATCTGATTGTACCCTGAATAGGCATCCATGAAAGATAACAACTAGTATCTGGCAGTTGAATTGGCAAGTCGGTCGGTCTTCGGGAGAGGAAAGCTGTCTTTGGGACATGCCTTGTTTAGGTCGTAGAAGTCGACACACGTTCGCCATTTACCGTTGGCCTTCTTGACCAGAACTGGGTTGGAGACCCATTCGGGATAATTGGCTTCGTGAATGAAATAGTTGTTGAGTAGACATTCTATCTGTTCCTCAAGTGCCAGCGCTTCTACTTGACTGGAATTGTTATAGGATCGATACTTAGATAATGACAAGCGATCGCAGGGTCGATGCCTTTCATATCGGAATGAGTCCATGCAAACAAGTCTAGGTTGGTCTTCAAGAAATCCACAAGATCTTCTTTGATTGCAAGATGGAGTTGCGATCCTATCTTCAACACCCTTTATGGATCATTGGGATTAACGGGAATATCCACTGTAGATTCGACCTGGGTAACCCTCTCGTATTCGAGCTCTTCGTCCTTCAATGGGTCGAGCTCTTCCGAAAGACGGCAATGGCGCCTGAGCTAAGGCCCAGACGTCCCTGATTGCTATGCTGAAATAGTCTTGGAGAAAGAAGGTGTGGGCACTTCTTTTCCATTTTCCTTGTTGCGCAAATTCTTCCATTCTATTGCATAACACTCTCTGGCGCTTACTTGGTCGCCTCTGACTGTTACAATCCCGTTTTCTATCGGAAATTTCATTAGGAGAGATCATGGTGACATGCAGACTCGAAACTCTGTGAGAAAAGGGCGTCCAAGGAAAGCGTTGTAGGGGGAATCAATGTCTATAACCATGAAAATGAGGATTCAGACCTGGCTCCGATCCCCCTCGCCGAGCTCCACAGGTAGATCGATCATTCCCACCTGGGAACTAGAAGCCCCATTGAAGCCGTGAATCGTGGCATGGCATGGAGTTAAGTCTTTTGTTTCTAACTGCATTTGGTCATAAGCAGCTTTGAAAAAGATGTTGATTGAGCTTCCGGAATCGATTAACATTTTTCAGGCAGAAGCTGCACTGATCTGAGCTATGATAACTAGTGGATCAGTGGTTGGGATCTCCACCCTAGTAGAATATCTTTCGCGGAAAACGATGTCGTCCCGCAAGGTCTTTTGGAGCTTGGTTGGGACGGATTCGTTGAGCACGGAGCAATTTTCATAAGTAGCGTGTTTTATAGAACTCGATGTAACACCCCTAAGTCTCACATCGTGGAAGCCTGTGTGAAGTGGGTACTTATATAATAGAGACCATCTTTAACTTATGGCGAAGCCATTTGACGAACAAAACTCCACACCTATACGGTGGCAAAGTTGGGGATAATATCTTGCATGAATGGAGGTGCGGGCTGTTATAGTGGTATCATAGCCAATACCCAACCGGAATTTTGTCTTCTGTGTGGACCGCAATGCCTGGGTGAGATGTTTGTGAACCAACGGGGACGTTGGGCTCTGTAGGAGGGGAGAATGTAACACCCCTAAGTCCTACATCGTGGTAGCCTGTGTGAAGTGGGTACTTATATAGCAGAGCACATCTCCAACTAATGCGGAGGCCTTTTGACAAACAAAACCCCACACCTATATGGTGGCTAAGTCGGGGACAATATATTGAGTGAACGGAGGTGCGAGCTATTACACTCGCATACTCTTCCATTTTTCGAAAGCTGTTTTGTGTGGGATAAGGTCCACCACATATGGTGTTGATTACGATCCCATGCCTTAGGTTAGATGGAACTGCAGCTACCTTGGCGACTGCCTGAGGTGGTGGTGTGTGAGGCTTTGGATTTGCTTCGGGAGGAAAAGGTTCTTGGACGTATTGCTCAAGTCGCTTTTTGCGGATAAGTTTCTCTATTGCATCCCTGAGCCGGCGACATTCGTTGGTGTTGTGGCCATACATGTCATGGTATCGGCAGTACCTCCCGGTATTTTTCTCAAGGTCGTTTGATTCTCTGGTGCGCGGCTTCTTGCATGGAAAAGTGTTGCATGTCTCTAAGTAAATTGTTTCCAGACCTCATTTAACGGGGTGTATGTCTCGAGGGCTCGGTAAGGGTCGGGCTTCCTTGGCTCAGTTTGGGCTTGATCATTGTTCCGGCCATCTGGCCTACCGTTGTTCGGTCTTTGCCTATTAGGACCTGCCCCCTTATTCTGATCAAAGGTCTCTCCTACTTGTTTTCTTCTGAGGTTGTTATTTGCAGCGCCTGCTTGAGAGCCATTGGGACGACTGGTGGTTGTGAGTCGATTGCGCCTTGCCTCCTCTTGGCATAAGTATTGATCCGCCTTCTCATAGAAGGCGTTGATGCCTTTTGACTGCTTCCGATCGATCCATGCCCCGAATTCAGAAGTAAGGAGGACACCTTTGGCTAATTAAATGAGTATGGTGCGAGGATCTGGATCCTCGACCTCGGCGAGGGCGACATCGAACCTGGAGAGGTAGCTTTTGAGTGACTCAGCGGACCCTTGGTACAAGTTGGAGAGGGTGAGGGCATTCTTTGGAGTTGGTATATACATTCTAAATTGCTTGATCAACTGCGTCGCTAACTGGCCGAAGTTGTTAATGGAATCAAGCGGGAGGCGAGAGAACCATAACAAACCAGTTCCTTATAAGAAGACTAGGAAACACTTGCAATTGACCGGATTGTTGCCCCGGCTCGAGTCCATTTTCCATTCATATCGATTTAGGAAGGCATAGGGGTCAATGGTGTCGTCGTAGAGCGGCATTTACGTCATACTGAAGCGTCGCGATCATTCAGGTTCGTTTACCCTTCTTGTGAAGGGGTTACGCCTAATGTGTGCTTCCCATGAATCGTGCACATTTCCTTGCATTTCCCTCAAGATTATTTGAACCATGTTGGAAAGGTAAGTTATATGGGGATCCGCCATTGGGATCCATGGGTTTTGGCGAGGTTCTGGAGTTATGTTGCAAGGGCACCTTCTATGATGGACGTCCAGATCGTCTTCCTCCATGTCCTCGACATCTATGATTAGGTCTTGGTGTGGGCAGTGAGGTGGAGCAGGGTGATGTGGTTCCTATTCTGGAGGAACGCTGGCTGTTGGAATAGCAGGCCCATCATCCTAATTATCCATCGTCGGGTTGTGTCGAGGAAGAGGTTGGTTTGTAGGACCTGGTCCGTCATAGATGATCAAGCGAGGGCGGTCTCCGTATCATGCCCCTTCGCTATATGTGACTGTGGTTCGGTCGCCGTTCCCATTGTCGTTAGCGTAGCCATTTCCATTACCATTGTTGAGGGTATGGGCGGCGACGTTGTTGACAAGGCTAAACCTCCTCCTTTGATGCGGGCCCCTCGGCTCGGAAGAGGAAGTTCCGATATAGTTGGTCGGGGTCGAGCATTGTTCCGAGTTAATTGAAGTCGAGCGACAATGCGCTGACTTTCTTGAAGTTGCCGCATAAGGTCGATGTTATTCCTTAATGCTTGATTAAGCTCGACCGCCGTGCTCTCATATTTTTCACTAAGCGCGGATTTGAGTATGCGTTGTGGGCGCTTCGAGGTCCACAGTAGGAGGGACGTTTTCATTAGTGGCTGGTATGTCCGTCGGTTGAGGTTGTTGGGACTTTCTGGCCTCGGCTGAAGAGCCAACCATTGCAATCTTTGGTCGCTTTGCCATCATAAGCGAACTCGACAGCAGGTTTAGCAAGGAATCTCAAGCTCGTCGGGGGTCGAGATGACAACGTGCGAGAAAGGCGCAAAATTCGAGTTTTCTCGGTGAAAGCACCAAATGTTGACTGCAAAAAATGTCGTAAACACCAAAGATTCCAATTATTAGGAATAGTTATTTTGGTCGCACTGACGAGAGTAGAAAAGCAGTAAATAACACAAGAGATTTATAGTGGTTCGGCCTCGTGAGGGGCCTACTTCCACTTTGAAGCGTTGTTGGAATATTATTAATCACTCAAAGTTACAAGTATGAGACCCTTTCATGACATCTCATTACATTTCATTACATTCATCTCTATGATAGATGATGTCATCATTCCCATATATGATGTCACAATTATCATATATTAAATACATTAATAAATGGACACTTTTGCCCTTCTTCTTCCTCAAATGGAGGATGCCATTAATGGAGCTCTACAGAGGTCCCAAGGTCTCAAATTCCAACCCCTTTAAAGTGTGAAGTCATGGGGTATTTATAGGAAAGGGAGTAGGTAGGAGAAGGTAGGAGTAGGTAAAAATAGGGGGCCACAAGCAGAAATTCGCACCTAGAGCCTGCATATGCCCGAAAATTCGCACATGAGCCTGGGGTACGAAATTTCGCACCTCGTGGATACGAAATTTCGCACCTCGTGGGTGCGAAATTTCGCATCTCGAGGGTGTGAAATTTTGTAACTCAAGGGTACGAAATTTCGTACCTCGTGGGTGCGAGATTTCGTCCCCCGAGGGTGCAAGATTTCATACCTTAAGGGTGCGAGATTTCTCACCTCATAGGTGCGAGAATTCACACCTCGATGGTGCGAAATTCCACACCTCGTGGGTGCAAAATTCGCACCCCACGGAGGTGCAAAATTCGCACCCCCCGGAGGTGCAAAGTGTGCTTCATGAGGCACACGAAGGCTGCATGATTCGGCATTTAGGGTGCCATGAGGTTTCTGTTGGCGCGATCCCTTTTCATCCTATTTCCTACGCTCCCAAGTGTCCCTTTCGGCTTTAGTTCCACGTGATGCGTTGAGTCGAGCGTGTCTTGTGTTCTTTTGGGAACCGGACCAAAAGGCTGTTAATAGCTGTCTTCTTCACCAAACATTTAGGACCCTAATGGAGGAAGTGGGTACCAATTAAAACTTATTATCTTATAGGTACCTTAGCCAAGACAAAAAGAAAAATGGATACTAGATAGTGGTTGCTCCAAGCACATGACTGGAAATAAAGACATGTTGTCAAATATAACATATATGGATGGTGGCATAGTAACATTTGGTGACAATTCAAAAGGATACATCATTGGCATTAGAGAGGACAATATCAGTATATCCTATTCTCCCATAACTACAAATGTTTTCATAGTTAAAAACCTAAAACATAATCTATTAAGCATTAGTCAACTATGCGATAAAGGATTTCAGATTAGCTTTTAAAAAGAACATTTTTTTATAATCATAATAATTTAATTTTTGAAGGACTTAGGAATAGAGATATTTATGTTTCAAATTTGAAAATAAAGCAAAACTCAGATTTATGTCGTACTTTTAATCATGATGACCCATGGTTATGGCATAAACAGTTTTGTCACATAAATTTCAGAAAATATTAATAAGCTCGCTAAAAATGAACTAGTTAGAGGACTACGAAAGATATATTTTAAAGTAAACAATTTATGTGATGCATGTCAAATTGGTAAATTAAAAAAGAGTTCATTTAAATCAAAGAATAATATTTCTACAAAAACAACCATTAGAATTGTTACATTTAGACTTATTTGGTCCTACCCAAACCCGTTCATTAAACCATCACAAATATGTTTTTGTAATAGTAGATGATTTTTCAAGATATACATGGACTTTGTTTTTGAAACATAAAAGTGATAACTTTGGAATTTTTAAGATTTTTTCTAATCGAATAATGAATTTATTAGATCTCAAAATTAAAAATGTTCGTAGTGACCATGGAGGAGAATTTGAAAATGAAGTTTAATGATTTTTTAATAAAAAAGGAATAAATCATAATTTTTCTATTCCACGAACACCTCAACAAAACGGTGTTGTAGAAAGAAAGAACATGACTTTATAAGAATGCGCTAGACCCTTACTAAATAGTAGTGGTCTATCAAAACAATTTTGGGTCGAAGCAGTAGCTACAACATGTTATGTATCAAATAGAGTAACTTTACAACCAATGACGAAAAATACATGTCATGAAATGCTTTTTGGAAAGAAACTTAAGGTTCCATATTTTAAAAAAATTGGTTCAAAATGTTTTAATTCAAACACAGAAGACAATTTAGAAAAATTATATCCTAAACCTAATGAGGGAAACTTTATAGGATATTCGGATCGAAGCAAAACATATAGAATTTTTAATAAGCGAACTTGTATGATTAAAGAAAACTTACATGTTTCATTCAATGAAAACTTTTTAAATACAAATAAATCTAATGATGAAGAGGAAACTGAAATTCAAAATATTACTGACTCAAATATATCTGATTCATCAACTACTTTAAGATTACCACCACGAATCTTAAAATATCTTCCTACAAATAACACAATAGGCATTATAAACTCAAGAGTTTCTACTAGACATCAACTTGATCAAATGAGTCGCATAGCCTTTATTTCTTCATTAGAACCCAAAAACTATAAAGAAGCCACGAACGACGAATCATGGATTTAAGCAATGCAAGAAAAGCTTAATCAATTAGAAAGAAATAAAGTATGGGAACTAGTACTTAGACCAATAGATCAATCGGTAATTGGAACAAAATGGATTTATAAGAATAAGGCAAACAAAAATGATAATATAGTTCGTAGCAAAGCTCGTTTATGATGAGCATTTGTCTTTGTGCAAGATTTCAAGCACAGCCAAAAGAATCGCATTTTAGAGCTATAAAATAGATTTTGAGATACTTAACCAACACTAGAGATTACAGGATTTTCTATCCTAAAGGCAATTCTTTTGAACTTGTATCATATAGCGATTGAGACTTCAGAGGATGCAAAACTGATAGAAAAAGCACAAGTGGTACCTGCCATTTTATTGGTCAATCTCTTGTCTCATGGTTTACTAAGAAGCAAAATTCGGTTTCACTCTCAACATGTGAACAAGAATATATATTTACTGCTCTTTCCTGTGCACAAATAATCTATATGCAACAAACATTAAACGATTTTGTAAAACTTCTCATTAACTCACCTATATATTGTGATAATATGAGTGCTGTTAATTTGTCTAAGAACCCTATGATTCACTCTAGAACAAAATATTTTGACATTGGACACCACTTTCTAAGAGATCATGTTGAAACAGGTAATATAACGTTTGAATTTTTTAGTACAAATAAATTAGTTGCCAACATATTTACAAAACCTCTAAATATAACAACTTTTATAAAGTTAGGAAGAGAATTAGGCATCTACTCATATCCCAAATTATATATTTTGTTATCTATATACATTTTATTTTACTAAAAGTTTTACTACATTCACTCTTTTCCTTTTCTTCGTACGTGGTCTGTATTTCTCGTAATATAAAAAGCAACTTATTTTAACGATGTAAAAATAGTAAACACTTTATTATAAATACAATTTGCTCGGCTAAAAACATATATAACAAAATTTCAATATAATTCAATATAATTTTAAACAATTCTACGTCTTCTCTTAATATCACGATCACTACCGACAGTTCGGAAATGACGTCGCGTCCTTCCATACCAATATCGAGATATGAGCCTGTATACAAATGGGAGGACTACAAGACTGTTTATTCACCAGAATCAAAGAAGGCTAAACGAGCTATATTTACTTCATCAGACACCAAACGAAAGATTGATGAAATTCATCATTTTCAAGAGCAGCAAATACATCTTCAAAAAGAATTATACTTCAAACAAAAATTCACAGCCTCTCGGTTGAGTTTCCTAGAATAAATTGGAATAAAATTTCGCAGTTTCAAAATAAAAAATGTTTCTGAACCCCTTCCAATACCAGTCAACCCACTTGATCCGTCTTCCTCTAATCATACATCAGCAGATCCAGTTAATCCATGGACTTTACCGCAACGACCTCCTTATTTGCCAAATTCATGGGAAAGAAACTACAAAAAGAACGAAGGTTCAAAGAACAAGTATCCAAAATAAACATACTCGTCTTAAAAAATAAGTTTCTTATTTCTTGCATTTAATCATTGTTGCGTTGAGATAATGCAATATTAAAATTGTTCAATTGGTCGTTTTCATTAATAATAGTTTTAATTATTTCCTGCGAAACATAAAAAGATATACAACATACGTCTGTCATAAGGAACTCTAGACGTTTGATATAGAATCAAAATGAAAATAAATATTGGTTTTAACATAGACGTTTGAAAATATGACCAAACATCTGTACACACTCTCGGGTTTAAAACCCTGTAAAGATAGACATCTGATGATATTCCAGAACAAAATATTCAAACTCATTTCAGCATAGATGCCTAAGCATATAAGTTCATACGTCCGTTCATGTTCTCGGGAAATTTTTACTGTAAACACAGACGCCTGAATGTTGTTTGAGCCGAATTTCACTCTTCCATATATATATATATATATATACACACATACACACACACCCCTTTTTACCTTTTACCATTTTACTTTTACATTTACCTTCTTCCTCTCAACCCTAACCCTAATTTCCAAAATTCCCAAATTCCCGAACTCCACAAAATCTCAATTTAATGGGTAACAAGTGTCCGGCTTCGAAGAAGAAGAAGGTTGTCGAAGCGACAACATCACAACAACAAGAAGAGACTCGAAACTACGCCATAGAAGAGCAAATTACCGGTTGGATGCAAGCTAATGGTGGACCAAAATTGCATGAATCACTGAAGAAAAAATTTATTCATCCAGGTCCATTCTATCCACTTAGTCAATTAACTCATTATGATGTCAATAATTTGCTCACTTCGCGCAAAACTAATATATTTGGTGGATTATAAAGACAATAAAGGGATGATAGATGGTCTTTCTATTTATCTATTTTTCATTAATCTCTGTTCACTGGCAATATGGTCTCCACCAGATCCAGAGAGCTGGATTTGGTCAATGGTATATGGACAAGTGATTAAAATTAATGATGAGATGCTAGGTTAGATTTTAAATACGTCTTCCACTAGGGTTAATTTGAAAGATATTCCGGATATGCGGTACAAGCGCAGAGACTGTATCTGTTAGACCAAAAAGTGGTTCTAACACCCAAATTGATTAAAAGCAGAATGAAATAAGATCAAAAGTAAAATAGAGACACAAAATTTATAGTGGTTCGGCGAAGAAAAGCCTACGTCCACTTGTCAATCACTATTTTCAATGATATAGTTGCAATTACAATGAGATATTCACTCAAGTTCACTCACAACTCACATACATTCACTCAATTGTCTCAAAACAAATGTTGAAAGACGATTTGGATTATCCGAGAGTGCTGAAATTCGGTTTATGAAAGTGGTTGAACTCTCAAAGTGCCAAAAAGAAGATCCTTTTCATTGTCTCCAAACAGGGTATTTATAGGTGAAAATTCGCTCAGAACCCGGTCCGGATCGGAGCCACGTGTCTTCCATCCCATCAGCTTCGGGTTCGGATGGATTCCAGTGTTGACAACGCATCAGAGCAGTGGACGTTGTGGGTAGGAACTGGTCATAACCGCTCCGAATAACCAGGCGATCATGGGGGAGAGTGATGAGGAATATGGGTTCGGATCGGAGGAGCGTGCAAGAGGGGTTCGGATCGGGGTATCCGATCCGATCCGGATTGTCCCAAGGCTAAGTCTTCATCCACTTTTGCTCCGTTCCGATCTGCCAGTGTAGCAGGTAGCCCTCCGCTCCAACTGGCAATAGGTAGCTCACCGATCCGAACAGCAAAACCTCTCCGATCCGACCTGCTATATCTTCTCCGATCCGATCCGCTATAATGCTTTCCAAGTTCTTCAATGTTTCACATCTCGACTTTGTGTTGCCCAGTTCACAAAGTGGGCTAACATTTTTCCCCCTCAAAGGATGCTTCTGTTGGAGATGGAGCATGCTTTGATTATCATTGCATATCGCCTGCTAGGTAATCTTTCCTTCGACTTTCCTCATGCTTTCATTCTCTTCTTTAAATTTTAATTTTATTCATATGCCAAGCTGGGTTACAACCTTCCGTTCGGTTCGGATCCCGATCCGAACCGGTCCCCCTCTTCCTTCTATTTCTCATTAGACTAGTGAGCCAAGTTAAGATATGACATCCTGTTCGGTTCGGATTCCGACCCGAACGGGTCCCCTTCCAATTCTATTGCACTTTGGACTAGCGGGCCAGGCTTCACCACTAGGCCTTCGAACCGGTCCGAACGGAAAAATAGGATGGGAATACAAATAGTCACCTCGACTATATATAAATCCATCGCCCGCCTCCTCTTTCCTTTCTTTCTTTCTTTATTGCTCTTCGCCTGACCGATTCCACTCTGAAACTCTAACTTTCAGGATTTTAGAAAATCTGAAATTATCTCGCCAATCTTCGATTTAAACACCTCAGTAGGTTTTGAAACTTCAATCAATTTTGTAACAATGGGTTTCAATTGAGATTTGCGGTTGATTTCGAGTAATTTGAGTACTGATCCTCTCCCGCTTCGATGTCGTGTCTCCCTCCTCCCCTGCCGTCGTCGTGGGTGGTTCTACCACCATCTCGAGGCGCTGAGAGGTTAAATGAGGCATGCGCTCGTCTTTAACTGGAGCTTTGGAGATGGATGTGGATTTGACTGTGGTTGAGGAAGGGGAAGAAGAAGAAGAGGATTGAGGGGATCGGTTCGGGTTGGAGTATAGAAGATGGATGAGAGGGAAAAGAAGAGAGGTTCACAAGTCCGGATCGGGTCGGGACAAAGGTCAAAGATGGAAACAGAGCTCATTTGACCGGATCTGGTCGGAGAGGATTCTCAAAATCGGATCGGACCGGAAAGTGAAAAAGGAGGAGAAGGGTGTTCACCTAACCGGATCGGGTCGGACTGTAAAATAAAGGAGGAGAAGTATGACTACGTAGTCCGATCCGATCCGTTAGGGGAACCTTCCTCCGAGCCGATACGACTTTGACTTCTGAGTTTCAAAGTTTATCCGAACCCAAGACAAGGCCACGCCCCCGATCCGATCCCAATGAATGCGCCCGAACCGAACCGAAGGGCAGACCATCTTAATGCATAAAAACTTGTTTAACTGGCCCAATCAACTTTTGGCATAATCTTCAACTTAATGGATAGTTAGGATAGTGCCTTCCGAACGTAACTGGACATCAAGAACTACTTCAATTCTTTATACTTTGCCAAACTTTTGTGTCGCACTTTTAAACATTTACTTTACACTTTCCGCATACACTGTTTACACTTTAGTTTGCACACATGCACGGGGGGATACGGGCTAATTTATTCTAATTTGTGCTATTGCTTCTTCAATAGTTTTATGACCATGAGACCCAGACGCTCTTCTAGACTAGCTGCAAAGAAAGAGGCCCCAGAGACATCCAACAAAGTTGCTCTCGAGGACATATCTTCCCCTTCGGATCCGGAATGGAATGATGAGGGTTCAGATTACGAGGTTGGAAATCGCGAAAGTGACAATGTGTCTTCGGAGGATGAAGTTTCTCTAGGTTTTGAAGAGGAAGGAGGGATTGGTGACGACCGGGCTCCTGATGAGTTTGAATCGGCTGTCATATTGGAATCACCCCAAGATTCTGTTGAATCAACAATCGACAACGACAGACTTATCCGAATTTGTTTAAAATACGGGATACTAAAAAGGGACACTCTAGTGCCTTCGAGATCTGACCGTCCCCACAACCCTCCAGAAGGATATATGACAATCACTCGGTTGATGTGCATGGTCGGTGCTATCCCTCCATTTTCTCCCTTCATCGTTGATTTTCTAAGACAAATGCGGATTGCCCCCATGCAGCTGCATCCCAATTCTTATGCTTACTTACACACCTTATATATAGCATACCGTGAGATCTTAGGCATAGAGCTCACTTTCGATGACGTTCATTTCTTCTACAACTTCAAGCATCGGACTCGAGAAACTCCTTCTTTCTGCTATTTTGAGTCTGTCCCTAAGAGGAAGATAATTTCAGCGCCATTCAGTAGTAAAGCTGGAGATTCCAGACTGGAATGGTTTTATGTGAAGCGGCAGCCTGGGTGTGCCAGGAGGTGGACGAAATCAAGTAAAGCACTGATTTTCTAAATCTTGGCTCTATACATTCAAGTCATCGCCTTAACTCGTTTTTCTTTTTGTTTGCAGTCGACAACCCAAAACAAATATCAGACCAGGTGTTCTTTGACCGGATGCACCAGCTCCTTAATGACGATCAGAAGTTCCTGACTATTGATGAAGTCCTTAAGGAAGAATATCTTCATTTTCATGGGCTGCTATCTGTTACTCGTAGTATCGGTCATGGGACGGCTACATACGTATATATTCCTCCAGTGGATGTAGTTCCAGAGACAGGAGAAGGTTCGAGAGCTCCTACAGTGCCTCTTCAAACTTCACCTTCTCCATCTTCTACTCAAGATGATGAATTGGCTAACTTGGCCGAAGAGCATCGCGAAGGGTATACTGCTCCTGAGGATGCCATTTCTCCAGAAAGGTCAACGTCTTCCAAAGAGTCGCCACTTGATGCTTCCGAGGGAGATGTCCCTAGTACTGATGACCCATTGTTTCAGGGTTTTGGGGATCTCCCCTTACCTGAAACTATATACACTTCAGAGGATTTTAGGAAGGATCCTTTAGCTTTCACCTCTTCTGAAGAGACCACTACTGCTAAGGCCAAAGAGCCTGCCCGTACTAGTCTAGCTTCGGACTCGGGTTGGTTGGGGGGAAACACACCACTTAGGACACACTTTACACAATAGCATTACCACTCATTGCACCTCTCTCTCTGTGAAACTATTGATTCTGAATTTCATTTGTCTTATTGTGCAGGCACGATGTCCCGATCTTATTATGATATCAGGAAGCTCCCCCGCAGCATGTCTAATCCACCTTATGACACTGAGTATGATCGCCGCGACGATCGCAGTAGGGAGGAGAGAAGGCCTTATGAACCCTACCGCTCTCGAACCTCATGTTCCCGCTCTCCCGTTCGGTCGGACCAAGAGAAATATAAAGGTTATCAAGGTCGTAGGGAAGAGGACAGGCCACAATCAAAAGACTCCATCTCTTCCCAAGAAAAGCGCAGCAGGGAGAGAAGTCCATCGAAAGATACTGAGTCACGAAGTAAACGCAAGGTCCCTGCTAAACGACCTAGAACAGATACAGAAACTATTGAATCCTCCACACACAGGGACACTGAATTGACGATCCCCGCCCCTCCACCACTAGATGCTGAAACTGCAATCAAGCGGGCGTATTTGGAGGAGCAATTTCCTGAACATTATTTCGAGAGCTTGACTTTTTTACCTGCCCTCGAACCTATTTCTTCCAGGTGGGCAGATGAGGCCAAAGCAAAGATAGATGCGGTTGAGAAACAGTATTCTGAAATGTTCAAATATTCACGCAACCTTTCCAGAATCATCCGTACTCTAATCACGAATGCTGATTCAATGCAAAAAACCATGGAAGAAGATGCAAAGGCCTTAAAGAATCTAGGGAAAGATTTAGAGGACACACAGGCCCAGCTTGCTGTTGCTCAAAGGGACGCTACTAACTTCAAACAACAATTTGAAGATATGCAAAAACGTTATCATGATTTGCTTGAATCTCACACTCAAGAGCGTTCTGAGTTAAAAGAGCAAGTTGAAGATGCTAAGTCGGATGCCACTAAAACGCGCCTTGCCTACACTGACCTTGAACGGAAGAATGCCGAGTTAGCAAAGAGGAATGCTGAGCTAGAAAAGAAAAATGCTGACTTTGCTTCTAAGCTAATGGAGGCGGAGAACAGAGCTGCCCTGGCTGAGGGTAACGTCGAATGTGCTATCAAATCCGCTGAGGAGGCCCGCAGACAATTGTCAGAGGCGGAGGCAGAGATTCAGGGTTTCGGCGAATTAATGATTGAATTCTTTGCGCATATCATCCGTCGCTGGAACATTTCTTGGATTGAGGATTATCCATCTACTCTAGTCCAAGTATGGAGTCAGATCGTTGAGTGGGAAAAAGAGGAGCTCAAGGTTGATTCCATCGATGAGGACAAGCTGATGGAGAAGTACTTAAGGGATGATGAGCCAGAACGCCTAGCTGAAGGGCGCCGCCTCATTGCTGATGCTATGGAAGAAGAGAGGCGGAGGACTAAACAGAAGAACATTCCCGAAACTGGTTCCTCTTCTACTGCCCCCGCAACTTCTGAAGTAGAGGGGTATGATCCTGAACACCCGGGAATCCCTCGAACAACTCTGCTATCCCCTATCCCCGAAATGGCATCAGAGACAGCAGTTACCCCTGCCGAGAAGTCTTCGGAAGGTATCCCTACATTTTCCCCTCAATTCGTCAAGGCTATTTCTACCTTTCGCCACGTCATTGAGCAATCGATGAAAACCCCATTATTTTCTCCTGAGTTGATAACTGTTGCTTCTCACTCTGTAGGTATTGAGCCATCCGGAAAGACAGATGTGACTCAGGGAGCCGCCTCTGGGGCAGAGCCTACGGAGAAGGCAAAAGGGGGAAGGACAAGGTTGCTCCTATAGATTTGGGAGAAGGAAGCGAACCGTCTAAGGCTGACACTCCCCATGATGAAGAAATGATAGCACCCTTAAAGGATGATGGCGGCGACGGAGGACATGAGGAAGATCCAGAGGTGGCAATAGTCGGGGAGTCGAAAAGTGCAGATGATGTTACCTTGGCTGCAATGAAAGCTGACCAAGATAAACGCTTGCAGTTAAAAGCTGAAGACTTAGACCCTGAAATCCTCAAGCCTCTCGCAGTTGTGGATGCGGGATCAAGGTTAGTTGTTAAGCTTTCAACTAGATCTATTACCGAGGAACTCGCTAAAAAATCTTCTCTTGATTCCAGCACTCCGCCCTCCGGGAAGAAGTCAACTGGTTCCAGCGCCGCATCTTCAGGAAAGAAAAAATCAAAGCGCATCTTGACGGAGGCCGAGAAAGAGGCAAAGGATGCAGAGAAAGCCGCCAAGAAGTCCAAGCCTCACTCGAAATCTAAATAGTGGGTTGTCTTGCGTTGTTTTAGCATTCGGTGGACCAACAATTGCTGCTATAAGGGCGGCTCTTGCACCTTCTTTTTGGCTATTTTCCTATACAAATTCATTCATTCGTAAATAAGAATAATTCATTTTCTGCAATGTCTGTTAACCATTAGTTCTGCACTTGTGTAAGAATGCATGTTTTACTATAGTTGTGTAATGAAGTTATGGTAGGGGGAAATATGTGTATACATATATGCCCCCAGTCGATCTCAAAAACTATTCAAGACTTAATCAAGTAGTCTGAATGCCCCCGATTTTCTGACGGGATTGCATTTTCTGTGTCGTCAATGCCTGTCGTTTTTTCTGGCATTTTTTTTTAATACTCTCCTGTCTTATACTCAGGTTAGAGTTCTTACTGAGGCGGTCTCTTGTCTGGGTGCACCTTCACGCCTCAGAGGACGTCGTCTTCCCGTCCTTTTATACTCTCTCTCAATTCTCGAGAGTTAGAGTTAAGAATGTCGTTTTCCCATTCTTTTATGTCTTGTCGCACAAATAGTCGTTGTGCTTTTTCTTGCGTAGAAACTGTTTTCAACCTTTCAGGTTTTAAATCATTTTTTATTCCATAATCGCAAAAGAATAGTAGATGAAGGTATATATATATATAATGCATGAAAGTAAATGACACACAATATTTTTATAGTGGTTCGGCTAAGTCGTAGCCTACATCCACTTTATAGTCCTTTATTCATATCATCAGATTTTCCTAAGGCAAGTCATGCCTTATTACAGAGTTCATAAGAAAAATAACAAAGAGTACAACATTTCTAATCCAAATATCGCATCAAGTGTTGGGCATTCCATGCCCTAGGGACTTCTTCGCCATCTACGGTCGTTAACTTGAAGGTTTCTTTTTCAAATTTCCGTTGGATGACAAAGGGTCCTTCCCACTTTGGACCGAGGTGAGGAAGGGATGGAAAGACTCTCTTTAGCACCAAATCTCCTGGTTCAAAAGTCCTAAGGCGAACTTTTTTGTTGTAATAGCGTGCCATCTGACGTCGATGTCTTGCCGCACGCAAATCCGCTTCGTCCCTTTTTTCTTCAATTTCATCAAGAGACTCGAGTAAGAGTGCCCGATTCGTCATTGGGTCATAATACGTCACCCGGTGGGAAGGAACTTCAAGCTCTACTGGAATTACTGCTTCTGAACCAAAAGAGAGAGAGAAAGGGGTATGACCAGTAGCGGTCTTAAATGTTGTTCGATATTCCCACAAAGCTAAGGGCAATTCATCAACCCATTTTGCCTTTGCGCGCTCTAACCGTTTCTTGAGGATGGATTTTATAACTTTGTTTATTGCTTCAACTTGCCCGTTCGACTGTGGATAAGCAACCGCAGTATACTGTTTGTCGATCTTATATTTCTGGCAGAAATTTCTGAATTCAGTACCATCGAACTGGGTTCCGTTGTCCGTTATAATGGTCCTTGGGATCCCGAATCGGCATATAATATTTCTAACCACGAAACTTATCACCTTTCTCGCCGTGATCTTGGTTAAGGGCTCAGCTTCCACCCACTTCGTAAAATACTCCACAGCGACTATTGCATATTTTGCTCCTCCTTTAGCAATCGGTAGAACTCCGATGATATCAATTCCCCACGTGGCAAATGGCCAAGGACTCACCATTGATTTGAGTTGGGTCGATGGTGCTCTGGGGATTTTGGCGAATCTCTGGCACTTATCGCAGCATCGTGAATAATCAGCTGCATCTTTATTAATTATGGGCCAGAAGTATCCATACCGCAATATCTTTTTCGCTAAAGTCTGACCTCCTGTATGATCTCCACACTCACCTTCGTGTACTTCTCTTAGTACACGTCTGATGTCGTCGTGTGCTATACATCGTAACAGGGGCATAGAAAATCCTTGCCTATAAAGAGTATCATCTTGCAGGACATATCTGGTAGCCATGCGAACTATAGCCCTTTTCTCACTCTTCTTTGATGGGAGTGTTCCACTCTTAAGGAAGTTCTTAATTGGGGTCATCCACGACTCCTTCTCCGGTTCTGCTTCGAAAGCGAACTCAATTTCCATCGACTCAAAGCTTGGCAATTCCAACGTTTCAATTGGAATCATTTCAGTTTCTTCTGGATTGTCGAAACTAGCTAGCTTTGCCAGCCTGTCTGCCTTCTGGTTTTCAGCTCTTGGGATATGCGTTATACTGTACCGCTCCAGGTTGCTCAACAACTTTTCCACTTTCCCGAGGTAGGCGATGAGTCGAGGTCCCCGGGCCACAAATTCCTTTCGCACTTGGCAAACAACGATTTTGGAGTCGCAGAATATGTCCAACATTTTTATTCCGAGGTCTTTAGCAAGCTTCAGCCCGGCAATCAGGGCTTCGTATTCAGAGTCATTGTTAGTCGCCGAAAATTCTAATCGTAGAGCGTAATATAACGACCGCCCTTCAGGAGTAACTAAGACGATTCCATCTCCGGACCTTCGGTCGTTTTTGGCTCCATCTGTGTATAGCTTCCATGAATCTATCTTTAACTCATCTTCGGACTTGACCACCCTATCATCGATCACTTCCTCCTCTGGGATAGTGAACTCTGCTATAAAGTCTGCCAGAGCTTGCCCCTTGATCGACCTTCATGGCTGAAAATTTAAATCAAACTGACTTAATTCTATATTCCATTTGATCAACCTTCCCGACGCTTCGGGTCTCTGCAACACCTGCCTCAGAGGCTGGTCAGTGTATATGGTTATTGGATGAGCTTGGAAATAGTGACGATGTTTTCGGGATGCGATTAGGAGGTTTTAAGCGAGCTTCTCAATCTTTGGGTAGTTGCGTTCTGCCGCTGCCAATTTCTTGCTTACATAATATACTGGCCTTTGCACTTTGTCTTCTTCTCGAACCAAGGCTGTGATAACAGCGTGAGCCGAGACTGCCAAGTAAACAAACAATTCTTCATGATCCACTGGCTTTGACAAAATCGGCGGTTTTTCTAGTAGTTCCAATAAATTTCGAAAGGCCTCAACACAGTCCGGAGTCCACTCGAAGTTCTTCTTTCCCCTTTTAATCAAATCAAAAAACGGGACGCATTTGTCTGTGGCTTTGGAGATAAATCTACTCAACGCGGCTACTTTCCCTGCAAGACTTTGGACATCTTTAATTCTTCTCGGCTCTTCAATGTTTCTAATCGCTGCTATTTGGCTGGGACTGATTTCAATTCCTCGGGAGCTCACAATGAAGCCTAGAAATTTTCCCGATGCCACTCCAAATGAACATTTCAAAGGATTCAACTTCATCCGATACTTTCGCAGGATACCAAACATTTCTGCCAAGTCTTGCGTATGGCTGGAGGACTGTTTCGATTTGACAAGCATATCATCCACATAAACTTCCATAGTCTTCCCTATTTGATTATAAAACATTCTGTTCACCAAGCGCTGATAAGTGGCTCCGGCGTTTTTTAATCCGAATGGCATTACAACATAACAATATAACCCCAAATTTGTAATGAAGCTCGTATGTTCTTGATCTGGCATGTGCATAGGAATTTGGTTGTATCCGGAATATGCATCCATGAAAGAGAGAAGTTCATGACCCGCTGTCGAATCTACAAGCTGGTCAATCCTGGGAAGTGGGAAACTATCTTTTGGGCAAGCTTTGTTCAAATCTGAAAAATCAATGCAAGTCCGCCACTTTCCATTCGGCTTCTTTACTAAGACGGGATTCGATATCCAGTCGGGATATGTCGAATCTCGAATAAATCCGTTCTGTTTCAGCTTCCCCACTTCTTCTTTGAGAGCAGCCAACCTCTCTGGGCCCAGCATACGTCTCTTTTGCTTCACAGGCGGGTGTTTCGGGTTTACATTTAGTGAGTGACTTATGATGGATGGTGATATCCCACACATGTCAGCGTGGGTCCAGGCAAACACGTCCAAGTTTGCCTTCAAGAAGTCCGTTAGTTCTTCGGCCCGACGTGGATCCAACTGAGATCCAATCCTCAAAACTCTTGTTGGATCAGCTTCATCAATAGGGATGTCCACTGTTGCTTCATTAGGAGTTGCATTTCTAGTCTCTGGTTCCTCGTCTTTTCTGGGATCCAGGTCTTCTGGCATTCCTTTGGGCAACTCCTTCGGGGCCGATCCCTCTAATTGCTACGCCGAGCCCTCCTTCGGAGGAGGCGAGGCATCTTTACTCTCAATGTTAAGTCCTTTCATCAACATCTTTAATTTGGCAACATAGCAGGCCCGTCCGGAGACTTGATCCCCTCTCATTACTCCAGTTCCAGCTTCGGTTGGGAACTTAAGCAATAAACACCAAGGGGCGATGCAAGCCCTGAACTCAGCAAGGGCAGGCCTTCCCAAAAATGCATTATAAGGCGAATCTACGTCCAACACTACGAACTGAAGCATCTGTACTCTTCGGCGTTCTCCTTGTCCCAAGGTTACGGGCAATTCTATGTACCCCATTGGGGCTGTCGACGCCCCGTTGAAGCCTCGGATCCAACCTTCACATGGCTTCAAATCTTCAGATTCAAGCTTCATCTGATCGAATGACTTTTTAAATAAAATATTAACAGAGCTTCCATTGTCTACTAACACCTTATGAACCAAGGCCGGCCCAATGGTGGTAGTAATGACCAACGGATCATCGGTGGGTGACTGGATCCCAGTATTATCTCTGCTACGGAATACCACGTCGTCAAACATTGTCTTCTATTGCTTTATGGGGGCGATATCTTCCAAATCATCACATTCATCCACATCTACGTGCTTGGCAGCATTTACATATTGATCCATCACTCTAAAACTGCGGATTGCTGGGTGGGGTCCACCCACTATGGAGTTGATAACAATTCCCTTGCCTTTCTGCTGCGCCGTAGGCTTGGGAGTAGATTGAATCTGTTTTGGAGCCTGCTCTCCTTGCCCCCTGTCCCTCGGGGCAACCTTATATTCATCCAGTTTCCCTTCGCGCAGTAGCTTCTCAATCACGTCTCTCAAATGTCGACATTCATTGGTTGAATGCCCATGAGTTCCATGAAACAAACAAAACTTCCCAGTTGCCATTTCTTTCTCCGTTGAGTCGCGAGGTGGCGGTCTTTTATATTGCAAAACATTGTATGTATCCAAGTAAATGTTTTCCAAAGTGTCGTTCAACGGTGTATAATTCTCATAAGTCTGGAAACGGGGTCTTTTGTTAGGATCATTTCCCCTATTTCTATTTCTTCTGTTACCATTCGCGTTGCGGTTTTTGTTGTTCCCCCCGTTTCAAGAATTGTTGTTTCCACCCTTGTTTCCCACATTCACTTCAACTTTTCCGGAACTTTCCCCAGACTGCTTCACAGCGACGTTACTCTGAACATTTTCTTTTGAAGCTGCTTCAGACTTTCTTTTTCGGTTTGCCCTGGCCTCCTCTCGTTTTAAGTGAATATCGGCCTTTTCATAAAATAACTCTCTCGTGGAGGGAGTCTTTCCAGAAAGGTAATCTCCCAACTCGGAGTCAGGATCGACTCCTTCCATCAAAGCCATCAAGATGGTGGGCTCATGCGGGTCACTAACTTCAGTCACAGCTAAGTTGAAACGGTCGAGATATGACCTCAAAGACTCTCCTGGCGCCTGCTTAATTCTTGATAATTCAATAACACTTTTAGACTTTCGGGTATGGAGTCGGAACTGATTCATAAAACGTTCGCTCAATTCCCTATAATTCGATATCGAACGAGGGGGAAGTCGGGTAAACCATAGCAGCGCCACATCTTCTAAATAGATCGGGAATGCTTTACACTTCACTGCGTCAGGAGCAGCAGCAGCATTCATGAGCCACGAGTATCGCATCAAATGCTATCCCGGATCGGTTCTCCCATTGTACTTGTCCATGTGCGGTAGGTTAAAACGTCGGGGAAATTGAAAATTGAGGATGTCGTCAGTGAAAGGAGTATGGCTTCGCTCAATGTCATAATCTTCATTGGTATAGTTCCGGCTTTTGGACATAATCTGGCATACCATTGCCTGTACATCAGCATTAGTTAGGGGTCGTTCCGGCTCCCTGACCCTGGTATCTGGGTTCCTTCTGGGCTCTTGCTCAGGAGATGCCCTTCTTCTTTGAGCTGCTTCTGCTCTGCTTCGTTCCCTACGCCCCCGGTCGATCTCGGGAGGAGGGGGTTGGAGCGTCTGCCCCTGAGTGGGATTAGTATGGTTAGGGTCTCTCAAGCCTGGATCATTGGTTCCTAGTGCTCGTGCAATATCCTCACGGGACCCCAAAGATCCGAACGTCAGTTGCTCCAAATTCTGAGGTCGTTCGAGCGGCCTTCTTTCACGGGGTCGTTCTTCCTCGGAAGAAGAAGACTGATCCGTTGGTGTGTGGCGAACCGGGGATGGGGTTCTCTGTCTACGGAGTTCGCTAATTTCCCTGCTCATGAGTCTCATGTTTTCTTGCATCATGAGATTGGTACGCTCGTGGATTTTCATAGCCTCCCTAGTACTCTCAAGCATGTCAAGTAGGCGCGAGAAATCTCCTTGAGTAATAGGTGCGGTTGGATTGACCTGATCATTGACCCTGGTGGCTGGAATCAGAGCATTTGTGGGGGCTCGAGTAGAAGTTCCAACATCACCAAGTGTCGGGTCGGTTCGGAGATGGGAAATCGGGTCGGGTCGGAGCTGGGAAGCCTGTTCGGGTCGGGGCTGGAAAGCCAGGTCGGGTCGGTGTAGGGCGAGCTGCTCGGGTCGGTTTAGGTTGGGGGAATGCACTGCTTCAGATTCTCCTACCCGGATCGGATCGGAGCTTTCCCCCTGAGTGCGGTTCGGATTTCCTGTATCAGTCCGTCCTGCTACTGAGCTCTGCCCACGAGACCTTGTCACAACTGCATTTTGCTGATCTTCACCAACTCCGTTTCCTCGACTAGTTTGAACTTCCTTACCTTTTCCTTTGGCCATAGTTCTTCAACAATCAATTCAACAAATATTCAAGAACGTCGAAACTTGAGGATTAACTTCTTTGAACTCAACGGTCCAAAAAGTAGAACGATAATCCCGAAAAACAGAGAATTCAGATGACTCTCAATGAAAGCACCAAAATGTTAGACCAAAAAGTGGTTCTAACACCCAAATTGATTAAAAGCAGAATGAAATAAGATCAGAAGTAAAATAGAGACACAGAATTTATAGTGGTTCGGCGAAGGAAAGCCTACGTCCACTTGTCAATCACTATTTTCAATGATATAGTTGCAATTACAATGAGATATTCACTCAAGTTCACTCACAACTCACATACATTCACTCAATTGTCTCAAAACAAATGTTGAAAGACGATTTGGATTATCCGGGAGTGCTGAAATTCGGTTTATGAAAGTGGTTGAACTCTCAAAGTGCCAAAAAGAAGATCCTTTTCATTGTCTCCAAACAGGGTATTTATAGGTGAAAATTCGCTCAGAACCCGGTCCGGATCGGAGCCACGTGTCTTCCATCCCATCAGCTTCGGGTTCGGATGGATTCCAGTGTTGACAACGCATTAGAGCAGTGGACGTTGTGGGTAGGAACTGGTCATAACCGCTCCGAATAACCAGGCGATCATGGGGGAGAGTGATGAGGAATATGGGTTCGGATCGGAGGAGCGTGCAAGAGGGGTTCGGATCGGGGTATCCGATCCGATCCGGATTGTCCCAAGGCTAAGTCTTCATCCACTTTTGTTCCGTTCCGATCTGTCTCTGTAGCAGCTAGCCCTCCGCTCCAACTGGCAATAGGTAGCTCACCGATCCGAACAGCAAAACCTCTCCGATCCGACCCGCTATATCTTCTCCGATCCGATCCGCTATAATGCTTTCCAAGTTCTTCAATGTTTCGCATCTCGACTTTGTGTTGCCCAGTTCACAAAGTGGGCTAACAGTATCACTCATCAAATTTGGGAGGATATGTTTACACGAATGACTCCTTCACAATTTCGACCTAGGCCAAGACTAATCAATCGAATGTTAATCAACATGTTATTTCCACGACTTAGGAGTCACGGACAAGTATATAGTCACAACCATAAGGCACAATATGTGATTTTTGGTTATACACGGGTGAATTGGGCTCAATATATTTTTGATCAAATTAAGAATTTCTGGAGCCCCGTTAAACGGACTATTCCTTATGCAGCTTACATTATGCGTATATTTCGATCTCAAGAAATTACACTGTATCTTTTAACTTATCCGGAAATAGAAATTCAAACTAGTGGAATACGTTTTGCCACTCTTATGCACTTACCTAACAGACCTCCACAAGTAACTACATTTGAACAATGGCAATAATGGCAAAACCTTCCCCAAGAACCAATTCAACCTCCTCAACCCCAATGACGGCGTCGATGTGAATCTCAGGCCGAACAAACCGAACCAATGGAATATTACTCCAATCCAAAAATACAAGAAACAAGGATTGTAGTAGAGAGTATACATGATGTTACCTTGAAGAATTAGTGAGTTCTTTTCCTCAATCAGCAAGTCTTAGGAAATAAAGTTATGCGACTTGAACGCCCCTTTTTGACCCGGATGACTACGGTCGAGAAAACTTTAGAAAGGTCGTTAATACTCTTGGCAAAATTATTCGCAAGACTTGTGGACGTTCTTCTTCTAGGTATTCCTCGGCGTCTCCAACTCCGCCAACTCCTCAATCAATTATAAAGGATCTTCTGCTTGGTTCAAGTACTCAAATTCCATCTCCCGAACGTCATGCACTAGGGAAAAGCCCGGTACTAGAATGAGAGGAACAAGAAGACATCAATTGGCCACCTCAAGATGCACCCCACTATGGACAACATGCTTTCGACGGTTTGCCCATTCAGGAAAATGTTGCATACAACGATGAATCTTAATGGCAATAATATGGAGACCAATCATCCGCCTTGTGGGGCTATTTTACCGGTTTTTAGTTTTACTATCTTCACGCTTATTTGACTTAGTTTATGCTATTTCATTTAGGCTTCTGTTTATCTTTATTTCGACATTATGGTTTGTATTTATAACTTTATGTGTTTGGTACACTACGCTTGTGTTTATATCTCTATGTGCTTGACACTCTATGCTTTGGCATGACTGATATTTTGTATTTCAAATATAATTATTTTTTGTAATGCCAAAGGGGGAGAAAGTGGATCATTAACTCAGGGGGACCTTTAACATAAATCGTATAGTTTTCATCATCAAAAAGGGAGAGAATGCTAGATCCTATATTTTGGATTTTAATGACAATAACTACACGATTATAGAAAGTATATATTGTACCATATAACAATGCAGGATTTACTCAAGGACAAGAAGAACTCATGATCAATATTACAAGATGTACTCAGAGGCATCATAAAGGTTATACTATATGTTGTGTATTAGATGTTTTTTGTACAATCTCCTTGAAATCATATGAGACATTGAATAAGGAAATATATAAGTCTATGCAAAATCAGACGTCTGTTCAATAAATAACAGACGTCTGATACTAATGCCAGGAAATAATTCCAGACTCAGCACAGACGTCTGTTCTATAGTGACAGACGTCTGTTGATGGTCTCATGAAACATTTTCCTGATAACACAGACGTTTGTCCCTATATGGACAGACGTCTGTTCATGTATCCGAACTATATTAGAATAAATGGGCAAATGTCTGACCATAAGGACATACATCTATCCTGGTACACGACTTTAATGTCTGTAAGGGTACTTCATTCTCAAAAGACACACTCTTTCTCTTCATTTTAGAATGATTTTTCTGATGGATATATCCTTTCAGATGAAGTGTTTTACTTTCAGAGATCATAACCCTTTATGAAAACTCTTCACTTGCTATACATACATCTTAGATCCAAGTTTCAAAACACCTATACTTTCGAGATCTACTCTATACTTTCTGAAAGCTCTCTATACTTATTATTCTTTTAAGATTTTAGCTAAACGCTCAACTTCTTCTATACTCTCAAGATATTCAAACTTCTCAACTTCTTCTATACTCTCAAGATACTCAAACTTTCATATTAACTCGAGGATGTACAAGTCGGTCAAAATCTGTGTTGTAAGGAACACGATATTGTCAAAGCAACTTATCATCTGTAAGCCAATTCCTCTGGGTGAAGTGATGGCAATTTGTGTTAGTAAGAAAGCCGAAGGGGAGCTTAGGGACTAGACGCAGGACGGGAGGTGAAGCCACCCGAACTTCCCCGGTCTCCGAAGAGAAGAGAAAGAACGAATTACTTTGAGGACAAGACGAATCAGAACGCAGACAGAAGAACATTTCATTGTATATTACAACAATTTCATCAGATTACAAGAATATACAGAGTGTGAATGAATAAAATACATTCGATAAATATCAGAGGTTACAATACATTACATAGCAGCGGAAAATAATACAATACACGACTAGAAGTAAAACACGGATACAGAGCTTTCTGGGTATCGTTCCAGCTGTAAATCAGGATCCTATGAATATAAATCTGCAAAACCAAAACTACTAGCTGCCCATGTCAAAATAAGGGCATCCAGAGTTTAGGTTAAAATAATAAACTCCAGGTCAGTCATGTGACTGGTGTGAGAACTAAAACAGTTATTAATCTTTATTTTAAAGTTAGGTAAATCAAGGGACCACGCCGTATAACACGGAACGGGTTTCCTCCCAATAATACCAGTGCATAAAACAACAGAGCAATGCTAAATAAAGAAAAATGAAGCTATTATAAGACTCAGGTCCCATCACACAATGCAACGCAAGCCGGAGGATAGGGTTTTACCATATAATAGCCGAAGAATGCTTGATACGCTAAATTTCATCTTTTGATTCTTAATCAGACTTCACCGTAAATTAGTAAGAGAACAATTCCCTAAGTATTAACCCCGAAGGCCGAAACCAACATCAGACCAGTACCTAGGAAACCACCCATCTTAGCTCGTTTCCAGTTAGTTTCTGATTTTATATACAATCATAAATATCAATCATAGGCGGCATGAATGTCCCATACCACTATGTCGCCATATATAGGTATATAATCAAAACCGCAATTGTCACGTATTGGAAGTTGGATTTCCTTCTGCGAACCGAGGCAAAAGATAGTCCTCACCGATTCGAGACAATCTAGCCCATATCTCAGGTCAGAGCTCGAGTGACCTTTGGAGCGACAGGGTCGGGCCACCGATGTGGATTAAACTTAAATCCTGAACACTGCGTTTCCCCGCCCTTTGGGGCGTAAATGAGCCAACGAATGACTCCATCGGCTTCACATAGTCACCGATATATCCGAGGCACCTCGCAACAGCAACAACCACATAAGTCAAACTCGTCAGGGCGTGTAAAACCACTGACGCCACTTCTAACTAGAAAGAAACGCATGTCCTCCCTGAGGTCCTCTCCATTTTTTGGTTCACCACCGGGGTGTGAGGCTCGCGAATCAACACTACACAAAGCTATGCCACACAGGCCGTGCTTTGATCATCAACCACAAGACTTTGCTTTTCAACAAAAGCCTTGATCATTTGCCACTTAGGCATGCCACACAGGCAATTCACTCCATGCGTTTGATATCCGTCAATATATAACACCTGAGCTCGTACGTCCCAGAGAAGGGCGTTAAGCAAGAGAATAAGTTTTCCGCCGCCAAATAGATATATATTTAATAGAAATCAATCACACAGAATAAAATCCAATGTCAGACAAACAGTCCATTTACAAGTTCGTTCTAGGTCTGAACGAAACCGGAGGAACCTTATTCCTCGCATATCCATCGATCTCCAAGTACGTCTGGACGATCACCAACTGATTCCCTCCTCTAGGGTGTACAGCCCAATCTAGATCATCAGTAATCACCTAAACGACATGAAGACCTCCGGTCTTCAACCACCGTCTTCTTCTTCGACACCACGTCGAATCAGTTATTCAGAATGGGATAAACCCGGTCTTTTTGAACAACTCGCGTATATAGTAAATAAGTGTTAATCAAACTCAATATACGCCTCATTCCAATTCATCAGCCACTAACCGTAAATTAGCAAGAGAATAATTCCCCATACATCAACCCCGAAGGCCGAAACCAACATCAGATCAATACCCAGGAAACAATTCTTCTTAGCTAACCTACAGTTAGTTTCTAAATTTCACATTTTTAGGGATAGGTTCCCATTAATTTTATCAAAGATAAATTCTTTAAATTAATTCTTTAATCTTCCTTTGAATATCACTTCAAACCAAATTATGGTTTACCCAAACTAGCCGGGATTAACGAACCTTACCGGAGTAATCATTTGTTTTAATTTCCCAACCCCAACCTATTCATCCCTTGATGTAAAACTGGTAATACTTCATATCTAACACCCCGGTGTTATCGGTAAATTCAATTACCATTTCACTTTCAAATCTAATTAAAGATTTAACTATCGCCTAGAGCAAAACTGGAGATTAGCTAAGTTGAATGGTTTCTTGGGTATTGATCTGATGTTGGTTTCGGCCTTCGGGGTTATTACTTAGGGAATTGTTCACTTGCTAATTTATGGTTAAAGGCTGTGGAAATGAAATACGATTTTGGGTTTATCGTGAACCGTGTTTTAAATGACATTGATTCTTTAACCCAGTTAAAGATTAAAACTAAGTGGAGTTTTAATGAATCTTTAATTAGATTGAAAAGATCGAGAATGGAGTATCACCAGTTTTGCATCAGGCGATAGTTAAATCTTTAATTAGATTTGAACGTGAAATGGTAATTTAATTTACTGATAACACCATAGTGTTAGATATGAAGTATTACCAGTTTTACTTCATGGGATGAATAGGTTGGGGTTGGGAAATTAAAACAAATGATTACTCCGGTAAGGTTCGTTAATCCCGGCTAGTTTGGATAAACCATAATTTGGTTTGAAGTGATATTCAAAGGAAGATTAAAGAATAAATTTAAAGAATTTATCTTTGATAAAATTAATGGGAACCTATCCCTAAAAATGTGAAATTTAGAAACTAACTGTAGGTTAGCTAAGAAGAATGGTTTCATGGGTATTGATCTGATGTTGGTTTCGACCTTCGGGGTTAATGTTTGGGGAATTATTCTCTTGCTAATTTACGGTTAGTGACTGATGAATTGGAATGGGGCGTATGTTGTGTTTGTGTAACACTTATATATTATATACGCGAGTTATTCATAAAGACCGGGTTTATCCCATTCTGAATAACTGATTCGACGTGGTGTCGAAGAAGAAGACGGTGGTTGAAGACCGAAGGTCTTCACGTCGTTTGGGTGATTACTGATGATCTTGATTGGGTTGTACACCCTAGAGGAGGGAATCAGTTGGTGATCGTCCAGATGTACTTGGAGATCGATGGATATGCGAGGAATAAGGTTCCTCCGGTTTCGTTCAGACCCAAAAGGAACTTGTAAATGGATTGTGTTTCTGACATTGTGATTGATTTCTATTAAATATATATCTGTTTGGCGGCGGAGAACTTATTCTCTTGCTTAACGCCATTCTCTGAGACATACGAGCTCAGGGGTTATATATTGATGGATATCAAACGCATGGAGTGAATTGCCTGTGTGGCATGCCTAAGTGGCAAATGATCAAGGCTTTTGTTGAAAAGCAAAGTCTTGTGGTTGATGATCAAAGCACGGCCTGTGTGGCATAGCTTTGTGTAGCGTTGATTCGCGAGCCTCACACTCCGGTGGTGAACCAAAAACGGGAGAGGACCTCAGGGAGGACATGCGTTTCTTTCTAGTTAGAAGTGGCGTCAGTGGTTTTACACGCCATGACGAGTTTGACTTATGTGGTTGTTGCTGTTGCGAGGCGCCTCGGATATATCAGTGACTATGTGAAGCCGATGGAGTCATTCATTGGCTCATTTACGCCCCAAAGGGAAGGGAAACTAAGTGTTCAGGATTTAAGTTTAATCCACATCGATGGCCCGGCCCTGTCGCTCCAAAGGTCACTCGAGCTCTGACCTGAGATATGGGCTAGATTGTCTCGAATCGGTGAGGACTATCTTTTGCCTCGGTTCACAGAAGGAAATCCAACTTCCAATACGTGACAATTGCGGTTTTGATTGTATACCTATATATGGCGACAGAGTGGTATGGGACATTCATGCCGCCTATGATTAATATTTGTGATTGTATATAAAATCAGAAACTAACTGGAAACGAGCTAAGATGGGTGGTTTCCTGAGTATTGGTCTGATGTTGGTTTCGGCCTTCGGGGTTAATACTTAGGGAATCGTTCTCTTACTAATTTACGGTTGGAGTCTGATTAAGAATCAAAAGATGAAATTTAGCGTATCAAGCATTCTTCCGCTATTATAAGGTAAAACCCTATCCTCCGGCTTGTGTTGCATTGTGTGATGGGACCTGGGTCTTATAATAGCTTCATTTTTCTTTATTTAGCATTGCGCTGTTGTTTTATGCACTGGTATTATTGGGAGGAAACCCGTTACGTGTTATACGGCGTGGTACCTTGATTTACCTAACTTTAAACTAAAAATTAATAATTGTTTTAGTTCTCACACCAGTCACATGACTGACCTGGAGTTTATTGTTTTAACCTAAACTCTGGGTGCCCTTATTTTGACACGGGCAGCTTGTAGTTTTGGTTTTGCAGATTTATATTCACAGGATCCTGATTTACAGCTGGAACGATACCCAGAAAGCTCTGTATCCGTGTTTTACTTCTAGTCGTGTATTGTATTATTTTCCGTTGCTATGTAATGTATTGTAACCTCTGATATTTATCGAATGTATTTTATTCATTCATACTCTGTATATTCTTGTAATCTGATGAAATTGTTGTAATATACAATGAAATGTTCTTCTGTCTGCGTTCTGATTCGTCTTGTCCTCAAAGTAATTCGTTCTTTCTCTTCCCTTCGGAGACCGGGGAAGTTCGGGTTGCTTCATGAGGTCCGAACCAAGGTAAAATATTAGTGTGAATACTTCATACTTTAAATGCATAATTATTTACTATGTGATATTGTTACTTACTTTAGCTAAGACATGCACATGCGATCCTTTCATAGACTATCACCTTACCATCTTGCCATGCATACATCGCGGTATTTTCTTATTTACATGCAAGTAGTATTTGGACATTATCACTTTTGGTATTAGAGTTTTGGCTATACGATTTAACGAAAGAATCAAGACATATACGAGTAGGGGAGTTGTATTTGTAGATTTTTGAATCTATGTTACATATAGTATTCCGTATTTGAGCAGCGTTGCTTCTTTTCTCGAGTCAAGGATGACTATTCTTGTTATAAATTCAAGATGTGTCGAGCTTCTATGAACGCAACAAGGAACAATCCTGCATCAGGAGTAATTGGTGAAGGTGGATCGGGGTTGGGATCTTCCAACTTCCAAGCTATGCTTGATTCCATGATGGTGTCGGTTGAGGGAGGAACCCGAGATGTTCTTGGAGCAACAGTAGGTGGAGATAGTGCTCTTATGCCAATGCCATGAATGTACTTTGCCAAGCTATGTAAGTATTTTTCTACTTTTGGAGGAAATTCATTCAGTAGGTTTGAGTTTGCTAATGAGGTCCAAAAGTGGTTGGACACTTGTGTGCGTATTGTTGGAGACTTGGGAATTGATGATGCTACGAAGAAGAAGCTCGCCTCTCGATAGCTACAGGGTAGTTCCATGAGTTATTGGAGCTCTATCATTCTTGGGAATTGGTGATGACTTTAGGAATAAATTTGAAAACAAGTTTATTCTTACGGTCTAGAAGTTTATCTTGTTTAATAGGTTCGCCAAGCTGAAACAAGGGGATAAAACAATTTTGGAATATGTCACCGAATCTGAAGGTCTCTCCAAATATGGGTGTTCATTTATCGAAACTCCCCATCAAAAGAATTAAAAGTTCATTATGGGATTGGACGAATATATAAGAGAGAAGCTTATAGATCGTATTGAGGACCCATTTGATAAACCGATTAAGAAAGCTCCTATGCATACGAGCATGTTACCTAAGAAGGTTGTTGTTTGTGATGTTTCTGAGGAACCAAAGCCACAACAGAGAGGTAGAGGTAATAAGAAATGGAACTGGAAAAGGAAACAGCAACATGGTAAAGGCGGATCTAATAAAAAGAGGAATAAGAGTAAGATAGTAGGCTATTACTATCAGGAAAGGGTCGCTATTCCAAGGAATGCATGGTTCTGAAGATGAAGAAGTGCTACAACTGTGGCAAGGTGGGTTTCATAAAGAAAGATTGCCCAGAGCCAGTGAGGGATAAGAAAGTGGTGGAGCCTTATGTTTTGGATGCAGTTCCTACTTCTTCAAGTGCGCTGACTACTAAGGAAAATGGAAATAACGTTGTGGTGCAAGTTATGCTTTCTATCAGAGAAGGTTTTGTCAGTGTTTTATTTGATATTGGAACTTTACATTTTTTTTATCAATAGTGATTTAGTGTGCAGACTAAATTTGCAACCTGAACTTGTAGATAAGTATGTTGTTGTGACTAACCTGGTAGGTGATTCTACTATTCTTTGTATCACTACACCAAAACATGAATTCCCATACAAAAATAATTTCTCAATACTAACGGTCAGATGTCATTATAATATAACAACACATAAAGTTTGTTATAATTTTCAAGAAGCTGTTGTAAAAAAGAAGAAGCAAATACTCCAACAAAACAAGTGCATTTTTCCATGGCTTCACAATATCGTAAGCTTTGTAAAAATGAAAATAGAACGAAATTAATGAAAAGATATGGAAAATTTAAAACAAAGGACCTCACAACGCTTATCATGCTTCCAATTCTCACGTATCTTTCCCAAAATAGAAATGTTACTATGACAAAAAAAAAATTGTCAACTCCTATACCAAATTCTCCCCAAAATATGTTATTCTGGCATTTTGACAAAAACAGTTTTTGTTAGGGCATTCCTAGTAGTATGAATTTGTGCAAAAATGGGGAGAATTCACGCTTTTTTTTCTCCATCGAGTTGCAGTAGTGGGAAGTTCAGCATAAGGAAGATAAGTAAATGGGGGAAGATTCATGCTTTTTACTTTGAGCGACGATCGTTAAACAGTGTTCAGAAAACTGTTTAACGCATAAATGGGTTTCTGAACCCCGTGTAGTGGAAATATTAAAAAAATCATTAAAAGGGTTTTCGTTTACCATTTAGTGAAATTTTTTTAATTAACGTTCTTTTCCGCCACTCACTACTAGAGGAGTGGGGGTAAACTCACGCTTAAAAATTGTCCCCCACCTTCAAAAGTCCAATCTAGGAATGCTATTCGTAGCAAGACTCTTCCCAAAACTACTATTCTATGGCAAAGCATTTCAAAGAAAGCTTCAAAAATTAGACGCATCTTTCGATTTCGAACTAACTTTTCTAACACAAAGCTTCAGAATTAAAACTTCAGCTGGAAATTCTTGTTAGGCAAAATCGTCGGCCAAATCAACCTATATAGAAAGGTATTCCTGTTTTTGTTTGGATCTCTGAAGATTAGATAGAAATTTCTAGCTTTGGTGAACTTTTGATTTTAGGGGTTAGAAAAGTTGAAAGTTCCATTGCCAAGGGCCGACGAACAATTGCAAATACACATTGTATAGTTATCTGGGAATTTCTTTTATATAGGTCAATTGGTTTTTTTTAATCTACGTTCTTTGTGATACACATTTCCTAGTTCTTTGTAAATAAACAAAAAGCAAGTTGGTATGTTTTCTAAATTTTTGTTTTTAATTGTTTTTTAATCTGTATTCTTTCGTTTTTAAATGTTTTTTAACTTTTTTTAATTGTTCTTGATACGAATTTCCTAGTTCTTTGTAAAAAACAGCAAGTTGATATGTTTTTTTAATTGTTTTTTAATCTGTATTTCTATTTTAATTTGTGTTCTTTCGTTTTTAAATTCTTTTCTTAAATTGTTTTTTAGTTGTAAGTCAATTTAAACATCCTAATAGTTTTAGCTTACACATGATGACTTGTCTGTTTGTACTTGAACACTTTCCCTGTTCATGTGTTTTATTGTATATAAGACATGATCTTTTAGGTGTTTGTGATACACATATCATCTTCCCATTTTGAATCTTTTAATGGTACCTAACAAAGAAATGCACCAACGAAGAAATAATGTGTTTGTATATTATTTCAAAATGAATAGAATGCTGTACATCAGTGCCTTCTATAGATAATAAGGTAACAGTCATATTTACATTCATGGGCTTGTAATAATATAAACATCTGGGCTGAGCCTATTACATAACTAAGCGGGTACATCTTGTAATATGCTGAATTGTAAATTAAAGCAATCCACCGTACGATTATCTTATTATCCCTCCTCAAATCAAATTAGGGTTTTGTTTCCCCTTCTTCTAAGCTGCCGCCATCGATGATTTTGAGTTCTCCTCTTAACCTAAGAAAATTCTTCGATGCTAACAGCTTTGTCAAGATGTCTGCTCTTGAAAGAAAGCTAGCACATGGTTAACCTTGAGTTTCCCTGCCATGGTTTGTTCATGCATGAAAAACAAGTCAATTTCAATATGCTTGGTGCGTGCTTGTTGAATTGGATTAGCGGAGAGGGACATAGTACTCAAATTATCAAACCAGATCACTGGTTTCTTTCTATGCTGAAACCCTAATTCGTACATAAGCAAATTTATCCACAAAAGCTCAACAGTTGTACATGCCACCGATATATACTCCGCCTTAGTAATGGAGCCTGAGACAGTTTGTTGCATCTTCAAGCACTATGATATGGGGTTTTGACCGATATAAACACAGTTTCCACCGGTCGATCTCTGATCATCGGGGTCTGAAGCCCAATCTGCATCACTATAAGCTTGTAAATGTAATTCCTTGCTTTCATTTTAATGTTATGTCATAGCCTAATGTTCCTTTTGAGTATCTAAATATACGCTTTACTGCACACCAATTTTCGGTAAGCAGTGATTGCATGAACTGACACACTTTATTCACACTATAACATAGATCTGGTCTAGTTACGGTTACATATTGCAAGGTACCCACGATGCTTCTATATTCCTTTACATTTTTGATGGCTTCACCTCTGTGTTTTGATAGTTTCAAGCTACTAGTCATGGGTGTTGGCATAGGTTTAGCCATGTCCATCTTTGCTCTAACAAGTAGATCTGTGATGTACTTCTTTTGGGATAATACGATCTCTTTGTCTGATTTTTGTGTAACTTGAATGCCCAAAAAATAATCCATTTTGCCCAGATCCTTGATCAAAAAAGTTTGATTTAGATAACTTATTACATTGCCGATTTCTGTCTGGCTTCTCGCTGTAATAAGTATATCATCGACGTAGACCAGTATGTAAGTCACACCAGTATCATTCCTCTTAATATGTCGTAAACTATTTGCTCTTAAAGTGCAGTAACTCAGTTTAACAAATGTAGTCTTAAGTTTATCCTACCATACTCTAGGAGCTTGTTTGAGCCCATATATTGCTTTGTTCAGTTTGCAAAATATATGCTCTTTATTGACACTTTCATAGCCTTCAGGCTGCTGCATGTAAACATCCTCTTGCAAGTCGCCATTTAAAATGCATTGTAGACATCTAGTTGTCTTATGCACCATTGTTTGTGTAGAGCAATGTTGATGATAATTCGAATAGTAGTAGGTTTGACCATCGGTTAGAAAGTCTCATTAAAATTGAACCCGAATTCTTGTGTGTAGCCTTTCGCCACTAATGTAGATTTATGCTTGAGTATACTCCCATCAGCCTTACTCTTTAATTTATACGTCCATTTACATCCTATGATGTTGTTATGAGAAGGAGCTAGAACAAGATTCCATGTCTTGTTTCTCATTAATGCTTCATACTTCTCATTCATTGCATTTTTTTCACTTTTCACACCTCATAGCTTCACTGAAATTGACTGGTTCTCTATCACTGATAGTTACTGCATATAATTTGGGCTTGAAAATCCCATGTTTAGCTCTTGTCACCATATGACGTTGATTTTTATTTGGGATGGCGGTCTGATCTTGATTGTTGCTTTTAGATATTTCCATATCATCATGATGTTATGCACCTGTACATTCAGTATCACCCATATTGTCATATGCATCACTGATGTCATTTGAATTGTGACGGCCCGCCCCGCACCAGCCGACATTTCCTCTGAAAGTGCGTTGTACACATGCCCGACTAGCATGGAACGGTCGCCAAAGAAAGGAAAGAAGAGAATGAACTAATCAAGAACCTGTAGAATGTCTCACAGCACATGGGATAAAATATAATAACAACATACTTGACATAAAATAGGCGAGACAGTGCATAAGCTGAAAACTAAAACTACACATCATAGCAGCGAAAATCCAAATACATCTTATGTTCCACATCATATGCTTTACGCACTGAGCGAGAGATGTGAGGATGGTTGCTATGTTTGATTTGTTTGCCATCACTATGACATGTACACCCCCACCCCCGTATTCTTTACACCATGTGTTAGTGGCATCTCAGAGTATTGTACAGTATGTAGTGCTTACTCTTTGGTTGCAGGTCCAGATTCAGGTATGGTTTTAGTATACCTGTTATTGTTCTGTTTTGCTGCTTATCGCTCATACCAGACTTTTTGTATGACCCAGAGTTTTATGTCTCTTCTTATTACTCTGGGTGCTTTCACGAGCAGACTAGAGACAGGTTAGCTGGTGATGCACGAGTAGCTGTACCGGAGACGAGCAAGAGGCTTCCACGTATGATATATATATATATATATATATATATATATATATATATATATATATATATTCTCCCTGTGTCGTTGCGAGTCACTACTTTGGGCATTGGTAGTGTACCTTTTCCTTTGCTTTGCTTAGAGACAGTTTGAAAAGTTGTAATAATGGTGATGTGGAACATAAGCTGTATTTGAATTTCCCCTGCTATGATGTGTAGTTTTAGTTTTAAGCTTATGCACTGTCTCCCCTATTTTATGTCAAGTATGTTGTTATTATATTTTATCCCATGCGCTGTGAGTCATTCTACAGGTTCTTGATTAGTTCATTCTCTTCTTTCCTTTCTTTGGCGATCGTTCCGTGCTAGTCGAGCTTGTGTACAGCGCACTTTCAGAGGAAGTGCCGGCTGGTGCGGGGCGGGCTGTCACATGAATGATCTGTAGAGCTGTAGTCAAAACCAAGTAGACTTGCAGTGTCATTATTTGCCTGCTGTAGATCTGGTGTACTTTGATTTTCCATGCTTTTTCTTAATTCAAGTGGTGGTGCCAACATTCTTTCATGCCCAACAATTTTTTTGGTTGTTTTGATTCCCTTTTCTGCAAAAGGAAATACATGTTCATTAAAATCCACATGCCAAGATATGTATAACCTACCACTATCATTCAAGCATTTGTACCCTTTATGATCTTTGGCATAACAAAGAAAAGTACATGTGTGGATCACAAACTTAATTTATGTTTATTGTAAGGTCTGAGGCAAGGAAAACATAGACACTCGAATGTTTTTAATTCATGACAATTTGGTTTTACACCAAACATAACTTCATAAGGGCATTTATCTTTCAGAACCTTCATAGGGATTCTTTTTATTAAGTAAACTGATGTCATAAATGCCTCTACCAAAAACTTTAGTGGCAGAGATGCTTGTGACATCAGTGTGAGCCTTGTCTCCACGATATGTCGATGTTTTCTTTCTACTAATTCTTTTTGCTCAAACGAATGTGGACAGATCATTCTATGTATGATTCCACTGTTACAACAGTAATTCTTTAGTGATTTAAACTTACCACCTCCATCAGTTTGTATGACCTTAACAGTGCATTTTGTTAGTTTTTCTGCTAGTGCAATGAGTTGTACTGTTATCTTACACGTCTCCGACTTGTTTTTAAGAAAGTATATCCATGTGTACCTTGTAAAAGCATCAAAAAAAGAGAGATAATATCTGTATCCTTGATCTATCTTCATTGGCGATGACCCCTATAAATCTGCTGCAACTAATTCAAGTGGTGTATGCGGTGTCAGATTTAGTGAAGGGTAATTGTGACTTTTTCTAATTTAGCAATGTGTGTAAACATATGATTTAGGTACGAATTTAAAATCAATTTTATTATCATACCGAACATGTTTCATAGCTTTGACATTAGGGTGTCCTAATTTACAATGCCATTCATCAAACATATTAGCAGTATTTTTGCTTTCAAAATTAGTTTCAATAGAATTACAATGATATTGATTATTAGTACTAGGTCTTGGCAACAAATTTCTGAACTTGTATAGGCTATTATCCAAATTACCCATTAGTAATATCTCTTTATTCAGTAAATTTCTAACGAGACAGTATTTCGGTGAAACTCAAAGTGTACCTGATTATCATTCGCAAATTGCGATACACTCATTAGATTTTTCTTAATTTTGGGTAGTCTAAGAAGATTATTAAGGTAGAGTTCCCTTTTTCCTCTAATGCAACCACAACCAATATGAGAATATACTAATAGTTTCACCATTTCCCATAGAAACATATTTCATACCCAAGTAATTCTTGTTCCCAAGGTTCTGGTTTTGTAGGTTGTTTGTCACATGATTTGTTGTTTCGGAATCAGGATACCATTCGTCTAGATTTATATCATCGGTTTTGTCGCTTGAATATGCTGCATTAGACCATTGCATCTACATTCTTGAACTTTAATAGTTATTTCCTTATTTTTGCAGTTGTATTGCATTTACATTTAGTCCTCGATTGTTTTGCTGGTTTACATTAAATTCAGTATTGAACCTAAAATAATAATACTAGTTGCAATGTGTCTGAATTTCTCGCATATCTGACATTTGATTACGTTATTGTAGTTGTTTCTTTCTCCTCTGCCTCTCCCTCTTCGGATGGAATTGCCTCTTTGGTTCTGGTTGCCAGTTTGAGTAAAGTTACTCCTCTATTGGCCTTTATTTCTTTCTCTGGATGCAAAATTTACAAAAAGATCCACTTGTGATAACTTCTTTTGCTCAATTCTGGCTCCATGGGAGAGCAAAGTGGAATGAATATTGTATGTTAGGTATGACCTTCTGTGGTGCTATATATGTCACAATAGACTCGTAATCATCATCAAGTCCTTTGTAATATAATGAACATGTTCTTTTTTGCTAACTCTATGTCCAGTAGCGTTTAATTTGTCGCATAACGACTAGACCTTGGTCAAGTACTCATTCATTGGCAACTCTTTTTCCTTGATGCATTGGAATTTTTTTAAGTATAGCATAACTCGTGCAGCTAACTGTGAGCTAAAGATTTACTCTATAGCATTCCAAACTTCAAATGCAGTATTACACCCAATGATTTGCGAAAGTAGATTGGCATGATAGAGGATATCAGCCATGATGCAGTAAACTGTCTTGCTTTTGATGTATCGCATATTCTTCATTACTGACGAGGTGCCCATCTTTGTCTTGAATCTGTGCAAGTGGCACAACCATTGTGCCTCTGATGTAGTCTTATAGACCGTATCCCTTTAGCGCAGTTTCAGCCTGATATTTCCATATCATGCAGTTGTCCTCGTCTAAAGGGATCATGATTATAAGGAATAGAACTAAAAAGTGTAATTATTTGTATTGAATCAATGTAATTGCATTTGTACATTGTGTACATATTTATACAAGTAATAACAACCGACATAGGCTTCAAAAGCAAAATGTAAAAACAGACATAGTGGGCTCAGGACCATTTATATTGTAATGGATAAACGGGATATGAAGAGAAGTATTCTCCATACCCCCCCCCCTCCCCGCAAACCCTATTACTAGAACTAGGTTTGAGATTGGAAATATTAAAAATGGCTGTCGTGCTCAATCGCCATGCTTTTGCTCCTTCCTTGCTTTTTCTTCTAATATGACAACACCTTTATCTTCTTTACGTCTCCTTTTCCACACCATAGTTTTGCCTTGAGCTTGAGCTTTGTTTTCAATGCTGGTAGCAGTGGGTTTGCAATCTCTTGTTTTAGATATGTTCATGTTGATGGATTCTGAGGTGCCATTATTAGATATGTGCAAAGGTCGGTACTTTATGGCAGATTCATTACTTGAAGTTGTGGATCTGTCGTATTTATCACCTAGGGTTTGATCCTTGCTTTTGCTGCCTTGGAATTGTGGGCTTTCAATTTCTGCTACGCACAGCTTGTCTCTTAGAACTTCAAATCTGGTACTGGACAATGGCTTGGTCAGAATGTCTGTTGTTTGGTAAGTTGACGGTACATGATTAACATGAAGCTTATCCCTTTAAACTAGTTCTCTTACAAAATATATATCTAGCTCAAGATGTTTAGTTCTAGAGTGCAACACAAGATTTGTTGTTAGGGCTATGCACTCATGTTATCACTGATATACACATGAAGTGTATATTTTATCCGCTTATTTATCATATTTTATATTTAAAATAATTGATACTGTGTATTTATAGTTGTGTTTTCAGATTATTTATGATGAATGGATTAATGCACTTAGTTGTTGAAAAGCTTGAAGAATTGCTGTATGAAGAGTGTTAATTTTGCGAGCTAGATTAAAGCTTGAAGAAATGTTGATGTTCAACCACCTTCTGCCACATATTTTAGTGATTCAATGCCTTTTCATAAAGATAGTTTGTCGCAGATGTTATGGAGTTCCTATTCACACTCAAAACAATTGAATTTTATGTTATTTGATGCCCGCAAGCTATGCCAATTGCAAATCCATTCACATGGCGTTCACATTAGCTCAATTGCAAGGCCTCTCATTCATGTTGCATTCACACTGGTTTATGTGTTATTTTAGAAAAGGGATTTTGTCCCACATTGTGTAATGAGCCTCTTAGCCTTGGCCAATACAACTATAAATACCTTGAGTCTTATTCATGTAAAAACACATTAGGTTTTATTTTGTAATTCTCTTCTTGGAATAAAATCGTTCTTCTTCCTCTGTTCTATTTAGTTTTAGCTTTATTTTATCTATGTCTGTTATTTTATTTTATTTCTTCTTCTTTAACTATGTCTAGCTGATCCCCTTTGATTAGGGGGTGATGACACTAATAGATATGATTCAACATGAATCACACAGCCAATAGATGAGGACTTTATACATGTAGATCTGGATCTGAATCAAGGGTTAGATCTGAACCTTCATATTCTGTGTCGTTTAAGAGCTATGCTCCTTCACAGGGTATATTCGTGTTCGATCTAACAATTATTAGATTTAGATCAAATTTTAGGGTTTTAGAAACTAATTAGTGAATCTGTCCTGATAGTCTATGGTTGTTTAAGAGCTCAGCTCCTGCATAGGCTATGCTTGTCGTTATTTACTTATTTGTTTCTAAGAACCTAAATATCGTTGATTCACGTGTGTGGCAAAAACATGAATTAGATATATATTTATTTGTTGGCTATTGATGAATGTGAATCCAATCTATGTCATTATCCCCTAATTGCTTTCTCTTATTATATAAATCTCTCTTTTTATTTAATTGTTGTTATTTTCTATATTTTCTATCAATCCAAATCCTGGAATAACTTGATTGGATTTATTAATTAAAATTTTTTTGGTCCCAGAGTTCACACCCTATACAATAATCCTTGTTGTTTAGGAAAGCCGAACGGATCTTACAGTTGTTTACAATTGTTTGATTTGTTCGCAAACAAATTTTGGCGCCATTGCCGGGGACCAAAATAATTTTTATTTTTTTAAATCCTTCGTGTTATAGTGTTATTTCTATTTTATTATTATTAAAAAAAAGAACAATTTTATTTTTATGTCTTTTGTTTTCTTTTCATATACAAAAGAAAATTGCAATTCTGTGTTTGATTTATTTCCTCTTTCATTGCCAATTTCAATTTCTTTCCCTATACAATTTCTTTCCTCTTTTCTATATTTTCTGGAAAAAAAACTCTTGCTAATTCTTTTTCGATTTGTTTCCCGGTTTTCTTTTCATTTTCTTCTACAATTTCCTTCTTTCCTTCTATTTACAATTTCTTTATACACAAAAAAAGTGTCTTTTTCTTTTTTGTTCTCTGCCATCCAAATTTCACCTACTTTGACCAAACCTTCTTCTTCTTGGTAGTGCAAACTGCCAAGACACTGCCATTCACCAAGCTGCTACAGACCATCACGTTCATTCATCTAACTCCATACATCGTCAAACAACCACAAACAACTGCTCCACTCTGTCAAAACATCAACCTGCTCCTCTAAACTTCGTACCATTAAGAACCATCTTCCGCCAACTATTCACATAACATCAGACATTGGAGCCAAATTCCATCTCATCTCTGCAAAAAATTGACAACCCTGCATTCAACTTCAACATCAGAGAATTCCCTTCTGCACTTCATACCTTTAACAATCCCCTTCATTCACCAGCAGCGCACCTCTTCACCTTCTCTGCAAATCGATCACCAGACTCTCCCCACCCTCTTCTATAACCAAATCCCTGTCAAACATTCAATTCTATAATCAACTAAAAAATAGATTTGCCACTGCTTAGATAACCAAGCCACTCACCATCCCACTGTCAACACAATCAAAACCCCGGTGCAACTATCCTTCCATCGCAAACAGACCTCAACCAAGTCATCTGCCAAATTTTCCGATCCCTCCACTCAGAACCCCATCCACGCCCAACAATTCACAACAAAATTCCATTCACACCATCTCCACAAATAATTCAACCCCTTGGCCATAACAAACTCGCAGCCAGCCCTAGCACCCATCAACCAGTCACTCAGCAACTCACCAAGAGCCAAGAATCCGAAAAAACCCCAAACCTTGCACCACTGCCAAATTCATATGCAAACAAATTTTGGCACTGATGCCATTACAACCATCTGACACACCATTAATACACCAGATCCCCATCAATCACAGTCCACTCCATCTACATCAACACCGTCCCACTTCCACTGTCAAATCCCATTCAACAAGCTCTTACTCTCCATCTGCCTTGGCACGTTCAGATACTTTCCCCCATCCTCTTCAAACACACCATACCCGAACCTTGCTTCCATCACCACAACCGCAAACCAACGCCAATTCACCCCCTCGACGTTCACAGACCCATAAGCGTACCCAGAAACCGTTCAACAAACAGTCTCATCTATACTCCCAGACCAGACAGCCTAACATCCCCAACCTGATCTGTTTCTCGAGGCAGAACCCAATTCGTACAACAGAGAACCGATTCGATCCTATTTTGAGGAACTGCTCAAAAACTTAATTTGAAACCCAAACATCCGAGCTTTCAGACTTTCGATTCAACTCTAATCGACTTCAGGGAAAGAATAAGAAGAGGCAGCGGTTAATTGTTGTTTTTAGGGTATTTGATTTTTATTAGAAAGGATTGGCCATTTTAAGTGTATTGAGGGTGCTTTGATTCGGAAAGGGATATTTTGGTAAACTGTGGTTGCAGATTATAACGTGGCATGCAGTGAGTCATTGCCGTGATTCTAGGGTCCTTTTCCTTTAAGCATTTGAGCTTTTATTCTTCTTTTTGCTTCGTCTTGTTCCTTGTGTAGAGTTAGATTTTTTTACCTTTTTTGGTCAATTTCATTTGTCCAATTGCTTTCTAAAAAAAAGGAAATTTTTGCAAATAGGTACAGTGGAAATTCGAATAAGGTCTTTAAATATATTTTTTTGGGCTCCTAGCCCGGACCCGTGCCGCAGCGCAGTCAAGCAAATAATAGGAGGCGACAACAATAGAAAGCAGTGGACTATTCAGGGTTTGAGCGCTTGCACACCAAGTGGGGTGTGAAAGCGCTAGCGCGACTCAATTGCACTAGACGGACTGCCGATCTAGGTGAGATTTTTTCTAACTCTACAGGGACTGCTGCTGCAAATATATATATATATAGACCTTGCTTGTAAAAATCTTCTACAGGGCATTGGCTTGCTTGTAAAAAAATTTGTTTTTTTAATTTCTGCAATTGCCTGTTCTATGACTATTCTGAGACTGTTCATTCTATGACTGATCAAAACATTAAAAAAAATCGCATTCATCTTAGTTTTGTTTTTATTTTCTAAGGACATCATTATATTTTGACAAATTGGTTTATTTCTAACGAATTATTTCTCGGTGTCTAGACTACGGCAGAGTAATAACCATTTATAAATATTACGGTGATTCATAAATATTATATCGATTGTTCCTCTGAAGGTACTTAAACCTTCGGTTGCATTGCTAGGGTGATTCCTGGTGCATCGATAACTCCTGTCCGTTAACTGCCTGAGAAATCTTTTGTTGAAATTAATCAAACCGTCATTATATAATTTTAGAAAATCTGTTAATAATTAGTTTGCATTCATATATTGCATTAGGTTCATGCATATATAAAAAAAACCCAAAATAAAAAAAACAATTTTCTTTTGTGGATATTTTTTTCCCTCTTAAAAAAATATCCAAAAAAAAACATTTCTTGAAAATATCTCAATTTCCATAACCTCGCGAATTTTACGATAGTTGTGAAAATCAGTATAATCCATATAATTTTACACTAAATTCATATGGATATTTTAATAACAACTATTGTATAAGAAATTTGAACTGTACGCCACCAACTTTTCAAAATTTTCAAAATAATCCTGATTTTGCACCACAAAATTTTCAAAATGATGATCAACCCTCAAGTCTTGAAATAAGTGTTCAAGCTCTACGTGAAGAAAGTCAAAAATTTAATGAATCAAGTCAAAGATTAATTGAATTAATGTGCAATAATTCAAGCCAAAGTTTTCAAAATAATTAAAATACGAATTCACTTCCCAATTCAAATGATTTTGATTATAACCCTTGCCAATTAAATTTCGAACTCCAAAATGAATTTCAAATTCAAAATGGGAATGTGAATAACTTTTCAAATGGTTTTGGCAATATGAATAATTTCAACGATGGTACGATTAACGATCCTTGTTCTTAACAATTTCAAATTGAAACTTCTCAAATTAATAACTATAAATTTGATTTTGTTGATCAAACAAACATACTGGACAATTACTTGAAGTTTCATGAGAAACAAAATCGAATCCAAACTTGTGACGATTCGAATAAAAATCCACCTTTACCCACAATCGACGATTTTCAAATAACAACTTTTGAAATTGATGAAAATCTTAATGAAGTTGTTGAAAGCTCTGTAATTGATCTGAATTGGAATTCTCTTGAAAACGAAGACGTCAATCTTCAATTTGATCTTCCTCTCTCAGATTCTGAAAATTTTGAAAATTTAGCAACTTTAGATTATCAACATGACAAAAATGATAAAGTTATTAACAACTGTTTATGTGAGGACGACTTTGATGAGCGAAAACTTCTTAAACTGATTGACGATGACGTTGTTGGGTTTGAAACTGAAAATGAAATATTTGAAAACTTTGAAATTCTTGAGGTTGAAAACAATGAAACTGCTGAATGTGATCTTAAACACAATAACGATTTTTCTGAAACTGTTGAAACTCCTTGCAACTTGATCGTTTCAACTGAACCTCACTGTGATCACTTGTTTTTCAATGATAAATTTTTGCAGTATATGGACCCTTTTTGGAATAATACTGTTTTTGAGAAAACACGATTTCGAAATTTACTGAAAATTCATTTGTTTGGTTTTGACTTTAGGTTTACGAATGAACTTTTGGTTAACAAAATTTCAAATATCAAAGCAAAACCGAACAATATATCTCAAAACAAGTGTGGGGGTGAGAATGATGCACACATCTCTCAATTTATACATCATCTGAGCAAATCAAAATTTGTTTTTGAAACTTTTACTGAACCCCAGCTCGATGACCTCTCTTTAGCCGCTACAGAAATTCAATTTGATTTTAGGATCAATTGTAAGCTCAAAATTTTAAAATTAGCAACTCAAACTTTTGAAAAAACAAGATTTGTTTTTCCAAATTTGATACATAATATAAAATCCTTTATGATTTGGTTTTCTGTGCTTCAGCTGTGTCTCATAATCTTGATGAGGCTGGTCCATTGATCCATTGTGGACAGATTCATCTATTCGATGACTGCGTATTTTCTGCACGTATACCCGGTAAGCCGTGCTGACCCTCTTATTTTATTTCCCTTTCACTAAGATATGTCTGATTAACGACTGTGAGGATACAGTCACACTCAAGTGTAGGGGGGAATTTACATTACAACAGCAATCAAATTTTATGAACTAGATCATTCATTGAACAAGGATTAACTTAAATTCATAAATAACACCTTGGTTCTTGTTTGATAAGTTGAATTGTTAGGTGATGGGAATGAACATTATTTATTCATTGAGTCGTAATATGTCTTCTTAAGATGCTAGCTTGAGACTGTGTAGACGTTAGTTGTGCTCTGGAGTAAGCGTGTCAACCCTTGTTATACATGTTAGAATGTGCAAGTAAAAATAATAAAAAAAATCAAATAAAAATGATTTTGCACCTACATTTGTTGGATTTTCTGAGTTAATTTTCATGCATAATTTTTTTTATTCTCACTCAAATTTTCATAATCGTAAGGTCTAAAATCCACTTGGCCCAATTAAGGAGAAAGGACTCATTGTAGCGTACTTCTTCGATACCCCACATTATTCAAACCCAAGTTTTAGTCGATTTACATCCATGTTTCGACAAATTTTTCTTATATTGGTATACTTAAGAACCTTTCATTTTCAAAGGTTAAAAACATCACTTTTATACCAATATTACATTACCCACTCCGTACTTGTTTAAAGGTAGGATAACCATATACCACATCTTATTTTATATGGGTCATCTATCTTACGAAACTTTGCTTATCATTCCTTTCAGCTTTTTATATAATATCAATCCAGACTTGTGTGTTGAATTAGGGTTATAGAAGTAAAGTAATTAGGGCACAAACCTTTCCTTTCATGAAGTGTTGGTTATGATTCACTTAATAGAGGAGGAATCAAATGAAAAATGAAATAATGTACGGTATCATTCCATTCCATCTCCACTCATCATTCATCATGCAAAAAGAAAAAAGAAGAAAAAAAGAAAAGGAAAAGGAAAAAATGCAATAAAGAGAGAATCTCTCAGAATAAAATAGTCATTTAGCATTCTTGACTATGAAGCATCCATTTCCATTCCATCCACATCCATCATGCCGTACTTAGAAGCAAGGATTGTAGTTGAGGAGATGAAAGGAAACAAAACGTCCATATGTGCCTTAGTATTACTTTATCTTTTGTAGCTTGAAATTCAACTAATACACCTGCCCTCTTATCTATAACATTTTTAGAACTTACAAAAATCTCCTGCATCTATGCATAACTCACATCCAATACAGTATAGTTACAATGGAGCAAAATTATTCAAAAAAAAATAATGAATAAATGATTAGGTGCACATTGTCGATGTGTAGAACTTTTATTGACACCAAAGCTCTTAACCTTCAAGACAATTACAGTGTTATTAAGGAATTACGATTCAGCTTGAAATTTTTTATTCATTTTTTGCACCAATCATGGAACGGACAATTTGGGACTAAACCGATATTATTGAAGTTAGGTAAAATCCTTGGAATGTGAAAGACCTTAAATATATCATTTGATTAATCTGCGTACTTAAGATGCTTTGGATTTTGTGGGTAGTATCCGCTAAAAACCCTCACGAGACAACACTCGTCTACTAGGTACACCTAGGGGTTTAACGGCTTGTTGCATACGCTAATTGCAATCGTGTTTCCTACGAAAGTGTGACATGTCTTAGTTTAGTTTATTCGAGGACGAATAAAAAGATAAGTGTGGGGGTATTTGATATACACGTAAATGTGTATATTTTATCCACTTATTTATCTTATTTTATATTTAAAATAATTGATATTGTGTATTTATAGTTGTGTTTTCAGATTATTTATGATGAATGGATTAATGCACTTAGTTGTTGAAAAGCTTGAAGAATTGATGTATGAAGAGTGCTAATTTTGAGAGCTAGATTAAAGCTTGAAGAAATGTTGTTGTTCAACCACCTTCTGCCACATATTTTAATGATTCAATGCCTTTTCATAAAGATAGTTTGTCGCAGATGTTATGGAGTTCCTATCCATGCTCAAAACAATTGAATTTGATGTCATTTGATGCCCGCAAGCTATGCCAATTGTAAATCCATTCACATGGCGTTCACATTAGCCCAATTGCAAGGCCTCTCATTCATGTTGCGTTCACACTGGTTTATGTGTTATTTTAGAAAAGGGATTTTGTCCCATATTGTGTAATGAGCCTCTTAGCCTTGGCCAATACAACTATAAATACCTTGTATCTTATTCATGTAAAATCACATTAGGTTTTATTCTGTAATTCTCTTCTTGGAATAAAATCGTTCTTCTTCCTCTGTTCTATTTAGTTTATTTTTATTTTATCTATGCCTGTTATTTTATTTTTCTCTTCTTCTTTTGCTATGTCTAGCTAATCCCCTTTGATTAGGGGGTGATGACGCTAATAGATATGATTCAACATGAATCATATAGCCAATAGATGAGGACTTTATACATGTAGATCTGGATTTGCATCAAGGGTTAGATCTGAACCTTCATATTCTATGTCGTTTAAGAGCTATGCTCCTTCACAGGGTATATTCGTGTTCGATCTAACAATTGTCAGATTTAGATCTAATTTTAGGGTTTTAGAAACTAATTAGTGAATCTGTCATGATAGTCTATGGTTGTTTAAGAGCTCAGCTCCTGCATAGGCTATGCTTGTCGTTATTTACTTATTTGTTTTTAAGAACCTAATTATCGTTGATTCATGTGTGTGACAGAAACATGAATTAGATCTATATTTATTTGTTGGCTATTGATGAGTGTGAATCCAATCTATGTCATTATCCCCTAATTGCTTTCTCTTATTATATAAATCTCTCTTTTTATTTAATTGCTGTTATTTTCTGTGTTTTCTATCAATCAAAATCCTGGAATAACTTGATTGGATTTATTAATTAAAATATTTTTGGTCCCAGAGTTCGACACCCTCTACAACAATCCTTGTTGTTTAGGAAAGTCGAACGGATCTTACAGTTGTTTACAATTGTCTGATTTGTTCACAAACAATCACACCACACCATTGCCTTTGCATTTGAATTGATTCTTGACTCACTCAACAGCGATTGAATCCACATTATTTCTACTGTTGTACTAGCAATATTGCTGTATTCTTCTTTTGTAATAGATCTAGAGACAACACTTTATTTCTTAGCACACCATGATATTGGGTTTTTGCCTAAGTATATGCCATAACCACTTGTGGATTTTCTGTCATCATGATCATTTGCCCAGTCTGCATCTGAATAGGCATTAATGTTTAAATTTTTGCTTGTCTTCAGTATTAGTCCCTGATTAATTGTACCTCTTAAGTATCTTAAGATTCTTTTGACTGCTTTCCAATGATCACTTAATGGCTTTTGCATAAACTAACTTGCCTAATTTACACTGTATGATATATCTGGTATAGTTATAGTGACATATTGTAAGGCTCCAATGATGCTTCTGTATAATCATTCATTACATGTGGGTTCACCTCTTTTCTTGCTCCAATGTAAGTTGGTTATCATTGGTGTAGGCAAGGAATTAGCTTTGTTCATATTAGACCTTGCTAGAATTTCAACAACGTACTCCCTTTGACTTAGTTGAAGTTCATTGCTCTTATTTCTGCTGACTTCAATGCCTAGAAAATATGACAGTTCATCTAGGTCTTTGACTGAGAACTCACTGTTCATTTGATAATGTTTCCTTTAGCTTGTTGAACTAGACCCTGGGTGCCTGCTTTAGTCCATATAAAGCCTTGTTTAGCTTGCACACCATATTGTCATCTGATTTTTCTGTAGTCCTGGTGGTAGTTCTATATATACCTCTTCCTGTAATTCACCATTCAAAATGCATTATTAACATCAAGTTGCTTGATGGTCCAATTTTTATACAAGGCTATTGTTAAAATAATTCTGATTGTTGTTGGCTTCACAACAAGTGAAAATGTTTCATTAAAATCAATTCCCCACCGTTGCCTTGTACTTAGAAATTGTACCATCAGCATTTCTCTTTGTTCTATACGTCCATCTACACCCAATGATGTTTTTTTGGGTGGTTGAACAAGACACCAAGTTTGTTTTTCAATTAGAGCATCTATTTCTTCCTGCATAGCTGACCTCCACTTATCATTCAACTTGGCTTGTTGATAAGTGGATGGTTCAGTGTCATTAAATTCAGTACAAAAAGTTTTTTGTTTGAATATACACTTTTTGCCCTTGTCATCATATGATGTTGGTTTTGAGGTTGAGGAACTTCGTTGTTTCTATCTGGTTGAGTGGTTTCAGAACTGTTGTCATCTTCATTGCTCACATTATTATGTTGCAAATTGTCATTGTCATCACTAGCACTATTTTCAATTTCATGATCTGATACAGCTCTATAAGTGGAATGTTGTGAAGTACTTGCAGTGTGTGTGCTTTGTGTGTGTTTTATGCTATTATCAGATAGTGGCACATACAACTTCATCCACTTATTCAGGAAATTTTGGAAATGAAATTCTTGGATTATAAATTTTCTTTGTAGTTTTGCATGTGTCACTTTTGAATGGAAACACTTTCTCATTAAAAATGACATGTCTAGATATGTAGATTTTCCATTGTTGTCCAAACACTTGTAACCTTTACAGTTATTGATATAACCCAAAAAAGTACATGGAGTAGATCTGTAGTCAAGCTTGTGTTTGTTAAATGGTCTAATATGAGGAAAACATAGACATCCAAATACTTTTAACTTATTATAATTCGGCTTAGTTTGATTTAGCACCTCTATGGGACATTTCATGTCAAGTACCTTTGTAGGTAACCTATTTATTAGATGAACAGCTGTAGCAAATGCATCTGGCCAGAACTTTAAAGGCAATGATGCATGTGCTAGCAATGTCAGTCTTGTTTCAACAATGTGTCTATGTTTTCTCTCAATTAGTCCATTCTGTTCTGATGTATGTGGACATGTTAATCTATGTGTAATACCCTTTTTATAGAAATAATGTTTTAAGGGTAAAAATTCCTTACCACCATCACTTTGAATAGTCTTGACCTTATGACTTAACTGATTTTCAGCATTAGCTATAAACTGCATGACTACATTACAATTGTTAGATTTTGATTTCAATAAATTTATCCAAACATATCTTGAATGAGCATCAATAGATGAAATGTAATACTTGTACCCATTGTCAGTGTTAATTGGAATTGGACCCCATAGGTCAACAACAATAATTCTAATGGATTCAAGTATTCAGTTTCAGAGTTTTGAAATGGCAATTTATGGCTTTTTCCCATTTGACAGTATGTGCACACATAATGATTTGGAATATCAACAGAAATATCATTGTTAACTAGAATTTCTTTCATAATTTTTGAACTTGAGTGACCAAGCTTACAATTCCACAAATCAAATATCATACAGTCATTATTTGTGTCTAATTCAGTCACATTCAGTAGTTACTTTTTGACTCAGTTTTTCTGAAGTTTCCATAATCAAACTTGTATAAGCCATTTTGTTCCCTACCCTGCAATAAAATGCTCCTAGTAAGCATGTCCCTAACTACACAGTGATTTGGGTAAAATTCAAATCATACTTTATTGTCTTTTGCACACTGTGACGCGCTGATCAAGTTTTTTCTTATATGTGGTGCACATAGTAAATTATTCAAATAGATTTGTTTAGCACCCTTAATACTAGCATATCCAGTGTGAGAGATGATTATAGAATTACCATTACCCATAATTGAAGATTGCTTACCTTTGTACTCACGATTGCCAAGATTCAGATTATTTAAATTGTTTTTGACATATGAGTGGCTCCTGAATCTGGATACCATGATTCATCTTGAATATCATCTGTAGTAGCAGGGTTTGAGGAAGTTTCCTGATTAGTTTTAGCATCTGATTAACTATTGACCATATTGGCATTTGGATTGTTACTTCTGTTATTGTTGTTGCCTTGTTGATTGACATTGTAGCTGTTGTCGAACCTGAAATAACATCTATTGGTTGTGTGACCCATTTTTTCAGAAATCTGGCACTTAGACCTATTGTTGGGGTTCCATCTCCTAGCTCTTCCTCTTCCACGGTTTGACTTACCTCCTCTATGGTATGTATTTTGATTTCTTGAATTGTTTGGCTGGTTTTTGTTCTTCCCTGTAGTAATGTAATTAACTGAGGGATCAGATACTTGATCTATCTTTTGCAATAATCTGCCTTCATGAGCTAGTAGCATAGAATATACGCTTTGTAATGAGGGTGTAGGTTCTATGGATGTGATAAATGCTACAACAGCTTCATATTCGTCCTCTAGTCCTCCAACTATGTATAAAACTTGCTCTTTTTCTTCAATCTTGTTTTCGATGCATGCCAGTTAATACATAGATTCTTTACCTTCATTAAGTAGCCATTCATACTTGAATTTTCCTTCTTTAAGCTTTCTAGTTGCTTCTTGTAATGTAATGCCCTTGCTGATGACTGACTTGTGAATGATCTCTCGAGCATTGTCCATACAACATGAGATGATTTACTGCCAATTAACTATGGCATTATTGATGAACTTACTATTGACATTAACCAAGCACTAACAAGATTATCTTGTCTTTGATATGATGCATGTTCTTGGTTAGAAATTAAGTTGTTGTCAGCACCGCTGGAGTATTTTGCTGGAACTGTTTGTGATCCATAGAGATAGTGTTCTAATCCATAACCTTTTGCCACTATTTCCACTTGCAGTTTCCATAGAAGATAATTCGATTCATCCAACTGGATTGATACAATGTTACTTTGTGGCTTGATGATGGATTTAATAAAATCTTCAAAGCTTTCAGCACTGGTCTGATTTGATCTGGTAGACGATCTTGGAGAATTTGGTGGATTTACTTCAACCATGATTCTCTGATTACGATGTAAAGAAGTAGTTGCTGGAAAGACTGCTCGAAAAACAGGTTAAAGATGCAGTTGCTCGGAACACTGCTTCGAAACAGGTAAATATCTCCTAAACTCCTTTTCTTGAATTGAAATCTTCTACAAGATTTCTTCAATTTGAATGTAAAAGCAACCAGAATTGCTAAAATGGAGATTTTTGATGAAGTTTTGATACACTGGATATCTGATTAGCAATCTAGGACAGCTTTTAACTTCAGATGATTGATTTCTTCATAATTTTATGATCGAAATTGAGTTCTTAAGATACTTTACCACCAAGCTGTGATGTTGAAAATAGATGCAGCCACTAGATGTTGGCGAGTCACAGTTTTTAGGATCACAGCCTCAACTCTCAAATGAAGGGATAAAAATCTTAGATGAGAGGCATCCAAGTGATGAGAATTTTATGATGGATGATCTATCATTCGATAGATTTGTGGAGAAACAAACTATTGGATCGAATCTTGACGTAGTTAGCACGTTGGGGCTCTGATACCATATAAGAAACAGAATTGAAAAGTGTAATTATTTGTATTGAATCAATGTAATTGTGTTTGTACATTGTGTACATATTTATACAAGTTGTAACAGCTGATGTGGGCTTCAAAAGCAAAATGTAAAAACAGACATAGTGAGCTCAGGCCCATTTATTGTAATGGATAAGCGGGATATGAAGAGAAGTATTCTCCATAGTAATTATGTGGCTTTTCGGTTTAATCAGAGTGAGAGAAGATGTTGCATTGGTGGTTGAATGAACATCAGAAATCGTTGAACTTATGCAGTGTCATTGTCACCAACCATTTCTGATCAAGAAGTGTGGAGATGATTAATTATTGAAACAAGAACGAGGGAAAACGAGATCCTTGGACGGCAAAGTCGCTGAATTTGGGGATTTCTGCAACCGAATCTCTGATTTTTGGATGGCAAAGTCACTGAATTCAGTTATTCTACAACCGAATCACAAAGCCAGATGATGACACTTGGTCAGGTGTCAAATCACAGCAGCCATGGTGGAAGAAAATGATGAAGAGTATCTGATTCAACATCTGGCAAGGCTGTGATGAACGGATACAACTGAGAGTGAGGCTGGAAGGATGAACAGAGGGGTATAATCTCCGATGATGACAAAAATACTGAGGAGATAAAGAATCCAGTCTTCCTCCTACTATGTTTGATTTGAATTGGATGGTCAGATGATCGTTGATGGAGAGAATGTAGCTGCTAAGCAGAGGTTCGCTCTGATACCATAACAAATAAATGCACCAACGAATAAATAATGTGTTTGTATATTATTGCAGAATGAATATAACATTGTACATTAGTGCCTTATATAGATAATAAGGCAATGGTCATATTCACATTCATGGGCTTGTAATAATATAAACATCTGGGATGATCCCATTACATAACTAAGCGGGTACATCTTGTAATATGTTGAATTCTGAATTAGAGCAATCGATTGCCTTATTTGTCTTATTAGTCAATCCACCTCATTTTTTACTTGCACTTATGCTATTTCAACCGGGGAAATCTGACCGGGATGATGCGGAAGCAATGGGAACCACATGATTTAAAACCATATTTGGTGTGTATTTAAAGTTATACCCCCTGAATTGCTTGATTTACTACTGCACAGGTGATCTCCACCGCTTTTGCCCCCGGTCGAACAAGTAGCATCCTTTTACTCGACCTTTAGGATTTTACTTATTTGGAAATTTGCTTTGGGTTTTCATACAACCATCCTTAATAGGAGTTAGTTGATTCCATTAATCATTTGTTTTTGGTTAACTTCCTGGATAATTCTTTTCTAATCTAGTGATGGAGTGTGTTTCTATAGTTCAGCGTTCATTTTTTTGTACTCGGCTTGCATCTGGTTATACTTTCTTTGTTATTTTGTTTGATCTTAGCCTTGAGTGCAGACGATTCCAAGGAAAAATTAGTTTTGATTGTAGATGATTCTCTATAATTCCCTGTTACAAAATGCAAAAGATAAATCTTTGAATGTTTACATGTATATTCACACTTGCAAAACTGGAATATTTTAACTATAGACTGTATATACATATATAAGTACAAACAATTATCGTACATGTTCAAAATACCTGTTGACAGCAAAAAATGTCGTAAACACCAAAGATTCCTAATTACTACGAATTATAAATATGGTCGCATAGACAAGAACATAAAATAGAACATAAGCAGTAAATAACATAAGAGATTTATAATGGTTCGGCCTCAGTGAGGGCCTACATCCACTTTGAAGAGTTATTGGAATTATATTGATCACTTGAAAGATTACAAGGTTGAGACCCTCTCATTACATTTATTGACTATGCTACATGAAGTTACAATAGTCATATTTGCAAGAAATAGTAAAATGGACAATTTTGCCCTTCTTCTTCCTTAAAGAGGATATGCCATTAATGAAGCTCTATGGAGGTCTCAAAGCTCGAGAATCTCTCCCTTTTGAAGTGTGAGGCCATGGGGTATTTATACGAAGTGGTTAGGTAAGAGTAAGTAGAGATGGGGACCAGCTACAGAAAATTCGCACCTCAGGCCCTCGCATCTTTTTTTTCGCACCTCTTCCAGAGGGGGCGAATTTCGCACCTCGAGGATACGAAATTTCACACCTCGCGGGTGCGGAATTTCACACCTCGAGAGTGCGGAATTTCGTACCTCTCGGAGGTACGAAAATTCCGTTTGAGAGGCGTGAGGTCTGTCCGAGTGGCTTGGGGGCTCGAAATCCTGGACGGTGCGTCCGGGGATGTCAAGGCCTTGGTTCGGGAATGTGCTGGAGGAGCGGCGAGGCTCGTTGAAGTTGTTGGCTGAATCTTGACTTTGAGCTGATCTGGTAATTCTGGGCAACACACTTGTTGGCGGAAATTGGATGAATCGGGCGGTGCCCAGAGTTTCGACCTAACAGGCTATGTCGATCGCCGCCGGGATTGTGGGGTCCTGGACCCCCACCCGCGCTGCGCCCAGACCCACTTGACAGCTCGCCTTCGACTCGGATGCGGGCGGATACTAATGGAGGTTGCTTTCGAGGGATGCAACATCCTACTAGTGGCCAGACTCGAGTTTTCTGGTACTGGACCCCGGATGATATTGGCGACGCCTCCGGGCTGTAATATCACGATATGTTAAGGCGAGCGTGTCTTGTGTACTTTTGGTAACCGGACCAAAAGGCCGGTTAAAATTTGCCCCCTCGATGTATGTTTTGTGTTAACGGGATATGCTTTGAAGTGAGATGGGTCTGATATGTGCGCAAACATCTCCATGCGGTGCTTAGCTATCGGTTATGACCTTCCTCTTGCGTTGTATGTCGAGAGCGCACTGCTTTGGAGTGGTTGGGATGCTTTGTTGACATACGTGGGTGTGAGCTTAGGATTCCAGCATTGCTAAGAGCTTTGACTCGCTTGAGTTTGGCAGCTTGGATTGAAACCTGTTTAAGGTGCCTACTTCCTGTAGATTAAAGGCAATAAAAGTTAGTTGCCGACTCTCGATTGCGTCGAAGTGCAAACGGTTCGTTACCAGGTATTAATTGCATATGTAATCACAAATTTGTGAGTGGTTTTGCGCTATGCAATTTGAGTTAAAATAGGTAATATGAAAGTGAATTGTATGCCGTGGGCTTATGATCACGCAGTTTTAGCTTTTCGAAGAGTTTTTGGATCGAGAGCCGACTGTTTGGTGTGTATACTTGAACCCTTAAGGCTTGTAAGCGCGCATTTGAATCGTGTTGGTCTGCTCGGTTGAGATTCCCAAAGCGTGTATGCATGGTCATTGCCATGGCTTAGGCGCATGATTTCCCTAAGTGATTACTGAAACATCGTTGGGATGGAGCATGATTATTTGGAGTATCCGTTAAATCACTTGGACTAGGTGAGCCTAAGGTCGCTCAACGATCCAAGCTAGTCCCATTGATCAAAGTTTCGACAATTCATGTATGTGAATGCCACTGTTAGGATAATACATATGTCGTGGCATGGATTCGTATGGATTCTCCTTTGAGGCGAGGTCAGACCCAAATGCTGGGCGCGGGCGCTTTGATGATTGAGCACTTGGTGAGTACCCAGGTGGTCATTGAGTCGTGATTGACTTGGTAGTTGGAGCTTCGAAGTTAAGTGAATATGATCGTAGCTTGGCGTACGATCCCGAATGTCGATCCCAGAATGTTCGTTTGGGGCATGTCGATCCCCTGATTGTAATTGCTTCTTTTCTTCTCTTCTTCGGATAGAAAATCATCGTAAGGCATAGAGGATGCCAAAATACTTCTTTTGTACTTTGGATGTTCGAGGTGTTGTTAGGTTTTCGGGAGAAGGGAAGAGAGATATGGAAATTAAGAGGGCTTTCGGATTTGGTATTCAAGAACGTGGAGAGGCGGACCTTGGAAAATGGGATTAGGAATTTGAATAAAGGTCGCCAAGCATGTGTGAATACGGGATTGGGCTTTGTGTCCTAAATGCTTATTAAAACTTTCACGCTCTTCAAGAGTTCGAATCTTGGTTGAGGAGATGACAACTAAGCCAGCGCGCGGGAGCACGAGACATAACTTCGCACTCCCATGACTTTGTCGAGCCCTGTCTTTGATCTTGAATTGGTAAACTTGAACCATTGCATGGCACCATATGACCGGACAGTGATTAGTGATTTTTGGCCTTGCGACGCTGTACTTAAGGAATGGACCTGCTTGGATTGTCAGCTTGAATGCTTATGAAAGATATCGACACATAGTCGAGATGTTGGTCTTGGGATCCGATCAATAACTTAACCATGATGCGACTGCATCTTGACTTAGGGGTTGACTGGCGGTTGGTGATGGCTGTGGCGTTAGTTGTTGAGGCTAAAGGCTGCCACCATGTTCCGGAGTGTCAGCTTTTTGTGGAGTCTAGGTACTGATGGAAGTCGAGAAGCCTCTTGGGCCTAAACTTTGGCTCCAAATTTCCTTCGTTGTGAGGTGAAGGTGCTCTCAAGATCGTGGCTCCGTAGGATGCTGTGAAGTTGACGCCAGTGCAGAGACTTAGGGGGATCTGATCGGGTCTTGAGATTGCCAGGTCGGTGCGATAATCCGTAGAGGGTTGCCCCCAGGCCCGGGTACCTGCTTGATTCTGCTCGACGTCAGAGACAAGCTAGCAAGTTCGGATTGTTGCTCAATGTTTCATGTCTGGTTGGTAACTGGAGTTGAACATAACACAATTGGTTGGCGAATGATTCTGGAAATGAACTTATTCGGACTGACAGCTCGGATATGCACGCAAGATGCGGGCATACGGTCGAGTCGTTAGTCTCCAACCCAATTATGTCGGGATCATTATCCGATCCGAAAATGGTGTTGACGTTTACCGGTAACCACTGCCATAATTATCCAAACTAGGTGTCGTTGTCGCGTTTCGATGCGCGTATAGGTATGCATCAAGGGGTATGAGTTAGCTTCATGTTGTGTTTAAGTATGAGTTTACTGGCAGGGCGCTAAGACTTTGCGAACCCAATGAACCAGCCATGGCTACCTGAGAACTTGCATTGAAATATGGATTTTTTATTTTGCGTATTGGGAACTTATCTAAGCTCTCAAGTTCCTCGGGGAAACGGTTGTTATATTGCTCCCTCTGTCCTTTGGTGCGGGCTTCTACGCTCCGATGGTTGTGGCGATGGAAATGCCAGTGCAGAAGCTGGTGGAGATCCTCCTCAGGTCCTGGAATGAGTAAGTTGGTGCGGAGATAGGCGGGGGACTGCCCCAAAGCTCGAGTACTTGCTAACTGAAGAGGATGCGAGCGATGAACCCTCAGAGGTCAAATAGTTACTTCTTTCGCTGGGAATTCCCCCTGGAGCAGAGGTGATGCCAGGCTTTGCCTCCATGCTTCCTCAAGTGTCCGAGTCCCGGTTTGAGTTACAGCGGGAACAATCTGGAGTAGTAAGAGAACCCGTGGCTTCGAGATCCCATATTTATATGAGCCTCCTTGGAGGAGGAGAAGCTGTGGCTGGACGAAGCGCTCATGCGACGGGTGTAGCTGACATAAGTGTGCAAACAAAGCAAGCTACAATGGAAGGCCAGAAAGCCCGGCTAGTGGCAAATTCGGAGGAGCCGGAGGGGAAGAGGGACAGGATGAGGTTGCCATACAAGATGCATGGGCGATAGCTAGTTGGGATGCCCAGGAGAAATCTACCGCTGTGGTGGCAAAAAGGTAGGCCGATGCTGAGGCGGAGAAGGAGAGGGCCTCTGAGTAGGCTAGGAAAAAGGAGAGCCATCGATGATGCCACCATAAGAGGGCGAGAGGACCCTTAGCGAAGTTGAAGCGGATGAAGCTATGCGATTCCAGGACAGGGAGCCAGCTAATCAGAAAGCCGCCTAGGATGCCGAGACGAGAGCAGAGCTAGGCGCCAGGAAGGCTTAGGAAGAACCCAGGCTGCATTGGTCCTTGCTTCTTACATCGCCCCAAGCTGTTGAGATGTATTTCTCTCAGGAAGGTTATGATTATTACAAGCGGCGAGGATGATGGCAGAAGGCGCGCATCGGTGCGTCATGAATATGTTACTCCTGTGTAGAGTAGAGGAGGAGGAAGAAGTTCTAAAAGGAAAGGGCCCATCAGTGCCGGTGACCTGTCTGTGTCGAACCTGTATAGACAAAAGAAAAGAAAAGTATGAGTAGAATCAGCAATTGTTAAAGTAATTAAAGATACTTTGGGTTAGGTAAACCATATGCGAGTGCGGTGCTCGCTTTAGGTTCTTAAAGTCATGCGTGGTATTTATGTATACCCTGTCATTAGAGAGAAGAGATGTTAGACATGTAGTCTGTATAACGTGTGTGTGTGTGTGTGTGAAACGGAATATGAATTAGTAAAGATCGCATTTCGTGTTAAGTGTTCGAACATTCTTCTCATGTTTTCTGGCGTCTCGTACTTGCACAAGCGTACTTGTTGTTACGCCAACAGAAATGTGATCGAAGACCACGCACTGGGTTGATTATTCCACAGGGTGTGATTGTGTACCGCGCTCTGGGTCAATTATTCGGGAGGGGTGTGATAGGGCGCAGGCTTCTAGTAAGTTTCCCTCAGCTCAGGAAACCCGTAGTTTGTGAAGCCAGGCTGAGCACCTGTTCTGTACTTGGGTTTCCCGGGGTTAATCCCAAGTGTAGCGGAGGCGTTTGACGTCGCGTTATGCGGTCCGTCCGGTGTATGGCTCTCCCGTCGTTCATCGGGTTGGAGCGAGTGATGGCGTCGTTTATTCGCCGTAGAAAAGCTCTGATCATCAGCCCGTAGGGTCCGATCGTGGCCGTGAGCTGCACCTAAGCCTTTAGAGCTTCGGGGAGAAACGATTTAATGTCAGTCTCGGTGCTGCGCCGAGATTCGACAGGAATCCGTAGCCAGGGGAAGTTTACATTGCTCCCGGCTATCTGTTGGGCGGCCCCAAGTCGCTTGGGACTTGGGCGCGGAACGATTTATCCTCGGCCTCGGCATGGGGCTGAGGTTCGAGTTCGTGGTTATTTATACTCGGTCGCGCCATGGGCTGGCGACTCGAGTAGCGTTGCCGGTACCCATGCTCAGGGTGCTGGTCGTAGCCAATGTTGTTTGGCCTCGATGTCGGATCGAGGCTCGGAAGGCGGCATTGACTCCCATGCTCGGGGCGCTGGTGTGGCGATCAAAAATTTGTACGCAAGCTAGTTGTCAAGATTGATCAAACACGTCATGAACGTCATGCACGGAGCAAAAATGGAAGGGAGATAGGAAACTGAACCTCATTTCTAAGGATAACTTTGGCAGTGATAGCCTTTACAATGCCTTGAATTGCAGGAAAACAACACATCGTTGGAGTGCGTAAATTAATTGTACACTAGGTTATGTAGAGTAGAGGTAAGGATGTTCGTTGTTCCATGCTCTTGCGAGTTTGGCTCCGTCCATGGTTGAGAGTTTGAAAGTTCCATCGCCGAGCTTCCGCTGTATAGGCATGGGCCTCCCTGAGGAGGAGCGAGGCCTGTAGGTGAATGGAAGGCCTGTTTGAAGTCGAGGCTGCCGATATGCGTTCGAGCGGGCCTTTGGTTGAGCTTCCAGTCGTGCCCCCAAGTGGCCGGAGAATTAGTTGGAGCAAGAAGGTTGTGATACTGCAAAGAGGAGGTGTGTCTTGGAGAAGGGGCCTTGCTTCTTGTTTTCATTTTTTTGTAGTCCTATACATATTTGCCGGAATAAGGCATTTATCCGTGAATGGATGGTTCTGTTTGAATTGCAACGGTAACGACTATTGGAAAGGTTGCGACCCTCTACCCACAGACAATTCCGTCGGCAATTGTACTCAGGGTCCTAATTTTTGACCTTTAAACATTAATGCGTATGCCTTCTTTATGCTATTGAATCATCTCTCTCGCCTCCTCTTTTTTTTATATGGGCGAGATGATGGTGTTAATGAGTCGATAGCTGATATCTCCAATGATAACCTCGGGGATTGTTGTATCATAGACAACGGTCGTGGGGATGGTAGAGGACTCGAATTCTTGGGCTCGCTTCCGAATGTTCCTCCGGCACTGCTTCCCAGTGTGCCCCCTGCTGATCGAGAGCGCCACATGGAGGATAAAAAGGGGCCATGACGCAGTGGAAAGGAGGTGTCTTTTATGGGAGAAAGTTCGCTTTTAGGTTATGTTCTGCTTTCAATGAGGGAGGCAGAGGCAGAGAAGAGTTGCAAACTGACATTTCTGATGACAACCTAAGGTTAACTGCGCCATGGAAGCTGTAGTTCTGACGAGGTGGGGGGACGATTTTGAGCGATTAGTTGTCGATCGACGTCATGTTTAGCGGGAAACTTTGATGAGTGCTGAGTATCTCAGAGATCCCATGCAGTGGGTGTCTTTGATGAGCGTTGTGTCCGCTGATGCTGTAGAACCGACAATATCCTTTGGAGTCCCTTGGTGTGCTCATCGGACTTTTAGGTCTTGGCCTTTTGCATGGTTGGTAATTGTTGGTTGCAAGATAGATTTTCTCGGGGGTGTTGATAAGTGTTCGAGATTGAGAGGATATTTCTGGGTGTTACGACGTACATCCTGGACTGCATGGCCAATCTCTTCACTAGTTGGTCGGGAGTTGAGATGGTTTAAGGTGAAGTCGAGAGAACCCGCATAGCGCCAACCTGGATAGGGACGGGTAAGCGCTTGCACTTGATGGCATTAGCGGCGTGTGATGAATCCATGTGCCATTCGTGGCGGCTAATGAAGCTTCGAGAATCATGGCATCTTTAAGTATGGGGTAAGTGTTGGCATGTTGAAGTGTTAGCGTCATTCGGTAGTAAGGATAGTCGAAGTGAATGGGTTGCGCCTTGTACTGGTTTTGTAGATGTCGTGGGCGTGCCCCCGTGGTTTATTCACAACTCCAGGGATCGTGTTGGCGATAATTGGAAGTCAGGCTCCGACCTCATTATAGAGGTCGTGATCTGGTCCAGGACTTTGGAGCCTAGCACGCCTTCTTGGCGGAAGGTATTCCAACTTCGGTTGCATGATTCTGTGGAAGTCGATTGAAGTGAACTTGGGCCTAGTTGGATGTTAGAAGCGTAGGCGATAAGTTTGGACTCACATCAGTTTGAGTCCACCTAGCGGAGGCTTGAGCGTCACAGCCGGGGGGTAGCCGGGATGACGCGTTCCATTCTTGATGGCGATTATGACATTGTCGAGATTAGAGGTCGGTCTTGTTGTCATAGGACGCCACCTTTGGCATGTAGAAGCGTCAGGGAGATATGCTAAAGGGGATTTTCTAATGGAACCCATTCGCTTTGGCAGATTTCAGGAGTTCCCTTCTGTCGTCATACACATCCGGCATGTAGAAGCGTCAGGGAGATATGCTAAAGGGGATTTTCTAATGGAACCCATTTTCTAATGGGACTCTGGTTCTGAGTGGCAACAAGTTGGCTCTTCTGAGTAGAAGGTTGGTTACTCGGACCCAGTTTGTTACTGTGCTCCTTGGTCGTAAGCGATGATGGTTTGATCATCATCTCATTTATGTTGTCGTTGTACGAGTGTTGGAGTGGACGGCGATGTTTTTAATGAGGTTGAACCTTCTTCCTCGACGTGGGCCCCTAGCTTCGAGAAAAGAAATTTCTGATGCGGTATGCCGCGAGCGGGCGTGGTTCGAAGCAAACTGAAGTAGAATGATGATGCGTTGACTTTTTTGAAGTTGGCGCATAAGGTAGAAGCTAGCCTTTAATGCATAGCGCAAGGACTGCATTCTTATACTCCTTATTAACCGTGTGAATCTGCGCTTGAGTCGCAGGAGCTTTGGGGTCCACAAGTGGAAGGAGATCCATTTCCAGCGGGTCCTCTGCCGCTCGGGGCTGGTGAGAGGGATGAAGCTTATCGGACGTACTGCTCAAGGCGCTTCTCGCGGATAAGCTTTTCGATTATGTCATTGAATTGACGACAATTATTGGTATTGTGCCCGTATATGTCGTGGTACCGATAGTGCTTGCCGGTCTTTTTCTCATGATTAGTGGATTCCCTATTGTATGGTTTCTTGTATTGAAGCGTGTTGCACGTTTGCCGGTAGATTGTTTCCAAGTATTCATTCAGCGGGGTGCAGATCTTGTATGTCCGACGAGAGCTGGGCTTTTTGGGTTGTGTAGAAACCTGGCCGTTGTTGCGGTCGCCTTGCCTACTATTATTCGGTCTTTGTTTGTAGGGGCCCTTATCCTTGTCAAATAGCTTCCCTATCTATTTCCCTTTGACGTTGTCACCGATGGTATTCGCATGTGGATTGTTGGGAAGACTGGCCCTAGAGAGTCGGTTTCTTCTCGCTTCTTCTTGACATAAGTATTGCCTAGCCTTTTTATGGAAAGTGTCGAGGCTTTTGGGCTGCTTCGGATCAATCCATGCCGCGAATTCGGAAGTAAGGAGAACACCCTTTGCTAACTGAAAGAGTACGACGCGAGGGTCTGGGTCCTCGACCTCGGCGAGGGCGATGCTAAACCGGGAGAAGTAGCTTTTGAGCGACTCGGCTGGTCCTTGGTATAGATTGGACATAGTGAGGGCATTCTTTGGAGTTGGGATATGCACCCTGAATTGTTTGACCAATTCTATTGCTAATTGGCTGAAGTTGTTAATAGAATCGAGTGGGAGGTGAGAGAACCATAACAAAGCGGTTCCTGATAAGAAGGCTGGGAAGCACTTGCATTTGACCGGATCGTCGCCCCGGCTCAAGTCCATTTGCCATTCATATTGGTTTAGGAAGGTACATGGGTCGGTTGTGCCGTCATAAAGCGGCATCTGTGGCATGCAAAAGCGTTGCGGCCACTCAGCTTCGTTTACCCTTCTTGTGAAGGGGTTGCGCCTAATGTGTGCTTCCCATGAATCATGCATGTTTCCTCGTTTCTCCCTCATGATCCTTTGGACCATGTTGGGAAAGTAAGTTGGATGGGGATCCTCCATCGGGTCCCATGGGTTTTGGCAAGGTTCCGCAGTCCTGTTGCGGGGGCGTCTTCTATGATGGACGTCTGGATTGTCTTCCTCCGTGTCCTCGACGTCTAGAATCGGATCTTGGTAAGGAGCGGGTTGATGCGGATCCTGTTCTGGAGGGGCGCGGGGCGCTGGACAAGTGGGGTCATCATCCTGATTAGCGGACGTTGGGTTGCGTCGAGTAAGAGGTTGGTTGGTAGGACCTTGTCCGTCATAAAATAATCAAGCGAGAGCGACCTTGGTACTGTGCCCCCTCGTTATACGTGATTGTAGTTCGGTCGCCATTGTCGTTCCCATTGTCGTTGTCGAGGGCGTTGGTATGAGTGGCGATGTTGTTAATGAGATTAAACTTCCTTCTTTGATGTGGGCCCCTCGACTCGGAAGAGGAAGTTTCAGAGACAGTTGGTAGAGGTCGAACTTTGTTCCGAGTTAGTTGAAGTCGAGCGACGATGCGCTGACTTTCTTGAAGTTTTCGCATAAGGTCTATGTTTTTCTTTAATGCTTGTTGAGCTCGACATCCGTGTTCTCATATCTTTCATTAAGCGCGTGGATTTGAGCTTGTGTTGCGCGCGCTTTGGGGTCCACAATAGAAGCGAAAGTTTCGTTAATGGCCGGGATGTTCGCGGGTTGAGGTTGTTGGGATGTCCCGGCCTCGGCTGCAGCTGAAGAGCCGATCATTGCGTCCTTTGGTCGCTTTGCCATCGTGAGGTGACTCGACAACAGGTTTAGCAAGGAACCTTAAGCTCGTCGGGGGTCGAGATGACAACGTGCGACAAAGGCGCAAAATCCGAGTTTTCTCAGTGAAATCACCAAATGTTGACGGCAAAAAATGTCGTAAACACCAAAGATTCCCAATTACTAAGAATTATAAATATGGTCGCATAGACAAGAACATAAAATAGAACATAAGCAGTAAATAACACAAGAGAATTATAGTGGTTCGACCTCAGTGAGGGCCTACGTCCACTTTGAAGAGTTGTTGGAATTTTATTGACCACTTGAAAGATTACAAGGTTGAGACCCTCTCATTACATTTGTTGACTATGCTACATGAAGTTACAATAGTCATATTTGCAAGAAATAGTAAAATGGACAATTTTTCCCTTCTTCTTCCTCAAAGAAGAGATGTCATTAATGATGCTCTATGGAGGTCTCAAAGCTCAAGAATCTCTCCCTTTTGAAGTGTGAGGCCGTGGGGTATTTATAAGAAGTGGTTATGTAGAGGTTAGGTAGGAGTAGGTAGAGATGGGGACCAGCTACAGAAAATTCGCACCTCAGGCCCTCGCATACCCTTTTTTTGCACCTCTTCCAGAGGGTGCAAATTTCGCACCTCGCGGGTGCGAAATTTCGCACCTCGAGGGTATGAAATTTCGTACCTCGAGGGTGCAAAATTTCGTACCTCGAGGGTACGAAATTGCGCACCTCGCGGATGCGAAATTTCACACCTCGCAGGTACGAAATTTCGCACCTCAAGGGTGTGGAATTTCGCACCTCTAGGGTGTGGAATTTCGCACGTCGAGGGTGCGGAATTTCGCACCTCGAGAGTGCGAAATTTCGCACCTCGAGGGTGCGGAATTTCGCACCTCGAGGGTGTGGAATTTCGTATCTCTCGGGGTTACGAAAATTCCATTTCAGAGGCGTGAGGTCTGTCCGAGTGGCTTGGGGGCTCGATATCTTGGTCGGTGCGTCCGAAGATGTCGAGGCCTTGGTTCGGAAATGTGCTGGGGGAGCGGCGAGGCTCGCTGAAGTTGTTGGCTGAATCTTAACTTTGAGATGATCTGGTAATTCTGTGTAACACATTTGTTGGCGGAAATCAGATGAATCGGGCGGTGCCCAGAGTTTCGACCTAACAGGCTAGGTCGATCGCCGCCGGGACTGTGGGGCCCCAGACCCCATCGACGCTGCGCCCGGACATGTTTGACGGCTCACCTTCGGCTCGAATGCGGACGGATACTGATGAAGGTTGCGTTCGAGGGATGCGACATCCTGCTAGTGGCCAGACTCGAGTCTTCTTGTACCGGACCCCGTATGATATTGGCGACGCCTCCGGGCTGTAATATCACGCGATATGTTGAGATGAGCGTGTCAAGTGTACTTTTGGTAATCGGACCAAAAGTCTGGTTAACAATACCCACCTTTGATTCATATCCAGATTATGAAGATTTAATCAGTAAATTCATGTGTTAAACGTTGAATCTTATTGATTTTCATTTGCATTCATTCTTGTCATCTTTGGTTTGTTGAAAATACTATATATACACATATACACACACATATAAGATTGGGTTATTGTAAATATCAAAATTCATATCTGTCTAGTTATAAACATGATCACTTAAACTTCCAAAATCAATATCTCGAAACCTATTAATTTTTAATCGAAGTCGTAAACTATAAACTTGTTTGCTGTTTATTCTAGTTTATTTTAAAAACGATTTTGGGAAGTTTTGTTTGAGTATTGGGTTTTTTTTGTAATGTGCACGATTCTTAGAATGAATTATATAAGTGGATTTGCCTTGGAAAACTAGGATTGATCACCATTTCGCATTCAAGTAGGACTGTCAACGGATGCTCTCGGATACGGATATTGCCATATTCATATCTGTATCCGAAATTATTTTCGGATATCGGATGTCCGCTTAATTTTTGGATATTGAATATCTGTCTCCGCTTAATTTTATGATACAGACGGATACCAGATATTTATCCGCTCCGCTAGTAGTTAATAAATTTAAGAGTATAAATAAACATGTTTGGATCAACATAGAATATTTTTTATACTCATGCTTATAAAAAAACAGGAATGAAGAAACATAATGATGAAATATTGTTTTATACTAATTTCCATAAGCATATCAAAAAACATTTCAAAATTAAATACTAAAACTATCATTTTTATGGACAAAAATTTATATCATAATAACATTCAACAGTTAAAAAATAATTATTAACTATATTTTTCAATTTTGAGTTATATATATATATATATATATATATATATATATATATATATATATATATATATTACATCAACTAGTTGGATGGACATTTTTCGGATACGGATACCACTATAACCATATCCGTATCCGAAAAGCTTTTCGAATATCGGATATCCGTATTCGTTTTTCAGATAATGGATATTTTTTATATTTTCAGATACGGATTCAGATGGATATTAGATTTTTCGGGTATTAATTGACTGTCCTACATTCAAGTAAATTAATCTCTTAGTCGCTTGGATTTTACTCCTCTTCAGATTAAGGACTCTGAAATTCCACCAAACATTTATATATTTACACATTTCACTCTTTAATATCAATTTGCAGTAGCATATGATATAGACATATCTCCTATACTCACACTTCATCAAACTCGTTCAATTGTAGAAGCAAGACTTTATTTGATCATTCTAGAACCCTCTACCATTCAACGAACTCATCCAAGATATTGTTATAATGGTCACTAATTAGTTCATGGTTAAAATAAATATTCTGATGTGATAAAATATCACTATTATCATATAAAGTATAATAATTTATTTGCCGGGTTCGGCTATTTTCATAAAGATTGAATAGAATTTCAAAACACTCAGAAGTGAGATTTAAAATAGTAACCATTGGTCTTGATCACATGTGTAAGAGTTTCGAAATGCCAACAGAGTAAGTGTCTAGACTCTGATTAGTCATTTTGTTTAATACATTTTAACCAAACATGTGGCTGGGCTTAAGGACTTGTTCCGAGCAAAAGTAAGACCAGTTAAAAGCAAACCACTTCAATTATCTGAAACTGGCTATTTAACATTCATAGCAAATGGAAATGTGGGCCTGAAAGAAAGCTCAGCTTGACCGGTAGTTTTAGAAATATAGAACCAGTAGTCTCATTTTATAGTTTAGTCTCCAACAGTAGGTGGTAAAGCAAAATTAATATAGCAAGAAATCTTGCTAGAAACTGCTAAAAACCAAGGTTGTTATTTGAGTCTAATAAAACAAAAAATTACAGACCATGCTGTAGAATACGTGCCTTATGCAATTACTGTAATATCTTTCTTCAAATACAAAACAGACTTTGATGTTAATTTATACGATTGCTTTTAAGGGTTATACAATGACTTGTTAGAGCATTCCCAACCAAAAGTTGGGAACCAACTGATCTCAACAGAGGGTCAGTTGAAGCTCAATGGTTGCATTGACAACCTCCTAAGTTGCCATAGCAACCATTCAATTGTTTGGCAACCTTATCCTCAGCTGGCTTTATAAAAACTGGCTAAGGAAAACAACATGACATTTATAAAAGTCATGATCTTAGCCGGTCTTTATAAAGTTTAGCCTGTCTTTATAAAGTTGACTAAGAGAAAAACATGATTTCTATAAATGTCTTGATCTTAACCAGCTTTTACAAAGCCGGTTAAAAGAAACTTTTTCTTTGTCGGTTTTTATGGTTTTATAAAAACCGGCTAATGAATACATCAAGTACTTACTAAATTGCTGTGTTTTTTTCCCATTGGAGTGGGTTGTGTGTCTACCAATGGGACGAGATACTCAATCATTGGTAATGGTCTTAGAATTACTTTCGGTCTGTGGCACAAGTCTCTATATAATTTTCAGTTTTTTTCCCATAAAATATTGGATTTTCTGTTTCAGTATCTGCGAAGTTACGATATCAATCGTTGCAATGATAAGTGAGGATATCAATCGTTGCACTGATGATTTTTCCTAGTGCAAATACATATTTTTAAAGGCACTACCGCTGATCTACAGAAAAAGTAAGGATTATTTAATTGTTTAGAGTCCCAAATACCCTTTATGCCTGTAGTTTTGATATGTCTTTCTTGACTTGAAGCTAATTTTTAGTAATTTCTCTTTGAAGGTTCGGCTTATTTTTTTGAGTTTGTTCAAAAGTAAAACCGATCGAGATCGTAAAACCCTCCCTAGTGTACCTAGTTTGATCCGCGAGCACCATATAAATGGTTGATCTTAGCCTATGCACATGGTAAGCTCTTAGTATGTAATTCCGGGGCTAGTTAATTAAATCTTTTGAAATTGATATCCAAAGGAAGATTAAAGAACAAATTTAAAAGAATTTATCTTTGATAAAATTAATGCGAACCTTTCCCTAATAATATGAATATTTAAATAAAGGAATATTCTGAATTGGAATGAGGCATATGATGTGTTTTTATAGCACTTGATTATTGATTATAAAATAAGCGAGTTATTCGGAAAGACTGGATTTATCCCATTCTGAAAAACTGATACAATGACCAAATGTTGACGATGAAGACCGGAATTCTTCAAATCGTTTGGATGATTACTACTGTCTTGATTGGGCTGTACACCCAAGACAAGTTAATAAGTGGTGAACGTCCATACGTACATGGAGATCGACGGATATACGAGGACTTCTCTCCTGTATCGACCTATGATTGTGTAGCAATAAACTTTTCTCCATTACTCCCAGGTTTATTCCCTTTCCTGCAACAACATTATAGTCGCACTGTTTCTCTTCATAAACTGTCATTGCATCTTCTACAATACAGGTTATACTAGTAAATGGTGAGGATGTTGCTGCGGAGATGACAAATAATAGAGGGTTGGTCAGCTTTTAAACTGGTTAACAGCCCCTCGAAGCTATGGGCGTTTGATTTACTTAAGTTAGGAGTCCGATTTATCACTACCGTTGAAAAAAAAAGGGGAAAGGAAACAATAGAAAATAGTATATGGTTAAGGAAGAGCAGCGTCAGCATTACGCTCTCGCATTTGGCATTTTTGTTTTTATTGCATTCTTGCAAGCTTACCATCCTTATACATGTGTATGGACTTTAAGAAGGTGTGAATACTTCTAACATATATCCACATATCCACCTGCTTTAATCGTTAAAAGCTTTCTTGCTACTTAGTTTTGACATCTGCTGCTTGGACCTCTATCCTAGTTGTCATCTTGATGGATAATTTTCTTAAGCATGATACAATACGTTTTTGGAGATAATGTAAAACTGTCATTGCAATACTTACATTAAGCTATATGCCATCTTCTACCTAAAAATTTGTGTATCATGCAGACACTGGTTGAAGCAGGGGAGAAAAGACAAAAAGGAAAAATCTAGTCTCAATGGCAACAATAGAAGTAGAAGTATAGAAGATTTAAGAATGATCCCGTTGAAGTTTTAGGAAATGAGACAAGACAAGAAAAGCTATCGGATCTTCCACAAGAGAGAGACAATCCGTAATTTTATTGTTAAATGACTCGAAAGAGGTTGGGTCATTTTGGGATATGGAAAACATGTCACCATAGAGAGGTGGTGCATGGGGAAAGTATTGTATTGGTGAAGGAAGTGTGTTTGATCTAGAAACACCACAAAATGGTAATTGCAAGTTATTTGATATAATTTATGGAGGTTTTGTTATTAGGCATGAGTGTCATGTTCATTATTTGTAGGATATATATTTATTTTGAAGTTACGTTAGAAGTTGTAATATTTTGATCTCATGCTCCTTAGTTATGTATGATGAACTTGTGAAATTTCGAATCTTCCTTTAATTTATTGTCAAATATTTATGCAATTTAAGTTGTAAGTTTGGATGCGTAATTGTTTATTATTATTGAACTTATGTAAATTTTTATATGCATGTATCTGCTGTACTATTGAAGACAATCATGTAGGAGATATGCTAGCTAAAATTCAATTGTACACGGTTTGGTTTTTGTAACGAACATATTCGTTGCTAAACTAGAGATTTATAATGAGTATTTTCATTGGCAAAGACGAAATGTGTAATGAGCATGGTCTGATAATTTATAGTAGCAACGCCTGCTTCCACCATAGAAGTGGAAATTTGATAATGGAGAATGCCTATTACAAAATGATGTTATTAATAACGTACAATTTAGATACAAAATGTACAAATACCCAGTGATAATATCCGTCGGTAAGTGATAGAACTAATAACAGGTACGGACCTTTATGAAAATTTGTAACGGCATACCCCAAGCCTATACTATTCACGACTATATTTGTTATAAATTTCTTTTGTAATGACTATATTCGTTACAAATACCTTTTTTTGGTGTAATGTATGATTTGTCATAGTCTTGTTTTATCGGGCCATGGATGCTTCTTTTTTGTATTGTTTTGTCTTAAACTTTGTGGGGTTCGTTATTATCTTGGGGATGGACTGCCTTAGGAAGTATGTCTTAGGAAGTATGCGATTGTTGTGAATTGCGAGAGGCTTAAGACGACGGTTAAGAACGTGGAATGGTGAGAGATTATGCTTGATTGTTTATCGGAGGATGGTGTAATGGTCAGCTATTTATACTTGCTTGGAATTCCACAAGAAGGGTTATCATCTGCACTTATTATTTGTGAGTATCAAGATGTCTTCAAGGAAATTGCTGGATTGTCGTCTCATCGTAAGATCGAGTTTAGGATTGATTGGTAGATGAATCCAGACCCTTTGTTATGTCATTAAGACGGATGGCGCCGAGGGAGTAGAAGGAGCTAGAGGTTCATGTTAGTGACCTATTGAGAAAATGATTCATTCAAAGGATCATATCCGAATAGGGTGCACTTATTGTATTCATGCCTAAGGTGGATGGCTCGTTGAGACTATGCATGGACTAACATGAGTCGAATAAAGTGACTAAGAGAACAAGTATCCATTATTGAGGAATGGCGACTCATTCAATCAGCTGCATGAGGCGAAGGTGTTCTCCTACATAGATGTGGCTATGGGTTTTCACTAGCTGAGAGTGGCAAATGATAATGTACTAAAGAATGCTTTAGGACATCGTCGGGTTTTTCAAGTGGTTAGTAATGCCATTTGGATTGATCAATGCACTAACATATTTTGTGGATCTTATGAATAGGGTATCCAGAGATCAGTTGAACAATCTTGTACTAGTGTTTGTGAATGATATTCTTATATGTGTTGAAGAGGAACAAAAGACTCACTTAAGGATTGTGCTTGATGTATTGAACAGGCATAGGCTAAAGGCCAAATTGTCTAAGTGACACTTCTAGAAGGAAGAAGTGATATTCTTAGGTCATGTAGCATCTGAACAAGGGATAGTAGTGGGTCCTACAAAGGTAGTAGAGATTGAAGATTGTAATCAATCTAAGAACGCTACATATATTAGGAGTTTCCTTAGTCTAGCCGGATATTATATATGATTTACCAAGGATTTTTCCAAGATATCTACATCGTTAACTAACTTGACAAAGAAGAATCAGGTTTTGGTTGGGATGCGCAATACAAACATGCTTTTGTGGTTCTGAAAGAGAGATTGACAAGTGCACGAGTATTGGTTATTCCTACTGAAAAATGAAGAGATGACTATGTATATAGATGTTTGTGGTACAGGTCTTGATGTTGTATCGATGTATAGAAGAAGATTTGTTGATTATGCTAGCCGACAACTGAGGCTGCATGAAAGGAATATTACCTATTCATGATTTGGAGTCAGTAGTGATTGTCTTTGCTTTGAAGATATGGTGGCATCACTTGTTGGGAGAAAGGTTTGAGATATTAACAGATCATAAGTCATTGAAGTACCTTTTCACTCAAAAGGATCTTAACCTTTGACTGCATAGATGGTTAGAGTTTCTGGCATCATATGATTTTAGTATTTCATATACTCTAGGAAAGGTAAAACGGTGGCGAATGCGTTTAGTAGGATTCATGTTGGACTTAAAGCTATGTTTTCGCAGTGCAAACAGCTAAGTTATTTTGTTGGATTTGATTTAGGCCTCAATATAAGTTGAAGCCTGAAATGTTAGTGAGTTTATCCATCAAACCTATTATAATACAAAGAATTGGAGCTATCTAGAATCAAGATGCTAAGATAGCAAAGATTTTGGATAAGATCGAGACGAGGGTCTACTTAGGGGATTTGAAGCAACATGAGATCGATCGAGATGGTTGGCATCACAAAGACGGATGATTGTATGTTCCAGATATCGATGGTCTTCGAGAGGATGTTTTGAGGGAGTGTCATAGATCGATTGTCCATTCCAGTGGTAACAAGATATATCGATATATGAGAAGGATTTAATATTAGGAAGGTATAAAGAGTGACGTGGGCAAGTTCATCTCGAAGTGTACAAACTATCAGGGTGTAAAGGCTAAGCAGAAGAAACCGAATGGGTTGCTTCTGTTGAATCTAGATTAACCCTAGAGGGGGTGAATAGGGTTTATTACAAATTTTTGCAGAGTTATAATCTAACGGGATATTGAAATAACAATCAGATCACAGAATGCAGCAGATATAAAATTACAGAAAGTAAATGACACACAGAGATACCCAGCTTCGGCAAAATCCTGCTTACTGCTGCACTCCTAAGGTTTCTACTAGGTGATAGAACAGATCTCGCATACAAGACCATGTACACTCGCAAACCCTGCTCCTATTCTAACCCTACGCTCAAAACCCTAGACTGGTCGATATCCCCTCGATTAGATTTTCCTGAATTACAACCCCGTAATCCGTAATCCAGGTTTTACAGACTCTGTCAACTGCTAGTCAACACCCTGACTGGATCCCCTAGATTTTACAGACTCTAGAAAACTGGTTCAACGGTTTTACAACTCAAATTGAAAGAAAATGCAACAAATAGAAAATTAAAACAAGGAGAAACCCTAATTAAAAAATGAATAAAGGAGATCGAATTTAAAGGGGGTCATCCCCTTTTTAAATGCGCCGGCCCTCTTTCTTAGCGTTGCACCCTCTCATTTGTCCCTTTTACTTTACTCTTGAAAAGGAAATGGCGGTCGTCAAAAACAAATTAGGGTTTCAGAAAATCCCAAATGAAATAGATCGAGATCCCTCTTCGACTTGCTTCTCTGTCGAATTTGAATGCTCTTTGAATTGTGATGGCTCTCTGATGCTTTCTTGCTCACTGATTTTGGAACTTTCAGGCGATCGAAAATTTCGTAAGTTCTTTGAATTTGATTCGATTTTTGCTCTGAATTTTTTGGGTTGATTTTCGATGCTTGTGGTTTCGATCCCTTGTTTTGCCTGTGATGTAGATGGTGTATAATATAGGATTATAACATCCTATAATTGCTCTCTGATTTCGTATATGGCTTGAGATGATTTGTGTGGATTTCCCTTTTTGATTTAGTCAATTTAAACACCTTAGCATGATTTGTATTGTGTGAATTCCTTGATTGAAAAAAAATGTCGCAACTGTTTCTTGGCATTTGAACAAATTTTCTGATGCACCTGATCTTGAAATTTGCCTTTGATTGAATCTGGTGATATTTGAATGATACTTACCAAAAATTGATTTCACCATAAAACAGACCGATTTAAATGTGAGATTACAAAACTGAAAAAAAATGCACTTGCCAAAAAATGTTTACTGATTTTAGTAAACATATCTAAACAGAATTCATGGGCCTTTGAAATTTCCTTTGTGTCACTTGATTCATGAATGAATTGTTGCCTTAAAAACTGACTGATATCTGTTGCCATATATTCTCTGATGGTATTTTTTGCTCCTGTGACTAAATTGAGTAGTCCTTGAATAAATTTCTTTAAATACTGGTTGATTTTCTGGAGCCAATAATTCACTTCTTGCCAAATACTGAAATTCCTTGAATGCTATGTCAAAACTGGAAACCTTGCATGATTATTTAAAATGGTATTTGAATGATTATTTCTTCTACACCATTAAATCCTCTTGCCAAGTTTGACATGAATTATGTTTGTATAGTCTTGTTTGCTTTCTCCATCTTGTGCTCACTGTCTTAATGTTTGCTGCCATATGAATATGAGTTCGACCTTGTATTGGGCACTACATTCCTTAACTGATTTGTACTTCCCTGTGCATGAGCGATGATCATTGTGTGTGTTGCATTTCAAAATTTTACAGTATGTACATGTCTCATTGTTGCATCACTATAAAACTGCTGATGTGTTTATTGTATATATCCGCCCATGCACCAACCACTTTAAAACATACTATGCTGCTCCATGAATCACTTGCACTGCATGACGCTTGATACATTACTTGATTATGTACATGCATGTATCACCATGCATATTCGGCTATGTTGTTTCCTGCTTAAACCACCCATGTTCATTTAGCACCATTTATGTTATGTTGTGTTCATCAGTCTCCATGTACACATGATTGAAATCAATCACTGCTGCATTGTTGTAGTTAAGCCGTGGCTTGACCATGGCTGAACTAACTTTGTTGCTGCTCGACCTATCTTCACTTGCCTTGAAGAATATATTTTGAGCTGGGCTTTATTTAGTGTATATGCATGAATCCTTTGCTGCTTTGTTCATTTGCATACTTGAGCTCGACCATTTTGCTGAACCATGTTGCTGTAGCATATTTATATTGACTTTGCTTCATGTTGCATCATCACTTGTTTACTCTTTTAACATGCTGTTTTGAAGTATGTTCCTCTACCATGCTTGAAATATGAGTGATCTACCATATTTCATGTGCACTTGTATTGGATTGATCTGCCTTGTTAGCTCTTGTTTGTTGTTACTTATTTGTTCCACTGACTTGCATGTTGAGTTTCTCGACACTTTGAATTTGTTGCTTGCTTATGACCTGAATTTCTTGGCTCGACTATTTGTAAAGCTGTTGAGAAGTTCATGTGCACTGAGTCGAGTTGGTCCATATGGCTACTCCTCAGTTGCACACTGAATTGGCGTGGCAGTGCACACGTGTATATATATACACGTGTATATGCAGCCATTCGGAAAATTTCCTGTCCCTGTACATATACAAACTGTCTGCCTAGACACAGATGAATCAGATCAAGTCATGAAAAATGATGAGAAACACACCAGAAAACTGAGGAAAATAAAATTTTTAAAAAATTAAAAATTATATTCGCATGTGTTCAGTATTATTTCTATTGAAGTGTACTGTGTGTGCGTTCATTTGTATGACAGGTATGAAGACTGGACTGACTTGTAAGCTGTGAAGACAGAAGATAAAAGACAGAAGACAAGTATATTGCAGTGTCAGTGTGTATAACAGTGAACAAATACATATATGAAAATGTACTGAGTGTTGTATTGATGAGCTGTGTAACAAAAGAAATTGTATATGAAAGAATTTTATTTCAGTGAATTACAATGTTGAGCAAATAGCGAAGTTGTAAATCTGTACTGTTAAATATTGAAATAAAATATTATATTTAAATAAAATACTGTGTGAATATTTGAATTTGTGTACAGTAGTATTCTATTTAAATATAAATATTATATTCATGTCTGTGATTTAAATATAGAACAGTACAGTAACAAACACATTAAAATAATATATATTTGGTTGTTATCATCAAACAAAAATCATATAATTGTGTATATAACACCGTTATATACAACAATCTCCCCCTTTTGATGATGACAAACAAATATTAAGATTTTGGATACAATAAATGTGTTTGACAGAAAAGAACATAACTCCCCCTATTTGAAAGCTTCTCCTACAATAGAGACTCCCCTTATACCTGTGCATGAGTGAAATGAAAAATATTGAATTTTGAAAATTAAAAATATTTATAAAATATTCACTCATAAATCAAAATCTCAACCCATTCTCCCTCTTTTGTTATCATCAAAAGGATACAAAATTTAAAAAACAGATGAATACTGACTAAAAGTATAATTTCAGCTTAAGAGAAAGAACATTCATCATAAATCTCAATCAGTCAAACAAAAATCAAAATAAACTGAGAACTTGTCGCATATTTCACATTGTAGATAATGACAGATTTACGATGAAATTTATATAAATGGGGAGAGTTAAAAAATGAGTTCCAATTATTTTTCAAAGAATATATTTTTTTTAAAAGAGAAAAAAAACAGTGATGGATTTTGGACTAAAATTATAAATTCAACTTAAATGACAAAATCAAATAATCTCAAATCCCAATAGCTATCAACCAACAAATCATAATACGTCATAAGATTTCAACACATTTCACAGATTAGAATATGGATTGATAGGTTGGTTTTTACACACCAAGGAGAATTTCAAATTAATTTCTATCTATAACACATTATTTTCTTTTCATTTTTTTTATTTAAGAGCACACTGACACCGCATAACCAAAGCTTGGATTTTTAAATGTGGTCAGTCGCAGCTTAAATTATAAGTTGTCTCTTAACCATGCATGACCAGAGCTTGGATTTTTAAATGAGGGTAGAGACACACTTATATATCAATTATATTTATTATTTTCAGCTTCAAAATAGAAAAACTCCTCAGTATATAAAACCAGTATGAATGATAGAAATGCGGTAGGTACAGAAATGAAATGTGAAATGAATTTCTAAATTAATAATATTATGAAATATGATCAACTGTACTGGGATCATTGAAAATTTTCAATTATCACTAATTCTGAATAATAACATAGTCCAATTTCTATCACAAATATTTTCACTGTTTATTCAAGATGATTTTTTTTAAAAAATTAAACTTTCCACATCAATGCAAAATCATGATGGATGACAGAGTGATGATAGATAAAGAAAATGGTCGTGAAATAATTGCCAGTTCAAAGATATTATAATAATTATTCAACCATCATGAAAGTCTAAATAAAATCTCCTCTTGTTGTGAATTATACTGCAGACACAATTCATCACAATTTCAAATTCTAATAATAATTATAGTTCAATTTGGATATTGATTTCAATTACTGAAAGAATAATCAATAAATAATTTTAAAATTGAAAATCAATTACAATATGAATTTATACAGATTTATACATGGAAAAAAAATGTGTATGGTGTCTATACAAGGTGAAAATTCAAAATAGATGGATGAAAAAGCTGATACCAATTGTAATCTCCTTTATCGAGGAATTTATTCACACCTAGATATCTCATATTAAAGAAATTTCAAACACAATGCCCAAACAGACAAGATTACAAATTTGGCACAATTATCAGAGCAACAGTCAAATTAAAGCATGCAGTTATTTGAAAACAGCATCAGAGCAGCACAGCAGAAACAGTTTCAAAACAGACTTGTTAAGATGTTGGTCACACAAGACGATCCATGATCCAATGATTTAAAATACTGTTTATTTAAAATCATTTGAGGAGTATTAAACTCTCAAGATTTAGTGAATCACTCACACCAGAATGTTAATTTCAGATTCAAGATATGTGTGAGATTCAATAAATCAATAACTTCAAATGATCTTAAACAAACAAATGTTTAAATCAAATAATCATGAGATAAGAGTAAATTTCAAGACCGAAATTTCAAAAGAATTTTTCAAAATATTTCTGACAGGCCAAGAATAATTTCATATCATTTCCATCAAACTTGAGTAATAATTCATGATCCAAAAAAAATAGTGGTTTATTCAAAATCACTTGAACGAATGTAAATCTTGAGAAACAATGAATCAATCACACATGATTAATAATTTTAGATCTGAGAGGTATGTGAGATTCAAAATATCAGAAATTTTCAAGTGATCTCAAACAAACACAAAACACCCATAATGATCATGAACAAAGGTGAAATTCAAGATGTATCACTAATTCAATACAATTCAAAATATCCAAGCCAAATTGAAAAATAATGAAAATATCACAATTGATAAATAACAGAGTGCTGTAATGCGTATAATATTTCAAGCTTTTCTAAAATGAATTAGAAGAAACTCAAACAGCAGATATATGTGAAATTTCATTAAATATTCAGATCTTCAAAATTTTAGAATTTATACTAACAGTGTTCAAGATATGATATGAATGCTTCAGCACTGTTAGAAATTCAGAAATCAAAAAATAAACTTCAAAACTATTGTAGAAATATTTACAAATTTTAATTCAAGATATGGAAATAATTAGAATATCAGAGTTCTATTCAAATAAAGTGGATTTCCAGAAAATATGTATTCTTCAATTGGAAGTTTAAGAAAGTGCAAAAGAAAGATAAAAATATATGGTAGTGACAAAAATAAAACAGAAGAGATAAAGAAGATAAACAGAAGGAGATAGAAAAAGAAATAAACAAGAAAATAAAACAGAGAATATTTACAAGAACAAGTTCAGAGATCATACCTGAAATTAATGTAAACTAGAATCTCTGACTCATCAGATGTGGCTAAGGAACTGTGAATGATTATGTGATATGTAGCAGTTTGAATTCAGTTTTCTTTAGCTATGCAATTCCTCAGCCTCCTTCGGTACCTAACTGTTAAGAGGATTGAGTGGTCTAACGAAAGTTGTAAGACCCCTCATAGTTTTGTTCACATCTTTTGGTACCCAAATCTGTTTGTATAACAATCCGTTAGAATCTATCTTTGTGCCTTTAGGAACCCAAACTTGTTTAGTTTTTCCAAAAATCATTTTATTTCCTTTTAGGGTCCACATCTTTTCAACTGGATTGTTATCAAACCAATTTTTGTCTCGTTCGTGATTTAAAAATCTTTTGGAATTTTCAAAATTTAGATTTTTAGAAGGACCCTTTCTAAAGCAATTTAAAGGATTTTTAAAATCACAAGAATTCAATTTTTCAAAATCATTTGTTTTCCCAAAACCAAGACCATGTTTACTTCCAACAGAAATTTGGTTTTTCAACAACATATTCAAAGATTTTTCACCATCAGAAAATTTACTCAAAATTATTTCAAGTTGTTGAATTTTAGTTTTAAGATCACCGTTTTCCATCACTAAATCTGAACAACGATTTTTAGTGATCTTCATCTTTCAAAATCAGATTTCAAAACCAAATTTTCATCTTTAAGCAATTTAATTTTGGTTTGGGACTCAGCAATCTCAGATTCAAAATGTTTTCGACTTTCAGATTCAAATTTCTTGAAATTTTCAATTTCAGCTTCAAGTTCTTTGAGAATCAAATTGGATTTCAATAGTTTTTCTTTTTCAGCAATCTCAAATTTGGAATTTATATCAGTTTTAAAATTTTCAAATTCCTTTTGTAGAAAATTGTTCGAGCTTGATAACTCAATCTTGTCCTCTTTCAAGATCAGAATCTTGTTTTCAAAATTTTGAATATTTTTATTGAGATGAACAAGTTTGGTTTCCAATTTCAAACAATTTTTACAATCCGAATTTGAAGAGTTTTTAAAATATTCAAGTTGTGATTCCAAATCAACAATTTTGCTGGTCAACTCAGAATTCTTAGATTTCAAAAATTTGTTTTTAGATTGGAGTTTATCAACAGACTTAGTTAGATCAGCACAAAAATAAACCAGATCTTCATAAGAGAAATTTTCTACTTCATTGTCTGTTGAGTCTCCATTAGTTGATCCATCTGAATCATCATCTGTAAGACCTGTTAAGCATAAATTTGAATCTGAGTTGATCTTTGCAGGTTTTGAGCAGTTGTCAACTTTTTGTCCATACAACGCATTGAGAGTTTTCCAGATTTCCTGTGCAGATAAACAATGATAGATAAGCTTAAATTGATCAATACTGAGACAAGAATAAATAATGTCCATAGCACAAGTATTGATAATAATATTCTTTTTATCTGACAAATCAACTCCATTAATAATAATATTCCAATATTTAATATGAACAGATTTTAAATAAATTTTCATTTTTAATTTCCAACTTAAAAAATCCGTTCCATTAAAAATAGATGGAATATGACTGGACTGACTCTCTATGGACAGATAACTAGGGATCACCATTACTCTAGAGTTAAACAGAATACCTGCTCTGGTACCACCTGTAGTCTCCTTCTCGAGGATTTTAATCACATCCCGGTGGCCTATAATGGCACCTCAGAGACTGATTTCACGTCCTGCCACTCGACATGGACAACCACCCACGGACATGTAGGGATAAGAGTCACTACTTCTCCACTAGATCATAGAGCGAGAACTCCCTATCATTTTGTAACCTTATACCATCTCTGATACCACTTGTTGGATCTAGATTAACCCTAGAGGGGGTGAGTAGGGTTTATTACAAATTTTTGCAGAGTTATAATCTAACGGGATATTGAAATAACAATCAGATCACAGAATGCAGCAGATATAAAAATACAGAAAGTAAATGACACACAGAGATACCCAGCTTCGGCAAAATCCTGCCTACTGCTGCACTCCTAAGGTTTCTACTAGGTGATAGAACAGATCCCGCATAAAAGACCATGTACACTCGCAAACCCTGCTCCTATTCTAACCCTACGCTCAAAACCCTAGACTGGTCGATATCCCGTCGATCAGATTTTCCCGAATTACAACCCCATAATCCGTAATCCGTAATCCGTAATCCAGATTGTATAGACTCTATCAACTGCCAGTCAACACCCTGACTGGATCCCCTAGATTTTACAGACTCTAGAAAACTGGTTCAACAATTTTACAACTCAAATTGAAAGACAATACAACAAATAGAAAATTAAAACAAGGAGTAACCCTAATTAAAAAATGAATAAAGGAGATTGAATTTAAAGGGGGTCATCCCCTTTTTAAATGCGCCGGCCCTCTTTCTTTGCGTTGCACCCTCTCATCTGTCCCTTTTACTTTGCTCTTGAAAAGGAAATAGTGGCCGTCAAAAACAAATTAGGGTTTCAGAAAATCCCAAATGAAATCGATCAAGATCCCTCTTCGATTTGATTCTCTGTCGAACTTGAATGCTCTTTGAATTGTGATGGTTCGCTGATGCTTTCTTGCTCACTAATTTAGGAATTTTCAGGCGAACGAAAATTTCTTAAGTTCTTTGAATTTGATTCGATTTTTGCTCTGAATTTTTTTGGTTGATTTTCGATGATTGTGGTTTCGATCCCTTGTTTTGCCTGTGATGGAGATGGCGTATAATATAGGATTATAACATCCTATAATTGCTCTCTGATTTCGTATATGGCTTGAGATGATTTGTGTGGATTTCCCTTTTTGATTTACTCGATTTAAACACCTTGGCATGATTTGTGTTGTGTGAATTCCTTGATTGAAAAAAAATGTCGCAACTGTTTCTTTGCATTTGAACAAATTGTCTGATGCACCTGATCTTGAAATTTGCCTTTGATTGAATCTGGTGATATTTGAATGATACTTGCCAAAAATTGATTTCACCATAAAACAGACTGATTTAGATGTGAGATTACAAAACTGAAAAAAAAATGCACTTGCCAAAAAATGTTTACTGATTTTAGTAAACATATCTAAACAGAATTCATGAGCCTTTGAAATTTTCTTTGTGTCACTTGATTCATGAATGAATTGTTGCCTTAAAAACTGACTGATATCTGTTGCCATATATTCTCTGATGGTATTTTTTGCTCCTGTGACTAAATACTAAAATTCCTTGAATGCTATGTCAAAACTGGAAACCTTGCATGATTATTTAAAATGGTATTTGAATGATTATTTCTTCTACACCATTAAATCCTCTTGCCAAGTTTGACATGAATTATGTTTGTATAGTCTTGTTTGCTTTCTCTATCTTGTGCTCACTGTCTTAATGTTTGCTGCCATATAAATATGAGTTCGACCTTGTATTGGGCACTACATTCCTGCACTGATTTGTACTTCCCTGTGCATGAGCGATGATCATTGTGTGTGTTGCATTTCAAAATTTTACAGTATGTACATGTCTCATTGTTGCATCACTATAAAATTGTTTATATTGACTTTGCTTCATGTTGCATCATCACTTGTTTACTCTTTTAACATGCTGTTTTGAAGTATGTTCCTCTACCATGCTTGAAATATGAGTGATCTACCATATTTCATGTGCACTTGTATTGGATTGATCTGCCTTGTTAGCTCTTGTTTGCTGTTACTTATTTGTTCCACTGACTTGCATGTTGAGTTGCTCGACACTTTGAATTTGTTGCTTGCTTATGACCTGAATTTCTTGGCTCGACTATTTGTAAAGCTGTTGAGAAGTTCATGTGCACTGAGTCGAGTTGGTCCACGTGGCTACTCCTCAGTTGCACACTGAATTGGCGTGGCAGTGCACACGTGTATATATATACACGTGTGTATATGCAGACATTCAGAAAATTTCCTGTCCTTGTACATATACAAACAGTCTGCTTAGACACAGATGAATCAGATCAAGTCATGAAAAATGATGAGAAACACACCAGAAAACTGAGGCAAATAAAATTTTTAAAAAATAAAAAATTATATTCGCATGTGTTCAGTATTATTTCTATTGAAGTGTACTGTGTGTGTGTTCATTTGTACGACAGGTATGAAGACTGGACTGACTTGTAAGCTGTGAAGACAGAAGATAAAAGACAGAAGACAAGTATATTCCAGTGTCAGTGTGTATAATAGTGAACAAATGCATATATGAAAATGTACTGAGTGTTGTATTGATGAGCTGTGTAACAAAAGAAATTGTATATGAAAGAATTTTATTTCAGTGAATTACAATGTTGAGCAAATAGTGAAGTTGTAAATCTGTACTATTAAATATTGAAATAAAATGTTATATTTAAATAAAATACTGTGTGAATATTTGAATTTGTGTACAGTAGTATTCTATTTAAATATAAATATTATATTCATGTCTGTGATTTAAACATAGAACAGTACAGTAACAAACACATTAAAATAATATATATTTGGTTGTTATCATCAAACAAAAATCATATACTTGTGTATACAACACCGTTATATACAACAGCTTCAACCATTAGAAGTTCCATAATGGAAATGGGAACATATATCTATGGACTTTATTAATGTATTATCATGGACTAGGGTTGGTTATGATAGTATTTAGAATATAGTGGATTGCTTGACTAAGAGCGCGAGATTTATACCTGTCAAGTCTACTTGGAAACTTTGAAGTTGGTTGAATTGTATCTGAAATATATTATTCGATTCCATGGTATGCCAAAAGGTATAGTAAGTGATAGATCCACAGTTTACTCGTGGATTCTAGAAAAGTCTACAAGAGATGTTGGGCACCAAGTTACATTTGAGTATAGCTTATCATCCTTGGAAAGATGTATAGACTTAGAGGGTGAATCAAGCTTTGGAAGGTCTCCTTAGAGCTTGTATTTTGGATTTTGGAGGACATTGGGATGATCACCTCCATTTCGTAGTGTTCGCTTATAGAAAAATTTATCAAGTGAGTATCGACATTGCACTTTATGAGGAATTGTATGGAAGACCCTGTAACGCGCCTTCGTGTTGGTGGAAAGCAGATGAGAAGGTGATACTCAGGCTTAAGATGATTTAATAGACTTTAGATAAGATAAAGATCATTAGTCATTGAAAAAAGTAGCCCAAGATTGCCAGAAGATCTATGCAGACAAGAGAAGACGAGATTTAGAATTCTCTATTGGCAACATCATATTTGTAAATGTTTCTCCACTTAGGAATGCAATCCAGTTTGAAAAGATGGGTAAGTTAGCTCTGAAGTTTGTTAGACTGTTTCTGATCGCTGAGAGGATTAGGAATTTGGTGTATAGAGTGGATCTAACTTCGAGGATGGTGGGTGTGCACGATGTGTTTCATTTATCTTTCCTACGGAAGTTTATGCATGACTTAGGTATTGTAGTAGCACTGGATCAGCTTAATAGGAAGGTAGTTAAGCTAGTTAAGATACAGTGTAGCGATGATGATGACGGTTGTATATGGGAGACATGAGTGAGTATGAGGAAGGCATATCCAAAACTCTACAGATGGTATGTCCCATTTTCACGTCTACTTGCATCATTGTATCTTATGCTATTAGATTCCACATGCAAGGTTAGGAGATGTTTTGCATGGCTATATTGCATGCTAGATTGACTGCTCGTTAATGGTAAGCAAAGCGTGATATTGTGTTTGCTTGTACTTTTTTAGGATTTCGAGGGAAAGAAATCATAAAGGGAGAGAATGCAATGACCCATATTTTACATATCGGAGAATCATAAAATAATTCTTTTTATATATGGTTAGTTAGGATGTTTAGAACATCTATGATTTTTATCGAATTATTTTGTGAACATTTTACCCATAAGTATCTTGTTCTAGACTTATCTTTTGACTAGTGCAGAATTAGAGCTCAAACCTTTGCCATTGGAAAGATTTAACGGTTGCCATTCCGTAGTGCAATTATATTAACGATTTGTTTAAGGGGTTTTGGAGACACATCAGTTTTTATTTTTCAGTACTGCATGGTAGATTTAGTTAGAGGCTGATGGGATGATTAGGTTACCCTATTAGAGTTAATGATCTGTAGTATAAATAAGGATGGAAGTGATTAGGTTAACGTCTTCTCTTCATTTTCCTAACAACCACAAGAACTATTATTATCTAGTTATTCCTCCCAAAACCTCAAAAACACAATCTAAATCACTTCATATCTCCTTTAAACATCCAGTGGAGATTTGATCTTCATTAATCTACATATTTTTCACCATTTAAAACCGTGGTATTTATTTTCTAGTTGTCCCAATCCATATTCATTATGGAATTCATAGATTCACTGATTTGGTGAGTGATTTAGATCTCTCACTATGTTACATTACATTATATGCTTAGATTAGGTGTTTTTATCATATTTACATGTTAGATCACACCAAATCATGATCATTTATATTCATTTCAGTTTTAAAACCTTAGGTATAAAATAACTAGTGAAAAATGGATTAAAACGACAAGTTTAGATTCATTAACATGTAGATATACCCTTGATCTACGCATATAAATGATTATTTCAAGTTTTATAGGAATTTGAGTATGAGTGTTGATTCACACGATTGTTATTTGAAATGTTGAAATCTTTGCTTAGATGCTATACTTGATTCTATGTGTTAAAATTGTTGAAATTAGGATTTGAAATGAAGATTGGAGCATAACCCGAACAAAATTCATCAGTATCGCATAAAAATTGGGAGTTGGGCTCTGGAAGACGATTGAAAATTTTAGGGTCGAAATATGCTAAGTCTTGGAATGGTACCTTTCTGTGGATATGGAACGGTACCGATCCATAGGGAAGCAATATTTTTCCTCTAATTTTTTTCCATGAACTCCTAGGGTCGAATAAGGAGACCAGTCACGTTTGAAGTCAAAATGAGTTAGCATGACATTTGGAGAATACTTCTAAGTGATCAATATGTAAGAACTCAATATGAATCAATAGGAAGTTGGGAGCCAGAGGAATAGTGCTTTGGAGATCTAAAGTTCTTATCCAGGAATTGGCTAAGTATATGGACCGATATCTGTCATAGCCTATGGACTGGTGTCGATCCATCACGGTGATGATTTATGGAATGAAGTCCATGGTTGGAGATCTTGTGGCTTCAGCGATCGTGCAGATGGTCTTAGTTTGACATATGCTTCTTAGGTTGGAAAATTATGGAATGATCAAGTGAAAGACTCTTTAATTCGAGACTCAATTTTGGACTGGTTTGAAGGGAAAGATGTAACAATCTCCCAGAATGGGCCTAAATGTTGACCTAGAAAAGGCCCAATGAAACTTAGAGCCACTCTAAATGGGTCGTTGGTTCTTATAAGGAATTACATTTGCACAGAATAATATATAAACATTGCATTGTGGAAATCTAACACAGTGGAACGAAAAAATATAATACAAAAATATGATGTATCATTTTATTTAAATGCCACAAAATTCGATCACAAATTTTTAAAATACAATTATTCCATTGGTACATCAATAAACTCATTATCAAAAGTTCCCATAAGCAATTCAATAATAATAACTAATAACAGCATAATATCTCCATTTTCGTCTTCAGTCTCCATCATTGCTTCGTCCATTGGATCTACCCCACCTACTGACCTATTGGATATGTTAGGGGGGGTCAGAACATAAAGTCCCATGTGACTGAAAATAGTATTTACATAAAGACCATACCCTAGATTTAGCAGGTTACATATTTCAAGGTATGTCTACGCAACACGCAAACATTCACATGAACACAAAGTATCTAACCAATGAGGTGGATATCCAAGTCAATCGCTTAAGACCTTAATTAGTGCATTTAGGTTAAAGACCTAACGAGGTGGGAATTTTTGGTTGCTTATGGCCATATTAAAGGTGGATTCTTATGATCTTTCATAACCCTGAGGCGGACCCTAGCATCTTAAGACCTCGTCCTAATACGTCAATGTTCTTAAGTCTATACTCTCACTGGTAATATGAGAAGTGGTATTGCGAATGCTACTACTTAACTGATATAACGGTAGAACACCTATGTCGCTTAGGACTTCCCTTAAGCAGTTGGCGAGCATGTTATTGCCACATACGATATATAAAACAAATTTGTCCCTAGTTTAACCCTTACAAGCTTCTAGAGGAAGTGTACATCCTCTATGAGCTACCCAACTCCATTACCGCTATGCCTAACCACTTTCAGAGAAGGAGGATCCATAGACTTTCTTCGAATCTAATAAGGGTGGGTCCATGACTTTGGTACTTATCCAAGGAATAAACCTTCGGAGAGGTTCCTAGTCCTAACCACTTAAGACCTAAACTGTAACGACCCGGAAAATCTGAACCAATTTAAAATTTTTAAATTGGCTAAAATAGTGGATTTTAAATATTTAAAATAAATATTTTAAATAATAATGATGAAAAGTAAGTTTGAATCGAAGTTGAAAATAAATATAATTACTTTGAATTATAAACAAGGCCTGAAATGGCGCGGTAGTTTCAAAATTTGAATTCAAACTTTGACTGACTGTACCGGGTGCAAAACAAAACGGATTTGAGTGAAACCAAAAATATTTAAATCTGTTAGTGAATACCTTTCTAACGAATCTGAAAAATCGAAGTTTCATAGCGGGAAGCAAAAGTTATGGCCAAATGAATTTTCTAAAAGTTCGCTATGGAATTTATATAGCCCGTGAAAATGGTCATTTTGTAAATGACCTCGGAATTCGACGAAACCACTTTTGTTGGATCCGGGATTTCAAATTAGTACCAGGTTTCAAATTTCATAATTTTTTAAGTTAATATGTGAGCGTGGCAAAGGAAAACGTGTTTTGGTCAATTATAGTTAAATTGGATCGACCAGAAATGGGCCATTTTTCAAACGATTTCGTAATTCGATGAAACTAGTTTTGTTGGGACCGTATCATCAAAACATAGCTAGATTTATTTTTCGGGAATTCATAGAATCAGTTTGTGGCCCTGCCAAATTGAAATGTATGTTCAAATCAAATATTGAATGTTTTATATTTTAATTTGAATGAAAACTGACTGAAACATTCGAATGGGCCTACGAAATATATCCCATTGTGTTCGGAATGGGGGTAAAATGATAAGGACGACAGTCGTTGGGTTTGGATTGGTGTTAGTATCTGAAGAGGGGTATTTTTGAGGAAAAAAGTATAAAATAAAATAAAATTTCCCATTGGCTAATCCACTCTCCCCCCCCGGTATTCTCTCTCCCCGCTACCAGTAGAAGGCGAAAACCTCTTCGAAGCTTTCCAGGCGATTTCCGATCGCCATAGGCCGAACTAGCCCCACCTCCAGTTGAACTTTTCGAAGCCCTCCCTCCCCTCTTCAAATTCTTCGTACCCTCGCCCTCCCTCTCCTCGTCATCATCGAGTTCTGCGCCTGGGAAGTCTGCTGCCGTCGATCTTGAAATCGCCACCACCGGAGATCCGAGTTGGCCGTGACCTACCTCGCCAGGAAGCCCTCTCGTAGCTCTAGGTCGTGGTACCCTCCGATCGTCTCCACGCTGCTCGGTTTTCGCGAAAACTGCAAACCTAGTTTTGAACAAATCAGTGAGATAATCGGATTTATTAATTTAAATCAGTTTTAACACTTTTAAACCGTTACGAACTTGTAAAAATCATATCTTTTTGCTATGTTTCCGAAATTCAGTGTAACAAGAGATATTGGACTCGTGTGGACGTCTTCTACATTCTAGAAGAGACCACATATTTTTCCGAGCCTTCTGCTATTTTTGGTGGAGTGGAACCCAATGTGAGATTTCTAAATTATAAACGATATGGAAAACGACAATGTATAAATTATATAGTCGATGTATGAGTTATACAAGCGTTGTACACCTCTTGTATAAGCGTTGTATAAGTTGTACGTTCGATGTATAAGTTATATATGCGTTGTAAAAATTATATATGTGTTGAATAGAAGTGAAATGCTTTTATATATATATATATATGCACCTCATCCACAAACCATGGACGATATTTATTGTTTGTGATTGGTGTGAAAATTGATTGATTACGAATGGTTGATTAGAATTGTTTGTGGTTGAAATTGATTGATTGTGGTTGAAAAATACCCGTTTGTGGATGATAAATATTTGGTTGAAACCACATAGAATTAGTTTGTGGAAAAGATATAAAAATATACATGCCGCCTTCATGCGAACTAGATGCATGAATCCCTATTGTCAAAAGCTGCGAGGCTTTAAGGTAGAGCGAGGAGCCGTACTAGGGACGGCCCCGGTTTTAACTACCCTGCCGTTATGCTGCCGAAATTTTGAATAATATTCATATGTTAGAATTATTTTCATATATTGAATAACCTTCATGTGTTGAATCGAAATTCATTCGTTGAATAGAAATTCATGTGTTGAATGGTATTCGTGTTTTAAATAAATTGTTTCAACAACAAAAATCACATTTTTACTCTATATATACAAACTATAGAAAACCCTTCATGTGTTGAATCGAAATTCATTCGTGGAATAGAAATTCATGTGTTGAATGGTATTCGTGTTTTAAATAAATTGTTTTAACAACAAAAATCACATTTTTACTATACATATACAAACTATAGAAAACCGTTCATGTGTTGAATAGAAATTCATTCGTTGAATATAAATTCATGTGTTGAATGGTATTCGTGTTTGAAATAAATTGCCTTATAATAAAAATCCTATTTTTATCATCTATATGAACTATATAAAATAGTAATGTTTTGAAATAAATTGTTTTGCAATAAAAATCACATTTTTACTATATATATACAAACTATAGAAAACCGTTCATGTGTTGAATCGAAATTCATTCGTTGAATAGAAATTCATGTGTTGAATGGTATTCGTGTTTTAAAAGAAATTGTTTTATAATAAAAATCATATTTTTATCATCTATATGAACTATATAAAATAGTCGTGTTTTCAAATAAATTGTTTTACAATAAAAATCACATTTTTACTATATACATGAGTTGTTAAAAATAGTGAAATGTCGAAGTGAATGTTTGTTGGATAAAAATATCATTTTTATAAAATGTGTGAAAAGCATATAGTTTTGAAATCGAAGAATCGATTATATTTATATATATATAATTAAAATATATCGAATAACGAAGCTGCAGTTCGTATTTTGAAATCGAAACTTCAAATGATTGTACCGGGAGATCCGACCATCGGATTTTCCCGAAACCGAAACCGTTGGGTTCGCTTTGGAAATATCTTCCCAACGATACCCACTTTGTGAAAATCCAACGGTTGGATTATCTGGAATGTTTAATTCAAATCTGAAGAAAAACAGCGCCAGAATCGATTATATATATATATATAAATAATTAAATCAAATCGAATAACGACGCTGTAGTTCGTATTTTGAAATCGAAACTTCAAACGATTGTACCGGGAGATCCGACCGTCGGATTTTCCCGAAACTGGAACCGTTGGATTCGTTCTGAAAAGATCTTTCTAATGATTTCAATTTTGTGAAGATCCAACGATTAGATTTTCAGATATGTGTAAATCAAATCTGAAGAAAAACAGCGCCACGGCGCGTTATGGCCGAAGCGTCGTTTGAATAAATTGGCTATTTTAAAATAAATAAAAATAGCGATAAATCATTATAAAATTTTATAAACGATATGGATGTGAAATTTAGAAACTAACTGAAGGTTGGCTAAGTCAAATGGTTTCCTTGGTTTTGGTCTGATGTTGGTTTCGGCCTTCGGGGTTAATATTTGGGAAATCGTTCTCTTACTGATTTACGGTTAGCGACTAATGAATTGAAATGATGCATATGCGTGTTTGTGTTGCACTTGTTTATTATATACGCGAGTTGCTCAGAAAGACTGGGTTTATCCTATTCTGAATAACTGAATCGACGATAAGTAATCGAAGATGAAGACGGTGGTCGAAGACCAGAGCTCTTCACCTTATTTGGATGGTAACAGATGTCCTGATTGGGGGGCATCCCGAAATATGGATAATGAGTGGTGATCGTCCAGACGTACGTGGAGATCGATGGGTTTGCGAGGTATATAGTGCCTCCGGTTTCGTTCAGACCCAGAACGGACTTGTAAATGGACTGTGTGTCTGACATTGGATTTTATTCTGTGTTGATTGATCTCTATTAAATATACATCTGTTTGGCGGCAGAGAATTTATTCTTTTGCTTAACGCCCTTCTCTGAGACGCACGAGCTCAGAGGTTGTATATCGATGGACATCAGTCGCATGGCATGAATTGCTGTGTGGCATGCTAAGATGCAGTGATCAGGGCTTCTATTGAAAAGCAAAGTCTTGTGGTTGATGATCAAAGCACCGCATGTGTGGCGTAGCTTTGTGTATAAAGGAATTCGCGAACCTCACACCCCGGTATGAACCAGAAACGGGAGAGGACCTCAGGGAGGGCATGCGTTTCCTTCTAGCTAGAGGTGGTGTCGGTGCTTAAACTGGCTGACATTTATATTATTTTCACCTATGTGGTTGTTGCTGTTGCGAGGCGCCTCAGATATATCAGTCGATCCGGGACCGATGGAGTCATTCGTTGGCTCATTTATGCCCCAAAGGGTGGGGAAACGTATTGTTCAGGCACTATAATCCACTCCGTGTGGACCGGCCCTGACGATCCAAGGGGCAGTTGCGGCTGTTCCGGAGACATGGGCTAGATTGTCTCGAAGTCGGTAAGGACTATCTTTTGCCTTGGTTCATGACGGAAATTCAATTTCCAAATACGTGACGGTGCGGTTTTGATTGTATACCTATATATGGCGACATAGTGGTATGGGGCATTAATGCCGTCTATGATTGATACTTATGATTAGAAATTGCTTTTGAAACATATAAACACTAGTAATAATATCAAATACTTTTGTTTTATTCGTATCAAGCATATTTTGGCCATTATAAGTAAAAACTCTATCCTCCGGTTTGCGTTGCATTGTGTGATGGGAACTGAGTCTTGTAATGGCTTCATTTTTATAATAAGCATTGCGATGTTTTGAAGATTTACTTGTTTTAAAGCACTGGCAATCCAATGGAGTAAACCCGTTCCACGAAAGTGGCGTGGTCCTGTGATTAACCATATTTTAAATGTGTTGAGTAGATTTCTCATACCAGTCCCATGACTGACTCGTAGTTTGTTTCACTTTCAAACTCGGGTGCCCCTCTTTCTACACGGGCAGCCTTGTGTTCAAGTTTTTAGCAGGCTTTTTCTGGATAGCTGGAGCTGAAGATGGATTCTATCATTTATCTTGTTTTATGCTCTTCAGCTCCTGTTGTACATTATGTTTAGTTTTCCGTTGTAGACATTTATGTATAGCAGAACTGTATTTGTACTAAGTATGATCCTGTATACTGTGTAACTCTGATGATTATGTTTATCAGTGTATTATTTGTTCATTATCTGGTGTATTTAATTATTTCTATTCTGCTATTATCTATTTCTGTGTTATATTCCAAAGATTACCCTTGTCACCGCAAGTACGGGATTTGGGGTCATCTTAACGTGGTATCAGAGCTTAGGTTAAGCTTAGTGCTAGAGTATAACATATTAACGAACTCGTCAGAAATAGAACCAGTAGTGTTCTAGGACGAGTAACTCATTACAGATAGGATCAATAATATCCTAGTATGAGTAAAGCAGAACGAAATACACCCCACTAGACACATTTACATTTGAAATATATGTTACTATGTTTTAAAATACCTTTTCTGTGACCTGACACTTGATCTGCTATTTGCAGAAGTACTAGAAAATGAGTGTCAGAAATAGGAGAAATGCAGAACCCGATCTAGAGGCTCTATTAAAGAGATATCGAAATCTGGGCGGAGCACAGTTCTCGGGCAATGAATCTATAATTCAGACTCAAGCTTGGATGAGTTCTATTGAAAGAATATTTGAACGTATCCAGTTGAGAGATGATCAGAAAAGATTAGTAGCATCTTGGGCGCTCAAAGAAGAAGCTTTAATCTGGTGGGAAACAATCATCAAAGATAATCCAGAAGGTGATATCACCTGGGATAGATTCAAAGAGATTTTCCTAGAAAGATTTACTCCTCCTGAAGTGACTGAGCGATTATGTGATGAATTCTCTTACCTGATACAAGGAGATATGACCATTCCAGAATATCATAAGAAATTCAACGAACTTTCTCACTTTGCTCCTCATCTGATTCAAGATCCAAGGAGGAAGAATCTAAGATTTATTCATGGCTTGCAAAGAAAATATCAGAATAGTGTGATGAGGAATGTGAAGCTTCCTTTTTCTGAAATGATATACATGGCTTATCAGTATGAAGATCTCGATAAGAAAGGTATGTTGCGGAATGAAGAGGAAGTCCGTTTGAGTAACCAAGTGGAGTCTGAGACTGGTAGTCTTGAGCCCAGTAAGAAGCCCAGTGCCAAGAGGAAAAGGGCTAAATCTGAGAAGGAACTAGTAACGACCGCCGTATGCAACAACTGCCATAAGCAAGGACATTTGCAAGGAAATTGCAGATCTTTAAAGAAACTAAAGAAGAGTGAATCTAAATCCAAGAACAAGTTTCAAGATATTAGAGAGTGTAATTTTTGCCATCAGGCTGGTCATATAAAGAGAGATTGCCCGCTCATAAAGAAGCCTGCAGGGGTTCAAATAAACGAAGTGGCAGAAGTGCCTGCATCTTCGTCTGCTCAGGAAAGGTCTGATGTTTTAGAAGGCACGCTCAATGTCAAAAATATTCCAGCTAAGGTACTGTTTGATACAGGCACATCACGAAGCTTCATTGCCAATAATGCAGTTAAGAAGTTGGATTTGAATTTGAAGAAGCTCAAGGAACCAATGACTGTCCATAACCCGGTTGGGGGTTCCCTCGATCTCAGTTGGGTTTGTGCGGTACCTGTCTCTTTTTCCTGCTATGAATTCCCTACTATCTCTATCATCATAAATTTTACTGAATTCGATCTTATTCTGGGATTGGATTGGCTAACCAAATATGAAGCAGAGGTTAGATGCGCCGAGAGAGTTGTTAAGGCGAAGACCCAATCAGGGAATTATATAACCATACCATGCGAATGTCCGAATTCCAATAGAAAAGACTTTTGGTCAGCTCTAGATGTTTCTCCTGCTCAAATTGAAAATACCCCAGTAGTCACAGAGAATATTCCCGACCTCGTAAAAGATATTCCTGTTGTCAAGAACTATGCGGATGTGTTCGAAGAAGTTGTTCGCTTACCTCCGCAGAGAGAAATTGATTTCAAAATTGCTTTAATCCCGAATGCAAGGCCAGTAGTTCAGGCTATTCGAAGAATAACCTTGAAAGAGAAAGAGGAATTAGACAATCAAACACGACAGCTTGTATGGAAGGGTCTGATCAGGCCTAGTTTCTCTGATTGGGGTGCAGCAGTGGTGTTTGTCCCAAAATCTGACGGTACTCTACGGCTATGTGTGGATTATCGTGATTTGAACAAGCAGACAATAAAGAATGAATATCCATTATCGTGAATCGATGATTTATTGGATCGTCTGAATGGAGCACAAGTATTTTCAAGGATGGACCTAGCTACAGGTTTCCATCAGCTTCGTATTGCCGAAGAGTGTGTTTCTATGACAGCATTCAGAGGTCCAGATTTATTCTATGAGTGGTTAGTAATGCCGTTCGGCTTATGTAACGCTCTAGCATACTTCGTCGATTTGATGAATCGAGTGTTCAGAGGAGTCCTGAATAAGTTTGTTCTAGTTTTTATTGACGATATTCTAATCTTCTCTAAATCAAAGTCCGAACATGAAAAACATTTGGAGCAAGTTCTAGAAATTCTGAGAAAGAACGTATTGAAAGCTAAACTATCCAAATGTATATTCTGGCAAGATAAAATGAAGTTTCTTGGCCACGTCGTATCGAAAGAAGGAATTGTTGTGGATCCAAGTAAAATCACGGCTATTCAAAATTGGAAACAACCTAGTACTCCTACAGAGGTTCGCAGTTTTCTTGGATTGGCTAGTTATTAACGGAAGTTCGTTAAAAACTTTTCGAAGATATCTGGTCACTTAAAGAAGCTTACAAAGAAGCACTCAAAATTCAAATGGACTCCAGAATGTGAAGAGGCTTTTGAAGAACTAAAGTTAAGATTAACGACTGCTCAAGTGTTAACCATTATCGATGGCAATCAGGATTTAAAAGTCTGGACAGATGCCTCTAGAGAAGGCCTGGGTGCAGTAATAATGCAAAGAGGTCAAGTGATCGCGTATGCTAGCCGTCAGCTGAAACAACACGAGAAAAACTACGTCATTCATGATCTTGAGTTGTTGGCTATAGTATTTGCTTTGAAAATCTGGAGACATTATCTTCTGGGTGAGAAATTCGAACTGTTTACGGACCACCAGTCGTTAAAGTATCTGTTCACCCAGAAAGACCTGAATCTGAGGAAGCAACGTTGGCTAGAGTTCCTTGTAGCATACGATTTTGAGATTCTATACACTCCAGGGAAAGCCAATGTCGTGGCCGATGCGCTGAGTCGAAAGAATGTAATGATCGCCAGCTTTATTATTACGACTTCCTTGATTGACAAAATATCTATTCTTCAGAAGGAGGATAACTTTATTAAGGATATGATCAAAAGGATTCAGAAAGGCAAACCCTCGTGTTTTCAAATAGATAACGATGGGACCCTGAGATTGAAAGGAAGGATTTGTGTTCCCGACATCCCAGAGTTAAAAAGAGAAGTGTTAGACGAGTCTCACAAATCCAAGTTGAGTATCCATCCCGGTGTGGCCAAAATGTATAACGATCTCAAGTGAACATTGTGGTGGAAGGCTATGAAAAGAGACATTTCAATATATGTTAGCCGATGCCCTACTTGCCAACTAGTCAAAAGCGACCAACAGAAACTGGCTGGATTGTTGCAACCGCTGGACGTTCCAGGTTGGAAGTGGGAACATATTTCCATGGACTTCATAGATGGTTTGCCAAGAACCAGAAAAGGAAATGATAGTATTTGGGTGATCGTAGATCGCTTCACAAAGACCGCCCATTTCATACCTGTCAGATCAAACAGAACTGGTCAGAGTCTAGCGCAGATATACTTCAAGGAAATTGTTAGACTATACGGAGTGCCGATCAGTATAGTGAGTGATAGAGATCCAATATTTACTAGCAAATTCTGGGAGGCATTTCAAGTAGAGCTGGGAACGAAGATGAACTTGAGCACCGCTTATCATCCTCAAACAGATGGTTAGACTGAGAGGGTAAATCGTATTTTAGAAGATCTATTGCGGGCTTGTGTTCTAGATTTTGGTGGATCATGGGAAGACCATCTGCATTTGGCTGAATTCTCATATAACAACAACTACCAAGCAAGCCTGACGATGTCACCATTCGAAGCATTGTATGGTAGACCGTGCCGATTTCCTGCTTGTTGGGTCGAATGTGGTAATAGGCTTGTGTTGGGACCTGATATGATCCGTGAAGCTGCCGACAAAGTCGATTTCGTTAAGAAACGATAACACACCGCTCAAAGCCGACAGAAGAGCTATGCTGATTCGAGAAGAAGGGATTTGGCTTTTTCTGTTGGTGATTATGTGTATATAAAGGTTTCTCCGATGAGGGGAGTGATTCGATTTGGCAAAACTGGAAAGTTGGCGCCCAGATTTATTGGTCCATTCCCTATTCTTGAACGGATTGGAACCCTCGCTTATAAAGTTAAATTGCCTGATTGGCTGCCTGGAGTGCATGATGTATTTCATATATCTCAAGTTCGAAAGCACGTTCATGATCCAGACTTGATCGTGGAAGAAGCAGCTCAACAGGATATTGAAATTACTCCAGAATTAGCTGTGAGAAGAGAGCCGCTAAAGATCATTGGCAAAGAAACCAAAGAACTGAGGAACAAGAAGGTTCACTTAGTCAAAGTGCAATGGAGTGGAGATCCGCGAGATTGTACTTGGGAAACTGAGGAGAGCATTCAGAAAGACTATCCTAGGTGTCGAGTGGATATCTCTGATTGACTCCGGTGCAAGGTTCATTTACCATACTTTGCATTACCATTTAGTTCTCTACTCTGTTGTTATTTTCTTTCCATCGATGTGCACTTTTACTTCTATAATCTGAATGATTTTAAAAGAGTATAGGAATTGATTAGTATATTTTTGAAAAGTTAAAAATAAATTTAATTGTTGTTTGTGTTGTGTGATAGTAGATTTGATTAATTATATTTTCAGAACGATAGTTAATTTAATCAATAAGAGAATGGACGGTAAAATTTATTCGATTAAATCACACATTGAACTGATTTAAAAATAGATAGAAATATATACATGTGTATCATATATGTTTGAACAGGTAATTGGATTAGCTGTTGAGTAAAGATTTTATTTGCATGCCCGACAAATAGGTAAACCTTAATGAGTTGGATGCGAAATATTATTATATCAACTCCTGTGAATGCCATTGTATGCGGAGTGCTGATTATTCTGTATGTAATAATAAACGTCGCCATAGGATAGCAACAATTAATTTTGAACTACATTATATGGCATACTTCTTGAAGATAGGCATACTTCATCATATACCACATAAGCATTTGGAGCTTGTGTGACGAGGTGGAAGATTTACCATACGAGCGAGAGGCTTGTATGGCGATGACTATATTTTACAGGTTGAACTGATGATTGATATGACCATATAAAAATGTAACGATAAATTGCCAGATTAATAAAAAAAAAACCCACACGGGTCTGGAGTTTACAATAATCACGTCTCTCTGGTCATTAGATATGGCACATGGATTATTTATTTCCCACGCGGGATGAGGTGACGAGAATTTATTCTCTGGAGCAATTAAAATACACACTCCCTCAGGCTTTGACAGGGTGACGAGAATTTATTCTCTGGAGTTATTATCTATACACGCTCCCCTGTAAACACCAGAATATATCACTATAAATATGTGTATGCTTTATAAGATTTATTGGGTACCTAATATGGCTAAATAAATTTCCAAACCCCTCCCCGTACAAAGGAGGTTATGGCGAAATTTTTCGAAAATTCCGGGTGTTAGCCAAATTTTTGAAGAATTTGAAAATTCTCAGAAACTGAAAGGTTGAACAATGGAAGCCAGATTGAACATAGAGTTGGTTAATCAAACCACTTTCGACTTTGTTCCTTTTCGGGGACGAAAAGTTTTAAGTGGGGGAGATTGTAACAACCCGGAAAATCTGAACCAATTTAAATTTTTTTAAATAGGCTAAAATAGTGGATTTTAAATATTTAAAATAAACATTTTAAATAATAATGATGAAAAGTAAGTTTGAATCGAAGTTGAAAATAAACATAATTACTTTGAATTATAAACAAGGCCTGAAATGGCGCGGTAGTTTCAAAATATGAATTCAAACTTCGACTGACTGTACCGGGTGCAAAACAAAACGGATTTGAGTGAAACTAAAAATATTTAAATATGTTAGTGAATACCTTTCTAACGAATCTGAAAAATCGAAGTTTCATAGCGGGAAGCAAAAGTTATGACCAAATGAATTTTCTAAAAGGTCACTATGGAATTTATATAGCCCGTGAAAGTGGCCATTTTGCAAACGACCTCGGAATTCGACGAAACCACTTTTGTTGGATCCGGGATGTCAAATTATTACTAGTTTTCAAATTTCATAATTTTTGAAGTTAATATGTGAGCGTGGCAAAGAAAAACGTGTTTTGGTCAATTACAGTTAAATTGGATCGACCAGAAATGGGCCATTTTTCAAACGATCTCGGAATTCGACGGAACTAGTTTTGTTGGTACCGTATCGTCAAAACATAGCTAGATTTATTTTTTGGGAATTCATAGAATCAGTTTGTGGCCCTGCCAAATTGAAATGTACGTTCAAATCAAATATTGAATGTTTTATATTTTAATTTGAATGAAAACTGACTGAAACATTCGAATGGACCTACGAAATATATCCCATTGTGTTCGGAATGGGGGTAAAATGCTAGGGACGACAGTCGTTGGGTTTGGATTGGTGTTAGTATCTGAAGAGGGGTATTTTTGAGAAAAAAAATTATAAAATAAAATAAAATTTCCCATTGGCTAATCCACTCTCTCCCCCCCCCCCCCCCCGATATTCTCTCTCCCTGCTACCAGTAGAAGGCGGAAACCTCTTCGAAGCTTCCCAGGCGACTTCCGATCGCCACAGGCCAAACCAGCCCTACCTCTAGTTGAACTTTTCGAAGCCCTCCCTCCCCTCTTCAAATCCGTCCTACTCTCGCCCTCCCTCTCCTCGTCATCATCGAGTTCTGCGCCTGGGAAGTCCGCTGCCGTCGAGCCTGAAATCGCCACCACTGGAGATCCGAGCTGGCCGTGACCTACCTCGCCGGGAAGCCCTCTCGTAGCTCTAGGCCGTGGTACCCTCCGATCGTCTCCACGCTGCTCGGTTTTCGCGAAAACTGCAAACCTAGTTTTGAACAAATCAGTGAGGTAATTGGCTTTATTAATTTAAATCAGTTTTAACATTTTTAAACCGTTACGAACTTGTAAAAATCATATCTTTTTGCTATGTTGCCGAAATTCAGTGAAACAAGAGACAGTGGACTCGTGTGGACGTCTTCTACTTTCTAGAAGAGACCGCATATTTTTCTGAGCCTTCTGCTATTTTTGGTGGAGTGGAACCCAATGTGAGATTTCTAAATTATAAACGATATGGAAAACGACGATGTATAAATTATATAGTCGATGTATGAGTTATATAAGCGTTGTACACCTCTTGTATAAGCATTGTATAAGTTGTACGTTCGATGTATAAGTTATATATGCGTTGTAAAAATTATATATGTGTTGAATAGAAGTGAAATGCTTATATATATATATATATATATACGCCGCTCGTCCACAAACCATGGACGATATTTATTGTTTGTGATTGGTGTGAAAATTGATTGATTACGAATGGTTGATTAGAATTGTTTGTGGTTGAAATTGATTGATTGTGGTTGAAAAATACCCGTTTGTGGATGAGAAATATTTGGTTGAAACCACATAGAATTAGTTTGTGTAAAAGAAATAAAAAATATACATGCCGCCTGCGTGCGGACTAGATGCATGAATCCCCATTGTCAAAAGTTGTGAGGCTTTAAGGTAAAGCGAGGAGCCGTACTAGGGACGGCCCCGGTTTTAAATACCCTGCCGTTATGCTGCTGAAATTTTGAATAATATTCATGTGTTAGAATTATTTTCATATATTGAATAACCTTCATGTGTTGAATCGAAATTCATTCGTTGAATAGAAATTTATGTGTTGAATGGTATTCGTGTTTTAAATAAACTGCTTCAACAACAAAAATCACATTTTTACTTTGTATATACAAACTATAGAAAACCCTTCATGTGTTGAATCAAAATTCATTCGTTGAATAGAAATTCATGTGTTGAATGGTATTCGTGTTTTAAATAAATTGTTTTAACAACAAAATTCACATTTTTACTATATATATACAAACTATAGAAAATCGTTCATGTGTTGAATAGAAATTCATTCGTTGAATAGAAATTCATGTGTTGAATGGTATTCGTGTTTGAAATAAATTGCCTTATAATAAAAATCCTATTTTTATCATCTATATGAACTATATAAAATAGTAATGTTTTGAAATAAATTGTTTTGCAATAAAAATCACATTTTTACTATATATATACAAACTATAGAAAACCGTTCATGTGTTGAATCGAAATTCATTCGTTGAATAGAAATTCATGTGTTGAATGGTATTCGTGTTTTAAAAGAAATTGTTTTATAATAAAAATCCTATTTTTATCATCTATATGAACTATATAAAATAGTCGTGTTTTAAAATAAATCGTTTTACAAAAAAATCACATTTTTACAATATACATGAGTTGTTAAAAATAGTGAAGTGTCGATGTGAATGTTTGTTGGATAAAAATATCATTTTTATCAAATGTATGAAAAGCATATAGTTTTGAAATCGAAGAATCGATTATATATATATATATATAATTAAAATATATCGAATAACGACGCTGCAGTTCGTATTTTGAAATCGAAACTTCAAACGATTGTACCGGGAGAACCGACCATCGGATTTTCCCGAAACCGAAACCATTGGGTTCGCTTTGGAAATATCTTCCGAACGATACCCACTTTGTGAAAATCCAACGGTTGGATTGTCTGGAATGTTTAATTCAAATTTGAAGGAAAACAGCGCCAGAGTCGATTATATATATATATATATATATATATATATATATAATTAAATTAAATCGAATAACGACGCTGTAGTTCGTATTTTGAAATCGAAACTTCAAACGGTTGTACTAGGAGATCCGACCGTCGGATTTTCCCGAAATTGGAACCGTTGGATTCGTTTTGAAAAGATCTTTCTAATGATATCAATTTTGTGAAGATCCAATGGTTAGATTGTCAGATATGTGTAAATCAAATCTTAAGAAAAACAGCGCCACGGCCGCGTTATAGCCGAAGCGTCGTTTGAATAAATTGGCTATTTTAAAATAAATAAAAATAGCTATAAATCGTTATAAAATTTTGTAAACGATATGGATGTGAAATTTAGAAACTAACTGAAGGTTGGCTAAGTCGAATGGTTTCCTGGGTTTTGATCTGATGTTGGTTTCGGCCTTCGGGGTTAATATTTGGGAAATCGTTCTCTTACTGATTTACGGTTAGCGACTAATGAATTGAAATGATGCGTATGTGTGTTTGTATTGCACTTGTTTATTATATACGCGAGTTGCTCAGAAAGACCGGGTTTATCCCAATCTGAATAACCGAATCGACGATAAGTAATCGAAGATGAAGACGGTGGTCGAATACCGGAGCTCTTCACCTCGTTTGGACGGTAACTGATGTCCTGATTGGGAGGAATCCCGAAATATGGATAATGAGAGGTGATCGTCCAGACGTACGTGGAGATCGATGGGTTTGCGAGGTATATAGTGCCTTCGGTTTCGTTTAGACCCAGAACGGACTTGTAAATGGACTGTGTGTCTGACATTGGATTTTATTCTGTGTTGATTGATCTCTATTAAATATACATCTGTTTGGAGGCGAAGAATTTATTCTTTTTCTTAACGCCCTTCTCTGAGATGCACGAGCTCAGAGGTTGTATATCGATGGACATCAGTCGCATGGCATGAATTGCTGTGTGGCATGCTAAGATGCAGTGATCAGGGCTTCTATTGAAAAGCAAAGTCTTGTGGTTGATGATCAAAGCACCGCATGTGTGGCGTAGCTTTGTGTATAAAGGAATTCGCGAACCTCACACCCCGGTATGAACCAGAAACGGGAGAGGACCTCAGGGAGGGCATGCGTTTCCTTCTAGCTAGAGGTGGTGTCGGTGCTTAAACTGGCTGACATTTATATTATTTTCACCTATGTGGTTGTTGCTGTTGCGAGGCGCCTCAGATATATCAGTCGATCCGGGACCGATGGAGTCATTCGTTGGCTCATTTACGCCCCAAAAGGTGGGGAAACATATTGTTCAGGCACTATAATCCACTCCGTGTGGACCGGCCCTGACGATCCAAGGGGCAGTTGCGGCTGTTCCGGAGACATGGGCTAGATTGTCTCGAAGTCGGTAAGGACTATCTTTTGCCTTGGTTCATGACGGAAATTCAATTTCCAAATACGTGACGGTGCGGTTTTGATTGTATACCTATATATGGCGACATAGTGGTATGGGGCATTAATGCCGTCTATGATTGATACTTATGATTAGAAATTGCTTTTGAAACATATAAACACTAGTAATAATATCAAATGCTTTTGTTTTATTCGTATTAAGCATATTTTGGCCATTATAAGGTAAAAAATCTATCCTTCGGTTTGCGTTGCATTGTGTGATGGGAACTGAGTCTTGTAATGGCTTCATTTTTATAAAAAGCATTGCGATGTTTTAAAGATTTACTTGTTTTAAAGCACTGGCAATCCAATGGAGTAAACCCGTTCCACGAAAGTGGCGTGGTCCTGTGATTAACCATATTTTAAATGTGTTGAGTAGATTTCTCATACCAGTCCCATGACTGACTCGTAGTTTGTTTCACTTTCAAACTCGGGTGCCCCTTTTTCTACACGGGCAGCCTTGTGTTCAGGTTTTTAGCAGGATTTTTCTGGATAGCTGGAGCTGAAGATGGATTCTATCATTTATCTCTTTTTATGCTCTTCAGCTCCTTTTGTACATTATGTTTAGTTTTCCACTGTAGACATTTATGTATAGCTGAACTGTATTTGTACTAAGTATGATCCTATATACTATGTAACTCTGGTGATTATGTTTATCCAGTGTATTATTTGTTCATTATCTGGTGTATTTAATTATTTCTGTTCTGCTATTATCTGTTTCTGTGTTATATTCCAAAGATTACCCTTGTCACCATCAGTACGGGGAATGGGGTCGTCACAACAACTAGATAAGAAGACAGTCAACCACTTAAGACCTTCCAAGGCGTAGTAAACCTGCCTATTCTCACACACAATAGGTTTATCTATACACACACACACACTGGACCTCTCATATTAAACCGTATACCCGTAGATGTTGGATATGCCAGGCGGTTCCAGGAAGACTTCTACTACAAGCAGGTTTAACCTCGTGTCATAATGTACTAAATTTGAATGGCCCATGGCACCCAGACCTCTCACATTAGTCGGACCTATTTGTGGTTGTTGGATTTGTCGGTCGGTTCTGGGTAGGCTTATACAACAAATGGCAATTAACCTCGTGTCTGTGTGTCACTGTTTAATATATTTACAAGCCATTCTATATGCATACACAAGCAATCAATATATGGGGACATTTTAAATTCAAATCTTAACCTAATCGCATTTATTACGTCATTATTACGCTAATTACGTTAATTACGCTATATAAGTAGAATATTTAGTACGTATAAATAACGTTAATTTTCGTATGCACGAGAGAACGTTCTAATGAGGTAAAAATCATCAATTTTTTCTAAGTTCAAGGTATATAGGATAATTTCCACATCTGATTGCAACATTCAAGACGTAATGGCATAATTGCATATCAATAGATAACAGTAATGGAATATACAACTTACATACAATTACAACTTGCATCCTAGGCTTATTGGAATGATTCTAGTAACAAACCAAGAATAAGGTGTAATTTCACACACATCACACACACACAAATATATATATATATATATATATATATATATATATATGCATGTGTGTGTATGTGTGTGTACATAGGCCTTTATTTATCTAATTTACCCCTTTTTCGTATTGCACATAAAAACGTTCATATCTGATTGGCTTCAAATCTGAATACGTTCGGATTCAGAGTAGAACCAAAACCTATTCAAATAATGAATCATATCAAATCTAAACCTACTTAGGTTACAAACAAAGATTTAGACAAAAAGGATAAATCACATAAAATAGAAGTACATCACTCGATTGTTCTCATTTCACTACTAAAACCTGAATACATAAACGCAATGCAAATTGACAATTCTTGCGAAATAAATAAAACAGAGGATTTGGGGGTTTTGTTGTTTAATATTGTCATTATACCAAATCCTCTTAGGCATACAAATTCATGTGATAATTACAATTGTAGAATATGCCTAATAAAATACTAATTCCAGTCACAGTGATTGAAATGGTCGTAGATCTGACGTAGTTGTGCCTTTTTCATGTAAATTTCAACTCTAGAGATCTATATACACAAGAATCAATTGATTAAAATTCCTATATATATATATATATATATATATATTTCATGTATTTCCAAGCATATATTAATATAAATATATAAGAAAAGATTAGATAAAGAAGAATAGGTTTGTAAAAGAAGAAGGGAACCTATTTCTGGAATCAATGGTGGAAGAGTGGAGGCACAATAAAGGGAATGGCTAAGATCTAAGTATGAGTTTAGGGGTCAATTTATAGTTTCTTGTGTAAGAAGGAGCCGTAGGATTATTTAGATATAATCCTACTTGTTCGTTTATATAAATTAGCCCCAAAACTAACTAAACCCAGCCTCATTGTGTGTTTCAGCCGCCAAATAGTCGACCTCCCTTCTAGGAGGGCGGTCGACCGGCGGTTAACACCCCCTAGAGGGCAGGTCAACCACTTGGCCGTTGAATTGGCCAATAAACGTATGTGGGGCTGGAAATATTAATTTTATGTAATGTTAATTTATTTGGCTTATTTCTTACCTTGTATATATTATTTTTGTCCCCACTTTATTATCTTCATTTGAAATTCAAATTCATCCAATTGATTTTATTTCTTGGATATGTACATATTATTTATTAAACCAAACACACACACAAACAGATATATATATATATATATATATGTGCATTTACCGTCCAATTTCATTTGATTGTAACTTCTTCATACGATTACCATTTTCAACATATTATATACGAAGAAGATTCATAATTTCGCCACGCATCCGAATAAAAGATTTTCGTAACCAAATTCTTAATGCTGCAAAAATTTCATTTTTCAACAGTTTTATATTTTATTATTTAATTTCTCATTTCTATTAATTATTAATATCTATATTTTTAGGTATATTTTATGGGTGTTATATTCTCCCTCATTTAAAATAGATTTCATCCCGAAATTTGCTTGAAGTGGCGGAAAACACAACTCGCTCTAAACATCCATATTGTACACCCAAGTTATATTTTAATTCATCCATAAACATCCGTGACTCGCAGTGGTTATGTACTGTAAACATATAGCACCTTGGACTCCAACTCAAGTTTTCTTATGTCCCTAATCTCATCAAGCTCGAGTCTGATACCAGAATCATGAGGGAACTTCTTTAACTGAGATACATGAAAATCATTATGGACTCCCGATAGACGTTATATGAATTCACTTGATAGGCCAAAGATCTTATATTCTTGATGACATGAAAAGGCCTAATAAATCTGGGATCCAACTTGTGACAACCCGTCTGGAATGGGCCTAAATTTCGTCCCAGAAAAGGCTCATCGAAACTTAGAACCATTTTAAACGGGTTGTTTGTTTCTATAAGGAATTACATTTGCATAGATTATATATATATACATATATATACACACTTCGAATGCAAATCTCACACAACAGAAAGAGAAAATATAATACTAAAATAAGATGTGCCACTTTATTTAAAAATCACATAATTCCGACACAACTGTCAAGATTACATTTGTTCTATGGGTACATCAATAAATTCATTCTCAAATGTTTCCATAAGAAGTACAAAAATAACAATTAATAATAGCATAATGACTTTGTCTTTGTCTTCAGCTCCCATCATGATTTCGTCTACGGATTCTACCCCATCTACTGACCTGTTGGATATGTTAAGGAGAAGAATTAAAATATATAGTGCTACATGACTGAAATATGGTGTCTACATAAAGTCTCTACCCTAGTTTTTAACAGGTTACATATGTCAAGTATGTCTACGCAGCACACAACATTCACACAAACACCACGCATGTAACCAATGAGGTGGTTATCCAAGTCAAACGCTCATTAGTGTTATTAGGGTAAAGACCCAACGAGGTGGGCATTCTCGGTCACTTATGGCCATATTAAAGGTGGATTCTCGTGATCTCTTATAAGCTTGAGGCGGACCCTAATCCCTTAATACCCCATCCTAATACGTCAACGTTCTTATATCTGTACTCTCAATTGTAATATGAGAAGTAGTATTGCGAACATTACTACTTAACTGATATTACGATATAACATCTATGTTGCTTAAGACTTCCCTTAGATAGTTCACTACACCAGAAAATGTTTTTCGTAGCATTGTAAAAATGCTACAATAACTTGTAGCAGCGTTTCGATAAATGCTGCTATACGACATGCAACTAAAGGTCTGAAAATTTTTGTTGCGTTTTATTAAACGCAACCAAAAATGAAAATATTGTAGCATTTTAAAAACCCTACAAAAGGATTTTTGGCAGTGGCTTAAAAATGCTATTAAAGTGATATTTGTACCATTTTCCAACTTTTTGTAGCGATTTTTCTATCCTACTATATGTTTTTTGTTGCCTTTCTTTTCAGCTACAATATCTTTTGTAAATTACATTTGTAGCACTTTTTCAACGCTACTAAAACTTACTGATGTACACCACATTTTAATTGCAGTTATTTACTATTAATGACCTGTAACATTTCCATCAATCACTTATATATAATTGAAATATTAAAACAAACAATTATATGACTGTTAATTGCTTGTAACATTTCCATCAATCACTTATATATAATAGAAATATTAAAACAAATAATTATATGAGTATCGTTTCCAAACTAAAATCAATAACACCATATTTAAATACTTAAAAAAACACATTACTCGCAATATCAAATATAACATCCATAATCATCTCAATAGTAGTATTTCGACAAAATAAGTGAATCCACATACCACAACTGCTTACAAACAAGTCTACACGACTAGTATGAACAAAATATTAGTTAAAGTCTTGTTCATAGCTTAATTACTACCGGTTCTTTGATGCGGCTCCTTTTCACTTTGGAAATCTAATTGCCTGTACATAAGTATAACGGTCAACGGTAAGAATTACATACAAGTATAACGGTCAACAATCAGAATTACATAAATGTGCAAAATGCATAAATTATATATGCTAACAGGTGGTCAAATATGTTTTATTTACATGCATAAATTGAAGAAAATATATTGATTGGCAGTTTTATTTTAAATTAAAGCCTTGTCAAAACTGATTTTTCTAATCGTCCAAATATCTTGTAACTTTGCAAAGGATTCAGGTTCCAACCTTGCTAATGAACCCGGTATTAAGGCTTTGCTTTATGACCATTTTATTTATTAAAAATACATTATGAAGGCTAATTTATTCCCTGGCTTGATGCTTTGCAAATAGTTGTACATTTGCGCCTATTGTTATTCCATCGGGTTTTATAAAAGCAGAATGTCCATATCCTAAACATTTCCCTTTCTAATCAAATATAATTGAGTTATAATCCCAAGAATTTAAAATATTATAGGTAGATTATTTTTTATATGCTAAAACAACTATTCTATACACATATAACTATTCTTTGGCATCCCCGTTTGAAGTTAAGTATATACTGGATATACAAAAACTTCAGCTGGTTTCATTATTTACAAGTTACTCTACTAGAGCCATTTTCCGTAATTTAAAAGCTTTCTACACATGATCACTTGAGGTGTTTTATCATATATTAACTTGCTTCTTTATATACAACTTTTCTAGGCAGTAAGGATCATTAATACCCTATGTAACCTCCTTGAAATCCGTTATTCATCTCTGTTATAGGCACAACAGAGCACACCAATTGCCTATTTAAGCCAGTAATAAAAATAATGTTTCATATTATATAACTGTACTTGACATAAAAATATTATCCAAGCTTATTCAGTTAACTATATGACATCTCTTATTATACTCATATGCATCATATCAAAACATGTTTCATTATATAAAATCTTCATATGAATGCATTCCAGGTCTAGTAATAAAGGCCTACACAAACAGTATTCTTTGCTCATAATATGCCTTATATTCAAACTATTTGCGTACCATAATAAGGCAGCGATTGACAGATGGGAATTCATGTGCAACATACTAAATTCAGTAGTCTATCCTCTTCCCCATTTACTGCCAAATGTAACAACATAATCAAGTTACGCACACAAGCAAGTACTTAAAGGAAATGCATAGTCATAATATAGTAATGCACAGTAATATGCATAACAACAAGAAGGCATGATGCAATATTATTACATGTTGAAATATTTTCAAAGTAGAAAATGAACTCAAGTAAGATGCAGGAACTGAGAATGCCACACAAAACAGGGAGCAACGGGATATATGACGCAGCATGCATATAAGAAAATAACCAAATACAACAGACACTAAACTTTGCAACAAGCTAAGGCAGGTTATGTTTTTCTTTTTTTCCTTTTTTTTCCGTTGCTTGGATGTCTGAAGGCAAAATACAAAGAAAGTGTCCCTTCCTTTCTTTTCTTTCATGCGTGTAGAGTAAAATGGTTCAAATGGCAAGTGCCATATAAACGAGTACATAGTAAAAAAAGGGCTGACGTTAGGGGATAACAAGGCAAGAAAAAGAAAACAAGAAAAATGAATTCCTCCCCTTTGTGCTAGGTTCAGGCGTAGACAAGATAGGGGGATGGTACCAACAAAAGCAAAGGAAGGAAAATTATTTAAGCTCTTGGGACGAATTAAAGAGAAATAAAAGAAGATAGTCATTTTCAGGTGAACATATTTCTATATGTATCAAAAGTAAGCGATGAGGCGCCAGTGTAGACACGAAACATATTCAGTTCAAACAATCACGAATATAAGACTTTGAACCAAGTTTCAACATGCATGAAGTTTGCCTAAACGCCGCAAACGTAAGCACGAAAAGAAAATAACTGAATGTTTGAACACAATTGCGCCTACGCTTTAGTATTTCTACAATTAAAAAAAAAATACAAGTCCAACTATAAATTCGTCACGCGCTTTGATATTTAATTAAAGATGGGTTCAAGTAGTTTAACAAAACTTGCTATTGGTCCATCATTTATTTGGTTTTGTAGACCTAAAGATTACATTCATGTTTAATAAATACAACGGGTGGTGACTGGTAAAAGTGAGAAGCAGTGCCTCATCAAACCAGAAGAAAATGAAACACCTATGCTGGTGGTTTATGTTCTTAAAAATGAAAAAACTTCATAGTATTTCTTCTCGGTTTCAATGTGTGTTCCTTCTTTTAATTAATCATAGTAGCATCATTATACATTCTTCCTCCTTTCCATACTGACAACAGAGTAAGGAAGAATGTTTCTATTCTCTTACCCCAAGCAGTTTATACAGATTTACATCAAGCTATAAAATTTACCAACAACCCTAGAAGCATATTTTCCGGTTACCAAAACATGTCGACTTAAAGGTGCTACCTATACTTAGCTATAGATATGTAACAAGTGCATGTAGCGTAAAAGGGAAGCTACAGGCACAGCAAGGAACTAGGCAATAAGGTCACCAAACGCAGCCAACTACAATCAACCGCAGTTCTATTTTTATACCCAATATTACAACAAAAAACACTTTTTGCAACAGGCCATATCTGTTGCAGTAGACCTATTGCAACAGGCCAGCGCCCGTCTATATAGCCGAAGTTGCAAAAGATCGGTCCCTTTTCGCAACAGTTTTTGCCCGTTGCAATAAGATGTTGCAGTATACTTTTTTGCAACGGACTTTTGTTGTTGCAATAGATACTTTTGCAACAGTATATGCCCGTTGCAATAGATTCATAAATCATTATAAAAAATACAGTTTATAGATATTCCATATTAAATGTATTCGTTAAATAATAGTGTATATCAGAAAATGAAATAAACAAATAAAATTATTTTAACAAAGTTTTAATACTACAAACAATTATAACAAAAATTTCTATAATTTTCATACATCATTCATGTACAACAATTTCTACTCCCATGCAACACATTTTTTTCAAATATAATATTTTATACCATTTTCCAAACACGCTATTTCTACTCTCATACACTAATACAATAGTTCAAACACTTTAATGAGCTTGCCCCTCTTCTTGAAAAGCTTTTCATTCTAAACCTTAGCACCCTGCTCCGTCGCAAGGAAAGCCATCGTTCTTGCAGTCTTTACTAACCGGACATGCACAACATCATTTGCTAAAAAATATAAAATGCAATTATAGCAAGGTAAAATTATGCCTACACTAAAATCATTTGCCTAGAACGTAGCTAAGAATATATTTTTATAAGTCAAGACACATGTGGAAGCTAAACAAATTAGAGAGCCCTAGTTCATTATAGCCACGAGATCACTTTGTATTACATAAATAACTGATTGCTACATTTAAATTGTACATCATACCATAAGTAATTTGAGCAATATAGACTCAACATCTTCTCCTACATAGCCTGCCTGTATAACTCATTATATAAAAAAAAGTGTTAGCCAAAGTTTGACAGCATGCAACCTACAACAGAAAAAAGAATCATGATGTATAAGTAGTATATAACCTCAATACTAATTAGACCGTACCAAATATCCACATGCATTTTTATACAAACAACATATACGTACGACTTTCCACTATCAAGTATCATCTGGTTGTTAAGAAACCCAAATGACCATAAATCGTATTATTTTAAATTTTTAATATGCGGTAGGAATCTACTGTAGGACTTGAGTAAGAACATAAATAATGAGCTTACTTGTGTTAAGGTTGTTGCATCCGCAGTAACAAATGGTACATTCACAAATCGAGCTGATGTCTTTGCAATAAGTGTTTTCCCTGCACTTGGAAATAACATAATTGGAACCTAATAAATTGATCAGTAACATTTAGGATTGAGGGAAATCTTACCGGAGCCTGTGGGACCCATCAAGAGTACATTACTTTTTTCCAACTCAATCTCCTCCATGTCTTTGCTTTTGGTGAAAAGTTCACCAAGGGACCTGAAAATTATGCTAGAATATTCAACCCAAAAAAGTGAATAGAAGGTTTATGTTTGAAATTAGTGAACTTCACAAACAGCTCGAGCAGCTTGCATAAATATAGCAGGATTCCTTTGGATGATGAAGGACATACTATGGACAAAAATTCTAGGCGTGACCCCCACATTCACATTTCTATTTGCAGCTGTGACAAGGCAGTGACGTACTTCTAGCTCCATAATTTGTTGTAATGTATGAGCATCTTCTAGGATGTGACGAATAATTGTAGCAACAGGATTGTTAAAACCAGAAAACATGCTACTAGTTGGTAAGCTAAACAAAGCAAGAAGGCCCCCTGCTTCGAAGAAACTGACTGCGACAGAGTGAACTTTGGTCAGTGATGCACATAACTGAATCACAGCATGCATAGTTTCAGAAGGCAACTGGTTTTGTATACATCTACAAGATATCTCTGTTAAAATCTTTTGATCATCTATATCAATAATTCCAGACAAGGGCTCTAACTGTTTTGAATCCTTCTTCTGATTTGTATCATCAATTACTATAGAAGTTTGGGTACCCATATCCTCCTTTTTCAACCGATCAAATTCAAACATTTCAGGAGTTAGCTTAGGGTCTACTAGCAACTGTCGATCAATTGAAAGAAAACATATTTGAAATTAGTTTTAGAACCTTATAAAGTACAAACGTATATGACAGGGTTATATAGTTATCCGACTATGGCAATATGGTGCACCTTACAAACTTACTCAACATTAACTAGGTAGAAGAGTCATGCACAAAACTAACCCTTCCTGTTGGTATCCATGGTAGATTCTCTTGTAGTGGTTATAAACAGCAACAGATAACCCTGCAAATATATAAATATTTTTAGTGCACCACATCAAATAGTAGCGTTAACAAACAAATCTAAGGTGAATTACTAAACAGTACAGCTACGAATGGTGCTTTCATTCTGATGGCAAAAAATTCATTTGTCTCAAGCAAAGATAAATCATACACAGAAGAATATACACATATATAATCATATTAAACCAGTAATGAGATTTCAAGTAAACAAATACAAAACTAAATTGCCTAAATCAAGAATAAAATGAAGAATGTGATGTCATTTCTAGAAAGGGGAGAAGAGGACAAGGAAGAGGGGAAAAAAAGAGAGGGGGGGGGGGGTGTTGAAGGGGGAAAAGATAATAAACGACATATGATCTGAACTAGGTAGAGGAAACCTATTTGTACGTTGTTTAATATTCAATACCATGCTTACTTTCATGTTTCTGTGTTGCAATTTGCAAGGGAAATGAATTCATCGTGCTTTCGGTTTAAATCCTGATGGCTGAATAATGTAAAATACTATAGATTTACTATAAAAGTATTGAAGACAGGGGCAATTATCGACTTTTGTTTCTTGCGATCTTAACCAAATCTTTATTATGTTTGGTCATAGTAAATCACACTAGTTTTTGCCTACACTAAAATCATTGGCCAAACTGCAAATTCAAGAATATTAGTGTCACATTCACACATGTGCGCGCACGCACATCCATTGGAACATGAATTGATGACACTGTTTGGTTTAATAATTTCACATAAATCAAAGGACTGCTGTGACGCTGTTTGGTTTCATTCTAAGTTTACAGCTTACTAGAATGTAAATTATAACATAGGTTTTTTTTCTTTACTACAAGGATGGACAGGTCCACGCACTTTACTCAACTCTTTTATTTACACAGATGCAAAACATGCTGCCAATGAGTCTTGGCCTCTCAAGACAGATGACTTCTTCCCGTGAGTTTAATGTTTGAATAGGTTGGGTCCTATTAAAAATTCACTCAATGATGTTATGCAAATAGTATTTATTCATTATATTAGATATGCTGATCGAGCAAATGGTTATTGGACAGGCTATTTCAAAAGCATTTGCAGTTTTGTAAGTTAAACAACATGTTTATTGTGTAATAAAATAAAGATGCTTAGTTTTAGTTTTGATGGATTTTCACACTAACCATGGTTGAGTAATTGGATTTCACTGCATGTGCAAGAACAGACTGTAGTTTATGCATTTATTAATTGAAAATGGACTTGGAAATTTTAAAATGAAAAGCTAAAAATGGAAACAGACAGGACCAAATTGTCTTGGTTTATAGACATATGTTTCCAGGGGTTGAAAGTAAAACTTAAATTTCATTTGTCATGTTTCATAGTTACATCTTACAGAGCATTTAGAAGAGGCGTTTATGCATGGATGAAAGAACAAACTGTTAAAATACATTATACCACTTTTTTTTTCTTCTTTTCCCAGTTTCTCTTACCTTTGGTCTTGATATACTTACTGACCATTTGATTTCTATGCACAGGAGCCAACTAATGAAAAGATAATATGGGTGGTCTATATGTTCCCCCTTGATTTTATTTTTCTTTAGTTTTCTATCAGATTTACAAATACTCATCACTTCTTTGAGTGCACAATCTACAAGTGAATATAATACTATACCTATTGGTTCAGTTCATCATGAAGATGTGCAGTTAAACTTAGAAGCAGAGATAACTCAAGTATTCACCATGTATCTACAAGTGAATATATGTAACAATTCACTGTCCAAACAATTACAAGCTTAAAGCCAATCAGGATATACCCGAACCCACTCAGGTGTATGTATTAATTCGAACCCCCAAATAACTCTAGCGACAATCAAAGCCAAAACAAGAACTTTGCAGCAACAAATGCATCCAATATTTAATAAGGATTGACTAATATATTCTAGTTCACTTCAAAGTTAAAACACTTAGGGCGAGATAAATCGTGAGTTTAAAAACTCACCAGCAGCAGGTGACGAGCGAGAAGCGGGGCTCGGCAATACGAAAACGAGGCAGCTCGGGCTTCGATAGAGGAGCTGTTGCGACGTCTTTGATGGAGGAAAAGGCGATTTAGGTTTAGGAAAAGGCGATTTAGGGATTTTTCAATTTGGCGGCTGGTATGGGACGAGGGAGGTAGGAATACGGTTTTCTAATATGAAGTTTCTAGAAATCGAAACGGGTTGGATATTGAAGCTGTTGCACTCGCACTGTTTGATGACCAAGGAAGTTGTTACATATATAAATTATAATTATTATCAAGTATAATAAATCGTTGAACATTGTAGATATAAATTATAATATTATAATTATTATCAAGTATAATAAATCATTGAACATTATAGCAGGCATACGCTATTATCATAATGTACTGCTATACTAATAATTATTAAATATAATAATTATTAATTACTGGTTTCAATATTACTTATTAAATATTAAATATTCATTAATAAATAGTAATTATTAATCATTAAAAATTTAACTTCTTATTTTTTAATTATTGTTTGTTATTTAATATCTATAATTGAATATTAGTTATTAATTGTTAATTATACCCATATGTTACTGCTTATTAATATTAATTATTACACATTTAGTACGTATTAATTATTAAAATATAACTCTTTTTTGACTAATTATTACCGATTACTTATTATTTCGTGAATATAATTAAATGTTAATCATACATATATATTGCTTAACTACTATTAAGAATTATTAGTTACTGCATATTTATTATTAATCATTAAACGTTATATTAATTATTAAATAATTACTTCGTTTTTATTTATTATTAAAGTATTAATTCATAGTATTTAATTATCAGTTATAAATATCACTTTATAATACTTAAAATTTATTATTAATTAATAATTATTAAATGTTAATCTTAATTATTATATAATTACTATTATTTAATCATTTAATAGTAACTATTTAAAATTAATTAGTAAAAGTTAATCATTAAAAGCTAATGCTGATTTTTAATAATATGTTTTTCGCAACAGGCTTTATCAGTTGTAAAAATACAGTTATTGCAAGTGGCGAAAACAGTTGCTAAAGATATTTATTCGCAACTGGCTTGGAAGCATAGTTGCAAATAATATGTTTATTGCAACTGTTACGGAAGCACAGTTGCTAAAAGTATGTTTTTGCAACAGGAAGGAAAGCACAGTTGCTAAAAATATGTTTTTCGCAACAGGAAAAAAAGGCATGTTGCTAAATCTCATCTATTGCAACTGCTATAATAGGTCTGTTGCTAAATATCATTTACTGCAACGATCATTTGTCGCCTGTTGCAAATAGCTAGTTGCAATAGGGTATTTTTCTTGTAGTGATTATGTGAAGTTAAAATACTTGAAAACAAAGCCAATTGTAATGTATACTTACCTGGGTCAATAAAACAGGAACATGCGGGAGGCGATAGCTGTCGAATGGCGACTGCTTGGTTCGCTTATGAGCTTAAGGTGACTCGGGTTGACTATGGACAGCAGTGAATCGGCTTTGATTTCAAACTGCAGGAGGGAAGAAATGATGCAGTGGAGCTCGTCTGGGTTCGTCGGCGTCTCAGGCTTGAACTGAGACGGCGCAGCTTTGATCAGTAGAGGGAGGAGCCACGTTGATCCGGAAAAAGGGGAAACAGGTTCTTTGGCAACCGCGGTTAAGGACGGCGACAGCGCTGGTAGGGGAAGGTGCGGGTTCGCCAAGGCCAGCACGACGCGGTGGAAGGGAGTAAACAATGGACTATCCTAAAGGATATCAAGAGTTATAGGAAACTAGTACAGTGCAGAATGAACAAGTTGAGTTGAGCAGGCCTGAAAACACCGTTCAGAATGATACAAAGTACTATCCTAAAGTTGCTGGCAACGGTTGTGTCGAAGTTGAGTGAGTGATTAGAACGTGCCTGAGACAATCTAGAGGTATGTGTGTGGCAAACGATTGAGAGTAGTGCTTAAGAAGATGAACAGACCAGGGCCGGCCCTGGCCTAGTGCGAGCCGTGCGATCGCACAGGGCCCATTAGGTCAGGAGGCCCAAAAAAAACTGTATTACCTTTACTAGAGTTCTTTTTCTTATCAGGATGCATGTACTTGATAGTAATTTATCTATGCAAAAGTAGATATGATTGTATGCTTTGTTGATATCAATCAATATATTAAAATGGAGATGTGGCTTGTGTGGACCTCTAGTTGACAGATTGAAAATGTAGGTAAAAACTTTATGAATTTGCTAAAACATGCAAATTTCTCAATGGAGATGCATAGTAGAAAAAACACATTTTCACTTAAGTTTAATTTCATTAAAAAAAAATTAAGGGCCCAAAATTTTAGGCCTGCAATAGGCCCATAAATACTCAGGGTCGACCCTTGGACAAACTAGGAGCTACTTGATTATAACAGGGGGTCTGATGATACAGATTGGATCAAGTAGTCCAAATGTGTTGATTTTCTTAAGTCACGGGCTGTTGTTGCTTTGGGGTTCACTGGATGGGGTGCCAACCTGAAGTTCTACAGAGAGGACAGGCTAATTGGGGCTCAACCTAGATGACATTCAAGTGAGACTTGCTGGCATGTTTATAACTGTCGAGCAGCTTGTCATAGGTTAGCACGGACACAAGCCGACTTAGACGAAAGTGGATTTGGCTAATGACTCATGATTAGTCCATTTTATTACAAAAATTTAAATATTCAACATTTGATGGGTTTCTTATAAATTGAATTCTTTAAATTGCAAATTAGTTTCTACCATGAACAAAACAAGCATGTTTTCACTTGTCTTTCAATTCTTTTTACTTACTTGACAACATTGTACTTTTTTCATTATTATCTTTTGTCAGATTCTTGGCATATTTGGAAATGCTTGAATTAATTTCTTAAACAACCACATAATCAAATTTTGAACTTTTTATAAAAGGTTAATTCAATTTCTATAAAGAAATTATAGAAATAGGAACATACCTAATATTTATTGAAATGGAAAGTTTGAGTTTATTGGCCATTTATTAAGTTTAGTATCTATGAAACTGCAGGTGAATGGGTGGGCAGGCATGCGTATTTTCTAACACAAAACAATCTCTAGATTGGTCGTTTATGAAACATTGACTGGGTTGACAGTATTTGTTACATAGCAACTGGGTGGGCATACATGCATATCTATGAAACAAGCATGCATAGATAAGGACAATGGATACTTCTAAGGAATGCCAGATGAGGAAGGATTCAATAATTTTGTTTCATTTTTCATTGTGAAAAGAATGTTTCACAAACAATTAACATTTTGTAAGAGTGAAGGAAGGCGACACTTAACAAATTTTGAGGTGACTGCTAAAACAGATTTCAGTGTGCCAATGAATTAATTGAACAAGAACATCCTTTCTTGAACATTATATGTATTTATGCAGTAAAAATACCTGAATACTGCAATCATGCTCCCCAAATTAAACATAATTGTCAGCAAGAACCTATGAATAACGAAGAGGCATTTAAGCCTGCACCAAAGTAAAAGGTTAGCTACATAAATATCACATATTTTGGGCAATCACCAAATGGGACAGACGCAACCAGGATGCTTGGCAGACTTCTTCAAAGTAATAGGTACTATCCATTCGGTGCTATCTTAGAAGGAAGATTCAAATAAGTCCTCAAAACCACTTATTTTTATTGCATATATATGTAGGTTACAAATGATAATATACACTGTTTAGAAGAATTGAATTTTTTTATAAAAAAAGCTAAGATAAAGCTGATCATAAGTATAAATGCATGCAATTAACTTCTGCTTTAGGCCTTGAAAGTGAGTTGAGTTCCAATTCACTAGTAGTACATTTACTCATCTATTATGCATATAACAAAATTTAAATTATAAAAGCTTTTAGCAAATAATATTAAATCTGTACCCACCAAAAAACATAAATATTGTGAAGTCTTTCAAGATAAAATGTAGTTTTTCAAGTATCTATCATTTACTGATAGGGTAAAAAATACAAGTGAAAGAAAAGATTTGAAGATGAACCTGACAGAAATAGAGTGCAGATCGTGCAATAGATGATGCAAAAATAACACCTATAAAGCATGTTGACTGTAAGCAAAATATTAATATGTAATTAAGGTGTATATATTATGGATACCAATAATTAGTCATGAGGTTGTCATAATACCTTTCGTTAGGTCTCTGGATGATCTTTCTCGGTTTTAAATAGTTGCATACACATTGTTCCAATTTTGTTGAAACTGAAGGAAAAAAAAAACCGAACTTGCAGGATTACAACCATTCACTCAGCAATCCACAGCAACAGATCCTCGAGCATAATGGATAAAAATGAATTCAAATACATATACATTTATATGAACATACAACAGGAAAATATGTCACTTCATTTATATGTAAGTATATATGTTGCCTTAAATTAATTTGAAAGGTCTTCGTGCATGGATTAGCACCCTAGCACTGATTATAAATAAAATACATTTACTGTGAATTCAAAATTATCAGCTGCAGGCTTTGATTTTTGTCCTCTGTTTTGTGTTAAAACAATGAAAATACTTGTTCCCCAAAGTTCAAAAAATCAATTACCCTAATTCTGCTTGATATTTGGTCAAACCACCAGCAACAAAGATGTTTATCTTAGTCTTTAGTATTCTTTTTTAAATGTCGATTTGAATTTCTCCAACAGTGGTGATGGATATTTTCAATTTACAATAAACAACACTAAAAGTTGACATTATTGTCGATCAAATCTTTACGACTGGATTACATAACCTTGTTTCTCACATCAAACCATGATTTTTAGTACTGTGGTTGAATGAGAATTTTGAGATGACTAAATTTTGGTTTTTTCTTGATTTTTGGTGACCTCATCGACTAGAGAATGAGAAACTTAGGGAGGAGGAGGCACGGTTATGATACCTGGTGGAGCGGTGGACGGAGGGTGGTAGTAGAACTCGGGCATTGATTCGTTTATTTTGCAAAAAGTTGGAGTCTCCGCAGGGGTCAGTAAAACGAGAAACATTGTTGATGTTGTCAGGTATGCAATAATTGAAAAATTGATTTTCATCGTCTCACAACATTCGACATGCTTATGAACTTAGTGCGCAAGACTTACAACTATATGAAGCTCTGTAATGTACACTTTTAACATGTGCTCCCCATTCCCTCTATCCCCAATGTGCATATAATAAATTGGCATATTGACAAAAAAATGATTATACAATAGAAAGGTTCCAGATGTCATGATTTGCATTCATAGAAAATAAATCTTATCACAGTTGTGGATGTTGTGATATGCATGTGTTTCATAAAGCTAGTTCCATATTATTGGAAACCAAAATCATACTCATATCCAATTTGATGGCAAATAAGAATTCACAGTTTACGATCAACTTTACATAAAATCAAATAATAGATCCCAAGTGTAAAGAACGAACTTACCCTGAACCCAGGTTGATATTCGGATGGAATGGCAGCCTTGTTGCCACAAAAATCACCCAAATGAGCATGATAAGCTCATTCATCTCCTCTGTCATCGAATCTTCATATATCTGCTTCAAATCATCGGCCTCTGCAAAAAATGGCATTTCAAATTAGATAACAGGTTACAATATCTTTTAAACTGAATAATCTAAATAACTTAGCAATGAGCAACAATAGTAGAAAGAATGTTAGTACTTAGCACTTGGCAACAACAATGATAGACAAGCTGTAATCAAACGTAACCAATGCTCATTCCTTTAAAGTGATGCGACATGCATCAGTACTGGGCCACACAAACAAAATCGACACATGCAAACACCATACTCAAACACTCATTAACCTGCTGCATATCCATATTTATAATAAACTGAAACTTCATGTATTTAAGAAGATTTTATACAAAATTATAACCTGCATAAGTGTCTAGACTCTAGAATCTCAGATGATGTACTTATAGGACATCGCATTAAGGTTCTGCTTCTATTCTTCTCTCTATCTCTCACTCTTTTTTTTAACCTAGCTGGGCGGCCATCCGACTTAAGCATAAACGGATAGAACCAAAAGCGTCGGCAAAACAACAGTAGCAAGAGCTGATGCAAACTGCTGCTTTGCAACAGCTTAAATCAAACCTATTTTTATTAACTGATTTCTGTTCAATTTCAAAATTGAGTTCACTCGGTTTCTACCTAACCAAATTTATCCAGTTTTACTAAACTGAGTTTACACTGATGTTAACACTATTAAACTGAGTGCACATCTTTGAGTATGATCATATGATATCCTCTTAGTACAAATGCTCTCAGTGAAAACTAAGATTTTACGAGTTCTATCACCTGACATTGGCAGGAAAATACTATTTCCTAAGAAATAATATAGTGCTTACATAAGATACTTAAGGTTTTGTTTCAACTCCCAAAAGCTCATGCCTGTAAAGTTGTCAAGGCTTTGGTTGCTAATTCGCATGACCGGTCAGATCCAATTCAAAGTTGCTTCACTTAACTACACCTTTTCTAGCACCTGTGCATGTAACAATACAATTCATTTGCAAGATATAACCAATTCAAAGAAACTACATATTCTAACAGTGTCAAAATTTCGGCTATCAACATCAAGTTAGTTGTGATTCTAGTTTTTTTTAAGCCCATAAAATGCAATGAAAAATGAGCATAGTCCAAGAAAAGCATAAACTCAATTCATATTACAAAAACGATTCAGTTCATCATTATATTAAATGAAAATGATTTTTTTTAATAACTCCAAGAAAAGCATAAACCTAATCACACGGAGAAGCTATGAGAATTCAACATCTGAGACAAAACTCAATGAGAAGTGGAAAAATATTTTCAATGTATTCTATTTTATAGGTAATAGTATATATGTGCCTAAATACAAAACATTTGTACATTAATTCAAATGCACACTTCCATTAACCCGGAGAACAGGTGGGTTGCTCCAAGCTTTGCTAATAGCTTCAAAGGACCAATCAAACTAAATCACTGTTAGAAAACAACACATGACTAGAAAAAAGCAAACAAAAATTATCAGTTCATAATATTTGCATATGACTCTTGCAATTATGGAGCTTTTTGGTGATTTCATAATAGATACGGAAGAAAGGGCATCAACTTGTAAGTTATGCACATGGAGATCATACTACATTTGTATGTCCTTAGTCAGAATTCAGTATAGAAGCCTGAGGCAATCATATTTTTTTAAAAATTTAGTAGCTCAAATTTAAACTAGTAGCTGTTAATCAAACCATGAATCTAGAAGAAGAAAAAAGCCATATCATAACCCGTCAAATGAGTATGAAAGTAAGTAACAGGATTCTTCATACCATAACAAATATAAAGAAGAAAACTGAAATTAAATGCAAAAAAATCACTTGTTTTGTAATAATTTAAAATAAATTTTAAACTTTTCTTTGTTAGATTTGAGATCAGACTGAAACAATACCTGACCACGATTATGTAAATTTCCAAAAAAAAAAAGATTCCTAAGTAGTACGAAACAAAATAAATCAAGGAAAAAGCAGAATAGAAGAACTGAATTTAGATGCAATAGAAGGGGAAAACCTAAGAAACTACCATAAAGCATACCTTAACTGGAAAATTAAGCTTAAAAAATCAGGTTGATGAGCTAGAGAGATAGAGCTAAAGGAAAAAATGAGTTGGCAATAGGGCTGATTGTAAAGAAAGGGATTTTAATTAATAGAACATTTGTATAGAAAAGCCAAAACGTTAGTTCCTGTAGACAACCAACTCAGAATGATATTCACTAGAGCTGGAAGGAGGAAAAGGGTAAGGGGTATTATACTAGTTTCCAAAATTTAACCAACTCAGTATGATATTCACTAAATCAGAAACTGATCTCAAGACGTGGTGGCGTCTCAACTTCTTTTGATGAATCAAGTTCATCGCGTTTTGAAATTTTGAGCATTAATAATTGATTAATAGCTTCTGTCTTTGAAATTACTATCGATCGGATACATAGTATATTTTATTACATATCAAAACACATAGTTCAAAGTTGAATGATCCTGGAAATATCAATTAGACATCTTCAAACCACATTCTCTCACACATTATCTCCATTCTACCCATTTATTCTAAATTTATGCTAGTAATTTTGAAATAGAAAAATATTTGCTGGAGTAGTCATCTTATCATGCCCTAATTGTGCTAGATTATTGATATCTTATGCCAGTAGTTTGCAACAACAAAAACATGGTGAAATATTGTAGCTAGGGTTTATGTAGATTGATGCGTATGAATTAGGGAATTATCATTTGTACATTCAGATTTATAAAATTAATACTGAACCGCATTAAACCAATATATTATCACAAAATAAAGTATAAATCCATACCGATCAAGGGTTTGCATAGAATCTCAATCAAATGATGAAGGAATAGATGGAAGGGGGAGTCGCTGAACCATGTAGAGAGAAAAGAAGCAGTGCAGCTATGACGAAGGAGGAAATATGTTGTGACGATGATTATGATTTAGGACTTCGTTAATTTTTTTTAAACAGAGGGAAAGTAAAAATGGGTCAAACTTCAATTGTAAAAAACATAACAATGCTTTACAGTTGGCGGAAATAGCAAAAAAAAAATCACGTAGCGTTTAGATTTGGATTAATAATGTTAATAGATGCAGTCGTTTTGCAAACGCTGCTAATAAGAGCAGCTAAATCCTTATTTTCTTGTAGTGGTTGGCGAGCATGCAATGGATATATATTTTTATATACCAATCATGTCCCTAGTTGAGCCTTTATAAGCTTCTAGAGGAAGTGAACATCTCCCATGAACTACCCTGCTACGTTACCGCTTATGCCTGACCGCTTTTAGAGAAGGAGGACACAAAGACTTACTTCGAATCTAATAAGGGTGAGTCCCCATGACTTTGGTTCCTCTCCAAGGAATAGGCATTTGGAGGGATCCTAGTCCTAACCTCTTAAGACCCAAATTTGACAAGAAGAGAGTCAGCCACTTAAGACCTTCTCAAGGTGTAGTAAACCTACCTATTTTCACACATAATAGACTTATATATATAGTTATTGTTATATATATACACACTAGACCTCTCACATTAAACCGCATACTTATAGATGCTGGATATGTCGGGCGGTCACGGGCAGGCTTATATAACAAGTAGGTTTAGGCTCGTGTCATAGTGTATTAAGTTTGAATGACCCGTGACACCCAGACCTCTCACATTAGTTAGGCCTACTTGTGGTTGCTGGATTTTCCGCTTGGTTCTAGGCAGGCTTCTACCACAAATAGAAACTAACCTCTTGTCTCTGTCACTATTAATATATGTAAAACCATCTTGTACATATACACAAATAATAAACATATATGGGGACATTTCGAATTCAAATTCTATCCTAATTGCATTTATTACATTAATATTATGTCAATTACGTTGACTACGCTACATTTATATAATAATTATACCGCACAATCAAAGCTAATGTTTGTATGAACGAGAGAATGTTATAACGAGATAAAAAATTGTCATCTTGTCTAAAATAAGGTATACAAGTTAATTTCCATATCTTGACCGCTACAATTTAGGCATGATGGCATAAGAGCATAATAACAAAGAGAAGTGAATGGAAAATACAACATACATACAAATTTCAACTTGCAACCTAGGCTTATTGGAATGATTTCAATAATGGATCAAGGTTAGAGTATAACATACACATATAATATATACATGTATATTTGTAAGCCTTACATTATCTAATTCATCCCTTTTTGATGTACTGCACATAAACACGTTTATATTTGGTAGATTTCAAGTATGAACACGTTTGGATCCAAAATACAACTCAAATCTAATCAAATCATGAATTAGTCCAAATCTAAACCCTTTTAGGATACAATCAACATTTTAGAATAAGGATGAATTACATAAAGTAGGAACACAACATCCCTTTCATTCCCAATTAAATATTAGGATCCAAAGTCCACAAATCCCAAATATTGATAATTCTTAAGCAAAACACAAAATAGAGGAATTGGGGGGTGTATTGATGTTATTGTTTGCAAAATCCTCTTAGGCATAACTATCAACATGTTAATCTATTAAAAAATAAAATATGCCTAAGAAACACAATATTCATCTCATAGATCTAAATGAAAAAACAATGGAATTCTTGTTGTAGATTCAGATATGGATTCTGCCTTCATGATAAAAGTGCTTCAGTCCTTCTAATATATATAAGAATCATCTTTAGAATCTTGTGCATATATAAAACTAAACTCCAGAATTTATACTAAAATCTATATGAATTTAGATTAGAGAAAAGATAAGAATTGGGGATAGAGGAATAAAAGAGTAATTTCTAACCTTTTTGGAATTCAGCAATGGCAGAAGGATGACATGGAGGTAGGGATAAGAGAGTAGCTAGGGTTTTGTTGTGAGGTTTGAGGGACTATATATAGTCGCTTGTGTAAGCGTACTCCATTAGATTATTTAGATATAATCCTGGCCATATATTTATATATATTCCCTCAGAAAACCCAAATGAACATAGTTTACTGGCCCTTTTAGTCGCCAGGCGGTCGACACCTATTCTTAGCGGCGGTCAATCTCCTGGTCATTGAAATGCCAAATGGACGTATATGGTGCCGAGGTATTTAGTTATATAACATATTACTTATATTTTCTAATCACTTTCCTTACTTACAATATTTTATGTCTCCTCTATCTTATCCTCTATTTGAATTTCAAACTCATTCATATTTTATTTTAATATATTTTGGATATATATATAAATATATATATATATATATATTACTCATCTGATTATATATATATATGTATGTATGTATGTGTATATATATATTTATGCGTTTTACTGTCCAATTTCATTCGCTTGCAACTTCTTTATACTTTCACCATTTTCAACATATTATATATGAAAACGATTTAGAATTTCACCATGAATCCAAATAAAAAACTTTCATAGCCAAATTCTTAAAGCTGCAAAAACTCATTTTCTAGCCTTATTATTAAATTATTTATTATTATTTATTGTTAATATTTATGTATTTTACAGGGTGTTACATTATCCTCCACCCTTATAATAGAGTTCGTCCCGAAATTTGTTTGAAGGGCAGAAAAACACAACTCGTTCAAAACATCCATGTTACATGCATATTATTTTAATTCATCCATAAATATACATGACTCAGAGTGGTTAGGAACTGCATACCTACTAATGTGAGCTCTATCCTAGCATGTAGGTGTAATAAGTGATGCAATATGTATGCAAACAACCTAATTATGCATATACTTCTATATGGGTGCGTTGTGCAAAGGTGTTGCATACATTTCCTAACATCCAATCTAGCAATCACAATGCATCCATAAACGTTATTTTAAGGCAAAATTACCCGAGAAAAGCTCTGGGCAAGTCTGTCTCGTCTTATCCTCGATCTCCCACGTGCTTTCCGCAGGATCATTTCCTCATTGTACTCGGATGAGGCGAATGGTTTTATTGCGGAGTCTCTTGATTTCGTGCTCTACAAACCTTGTAGTGGCACGGGGTACTATGGACTCCAACTCGAGTCTTCATATGTCCCCAATTTTATCAAGCTCGAGTCTGATAGTAGAATCATGAAGGCATTTCCTTAGATGAGATACATGAAAAACATTATGGATTCTAGATAGACGCTCTGGGAGATCCACTCAATTAGTCAGAGATCTTACTTCTCGATGAAGTGAAAAGGCCCAATAAATTTGGGAGCCAACTTCCCCGTCTTCCCAAACTGAACGTTCTTCTTGAGAGGGGATACTATTATGAATACCAAATCTCTAACATTAAACTCAAGTTCCCTCCTTCGCTTGTCGGTGTACGATTTATGAAGGTCTTGGGCTGCCTTCATCCTCTTCCTAATCAAGGATATCTTTTCCGTGGAATCACAGACGAAGTTTGTTCCGAGTAGAACCTTGTCGGTGGTTTCCCGCCAACAAGTTGGCGATTTGCATGGCCTCCCATAAAGCACATAAAAAGGGGTCATACCAATTGTTGTTTGAAAACTATTATTGTGAGTGAACTCTGAGAGCGGTAGGTGCTACTCCCAAACTCCTCCAAAGACGGTGATGCAAGCTATGGGCAAGTCTTCCAAATCCGATTTAATCTTTTTGTCTGGCCATCGTTCTGCAGATGATAGGCTGTGCTTAGGTTGAGGGTCGTTCCCAATGCTTCTTGTAGGCTTCTCCTAAATTTGCTTGTGAACAAGGGGGTCTCTATTGCTTACTATACTTTATGAGGTACCATGTAATCTGACTATTTCTTTGACATATAATTGGGCTAACGAGGTTGCAGTCCTGTCTTCTTGATTGGTATAAAATGTGCGCTTTCGGTTAAATAATCTACCAAAACCCAAATGACCTCATTACCCTTTCGGCTTCTAGGAAATCCATCTACAAAGTCCATGGAAATATGGTCCCACTTCCACATGGGGATCTCTAAAGGTAGTAATAATCCTCTGGTCTTCCCTTGCTCCATTTTTACTTTTTTTCACGTCAAGCATTTGGCCACGAACTCAGCTACACCTTGCTTCATTCCTTCCCAATGAAGATTCCTCTTCATATCTTTGTACGTTTTATCGCCACCGGGGTGTACGGTCATCTTTGACCTATGACACTCCTCTAGAATTTATTTCCTTAATCCTTCGTCTTTAGGAACGTGAAGTCGCCCATCCTAAAGTAAACTTCCATCATCGCCAATCAAATATCCAACCGAAGGGGAAACGGTCTCCTTCTTTCCCACTTTCTCCTTTATGCTTCTTAATTCTTCATCAAGATCTTGTGTACTTCGAATCCTCTATTTTAGAGTAGGTCTAATAACCATAGCTCCAAGAAAACCATTAGAAGTGATTGCTAAGGGTTTTGAATTAAAATTAGAGAGAAACTCTAATTCTTTCCATTCTAAGATCGCATTCAAAGTCGTATGTTTCCTACTTAATGCATCTGCCACAACATTCCCTTTTCCCGGGGTATACTGAATCATGAAATCAAATGAGGCAATACATTCCATCCACCGTTGTTGTCTCAAGTTTAGGTCAAGTTGAGAAAATAAATACTTTAGGGATTTTGGTCAGTAAAAAGTTCAAATTTATCCCCTTAAAGATAATGCCTCCAAATTTTAAGGGTGAACGCTACTACAGCTAATTCAAGTTCATGAACTGGGTATCTCTTCTCTAGATCCTTGAGTTGTCTACTAGCGTATGCAACTAGTCTTATTTCTTGCATAAGGACCGCTCCTAAATCGGTCCCACACGCATCGGTGTAAACTATAAACAATTTTGAACCATCGGGTATAATTGGGACTGGTGCTCTAGTTAATACTTCCTTTAAGTTCTTAAAGGTAATGTCACATTTGTTACTCCAAGAAAGGGCTGCGGCAGCCGCCGAATCTTCTACTGGTACACTAAATTCTTCTTTGTTAATTGGGTTAAAAGAGTAGTAATCTTTGCAAAGTCTTTAATGAATTTCTGATAGTATCCGTCCAATCCAAGGAAGCTTCTCACTTCCGTAGCATTTTGATATCCTCTATTTCTTGATTGCCTCGATCTTTGCGGGGACTATGGACAAGCCTTCACTTGATACAATGTGTCCTAAAAATCCAACTTCTTCCCTCTAAAAATGGCACTTCGAGAATTTTTCTTTCAATTAGTTCTTTCTTAATATCCTTAGAACTTGTCTTAAGTGAATTTCATGCTCTTCATGGTCTATTGAAAATATAAGGATATCATCTGCGAAGATTGCTACAATCTTATTTAGAATGCCCCTAAACACTCTACTCATAAGGTCAACAAAAAAGTCGTGGGCATTCATTACTCAGAAGGGCATAAATTTCCATTGGAACAATCCATCTGGCATCCTAAACACTATTTTGTCCTTACTGTCCTCTGAAATCCTTAACTGGTGAAATCCAGTAGCAATGTCTAATTGGGAAAATACTCGGGCTTCTTCCAAGTGGTCAAAAAGGTCATTAATTTTAGGTACGGAGTACCTATTCTTCTTAGTCAACTTAATAAGTTCCCTATAATCCATACAAAGTCTTAAAGATCCGTCTGCTTTAGTGGCAAACACAACAGACCCCATTCTGCGGTACTTCGCCGAATGAAACCATTTTACAATAATTCTGAAATCTGCTTATCCAACTCCTTTCTTTCCTTAGGCGCCATATGCCTTAAGGGCAGTGCTCAGGTCTAGCATCCTTCTCTAGGTCAATACGAAAACAGATTTCTCTGTGGGGTGGAAGTCCCGTGCCCTCCACAAAAACATCCAAGAACTCACAAATTGTAGGGACCGAAGATGGTCCTTCTGAACTAGGAGAAAAGGAATATAATAAGGCTTTATCCTTATTTCTAACATTACAAGGAATACTCAGACTACATCCTCCTTGGCTCCTAAGACGAGTGATTCTCTTATCGCAATCTAGGACAACCTCGTAAAATGATAGCTAATCCATACCTAGGATAAGGTCTTACCCCATAAAATCCAATGCATATGCTTCGCAAAGGAACTCAACATTGTCGACCTCCAATACTAGGTCTTTGCACAACAACTCAGGATGCTTAGATCCTCCGATAGGGTTGACTACCTCAATCAGACTATCATAGATAGACATGGGAAAGTTCAACAGATTAACCAATCTCTCAGAGATAAAAAAATGAATTTCTCCTGAATCGAACAAGTTGTATACAAAATTTCCTAAAACAGAAGTTATACCTTCAAGTGCGAGTAGCCCTTGGTCTTTTGGGGGTCGGCTTTGAATCGGTGCTGCCTCTATTGCATAATTCTGACCACTTCGAATAACTTTGGGAAGTCCTTAGACATGTGTCCTTCTTCATGGTAGTTGTAACACTTTCCTTTGAATTCCTTCTTTCCCAAAGAGGTCCTAAAATCCTTGGTCTTATGGCCTTTGTAATTGCACCTCGTACAAGTCTTTGCTTCCTTTTTGAATTTGCCCCTTATTCTTGTTTTTTCCAACATTCCTTTTTCTTATTATTGTTAGAACTTTCTTCTCCTTTCTCACCTTATTTATCCTCCTTGGAGCCTTCAGCCGTGCACAGGGTAGCTGTCCCTACTAGGGTTTTAAAAGTTGCCCCAAATGTTACTTGGGATAATAAAGTTTCCTTCAATAGAGAGTTCATCCCTTTAACAAATCTCAAGGCTTTGTTCGTAGGGGTGTCTACCGAAACTCTTCCAAACTTACTCAATTCAATAAATTTGGCTACATACCCTTGTAAGCTCAAGCTTCCTTGCTTCAGGTGGATAAAATTTTCCAACTGGTTCAACATTTCTGCTCTTGGCAAAAACTTTTCTTCAAAACAGGTTTTGAATTCGGCCCGTGTAAATGTCTGGCCCTCGTTCTCTCCAGATACTAAATTCGACCATTCAAGGGACTCCTCTTTCAAGTGCTAAGCCACAGTTCTCCTTTTTACTTCATCAAGTCAGCTAGTATCTTCGAAAATTCTATCATAGTCCATTATCCCAGATTGGGCATTAGTAAAACCTTCCTTTCCAGTGAATGATTTTCCTCCAAGATTCCCGAAACTCTTGCAGAAGCGAGAAAAGTCAAAGGCTACCTCTCGATTGGAGCTAAAGGCTCCGCTAGGGCAGGATTGGCTATAGGGACTTGTTCCGCAGTACGGAGATACTATTGGAACCATTCTGGCAAGTATCGGGGCCTTGCCTGGTTTCCCTGCTCAGTAGGGTTATCTTCCATTCTACTATCTGAAAAGAAAAGGAAGAATCCTTTAGTGGATACTCCTGAGATTATATTTAAGCTAAAAAGGGAAGAAAATGATAAAGTTGCCTAGTATAGATGCATATGCTTATTAAGGTAAATATAAATTATATATATAGTTTGTAAAACCTTTTTTAAATTACAAATACACCTCTCATACGTATGATTCTCTTATAATCGGGTAACCTATGCTACGACACCAAATGCAACAAACCACCTAGAATGGGCCTAAATTTCGACCCAGAAAAGGCCTATAGAAACTTAGAACCATTCTAAACAGGTGGTTGGTTCCCATAAGTAATTACATTTGCATAGATTTTATATATATACACTTCGAATGGAAATCTCACACGGCGGAAAGATAAAATATAATACTGAAATAAGATGTACCACTTTATTTAAAAATGACAGAATTCCAACATAACTGTCAAGATTACATTCGTTCCATGGGTACATCAATAAATTCATTCTCAAACATTTCCATAAGAAGTACAACAATAACAACTAATAATAGCATAATGACTTGGTCTTCAGTTCCCATCATGATTTCATCCATGGATTCTACCCTATCTACTGACTTGTTGGACCCGTTGAGGAGAGGATTTTGAATATAAAGTTCTGTGTGACTAAAATGTGGTTTTTACTTAAAGTCCGTACCCTAGTTTTTAACAGGTTACATATGTCAAGGTATATCTACGCGGCACACAACATTCACACAAGCACCACATATCTAACCAATAAGGTGGATATCCAAGTCAATAACTCATTAGTGTTTTTAGGGTAAGACCAAACAAGGTGGGCATTCTCGGTCACTTACGGTCGTATTAAAGGTGGACTCTCATGATCTCTTATAACCCTGAGGCGGACCCTAGCCCCTTAAGACCCCATCCTAATACATCAACGTTCTTAAGTCTTACACTCAATTGTAATATGAGAAGTAGTATTATGAACGTTACTACTTAACTGATATTATAGTAGAACACCTATATCACTTAAGACTCCCCTTAAATAGTTGATGAGCATGCAATGGCCACATATCTTTTATATACCGATCCTATCCCTTGTTGATCCCCTATAAGCTTCTAGAGGAAGTGGACATCCCCCATGAACTACACTACTCTGTTACCACTTATGCCTGACCACTTTTAGAGAAGGAGGACCCAAAGACTTACTTCGAATCTAATAAGGGTGAGTCCCATGACTTTGGTTCCTCTCCAAGGGATAAACTTTCGGAGGGATCCTAGTCCTAACTACTTAAGACCCAAATTATACAAGAAGAGAATCAACCACTTAAGACCTTCTCAAGATGTAGTAAACTTGCCTATTTTCACAAACAATAGACTTATATATATATATAGTTATATGTATGTATACACACTAGACCTCTCACATTAAACTGTATACCTGTAGATGCTGGATATGTCGGGCGGTTCCGTGAAGGCTTCAACTACAAGTACGTTTAAACTCGTGTCATAGTGTACTAAGTTTGAATGGCCCATGGCACCTAGACCTCTCACATTAGTTGGGTCTACTTGTGGTTGTTGGATTTGTCAGTCGGTTCCAGGCAGGCTTCTAACACAAATGACAACTAACCTGGTGTCTGTGTGTCACTATTAATATATGTAAAGTCATTTTATACACACATACATAAGCAATAAATATATATAGGGGAACATTTCAAATTCAAATTCGATCCTAATCTCATTAATTACATTGACTACACTATATTAATATAATAATTATACTATACAATTAACGCTAATGTTCATATGAATGAGGGAACGTTCTAACAAGATAAAAATTGTAAACTTGTGTAAATTAAGGTATACATGTTAATTTCCATATCTTGACCGCTACAATTTAGGCATGATGGCATAAGAACATAATAACATATAATAGTGAATGAAAAATACAACATACATACAAATTTCAACTGGCATCCTAGGCTTATTGGAATGATTTCAATAATGGATCAAGAATAGAGTATAACATACACATATAATATATACATGTATATTTTTAAGCTCGACTTTATTTAATTCACCCCTTTTTGGTGTATTGTACGTAAAACGTTTATATTTGATAGATTTCAAGTATGAATATGTTTGGATCCAAAATACAACCCAAACCTAGTCAAATCATGAATCAACCCAAATCTAAACCCTTTTAGGCTACAATCAAATATTTTAGAATAAGAATGAATTACATAAAGTAGAAACAAAACACCCATTTCATTCTCAGTTAAATATTAAGATCCATAGTCCACAAACCCCAAATATTGAGAATTCTTGAGCAAAACATAAAATAAAGGATTTGGGGTTTTTGTATTGATGTTATCGTTTGCCAAATCCTCTTGGGTATAACCATCAACATGTTGAATATGCCTAAGAAGCACAATATTCCACTCATAGATCTAAAAGGAAGAACAATAGAATTCTTATTGTAGATTCAGATATGGATTCAGCCTTCATGATAAATGTGCTCCAATCCTTCTAATATATATATAAGATTCATCTTTAGAATCTTATGCATATATAAAACTAAATTCCATAATTTATACTAAAATCTATATGAATTTAGATTAGAGAAAAGATAAGAATAGAGGTTAGAGGAATAGAAGAGAAATCCATAACCTTTCTGGAATTCAGCAATGGCAGAAGGATGATATGGAGGTATAGATAAGAGAGTAGCTAGGGTTTTGTTGTGAGGTTTGAGGGCCTATATATAGTCGCTTGTGTAAGCGTAGGCCGTTAAATTATTCATATGTAATCCTTACCATATATATATATATATATATATATATTCCCTTAGAAAACCCTAACAAAACATAGATTCACCGAGCTTTTCAGCTGCCAGTTGGTCGACCTAGGCAGTCGACCGACTGTCAACAACCCTTCTAGGAGGAAATCGATCTCCTAGTCGCTGAAATGCCCAGTGAACGTATATGGCGCTGAGGTATTTAATTATATAATGTGTTACTTTATTTGCTAATTTCTTTCCTTACTTACAATATTTTATGTCCCTTCTATCTTATCCTCTGTTTGAATTTAAAAATCATCCATATTTTATTTTAATATATTTTGAACATATATATATATATATATATATATATTACTCATCTGATTATATATACATATATATTTCTGTGTTTTATTATCCAATTTCATTCGCTTGTAACTTCTTCATACTTCCACTGCACATATTATATATGAAAACGATTCAGAATTTCGCCACGAGTTCAAATAAAAGATTTTCGTAGCCAAATTCTTATCGCTGCAAAATCTCATTTCCGAGCCTTATTATTAAATTGTTTATTTTTATTTATTGTTAATATTTATGTATTTTATAGGGTGTTACATAACTTCCCAGTCTTTCCAAACCGAACAGTCTTCTTGAGAGGGGATACCTTCACAAATACTAAGTCTCCAACATTGAACCCAAGTTCCCTCCTTCGCTTATCGGCATACGATTTCTGATGGTCTTGGGCAGCCTTCATCCTCTACCTAATCAAGGAAATCTTCTCTGTGGAATCACGGATGAAGTCTGGTCTGAGTAGAACCATGTCGGTAGTTTCCTACCAACAAGTTGGCGATTTGCCTGGCCACCCATAAAGTGATTCAAAAGGGGACATACCAATCGTCGCTTTAAAATTATTGTTGTATTTAAACTCTATGAGCGGTAGGTGCTGCTCTCAAAATCCTCCTAATTCAATGATGCAAGCTTTGAGCAAATCTTCTAAGATCTGATTCACTCTTTCTGTCTGGCCATCGGTTTGAGGGTGATAGGCTATGCTTAAGTTGAGGGTCATTCCCAATGTTGGTTGTAGGCTTCTCCAAAATTTACTTGTGAATAAGGGGTCTCTATCATTCACGATACTGGATGGTAACTATGTAATCAGCCTATTTCTTTGACATATATTTGGGCCAATGAGGTTGCTTTCCTAATCTTTTTGATTGTATAAAATGGGTACTCTTGGTTAAATGGTCTACAACAACCAAATAGCCTCATTTCCCTTTTGGCTCCTTGGAAGTCCATCAACAAAATTCATGGAAATATGTTCCCACTTCCACATGGGTATCTCTAGAGGTAATAGTAATCCTCCGGGCTTTCCTTGTTCCTCTTTTACTTTCTAGCATGTTAAAAATTTTGCTACGAACTCGACTACATCTCTTTTCATCCCTTCCCAATGGAGATTCCTCTTCATATCTTTATACGTTTTATCCACACAGGGGGTATGTGTAACACCCCGCATTTTGTAACAATTAAATAATTAAATAATGCATATGTGTATATATATATATATGCATTGACATAAACATCTGGAAAAAATATGTGATTGCATGTAATTAGTACATGCACTGAAAAAGAAAAAAAGATTAATGCATTAAAAGAAAGAAAGGATTGGTTACATGCGGTGTAAATACGTTGCATGCACTAATTATTCATTAATAATAAAAGGGAAATAAAAGAAAAGGATTCATGCAATGGATTAAACAAAATATTGTAGCAAACATGCAAAGAGAAGTAAGAAGAGAACAATAATTAACATTGTTCTAAGTCTTGTTAACAATAGCCTTAGTAGTCTAGTTGGTTAGAGCATGTGGCTTGCATACAAGAGGTGCAGAGTACGATCCGCATTGCCGTCATATTTTTATTTTAAGAGAACTACCAAAATAACACATGATCATGAAGAAAATATGTATAAACGCACATATAAGGAAAAATATACATATAAGGAAGTACGGAAAATATATATGTATATATATATATATATATGAGAATATATATGTATATATGTGCAAATATATATATATATATATATATATATATATATATATACAAGAGATAAAGTTCAAGACAAGGCTGAAATCAAAGAAATATGGCAAGAATCAAATAACGGTGCAACACCATTTGAACTTTGAAAATGAAACAAAAGTTGTGCATATATATACGCGTAAAATGGTCATTAGAGGTTTAGTATACATATAAGGACCTTATATATGAATATAATTCAAATCAATTCAAAATTGATGGAAGATAATAATACATGCGCTAAATTAATGCAATGGATTGATTGAAATAAGAAAAAAGAAAACATGATAAAATGATTGCATTAAAGATAAGGCATGCAAAATAAAATAATAAAGGAAGATATGTATAATTATATACACATAACATTCGAAATTCGAAAGTATTGATAGGCAATAGAAGATAAACAATAACTGTTAACGGAAAGAGAAAAATTAAACAAGGAACAATTTATAAGGTTATATGCATATATACAAAATGTGCATGCAAATATAGAAATAAAAAGGAAAATAGACGCATGATCAATTTAAAAGGAGTAAATCAAGGAATTGATAAAATGAATTAATTGAAAGGGGATATATATGTATATACTTAGAAACATATGAAGAATGTATGCACATAATAAATAAAGATAAAAAGGAATTATTGTGCATAACGTTAGAAAATTAATTTGGCGCCTAATTGGCACATTTAATTGTCACGAAATGATAATGCATGCCTTGTTGGATTTATTCTATTGGTCCAATTAAAAAATTATATTGACTTGGCAACTTACTATTGACCTTATAACGTGGAGAGAATAGATTTCATCAGGGAAAATCGACGGTTAGTGTCAATTTGAGCGTCATATATAAAGGACCCTATAACTCTACATTCTCATTTGATATTTCTTCACTCTCTTCTTCTTCCTCCATGTAATTTTTGAATAAAATTATTTATTATAATATTGGAGCGCTATCCAAATGAAGATTAAAAAGAAAATTTATCGTCAACAACGACAATTTCAGAAAATAAGGCGTTTTCAACTGCAATGACAGTACAAACTCATGTCTCTCCATCTGCAACCAATCCAAAGCGATTCTCTTCTAGATCGGCATATCAATGTGAGTGGATTTAAGTTATATCATTATGATATATTATCGTTTAACATTCCCCGTTAACCTATAATGAAAATCTTCTATAATGATTAAAAGTGTTGAAATGTTAATATGACATGTTGAGATATTAATATGTTAAAAAATTAATATGTTAGAAATTCATATGTTGAAACATTTAATGTGCCAAAATGTTCATACGTTGAAATATAAACGTGTTAATATACGTGTAGCGATTACTGTTAATCTAATTTCATGTTAACTTGTGACATTTAAGTATTTGAACCCTTAATTGTAGAAATTGGAATCATTACATGTTAAATTAGAATAATTACAGGATTTGACGATCACATGTTACTTTGAGATGAAATTAATTATATGTTAGGAAGAACATATGACATAAAATAGGCATAATATGATGACATGTAAAATAGGTTCAGTAAAAATATGGAAAGAATAATATGCCTACATTTACGGTACATAGAAAATTGTAACGCACCTAGACACAAGGTTAAATTCAACTTGTGTTTGAAGTCTGCCCGGAACCGCCTGGCAAATCCAGCGTCGACAAGTTGTTAATTTAATTTGAGGGGTCTAGTGTTAATAAAACATGTAATGGTGCTAAGATATAAGGTTAAGTCGGCTTGTGGAAGAAATCTACCCAGAATCGGCCGGCAAATCCAGCATCCACAAATGCTAGGCTTAATGTGAGATGTCTAGTACATAAGCATATATATAAATATATGAATATAAAGAATAGAGATAAATATCACTAATTGTGATTGATGGAAATGAATGGAAATGAATAAGGAAATGAATGAAAGATAATTATAACAGTAAAGGAAGTGGAATGAATGGGGAATGATAATAACCTATTATAAATAAGTTACATTAATGAGAATGTTATATAATAGGTAGGCTTGTCCTAGGATAAGTGGAAATTATAACTTGGTTATAATAAATGATAAAGGAGATGGAATAACTTATGTATGAAAATAAGTTGTACTTAATTGTAAAATTAAGTTATCTGTGAGAACGAGAATCTGAAATATGCTGATAAGGACAACATAAGTTATATTTATGGGAATGAAACTTATTAGTAAACCTTAATTAAGAGAACTATGTTAATAAGTAAACAACGATAAGTTGTAATGACAATATAAGAGGAATTATGATTAAATAAGAAAGAATGAGGCAACTTATGAAATGAAATAAGTTATATTTAATCATAAATAACAAGTGTGAACCCATGCTTCGCATACGGGATTGCCTATATTTTTGAATGATACAAAAAAAATTATCAAGAGATAGGGAAAAAAGACTTGAAGTTCAAATAATGAATTTTTTCCGTCAAATGGACTTAAGGCGATGGAACCTAAAATTACACAGTGTACAAAGCTTTCTTATGCAATACAACCTACTACAATAACATTAGTAATTCCTATTGGTCTGACCAATTCGAATATTTATTTAGTACAATTATTGACTTTGTTAGTGGTTATTTTGATGATAATCAAACTCTGAAGAAAGTAATTATTGGACATTTCAAATTTGCAGCTACATAACAAACGTCATTATGAAGTAGAAATATTGGCATCAGTTATATGATAATGAGGACATACACATAAATGAATCCGTTAACTATGCAATAGGCATATTCAACATTGTTAAATCCAGTAGAAACAAAAAAAAAACATATAACTACATCATTTTGTATCATGTATCAAAGACTCATGTAGCCTTTTCACTGTTTATTATCTACAACAACGTGTTCTTACTTCGGTTCAAACCGTTCTCCATCCATGATTGCGAGCGATGGCCTAAATTCAGCGTATTCCCAATTTTTGGCTAAAATATCATATTCATCTACATTCTATCATGTAAAAAAAATAAAATGTTATGTGGTGGGACTCTATCATGGTAAACATACTTGTTACTACTCCAAGGAGAAAAAAGAAAAGAAATTATAAATGAAAATTACCTGGTTAGAGCAAAGCATGAGAAATCCAAAAAAAAAAGTATGTTTTGCTTATGTATAAATTGTTGCACCATAAAGCACAAACTCCAAAACTTGGAATCAAAAATTTTCCTAGGTAAGGTCTTCCATAATAGGAAACATAGTTTGAAAATATATTATTATACGGAGATTTAGAAGAATATTCTTATCATAGTCTTGAAAAGAGGTTGAATCATCCACCTATGTTGATGGTATATAACATCAATAGGTCACTTAAGTTATTATTGACAAACTCGAGTTGTATGAGGGTTTAAGTTATTGACAAACTTGGGTATAAGGGTTCATATTACTATTGACAAACTTGGGTTGTATGACGGGTCATGTTCCATTCCACTGTCCAAACGAAAGACGTAGTATTGTTGCTACTGGATAATTAATGAATATTTAGAATGACATTGATGTTGATCCATCCTTATTTTTGTCACATTCAAGACAATTAAGGATTATCTTCGCATACAGGCTATTACTATATTTTGTTTATCAATTATCAATGTATTTTGTTTTTTTAAAGTCTTATCCTTATCGTACTAATTATGATGTACACTTCACTCTGATTTTTTAATGAATTGTTTAAATTTAACATGCAGGGTAAAATTAAGACAATTTAAAATTTTTGTATTTTCGTGATATCATCACAGTTGATGTTCTTGAGGTCCAATTTTTCAACTTTAGTGAGTTTCATAATCAAATATAAAGCCAAAAAATTCATTGCTAGACGGAGCCAAAAATTATCTGAAGCACTGAATTTTTCTTGTATTCAGAACAAAATATTTTACTAACTCTTTACAATACCTCGTTTTGAAGAAGCGACCTGTTTCTAGTTCTCAAACTTAAATTATTATTGTGGTCGCATATATTGATCCATGTGGAAAAAAACACATACTTCCATACACAATATAACCGAAGGAAATAATTTTAATGCAGTCATCCAAGCGACCACAGTCATTATATCTAGTAAGTAGAAGTTGACTGGCAATCCAGTGGTTTTTCACTGATTCGACAACACATATTAGCAATAAGGGATTAGCTTTTTGATTACCATTGTATTGCAATAATAGTCTCGTTTAAGCTTGAAGAAGCCCAAAAATTCATAAATGCCGAAATCGACTTTTAATATTTTTTTTGCAGCAATTCACTTAAGCATGATTAAAAATTACACAAAAATAAGAATTTTGCCATAGAAACAACGTAGGAAGATAGAAAATGATTAGGTAAACTCACCGTACCTCATAGAAATTTTCCAACTTTTACTAATAATGATGATGTGCATAACATGAGTTCAACTACATATAACATCACTCGACACATAAATGAAAAAACACGCTTATTATAGCCACCATAGATGTTCACCTTTCTGAAATTGTTAACATAGCACATGATGCTTTACTGTTGTCTGTAGAAGCTAAATGAAGGTTTCCAACTAACATTTCTAATCTTCTCACTGAAGGAAAGAAACAAACAATTATAAAAGCTTGGAAGCATTTAAAGCAACGATATAGACTATCGTATATAAAAAGTGACAAAAAGCAACGATATAGACTATCGTATATAAAAAGTGACAAAATAAGGACCATACACACACATACCTCAGATTTATTGTGCGATCTTCATTTGATTCTAATGGCACGCTGTGGTTAATTTTCATAGAGCCTTCATCATTTATTAGATTTAGATTCTGCATTTTAAGTTTGAACCACGTGGATGTCAGTTTCCATTGGACTTCAGCATTTACTGGATACAGACATCACATTATATTCATAACTGCATGTAATGATTCATATGTTTATTTTGATCATTTAATCATAAAATCTGCATATGTTTACTAAGTATATGACCATCAAATCGATAATAAACAAAATAAGTGTCGATATTGAAGGACAGTTTATACCGCAATTTGAGAACTTGCATGATCGAAGTAAATGAAAAGAACCAAAACCATGTAGTATACTGTAGAAGCAAATGAAATTCCTTAAGCTTGGTTTCATATTGCAACGTAAAATTATTAGTGGAAAAAAGTAGTGTAGTTAGAATTGCATCAAATGAAGGAATCATTTTCAATTCAGTTTTCTGATATAATGCATGGACTATTGTGATAATCCACAAAATAAACTGCTTTTGCTGTTTCCGAAACTACTTTTGTTGTTTTGGAAAAGATAACGACGATTTTAACATATTTTCGTAAATATTATGGAGAAAAGTGAATACTGCATTACCAGGATGGAGCTGGAAAGCTTTGCACAAAAAACCAAACTGTATAATGAATCGGTCATGGGTCATCATGACCAAGAAAAATAGACATAAAGAACCTCATTCATAGAGCAACTTGGCAAAGATCAAGACATAAAAGTTGGTGTTGTGCTCTTCAAATACTCTAATTAAAAACCCGAAGTCTGCAATAAAAATTAGACAGCTTGTTTTAAATCAGAATTAAGATCGATATACAAATTATCCTATGAGTTTCACAAATAAAAACTGATAGACATCACCTCAAAATGGTACTGCAGCTGTAAAAGTCATCTGCCCTAAACTACCACAATGGCTCTGCCAGCCTGGACGAAAAATGAACACAGTGGCAACTCTCTTTCACATCCCAAAAGAAAGTATGAATACATAAGAGGCCTGAAGAGATGTGATTGTGATAAATAAAGAAAGAAAATAACAGGTATCACTTTTAGAACTCGAGTGACAAAATTTATATCCCCATCAACCTACAAAAAAGATATCTAAAACCACAAAAGAAAATTGGGGGGTTTCACATTATACCAAATCTGATGCAAAATACAATGTAAGAATACAATACAGCAAATAATGTCATTCGAAATATCTACTATGATTATCGTTGAAAATAGTCGAGTGGAAATGAAATGAAATGGATCAAACTAAGTTAAATTTGAGTAAGAAATAATAAGCTAATCTAACATATATCAGGGATTCACTTATATTTCATAAAAGAGCCATAAAAAGTAAGGGCATGCGCAACAATATGGAACATGGCATAATAATTAAGAGATATAGTGCAGTAACTCTCAAGATCTATATAAGTTTATGCTAAAAAATACAAAATGTCCATAGCCTTGTAATTCACTATGAATGAACTGAACAACTTCTAATTACAGAGCTTAAACAACAGTGGGATGCTGATTTGGATACATGTATAGATCCTAGGCGGAGCCAGCCTAGACAAATTGATGCCTAAGCCCACAAACCAAATATTGTAGACATGAAAAAAATTTGATGCCCAGCCCACACAACAAATAATGAAGCATAAGGGAAAAACCAGGCCACTTATCTTTGTCCAGCTTTGAACCCATGCCCCCCCACACACACATCAAGACACCAGCCAACCAGGCTACACATTTTTTAGCTATCAGTTTGGTTTATGGCTCATATATTAAATATTTTTTTAAAAAAATCTAGAAGTGAACAGGCAGCAACATAGCATGAAATTCATAGAAATATTTATTTATTCCTAAAATTTATGGAGAAAATGAAAAAAGTGCACCTAAGGATCCAATTTTGTATATTAAGCAATAGTTGGTATAAAAAATGAACATTGATCAAATATTTAAAGCTTGCTTGATCCCTAAAACATTCGAACCATCATTAGAGCCGTCAAAATCTTATTGGTTATAAGGTAGCAATTGTACCATCGCTTTTCAAAGCTTTGGGAACCATATGTAGTCTCCTCCATAGTAGTAACTGTTACTATCATAATTGCTGTCTTTTTCTTACAACAGCAGTAATATGCAAAAAGAATCTATACAGAAAGGGACAAACTATGTTGATTCCAGATTTTGTAACTATGAACTTAAGTGTAGAAGAAAAAAAAATAGTTTTTCCATAGCTTTCATCCAACTTGATGCATATCATCCTAATACACTAATCGTTTATTTTTAGCTACATACCCATAATAAATAATAAATTTACAATAGGATACATGAATATTTGTCTTCTTTTAACTATTTATCTAAATTAGTTCCTTTTTATTAGCTCTTCTTTTAACTATTTACAAAGAGTGATAATGCTACCTTGGGTATAGTATAAAGTCAATTATATTTGTTAGCCAATTTCAGATGCATAAAATTGTTTAAGGAGTGACAGGTTAGAAATTTTCAAGCATTATCAGTGAAGATCTTATAAGTACATGAAATGGTAGGTTGAAGAAAAATTAAGTAGTGTGTTTAAGTAAATCCTAATCAGATCCTAATCATTGAAGATCCTATATATTTAGTTATCAATCAAGGAAAAGTTGCAAGCATACTTATATATAGTATAACATGAACATAGATGCATCATATTGTGTAAAACGGTTAAGACATATGTAAAATGTTATCGGATATTGAAATAAATGGCCCTATAAATAAGAATTCATGTAATTGAATCGCTTAATTCTTACCTTGAGGAAAAATAGATCACCTTTTCTTCTATGGTATACCTTCATTATTTAGAACTGGCCAGTCGATGAAAACTCCTCAAGAATCAAAGCCAACGGCCTACAGAATAAAAATATATTATATTATTTTCAAAGCAGCATATCCCCTATCATGTCACCTGAGTGAATATGACAACTAAAATTGAAATCCTATAGGAATATATTAGACAATAAAATGTAACAACAATGGTCTAAATTTATATGTTCCAAAATAAAAAGTACAAAAAGCTCAACCGATGAAGGCTGTGTTTATTTCATGTTTCCATCTAATGTAAGCAATATCCCATTAAATATGGTGTTATCCACGTTTGCTTTTAATGTTCCTGAACTATACAAATGTGTTGTGCACTCAACATGAACACAAACATGCTTATTTGATAAATAAAATGGTGCACTGGACTTTCAAACAACTTCCCTTTAGTTATCTACTCTCTCAGTCTCTGTAACCACATCCTTATTACCACTTTCCAATGTATTTGAATGCATTAAAATATACAATCATTCAAATTATCTTACAAAGCATCATCTTAATGCCAAAACGTGGTAATAAAAAGATCTGAACATCTAACTTTGCAATCACTCAAATAACAGATTTATTATGTCAAGACAAACAGTTGAGCATGAAATCGGCAAAGACGTAGCCTCGTAAAATTTTAATGGTCAAGAGATTAAAGGCCAAACAAATGAAGATTATAACATATTTTATAAGTTATGCTTCAAAACTCATTAATAAACTTATGTGCAACTACTTGTATACATACTATATAAAATTGTAAATATTGTTGTATGGACAACATGAGAATATTCACATATACCAAACTGTAGTTATAGGGGTGCTCTTTCACTTATGGCGCAAATTTGACTTATCATCTGCGGATTAGTAATACATGAAGCAACTCAAATCTAAAACAAAAAAACCAATATACATATATATATATACATATATATATATATATACACACACACAAATATGCTTGTAAGAACGGATAATTTTTATGAGATCGGTTGAGAATTATGACTGTAATCCAGCCATTTTAAAGGTCTATAATATAAGGCTTATTGGAAGATGCATGCATCACCAATAGAGCACAAAGCGATTCTAGTTTAAGACATATAAAATTGGCTTACAAAATAATAGTAATAAAATGTGAGGACAAAATTTAAATTTTTTACTTCAATTTCATAAGGTAAATTTGGTTGGTGACTATAAGTTACCAGCAACACACATAGCTAATGATTTTCATAAGGTAAATTGGGTTCTTGATATAAGCGTATATATAGTCAGAACAACAGCCTTTTTCGCTTATACCAAATTAGATTTCACCTATGATCAAACCCATGATTATTTATATAATATTATATCAACAGACTGGTGTGTGATGGATTATTAATTTAAGCTGAAAATATCGATGAATGCGGCCTTTTTATTTATTTTAAAAAATGGATATGCTGTGACATGATCAAACTATGGTCATTTAAATGTTAATTAACAGGAACCTGCTTTGACATATGGCGACGAATCCACAACTATATTTATGAAACAATCAATAATACTTTAACTATTACGCTAAAATTGGCAATCAATAAGGTAGGCCACGTACAAAAAAGTTGATATGGCGTGATATGTATGTAATACAGAATCAATAAACGGAAGAGAACCCATGAGTATAAATAAAAAGGAGTAACATCCAAGAATCAAGTCTTGATGCTCTAAATAGAAGTAATGAAGTAACCATACCTAAAATGCTAAAAGTCCAACCATAAAATGGTCCCAAAAAATAGAAATTGGAATGGATGACCTTGATTAATGCCCACCCCGTGACCACTCGATCTGCTTGGGTCAACATTTTCAATCACACAAGCGTGTTAATTATTTTCCTAGAAATATGAATTTAAAAGAACTGATATATGATAGAATAGAACTGAAAAGTATTAGATAATAACTGGGTACAAACATATCGAGCATGAGCATGGATATATCATATTTAGTCAAGTACCCATTAACTACTCATTCCAATAATCCGATAAAAGTAAATAAACTAGAATTCCGTTAAATGGAAAAAAAATCAATCCATCTTTCTTTCCATATTTAATTTTTTTTAATATCGCAACTTTGTCAAATTTCCCCTTTTTTGGGATCTTTTCAAGTTCTAAGCTTTTGAATTGGATTGTGAAACTCATTATGTATTCTAATCTCTTGGGGTATTTTCTTTCCTCTTAAATTGCATTTGTCTTCATGAATTATGGTTTGACATTAATTTCTCATCTGCATATAAAATAAGTAACTTACAGCTTTTGTAATGACCCGTACTTTCACGGGGTAATAATTTATTTATTTATTTATTTATTTAAAAGGTGAATTAAAGGATTTAATGGTCGTGGAATTAAATAATGGCGAATATTTTATTAAAGTAATAAATTAAATAATATATTTAATTCTGAAATAATCAAAATTGGCTGGAATGATGATATGGTGTGAACCAGATCATCTGTGATATTTAATTCAGTTTAGAATTGAAGTTGAATAACGAATATATTTAATTAACGACAGTTTGAACGTATAATTATATTATAATTAAAATCGAGCTTGAAATGGCGCTGCAGTTCGCGATTTGGCGATTTGAACTTCAACTGAATGTACAGGATGCGTTTTAAGCCGGATATCTGTGAAACAAGAAACGCGTGGAGCTGGTGGAGTATATCTTTCTAGTGGAAGAGAAAAATCGGGATTTCATCGTGTAGATTTTGAGATATGTCCAAATCAAATTTCAGAAAAGTCGCTGTGGAATTCCTTTATAATTTATAAAGGAATTATTTATACTTTAAAAAGGAAATTCAATATAAATCGAATATCGGGTTGACCCAGAAGCGAATATCGAGTTAGAAATTCATAGAGGAATATTCTAGAGCTGTATGGTATTCCACTGTGAATATACATACGATAATATAAATTTATTTATATTTAATTCAATTTTATTTAAATATATTTATATATTTAAATGGGTCATCCAGAGCTTTAAAAATAGCTGGTTTTGCAAACGAAGTCGAAATTCAACGAAACCAATTTTGTTGGATTCGTAATGTCAAATTATTGTTAGATTTCCAGTTTCGTGATTTTTAGAGTCAGTATGTGGCCGTACCGATTTTTAGTGTGAGAAACAGTCGATATTTTGACCTTTAAAAATACACTTTGTGAGCATACGAAGTCGGAATTCGACGAAACCAGTTTCGTTGGGACCGTAATGTCGAGCTGTAGCTGCATGTCCGTTTTCGTGATTTTTGGGTATCGTATGTGGTCACAGGAATTTTAGAGGACGGTTGCAGATAGCGTTTGATTAAAAACGAATATAATAATAAATATAAAAATATTTACATCCTCTATAAATACCCTCTCCAAGTATTCCTAAACCTAAACACTTCATTGCAGAAGTCAACAAAGCAAAAAAATGCGTGCACCCTTTTCATTTTATCCAGTAACCATATCGATCAATGAAAAATCAAATAGAAATCCAAGAAAAATCTATAAATTCCTGCATAAGTATATTGGTATTTATAGTGAGGAATCCTTCCATCTCGTATAGTTTTGATTGGGTTCGATTGTTTTCTGTTCGCACCTGTATAGCGTGTGTGGGTTCTAGGGTTAGGAATCCTGGAAGATGGAGACATCGATGAGTGGTGCTAGTGTTAGATTTGGTTTTAGTGGGAGTTTTAGCAACTGGTTGCAAACTTTCATGGAGTTCGATCATCAAAGATGTCGCACCCGCCCGTGTATGCTGTGTTCATCGTCGAAGTCAGGTTTTGGGAAATGACATCGAACTGGCTTTTGGGGTTATGATTCTGTCGAGCTCGAGTAGAGCGGAAGTTTGGTGTGTTCAGTTTTTGGTTCGGTGGAGGAATGACGGAGTTGTGGTGATGGAAAGTGGCTATGGAAAACATGGAGGAGCAGGAGCCATATTTTTCTGAGTGGAGGAGAAGGGAGGATCATACGGGTTGGTATTATATGGTAGTGGGCCAGTTAATTCAAGGGGTGAGGCCCATTTAAATTAAAGTCCAACATTTTTATTTAATTTAAAGTAAGTTCAAGCTTTAAAAATGTGTATCTTCCTCATACTATATCAGAATTTCGAACGGTTGGATCCGTTAGGATCATATGGACGGGAGCAACACCGTGGAACTGACTGGGAGCGAATCCGAGCTCGTTACAATTTATGGCGAAATAAATTGTCCGACTGAATCAAGTAACGCAAACCGTTATTTAACGGCTAACGCGCAAATGTGAGAAAAACTCACCAACTCTGAACAGTTACATTTTTCTAATGTATTTTTAGAACTGTTAATCATCTGTTGATTGTTGTGTGTTGGTTGATTGATTGAACTGCTAGTCAATTAGCGAAAATTATATATATATGTAATTATATATATATATATATAAACCGTTAAATATTTATATATTGATTCTGCTATCAGAATAATTTGTATTGAACTGAAAGTGATGATAATCATATTGTGTAACATCTGTGGATGGAGGGAGACAGGTTGGAGGAATCCGACTGGATTCCTCAACAGTTATTTTATTGTTTTTCATATATTGTTATATGATGTGATATAAAATTTGTGGGCGATTATATGTGCTTGGGCGATATTGAACATCGTGATTTGATATGATTGAACACCATAACATACCGAAATGTTGATAAGGGGATTTTCAAAGTGATATTGAAAATAGAATATTTATAAAATGGGATATTTATAAATAAGAGATATTTATAAAGTGGAATATTTATAAATAAGAAATGTCTATAAATTGGAATATTTATAAATAGGAGATATTCAAAAAGGAAATAATTACAAACCATTTTCTTTTTGAATGAAAAGGCCTGTGTGGCGGGTTTGGGGATTTTCCCGATGCTCCCGTTACAAAGGAGGTTATTGCGAATTTTTCAGAGAATTTAAGGAGTTAGAATATTTCAAGAATAAATTTGAAAAGGAAATATTTGTAAACAATTTACAAATAGAATTGAAAAGGAAACGTTATAAAAAGGAAATCATTTTTAAAGTGTAGAACCGTTATTTAAAAGTAAATCTTTTCAAATAAATAAAACGTTGTTAAAAAGGAAATCTTTATAAAGTGAATAAAGTAAATCGAATATGGTATTCGAAAGGAGTTAAATCGAATATGGTATTCGAAGGGAGTAAATCGAATATGGTATTCGAAAGTTAGTAAAATGAGTATGCTATTCGAAAGGGGTTAGTCGAGTCGAGTTAGTTGAATAGAGTTAACTAGTTCAGTAGAGTTAACTAGTTCAGTAGAGTTAACCAGTTCAGTAGAGTTAACCAGTTCAATAGAGTTAACCAGTTGGATTAAGTAAGTCAAGTTAACTAGTGAGTTAAGTAAGTCAAGTTAACCAGTTGGGTTAAGTAAGTAAAGTTAACCAATGAGTTAAGTAAGTCAAGTTAACCAGTTGGGTTAAGTAAGTCAAGTTAACCAGTGAGTTAAGCAAGTCAAGTTAACCAGTGAGTTAAGTAAGTCAAGTTAACCAGTTGGGTTAAGTAAGTCAAGTTAACTAGTGAGTTAAGTAAGTCAAGTTAACCAGTTGGGTTAAGTAAGTCAAGTTAACCAGTAAGTTAAGTAAGTCAAGTTAACCAGTGAGTTAAGCAAGTCAAGTTAACCAGTGAGTTAAGTAAGTCAAGTTAACCAGTGAGTTAAGTAAGTCAAGTTAACCAGTTGAGTTAAGTAAGTCGAGTTAATCAAGTCGAGTTGATCGAGTTAGAGTTACTCAATTAGAGTTAATCGATTAGAGTTAAAACGAACTAGAGTTAATCAAATATAGTTATTTGAGACAGAGTTAGTCAAACATAGTATTCAGGGTAAGTTGCCATCTCGTACGACTGCTAGCGTAATTCGCAGGGCTGTAAATAGCCTAAGGCGGTCGGATGTTGCCTAAGGGAATCAGGCGTAACCATTGTGATCGTTGCGATCTAGAGTCAAGCGAATGGAGTTAAATAGAATCTAGTCATTCGATAGGAGTTAATCAAGTTAAGTTAAATAAGTTAAGTTAATCGAATCTAGTTAATCGAGAGGAGATTTTCGAATATAGTTTATTCGAAGGAGTTATCAATTATTAGTTATTCGAAGTGAGTAGTCGAATATTGGTTATTCGAAGTGAGTTAATCGAATATTGGTTATTCGAAAAGGGGAGTTATCAAATCGAATAGATTAAAGGAGTTAATCGAATATAGTTTATTCAAGTAGAGTTAGAGGAGTTATCGAATATAGTTTATTCGACAGGAGTTAAGTGAATAGTTAGATTAATCAAAGTGAATTAGTTAAGTTAAACTATTGAATTAGTTAAGTGAATTGGTTAAGATAACCAAAGTGAATCTGTCGAGTTAATCAAAGTGATTAGTTCAGTTAATCGAGTTGAATTTGTCAGTCGAGTTAATAAATGGAGTTAGTCAAACCAAGTAAAACCAGTTAGAGTTAATTAATTAAGGTTGACCAGTTAGAGTTAATCAATCAGATTAATCAAATAGAGTTAAGTAAAATTAGAACTGACTAGAGATTAGTAAATTGAATGGTTTTCTAAGTGTCCATCTGATGTTGGTTTCGGCCTTCGGGATTTATTCTTAGGGAATTGTTCTCATACTAGTTCACAGTCAGGGACTGATAGTTGGGGAAGAGTAGTGATTTGTAAATAGGCAAATGGAAAACGTTTTCCAGTGTTAATAACATATATTTTCTAAACATAGAAAATAAGGCAATGTGAATATATATATAGATATATGTTGATAATTTACCGATATAATTTCCATTTGGAAATAATATCGTTGTTTGCACACTTGTTTTCCTTTGATGGTTAAATCACAGACTATCGAAGTTTTGACCATTTTAACGTTGTTAATATGGAGAGACCGGTTGGATTATTATCTGAAGAACCACTCTGTATTGGAATAAGCGTTGCGAATCATATATGCCAAAGATAATTGAAGACGGAGTAAAATGCAAGGGTTGTTGTATAAGTCTTAGATAACAGTGACTAAGATGGATATACTGAATAGTGCCTTCGGTTTGTCCAGTCCCAGGACAACTTGTATGGACGAAGGTCTGACAGAGTATATCCAATGGATCGTGTAAGTTGATCTGTTCAAACGTATTCACGTTTGGTGGCGGAGGAATTCATTTCTCTAAGCTGTATACCCATGTTACTTTTGGATAAATCAATTTGTGATTTGGCGGGTATGACGATGTGACATTCTAAGTGAATGAGGATGACTTGTGTTGATGAATGTCTGACAGAGTATTTCCAAAAAGGTCACGTACATTGATTTCTTCAACTTTACCAAGAGTGGAAGCGGAGAAGGAAACTTCTTTAGCTAACACGTAACGTACTGTTGTAGACGCCAATTAGAGATTTTCGATGGATCTGACAATGTGGCATTCGAAGTGAATCTAATGTAATGATAAAGCGTAGCTTCTAGCCTCATCAACCGGTAAATGACAGAAACCGGGCAGGCAGCATGGCTAAGTCGGTCGCACCGAAGTAGGGTGTATAATCACCTATCTAGAGAATATTCATTTGTTTCTTAAATCTATCAATGCTGTCCCATATATATACGGGAACGGTTGCTGATCCCAACCGTTGGTGATGTACATTCGATACACTCAAGCGAAATGAGTGGTCGGTCATGTGTGGCTGAGTTACAAGATTTTCTTGTTGAACTCCAGTGTATCGTTCCTAGAGTACACTGATCAGAAGGTGGTTCCATACCTTGTCATAGTTGGAAATCCATTATCCAATACGTGCTTGCGATTTTGATTGTATACTATATATGTAGAACGTGAGATGAAAGCGTTTCTGCTAGTTGATATCTATTTGTACATAGACATTATTATAATATCAAAAGGTTTTTGATATAAAGATATTTTGGATTCTCATAAGGGAAAAACCCGTTTCGTTCTGCGGCGTGGTCTTATGAGATATCGTTTACTTGTTCATATACCTGTTTAAACTGTTTTACTCACACCAGTCCCATGACTGACCCGGAGTTTACTTTGTTGTTTTCCCTAAACTCTTGGGTGTCCAATTTTCTACGGGCAGTCAAGTAGTCAGGATTTTACAGATATACTTGGAGAGCTTGGAGCAGGAGGCTTCAAGATCATATAGCTATAGCTATTTCCGCTGTGTTGTAAGTGCTGTACTCTGATAAGTGCTATTGTATACATAACTGTTATATTTCAAAGTTATGTTATCTATTATATGTTATTCGTTCCGTTGTGAGGTTCGTGTTACTCTGATGTTGTGTTCTTCTTCTTCTTCTATTCTAAGTTTCTATCTTATCTATTCTCACCTTCTAATTTCTTTCATTAATTACCGGGATTTTTCGATGTTTTGGTTATCGACATCGAGCTTATGTCGATAACCAAAGTCGCTAAAAATCCGGGTCGTTACAGTTGGTATCAGAGCTTAAGTTAAGTGAATTACCTTGGCTCTGTGGCGTGACTCGGTAGAGATAGGGTTAGTAATACCCTAGATTGAGTTTGAGTGTATATATACGAGTGAACGTATTTGTATTTGATATAAAAATTTGTTTTATATTGTGGAGATTCTTTGGTTGAGTTGTTTATGAGTTCTGGTCGATCAGTTTGATCCACTGTATCGGTAGGAGTTACTAAACACTTGAATACGATGGGTCGTCACAATATGTTTTGAAAAGAGGGTAAATTAAAATAAGTTTACCCAAGGTATATCTTGATATTGAGAAGATATATATCAAAATTATAATATATTGGTTGTTATTATAATCGAGTAAGATTATAAATTAAATGGTTATGTAAATAACCAATCAGAATTTATATAAGTGAAATACGTGAAATCAGATGAGTTAAATCTGAAATTTAAATCAGAATTGAACTAAAATTCTGGAAAATTGGATAAGTGTTTGTAAATGGATTTGGATTAAAAATAAGGAAAATTTAAGATCCTGGGAGATTTTAAATTGTTTTACAAGCAGTGTGAATTATATTTTGAAATGAATTTCAAAGTGGAAATGTTTACAAATGGTTTTATAGTATTGAACTCACTTCGATCGCTGGAAAATAGATTCTGATGATGACAGCTGCATCATCAGTGTCCATTTTCGAGTTGTTGAGTGATGGATTACTACCAAAGGAATTTGTTTTTGAATTGTTTTGAGAAAAACAAAGCTGTTTAGAACTCCCAGAATTTGGTTTATTTAATTTAAGACAAATTAAATAGGAATTTGTAAAAGAAAATTTGAATTAAAGTAAAGTCAGTTAAGTGGTAACTGAAGTTGAATTGAAATCGAATAAGATTGGATTTGTGAAATTAGAATCCGAAATGGTATTGGATTGAGGTGTTAAGAAATTGAAAATCAAGAATTGAACTTGAGTTGAAATGGGATTTGGCTTGGCTAAAAACGATTGGTTGTGTTGGAGATAAAACTGATTTGGAGTTTGATTGGCATGACATTGGTATATGCTGAATAGATAGCAGATGTGAGGGATATAACGATATGCCCGACAAAAAGGTACAAGTTTATATTTCATATGATATGAGATTTTGATGAGCCGAATTGGAAAGCCGCTTGGCTGTTTGATTTTTCTTTTGGGTTGGAGATGGCCCAGAGAGGCGAGTTGGAGTTTGACCTATTGACCAGTACAAAGGAGGTGCTGGCGAAATTTTTCGAAGAGTTAAGGCGTTAGAAAATTTTCAGGATTTTTGAAAATTTTCGTTGATAAAAATAAATATATATTTAATTGAAATTAAAAGAAATTAAATGGGTCCAGTTGAAGCCGGAGTTAGGAAGTGAACAGATAAGTTATAACCAGTCGATAGGGTCGTTCTCTACCCTTAGCAATTTTGAGGACGAAATTATTTTAAGTGGGGAAGAATGTAATGACCCGTACTTTCACGGGGTAATAATTAATTTATTTAATTATTTAAAAGGTGAATTAAAGGATTTAATGGTCATGGAATTAAATAATGGCAAATATTTAATTAAAATAATAAATTAAATAATATATTTAATTCTGTAATAATCAAAATTGGCTGGAATGATGATATGGTGTGAACCGGATCATCTGTGATATTTAATTCAGTTTAGAATTGAAGTTGAATAACGAATATATTTAATTAACGACAGTTTGAACGTATAATTATATTATAATTAAAATCGAGCTTGAAATGGCGCTGCAGTTCGCGATTTGGCGATTTGAACTTCAACTGAATGTACAGGATTCGTTTTAAGCCGGATTTCTGTGAAACCAGAAACACGTGGAGCTGGTGGAGTGTATCTTTCTAGTGGAAGAGAAAAATCGGGATTTCACCGTGTAGATATTGAGATATGCCAAATCAAATTTCAGAAAAGTCGCTGTGGAATTCCTTTATAATTTATAAAGGAATTATTTATATTTTAAAAAGGAAATTCAATACAAATCGAATATTGGGTTGACCCAGAAGCGAATATCGAGTTAGAAATTCATAGAGGAATATTCTAGAGCTGTATGGTATTCCACTGTGAATATATATACGATAATATAAATTTATTTATATTTAATTCAATTTTATTTAAATATATTTATATATTTAAATGGGTCATCCAGAGCTTTAAAAATAGCTGGTTTTGCAAACGAAGTCAAAATTCGACGAAACCAATTTTGTTGGATTCGTAATGTCAAATTATTGTTAGATTTCCAGTTTCGTGATTTTTAGAGTCAGTATGTGGCCGTACCGATTTTTAGTGTGAGAAACAGTCGATATTTTGACCTTTAAAAATACACTGTGTGAGCATACGAAGTCGGAATTCGACGAAACCAGTTTCGTTGGGACCGTAATGTCGAGCTGTAGCTGCATGTCCGTTTTCGTGATTTTTGGGTATCGTATGTGGTCACAGGAATTTTAGAGGACGGTTGCAGATAGCGTTTGATTAAAAACGAATATAATAATAAATATAAAAATATTTACGTCCTCTATAAATACCCTCTCCAAGTATTCCTAAACCTAAACACTTCATTGCAGAAGTCAACAAAGCAAAAAAATGCACCGCACCCTTTTCATTTTCTCCAGTAACCATATCGATCAATGAAAAATCAAATAGAAATCCAAGAAAAAACTATAAATTCCTGCATAAGTATATTGGTATTTATAGTGAGGAATCCTTCCATCTCATATAGTTTTGATTGGTTTCGATTGTTTTCTGTTCGCACCTGTATAGCGTGCGTGGGTTCTAGGGTTAGGAATCCTGGAAGATGGAGACATCGATGAGTGGTGCTAGTGTTAGATTTGGTTTTAGTGGGAGTTTTAGCAACTGGCTGCAAACTTTCATGGAGTTCGATCATCAAAGATGTCGCACCCGCCCGTGTATGCTGTGTTCATCGTCGAAGTCGGGTTTTGGGAAAGGACATCGAACTGGCTTTTGGGGTTATGATTCTGTCGAGCTCGAGTAGAGCGGAAGTTTGGTGTGTTTAGTTTTTGGTTCGGTGGAGGAATGATGGAGTTGGGGTGATGGAAAGTGGCTATGGAAAACGTAGAGGAGCAGGAGCCGTATTTTTCTGAGTGGAGGAGAAGGGAGGATCATACGGGTTGGTATTATATGGTAGTGGGCCGGTTAATTCAAGGAGTGAGGCCCATTTAAATTAAAGTCCAACGTTTTTATTTAATTTAAAGTAAGTTCAAACTTTGAAAATGTGTATCTTCCTCATACTGTAGCAGAATTTCGAACGGTTGGATCCGTTAGGATCGTATGGATGGGAGCAACATCATGGAACTAACTGGGAGCGAATCCGAGTTCGTTACAATTTATGGCGAAATAAATTGTCCGACTGAATCAAATAGCGCAAACCGTTATTTAACGGCTAACGCGCAAATGTGAGTAAAACTCACCAACTCTGAACAGTTATATTTTTATAATGTATTTTTAGAACTGTTAATCATCTGTTGATTGTTGTGTGTTGGTTGATTGATTGAACTGCTAGTCAGTTAGTGAAAATTATATATATATATATATATGTAATTATATATATATATATAAACCGTTAAATATTTATATATTGATTCTGCTATCAGAATAATTTGTATTGAACTGAAAGTGATGATAATCATATTGTGTAACATCTGTGGATGCAGGGAGACAGGTTGGAGGAATCCGAATGGATTCCTCAATAGTTATTTTATTGTTTTTCATATATTGTTATATGATGTTATATAAAATCTGTGGGCGATTATATGTGCTTGGGCGATATTGAACATCATGATTTGATATGATTGAATACCATAACATACCCAAATGTTGATAAGGGGATTTTCAAAGTGATATTGAAAATAGAATATTTATAAAATGGGATATTTATAAATAAGAGATATTTATAAAGTGGAATATTTATAAATAAGAAATGTTTATAAATTGGAATATTTATAAATAGGAGATATTCAAAAAGGAAATAATTACAAACCATTTTCTTTTTGAATGGAAAGGCCTGTGTGGCGGGTTTGGGGATTTTCCCGATGCTCTCGTTACAAAGGAGGTTATGGCGAATTTTTCAGAGAATTTAAGGAGTTAGAATATTTCAAGAATAAATTTGAAAAGGAAATATTTGTAAACCATTTACAAAAAGAATTGAAAACGAAACGTTATAAAAAGGAAATCATTTTTAAAGTGTAGAACCGTTATTTAAAAGTAAATCTTTTCAAATAAATAAAACGTTGTTAAAAAGGAAATCTTTATAAAGTGAATAAAGTAAATCGGATATGGTATTCGAAAGGAGTTAAATTGAATATGGTATTCGAAGGGAGTAAATCGAATATGGTATTCGAAAGTTAGTAAAACGAATATGCTATTCGGAAGGGGTTAGTCGAGTCGAGTTAGTTGAATAGAGTTAACTAGTTCAGTAGAGTTAACCAGTTCAGTAGAGTTAACCAGTTCAGTAGAGTTAACCAGTTCAATAGAGTTAACCAGTTGGGTTAAGTAAGTCAAGTTAACCAGTGAGTTAAGTAAGTCAAGTTAACCAGTTGGGTTAAGTAAGTCAAGTTAACCAGTGAGTTAAGTAAGTCTAGTTAACCAGTTTGGTTAAGTAAGTCAAGTTAACCAGTGAGTTAAGCAAGTCAAGTTAACCAGTGAGTTAAGTAAGTCAAGTTAACCAGTTGGGTTAAGTAAGTCAAGTTAACCAGTGAGTTAAGTAAGTCAAGTTAACCAGTTGGGTTAAGTAAGTCAAGTTAACCAGTGAGTTAAGTAAGTCAAGTTAACCAGTGAGTTAAGCAAGTCAAGTTAACCAGTGAGTTAAGTAAGTCAAGTTAACCAGTGAGTTAAGTAAGTCAAGTTAACCAGTTGAGTTAAGTAAGTCGAGCTAATCAAGTCGAGTTGATCGAGTTAGAGTTACTCAGTTAGAGTTAATCGATTAGAGTTAAAACGAACTAGAGTTAATCAAATATAGTTATTTGAGACAGAGTTAGTCAAACATAGTATTTAGGGTAAGTTTCCATCTCGTACGACTGCTAGCGTAATTCGCAGGGCTGTAAATAGCCTAAGGCGGTCGGATGTTGCCTTAGGGAATCAGGCGTAACCATTGTGATCGTTGCGATCTAGAGTCAAGCGAATGGAGTTAAATCGAATCTAGTCATTCGATAGGAGTTAATCAAGTTAAGTTAAATAAGTTAAGTTAATCGAATCTAGTTATTCGAGAGGAGATTTTCGAATATAGTTTATTCGAAGGAGTTATCAATTATTAGTTATTCGAAGTGAGTAGTCGAATATTGGTTATTCGAAGTGAGTTAATCGAATAATGGTTATTCGAAAAAGGGAGTTATCAACTCGAATAGATTAAAGGAGTTAACTGAATATAGTTTATTCGAGTAGAGTTAGAGGAGTTATCGAATATAGTTTATTCGACAGGAGTTAAGTGAATAGTTAGATTAATCAAAGTGAATTAGTTAAGTTAAACTAAGTGAATTAGTTAAGTGAATTGGTTAAGATAACAAAAGTGAATCTGTCGAGTTAATCAAAGTGATTAGTTCAGTTAATCGAGTTGAATTTGTCAGTCGAGTTAATAAATGGAGTTAGTAAAACCAAGTAAAACCAGTTAGAGTTAATTAATTAAGGTTGACCAGTTAGAGTTAATCAATCAGAGTTAATCAAATAGAGTTAAGTAAAATTAGAACTGACTAGAGATTAGTAAATTGAATGGTTTTCTAAGTGTCCATCTGATGTTGGTTTCGGCCTTCGGGATTTATACTTAGGGAATTGTTCTCATACTAGTTCACAGTCAGGGACTGATAGTTGGGGAAGAGTAGTGATTTGTAAATAAGCAAATGGAAAACGTTTTCCAGTGTTAATAACATATATTTTCTAAACATAGAAAATAAGGCAATGTGAATATATATATAGATATATGTTGATGATTTACCGATATAATTTCCATCTGGAAATAATATCGTTGTTTGCACACTTGTTTTCCTTTGATGGTTAAATCACAGACTATCGAAGTTTTGACCATTTTAACGTTGTTAATATGGAGAGACCGGTTGGATTATTATCCGAAGAACCACTCTGTATTGGCATAAGCGTTGCGAATCATATATGCCAAAGATAATTGAAGATGGAGTAAAATGCAAGGGCTGTTGTATAAGTCTTAGATAACAGTGACTAAGATGGATATACTGAATAGTGCCTTCGGTTTGTCCAGTCCCAGGACAACTCGTATGGACGAAGGTCTGACAGAGTATATCCAATGGATCGCGTAAATTGATCTGTTCAAACGTATTCACGTTTGGTGGCAGAGGAATTCGTTTCTCTAAGCTGTATACCCATGTTACTTTTGGATAAATCAATTTGTGATTTGGCGGGTATGACGATGTGACATTCTAAGTGAATGAGGATGACTTGTGTTGATGAATGTCTGACAGAGTATTTCCAGAAAGGTCACGTACATTGATTTCTTCAACTTTACCAAGAGTGGAAGCGTAGAAGGAAACTTCTTTAGCTAACACGTAACATACTGTTGTAGACGCCAATTAGTGATTTTCGATGGATCTGACAATGTGGCATTCAATGTGAATCTGATGTAATGATAAAGCGTAGCTTCTAGCCTCATCAACCGGTAAATGAAAGAAATCGTGCAGGTAGCATGGCTAAGTCAGTCGCACCGAAGTAGGGTGTATAATCACCTATCTAGAGAATATTCATTTGTTTCTTAAATCTATCAATGTTGTCCCATATATATACGGGAACGGTTGCTGATCCCAACCGTTGGTGATGTACATTCGATACACTCAAGCGAAATGAGTGGTCGGTCATGTGTGGCTGAGTTACAAGATGTTCTTATTGAACTCCGGTGTATCGTTCCTAGAGTACACTGATCGGAAGGTGGTTCCATACCTTGTCATAGTTGGAAATCCATTATCCAATACGTGCTTGCGTTTTTGATTGTATACTATATATGTAGAACGTGAGATGAAAGCGTTTCTGCTCGTTGATGTCTATTTGTACATAGACATTATTATAATATCAAAAGGTTTTTGATATAAAGATATTTTGGATTCTCATAAGGGAAAAACCCGTTCCGTTCTGCCGCGTGGTCTTATGAGATATCGTTTACTTGTTCATATACCTGTTTAAACTGTTTTACTCACACCAGTCCCATGACTGACCCGGAGTTTACTTTGTTGTTTTCCCTAAACTCTTGGGTGTCCAATTTTGTACGGGAAGTCAAGTAGTCAGGATTTTACAGATATACTTGGAGAGCTTGGAGGAGGAGGCTTCAAGATCATATAGCTATAGTTATTTCCGCTGTGTTGTAAGTGTTGTACTCTGATAAGTGCTATTGTATACATAACTGTTATATTTCAAAGTTATGTTATCTATTATATGTTATTCGTTCCGCTGTGAGGTTCGTGTTACTCTGATGTTGTGTTCTTCTCCTTCTTCTATTCTAAATTTCTATCTTATCTATTCTCACCTTCTAATTTCTTTCATTAATTACCGGGATTTTTCGATGTTTTGGTTATCGACATCGAGCTTATGTCGATAACTAAAGTCGCTAAAAATCCGGGTCGTTACAGCTTTGTTTTACGTTACCGATTTCAATGATCTTTTAGCCACCCTAGATGCACACAATAAATATATAACTGAATACAATAAGAAAATTGATCTAACCAAACACAATCATGCATGATACGAACAAAAAATGTGTTAATTGAAGGTGTGCTAGCCAACCAAGATTTATATATAAAATGAAAGATTATATGAATCAGCATATACTGACTACATGAAAAATTAAGGTTTTAAATACCAATCATTGGTTACAATACCTACGGGATATGTGTGAAAGATCTTATGTATATTTTACATGTTACATATATAAATCAAAGGTAACTTTTGTCAAGATAATCAAATCAATTCCTTCTATTTATTGAGTGAAATACACTTAATCAAATCAATTATGTATTAAATACATTTGGACACATTTATAATGTTGGTAAATACACTTAATTAAAACATTTAAATGTGTTTCAAGCACATTAACACCAAATTTTTGATAAAGACATATAAATTTTCATTTATAATATATGAGTATACATTTAACAGATATAATACATTTAATTATATCTATGTCTATTTATACTTGTCTGAACAACTATAATGATAAATACATATAAACAGATAATTATGCATTTATGTCGTTTATAGTTATGTGAGTTTATAATATAAATTTTACATATGTATTCACATTATAGTCGTTCGCATGTGTATTTAGTATTACACTATAAATCTGATTTAAATGTATTCATGAATAATCAGCATAATTTCGTTTATTAGAATTGGCTTCATGTATTATAAATATGTATTAAATAAATTTATCTAATAATGCATGCAATCTTCTTAAAATGTGAAATAAACATTACAGAATACACAAAAAAATATTTAGTTTGAAATGCCTTTGTAGTATGCAAACAATTAAAATTCTAAACTCTAAATAGAAAGACACCTTAGCAGATCCAAATCTTTTCTGAATTGGAAAGAAATCGTAACAGTAGCACTATCAAAATAAACTAAACAGAAACTTCAATAAGGAAAATATATAAACTGCATAAATTTGTAACTCGGCTCTTTTATATAGAAGATATTGATAAGCTTTGTTACCCAAAAGCACTGATTCGAAAAGAAACCCATTTCCATATATGATCTGTTTATTTATTGTGGATTTCATTAAATCCATAAATGGAAGGAAAAAAGAAAAGAAGGTGGTGAAAAATATAGTGGAATAGAACGACAATGCATATTCTATATCCTGATCCTTTAATGATATACCTCGCTACTAAAATATATGTAAACTTGTTATTGTTGTGATTTGTGACATGAAATCACATATGTTGATGAAGACGAGGCATGGATGTGCTAAGCGTTAGAGGAGATGGAGCAGCGGCAGAAAGAAGACAAGGAGAAGCGGTTTTGTGCTGCGTCTCGGCACAGACGTCTGACAGTATTTGGTCAGACGTCTGTTGTTAGGGTTTTGGTAACTCGAGAGCATGGACAGACGTCTGACATATACTGGTCAGACGTCTGAGCGGGTTTTCTATGGTTTTGACTTTGTCTTTCTATGACTTATTATGCAAGTAATGAAGGGGCAAATTGGGTATTTGCCTAGGCCTTCTATTCTCCTATAAAATCAGCATCTATGGTTGGATTAAAGACATGGATTCATGACCGAATAGAGTGGCGTTTGCGTATCTCTAGGGCTTGGTTCCCTAGAGAGGATTGGTGCCTCCAATTAATCCAAGGGTTTGCCGTTGTTCTTCATTGTTCTCCTTTTCCAACAACAAAATTGTAGTCATATAGATATTCTTTCCCTTACTCAATAAGGTTATTGATTCTTGTAGTTTGTTTATTGTTGGTTGTTGAACCAGTGTGTGTAAATAAAAATTCGTTTTGAGAATCAATAAAGAGGGTGGTTGGGTGGAATATTTTGTGTTTGCGCATGTGATTTCATATCTGTGTTTGTTTCCATAGAAATCATCTTGAAGTAATTGGGTGAATAAGATCCTGGACGCTTCCGCAAAGGCGCAGTTTTCATAACAGTTAGTATCAGAGCTAGATCATCGCAAAGCTTAGAGTGATTTTGGATTGGAAAAAATTGATCTTTGTTTGGAAAAAAATTGATTTTTTGTTGAAAAAATTGTTTTTTTTTACGTCGGATATGACGACGCTGTTGGTGATGACTAATTTTGGTTGGGGATTTGAAGGCCTCAATTGTTTGGTTGATGGAGATGAAGAGAAGCCATCAGATGTGGATGAGGGAAGATGGAAGAAGACGAAGATGTTGGCAATTAGTTTGATCTGCCTGTACCTTGGTGATTCGGTTCATGTTTTCGATAGGGGTCTTCACGTTGATGATGCTCGAGGGATCAGGAGTGATCGAGGAAAGAGCTCAGGTCAAGTGGTAGATGGGTGTCGATGTGGAAGGCGAGTGACGGTTGAAGAAACCTAGTCCACAGCAAGGTGGAGAGGTTAATTTGGTCACTGCTGATGTGTTCGACAAGGGTCTTCACGTTGATGATGCTCGAGGGATCTGGGATGATCGAAGTAGGAGCTCAGGTCAAGTGGTAGACGGGTGTCACTGTGGAATTGCAAGAACTTTTAGACCGTTGGTTTATGCACGGTGCAGCTCAGGCGGTAGATGCATCTTTTGCAGGCGGTGGGTTGTGTTTGTAATTAAGGTGTGGTTGTAGTCCTTTCAAATCGACTGGGTGTGATTGTTGCCCTGAAATCAATTGAGTCCCTGTACTCGGAACAGGTAGGGTGTATCTCGTTGCCTGGAAATCGAGGTTGGCTATTTTTCTGGGTGTGATTGTTGCCCTGAAATCAATTGAGTCCTTGTACTCGGAACAGGTGGGGTGTATCTCGTTGCCTGGAAATAGGGGTTGGTTTTAATTGAGAGAAGGTGTCGTTGAAAGAGATAGATGACTTGTGTGTTGGAAGATCGTTTGATGTGATGCGATTTCATATCAAGGCGGAGTGTTGTGATTTGTAACATGAAATCACATATGTTGATGAAGACGAGGCATGTATGTGCTAGGCGTTAGAGGAGATGGAGCAGCGGCAGAAAGAAGACAAGGAGAAGCAGTTTTGTGCTGCGTCTCAGTACAGATGTCTGACAGCATTTGTTCAGACGTTTGTTGTCAGGGTTTTGGTAACCCGAGAGCATGGACAGACATCTGACATATATTGGTCAGACGTCTGAGCGGGTTTTTTGCGATTTTGATTTGGTCTTTCTATGACTTATTCTGCAAGTAATGAAGGGGCAAATTGGGTATTTGCCTAGGCCTTCTATTCTCCTATAAAAGCAGCATCTAGGGTTAGATTAAAAGCATGGGATTGAGACCGAACTAATTAATCCAAGGGTTAGCTGTCGTTCTTCATTGTTCTCCTACTCCAACAAAGAGAGTCGTCTAGATATTCTTTCCCTTCTCAATAAGGTTATTGATTCTTGTAGTTTGTTTATTGTTGGTTGTTGAACCAGTGTGTGTAAACAAAATTCGTTTTGAGAATCAATAAAGAGCGTGGTTGGGTGGAATATTTTGTGCTTGCGCGTGTGATTTCATATCTGTGTTTGTTTCCATAGAAATCATCTTTAAGTAACTTGGTGAATAAGATCCTGGACACTTCCGCAAAGGCGCAGTTTTACACAACAGTTATTCCATTCTTTTTTTCATTATTATATAATGAAAGGAAACCATATAAAGCTCTTGAATCATTCATTGCTTTATTAAACTATTAATAATCTCTTGATACCCAGGTTTTAAACTCAAAATAGATTAAAGTATTGTAGAATCATCATTACAGATTTGCGTGCATATCTTAGTAATAGAAAAAGTGACAATGTGAACTTTAATTTGAAAAAACTATCTATTTGATTGTCCAGAAGCTATACATCATTGTATGCTCCAAATGTGGATGCCTTTTACAACTAAGTGCAATACAACAGTTTATGATGATTTCATCGACAACTAAATGCATTATGTGCTCAACCAATGCATAATGCACTCTATTTCAAGACGCACGACATCGATTTGGAAAACAGGACAATTTTTCAAAAACACATGTTCCTACGACACAAATGTAGGATGTAGAAGATTGCAAAGAAAACAACACAGTGAAATCATTGATTTACAATATTAGGACAGTATTACATTAGTTGGACTGAACTAAAATTTGAAAATCAGACCGATAATGAAAAGAGCTAAATAATTTTAAAATTAAAATTATCTCAATTGAGTCAAATCATAAATTAAGAAATTCATGCTGGTAGAAGGAAAAAGTTAATGAAATCATCGACTGGAAACTGGTACGAACACGCACAAAAAGAAATAGTTGGTAAACAATATCCCCATCATAAGTTAGCCACTCCTAAATTAGGGTGAGCGCAAATTTCAGACTAAAGGAAATTAACAGGAGAGTAGGAATCATTGAAAAAGGAGATTACCTAAACATGTTCTAGAATCGCTGAAAGCAATCCCCAAGGCAAGTCATTGTAGGTGGAAACAATGGACCAAAGCAGCAATGGCAAAATAATACGCATAGTAGCTCTAGCCAACACGACCACTATCGCCGACTGATAACAGACCGACCCGGTAGCTTTCAAGATGACCATTGAATGAGTTTACAATCACTATACAGAGGTTCAAAATAGTCTGTTAGTTTCAGCCAATAAAGGGAAGAAGAAGCATAGAATTACGGAAGGCATTATTTTGTTAGAAATCAAGACTCATAGCAAATGGTTATAAACTGATCTTCATTATCAACTACTACCAATTAGCCTCTACAGATCCACTATCAGAAAGAGTTTGCCTTTTGCAGAAATGTAAATAATCAATAATTATAATTCAAACTTATCCATGCTTGACAAAATGATATTAAAAGATTGAAAGAAAATTAGATACTGTAAAGACAAAGTTAAGATAGAAAATTTTCCATGATAATTCAATCAGTTTGTTGTAGTAAAAAACTAATACATAAAGAAAAAAACAAATCCGCAAGGAACAATAGCAGATAACATGATAACAATACCCTAAAATTCTCTATTCCATTTTTTTATTGTCGTGACAAATAAAACATCTAAATTTTGTAATGTAGATCATATTAGCATTCATCGTTTGAACCAAACCAACTATGGCTGAGGATGAAGTGCTTAGACCTTATTATATTGCAGTGACATATTCACAAAAAAAAAAAAACAAATAAGGCAACGATGAATTTATCGTTGGTAATAATGAACATTAAGAATGCATCACCGAATGCAGAAAAATGCTTATCAAATATAGGCCACAATTTTAATGTAGTTTCCCTCCAAGACAGTAAAGGACGGTAAATGGCAAGGAAGAAATATTTCGATAGCTTCATTCGCAGTGATCAGGCTGTCGATATATATCTAATAAGATGGGAAAACATGATTCCACATCAAAATCCAAGCATGATCCAGCAGATCATAGTACATGGATCACATGTAAACTATACTGATCAGAATTATACGTTTTAATGCAATCAATGTGTCAAAATTCAGTAAAATACATCTCTATAATCCCTTCAACAACAAAAAATACATCATAGGAATTTGAATGAATAAACTCAAATAGACAACGAACAAAAATCAAAGGTAACATGTATTTGTTTTAATTTTCATTTATATTTCCTTGCCCTTTTTTAAACATAAAAAAGATTACTGAATATTAACTTGACTACCTTTCATTTCTAAGGACAATAATTTTCAACTGGAAACGAACATATTTTAGAGGCTCAAAAGAAAGATAAATAAGATACCAAAACTGAAAAATCAAAGGCAGTATGGCTTATTCTCAATTAGAAAGCAGATAATGCAACAATTAAGCCTTATTCCTAATGCATCATAATTGAAGAAAAGCCATTCTATATTCCAACGGACATATGGTATTGTAGTTATAGAATTGCCTATGATTTCTTTACAATTAAAAGTCTCAGACGGACAACTTCTCACAGTAGCATAGCTTAGTTCATAACCCATTATCATATTTTCCTTTGTTTGATGGATAGTTTAGGAAAATGTGCTTGGTAATTAGTTTATGTCTAAGTATATATTTGTAATTAGTAATTAAATGACAGCTAATATCACAAATCAATTATTAACTATAACAAACTACCAGGAAAGCATGATTGTGACTCTGTGGCGTGTTTAAGCTTAAGTTGGATGTTGATTTGGAAGTCGGCTAACAATTTGGAAAAAAATGAGAATGGAGTTGGATATTACACTGCTAACATATTACAAAATGAAGAGTTAAAATAAGAAAGATGTCACCATCGATCATTGGGAAACAAACTAAATGATATAAGGAGTTCAGCTGATCAATTATCACACAGTAACAGGAACTCCAGCAAAAAAGAGTCTAAGTGTAACATCATATTATCTGAAATCAATAGAGAAACATATTGAACTAAAGTAGAATGGAATGAGGTGTATTCTCCAAGTACCAGTTGTCGTTTAAAATTGCATCATGAAAGCAGCAAACAAAAATTTATTGTTTTCTTCTTTTTATTTTCTTGTATTCAAGTCTAGAAACTCAGTGATTAATACTGGTGGAAAAAAATTCAATTCAGTAGACTATGATCATTAAACAGGGTATTTCTACACATAGAACATTAATATTAATCCAACATAATTTTTATTATGTGGACCTTCGAAGCAAAATAGATTTATTTTCATAAGTAATCTGTTAAAAATATTTGGCGGAAAAGAAAATAACTGGAGCGTGTGGATATAAAATAGAGAGATTACCTGTAGGCGATGACCTTTTGACCCCCTAGGGGTAAATCAATGGGTGTTTGGGAGACAATCGTAGCCCTAAGTCACCGTTGATAGGGTAGGGAAAAAGATAGCGCAGTACCGGAGCGAGGGTTCGTTAGGAGCAAATCTAATCGCCTTCGATTTAGGGCTAGGTTGCAGATGGGTAGATGGAAGAAAGTAATGAACGAAAGCTAAGGAGGGATGGTTTGGATTATTTAGCATGAGGGCAGAGATGTAGATTGTAGAGGGGCAATGATTTTTTCTCTTATGTACTTGAGACGGTTCAGTTTAAAATCGTGAGGGTGGCTGAAAGTACTCCAATGCAAACTCAGTAATTACAATATAGTATAGATAAGGGACATGTTAAATAGAAAATATGTTAATTAGGATATACTTAATTACATATTAAGTAAGAACATGTTATTGGACTATGAATAATATTAAGAGATTGTAGATTACAGAACTTGGATTACAATCTAGAGAATAACATGTTGTGGGCTTATAAATAAACTTAAATGGGTAAAGTTATATGACTGAAATTAATAAGCAAGAGGGACTTGGTAACTTGAAAAAGAATTCAATGTGAATGGGAATAACCAAGCCAAATGGAAACCTGATGAGATAAAGCAAGCACGTAAAAGAATGTTTAGACATAGGGTCTAATAACATATTAAAGTGAGGCGCTTGTACCAGTCCGCACATTTGAGAGTGAATAACCCAACAGGGTAGATCATTGTGGTGTCATAAGGCACAAGGGGAGTGCACGTTCATCTAATTATTCTACCGGCTCCGAAGGAATGGAAGAGGAAGCACGCGGCTTCCTGAGATACGTAAGGTGCTCTTGGTAGTCCTCTGTATGGTGGCAGATGTTTAGGCTGTACTCGCAGAGGATGGGTCTGCGCGTTACTACCAGGTGGGTGAGCCTTGACTACAAAAGTAGCTTTGCAGTCAGAATACTGTGACAAGGTGACACTAGGGTGATTCGGCGATTGCCTCAATGGGAGGATTGGTCAGGACCAACAAGGATAGTAGATCGTCAGGTACCCGTCATCGGCAGCCAGTGGGATGCGAAAAGACTAGAGCTAACCCGAGATAACGTTCACCTTTCACTATCGAGGTACGGTGGTTGAGGGGAGATGCCAACTGGATGTTTAGAATTTTTGTTAGGGGCATGTCGCTTAGCTCTTGTAGTCTTTACTAGTTGAGGGAGGGGCCGAGGTGGGGCCATAACCACCATGAAAAATAGACCCAAGGGATATCTGTATTTTGAGACCCTTAAAGGCAGGCTTGTACAAATATGGAAAAGCTCCCGACCGAGTTCCGTGTTTCTTGTACAGCCCTGCCACGGAACTCGATGCACATTAGAAAATATGTGCGGATAAGGCATCGAATACGATTGACGATACGTACATGGGAAAGTCTAGATACATGCTTGTCTGCTCTAGATGGTGTATCGTAGACTTGAGGGCATTAATCTATATGAAATTTGATTCGATCGAAGGTGGCAGTCTGTACGCTTACGTAGCATGGTAATGACAGATATATGCGGAATGTAACATTATTATGTAGTAACTCCGGCGTAGGTTGAGGACTGCATACATTTCTGTGGCATTACGGTGGGGACCGTGCTAGTGGGGTACCATGGGGTGTACCTCAATATCGGGGGTAACTACATATATATTTTATTAGGTTAATCCACTGGGAAGTAAATAGGTACGACGTGTGTGTAAGCCTTAAGTTTTGTTAAGCCAAGTAACCTAATAAATAAGATAATGTGATTGAATGGTATATGTAGGATTATCCAAAGTGTATAGTTTAAATCCAGTCACCAGAACTTGTGTTTTGACCCCCTCCTCATAACAAACTCGCAGGTTAGATTTGTGGCAGAGATATGATTTGGATACTGTTTAGGCAATATTATTATTACAGTAAGGCTATATTTTGATTACATTATATTTTATCCATTCCGCTGTGAGATGTTTTTCTGAGCTCTGATATATTTTATATCTATGTCTTTTCTGCAAGATACCAGAGCAAACCAACATGAGTTTCGATAGATTAGAATTTTGAGAAAAAAAACGGTCTGTCGGAATTCGGGTTCTTACCGTATGGTCATTTTTGACCTACGGCACTCCTCTATGATTTCTTTCCTCAATCCTTTTTCTTTAGGGATGTAAATTCGTCCATCCCTAAGTAAACTTCCATCATCGCCTAACGTATATCTGACCGAATGGGGAAAGGTCTCCTTCTTTCCCATTTTCTCTTTCAAGTTCCTTATTTCTTCCTCAATGTCTTGCATACTCCATATCCTCTCTTTTATAGTAGGTCTAATAATCATAGCTCCAAGAAAACCATTATAGGTTACTGGCGAGGGTTGCAAATTTAAATTAGAATGAAACTCGAACTGTCTCCATTCCAAGATTGCATTCAAGGTTGCATGTTTCCTACTTAACGCATCCGCCATGACATCCCCTTTTCCTGGGGTATACTGTATCATGAACTCAAATGAGGCAATATATTCCATCCACCTTTGTTGTCTCAAGTTTAGGTCACGTTGAGAGAATAAACATTTTAGGGATTTATGGTCGGTAAAAGTTCAAATTTCTCCCTTAAAAGATAATGCCTCTACATTTTCAGGGAGAACACTACTGCGGCTAACTCAAGGTCATGAACTGGGTATCTCTTTCTGGGATCCTTAAGTTGTCTAATAGCATAAGCAACTAACATTCCTTCTTGCATAAGGACTGCTCCTAAATCGGTCCCATACGCATCCATGTAAACTGTAAACAATTTCGAACTAATGGGTATAATAAGGACTAGCACACTAGTTAATACTTCTATTAATTTCTTGAAGGCCACATCACATTCACTACTCCAGGAAAATAATAAATTCTTCTTTGTCGGTTGGGTTAAAGGAGTAGCAATTTTTGCAAAGTCTTTAATGAATTTGGATAATATCCGGCCAATCTAAGGAAGCACCTTACTTCCATAGCATTTCAAGGTATCGTCCATTCCTTAATTGCCTCAATCTTCACGGGGCCTGTCACCAAGCCTTTGCTTGACACAGTATGTTCTAAAAATCTTACTTATTCCCTCCAAAAATGGCACTTCAAGAATTTTTCTTTTAATCTATACTTTCTTAATATCCCTAGAACTTGTCTTAAGTGACTTTCATGCTCTTTATGGTACTTCAAAAATATAAGGATATCATTTACGAAGACTATCATAATCTTATTTAGAATGCCCCTAAACATTCTACTCATGAGGTCAACAAAGAAGGCGGGTGCATTCGTCAGTCCGAGGGGCATAAGTTTCCATTGGAACAATCTATCCAGCGTCCTAAACGCGGTTTTATCCTTATTGTCCTCTGCAATTCTCAACTGGTGAAATCCAATGGCAAGATCTGATTGGAAAAATACTCAGGCTCCTCCCAAGTGGTCAAAAAGATCATCAATTCTTGGTAAAGGGTACCTATTATTCTTGGTCAACCTACTAAGCTCCCTATAATCCACAGAAAATCTTAAAGATCCGTCTACTTTAGTGGATTACACAACAGGTGCACCCCATTCTGAGGTACTCCGTCGAATGAAACCATTCTGCAGTAAGTCTAAAATATGCTTATCCAATTCTCTTCTTTCTTTAGGTGCCATATGCCTTAAGGGTAAAGCTATTGGTCTAGCATCCTTCTCAACGTCAATAAGAAAAGAGATTTCTCTATGGGGTGGAAGTCCCATGACTTCCTCAAAGACATCCAAGAACTCACATACTATAGGGACCGAAGACGGTCCTTATGAACATGGAGATAAGGAATATGATAAAGTATTATCCTTGTTCCTAGCATTACAAGGAATACTCAGACTACGTCCTCCTTGGCTCCTAGGACGAATGATTCGCTTGTCACAAACTAGGACGGCCTCATAAATTGATAGCTAATGCATACCTAGGATAAGGTCATTCCCCACAAAATCCAATGCATATGCTTCGCAAAGTAATTCGACATCGTCGATCTCCAATACTAGGTCTTTGCGAAACAACTCAGGATGCTTAGCTCCTCTGATAGGGTTGGCCACCTCTATCGGATTTCTAGAGATAGATATGGGAAGGTTCAACAAATAAACTAGCCTCTTAGAGATAAAAGAATGGGTCACTCCGGAATTGAACAAGGTATATACAGAAATTCCTAAAATAGAAGTTAAACCTTCAAATGCGGGTTGTCCTTGGTCTCATGGGGGTCAGCTTTGTATCGGTATTGCCCCTATTGCATAATTCTGGCTACTTCGGATAATCTTAGGATTTGGGAAGTCCTTAGACATGTGTCCTTCCTCATGACAATTGAAACATTTTCGTTTATATTCTTTCTTTGCTAAATAAGTCCTAAAATCCTGGCCTCATGGCCCTTGCGATTGCACATCGTACAAGTCTTAGCTTCCTTTTTGAATTTTTTCCCTTTCTTCTTGTTCTTCCACCACTCCTTTTTCTTATTTTTATTGGAACTTCCTTCTCCTTTCTCACCATCCTTATTCTCCTTGGACCCTTCAGCTGTTCATAGAATAGTCGCCTCTACCAAGGTCTCGAAGATCGGTCCGACCATTACTTGTGATAGCAAAGTGTCCTTCAATGGGCAGTTAAACCCCTTAACAAATTTCAATGCTTTATTCATTGGGGTATCCACAAACCCCTACCAAACATACTCAATTCAGTGAACTTAGCCATATACTCTTGCAGACTTAAGTTTGCTCGCTTGAGATGGATAAATTATTCTAACTGGATCGTCATCTTGGCTTTTGGAAAGTACTTTGCTTCGAAGTGGGTTTTGAATTCGTCCCATGTAAATATCTGCCCCTCGTTTTTTTAGATACTAAGTTTTACATTCAAGGGACTCCTCCTTTAAGTGTTAGGCCATAATCCTCCTTTTTACTTCATCTGGCTGTCCAGTAGCTTCAAAAACTCTTTCGCAGACTGTTGTCTAAGTTTGGGAATTAGTAAAACCCTCCTTTCATGTGAATGATTTCCCATCAAGATTTATGAAACTCTTACTGAAATGAGAAAAATCAAAGGCTACCTCAACGGCAGGAGCTGCAGGCGCCGTTGGGGTATGATTAGCAACACAGACCTGTTCCACAGTACGAAGATATTGTAGGAACCATTCTGGCAAATACCAAGGCCTTGCCTAGTTTCCCTATTCCGAAGGATTATCGGCGTAATTTCTACTATCTGAAAAGGAAAGGAAGAATCCTTCACTGGATAAACTTAAGATAGTATATAAACTAAAAAGGGAAGAAAACGATAAATTTGCCAAGTATATATGTGTATGCTTATTATGGTGTATATATATATATAGTTTGAGAACCATTTTTAGAATACAAATACGCCTCGTATACGTATAATTTCCCTATAATCGGGTAACCTAGGCCTGATACCAAATGTAACAACCGGAATGGGCCTAAATTTCGACCTAAAAAAGGCCAATCGAAACTTAAAGCCAATCTAAATAGGTCGTTGGTTCATGTAAGGAATTACATTTGCACAGAATAATATATAAACATCGTGTTATGGAAATCTCACACAGTGAAACGAGAAAATATAGTACCAAAATATGATGTACCGTTTTATTTAAAAAGCCACATAATTCAAACATAAATTTCCAAGATACAAGTATTCCATTGGTACATCAATAAGCTCATTATCAAAAGTTACCATAAGCAATATAGCAATGATAACTAATAATAGCATAATATCTCAATTTTCGTCTTCAGCCTCCATCATTGCTTCGTCCATTAGATCTACCCCACCTACCGACCTATTGGATATGTTAAGGAGAGGAGTTAGAACATAAAGTCCTAGATGGCTGAAAATAGTATTTACTTAAAGACCATACCCTAGATTTTGTAGGTTACTTATTTCAAGGTATGTCTACGCAACACATAAACATTCACATGGACACAAAGTATCTAATTAATGAGGTGGATATCCAAGTTAGTCTCTTAAGAAATTCATTAGTGCATTTAGGGTAAAGACTCAACGAGATGGGCATTCTCGGTCGCTTATGGCCATATTAAAGGTGGATTCTTATGATCTCTCATAACCCTGAGGCGGACCTTAGCCTCTCAAGACCCCGTCCTAATACGTCAACATTCTTAAAGTCTATACTCTCACTGGTAATATAAGTAGTATTTTGAACATTACTACTTAACTGATATTATGGTGGAATACATATGTCGCTTATGACTTCCCTTAAACCGTTGGTAAGCATGCTATGACCACATATCATATATAAACCAATCCAATCCCTAGTTTAGCCCTTACAAGCTTCCAAAGGAAGTGGACATCCCCTGTGAACTACCCTACTCCGTTATTGCTATGCCAAACCACTTTCAGAGAAGGAGGACTCGTAGACTTACTTCGAATCTAATAAGGGCGGGTCCCATGATTTTGGTACCTATCCAAGGAATAAACCTTCGGAGTGGTCCGTAATCCTAGTCACTTAAGACCCAAACTAGATAAGAAGAGAGTCAACCACTTAAAACCTTCCCGAGGTGTAGTAAACCTGCCTATTCTCACACACAATAGGTTTATATATATACACACACATACACACACACTAGACCTCTCGCATTAGTCGGACCTACTTGTGGTTATTGGATTTGCCGGACGGTTCGGGGCAGGCTTATACCACAAATGGAAACTAACCTCGTGTCTGTGTGTCATTATTTAATATATTTACAAGCCATTCTATAAGCACACACAAGCAATCAATATATGGGAACATTACAAATTCAAACCTTATCCTAATCGCATTTATCACATCATTATTATGCTAGTTACGTTAGTTACACTATATAAGTAAAAAATTTAGTACGTATAAATAACGCTAATTTTCGTATGAACGAGAGAATGTTCCAACGAGGTAAAATTTGTCAACTTGTTCTAAGTTTAAGATATACAAGTTATATTCCACATTTGAATGCTACATTCAAGGCATAATGGCATAATTGCATAACAATAGATAGCAGCAATGGAAAATACAACATACATACAATTACAACTTGCATCCTAGGCTTATTGGAATAATTCTAGTAATGAATCAAGAATAGGGTGTAATTTCATATATATATGTATATATATATATATAAACACACACAACCATATATATATATATATAAACATATACATATATATATACATAGGCCTTTATTTATCCAATTTACCCTTTTTCAAATTGCACATAAAAATGTTCATATTTGATTGGCTTCAAATCTTAATACAATCGGATTCAGAATAGAGCCCAAAGCTATTCAAATAATGAATGAATCAAATCTAAACCTTTTTAGGTTACAAACAAAGATTTAGACAAAAAGAATAAATCACACAAAATAGAAGTACATCACTCGATTGTTCTCAATTCACTACTAAAACCAAAATCCACAACCCAATATAAATTGATAATTCTTGCAAAATACATAAAACAGAGGATTTGATGGTTTGTAGTTTAATATTATCGTTATAACAAATCCTCCTAGGCATACAAATCCATATGATAATCTACAAATGTAGAATATGCGTAAGAAAATACTAATTCCACTCACAGTGATTGGAAAGGTCGTAGATCTGACATTGTTATGCCTTTTTGATTTAAATTCCAACTCTAGAAATCTATATACATAAGAATCAATTGATTAAAATTCTTATATATATATATATTTCATGTGATTCCAAGCATATATTCATATCTAAATCTTTAAGAAAAGATTAGAGAAAGAAGAATAGGTTTGTATAAGAAGAAGAGAACCTATTTCTGGAATCAATGGTGGAAGAGTGGAGGCATAATAGAGGGAATGGCTAGGGTTTAGGCATGAGTCTATAGTTCTATTTATAGTTGCTTGTGTAAGCAGGGGTCATAAGATTATTTAGATCTAATCCTAGTCGTCCATTTATATAAATTAGTCACAAAACCTAACCAAACCTAGCCTCATTGGGCGTTTTAGCCGCCAAGCGGTCAACCTCCCTCTTGGAGGGCGGTCGACACCCTCCTAGAGGGGAGGTCGATCTTTTGGTCACTGAATTGCCCAATGAACGTATGTGGGGCTGAAAATATTAATTGTATACAACGTTAATTGTTTTGGCTTATTTCTTACATTGTATATATTATTTTTGTCCACTCATTCTTATCTTCATTCGGAATTCAAATTCATCCAATTTATTTTATTTCTTGGATATATATATTATTTATTGAAACAAACACGCACATAGACACACACACACACATATATGTATATATGTTTGTGTTTACCGTCTAATTTCATTTGATTGCAACTTCTTCATATGATTATTGTTTTCAACATATTATATATGAAAACGATTCAAAATTTTGTCACTAATCCAGCCACGAATCCAAATAAAAGATTTTCATTGCCAAATTATTAATGTTGCAAAAATCCCATTTTTTAGCATTTTTATATTTTGTTATTTAATTGCTCATTTCTATTCATTATTAATATTTATATTTCTAGGTATATTTTACGTGGTGTTACAAAAGTTGTGCTTAGAATATGGTGAGATGTAGCTACATGGTTGTGAAGCAGTTCGATAAAGTTGTGTGATAATGGATTATATGAGTTAGGATTCAAGCTTTGGATTACCAAGGAATTGTTGATCACTCAGATAGATCTAGTGCTGACTTCAGAGAAGGGTGTGTTGGAAATTTAGGTCATGAAGGCACACGCGCTGGGCAGACGGGGTCCTGCAAGCATGACAAGATGATATACCCAAGTTGATTAGGTGAGGACATATAAACTGCTGGACACTCAGGTCCTAAAGGCAGACGTACTGGACAACTGGGTCCTAAAGGTACGGAGGAGTCACACTAGAATTGGGATACATTAGTCCTTGGTTAAGAGGGGACTGCCACAAGAGTATCAATGGATTCACGGTTGTAGAAGTTGATAGTTAGGATTTAGATGATGGTTGCTATCACTATACCATAAAAGACCTTTAGTAGCATTTAAAAAATGCTACCAAAGCTTTTAGTAGCGTTTTGAAGAACGTTCCTACTGGTCCCACAACTAAAAGTCTGTTTTTTGTTGCATTTTAATAAAGCTACGAAATGTTTCATATAACCGCAATTTTCAAATGCTACCAAAGATTTTCTGTAGGGACCTTCCTTTGTTTTTCTGTAGCGTTTATTTTGTGTCCTAAAAACTTTTAGTTGCATTTATTTTATGCCACTATAAATTCAAGTACTATTTTACATCTATTTCTGTAGCGTTTCTAAAACGCTACTAAAAGGTACTGATTGTTTTGTAGCATTTTTTAAATGCCACTATATATCTTGAATGGCTTATATTACTTTCATCAACCAGTTATATAATAGTCATATTAAAATCATTAACAACTATATATTTACTATATCCAAACCAACAATCATATAATTATCATATTCAAATATTTGAGAATACGTCGGTCACATAAGTATTATTCATAACCATTTAAATAATGGTTATTTGACAAATTGAGCAAATTCACATACCATAAGCATTCATAAAAAAGTTTACATAAGTACTAACTAACATCATAATACATAATACATATAACAATTGAGGTCATGTCCACTGTTGTTGTGGTCTTCACTCTGAAAAAGCTGATTACCTGTAAACAAGTTTGATAATCAACAATAAAAATTTGCCATGAATTATATAGTAACATTCAGACAATTATCAAACAATATTAATTTATTGATATTAAAACAAGCACATAAACAACTAAGCCATCCTAGTATACTAAGCAAATTTATAGGATTACCAAACTATAGCATCAGTTATTGCAATTGGCATATATAGAATTGAAATGTAAATACTTACTAAATAGGATTCAAAGATTGAGTCATATAATTTTGAACTGGTTTTATTTCACTGTTCTATGCAGTTCAATATAGTGTTCTAGTTGTTTTCATAGTCCAAATACTTTCTTCAATTCATGACTGAAAAACAGGAGAGACAAGCAAATAAACATGTTGTTTAGTTTTGTTTTCATTTGTGCATTTGGTGTATTGTTTTCTCTACTTGTTTGTTGACATTGTACATTTGCTAACCGTACAATTTGCAATTTGTATATAAAGTACCTAATTTCAATTTTTTTGGTCTTTCAACATAAATAGACTACTGACAACGTTATAAAATAAATTAAAGAAACAAAATATAAAAATAGATATTGTCAAGTACCTTTTATTAGTCAATCCCAACATCAAAGCAAGCTCCTCTAGTAAATACTACATCAACTTCACCGTTGACATTAACCAGCCTCGACAATAACTTTTGTAAACAAGCAACCACTATATAGCAAGTTGAAAAATATTTATTCTGACAAAATTACTACTTAAAAATATGTTACCGTTACATATCTGCATTAAATATAGTATAGATGTAGTGCACTGGCTATATTGTAGACGCATGGTTAAATATATGATAGATGCACAATGTTTGCACTGAAAATATAAAGGGATTATACAGCTAAAATTATTTTAAGAACTTGGTATGTGACAACTGTATAATTGGTTGTTAAGAGCATAAAGATATTAAGAAGATACAAGTAAACACACAAATATTAGCCATTCTCTGCTCAATCATATGTATTCGACTTATGTTTTAGGGCAAAGGAAAAGCCTTCAAGGACCTTTCCTAGCAACATCTCAGAAATTCGTATCTGGTGAAAAATATAAAATAGGATGCCACAGATGTAAGTATTAAAATAATAGCTTTCAAAAGATAGGTTATTGATGAAAATTACTAGTTTGTTGCAACCTGTCACCTTCTTGAAACAGTAGTCCATGATATAAAAGCATAATACAATAAAACATATCTTACAAACAACATAAGGTATATAATATGGTAAATTCATACCCAGTCCACAGCAGAATCTGAAGCCATCAGGGTTTCCAAATCATTCCGTCTGAAGTAACTGGGTTTACAGCTTCATATCTGATAACAAGGAAGATATAACACTAAAGATTGGTAAAATATGTAAAACAGATGAAGAGAGATAAAACATACCCTTTTTTTGCAACCACACATGCAAGTTAAAAGTAAAAACAATATTTCATTATCTTCTTATGCATTCTACAAACAGTTCAAAAAAAAGGATACCATGGCAGGAATACATTCAAACACTAGACCATATTGAAATATTGTAACAAATTCTTCCATCTCAAGCTTTGGCAGCACACACCAATTTCAACACTTCTACATTCATCTCCTTTTTCTACCATATAAAACAAATAAAAAGTAAAATTATTCAAAAGAGAAATTCCAATTTAGAAATAAATATTTAAACTGACGACATGTACTTTCAACAAAGAAAAATATAACTAAATATTCAAATAACTCACGCGCAAAACATATGGTACGATCACGCGTCAAGGGTGATCTGTATAATAAACATAATATCTTGCAACTTCGAATGCATTTGTACTACAAGTCAAAAATCAATTGTAAGGAACAATTTCAACACCATAGATTTTTCGTATTCATGGATATTAGTATACTTAGACTGGTATTTGTAAGTTTACCACCAAGCATTAATACTACTATAACAAGAATGTTGGATTGAAGAAGAAGAGAATACTTAATTTTGTTTGAGGAAGAACTTCTTTTAATTTCCTTACTAATTTTCTTTACATACATAACCAAATGGTGGAAGGCTTTATATATACGAGCCTTACATGACAATTCATTCTTAATAGACACCACATTTTATCAACAGACATTACCTATTAAATAGATACAAACTTTAACATATGACTCTTGACTCATAAAAAGACACATCAATTACGAGAGGACAATAAATTGGGTTTACTTACCAACAAAGAACTCATGTTTTTCTTCTTTTAAATTAAGATACATGCTCAAAAAAGGAATAATTAGTAGTTTTCATTATTATTATTATTACTACTTTGTCTAAATCCGTTAATTTTCATAAAGATTTTCTCAGCTCAAATCTTATATCACGTGCCACATAAAATTCAATCGCTTGTTTTGTATCATCTATATTCAAATGTTAAAGATCCTTGTAATTCATCAATTTTTGTGATGGATAACTAAGATTTCATGTGGAATAGACAACATGGTGGAATTAAACTCGTATGTTACCATTTGATGAAGCCCAGGTGCAAGCTTTGGTTTTCTAACAAAAATATTCAGCATTCGAAGGTTAACACCATTCTTTCATCTTATCATTCTTCATTCTGCACGACCAGATTTGGAAAAAACTTTCATCTTGCTCATATTTTAAGCAAGAGGAAGAACTATATTACTTATATTTTTATTATCTTGCTTCTCATCAACAATACAAATGACCACATATATATATAATGGACTACTCAAATTTTCAAATAGACAAAACAATTAATGGACATGACTCTTAAAAAATAGACATGACTCTTTAGCTTCAATAGATGTGACATTTCACTGAATAGACATGCTTCTCTTTGGGTTTACTTTTCAACAGTTAACACCATTCTTTCATCTTATCATCCTTCAAAAATTAGCTATTTCCTGATTTTACATCTTTTAAAGCTTCTGATGTAACATAAGCTTCCACGTAAATATCAGAATTCTTAAGGTTAGGTAACGGGTAACCCCATCGTACTTCGACCATTCACGTTTCTTATACTCTAGCTGTTGTAATTTATTACTCATCGTTAAATGGATCAATTATGAAAAATGACCATTAAACAACACACTTCATCCCTTCTAACAGTACCAAATATTTCCAATATTTGTTTTCATTTTGTGTTTATTATTTTAGGCGTTGTTCTCTGTATTCTTCTTGTTACTCACCATTGGCATTAGATATTCTCTATTAAAAGATATATATATATTTTTTGAAAATTTTAAAAGATACACACACACACATAGTGTGTGCGCGCACATCTCACAGAACCATAGTTTTCATAACCGACCATGCCACGCCCCGACCTCAAATAACCTTAAACCTTGGACCATCACGACATAGAACGCATGACCTCATTCATGCATGAACCCTGGTCGGACCTTCAAACCAGCGGTCCATGCTTCAATTTTACATAGTTAAACCACGGTTTTTTTGTTTTTTCCTACTTCTTATTATGTCATTCTGTCTGATCATTTCATATTTTGTATTGTTTTGAAAATAACAACTAAAATATTTCAAAAAATCATAACTGTTCCAACATCTTAATCATATACTTTACCACTTCATTCTAAAAACATATGTGTTTGATTGTGTCCTTTCTATTTAATTATATCTTGCGATCTATTAATGTTAGTGAACAAATAAATGACTTTCAAACTTTATTATTTATTTGATTGCACATAAAACTTGATTATTCACATTTTCACTATTAACAAGCATTTGCGGTTCATGACGGTCGACCGATCAGACCTTCAAAACCTTGAACCCCCTGAGTCCTGACGATTTGACTCAAGACCGGGTTATTAAAACATTGCTCCAAGCACATCTTCCGTTTCACAACCACATCCAACAAACTGCAACTTCCTATCCCAACAGCTGCCTTCCTCAATTCCACCCTGCCCTCTTCAATTCAAACATCACTAGAAGAGAAACCGCGTGAATTCTTCTGTTTTCTATGTGCTTTGTGTCCCTAACCAATCACAACCCCCCGATTTCCGCCTTTTGCAGTTAAATCCCTCAATTATCCGGGGACTTAAATGCAAAAAAATGAAAATGAAGAGATTTGATTGGTGGACACACTTGGGTATAGGGGTGTTGGGCACAGAAGAATTGGCCTCAAGAGAAACCTCCCTTCAGTTTCCTTTACATAACACATTCCATCCCCTATCCCTCCTTGCAATTAGCAGCCCCATTCAACCTAAAAACAACATCAAACAGAATCACTCTGCAAACTACACATTCGGCTCCACCATTCACAACCGTTACATAAGCACTGTCACATAAAATGCCCTCTACAAATCACCATTCCCTTGCATCTAGCAACCAACAGTCTAATATCTTTGTCTTCCTCAAAAGCTAAAATAACCATTAACTGCCAACTGCTTGTTCAATCACCATCAAAGCTTCACCGATCAAAAACCTAAACAACTGCATACAATCCCAAACTCGACAAGCAAGAGCACTTCACTTCATCCCCTATCTTACCTCTTAGAGGACATATTCCTCTGAAAACAGAAGAACCTCACACTTATAAGCCTCAACATCCATTAGTGAAATCTCCCTGTATATTTAGACATCCTAGTAGCAAGCAATCATCCTTCTGTACATGTAACCGGGAGCTCATGAAATCATACACATCCTCAAAGTTCACAAGGTATATTTTCATTATCTCATCTTCTCCAAATGGATAAATTTCATATTAATATGCTGCATAATTCTTCTAGTTCTGTGACATCAATGATGTTTTTAAAGAAATATAAGTTGATAGATATTTGTAAATATATTACTTCTCCACTGGGTGTTTGTTAGGTGACTAGTTTAGTTTTATTAGTGTATTGAGAACATATATATACACACACGCGCGAGCATGTCTTTTCCTAGTTTTCTCTTAGCATGATATCTCTTTGATTTTATTTTCTACCAATTGCATAAAATTCGACCAACGCGAGTATAGAAGGGAGAAAGTAGGAAATACGTATCTCCATCGCCGAAGAGATTAGCTTTGAATCAGCTACACATGGTGATCGCTCTGCACCAGCAAATTAAAATCACATAATTTAATGCAGGAACAGATTATAGTTGAATTTTTGATTATATATCTTCTTATATATACCATAATCTAAAATATATTGGCTAGTTAATGTTGTGATATGCAATACTATATATATGTTGGATTGAAGAGGATGAAGATAGCTTCGAGTCGGAGGTGACCGTTCGCAAATCGGAGTTCGCATGTGGAAGTTATAAGCTGTAAGGTGTAGGTTTTCTATGTGCAGGTGCGAAAGACGTCTATTATATGAGATGACAGACGTCTGTTGTCATGGTTGCATTTTCCCGAGAGCTCAGACAGACGTCTGTCATATTGAGGACAGACGTCTGTGCTGAGTGCAGGAGCCCAATATGTTTTTGGAAGGGGATAGACGTCTATCAGGAGGTTCGATAGACGTCTGAGTGGGTTCTGGGCTATTTTTGGGCTGGAAATTAGCAAGCTGATTTGTGACTAATTCGGGGGTAATTTGGGTAATTGGCCAACCTCTATATAAGCTATTTTTCTGAAGTGAATTAGGGAGAGCTTGAAGACTTGATTTGGGATCAAGGGCCATTCTCAAGGGAGAATTAGGGTTTATAACCTAATTCCAATTCTTCAATTTTATTCTCCTCAAACTCTTTTCTATATTGAAATATAGTGATTATTGGATCAATCTCTTGTATTCCTTTCATCGTGGTAATAAAATACTCTCTCCAAAGTGGATGTACACTAACAAGAAGTTAGTGGAACCACTATAAATCCTTGTGTGATTTATTTTTGCTACTTTGTCATTAGTTTCTTGCTTGTGATTGAGATTTGGATTGTTCGTGATTGGTAGATATTGGTTTTGTGACTAGAGTTATTGCTTTGGTTGTTTTTCCAAATCTAACAATGATCTAGTCTTCCGCAAGCGCATTGTGGTTTAGGTATCGGATTCGAGTGGTTTTGAATCGGATTAATCAAAACGGTTACAATAGTTGGTATTAGAGCTGTTTTGGTGCTTGTTAGGTGTTTGTGAAAATGCCGTAGACGGATAGTAGCTCGGTAAGTCCTTCAACCGGAAGTCTGAATAGTGTGGCGCCTTATGTACGGGGTTCGTATGCGGCGTCGGGTTCTCAATTGGTTATTGACAAGTGGAATGGTGATAATGACTTTGAGAAGTGGCAATGGAAAATGAAAGCGGTTTTGAGGAGGAATCGAGTGCACCGAGTAGTATTTGATACTCACTTATTGCCAAGTGATATCTCGGATGTTGAGAGAGAGGAGATGGAGGAATGGGCTTACACTACTCTTCAACTTGCTATGGGGGAGAATGTGATCTCTGAAATTAGTGGTGAGACTACCGCTAAAGGTATTTGGGACAAGTTGGAAGAACTTTATATGAAGAAGTCGCTCACTAACCATTTGATCTTGTTGCGAACATTTTTCACCTTCAAGATGAAGGAGGGTAATTCGCTTAAGGCACATTTGAATGCCTTTGATGACTTGCTCATGAAGATGAAGGCCGTTGATTTAAAGATTGAGGAAGAGCAAAAGGCGATGATATTATTGTGTTCATTATCGGACCGTTATACGGGTTTCTCAAATAGTTTAATCTATGGCCGGGATTCCTTGACTCTAGATGATGTAAAGACGGGTCTTCTTAGTGAGGAGTTGAGAGATCAAATGAAGGAGATGAGTGAAGGTAGTAGTGGAGCTAGTAGTAGTCATGGGTTGTTTGTGGAGAAAGAAAAGAATGCGAAGAAAGGAAACCGGGGGCGTTCTAAATCAAGAAAACCCGGTGCAAGAGGTAAATCAAAAGAGAGAAATGGCAAGTACTTTATTTCTAAGAAACTGGGACATTAGAAAAATGAATGTCCGAACAAAGATTAGAAGGAAGTAGCGTCTTCATCCGTGGTGGTGTAGAGTGGGAATGGTGAGATAGATGAGAACGTGTTGACGGCGGTAGCAACGGGTGTTTCGGGTAACGAGTGGGTACTCAATTCGGGTGCGTCGTATCATATGACGCCAAATAGAAATTGTTTTTCATCCTTTGAGGTAAAAGAGGGAAATGCAATTGCTATGGGAAATGGTGCTATTTGCAAGTCGATGGGTAGTGGCTCCATGCAAATAAGGATGTTTGATGGAGTTGTTCGCATGCTCACCAATGTTAGCTATGTTCCGGGACTTAGGAAGTCGCTTATATCTTTGGGGCAATTGGATTCTCTAGGATGCAAGATCACTATCGAGAAGGATTGCTTGAGGGTTTCGAAGGGGGCACTTGTGGTTATGAAAGGTGCTAGGACTCATGGTATATATTTTCTTCAAGGTGTGACCGTAGGAGGTGAGACTTGTGTGGGTGTTGATAGTTCTCGTGACTTGGATGTGACACGATTGTGGCATTTTAGATTGGGTCATGTCTCAGAGAGGAGTTCGGATATTCTTCGGAAGCGGGAGATGATCGAGGGTGAGAGTTTCAACAAACTAGAGTTTTGCGAGGAATGTGTCATGGAGAAGCAAACAAGGGTATCATTCGATGAAGGCAAGCATGACTCAAAGGAGGTTCTTGAGTATGTTCATTCGGATGTTTGGGGACCGGCACCGGTTGCTTCTTTGGGAGGAGAAAGGTATTATATTTCTTTTATTGATGATTTGTCTCGAAAGGTATGGGTGTATGTAATGGGGGCCAAGTCGGAGGCATTTGCTAAGTTCAAAGTGTGGAAGGCTCTTGTTGAGAATGAGAGTGGTAAGACTTTGAAGGTGTTAAGGACTGACAATGGCAGTGAATATGTCTCGCGTGAATTCTTGGAGTATTGTAAGCATCACGGAATCCGAAGACAATTTACTACACCAGGAGATCCGCAATCTAATGGAGTAGTAGAGAGAATGAACCGAACTCTACTTGAGAAAGCTCGATGCTTGAGATTGACATCGGGTTTGTCTAAAGGATTTTGGGCCGAAGCTTTGTCAACCGCGGTGCATATTGTAAATCGAATTCGGTGCTCGTCCATTGGTAACAAAATTCCGGAGGAAGTGTGGAAAGGGAAGAGTGTTGACTTGAGATATCTTCGTGTGTTTGGTAGCCCGGTCTATGTGCATGATCCGGGGAATGATAAGCTTGGAGCTAGAGCATTCAAAGGGGTCTTGCTTGGTTTCACGAATGGCGTGAAAGGCTATCGGGTTTGGAACCCGAAAACGAAGAAGACTATGAATTCTCATCATGTCACTTTTGATGAGTCGGCTTTATTCAAGGTGAATGAGAGCTCATCGGACGTTCCGGATTTGGTTCATGGTGAATCAAAGGAGAAGGAAGTCATTCCCACATTCCGTCCAAGTGGTATTAGAGTTGAACAAGCTCGTGGGGTTCAAGCGGTTGATGAAACATCACATAGTCCACATGGTTCCTCTACTGATGATGTTGGTGATGTACATGATACTAGAGAAGTTTCGACTCAAGGTGGAGCCGAAAAGGGTTTGGGTGATAGTGTTGCTACTCGGGTTGGTTGACGTGCAATAAGGCCTCCCGAAAGATATGGTGATTGGAACTACCTTAGCTTTTGTGATCATTTGGACTATGCTCTCAATGTAGTCCAAGATGAGCCGATGGACCTTGATGACGTCGTGGAGTCGAGAGAGAGCTCAAAGTGGATTTGCGCCGTGGAGGAAGAGATGCAATAGCTTATGAAGAGCCGAACTTGGAAGTTGGTTCCACTTCCTCAAGGAAACCGTGCTATAGGGTGCAAATGGATTTACAAGGTGAAGTATGATGGAAGGTACAAAGCAAGGTTAGTGGCAAAGGGGTTCTCACAAAGGAAAGTAAAGGAGTATGATGAAATTTTTGCACCGGTGGTTCGTCATACTTCTATACGGGTTTTACTAGCCATAGTTGTTATCCATGACTTGGAGTTGGAGCAACTTGATGTGAAAACAGCCTTCTTGCATGGAGACTTGGATGAAGACATCTACATGGAGCAACCAGAAGGGTTTGTTGTAGATGGTAAGTCTAAATTGGTTGGCAAGTTGAAGAAATCACTATATGGGTTAAAGCAATCGCCTAGACAATGGTACAAGAGATTTGATCATTTCATGCTTGAAAGTGGCTTCCATCGAAGCATCAAGGAGGCTTGCGTATATTTCAAGAGGTTGGGAAATGATTGTTGGGTGTATTTACTCTTGTATGTGGATGATATGCTCATTGCTTCCAAGGATCAAAATGAAATCAACAAGTTGAAGATGCTTTTGAAATCAGAATTCAAAATGAAAGATCTTGGAGAAGCAAGGAAAATCTTGGGCATGGAAATTGAAAGGGACCGAAAGCGTTTTGAGTTAAGATTGACTCAAAAGGAATACATTAAGAAAGTGCTTTGCCGGTATAGCATGAAGGATGCAAAGGCGTTAAATACACCTTTAACTTTGCATATGAAGCTTTCGGATAAGGGATCACCTATCGAGGATAAAGACAAGGCTTATATGGCAAAGGTTGTAACACCCCACATCCATTAAGGTCACTCACAAAGGGAATGCCATAACTTCAATGGAGCATTATGGGTACTGGAACAGAAATATTACAAGACAGACATATATAAAACAGCGAAAAGCAAACTAGAAGTATTTCAAATCATTTATTAAATATAATTGTTTACAATAAAAGCCCATCAACTTCCAATACCCAATTACATAGCTAAACTATCTGTCTTGCTCAAAAACAAAGAAGCATAAAAATAAATTGTAGTATTCCCCAATAAAGCAAAGAAAGCCATAGCCAAGAGAAATCCAAGCCGTACGTGAAAGAGCCTTGAAGCTTGGTAAGATCCGAACTAAGCTGTATTCCCACCCTGCGAACCTGAGGGGGGAACGGAAGAAAAAGAGGCGAAACAAAATGGGCCAGTCATAAAGACTGAGTAAGTCCTAGTGACTTTCAGCATAAAAACAGGTAAAGATAACATGGCATGAATAAACTGGAAGTAAACATAAGCATGATGACAAGATAAGCTATAGGCACTGTAACACCCCGTATTTTCTTTGAACGTATGAGTAACAAATCAGAGAATAAATAATTTTTAAAATAAGAATCAAGGGAAACGGGTTGCACCATTACGTTCGTCTCGGAATTCTGCTTGAAAACAAGTCTGATTTTTCGAAAAACGGAGTCCGTATGACCAAGTTATGACCCACCGAAGTTTCAGAGAATTTCAGAATCGAAAACAGCTCGAAAATTCGAATTCAAATTCCCAGAACAGGCTGGGCGGGAAAATTCCCGCCCATAGACCAGGCCAACCTGGGGGTCGACCATAGTATCGACCTCCCAGGGACAGGTCGACCATAGAGTCGACCTGGGTGTCGACCTGGCCAGACCAGGTCGACCATAGTGTCGACCTGGGGGTCGACCTACCTCCCGAACCCACTTTCTGAACCTGATGCATTCTGATGTATTTAGACTCGTTTTCTGTCCAGATTCGTCTGCCTAATCCTATATAAACAGCCCCCTAGCCTCATTTTCTCTACACAATTTCATTCTGTCTATATTCTGTCTCTGTTCTAATTAAAAATAAAAATGGCGTCGCTACTCTGCTGGAATCAAAACTTGGACTGATGCATCTTCTTCCAACCTGATTAGAATTAAAAGCTAAATCAAATCTCAAATCAAAGTTTAGAGCTACAACAACAGTTTATTATCCCTTCTTAAAACCACGAAAGGCAAGTACAGTTATTTTCCGATATAGACTTTAATTATAATTGTGACATGATTGTAAATCTGAATTTGAGGTTGTGAATGTTCTATTCTGATCTATTTTATTCTGTATCTCTTTCTTCTTTCTGTTCTATAGCTAGGCTACCACGAGCCTGCGCCACGTCTCATAAGAGATTAACGCACGAACGCTAAACTTTGGGACAAATAATGAATGATGGCATAATTGGACATGGCTAATCTGTGACTGATGTTGTAAACTAGATTTAGACCTATTCATATTATGTGAATTGGAAGAAGAGGAACCATTGTATGTTAACATGTGACTTGAGACATTGGACATAACACATATTTTGAATTAAGATCTATTATAATTTAAAGTTCTAGATTGTTGGGCATATTGTTTATATAACGATTCATGACTTGATATAAAAAGAGAATATGACTAGGTGTGAAGATCTATATTAAGATTTGATAACTATTAAATGTGAATAACGCTTAAGTGAGAGATTTTTGAATATATGACATGCATTGAAATCGATGGCTATATTTGGTATAATTTATATGTGAATCTTTTGTACTAGGCAAGTTTAACTAAATTTGGGGCATGTGTTATATGGTAAATTATGACCCTAATATGTGCCATGTAAATTCAATGCAAACATGGGGTATATAATCATATTGTGAATCATGACAACTATTTAGGCATGCAAACTTAGGCCAAATTTATAATTAGGCAAGATATGTCTATGAAACTTTAAGGAATGACTATACCTGTTATATTGCCTAATCTGCTAGTTCTGTTATGCTACCTAATCTGCTAGTTCTGTTATATTGCCTAATCTGCTAGTTCTGCTATATTGCCTAATCTGCTAGTTCTGTTATATTGCCTAATCTGCTAGTTCTGTTATATTGCCTAATTTGCTAGATCTGTTATATTGCCAAAACTGCTAAATCTGTTGAATCGCTTAAACTGCTGGATCTGCTGCTTGTTGAATTTTCTGTTGAAACTAGATAATGGTAATCTGGGTATGGAAATCCGTAGGCTCGAAATTTGATTAATCTGTTACATCCTATGAAGAAGTTTAATTTGTTAAATAAACAGGATTAGTCTGATATCTGAAAAATCTGTATTATAATGAATTGGCTATGACACGAGGTTAGACTCTGTTTGCGGTAGAAACCTGCCCGGAACCAACCGGCTTAACCAGCGACCGCAAACCGTCAGTCTAATGTGAGAGGTCGTAGGCATAACTAAAAATATGCTTAGACACGAGGTTACACTACGCCATAGATGACCTATCGCAACGAAAACCCATGGTGTTGCTAGCTACAATGTTGCCATTGCTATGCTGTTTTTTGTCTATTGCAACGCACGCTTCAATGTGTTAGTATATATACCAACATGTGTTGCAGTAGCTATAGATATAGTCAAATTAAAATATTAATAAAACTAACAATCCGTGTGAATACGATCCAACGGCCTACGTTACCAATCTGCGTTAATTTGATTTTCTTCCATCGCTTCACCTCTTTTATCCCAAATTTTCATTTTGCCGCCGAAACTTTTGCCCTAATTTTTCATTTTGCCGCTGAAAGATAATTCGTGTTTCTTTTTCACTTGAGAAATAATACACCGATGGAAAACTAGGGTTTCTGCCCTCAATCGGAGATGATCCACTGATCATTCAAAGCTTCCGCTCAATCCTTTTTTACATCTTTAAGCCGGATCCCATCCATCTCCACAAACCGATCCTACCCAAGTACAGATCTGCAAAATGAAGCGGTTTTAATTCGATGTAAAAAAGGTAAGAAATCTGTATCCAATCTGATTTGGGGGTAATTCAATTAGATGGATTATAAATTCGAGTATTGGTTCTTTTTTGGGGTTTGTTCATTCAATAGAAGAAATCGGCTAACAGAATGATTATGTGTTATTTTTTTGTACATTGGATCCGAAGTTGGTTAGAAAAATCATCTTTTGCTGATGGAAATCCAGGTACTGGTTCACAGCACATATTGCTTGTATTTATTACCTGATTAATGCGGGCTTGAATGAAATTATGCTTCCACGACATGAGCTCGTCAATTCAACCTTCAGATATATATATATATATATATGAATTCAACGTGTTTGATGAAATTACTGAACACTAAACTTAAATGGTGACATCAATTATGTTCTTGCAGCCAAGTTCAGTCACAGGCACCCGTAATCTCTGAAGGGGTAACAGCAACCAAAGTTGAATGTTTTGGGGTTTTTTGTACTACTAAAATCTCAAAGCAGTAAGTTAGAATTTTCGACTACCGTGGATTAATTACATAACCAGTTCAACTGGTTCTTTTAGATTAAGATGTATTCTTTGTTGGTAGGATGAGACAAAGTCATGGAAGAAACGGATTACTGTATCGGTTTCAGGAGCAGCTGGAATGATATCAAATCATCTACTCTTCAAAGTAAACTAAACCATTTGTTTGATTTTCTTTAGCACTGTACACATCATATGGTTAACCGTTATCCTTATTCTGGTTACATTTATAAATAAGACGCTGACTGTTATGATCTGAGAATGCAGCTTGCATCTGGCGAAGTATTTGGACAGGACCAACCTATTGCTCTTAAATTACTCGGTTCTGAAAGATCCTTTCAAGCTCTTGAAGGTATTTTTCTTTTTTCAGTTTATCCTACCTTGTCTACTATTATTTTTGCTATGTTTGAGAGTTGACTTGAATTGTATCTACTATTATTTTCGCTATGTTTGGTTATGGTTATGGTTTACTCTGTTTTCGGATTTTGTTTGGCTCTCAGACTGTTTAGTCTGTTTGGAAGTTGGTGACTTTTGTTTTGTTATCGCGTACATGGTTTGTTTGATGCATCTGTTTACTACGGATACAAAAGTATCAGATATGGTGAAGCACAGTTATCAGTATTGGTATTATCTGGTGAAGTAATAAGGGTTCCTGCTTTGAAGATGTTTCAATGTTACACCAAGGATACTTCTTCCTTTTGCGATGGTTCAAATCTTATGATATTGGGAAGTCATACGGTTCAAATCTTATGTTATTGGATGGAAACAATGTTGCACCAGTAATAAGGATTCTTATATTTGCAGGCAAATAGCTTGAATATGGTAGAACGCTAGCAGACTACAGTATTCAAGACATGCAGGTTCTAAGACTGAGAGAAGTCATGCAAATATTTGTGAGGAATCTGGAAGGGAATAGCATAGCTGTGGAGGTAGACACCTCAGGCACCGTTGATGATGTGAAGGCGACGATTCAGGACAGGGAGGGTATCCCACCAGATAAGCAAAGGTTGATATATGCGGGGAAGCAGCTTCTAGATGGAAAGAAGCTTGCAGATTATGGCATTCGGAAAGACTCTACGCTTCATCATGTTCTTCGACTTCTTTGCGGTGTCTGCCAACTGTTTAATGAAATTTTAGCGCTTAATGTTCAAAAAAAAAAAAAAATAGTTACCACATCATAATTCATATCATATGGAGCATGATCAACAGGATATGTTGGTGGCTTTTACGGTAAAAAAAAAATTAGTTACCACTTCTAAGTCTTAACTGCAATTTCTTTTCTTTTTTCTAACTGCAGATTTAAGCAAAGCAGGATATGTTGGTGGCTTTTACCGTAAAAATGCTGATGATCTTCCAACACCCGACAAAGTTGCTCAACTAGTAAGCATCAAGAATTTTTTTGTTAGTTTGATCCTTTGTTATACACAAGTCTAACAATAGTTAGGGACTGGTCGGTAGCATATGAGTGAATCGAGTGACAATGTAGCGAGGAATGTATGTAAATAAGAATGATTGTATAATATACGAGTGAATGTACAATAGTGGAGTCAAAAAATTTGTATCATTTGAAATGTTGAAATAAAATATTTATTTGAATAAAATGCTGTGTTATAATAATATTTATTATAATATTATGAAAGTTTGGATTAATAGCAATTGAGGTGTAATAATATTATAAAATGCTGTGTTTTAACAACTGCTAGAAACAGTTGTAAAAAAGGTTGACTTTATTACGTTTGGCAGTTGTGAAAGGGTATTTTTTTGTAATAGTGGTACCTGTGGCAACACCTGTATCGATATTGCCATAGGGTCGCAAAGGCGTTGCCTTTGACTCTAAGGCAACGCGGCAAAAGGCAACCCCAAAAAAGTGTTGCCACAGATCACTTTTTGCCTATAGCAACACTTTTTTGCATCTACTGCGTCACTTCTCTGGGGTTGCCGTAGGCCATCTATGGCGTAGTGTTAGGTCTGGCTTGTGGCAGAAGTCTGCCCGGAACCGCCCGGCATATTCAGCGCCCACAAGCTACCGACCTAATGTGAGAGGTCTGTGCATTGATATTTAATTAATGCAAATCCGGGATAAATATGATGTCTAAAACGTGTTGGGTGGATAGGGTTAAACCAATTGGACTAATGAATTAAACAAACCTGTTTCGTGAATCTGTAGGCTCAATTACAAAGTTAGACAAATCTGTAAATCTGTTAAATCCGTATATTTGATCTGTTAGTCTGAAACTTGTATGATCTGTGAACAAGTTGATCTGAACTCTGTATGTCTGAACTTGTAAACAAGTTAATCTGAAATCTGTTAGTCTGGGTACACAAGGTTAGGAGGGAAATTACTTGTGTCATCTGTTGTTTGGGAGCCATATTAGACAGTAACCCTTTCTGGTATCAAAACTTTGACCCAACAGTAGGTAGGGTCCGGGCACGTTTACTGAACTAATTATAAGTGGTTCATTCTGACAATGGCGAGGGGTGTGATGGTGCGTTCCAACCGGGTCATGTGCGTGCATGGATCCCGGTCTGCCTCTGAGGATGTAAGACGCCGTGACATCTGTAAATAGGTCTGTGCCAATTGGTTGTCACTTTAGGGAGTGATACACCCTACTATGGATCCGACACAGGGTATTTATGTATTAGGGAGCCGATCGCTTGGGTAGGGTTTTAGGGTACACTTAGTCCTGTCTGTTTCTGTTGGTACCGTCTGTTTCTGTTGGGTGGCAACACCTGTCTGTTTCTGCGTGGTACCGTCTGTTCGGGTGGAAAAGGCCCATTTACTAGTGTACACCTAATTCTACATTATGTTTCCGTAGGGATTAATCTTTTTCTGTTTCTGTCCGGGTGGTAAAGGCCCATTATTAGCATTCTTTTTCTGTCTGTTTCTGTTCGGGCGGTAAAGTCCCATTATTAGCGTTCTGTTTCTGTGGAAATTATTCTGTTCCCGTTTCTGCTTCAGTTTAGACATTAGGGTGACACCTAATCCTGTTATACTAGTATTAGTGCAGAGAAATGAAAAGTAATATTATTCTGTTTCTTCTATTTAACCTAAGTACATCTACTGCTCTTGTTACTGTTATCTCTTATCCAGCTTATTTTCATGTCATAATTATTATTATCTGTTCATATGCTGAAAGTCACTGGACTTGCCAGACTTTATGTCTGACCTTTCTTGTTTTCGCCCCTTTTTCTTCCGTTCCCCCCCCACGGGTTTTTCCAAGGAGGGAATACTTTAGCTTGATCCGGATTTCTTCTTCTTGAAGTACTCAGAGTGCTTAAAGTATGGCTTGACTATTTATGGCAGCTTCTCTGGGGATTATGATTTTAAAGTTTTGTACTCTGATGATTTTATGTAATTGAGTTTTTGGTAAAGATGTAACCAAACTGGTTTCTGTTTTCCACTGTAATAAAGTTTATAATTTCTCAAGTATTGTTTATCTTTCTTGTAAATTTCTGTTCTGTCTACTAAAACGCTCCACCAAAGTTAAGGCATTCCCTTCGTGAGTGACCTTAACGGAGGTGGGGTGTTACACTTCGTATCAGAGCTGAAGGTTACCAGATTTGATAAAAAAAAATGAATACTATTTTCAAAAAGGTTTTTGAAAAGGAAGTATTTCCAAAAGTAAAGCTTATTTTTGAAAAACATAATCCCCAAAAAGCCATACATCTATCTTTTCAGTTCTCCGTTTTAAATCTTTTTCTTTCATTCCAGCATGTCTGGGAATCTTAACTTTCCATAGGGCGTGCCAATACCTGGCTGGTTCAGGAGGTATTTAGAGGCTAGGGCCAACGATGCAGGCTCGGCAGATATTCCTCCTCCAGCTGCAGCGATTCCTCCTCCTCCGCCCCCTCCTCCTGCAATTGCTTTTACAAAGATCTGTAAAGATTTTAGGGCCATGGGTAGAAAGGATTTCAAGGGAACTAAATCATTCGTAGAAGCGAGGAACTAGCTCAAAGAAACTGACGATCTGTTCGTTATCTTCGAGGTGGACGATAGGCAGAAGGTACAATTGGCGGTATGGTTGCTCAAGGACGAAGCTTCCTATTGGTGGGAAGTAACTAACGCCGAGAGACCGGTTGAAACATGGATGGATTTCAGAACAAGGTTTGAGACGAAATTCCTCTCGCAAGCTGAACGAAGTCTACAACTGGAAAAGTTCTTATCTCTTAAGCAAGGAAGTATGATGGTCAAGAATTACGTCAACCAGTTCAACCAACTGGCTAGGTTCGGACTAGATTTAGTCAACACCCAGCATAAAAAGGCTCTCCGCTTTGTTAAAGGATTGAACGAGCCACTACACAGCCTAGCCATGACCCATGTACCCATGGGAGCGACTTACGAGAGATTTGTGAATATGGCACTACTACACGAGGAAGACAACAACAAGAAAGAGGCAAAGAAGGAAGAACCACAGAACAAGAAAGCATGGCCCAAAAAGGAAACACAAAAGAAGGGCGAAAAGTCTGAAGATAAGAAGGAGAAAAAGTGCTTTACTTGTGGAAGCTCGACTCATCTGAACAAGGATTGCAGAAAAAGAAAGGGCACTTGCTTCAACTGTGGTCAGATGGGACACTTCACTAGGGACTGTCCGAAGAAACGAGGGCAAGGGCAGAGGGCAGGACTAACTTCTGGAAGGCAGGCGAACACTCTCGAGGCTAGTGGATAGGATAGAAATAGGAAAACTTCCTGTAGGAGGTTTAATTTCTTTATCTGATTTTTGAGTTGAAACTCTTTTCTGATTCTGGCATTTCGATACTCTGCACTTGAATACTAGTATTGTTTCTGATTCCGCTGTAGACTCAGACCCATAAGGGTTATGACTCATCTAAGCGTGGTAAGTTGGGTATCTATGTTGAGCGTTAAGTTGACTAAGACACATACATTCTGGGTTTTTATCATGCTTAGTTTCCAAAGAATCATTTAGTAATCTGATCTGTACCGGTAATCTGTAAATATCTAAATATTTCTGATAAGGTTTAGATTTCCTGTTTTGATATTGTCTAAAGAGGGTAATCCTCTGGGTGTCAATCTGATGTTGATTTCGGTCTTCGAGGTTGATACTTAGGGGAATTTGTCTCTCAACCAAGGTCTAATGGAAACCAAGTTTTTGTTTTATCTGTACTCGCTTCCATCATTTGACTGTATCCTATCGATCGAATCTTCGAACTTTAGGTAGAAACTAATGGATGTAAACATGTGTTTGAGACATGTTATGTTTTATGGTTGCAAGTGGTTGCTAGTGGTTGCTCGTGGATGCATATACACACACTAGGCACTAGATCGACTCGAAAACACTCTCATACTGCATATGGATGTGTGAACATTTTCAATTTCTGTGGATGCAAAATGATTGACTTATCACATGGATGTTGCATATGAATGAATGGTTGTCACTCATATAAGAATAATATCAAATAGGAAAATTGCATACATGTTGGACTCATGGCATTAACATAATTCGCATTAAGGAGATCAACTGAATTAGTGGACCGCTTGATCTTTGCATTAGATAAGGAACATATACACACACTTATGCAAATGTTCATACGACATTAGGAGTTTTCTAAGGACAATGGATGATTGTGGATGATGGTTGAGTAGATGGATGACTGGATGGTAGGACACATTCTTCTTAACTTGAAGATTTCGGGGACGAAATCCTTTAATGAGGGGAGAATGTAACACCCCGTATTTTCTGTGAACGTATGAGTAACAAATCAGAGAATAATTAATTTTTAAAATAAGAATCAAGGGAAATGGGTTGCACCATTGCGTTCGTCTTGGAATTCTTCTTGAAAACGAGTCCGAGTTTTCGAAAAACAGAGTCTGTATGACCAAGTTATGACCCTCCGAAGTTTCAGAGAATTTCAGAATCGAAAACAGCCCGAAAATTCGAATTCAAATTCAAATTCAAAATCCCAGTACAGGTTGGGTGGGAAAATTCCCGCCCATAGACCAGGTCGACCTGGGGGTCGACCATAGTGTCGACCTCGCAGGGCCAGGTCGACCATAGTGTCGACCTGGGTGTCGACCTGGCCAGACCAGGTCGACCACAGTGTCGACCTGGGGGTCGACCTGCCTCCCGAACCCACTTTCTGAACCTGATGCATTCTGATGTATTTAGACTTGTTTTCTGTCCGGATTCGTCTGCCTAATCCTATATAAACAGCCCCCTAGCCTCATTTTCTCTACACAATTTCATTCTGTCTATATTCTGCCTCTGTTCTAATTAAAAATAAAAATGGCGTTGCTACTCTGTTGGAATCAAAACTTGGACTGATGCATCTTCTTCCAACCTGATTAGAATGAAAAGCTAAATCAAATCTCAAATCAAAGTTTAGAGCTACAACAACAGCTTATTATCCTTTCTTAAAACCACAAAAGGCAAGTACAGTTATTTTCCGATATAGACTTTAATTATAATTGTGACATGATTGTAAATCTGAATTTGAGGTTGTGTATGTTCTGTTCTGATCTATTTTATTATGTATCTCTTTCTTCTTTCTGTTCTATAGCCAGGCTACCACGAGCCTGCGCCACATCTCATAAGAGATTAATGCACGAATGCTAAACTTTGGGACAAATAATGAATGATGGCATAATTGGACATGGCTAATCTGTGACTGATGTTGTAAACTAGATTTAGACCTACGCATATTTTGTGAATTGGAAGAAGAGGAACCATTGTATGTTAACATTTGACTTGGGACATTGGACATAACACATATTTTGAATTAAGAACTATTATAATTTAAAGTTCTAGATTGTTGGGAATATTGTTTATATAACGATTCATGACTTGAGATAAAAAGAGAATATGACTTAGGTGTGAAGATCTATATTAAGATTTAATAACTATTAAATGTGAATAACACCTAAGTGAGAGATTTTTGAATATATGACATGCATTGAAATCGATGGCTATATTTGGTATAATTTATATGTGAATCTTTTGTACTAGGCAAGTTTAACTAAATTTGGGGCATGTGTTATATGGTAAATTATGACCCTAATCTGTGCCATGTAAATTCAATGCAAATGTGGGGTATATAATCATATTGTGAATCATGACAACTGTTTAGGCATGCAAACTTAGGCCAAATTTATAAATAGGCAAGATATGTCTATGAAACTTTAAGGACTGACTAAACCTGTTATATTGCCTAATCTGCTAGTTCTTTTATATTACCTAATCTGCTAGTTCCGTTATATTGCCTAGTCTGCTAGTTCTGCTATATTGCCTAATCTGCTAGTTCTGTTATATTGCCTAATCTGCTAGTTCTGTTATATTGCCTAATTTGCTAGATCTGTTATATTCCCAAAACTGCTAAATCCGTTGAATCGCTTAAACTGCTAGATCTGCTGCCTGTTGAATTTTCTGTTGAAACTAGATAATGGTAATCTGAGTATGGAAATCCATAGGCTCGAAATTTGATTAATCTGTTACATCCTATGAAGAAGTTTAATCTGTTAAATAAACAGGATTAGTCTGATATCTGAAAAATCTGTATTAGAATGAATTGGCTATGACATGAGGTTAGACTATGTTTGCGGTAGAAGCCTGCCCGGAACCAACCGGCTTAACCAGCGACCGCAAACCGTCAGTCTAATGTGAGAGGTCGTAGGCATAACTAAAAATATGCTTAGACACGAGGTTAGGTCTGGCTTGTGGCAGAAGTCTGCCCGGAACCGCCCGACATATCCAGCGGCCACAAGCTACCGACCTAATGTGAGTGGGCTGTGCATTAATATTTAATTAATGCAAATCTGGGATAAATATGATGTCTAAAACGTGTTGGGTGGATAGGGTTAAACCAATTGGACTAATGAATTAAACAAACCTGTTTCGTGAATCTATAGGCCCAATTACAAAGTTAGACAAATCTGTAAATCTGTTAAATCCGTATATCTGGTCCGTTAGTCTGAAACTTGTCTGATCTGTGAACTAGTTGATCTGAACTCTGTATGTATGAACTTGTAAACAAGTTAATCTGAAATCTGTTAGTCTGGGGACACAAGGTTAGGAGGGAAATTACTTGTGTCATCTGTTGTTTGGGACCCATATTAGTCAGTAACCCTTTCTGGTATCAAAACTTTGACCCAACAGTAGGTAGGGTCCGGGCACGCTTACTGAACTAATTATAAGTGGTTCATTCTGATAATGGCGAGGGGTGTGATGGTGCATTCCAACCGGGTCATGTGCGTGCATGGATCCCGGTCTGCCTCTGAGGATGTAAGATGCCGTGACATCTGTAAATAGGTCTGTGCCAATTGGTTGTCACTTTATGGAGTGATACACCATACTATGGAGCCGACACAGGGTACTTATGTATTAGGGAGCCGATCGCTTGGGGTAGGGTTTTAGGGTACACTTAGTCCTGTCTGTTTCTGTTGGTACCGTCTGTTTCTGTTGGGTAGCAACACCTGTCTGTTTCTGCGTGGTACCGTCTGTTCGGGTGGTAAAGGCCCATTTACTAGTGTACATCTAATTCTACATTCTGTTTCCGTAGGGATTAATTTGTTTCTGTTTCTGTCCGGGTGGTAAAGGCCCATTATTAGCATTCTGTTTCTGTCTGTTACTGTTCGGGCGGTAAAGGCCTATTATTAGCGTTCTGTTTCTATGGAAATTATTCTGTTCCCGTTTCTGCTTCAGTTTAGACATTAGGGTGACACCTAATCCTGTTATACTAGTATTAGTGTAGAGAAATGAAAAGTAATATTATTCTGTTTCTTCTGTTTAACCTAAGTACATCTGCTGCTCCTGTTACTATTATCTCTTATCCAGCTTATTTTCATGTCATAATTATTATTATTATCTGTTCATATGCTGAAAGCCACTGGACTTGCCAGACTTTATGTCTAACCTTGCTTGTTTTCTCCCCTTTTTCTTCCGTTCCCCCCCCCCCCCCCCACAGATTTTTCCAAGGAGGGAATACTTTTGCTTGATCCGGATTTCTTCTGCTTGAAGTACTCAGAGTGCTTAAAGTATGGCTTGACTCTTTATGGCAGCTTCTGTGGGGATTATGATTTTAAAGTTTTGTACTCTGATGATTTTCTGAACAAGACTGGTATTTATGTACTTGAGTTTTTGGTAAAGATGTAACCAAACTGATTTCTGTTTTCCGCTGTAATAATGTTTATAATTTCTCAAGTATTGTTTATCTGTCTTGTAAATTTCTGTTCTGTCTACTAAAACGCTCCACCAAAGTTAAGGCATTCCCTTCGTGAGTGACCTTAACAGAGGTGGGGTGTTACATGCATGATGAATCAAATATAACATCCCATACTTCCTATCAAGGGTAGCATTACAAGGTTCCTACCGAGTATCATATCGCAAGGTTTCTATAATGTCGCAAGATTTCTAAGTTTCACCATTACCCTATTTTCCTTGATTTCCTATATTCTCTGCACCACCTAACTAGCGTTCTAATTAGTTTACTTAATTGTAATTACCAGATAAGTGATCCCCTATACCCCCACATGATAGTTTTATAGGTACATTTCCCACGATGAGGGTCCTCCATCATATTGACAGTTTCATGTCCCCGCCGTACCTACCTTAATTGATCGGCTCTTACTTACCATGTTTCACATGTGTTATATACTAAGGTTATCCCAACCCCGTAGTTATGGTAGCCTCCAGGACTACATCTAATATGAGGATTTTTCCTCAACTAGCCCAATTACCATGAATGTGTTAGATGTATCCTTACTACCCTAATCGATCGGCTCCTACTCGACCTAGTTCTTGCGGCCCCCTACTTGTAGATACCTGTGCTAGTCCCACCCTAGGGTGTATCAATCTGTAACGACCCAGAAAATCTGAACCAATTTAAAAAATTTTAAATTGGCTAAAATAATGGATTTTAAATATTTAAAATAAATATTTTAAATAATGGCGATGGAAATTGAGTTTGAATCGACATTTGAAAACGAATATAATTAATTATAATTATATATAGAATTGAAAATAGCGCGGTAGTTCGATAATTCGATTTCAAACTTCAATTGAATATACCGGGTGAAAAACAATCCGGATTTTAGTGAAACCAAAAATATTTAAATCTGTTAGTGAATATCTTTCTAACGAATCCGACCAATCGAAATTTGATAGCGGGAATCAAAAGATATGTCCAGTTGAAAATTCTGAATAGTCGCTATGGAATTCAGGCCCTTAAAAATGGACATTTTGCAGACGACCTCGGATTTCGACGGAACCACTTTTGTTGGATCCGCAGTGTCAAGTTATTGTTAGGTTTCAAATTTCATAATTTTTCGAATCAATATGTGAGCGTGGCAAAGGAAAACGCGTTTGACCGATTTCAGTTGATTTTAATCGACTGGAAATTGGCCATTGTTCCAACGGCCTCAGAATTTGACGAAATTAGTTTTGTTAGGACCGTATCGTCAATACGAAGCTAGAAAATATTTTTCTGTAATTTTTTAGAGTCCGTATGTGGGCCCGGTAAATCAAAATGTACGTTCAAATTGAATATATAAAGATTTATATTTAAAATTCAACGGAAACTGAATATAACGGTCGAATTGGCCTACGATACATATCCCATTGTGTTCGGAATGGGGCTAATTAGCTAGGGACGACAGTCGGTGGGTTCGATTCGGTGTTGGAATGAAAAGTCAACTCTAGGTGAATAAAATTAAATAATTAAACTTTATATAATCCTCACCTTCCCTCCTCTCTCTCCTATACTCCTTCAGATCTAACCCGAATAAAAAAAAAAAAAAAACGAGGGCGCTTGATCTCGCGACGCCAGGCCACGACCGCCAGCCCCATCGGCGCCGCACCACCTCGATTCCCCCCCGGCCATCGTCGGCCTCCCCAAGACCCCCTCCCCTTCTTCAAACGAGAAACCGCGAGCCCTAGATCACCAGCGCCGCCGCCAGGGCCTTGGCTGCCTCCACCGAGCCGCTGCACACTCCCCGACGCCGGTCATCACCTTAGCCCTCTCCCCCTTTGCTTCTCCTCTCTCCTCTCATCCGATTCAAGTCCAAAACCCACTGACCCGACCACTGTGGGCCCACCGTCGCCTGAACGGAGCTGCTGCCACCTCGAGACGTCGGTGCCACCCCGTTCGAAGCTCCGCTATCAGTCCCGGGGCTGTTGTCGTGAATTAACAACGGAAATGGAAGGTAATTTTAATTAATTATAGTAGTTAATGTTAATTAAAATTCACGATTTTTATATAGTCATTAGCGAAATAAAAATTCGATTTTTATATATAAAGTAACGATCGAAGTAAAAATCATATTTTTATTTAGTGAAAGTCGAAGTAAAAATCATATTTTTATTTAGTGAAAGTCGAAGTAAAAATCATATTTTTTATTTAGTGAAAGTCGAAGTAAAAATCATATTTTTATTTAGTGAAAGTCGAAGTAAAAATCATATTTTTATTTAGTGAAAGTCGAAGTAAAAATCATATTTTTATTTAGTGAAAGTCGAAGTAAAAAATCATATTTTTATATATTGAATAGCATCGTAAAAATTCGATTTTTACATGTGTAGAGAATACGGGCGAAAGCGACAAAAGGCGAAGATTTCTATAAAGGAAGTGTCGTGAAGTTGGATAGCTATTGGTGAGATTTCTGATTTAAAATATATTATATATGTGTGAAAATGAAAGTGAATTGCTATATATAAATATATATATATATATATACGCCCCTCGTCCACAAACCATGGACGATATTTATTGATTGAAATTGTTGTGAAAATAGATTGATAGCGAATGATTGTTTGGGATTGTTTGTGGTTGATATTGATTTGATTGTGGTTGAAAAATACCCGTTTGTGGTTGTGAAATATTTGGTTGAAACCACATAGGATTAGTTTGTGGAAATGAAATAAATATATACATGCCGCCTGCGTGCGAACTAGATGCATGATCCCCATTGTCAAAAACCGCGAGGTTTTAAGGTAGAGCGAGGAGCCGTACTAGGGACGGTGCCGGTGTAACTACCCTGCCGTTATGCTGCCGAAATTTTGAATAATATTCGTGTGTTTGAATTATTTTCATATGCTTAAATTATATTTATTCATTGAATAGAAAACCTTCATGTGTTGAATTGATATTCATTCGTTGTTTAGAAATTCATGTGTTGAATGGTATTCATATTTCGAAATAAATTGTTTGATAATAAAAATCACATTTTTATCTATATATAGAAACTATAGAAAACATTCATGTGTTGAATTGATATTCATTCGTTGTTTAGAAATTCATGTGTTGAATGGTATTCATATTTCGAAATAAATTGTTTGATAATAAAAATCACATTTTTATCTATATATAGAAACTATAGAAAACATTCATGTGTTGAATTGATATTCATTCGTTGTTTAGAAATTCATGTGTTGAATTGATATTCATTCGTTGTTTAGAAATTCATGTGTTGAATGGTATTCATATTTTGAAATAAATTGTTCGATAATAAAAATCACATTTTTATCTATATATAGAAACAATAGAAAACATTCATGTGTTGAATTGATATTCATTCGTTGATTAGAAATTCATGTGTTGAATGGTATTCATATTTTGAAATAAATTGTTTGATAATAAAAATCACATTTTTATCTATATATAGAAACTATAGAAAACATTCATGTGTTGAATTGATATTCATTCGTTGTTTAGAAATTCATGTGTTGAATGGTATTCATATTTCGAAATAAATTGTTCGATAATAAAAATCACATTTTTATCTATATATAGAAACTATAGAAAACATTCATGTGTTGAATTGATATTCATTCGTTGTTTAGAAATTCATGTGTTGAATGGTATTCATATTTCGAAATAAATTGTTTGATAATAAAAATCACATTTTTATCTATGTATAGAAACAACAGAAAACATTCATGTGTTGAATTGATATTCATTCGTTGATTAGAAATTCATGTGTTGAATGGTATTCATATTTTGAAATAAATTGTTTGATAATAAAAATCACATTTTTATCTATATATAGAAACTATAGAAAACATTCATGTGTTGAATTGGTATTCATTCGTTGTTTAGAAATTCATGTGTTGAATGGTATTCATATTTTGAAATAAATTGTTTGATAATAAAAATCACATTTTTATCTATATATAGAAACTATAGAAAACATTCATGTGTTGAATTGATATTCATTCGTTGTTTAGAAATTCATGTGTTGAATGGTATTCATATTTCGAAATAAATTGTTTGATAATAAAAATCACATTTTTATCTATATATAGAAACTATAGAAAACATTCATGTGTTGAATTTATATTCATTCGTTGATTAGAAATTCATGTGTTGAATGGTATTCATATTTTGAAATAAATTGTTTGATGATAAAAATCCTATTTTATCACCAACTTGAACTATATAGAAAAATAGTGTTTTGAAATGAATCGTTTAACAATAAAAATCGCATTTTTATCGTATGCATAAATCGTTGAAATGTGAAGTGTTAAAAATAGCCACTTGTTCAAAATAAACATATATGAGTTGAAATATTCATTAATTAGCTAATGAAATGATTTGCGCCTATTTATGTGACATTAGAATGAATGGTGTTTTTAAACCAAATAGAAATCAAATATGAAGTTGAATAGAAAATGAAAAATGATATGAACTGTATATATATGTACATGCAATATTCATTGAACAAGTTATAGCAAAAGGGGCTAGAGAAGAGGAATAAAATTTTGTGCCCGACAAATAGGTACACATTTACTGATTTGTTTGGGTGATGATTTTGAGCCTGTTGGCTAGCCGCTTGGCTTTTTCTTTTTCTTTTTGAGATTAGAAGGACTGGGACGCTATTTGCGATTTCCCGACGCTCCCGGTGCAGGGGAGGTTATGGCGAAATTTTTCCAAAATTTAAGGTGTTAGAAATTTTTTTGAAGTGAAAACGATATTGAAATTGCTGAATGAACTATATTTATATAAATATATAAATAAAATTAAAACGAAACGAAGCCGTGCAGTTCGTATTTCGAAACCGTGACTTCAAACGACTAGTGCGGGAAATCCGACCATTGGATTTTCCCGAAACCTCAACCGTCGGGTTCGCCTTGGAAATATCTTCCTAACGGCACCAACCTTGTAAAAATCCAACGGTTGGATTGTCTGGAATGTTTAATTCAAATCTGAAGAAAAACAGCGCCAGAAGCGATTATATTTATATATATATAAATATAATTATATATTTAATCGAATAACGACGCTGCAGTTCGTATTTTGAAATCGAAACTTCAAACGATTGTACCGGGAGATCCGACCGTCGGATTTTCCCGAAACTGGAACCGTTGGGTTCGTTTTGAAAAGACCTTTCTAATGATGTAAATTTTGTGAAGATCCAACGGTTAGATTTTCAGATATGTGTAAATCAAATCTGAAGGAAAACAGCGCCACGGCCGCTTTATGGCCCGAAGCGTCGTTTTGAATAAAATGGCTATTTTAAAATAAATAAAAATAGCGATAAATAGTTATAAAATATCATAAGCGATATGGAATGGAAATAAACTGAATTTGCTTGATTTGTGTGGCTTTTGATGGTTGAATGTGTTTGGTGTGAAAATTACATTAAAGAACACAATTGGTGTTGTCGAATAATTTAACCATTGAAATAAATCGATTTGAAATTCTAAATATATGTGAATTATTTGGAAAGGCCGAGTTAATTCTCATTTCGAATAATCGACCGACGATTGAAATTCGAAGATGAAGACGATGGTCGAAGACCGGAGATCTTCACCTCGTTTGGATGGTAACCGAGGTCCTGATTGGGAGGCATCCCGAAATATGGATAATGAGTGGTGATCGTTCAGACGTACGTGTTGATCGAAGGGTTTGCGAGGTATTTAGTGCCTCCGGTTTCGTTCAGACCCAGAACGGACTTGTAAATGGACTGTGTGTCCGACATGGGAATTTGTTCTGTGTGATTGATAGCCATCAGTTGCACGGTGTGAATTGCCTGTGTGGCATGCTAAGATGCAGTGATCAGGGCTTCTGTTGAAAAGCAAAGTCTTGTGGTGATGATCAAAGCACAGCCTGTGTGGCGTAGCTTTGTGTATAACGTAAATTCGCGAGCCTCACACCCCGGTATGAACCAGAAACGGGAGGAAGGACCTCAGGGAGGACATGCGTTTTCTTCTAGCTAGGGTGGTGTCAGTGACCTACCAGCCCTGACATTTATATACTTTTCACCTATGTGGTTGTTGCTGTTGCGAGGCGCCTCGGTTAGATCGGACGATCCGGGTCCGATGGAGTCACTTGTTGGCTCGCTTACGCCCCAAAGGGCGGCGAAACGTAGTGCTCAGGCATTTTTAATCCACTCCGTGTGGACCGGCCCTGACGATCCAAGGATCGATGCGTTCTGATCCTGAGACTCGGGCTAGGCAGTCTCGAATTCGGTAAGGACTATCTTTTGCCTTGGTTCATGACGGAAATCCAATTTCCAAATACGAGATCGTGCGGTTTTGATTGTATATATATATGGCGACATGATATATGGTACCCATGCCGTCTATGATTGATAGTTATGATTTGAAATTGTTTTCAAAAACATATAAACACTAGCAATAATATCAATTGCCTTTGTTTTATTCGTATCAATCATATTTTGGCCATTATAAGGTAAAACTCTATCCTCCGGTTTGCGTTGCATTGTGTGATGGGAACTGAGTCTTATAACGGCTTCATTTTTATAAAAAGCATAGCGATGTTTAAAAGAAAGATTTGTTTTAAAGCACTGGCAATCCAATGGAGTAAACCCGTTCCACGAAAGTGGCGTGGTCCTGTGATTAGCCAAATTATATATGTGTTGAGTAGATTTCTCATACCAATCCCATGACTGACTCGTAGTTTGTTTCACTCTCAAACTCGGGTGCCCCTTTTTCCACACGGGCAGCCTTGTATTCAGGTTTAGCTGGTTCTTTCTGGATAGCTGGAGCTGAAGATGGATTCTATCATTTATTTCTTTTTATGCTGTTCAGCTCCTATTGTACATATTTTGTTTATTTCCGCTGTAGACATTTATGTATAGCTGAACGGTATTTGTACTAAGTAAGATCCTGTATACTGTGTAACTCTGATGATACTTTTATCCAGTATATTTTCTTGTTCATATCTGGTGTATTTATTTAATTCTGTTCTGCTATTTTATGTTTCTGTGTTATATTCCAAAAGATAACCTTGTTTCCGTGAGAACGGGAATTCGGGTCGTCTCACAATCCCTAGGATGGCAACCCCGACACCCTTTTTGATGCACACCTTTATATCTACTGATGCCCAGTGGCTAAATTTTCCACTCCGGAATACGTGCACGCCCGTAATCCGTCGGAACCTGCACTGCTGAATGCCATGCCGCCGTTTTGACCGCTTACAATCAGCCCAGTAATCGTGCCCCACCCTGCCTAGCTCAGGGTACCATTGATACCTAATGTGGGTTACTGCTGAAACGGGTCCCGCTACTAGGATTTTCCTTGGGTCTATTCGTATACCCCACAGGTTGGTTAAGTGATATCTATTTAACTTAACCCCACCCCCCATCATGATACCGTGGTTAAGTGTTCTCACTTGTGTTACTTAACCCTACCGCATGTCTTGTTATATCGGTTAAGCGTTCTCCTCTGTGTTAACTTAACCCTTACCATACCTCACGTTAGATTGGTTAAGTGTATGTTAACTCAGCCTCATCCACTAGCCATTTTATAATGGTTAAGTGTTACCCTCGTGTATTTACTTAACCCTACCACACGTCAGGTTATATTGGTTAGGTGTTATCAACCCATTCAGGTTAAACCAACCCATTAAACTTAACCCTCCCATTCGTTAGATTGCATTGGTTAAGTATTTCAAGTAATTCATGGCTTAACCTGTCCACGTATCATGCTAAGTTGGTTAAGTATTATCTATATGTTCAAGTTGACATAACCTTACCACGTGTTATGTTATATTGGTTAAGTGTCATTAGTTTAGTCATATTACTTAACCCACCCATTGGTCTGATTCACAGTTATGTTGGTTAAGCCCACATTTATACGTTTTACATGTCCTTAACTCATACCGGTTAGGTCCACATTTACATGTCAAATTTCCATGTCATCCCACCTAACCCTCTAACCATACCCACATCTTAATATGGTTAGTATTCCTTAATTCATTCATCATGACAAACAAATCATGACCTCTAATATTAAACCGTGCATTTTGTGGCCACTGGATTTACCGGGCGGTTCCGGGCAGATTTACACCACAAACTCAGTCTAACCTCGTGTCATAAACCGTTACGCCTACAATTTGGCCTTCGACCTCTCACATTAGACTGACACTTTATGGCTACTGGATTTGCCGAGCGGTTCCGGGCAGATTTACACCACAAAATGAGTCTAACCTCATGTCAAAGGTTTATTATTGGTCGTATTCCACCCAAAAACCCCAATATCAGTTCATGTGTTTAACATATAAAAATGTTCATGTTTCAACCACGTTCATATTTCCAGTTATATGCCAATTATCAAGTTCATAATTCATGTTTTTGCCCCAAAACGTATCCCTAAATTATTATCATAATTTACTATAAGGTTATGCCAAGTTATAGTCTTTTATTTACAATACATGCCAACTACCCAAAACCCAACTTAGGCACGTTCATATTAAACCTCTACCAAGTCATAAATTATCATATATGTCTCAACTCCAAATTTTACATAATTAACATATGCCCAAGTTCTAGATCACATGTCAGTTTTACATATGCCCAATTCATACCAAATTTACATATGTTCAATTCATGCCATTTGACATGTATCAATATTCTTGCCATTTTACATAGGTCAAGTTTCATACCAAACTACATGTATTCCATGTTTACACCAATTTACCCAAACTTACAAACTTTAATTATAACGATAATACTCAAATCCCAATTTCATGTTATGCCGTCAATTTTACCAAACATATATATCCAATATAGACAATATTCCCATATTTCCCCGTATTCAATCGTACGCAAATCGCGGTTTAGGCCTCTATTCGAAATTGACCTTGGTTCATCAAAAGAAAATAAATAGAGGGAGGTAGAATTTGTATAACAATAAGTACAGAGAGAAAACTGGCATAAGAACATCATCTCAGGCATAAAAGATAGATCTTGATAACAATATCACATGAATCAAGAAAACTGATTTACAACAAGCTGAATAGATCATAAGCTTGACATGAGAATGAAAATAGAAAAGTCCCAAAACTCAAGATTCAAGAAGCAACAGAAATAGATCTGAATCGATAAACATACTCAAATCCAATTCTACTTTATTCCATGGCCATATTATAATTAACAAGTTTAAATCTAAAAAGTAACTAGAACTTACAGATCGTGGCTAATGAATTAAGAACTGAATTTGTTGTAGAATGCTTATTTATTGTCTTGAATCATTGTAGAAGCCTTAATCTTCGAATTAAATTGTGTATGAAAGCTTTGTCCTTAGAATTGATTTGAGTTTGAATGCTTAAGCTTTAATTTGGGGGCGGCGACCATGGTTCAAGAGGGAGTTCAGCAGCATTTTGGTGTAAGAATGATTTGTTGTGAATTATGTTAGGTCTAAGGGTGTTTTTATAGGTGTAGCAACTAGTTTAGGCCCTTAGATAAACCCTAGAACTGATCCGAGCCATCAAAAACGTCACAGGCCCGTAAACAGACCCACTCAGCTAGCCAGTCGCACCCAGGCCAACCAGGGAGGTCGACCCTATGGTTGTCCTGGGCTCTGGGCAGGAATTTTCCGGCCCAGCCCGCTTCTGGGTCTTGAATTCGAATATAAATTCGAATTTCTGAGCCGTTTTTTATTCTGAAAATTTGTGAAACTTCTTGAGGTCATAACTCAGTCATACGGACTCTGATTTTCGAAAACTTGGACTCTATTTCATGCAGAATTCTGAGATGAACGCAATGGCGTAACCCATTTCCCATGATTCTCATTTTAAAAATCAATTATGCATTGATTTCTTGTTTTAACATGTTATTAAAATTCGGGTTGTTACATTCTCCCCTCCTTAAAGGATTTCGTCCCCGAAATCTTCAGGTTAAGAAGAATGTGTCCTACCATCCAATCATCCATCTACTCAATCATCAATCACAGACATCCATTGTCCTTAAGAGAGTTCTAATGCTGTATGAACATATGCAGAAAGTATGTGTATATGTTTCTTATCTAACACAAATGATCAGGCCTGATTAATCTTCTTAATGCAAAATATATTTAGTGCCATGAGTCCAACATGTATGCAAATAGTCCTAGTTAAATTAACACTATATGTGTGCACAAACATCCATCCATATGCAACATCCACATGATAACACATTCAATTTAATCCATAAACAAGTATAAACACTCATGCATATGCAGTATGAAAGGTGACAGAGCCGATCTAGTGTCTAATGTGCGTGTATATGCATCCACGAGCAACCACTGGCAACCACTTGCAACATCAATCATAACATGTCTCAAACACATGTTTACACCCAATTGTTCCTGCCTACAGGTATAGTCGAATGATAGAATCAAGTAAAAACTTTGTGCCCATTAGGCAATGTCAATACTGGAAATCTACGTCACATATATACTAATTAGGAGAAGAACTCCCTAAGCATCAGCCCCGAAGACCGAAATCAACATCAGACCGATACCCAAAGAATTACTCAACCAATATATATGTTTCTAGGAAACTAAGCATGATGAAATCCTTTTAGGTCACAAGAGATCCCTTCCTAAAACCAACCAATATCCTATAAAACCCAAAAAAAAAGTTTAGTCAACCCAACGGACACCCTCAAGCCCTAACATGTATTACTAACAGATGAGTCATACTCCCTATGGAGTTTGCAACAGAAATAGGATAGAGAATAGAACCGAGAGGATATGCTTAAAAGATAACATGCAAATAAGCTCTACAAGAAAAGAGGGATCAAGGATATACTCTTAAAAAGAGATATGATGCGCGTATCTAGTCTTCAATCTTCTGAGTCGCATTTCCTTGAGCTTAACTCCGTTGTGCTTTCACTGTCTTTAACTTCACAATTTCGTAGCTTCTTAATTCTTGTTTCCAAAATATGAGTTGGAACTCATTCCACTATTGCCTCTCGTTTCACTTTCACTTATTCTCCTTCTAGTATACTCGGCTCAAACATAACTGCGTACTCATGGTTTCATGCAAGCTCTCCAAAATTCACTAGTGAATCTCGGATCTCGTTTACTTATTATGAGGTATTCCACGCAGAGGAACTATCTCTTGAAAACAAACAAATGCCAACCATGTTGCCAAATGAACTTACTAAGGTGATTTTCTATAATTCATGCATAAGTGAAATGAACCATCCGCCTTAGTGGTGAACACTACTCAAGCGGATCAATAAATGTATCAAGAGATTCTTGGTAACTAAGCATGGCAGAACCCTAAGGGTTACACTAGACTTCGAGGGTATTACCATGGCAAGTCAAGAGTCTAACCACCCTCTTTTCATACTCGAGAATGATTCCATTTCTGGATAACCACTCCATCCCTAGAATCCACCCATAGCCCAAAAACATAAGCTTTACTTCTAAACTCCACACTTAGCATAGACTTTCTCAAATCCAGACGAGTCATGAAAAAATGAGCCGATTCCCCAACAGGATTTGAGGCAAAAATGGGATCCTCTACTACGCTAGTACTAAGGTGCAGAGACTCAACTATCAAAGCAGAATTAAAAGGATGCGATGTACAAAATCAAAGTTCTAACGGGATGATATAAAAGAAAGCTAAACCTTTAACAGATACGTTACCACCTCTCTTAGGTATGCTAGTAGTGAGAGCATACAATTGCCCTCTCGACGATCTTGTCCTTTGCCCTTGTCTTATAATACTTAACTACATGTCCTTTTTACCACACCAATGATGCTCTTTCTTGTCATTCTTTCACTTTGACCTCTTTCCTTTCACCCTTTTCCTCCTTCGTGGATTATGCCATATTAGCAAGTTTTTCATCCTTAGGCTTGTGGTCTTTATCACTGTTCTTACTATCCTTGTATAGTTTGTTGACAAATTTCTCGAAAGCTACCTCCATCGCACGACAACTCTACAAAGCTTGAAATAAGATTAGATGCAGATGGAACTACTGCGACTACAGATGGAAGTTGGGCACTTCTTTGCCCCCCTACATGTGTTGTACATCTACAAAACTATGGTGAAAAAGAAAGAGAGAAGAGACTAAAGGAAAGAATCAAAAGATAGTGCATATGGCTTTGGGGAATATGCCTTTCGTAAAACAAAACTTTTCTTAGAAAAATGCTTCTTTGTAAACATTTTGAAAATAATTTCAGAAGGTTTTTAAAAGATTTTGCCCAATCTGGTAAACATATGCTCTGATACCAAATGTATCACCCCACATCCGTTAAGGTCACTCACAAAGGGAATGCCTTAACTTCAATGGAGCATTATGGGTACTGGAACGGAAATATTACAAGACAGACATATATAAAATAGCGGAAAGCAAAGTAGAAGTATTTCAAATCATTTATTAAATATAATTGTTTACAATAAAAGCCCATCAACTTCCAATACCCAATTACATAGCTAAAATATAAGTCTTGCTCAAAAACAAAGAAGCATAAAAATAAATTGTAGTATTCCCCAATAAAGCAAAGCAAGCCGTAGCCAAGAGAAATCCAAGCCGTACGTGAAAGAGCCTTGAAGCTTGGTAAGATCCGAACTAAGCTGTATTCCCACCCTACGAACCTGGGGGGAACGGAAGAAAAAGAGACGAAACAAAACGGGTCAGTCATAAAAACTGAGTAAGTCCTAGTGACTTTCAGCATAAAAACAGGTAAAGATAATATGGCATGAATAAACTTCAAGTAAACATAATCATGATGACAAGATAAGCTACATGCACGATGAATCAAGTATAACATCCCATACTTCCTATCAAAGGTAGCATTACAAGGTTCCTACCGAGTATCATATCACAAGGTCTCTATAACGTCGCAAGATTTCTAAGTTTCACCATTACCCTATTTTCCTTGATTTCCTATATTCTCTACACCACCTAACTAGCGTTCTAATTAGTTTACTTAATTGTAATTACCAGATAAGTGATCCCCATACCCCACATGATAGTTTTATATGTACATATCCCACGATGAGGGTCCTCCCTCATATTGACAGTTTCATGTCCCCACCGTACCTACCTTAATTGATCGACTCTTACTTACCATGTTTCACATGTGTTATATACTAAGGTTATCCCAACTTCGTAGTTATGGTAGCCTCCAGGACTACATCTAATATGAGGATTTTTCCTCAACCAGCCCAATTACCATAAATGTGTTAGATGTATCCTTACTACCCTAATCATTCAGCTCCTACTCGACCTAGTTCTTGCGGCCCCCTACTTGTAGATACCTGTGTTGGTCCCACCCTAGGGTGTATCAATCCCTAGGACGATAACCCCGACACCCTTTTTGATGCAGAGCTTTATATCTACTGATGCCCAATGGCTAAATTTTCCACTCCGGAATACGTGCACGCCCGTAATCCGTCGGAACCTGCACTACTGCATCCCCTGCCGCCGTTTTGACCGCTTACAATCAGCCTAGTAATCGTGCCCCACCCTGCCTAGCTCAGGGTACTGTTGATATCTAATGTAGGTTACTGCTGAAACGGGTCCCGCTACTAGGGTTTTCCTAGGGTCTGTTCGTATACCCCACAGTTTGGTTAAGTGTTATCTATTTAACTTAATCCCACCCCCATCATGATACCGTGATTAAGTGTTCTCTCTTGTGTTACTTAACACTACCGCATGTCTTGTTATATTGGTTAAGAGTTATCCTCTGTGTTAACTTAACCCTTACCACACCTCACGTTAGATTGGTTAAGTGTATGTTAACTCAACCTCATCCACTAGCCATTTTATAATGGTTAAGTGTTACCCTCGTGTATTTACTTAACCCTACCACACATCAGGTTATATCGGTTGGGTGTTATCATCCCATTCAGGTTAAACCAACCCATTTAACTTAACCATCCCATTCGTTAGATTGCATTGGTTAAGTATTTCAAGTAATTCATGGTTTAACCCGCCCACGTATCATGCTAAGTTGGTTACGTATTATCTATATGTTCAAGTTGACTTAACCCTGCCACGTGTTATGTTATATTGGTTAAGTGTCATTAGTCTAGTCATATTACTTAACCCACCCATTGGTCTGATTCACAGTTATGTTGGTTAAGCCCACATTTATACGTTTTACATGTCCTTAACTCATACCGGTTAGGTCCACATTTACATGTCAAATTTCCATGTCATCCCACCTAACCCTCTAACCATACCCACGTCTTATTATGGTTAGTATTACTTAATTCATTCATTATGACGAACGAATCATGACCTCTCACATTAGACCGTGCATTTTGTGGCCACTGGATTTGCCGGGCGGTTCCGGGCAGATTTACACCACAAACTGAGTCTAACCTCATGTCATAAACCGTAACGCCTACAATTTGGCCTTCGACCTCTCACATCAGACTGACACTTTGTGGCTACTGGATTTGTCGGGCAGTTCCGGGCAGATTTACACCACAAACTGAGTCTAACCTCGTGTCAAAGGTTTATTATTGGTCGTATTCCACCCAAAAACCCCAATATCAGTTCATGTGTTTAACATATAAAAATGTTCATGTTTCAACCACGTTCATATTTCCAGTTATATGCCAATTATCAAGTTCATAATTCACGTTTTTTCCCCAAAACGTATCCCCAAATTATTATCATAATTTACCATAAGGTTATGCCAAGTTAAAGCCTTTTATTTACAATACATGCCAACTACCCAAAACCCAACTTAGGCGCATTCATATTAAACCTCTACCAAGTCATAAATTATCATATATGTCTCAACTCCAAATTTTACATAATTAACATATGCCCAAGTTCTAGATTACATGTCAGTTTTACATATGCCCAATTCATACCAAATTTACATATGTTCAATTCATGTCGTTTTACATGTATCAATATTCTTGCCATTTTACATAGCTCAAGTTTCATACCAAACTACATGTATTCCATATTTACACCAATTTACCCAAACTTACAAACTTTAATTATAACGATAATACTCAAATCCCAATTTCATGTTATGCCGTCAATTTTACCAAACATATATATCCAATATAGACAATATTCCCATATTTCCCCATATTCAATCGTACGCAAATCGCGGTTTAGGCCTAGGTCCAAAATTGACCTAGGTTCATTAAAAGAAAATAAATAGGGGAAGGTAGAATTTGTATAACAATAATTACAGAGAGAAAACTGGCATAAGAACATCATCTCAGGCATAAAAGATAGATCTTGATAACAATATCACATGAATCAAGAAAACTGATTTACAACAAGCTGAATAGATCATAAGCTTGACATGAGAATGAAAATAGAAAAGTCCCAAAACTCAAGATTCAAGAAGAAACAGAAATAGATCTGAATTGATAAACATACTCAAATCCAATTCCACTTTATTCCATGGCTATATTATAATTAACAAGTTTAAATTTAAAAAGTAACTAGAACTTACAGATTGTGGCTAATGAACTAAGAACTGAATTTATTGTAAAATGCTGATTTATTGTCTTGAATCATTGTAGAAGCCTTAATCTTTGAATTAAATTGTGTATGAAATCTTTGTCCTTAGAATTGATTTGTGTTTGAATGCTTAAGCTTTAATTTGGGGGTGGCGGCCATGGTTCAAGAGGGAGTTCAGCAGCATTTTGGGGTAAGAATGATTTGTTGTGAATTAGGTTAGGTCTAAGGGTGTTTTTATAGGTGTAACAACTAGTTTAAGCCCTTAGATAAATCCTAGAACTGATCTAAGCCATCAAAAACGTTACAGGCCCGCAAACAGACCCACCCAGCTAGTCAGTCGCACCCAGGCCAACCAGGGAGGTCGACCCTATGGTCGACCTGTCCTCTGGGCGGGAATTTTCCCGCCCAGCCCGCTTCTGGGTCTTGAATTCGAATTTGAATTCGAATTTTTGATTTGTTTTTTATTCTGAAAATTTTGAAACTTCTAGAGGTCATAACTTAGTCATACGGACTCTGATTTTCGAAAACTCGGACTCTATTTCATGCAGAATTCCGAGATGAACACAGTGGCATAACCAGTTTCCCATGATTCTCATTTTAAAAATCAATTATACCTTGATTTCTTGTTTTAACATGTTATTAAAATTAGGGTTGTTATAAAGGTGCCATATGTAAGTGCGGTTGGTAGTTTGATGTACGCAATGGTGTGTACAAGGCCCGATATTGCAAATGTCGTCGGGGTGGTTAGTCGGTATATGGCTAATCCGAGGAAATCGCATTGGGCAGCCGTGAAGGCTATTATGAGATACTTGAAAGGCACATCATCTCATGGACTTGTCTTTGTCGGTTGTCATGATAGGAGTTGCAAGTTGGTTGGTTATTGTGACTCGGACTATGCTGCTGATAGGGTTCGGAGGAAATTAACTTCCGGGTATGACTTCACACTTGGCGGGACAGCCATTAGTTGGAGATCGCGATTGCAAACCGTAGTTGCTTTATCCACTACGGAGGCGGAGTTGATTGCCGCCGTGGAAGCGGTCAAGGAGGCACTCTACTTGAAGCGGTTGTTGTTTGACTTGGGTTTCGAACATGAGAGTGTTGTTGTTCGATGTGATAGCTAAATTGATATCCATTTGGCAGAGAATTTGGCGTTTAGCTCACGGACCAAGCATATTGAGGTGAGGGAGTCATTTCTTGTAGCCATGGATGAGGGTAAGCTAGTATACCTTCGGAAAGTGCACACAAAGGATAATGCAACATATATGTTTACAAAGGCATTGCCGTATGGGAAGTTCGAGCATTGCTCGAACTTAATTCGCTTGTTGAGTTGCTAGGTGCCACGAGGTGGCATGAGGTGGAGAGAGTGATTTTGTGTTTGATGGAAAATGAATAGCGGTGAGAGATTTGAAATTTACCTTCAAGGTAAGTACTCGTTACACTCCCGAGTACATTGTCTTTTGGTGAAACAGTTTTTGGTTTGAATGTTTTCAACACTACATTAGCGGGTGGGGGCTTTTCCTGAACTCGTTGGTGTAGTGCAATGGGCGGTGGCCATGCCGGAGCTCATTGGGAAAACATTCAAGTTGCTTGGTCGAAGGTAGAAGGAAGTGCATGGTGCATTGGAGCTTGGAGTTGAGGTGGTTATAGTATCGAGGTGGAGTGTTGTGGTATGTGATACTATATTTGTTGATTGAAGAGGATGAAGATAGCTTCGAGTCGGAGGTAACCGTTCGCAAATCGGAGTTCGCATGTGGAAGTTATAAGCTGTAAGGTGCAGGTTTTCTGTATGCAGGTTTTCTGTCATCTGTCGTATGAGATGACAGACGTCTGTTGTCAGGGTTGCATTTTCCCGAGAGCTCAGGCAGACGTCTGTCATATTGGGGATAGACGTCTGTGCTGAGTGCAAGAGCCCAATATGTTTCTGGAAGTGGACAGAAATCTGTCAGGAGGTTCGACAGACGTCTGAGCGGGTTCCGGGCTATTTTTTCCTGGAAATTAGCAAGCTGATTTGTGACTAATTCGGGGGCAATTTGGGTAATTGCCCAACCTCTATATAAGCTATTTTTCTGAAGTGAATTAGGGAGAGCTTGAAGACTTGATTTGGGATCAAGGGTTATTCTTAAGGGAGAATTAGGGTTTATAACACAATGCCAATTCTTCAATTCTATTCTCCTCAAACTTTTTTCTATATTGAAATATAGTGATTATTGGATCAATCTCTTGTATTCCTTTCATCGTGGTAATAAAATACTCTCTCCAAAGTGGATGTACACTAACAAGAAGTTAGTGGAACCACAATAAATCCTTGTGTGATTTATTTTTGCTACTTTGTCATTAGTTTCTTGCTTGTGATTGAGATTTGGATTGTTTGTGATTGGTTGATATTGGTTTTGTGACTAGAGTTATTGCTTTGGTTGTTTCTGCAAGTCTAGCAACGATCTAGTCTTCCGCCAGCGCATTGTGGCTTAGATATCAGATTCGAGTGGTCTTGAATTGGATTAATCACAATTGTTACAACAGTTAAGTCATATAATTAAAAAAATCTTCTTACATAGAAGGCAAGGTTAAAATGAAAATCATAATTTAGCAAAATACCTTTATAAGCATTAGTGAGCCTCCTGATGGATGTGCATTTTTGTGACATCTATGGTGTCATCGAGGTAAACTGTGAGCACTAAGATGAGATAATAACTGTGCAAAATAAGTTGAATACAAATTAGCTTTCAGACAAAAATAGCATGAAGACATATCTGAAGTATTGACTAATATCTAGGGTAAAAAACTGGGTTTAAAATAATGCAACCGAGCCTAAATCAAGTCAAGCTTAAATCCTTCTAATTTGAAGTTATACCTTTGATAATAGAGACCTCATATTGTCAAGATCCACAAGGGAAGTGCAAAGTTGTATGAAAATTTTGCTTTATCTGTACTGTAGACTCCATTTTGCACAAGGTTTATTGTCTTCAAAACTGTTGACCATTTTAGTGTGAGTGTTTTCTAGTTAATCGATAATTAAAAAGGACTAAAACTTGGTATATGTGCTACATCCATTCGCCAAGCCCCTTGATAGCACAGCTTGCAAAAACAAAGTTAAGTAATGAGGTTCATAACCTCCCTTTAGCATAAATCAACAATCATCCAGTCATACAGCAATAAGGGAAAATCACTAATATTCTTTATATATGCCTTTGTTTGTAAAAGGCCAAAGTTTAATATTATAAATTACCAAATCTGCCCATATATGCAAACCTTTTCTGACCATATACTATTTGAGTTCAATTGAGAACCCAATGTCCCATCTGACTGTATCCTTGGTATCTTTCTAAACAACTGATTATAAAACACTCATTAGTTAAAAATAAGAAATATTAACTTAGCTTACAATTCTATGTGACAATTCAACCTAATAACATTGAGCATTTGAACTAACTCTTGCTCTTTTCTTATATACCATGCTAAATAGACATTGAACTAGCTAAAGTATATGCCACACCACGAATACATGCAAAATTTATCAATACAATGTGATCATGTTATTCACCTGACTTGTAATAGGCGGTTAGCATTAAAATTTATCAAGGGCGCGGTTGGCGGTTAGCGTAATCCCTAGTGGCCCTAGGTGGTTGAACTCGAACCGAGATACGAAAACGTGCAATAGGTAAGCATAATCCCTAGCAGCCCTAGGTAGCATAAGTCCTAGTTGTACAAACAATAATTCATGTTGGAAGACCCTAGCTAGGTTTAGGGTAACAGTCCAAACCGATCTTAAGGATCATGGAACTATGTTAAAGTAATATAGAATCTCATGGGAAAGCCCGTATGGTCTACGGCAAGGGACTGAACATTTACATGGAATAAAACATACAAGTTGAGTAACCTATATATGCGATATATTAGGTTGACATGGACCATTACACGACTTTTGAGTGAGGGTCATTCTTGGTTAACACATGACACGGTGGGGATACTAGTACGGTAGGTGCAGAGCTAAAATACAGGATAGATATCACGGGGCGTTATACGTGACAGATATCTTGGGGATATTATACTTGATAGAAACCTGACGATGTGATACCTTGTTTTATCTTGACATCGTAATTTATCATGACACCTTAGTTTATCTGAGTTCAGTAGTTCATCATGTTATTTTGATTTAGCTTATCTATCTTGTTATCATGCTTATGTTCATCTCAGTTTCTCATGTCAGTTAACTTTACTAGTTTTTATGCTAATAGTAGATAGGGCTTACTCAGTCTTTTTGACTGACCCGTTTTGTTTCGCCTCTTTTCTTCCGTTTCCCCCCCAGGTTACAGGGAGGAAATACTGTTGTTTAGTTCGGACTTCTTCTGCTTGAAGGTCATCATGGATGGCTTGGACTTTTCTTGGCTAATGGCTACTTTACTGTTTTTACTTGGGGAATAATTTATGAAAATGTCTTTATGCTTCTTTACTATTGCAAGACAGGTTTTGATGTACTCTGATGTAAAAGGCTTTAGACCTTATTTATTCATGTTATGAAAGTTTGATTTTACTTCCGCTATTTTATATGTTCTGTCTTGTGATATTTCTGTGCATGTTTACCAATAATGCCCCTCTAAAGCTAGTGCATTCCTTTGCGAGTGACCCTAGCGGAGGCGGGGTGTTACAAGACCATAATCAATTGTACCCTTTAAATATATGAGAATTCTCTTTATAGCTTTCCAGTGCTCATTAAGAGGATTATGCAAAAGAGTGAGACAATTTGTTAACACTAAACGCAATATCAGGTCATGTAATAGTCGCATATTGCAATCCACCTACAGCACTTCAATACTATTTAATATTGTTTATGACTTCTCCCTTGTTTTTAGAATAATAACGGTTGGATACCATTGGTGTAGGCTGTGGCTTTGATTCGTTCATGTTTTTATCAGTAATTAAGAAATATATTTCTTTTGTCAGAGATGTATTTCTAAATCTGATTACATTATTACTTCAATTCCAAGAAAGTACGAATGTCACCCAAGTCTTTGATGGAAAAGTGTTTGTCCAGTGTCCAATTAGTTGTCCGACTTCATCCTCCTTATTGCCTATAATAATTATATCACCAACATAATAAAGTATGTATACTGTAGGTGAATTATAATTTTAGTAAAGAGAGAGGAGTCGGGTTTTGTTGGGTAGTAACCCACAGACTTTAAAGTGGCTTTTTGCTTATCAAACCATACTCTTGGTGCTTGCTTTAGTCCCTAGATGGTTTTCTTTAGCTTGTAGAATCGATCTGAGTTTTGTATGAACTTTTGTGGTTTCTAAATATAATTTTCTTCCGGTAACTCACCATTCAAGAATTTATTGTTTACATCCACGTGCTTGATTTTCCAATTGTTGCGTAGTGCAATAGTGAATACAAGTCTGATTGTAGGTAGCTTGACACTTGGGAAAAATGTATCGGTGAAGTCAAAACCATTGTAACACCCCATAATTTAATACATCATAATTATACAACAAAGAAAATAAAATAAATATTAATTAATCAAACATTCAGAATTGAGTAAAACTGACTTTATCGTTGTGTTCATTACAAAATTCTGGTTCAGATAGACTCTTGGTTTTCGTAAATCGGATAACGTATGAAGAAATTACGAGATTAAGAAGATTAAATTATATTCAAAATTAAAATAAATAAATAAACCAGGAACCAACGGTAAGTTGACGACCCAGCTAGAACTAGGACGACACATGGGAAGGTCTAAGGAAGGTCGACCCATGGGTCAACACAATGGGTAGGTGGGTTGACCCATCTGCTTGTAGGAAGTATTTCTGCATCTGTATCTGGACTCAGCTTGAGGTGTATGGTTGGATTTATAAACCTAATATTTAATGATTTAGAATTATCCTAGTTAGTATATATATAGGCTACCTACCTTACTCATTTTTTTGCACACAAACATTTTTCATTCTTCTTCCTCTAAACTGTATTCTGTAATTAAATAAGAAAACTAATGAGGTGTTGCCAAAAGACAGATTAAAGGATAAATCTGGTTTTTCAACAACAACTTTCTTAAAGACTATTTCTAAATCTAGTACACATCTCTGTAAGTTCTAGTTATTTTTAGATCTACTATTTAAACAGTAAATTGATTTGGATTTGAAAAGTAACAAGGTTTATATGTATATGTTTTACTGTCAATTTTCTATTCTATTTACTGTTAGTATATGTTCATATATGCATCTTTTTTCCTTATCCCCTATTTATCTTTTATTTATTTACAGTCTTTTATATGCCTATTTGTTCAGTATTGAGTTTGGATCTATTTTCTCCTTTTTTTTTATTTACGCTGAGCCTAGCCATCGAGAACCTAGACCATTTACTTTAAAGAATTACGTATTATTGAAATAAATTAGAACAACTTTTAATGATAGTAAAAAGTGAGAAATTTGGGCGTATTATGACTTGAGAACCTTTGACTTTAAATTTGGGTAATTACATAAAGAGAAGAATATGCTAACATGCTAATCTGAATAGGATTGGACTTAGTTTAATATTAAGTATAACATGTTATGAAAAATAAGGGGATCAGATGTAATTAAGTAAAATGAGTTACTATAGTCTATATATACACCTAAACAGGCGTTTGTCTGTTTTGGGTGAGGGTTTTACACAGAATAGTATTTATAGAAAATGTCATTTACAACCATGCTTATTAACAAACTTAAACATGCTAAGTTAAACTTGTTAATTAATAGGCTAAGAGGTCCTACATATTGCTATTCATATTTAGTTTTGGGACTCTTAAAATCATAGTTGGAGGCATAACCTTAGAAGGTATCTTGTGTCAATCTTGTTGTCTGGAACCCGTAACGGTCAATATCCCTATTGATATCAAAGGAGGGGCCTCACACTAGGTAGGGGCTAAAGCACGCTTTACTGATCTGGATAGTAAGAGGTTCAAAGTTGGAAGGTGGGTATGCGCATTCCATTGGATTCATGAGCATGCATGGGTACGATGGGGGAAACTGATCCACAATAACACCAACAAATAGGTCTATGTCGTATAAGTTGATGGGTTAGGGATAGATATACCCTACTGTCATGGCTAGCACTGGATATTTGCGTAGTAGGGAGCCGATTGCTTGGGTAGTAATTAGGGTAAAACCTAATCCTGATAGTTAGTGCAGAAACTTATTATTGGATATAAATTAGAAGCTTACTTGATCTTTACCTTGCCTTGTTATCCCGTTTACTTCGTACTTGTATATTTTACTGTATTTTCATATCTAGTTTTATTTATCTGTCTTGATACTTCTTATGTTATGCTTATGCTGAAAATCACTGTAACTCGCCAAACTTTATGTCTGACCTATTTTGTTTTTCCTTCTCTCTCTTCCTTTCCCCCATCAGGTTCTCAGGGTGGTAGTGTTTAGCAGCGACTGTGATTTCTTTCAGCTTGGATTTGGATTTCTTCTGACTAGATGTATTGCTTTTATTCTATCTTGTTATGGATTTTGAGGAGGGATATGATTATATGGTTTTGTACTCTAATGGTTTGTGTCATGAGACAGATGGTTGTAATTACTGTTTCTGGTATTTGAAGTTGTAACAATCTAATGGTGATTTAACATTAATAAAAAATTTCCGCTGCTATTTTTATATTATGTCTTATAAATTTAGTCTCTGTATTACTATTGCGCTTCACGAAACTTAATGCATCCTCGTATGGGTGACATTAACGGACATGAGATATCATAACCATACTCTTGTATGAACCGTTTGGCAACAAGTCTGGCTTTATGTCTGTTGATAGAACCATCTGGATTTTTCTTTGGCTTATAAGTCCATTTGCATCCAATTATTATTTTGTTGCCTGGTGGATACACTAGTTCCCATGTATTGTTTTAGATGAGAGCATTATATTCCTCTTTCATAGCAGTTCTCCAATTTTTATTCTTCACAACTTGATTGTAGTCTTCAGGTTCATTCAGAATAACGGTGGTGGTGTAAATTTTTGGCTTGAAAATGCCACTTTTGGCCCTTGTTATTATAGGATGACTAGTTTGATTATGTGGAGAGCTGAGTGGTGATTTACTTTATCAAGATTGGTTGGTATTGGTATTAGAACTGCTTTCTTTATTGTTGTTAGTGCCTTGGTTGTCATTGGGTTCTTCTGAACTTCTATTTTCAATATCTTCTAATGTAGGTTGCTAAAAAGCATGGCTGACAGACTTAGTTTGATGATAGCTTGATTGATTAGTTGCATTTCGATGATCACTCTAAGTGTCAGCAACCTCAGCACTGCTCAGGCTTTCCCATACATCATTGATGATTGGTAAATCAGGTATAACCACTTTTGGGTTATATATTTTCTTTGAAGTTTTCATTTAGGATTTTTATATAGGAAAACATTCTCATTAAAAATGACATGCCTGCTTATACAGATTTTTCCCAGTTGTTACCTTTTTAATAAGTGCAATAACCAATGAAAGTGCATTATTTGGATTTATAGTCAAGTTTACTTGTGTTAAATGGTTTTAAGTGGGGGAATAATAAACAACCAAAGGTTTTAAGATTATTATAATATGGCTTAACTTTATATAGTTTCTGCACCGGGCTTATTCCAATTAAAACTTTGGTTGGCATCCTACTGAATTGAATGATTCAAGCCAAAATTTTAAGGGTAATGAAGCTTGGGCTAATAACGTAAAGCCAGTTTTCACTATTTGTCTATGCTTCCTTTCAATTAACTCATTCTGTTCAAATGTGTGTAGACATGTAACTGTGTATTATTCCCTTTTTCTGAAAGAATTCACTGAGGGGTTTAAATTCAATTCCTACATCAGTCTAAATTATTTTGACTGTAATATTAAGCTGATTTGAAACCATTTTAACAAAAATTTAGTACAAAATTGTAAGTGTCATATTTTGACCTTAACAGATATAATAATGTATACATTGTGCATGTGTCAACAAAATAATACATAATACTTGTATCTAAAATACGAACTTATTAGGGATGGACCCGAGGGTCTGTAGAAATTAGATCAAATGGTTTAGTATATTGAGTCATGGAACTGGTAAATGGTAATTTATGACTTTTGCCCATTTAGCAATAAGTGCAAACGTGGGGTAAAGTAACATTATCGAAGGGTATCTTATTATCAAGAAGAATTTTCTTTACAATATTTGCACTAAGAGTAATGCAATAAATAAAAGATAGAATTCCTATCATATATGTTATCTATTACAGACAGATTGCAACATGATTGGAGTTTTGCAGTGTTATTGCAGATATTAAAATTGAACTTTGTTGACACGCTTTTAGTTAAAGCTGTCACACATCAAGTTTCTGGTTAGCAACACGCTCAAGCATTACTAAACATCATCAGCAAATAAAACCGATTTAGCCAAAATCGTATTGCAAAACATAAAATGGCCCAAAATACCTATTAGATGACCTCTTTTAGGCCAGAAAACATCAATTATGGTGCTTTCCACCGTAACTCTTGTAGCCCTTTGAATTAGCTTCAGGTACAACTTTCATTTGGCCAAATGACCTTACGGTTTGAAAGTTACGTCCTTTTCCGTAAGCGCATGCAGAAATACTCTATCAGGAAAACTACTCAGGCTTTGAGTATAAATTTGCATTGGTTGACGTTCACGTGGATGAAATGACTAAGTGTTGAAGAAACTCAACTTTGCATGCACGTGGCATCGGGTCTGATCGAAAGTCCTTGGCTTGAGTGAAGTGGTATTGCATCGACTCTATCTCACCAACTTGGCATTGGATCAGGTCGAACCTACCAGTTCGAATTCGACCTAAACCCCCATCTCCACACATGAAGGCTCGACATGAACTCTAGCACCATCGGTTCTGGCCGAAAAGGTACCGACCCGACCCACCTGAAATAGTTACATCACATGAACGTTCTCCTAACGAGTCGCTCAAACTACCAATGCTTCACTCCTACATTCACGGGTCGACCTCCACATGGCCACACAGACCTTGTCACCACTCACCCCACTACTTTTCTTTGGATGGCTAACATGTCATTCGACCCAGATGGCCCTACATGCTATAAATACATGATTTTATGGCACACTTGAACGACTTCCTCCATTGCTCTCTCCATACATCAAAGCCGTACTCACCACACAAGAACATGAGGATTTCATGCATAAATTTCTTTTTTTTTACTTCTTTGCATTTTAAACACGAGAATTTCATGTATAGGCCAGAGTGAATTGTACATGTATAGCGAGTTCTTACAGATTATAAGTCTTGCTCTTGTAACTTCTTAGGATTTAAGAAGCTATAAAGTGGACGTAAGATTGGTTTGAGCTAAACCACAATAGAAATACCGCATGTCCCTTTTTTATTTACTGCATTTACATTCTATGAACTATGTTTGTGAAGACTTCACACCCCATTGTGTGTTAGTGCCACTTTTCGGTCAAACATTTTGGCTCGCCATGTAGGGGACACGCTATCACTTCGACTTCTAGCTTGAAAAGAAGGGGATTGCTTGATATTTCCACTCAATGGTTAAGAGGAAGAAAGAAAGAACCTTCTCTCTTGCTAAGGATGTTGGCATAGAAGGCACTAGAAACGGGACAAGCCAGGAGGTTTCCTCTCATGGTGATCCATCAACATGCTTGACAAGAGATGAAATGGATGGTTTCCTTGCCAAACTGAGAACCCAGATGGCTTGGCAAGACAAACTTCTCTAGAAGAAGCAGGATATGATTAACGAGTTCTTTGCTCGGATGGATGGAAGGCCGAGCAATGACAACTTACTGTTGGAACGAGCATCATGGCAACAAACTGGACTCGATCAGGTCTCCCTCCTCAGGTCGAGTTGAATGCGAACCTTGAGCCGGCAGCAAAGGGAAATCAGCCTCCTTCCACTGATATGCATCATGACATAACAACTTATAATGTTTTGGATGGAAAAGTTGGCGATACATGAGTCACTTCAAAATTAGGCTCTGATCAGCCTACATCAGCTCCAGTTCTGGTAGATCATAGAGCACCGAATCCAACCGACTTCAATATGAAACTACCCAGTTCGAAGCTCAATGACCGGGCCAGGTCGAATCATTCGACCTATGACCCGGGGGAGGTTTCAACTCGCATGCAGAAGCTTCGCATATGCTTCCTCCTTATATAATCAACACTGGGAGGCACAAGTGCTAGTTCAGATCGTAATCACATTGCAAACGTGATTCTACGCTTCATGAGAGGCAACATTTCTCAAGATGACGTGGATAATGTCAACTGCAATCCATTCACAAAGGGAAATCAGGAAGTCCTGTAACCCTTTAGATTTCAAACTTCCAGTTTTGGAACCGTACAATGGCAGGATGGATCCAACATGCATCTTATCTGCTATATGCGCCACATGAAAGTTTTATCAACATCAGATAATGTCATGGCCAAATGCTTTTCCCTCTTCCTAACTGACATAGCTGCTATATGGTTTCGGCGGTTGGAATCTGAATCGATCAACAGCTTTGGGTCCACATCTCTCAACCCAAGAATGTCATTTCACTTACCTTAATCAAACTACAGTTCGGCGAGGCCCTACGTTCATTCCTGGAAAGATTCAATGCTTCAGTAGCATCAATTGATCAACCTGAGCCATTTATGGTATTAATGGCAGTAGTGTATGACATATTGATAAGTCGGATTTTAAAGTTTCAATGCATTGAGATCCACCTAGAGATCTTGGCGAATTCTACTTCAAAACAGACCAATTGCTGCGTAAGGAAGACACAAACACCGAGAAGGACATTCTCAATGTCAACACGCTTAAAGATAGAGAACCATCCAACTCTGTCAAAGGCAATGAAAGAGGAAAAGGAAAAGCCGCTGCTAAGAAAGATGGTGACGTTGAGCCTTGGAGAGGACCCAGATACAACAAATACACTGTAATACCCGCATTTTACGTATCGGAGGATCGTAAAATATTTTTATTTAATTCCCTGAGGGTTGGATCATTCACATATTTTGATATTTTGGTTATGCGGATGTCAAACATGTCCATAACTTTTACCAATTTTATTTGTGACCATTTTACCCCTTTCAGTTTTGTACAAGGCATAAATTTTGACTAGGATCGAATCAGGTGTTGAGATCGATTTCATTGGAAAGGAAATTGTTTGCCAATTCTACAGAGTAATCAGATTAAAGATTTGGTTCAGTGGTTTGGGAGTAATTGTTGTTTTAGTGTTTCACAATTTTTGTCTAGGTTTTGTGAGCCGTTGGTGGGCTGATTAGAGGAGGCCCATTAGTGGGTTAGTGGGAGGCAATAGATAGGGGTTAGAGGCACAGAGAATAGTTTACTTTCTTCATTCTCCCATTTGGTTGAGCTCGTGATCCTCCTTGCTCAATCAAATACACCTTTCCACCATTAAAATATAGATCTAACGAAGAAGATTGAAGATCAACATCAATCAAAGCTAGATCTACATCAAGCGACGAGAGATTTCATCAAATCGAGAGGTTTAAAGGTTGTTCTTCGCTGTTCGGATTCGTGATTCATCGTTTTTAAGCTAGATCGAAGATTTGGTGAGTGGTAAGCATTTCTCACATGGATTCAATCGAGTATATGAGTTGTTTTAACTAGTTTTCATCATTTACATGTTGTTTTCACCTAGATCTACATCAAAGTAAGCATATTGTCATATGAATCACCATAGGAACTAATTTTGCAACTTAAAACTGGTAATTTCTATGATAATTCATATATCTATGCAAGTTAGATTCATTGTTTAGTTTATTCATTCGTTTATCATGATATTGATGAATAATTGTCATTTTGATATTATTATTGATTTCATAAAGTGTTTATGGTTGAATTGGATGAATTGGTTGCTTCGATGCTGTCGTTTGGTGAAGATTTGGTCAAGTTTGGAGGTGTTTTGGTCAGATTTAGAGTCGGGTCATTTTTCATACGTTGGGCCGTGGCTTGTTCCCAAGGTGGGTCGTGGAGATGTTGAAGCTTCGGGTCATCCGTGGTTCCCGGTAGTAGGAGATAAATCAGATCTTTCATACTTGGTTGACATTGGATCATCTAAGAAGCTATCAGGTCGTTGATAGCATAGACAGCTTCAGGTCGTGGTAAGTTGGTGATGTAGCAGAAAGTAGATCCAAATGAAGTAAAGTTAGTCCATAGGTCATTAGAGTCTTGTGGTGATTTTTAAAAAGTTGGGCCAGGTCGGTCTATATCGTTGGTGTTATGTTGGGTCATTGGAGATGGGGAACGGCCTAGTAGTTGTGCCTGTTTTGGTGCTAACAGGTTGAAGAAGTGGAACGAACTTGTCAGGAAGATAGGGGTAGAACGACCTAGTCAGGTCATTCGCGGCGGGTTGGCTTGCATGATGGAAATAGGAAATAGTCAGGTCGTTAATGACCTAGGGTAGTCAGGTTGTGGGAAGGTCGAAACGACCTGATGCTGTTAGGTCATTGAGCAATCTAAGGGAGAAGAGATAGCATTTGTAAGTGCTATGGAATAGGGATTAACGTTGTGGTTTGTCTTTCATAGCGGGAAATCTGAAAATGCTATGAAAAGGAATATTGACCAAATAGTGTATATTTTTGGGCCGACTATGATGTGACTTCGAAGTGGATTCAATTGAGAATGTTCAAAGTGGATTCAAGTGAGAATGTTCAAAGTGTTATGATGCGTTCATTGATCGTTGAAATGAAACGAATGTGAAGATGACTCAAAGTGATGAGTTGGTGGATAATGGTTCCTTGAGAAGGTTGCATGAGCTATAATAGTCATCAGGTTGGATGGCTAAGAGATATCGAAGAGTTAGAGATTATCGTTGTCGTAGGTTCTAGCTGGCTCAAAGCAAGGGTACAATAGGGGAACCTAAAAGACTGGAAGGTTGCTAGTCGAGTACCCTGGGTATCGTTGAAAGGCCTAAATACGTATCATTGAAAGGCATATGGAGTTTTTGCTAAAACCGGGGTTACCATTGGCCCTTGACATATGGCAAGGTTGGTCGTTACACGATTAACAATGGTTTTAAAAAAGGATATGTTGTGATATCCAGAGTCATGAATGTTGGTAGTTTTGCTTGTATCGTCTCATGGAAATTGTTTGATGTTGAAGGAGATGATCCTTGGGTGCTTGTCTGATGTTGGTTTAGTCCTTCAGAGCTTGTTCTAGAGGGATGTTGATCTCTATTAGTATGGTTTACGTGAGATATATTTAGTTGCTATAATTGCTATTGTTTCATTACTTATGATTTCCATGAATGTACCATTGTTTTTAAATGCTTGTGGTAAAGGCTATCACTGTCAAATGCGGGGAGGATGGGTTTGGGTTCTTCTCTGGTGTTTTAGGTAGATTGGTTGGTTAATCTGCATATTCTCGTATACTTTATTGATGATGTTAGATAGCTATTTTATCGCTCACTAAGACTATATTCTGACTCAAGGATTTATGATTCCCTCTTATTATCTTGGGCTGTTCATCTAGTTGTGGATGGGCAGACTGAGTAACAGGTAATAGGTAGCTGACCTTGGTGAGGACGATGCTTCTATGCGATGATGAGCCGGAGGATGGCGTAATATTTTCCACTATCTAGTATAGGATGTTTTCCGCTGTTATGATTGGTGTTTTCTATTAGTGTTGTAGTGAGGCAAATTTGTACAAACATTTATCGTAATCCAAGGGTGGATGGATATTCTTTCTAGTTGTTATGAAAGTTCAAGTTTCTGCTCAGATATGCCCCACTATTATAACAAGTTGTATATGTTCTATTATATTTTATCCTTGCGTTGTGAGTTATACGACAGGTTTCGCTTGTATTATCATACCCGGATAATTGTCCATGACTGCTTGACACATCTTTCAGCACATTATTTCCCTTTCTAAGTGCAGGAGTTATGGGCGGTCGTCACATTTGGTATCAGATCCCAGGTTATCGATTTTTTCCCAAGTTCAAGGCATAATTAAGTAAGAAAGGCGTATTTGTAGATTTCTGATGGATGTATAATATATGTAGTGCATAGTATAATAAATTTTGCACTCCATTAGCATTTTTTTCTCGTACATGGACTAATCATTCTATATTACAGATTTAGAATAAGTCGACGACCATCAAGACACACTACCAGGGAGCAAACTATTTCTGGAGGGGGGAAATGGCGATATACCAGAATACCCAGCTATGTTCGAGGCCTTGGTGGCAACAGTCATGAGGAGGGCTCCCGCTCCATATATAACCACGGTAGATGTAGGAGTTCGAATGCAGGTTCCTAGAGTCATGAAGCTATGCAAAGACTTCACCTCTTTGGGAGGAAAGCCATTTAAGGGGGCAGGGTCGACTGAAAAGATTCAGAGGTGGTTAGATGCTTGTATTAGGATCTTTTGAGATTTGGGTATAGATGATGCAATGAAGAGGAAGCTTGCATTGAGACAATTGCAAAGAAGAACCATGGATTGGTGGAATTCTATTACTTTGGAAACTCCAGAAAATGAGATCACATGGGAGCAATTCCAAGTCAAGTTCGAGACAGTTTATTTTGACTGCCCATAAGTCTGTTTTGTTCAAGAAGTTCATGGAGTTAAAACAAAATGGTCGACCGGTGCTTGATTATGTTTCTAATTTTGAGGCCTTGTCCAAGTTTGCTCATTCGTATATTGACTCTCCTTATCAGAAGAACGAGAAGTTTGTAATGAGTTTGGATACCTATATTGGGAGGCTATTGGTTAATAATCTGGATGAACCGCATTATAAAATAGTGGAAAAAGCTATGAGACATGAAAGCTTGTTTCCCAAAGAAGAAGAAACTGTTGTTATTGCATCCTAGGAAGTCCCAAACCACAAAAAGGTGGTAATAATAAGAAGAGGAAGCAACAACAGTAGACAAGGAAGGATGGCAAGAAGAAACCTAAAAATGAGGTAGTTTCCCTCAACCACCAACAGAAGGGCCATTACTCCAACGAATGTTAGAATCCTAAAGCTGAAATGAAGTGTTTCAAGTGTGGAAAACCTGGGTATGATAAGAAGGATTGTCCGGAGCTAGTGAAGGGGAGGCAGATAGTGAAGGCTTATGCTTTGGAAGCTGTGTCATCTTCTTCAAGGGCTCCTATTGAAGAGGAGAAGGGGATGGGTGTCGTCGTCCAAGGTACTCTTTCTATTAGAGGTGTTTTAGTTTGAGTGTTGTTTGATACTAGATCATCGCTTTCATTCATTTGTAATAAGCTTGTGTGCCATTTGGGTTTGGAACCCGAGATTTGTGATAGACCTTTGGTTGGGCCCAATCCAGTTGGGGGTTCAACCAGCCTTTGTATGCTTTGTCATGATTTTTTGTTATCGAGTCATGGTTTCTCCTTTGTGTGTGATTGTTTTGTTTTGAACTTCGCTGGGTTTGGGATTGTCTTAGGCATGGATTGGCTCAAGAGGCATGCGACAAGAGTGAATTGCGAGAAGCTTGAGGTGAGAGTCGAGGATGTGGAAGGGTGAAAGCTTTTGATTCGATGTAATCCTGAAGATGGTGTCTTCGTAAACTTTTTATATTCGCTTGTGATTCGACATGAAGACTTTTCATCTGTGTTGGTCGCTTATGAGTTTGAGGATCTCTTTGATGAGGTCAAAAGGTTGCCGCCGCATCATGAGATTGAGTTCAGAATCGATTTGGTTGAAGGTGATTAACCTATCATTATGCCTCTTAGGCGGATGACGCCTAAGGAACAACGAGACTTAGAGGTGAAAGTATGTGATCTTTTGGGAAAAGGATTCATTCAGAGAAGTATGTCCAAATGGGGTGTACCAGTTGTGTTTGCAACCAAGGCTTATGGATGTCTGAGATTGTGTGTGGACTATCGTGAGCTGAACAAGGTGGCCAAGAAGAAGAAGTATCTGTTGCCAAGGACTGATGACTTGTTCGATCAACTTCACTAAGCCAAGGTATTTTCGTAGATGGATTTGGCAACTGGATTCCACCAGTTGAGGGTGGCAAAGGATAGTGTGCCGAAGACTGCTTTTAGGGCTTCATCCGGTTTCTTCGAATGGTTGGTGATGCCATTTTGGTTGACGAGCTCTCCGGCGTATTTCGTGGATCTTATGAGTAGGGTTTTCAGAGATCAGTTGAACAAGTTCGTGCTTGTGTTTGTGGATGATATTCTGGTTTTCCCTTGGAATGAGGAAGAGCATAAGATGCACTTGAGAATTGTTTTGGAAATCTTGCGAAAGCATCATCTAAGAGCTAAGTTTTCAAAGTGTTACTTCTAGAAGAGTGAAGTGAGATTCTTAGGCCACGTTGTTTCTAAAATTGGGATAACGGTTGACCTCGCTAAAGTGGCAACAATCCAGGACTGGGATATACCTAAGAATGCGACGGATGTGAGAAGTTTCCCTGGGTTGCGGAATATTATCGCCGTTTTATAAAGGATTTTCCCAAGATAGCCGCATTATTGACAGGATTTATGAAGAAGAACTAAGTGTTCACACGGGATGCGAAGTGTGAGCAAGCTTTTGGAATCCTGAAGGAGAAACTGACGAGTGCTCCTATTTTGATGATTCCGGGTGGGAATGAAGAGATGGTGGTATACACCGATGCATGTGGTACTGTACTTGGGAAAATGCTGATGAAGGATAAATTTATGGCCTATGCAAGTTGACAGCAGAAGCAACACGAAAGGAATTATTAGACTCTTGATTTGGAGTTGGCAATGATCGTATTTGCTCTGAAGATGTGGAGACATTACCTATTGGGAGTCTGATTCGAGCTGTTTACGGATCACAAGTCATTGGAATATATTTTCTCCCAAAAGGATTTGAATCTTCGGCAGCAACAGTGGTTAGAGTTTCTGAGATCATATGATTTTGGTATAGACTATACTCCTGGTAAATGTAACGCAGTGGTGGATGCATTGATTTGAAGACACGCAAGTTTAGGAGCGATGTTTTCGGAATGGAAGTACCTCGAGTACTTGGTAGGATTTGATTTCAAACCGCTGTGTGAGTTGGAACCTAAAATGTTTGCATGCTTATCGATAAGACCTATTCTCATCGAATGGATTGGCAAGAGACAGATGCGGGATGCAAAGCTTGCCGAGATTATTCTGAAGCTGAAACTAGGGGTAAAGAGTTCGAGGTTGATCGAGAGGGTTGGCTTTGAAAACAAGGATGACAGCTTGTTCTTGATATCTATGGATTGAGAGATGAGGTTCTGAGGGAATGTCATCACTCGAAGTTGACGATTCATCCTGGTAGTAATAAGATGTATCAGGGTATGAAGCAATCTTACTACGAGGAATGTATGAAGAGGGATGTTGGAAAGTTTATTTCCAAATGTATGAACTGTCAGTTGGTGAAAGATGAACAAAAGAAGCCGAATGGATTGCTTCAGCCATTGGAAGCTCCTACGTGGAAGTGGGAGCATATATCATTGGATTTTGTCGATGGACTATCTAGAACCAGGGCAGGAAACGAAGGAATTTGGATCATCATGGATCGTTTGACCAAAAATGCAAGTTTTATTCCTGTCAAATCGATTAGGACAACATCGAAGTTGGCTGAGCTTTATATAAAATGGATAGTTTGATTCCATGGTATCCCGATGAGTATAGTCAGTGATCGAGATCCATTGTTCAAGAGTGGATTTTGGAAAAGTCTGCAAGTGACTTTGGGAACCGATTTATGTTTGAGTACGGCTTATCATCCCCAAACTGATGGTCAATCCGAGAGGGTTAACCGAGTTTTGAAAGATCTCCCAAGAGCTTCTGTATTGGACTTCGGAGGATCGTGGGAAGACCATGTACATCTAGTTGAGTTTGCTTATAATAATAGCTACCAGTCGAGCATTGGGATGGCACAATATGAAGTGTTTTATGGTAAACCGTGTAATTCTCTGGTTTGCTGGTTAAAAACTAGATACAAGTTGATACTTAGGACAAAGATGATTAGAGAAACATCAGATTGTATCAAGATCGTTTGGCAATGAATGAAGGCAACCCAAGATCGTTAGAAAAGTTATGCTGATAAACATCGAAAGAATTTGGAATTCGATGTTGGCGATATAATTTTCGTGAAGATTTCGCCGTTGAAGCATGTTGTTCAGTTCAGAAGGAAAGGAAAGTTAGCCCTAAGATTTGCTGGACCGTTTAAGATAGTCGAGCATATTGGAAAGCTCGCTTATAGTTTGGATTTACCCGAGAAGATATCGAGTGTGCATCCATGTGTCGTTTCTAAGGAAATGTGTGCATGATTCAAATGTGGTGGTATCTCTGGAACATTATGAAGACCTAGAAGTCGTACGAGACCTCGCAAGCCGCTTCACGTTGTAGGAAATGACACAAAACAATTTAGGTGGAAGACAGTTAAGTTAGTCAAGGTACAATGGAGCGAAGATGATGACGATTGTACAGGGGAGACAGAAGGGAGTATGAGGACGACCAATCCAGAACTCTTCGTCGTATGATCCATAAGTGTCATGTCATTCTTACCCCGTTGTAACTTATACTATTATTGTTGTTATTGCGGTGATTGATAGAATTCCTCATGCTAGGATAAGGCTATGGGTGCATGGTTTAATGCCTGCTAGTTGGATGATAAAAGTGGCTGCTCATGGATGATAGGCATGCAGAATTGTTTGGTTTCTTGTGTTTATTGGGATTTCTGGGGCGAAATTCCTAAAGGGGAGAGGGGAGAATGTAACAGCCCGCATTTTACGTATTGGAGGATCGTAAAATATTTTTATTTAATTCCCTAAGGGTTGGATCATTCTCATATTTTGATATGTTGGTAATGGGGATGTGAGACATGTCCATAATTTTTACCAATTTTATTTGTGACCATTTTACCTCTATCAGTTTTGTACAGTGTATAACTTTTGACTGGGATCGAATCATGTGTTGAGATTGATTTCATTGGAAAGGAAATGGTGTTTCCAATTCCATGGAGTGGTCACATTAAAGATTTGGTTCAGAGGTTTGGGAGGAATTGTTGTATTAGTGTTTCACAATTTCTGTCCAGGTTTTGTGAGCCATTGATGGGCTAATTTGAGGAGGCCCATTAGTGGGCTGGTGGAAAGCTATAAATAGGGGGTTAGAGGCATGGAAAATAGTTTACTATCATCATTCTCTCATTTAGTTGAGCTCATGATCCTCGTTGCTCAATCAAATACACCTTTCCACCATTAGAGTCTAGATCTAAGGAAGAAGATTGAAGATCAACATCAATCGAAGCTAGATCTACATCGAGCGAAGAGAGATTTCATCAAATTGAGAGGTTTGAAGGTTGTTCTTCGCTGTTCAGATTTGTGATTCATTGTTTTTAAGCTAGATCGAAGATTTGATGAGTGATAAGCATCTCTCACACGGAATCAATCGAGTATATAGGTTGTTTGAACTTGTTTTCATCATTTACATGTTGTTTTCACCTAGATCTACATCATGATAACTATATTTTCATTTGAATCACCATAGGATCTAATTTAGCAAATTAAAACTGGTAATTTCTATGATACTTCATATATCTATGCAAGTTAGGTCCATTGTTTAGTTTATTCATTTGTTTATCATGATATTGATGAATAATTGTCATTTTGATATTGTTGATGATTTCATAAAGTGTTTATGTTGAATTGGTTGCATCGATGTTGTCGTTTGGTGAAGGTTTTGGTCAAGTTTGGAGTTGTTTTGGTTAGATCTGGATTCGAGTCGTTTTTCATAGGTCGGGTCGTGGTTTGTTCCCCAAGAAAAGGTGGGTAGTGGAGATGTTGAAGCTTCGTGTCGTTTGTGGTTCTAGGTTGTGGGAGATAGATCAGGTCGTTTGTGCTTGGTTGACATTGCATCGTCTAAGAAGCTATCAGGTCATTGATAGTGTAGGCGGCTTCAGGTCGTGGTAAGGTGGTGATGTGGAAGAAAGTATATCTAAGTGAAGCAAAATAAGTTCGCAGATCATTGCAGTTTTGTGATGAGCTTGAACATGTTGGGTCGGGTTGGTCTGGATCGTTGGTGTTAGGTCGGGTCCTTGGAGATGGGGAATGACCTGGTAGGTTGGGCCTTTTTTGGGGCTGATGGGTTAATGAAGTGGAATGACCTTATTAGGTCGTCGGGTGTAGAACGACCTAGTCAGGTCATTGAGGGAGGGTTGGCTTGCATGATGGAAATGGAAATTAGTCAGGTCGTTAACGACCTGTGGTAGTCAGTTCGTGGGAAGGTCGGAACGACTTGATAGTGTTTGGTTGTTGAACGACCTAAGGTGGAAGAGACAACGTTTGTTAGCGCTATGGAATAGAGATTAACGTTGTGGTTTGTCTTTTATAGCCGTAAATCTGAAAATGCTATGAAAAGGAATATCGACCAAATGGTGTATATTTTTGGATCGATTATGGTGTGATTTTGAAGTGAATTCAAGTGGGGATGTTCTAAGGGTTGTGATGCGTTCGTTGATCATTGATATGTAACCAATGCGAAGATGACTCAAAGTGATGAGTTAGTGGATAATTGTTGCTCGAGAAGGTTGCTTGAGCTATAATAGTCATCAGGTCGGATTGCTAAGAGATATCTAAGGCTGAGAGATTATCTTTGTCATAGGTTTTAGATGGCTCAAAGTAAGGGTATAATAGCGACACCTAAAACACTGGAAGATTGCTGGTCGAGTACCCTGGGTTTCGTTGAAAGGCTTAGATACGTATTATTGAAAGGCATATGGAGTTTTTGCTAGAACCGAGGTTACCATTAGCCCTTGACACATGGAAAGGTTGACCGTCATACAATTAACAATGGTTTCAAAGCAGGATAGGAGGTGATAGCCAGAGTCATGAGTGTTGGTTGTTTTGCTTGTACCCTCTCATGTAAATTGTATAACGTCGAAGAAGATGTTTCTTGGGTGCTTGTCTGATGTTGGTTTAGGCCTTCGTGGATTGTGCTTGAGGGATGTTGATCTCAATTAGGATGGTTTATGTGAGATATTACTAGTTGCTATGATTGCTATTGTCTCGTTACTTCTGATTGCCATGAATGTACCATTGTTTTTAAATGCTTGTGGTAAAGGCTATCACTGTCAGATGTGGGGAAGATGAGTTTGGGTTCTTCTCATGTGTTTTGGGTAGATTGGTTGGTCAATCTGTTATTTTATTGATGATGTTAGATAGTTGTTTTATCGCTCACTAAGATTATTGTCTGACTCAAGGTTTTACATTTCTCTCTTATTATGTCGGGGTGTTCATCTGGTTGTGGATAGGGAGATCGAGTAAAAGGTAATAAGTAGTTGACCTTGGTGAGGACGATGCTATTGTGCGACGACGAGCTAGAGGCTGGCGTATTTTTTTCTACTATCTAGTATTGGGTGTTTTCCGCTATTATGATTGGTGTTTTCTCTGAGTATTGAAGTGAGGCAAATTTGTACAGACACTTATGTTGTAATCCACTGGTATATGGATATTCTTTCTAGTTGTTATGAAAGTTCAAGTTCCTGCTTAGATATTCTTTACTATTTAGCCTACTGTATATGTTCAATTATATTTTATCCTTACGCTGTGAGTTATACGATAGATTCTGCTTGTATTATCCTACCCTGATGATCGTCCATGATTGTCTGGCACGTCTTTTAGCGCATAATTTCCCTTGTTAAGTGCAGGAGTTGTGCGCGGTCATCACATACATAGAACTCAATTTGTGACACCCCACGTACGTTAATGTCACTCTTTATCAGAATGCACTAAATTATGTGGTGTGTTATAGGTAAACAGAAACAAAATCTCACAAAACAGATATATAAAATAGCAGCAAAAATTTAAAACTTTATTTTTCAATGGAAAACATCGTAATCTCAAATCATTTACAACATCAGGCTAAAATACTTGAACTAGATAAAAAAACATCTGTCTTGCTTTAAAAACCATCAGAGTGCAGAAAAGAAAAATCATAATCCCCATAAGTAGCCATATCAAAGTACACAAATAGTCAAAGTTGTACATCGAAGAAGATCCAAATCCAAGCAGAAATTGTAGGGAGAGAAAGTCCTAATCACGTTTAAGCGTTCCTACCCTGAGAACCTGGGGAGGAAAAGGAAAGAGAGAAAAGGAAACAAAACGGGTCAGACATAATTATGGTGAGTCCAGTGACTTTTAGCATATACAGAAATAGGAGTATCAAGACAGTAAAATAAACTGGATGAGAGATGACTGTAATGTATAACAGGTATAAATAGGATGGACATGATAAAGAGAATAAACCGGATAAACTATGCTTCTCAATTACTTCCTCTACACCAATACTAGTATACCTCATTAAGTGCTTCCCAATTACGTAACAGAAACAAAATGATCCCAACATAAACATAATGGTAGATTTAGGTGTACTTCTAGTTACATAACGAGTTTTACCCCCAAAAAGAAATAACAGGTACCCCAACAAAAATAACGGTACCTAAATAGAAATAACGGGTACGTAAAAAGGAAGGACAAGATGTGCACTAATTACTACCCCTAAGCGATCAGCTGCCTAACACGTAAATACCTTATGTTGGCCCCATAGTAGGGTGTATTACTTACTAAAGTGGCAACCTACAGAAGGACACAGACCTATTTACAGATGCTACAACGGCTTATTTTCCGAGGCGGGTCGGATACATGCACGCACATTAACCCATTGTAACGCGCCATCAAACACCCCTCCTAAGATGAACCTCTTATAATTAGCTCAGTAAGCGTGCCTTGACCCCTGCCTAGTGCGGGGTCCCCGTTTAATACCAAAACGGTTTACTGACTAATATGGGTCCCATGCCACATGTGATATAAGTGAACCCCTGAACTTGTGTCCCCAATCAACTAGGATTTCAACAGGTTAAGTCTTACAACATGACCCCTACAGATTTAACGTGTCGAGTTTTACATGTTAACAGGTCCATATAACCCCAACAGAATAAACAGGTTTACTTAACCCCCACAGATTCAACAAGTTACACATGTGATATATTGTTTCATAACATGTTCCACTTAATCTTTGAATTAGGCCTAGAGGTTTACATGTTCATACACCCAAAATTTCAGTCATATTCCACAGTATAAGGTATGCCCCAAATTTCCTTCTTTTACTTTTCATTTCCAAACATTCCATAATCGTCCCAATTTCATTCATACGTATGTCTCTTATGAGATCGGCCTAGGCTCGAAAGTAGCCTAGGCTTATAAAATAAAAGGGGAATGAGAGAGGGAGAAGAATAGAAATAAGCATATAACAACAGAAATAGGCATATAATAACAACTGAACAGTAGAATAAGTGTATGGAAAATTACATGTAATTATAGCAGAACTATTTAAATTTGCATCAGTTTCTTAACCGGCATAGGCTCAGATCTGGTTTATTAACATGTCAAGGTTACTGTAAAAAATTTATATTTAAAAGAAACATAAGCTCACATAGATCGGATCAAAGTATAAGAAATGTTTCTTATGTGAGCATAGGCTGATGTTGTAGAAGATAGTCTGAATCAATCCAAACTGAGGCAGCATCTCCTTGTTTCCATTGTTATAGGTGTAGAAAACAATGGAAATGTTGGCCTTTATATAGACTTTCTCCAATGAACCCATCAAACAAACAAGTCCAGGTTCAGAAAATGAACCTGCCCAGATCTGGGGTGGATCGACCCTAGGGTCGACACACCCTTGAGTAAGTCGACCCATAGGTCGACCCCCTTGGGGTGTGGGTCGACCCCTAACGGGTCTTATTCTTGCGTTAGTATCCCGCTCGTCTAATTTGATTTATTTTGAATTTCTAGTTTGATTTATTTATATATATCCTCCTTATACGTATACAAACTTCTAACCTTTATATCTTCTTCATATGATGCTCGTTTTACGCAAACTCGGAGTTTATCTGAACCAGAATTATGAGACGAACGCAATGGTACGGTCTATTATACTTAATTCCACATATTAAATTAAGTATTCTCTAATTTATTGTTATTAATGTTCTTTAAAATTACGGGGTGTTACATTCTCCCCTACTTAAAGGATTTTGTCCCCTAAATCTCTAAGTTAAGAAGAATGTTATTATCTTAACAACCACAACCATCTACTCATCCATCCCCCACAAGCATCCATTGTCCTTAAGGTTTTTTTAATGCTTGTATGAACATATGCAATGGTGTGTGTATATGTCCTTGCACAAATGCAAAAATTAGGCAGTCAACTGATTCATTTGACCACCTTAATGCAATTTATGTTTGTGCCACGTAACCAAAATGTATTTAAATAATTCTAGTATAACATGTAAGCTCTACATGTGCGCACAACCATCCATCCAAATGCAACATCCATATGATGATACTTCCATTTTCATCCATATAAAATCCTAATGCACAAACATCCATATGCGATATGTAAGTGATGGACTCGATCTAGTGCCTAGTATGTATGTATATGCATCCACGAGCAACCACTTGCATCCACTTGCAACCATCAAACATAACATGTCTCAAATACATGTTTACACCCATTGGTTATCTACCTAAAGGATCAAAAGGTTTGAACGATAGGATATACCCGAATGATAGAAGCAAGTATAAATAATAGCTTGGAAAAAGAAGTTAAGAACATACTCTCGAAAAGAAAACGATATGAAGTGCGAATTTTGTCTTCAGTTTCCCAAGTGCATCGTCTTCTCCCCATTGTACTTTCACCAACCTAACCTTTGATCCAAGTATACGAGTGAGGACTCGTCTACCTGTTGTCTCCTTTTCCATCTCTACTTCGTTAAGCATGCTCGGCTCAACCACCTTTGCTGAATCGTGAAGACATTTCCGTAAATGGGAAACGTGGAAAACATCATGAACACTTGCCAGACTCTCTGGTAATCTCACCTTATAGGCCATCTGACCTATCCGCTTCACTATGGGAAATGGCCCAACAAACCTTGGTGCCAATTTCCCTATAGATCCGAAGCAAACCACAATCCTCAAAGGCGATACTTTAATAAAAACCATGACTCCTACCTCAAACTCAATGTCAGTCCTCCTCTTATCAGCGTAGGCCTTTTGCCTGTCCTAAGCTGTCTTCATATGTCTGCGGATAAGATCAATCTTTTCTGAAGTCTCTCTAAACATCTCATGTCCAAGTATAAGCCTATCCATAGACTCCCACCAACTAGTCGGTGATTTGCAAAATTGTTAATATAGTTCCTCGAAGGGTGCCCTGGCAATACTAGTCTGAAAGCTGTTATTGTAGGCGAGCTCTGCGAATGGGACGTGCTCCTCCCAAGTCCCTCTGAAGTCTGGGATACACAGCCTCAAAGATCTTCTAGAACTTTATTCACCTTCTTAGTTTGTCCGTCAGTCTAAGGATGATATGCGATCCTCAAACATAACTGTGTCTCTAGTGCCTCTTGCAGGCTCTTCCTGAACTTACTAGTGAAGATGGGATCACAATCACTCACTATGCTAGAAGGTGCTCCATGTAGACGGACTATCCCACAAAGATAAACTGACGCTAACCATGCTTCTATTCTCTTGCTCTTAACATGAGGTATATGAGCGCTCTTAGTAAGCATGTCCACTATAGCCCAGATACTGGTATTGCATCTCCTAGACCTAGGCAAATCATCGATGAAATCGATAGAGATGCTCTCCCCATTCTATTATGGGACATCTAAAGGATGAAGCAAACCGCCAGGCTTTTTCTGTTCAGCTTTTACTTGCTGGAAAACCAAACATCGAGCTACAAATCCCGCTATGTCTTTTTCATCCAGGCCCAAAAGAAAACCCTCCTCATGTCTCGATACATCTTATCGCCGCCTGAATGGATAGACATTCTAGAGTGATGGGCTTCCTCAAGGACTGTCCTCAACAAACCTCCAACTCGGGGAAAACAAAGCCTACCATCTCATCGTAGCCACCCTTTATCATTCACGGAATATCTACTAAGGTGACTAGAAATCTCCCCTCTACCGAGACTATCCAAGATGTCTGCTATCTGTGGGTCCTCTCGCTACGAAGTATCCGATCCATAAGTGTAGGTCACACCTCTAGAGATGCCAACAAACAAGGTGTAAGATCCGTAGATGGCAGAAAGTCGAAGGTCAATATGTACTCCACACTCTGCCTCTCTACGAATAGGGGACTCAAGGCCATCCTCTGCCTACTTAACGCATCCTCCACTATACTACCCTTCTCAGGTCTATAAGCAATCTCAAAGTCATAGGACGCAAGGAACTTCATCCATCTTTGTTGTCTCAAATTGGGATCCTTCTGCAAGAACAGATATTTGAGTGACTTGTGGTCTGTGTATAACTTGAACCTTTCTCCCAAGTGATAATGTCGCCAAGTCTTGAGTGCAAACACTATAGCAACCAACTCCAAATCATGGGTAGGGTAGTTCTACTCATGAACCTTCAACTGTCTACTACCATAGCATACTACCTTTCCCTCATGCATCCAGATGGCCCCAAGCCCTATACCACATGCATCAGTGTAAACTGTGAACCCCTTGCTCCCATCTGGCAATGTCAAAATGGGGATGTCGTCAGAGCCCCTTCAATCACTGAAAAGCATCCTTACAATCAATACTCCAAGAAAAGTTCATATTCTTCTTTGTCAGTCTGGTGAGTGGGGTGGATATCCTTCCAAAGTCCTTGATAAACTTCCTATAGTGGCCTGCCAAACCAAGAAAACTTCTCACCTCCATTACATTCTTTGGAACCTTCCAGTCTTGAACCGCAACTGCTTTCGAGGGATCCACCGCTATCCCATCCTTGGAGACCACGTGCCCTAGAAATCTTAACTCCTTTATCCGAAAGTGACACTTGGAGAATTTTGCCTTATGCTGATGTGCTCTGAGAGTCCTCAAGACCTCTCCTAAATGTAGGGCATGCTCTTCCTCGCTCTTCGAGAAAATCAGAATGTCATCCACAAAGACTTCCACGAACTTATTCAGGAACTCCCTAAACAGCTTACTCATCAGATCCACTAAATATGTGGGTGCATTTGTCAACCCAAAAGGCATGACTAGCCACTCAAAGAAGCCATCTGGAGTTTTGAAAGCCGTTTTATCTATACTATCCTCAGCGACCATCAACTTAAGAAACCCCATGGCCAAATCTAACTACGAGAATATAGATGTGCCAACAAGCTGGTAAAACAAATTATCAATCCTCGGGAGTAGGTGCCTATTCTTCTTGGTGAGCTTATTCCACTCCATGTAATCTACACATAGACGAAGTGAGCCATCCGCCTTGGTTGCGAAGATGACTGGAGCACCCCATTCCGAAATACTTCGCCTAATAAACCACTTCTCAAGTAGCTCACCTACTTGCTTGCTAAGCTCCCTCCTTTCACTAGGAGCCAAGTGGCACACATACATTGCGACCGACTTTGCATTATCCATCATGTGTGACACCAACCGTCCGTTAATGTCACTGACTAAGGGAATGCATTAAGTTTCGTGAAGCGTTACAGGTAAACAGACATAGAATAATTACAAGACAAATATAAATAAGATAGCAGCGGAATTTTTTTAATTTTTATTTCAAACATAAATCATAATGATGTGGTCCATAATACCATAAGTCATAAAAACCATTACAATAAAACAACTTCTGCCTTGCATCATCAGAGTACACAAGAATATGAAAAACATAATTCCCTAATTAAAAGAGTTAAGCCATAGTAGAGACAAGAACTTGAGCCATACTTCAGAAGTAGCTCCTAGTAAGATGATATCTGAGTCCTGACTAAGCCTGAGTGTTTCCTCCCTGAGAACTTGGGAGAGGGGGAGGACGAAAGAAAGAAGGAGAAACAAAAGGGTCAGACATAAAGTCTGGCGAGACTAATTACTTTTAGCCAGTAAATAAATAAAAGTAACGTGATAGGCATATAAAGTGGATAAGAGAGATCACTACATAAATGGCAGGTGTGACGAGGTAGATAGGGGGTGTATGTGCTTCACTACTGATTACTCTGCACTATTACTACCATAACAAAAATGAGATGATCCCTTCCACTATAAGTTGGTAGACTTAGGGCATACGTCCGAGTGTACCCTAAACACTACCCTAATCGATTGGCTCCGTACTCTGTAGATATCCTGTGCTGGCCCCACAGTATGAGGTATTACTTCCTAAAGTGGCAACCCTTAAGATGTGCACAACCATATCTACTAGTGTCACGGTCGTCTTATCCCCATCTACCCGGCTCATGCACACACATATCCCAATTGGTTTGTGCCGCCCACTCCTTCCGTCTCGTTTGGATCTCTTATTATCAATCAGTAGGCGTTCCCCTTCTCCACCTAGTACGGAGTTCTTTATTTGATACCTACTCCGTGTTACTGACTGAATGATACAAGCTCTCCCCTTTGTCTTGTTTCCCCACTAGGTTTTTCACTTACTATGTATACCCTTAAGTGTATTTAATTACATAGCCTTACGTTAGTTATGCTTACCCTAAAGCGTGTCTTTAATTACATAAATTTGTTATTTTTCCACCGGTTGTGTATATAGGTGTCTTTAATTACATAACCTTATTGGTTTAAGTTCGTGGGCATATATGTAAATATTGCCCACCCCCTCTAATTTACTTAACCCACCCACTACCCATCTAATTTTACTTAAACCTAACTTAAGTTCATAATCATACAACCCTTATGGATTAAATTAGGTTAAGTAGCCCAATTCATTACCATGTCCAGTTATGGGTATAACGGGCTAGACCTCCCTCATTAGGCCTACAACATGTGGATGCTGGATATGCCGGTAGGGTCGGGGAAGTCTTATTCCACAGTTGGGCCTAACCTCGTGTCTTATCTCGATTCGTATTTGCGCACTTAGACCTCTCACATTACGTTCAACATTAGTGGCTGCTGGATATGCCGGTCGGGTCTGGGCAGACTTCCACCACTAATGCAACCTAACTTCGTATCATATGTGCAATTACAATTCCTAATTGTAATTACTAGACATTCCATTTTTATCCAAATCTATCTATGTCATTATAGGTGATTATTTCTATGTTTCCCCATTTGAATTATTTGTCTAGTTCATATAAATATTACATAAATTATGCCAATTATAAATCCCTTTTCCCGGTTTCCTAACTAACGCATTCGCACGTATTTTGGCAGCATCTAGGCTATAAACTAGCCTAGCCATAACAATGAAAAAGGAATATGACAAAGGTGATAGTTTCAACATATCTTGGCATAAACATAAACTAGCATGATAACAAGGTGAACGGACATGTAATCATCATAACAAGGTGGACATAAAACTGATGAACTTGTGGCAACTACGATGTCAAAGCAAGCATAATGAGATCTAAATTAACCATTTAGGTGTCCAACTATTTAGATCTAGCATAATTAGGGTGACATAGTAACATGTTTAGATCTAAAGATGGCTTCCCATGTCAAGTTTACAACATATCTAGATTGATCACAAATTGGTAGGTGAAAAGTGATTTACATAAAGAACTAGATCTAGCCAATGTTACAACTGTCCAATTTAATAGATGTACATTCACCACAATATAGTTACAAGTCAAGATCCACATAGGCAACATAAAAAATAACCATAATTGTATTAGATCTAGGGAAATAGATCTATCATGACATAGTATAGGATTTAACACTAGCACAGAATCATACTTTACAACATATCCAATTAACAGTCTTTCACAATTTACTTCTATTTATCTAAACCTAAAAGCAACTAGAAACTCACAGCGTTAGGTTTATAAAATAGAGAAAGAACGGATCTTGAATTTCCGAATTTGATTTGCAAAGTACGTTGTTGTAGAAACCAGTTCTGTCTCAGTTCATATCTCGACAGCATATGGCTCCCATAATTTTCAGTGAAAAAAATAGGAGAATATGACACATATATATAGCTGTGAGACCCACTGAAATTAAGTGCCACGTCAGCCATAGGGGTGTCGACACCCCTGTCGGTGGGCCGACTCATAGGTCGACACCCCTTAAGGGGGGTCGACCCCTAGGTCGACATCCCTCTAGGGGGGTCGACCCCCTAGAGTGTTATTTTTGTCGCCTTGACGAATATTTCAAGTTTGAGTTGTTATAGATAAAATTCTGACTCATCTCTGACTCATATGTGTATACATAATATTTCTACGCGTATACAAACTTAAAACCCTCATAACTTCTTCATACAATGTCCGTTTTACGCAAACCAAATGTCTATCTTGAACAGAATTTCGACACGGACGCAATGGTGTAGTCCATTTCCTCTAATTATGTATATTAAATTAATTACTATTTAATTTATTCTCTTTAATGTCGTTAAAATTTCAGGGTGTTACGTTCTTCCCTACTCAAAGGACTTCATCCCCGAAATATCTAAATTGAGAAGAATGCATATCCTACCATCCATCATCCATCTACTCATCCACCAATCACTAGCATCCATTGTCCTTAAAGATTTCTAATGCTTATTTGAATATATGCAAAGGTGTGCGTATATGTCCCAACACTAATGTGAAAATCAGGCGGTCTACTGATCCAGTTGACCTCCTTAATGCAATGTATGTTAGTGCCATGAATCCAATATTTATGCAAATTATCCTATTATAACATCTAAGCTCTGTATGTATGCAGACTCATTCGTCCAAATGCAACATCCATATGTTAATACATCTGTTTCCATCCATAAAAGAAAAGAAAATGCACACATATCCATATGCAGTATGAAAGTGATTGAGCCAAACTTAGTGCCTAATATGTGTATATATGCGTCCACAGGCAACCACTAGCAAACACTTGCATCCGTCAAACATAACATGTTTCAAACACATATTTACATCCATAAGATTCCTATCTAAAGGCCGAAAAATACTATGGATAAGACAAAAACAAGCACTGATAAAACTTTTGAAAAAGGAGCTAAGAACGTACCCTCGAAAAGAAAAGGGTACGAAGCACGAATCTTGACTTCGGTCTCCCAAGTCGCATCCTCTGGGCTATCTCCCCATTAAACCTTTAGCAACTTGATCTCCTTATTGCGCAGCTTTTTAACTTCTGACCCAAGAATACGGGTAGAGACTCGTCTGACTGTCGCCTCCCATTCCACTTCTACTTCTTCCAACATACATGTCTCAACAACTTCTACGTTGTCATGCAGACAATTCCGCAGATGAGAGACGTGGAAAATGTCATGAAAACAGGATAGATTTTTTGGGAGTTTCACTCTATTGGCCATTTGACCAATTCTCTCGGTTACGGGAAATGGTCCCACAAACCTAGGTGCCAACTTCCCTACTGCTCCGAAGCAAACCACATTCCTCAGAGGTGATCCTTTGATAAAAACTAAGTCTCCCACTTCGAATTCGATGTCAGTTCTTCTCTTACCTGCATAGGACTTCTGCCTATCTTGAGCTGTCTTCATCCACCATCGAATAAGGTCAATCTTTTCAGATGTTTCCCTAACCATATCTGGTCCAAGTAATAATCTTTCTGTAGATTGCCACCAACAAGTTGGTGATCTACAGGGTTGTCCGTACAATGCTTGGAAGGGTGCCATGCCGATGCTAGCTTGATAACTGTTATTATAGGCAAACTCTACTAATGGAAGATGCTCTTCCCAAGTCCCTCAGAAGTCTAGGATACACAGTCTTAAAAGATCTTCAAGAATTCTATCCACCCTCTCCGTCTGCCCATCGATCTGAGGATGATAAGCGGTGCTCAAACACAACTGTGTACCTAATGGTTCTTGAAAACTCCTCCAAAATTTGATAGTAAAGATGGGTTCACGATCGCTTACGATGTTGGAAGGTACACCATGAAGCTGAACTATCTCACGAACATAAATTGTTGCCAACCACGATGTTGTCCTCTTACTCTTAACTGGAATAAAGTGAGCCCTCTTAGTGAGTCTATCTACCACTACCCAAATGTTGGCATTGCCTTTCTTTGGCCTAGGCAAACCATCTATGAAATCCATAGAGATGCTCTCCCACTTCCACTGCGGAACCTCCAACGGATGAAGTAATCCTCCGGGCTTCTTTTGCTCAGCCTTAACTTGCTGGCAAACTAAACATTGAGAAACAAATTCGGCCACATCATTCTTCATCCCAGCCCAAAAGAAAACCCTCTTCATGTCCATGAACATATTATCACCGCCTGTATGAACGGTCATCTTAGAATGGTGGGCTTCTTCTAGGACTTCCTTTATCAAGCTTCCAGTTTGAGGAACACAAAGCCTTCCATCTCGTCGCAACCACCCCTTTTCATCTATGACATATGTACTGAGGTGACTAGAAGTCTCCCCTCTTCTGAGCTTATCCATGATGTCTAGAATCTATGGTTCATCTTGTTGTGAAGCTCCTATCTGGTCCATAAGATTTGGTCTTATCTCCAAGGATGCAAATAATTCAGGAAAAACCTCGATGGAGGGTCTAAAATCAAAAGCTGATATAAACTCCAAGTTCTTTCTTTCCATAAATAGAGGAATCAGGTCCACCCTCTGCCTACTTAGTGCGTCTACCACCACATTACGCTTGCCAGGGGTATAAGCAATCTCAAAATTATTTGAAGCCAAAAACTCCATCCACCGTTGTTGCCTTAAGTTAAGATCCTTCTATGAGAACAGATACTTGAGAGACTTATGATCGGTGTACAACTCAAACTTCTCTCCAAGTAAATAATGACGCCACGTATTTAACAGAAATTCTATGGCAGCTAGCTCTAGATCATGTGTGGGGTAGTTCTTTCCATGAACTCTCAATTGTCTACCCCCATAAAATATTACTTTCCCTTCTTGCATCAGAACCGCACCAAGCCCTGTACCGCATGCATCAATGTAAACAGTAAACACTTTACTTCCATAAGGCAAGGTCAAGACTGGGGATGTTGTCAAAGCCCTCTTTAGTCGTTGGAAAGCGACGTCACAGTCTATGTCCCATAAAAATGCCAAATTCTTCTTTGTCAGCCTGGTGAGAGGGGTTGATATCTTCGCGAAGTCCTTAATGAACTTCCTATACTAACTTGCCAACCCAAGAAAGCTTCTCACCTCGGCTGCATTTTTGGGAATCTGCCAATCTTGCACTGCAACCACCTTCGTGGGATCTACAGCTATCCCTTCTTTGGAAACTAACATGCCCCAAGAATCTCACATCCTTTCTCCAAAAATGGCATTTGGAGAACTTTGCCTTTAGTTGATGGTCACGAAGAGTTTTCAAAACTTCTCCCAAATGCTGGGCATGCTCTTCTTCACTCTTGGAGAAGATCGAAATATCATCAACAAAGACTACGACAAATTTGTTTAAGAACTCCCGAAACACCCTACTCATCAGATCGACAAAATAGGCAGGTGAATTCGTCAGCCCAAAAGGCATCACTACCCATTCAAAGAAACCATCCGGAGTTCTAAAAGCATTCTTATTTATGCGGTCCTCAGCCATCCACAACTGATGGACCCCGTAGCCAGGTCCAACTGAGAAAATACCGAGGCACCAACAAGCTGATCAAATAAATCATAAATTATTGGAAGCTGGTGTCTATTCTTCTTGGTGAGCTTATTCAACTCTCTATAGTCAACACACAAACGAAGTGAACCATCCGCCTTAGTTGCAAATACTACTGGAGCACCCCATTCAGATATGCTTCGTCTAATAAACCCTTTCTCATGTAGCTCCCCTACTTGCTTACTCAGCTCCCTCCTTTCCCTTCGAGCCATGTGGTGCACTGGTAATGCAATTGGATTTGCATTGTCTACCAGATATATGCGGAAGTCGATCTCACGCCTTGGAGGTAAGCCCTGTACCTCATCAAAAACATCGGAATAATCTTGAACCACCGGAACAGATTGCAAATCATCTATGGATGCATCTAGAGACTCTAGAAAGCTAAGCATAACAAACCCTTGAGGGTCACAAGAAATTTCGAGGATCTTCCCATGAAAAATCAGGAGTCTAACAACCCTCCTCTCACAATGCAGAATGACCCCATACGTGGTAAGCCAATCCATTCCTAGAATCAACCCATATCCCATAAACCTGAGCACATACACGTTGCATTCAAACTCGACGCCTAACACAAATATTTTCAAACCTCGAAAAATCATAGATTAATGAGTAGAACCACCAATGGGGTTTGAAACAACTATGGGATCTACTACCATACTAGTAATTAAATGCAGAGATTCAACTACAGAACTTAATGTAAATGAGTGTAAAGCACCAGAATCAAAAGGTGTTCTAACTGGATGGTTTGAAAGAGAAACTAAACTTTCTACGGAAATTTTTTAACCTCTTTCAGGAGCACTGATCGCGAGATCATGCACCTGCCCTCCAGAAGTTCCAGCTTTTTGATCTTGTCCCTGCGATCACTGTTTCTTTGGGCACCCTTTAGAGAAGTTGCTGACCTCTCCGCAATTGAAGCAATTGCTCTTCCTTATTTTACTGTCGTTAATCATGTGACCTTCCTTTCCACAGTTATTACATTTTCTCTTATCCTTGCCTTTATCATCTTTCCCTCCTTTCTTCTGTTGTTTTTGTTGTTGTTGCTGCCCCTTCTTGCGCTACACATTCTTATTTTGTGATGTCCCCTCAGCTTTTGCTTCCTTCTTTTCTCCTTTGTCATCCTCATGCAATAGAGCCATATCAACAAGCTTTTCAAAAGTGGCCCCCATTGGAATATGGGACATGGCTAAACCATGCAGAGGCTTATTCAGCCCTTTAGCAAACTTCAAAGCCCTTTTGTGCGGTGTCCACCAACTCTAACCCTAACCTTGCCAGCTGGTTGAACTTGTTCACATACTCATTTACCGTCAAGTTTCCTTGTTTGAGCACTAAGAAGCTCTCCATCTGTATGCTTCTATCAGCTTGGGAAACTCATTTCTAACCTCTGTCTAAAATCTTCCCAGGTTTCCACCAAACGTCCAGCTTGGGTGACTTCCCACCAAAATGTAACTTCGTCCTTTAATAGCCAAGTAGCTAACTGAATCTTTCTTCGATCCTCTACTTTAAAGATTACGAACAAGTCCTCGGTCTCCTTAAGCCAGTTTCTAGCTTCTACGAATGTATCGTTTTCGTGGAATGGCTTCCCTCCCATAGCACGAAAGTCCTTGCAGAACTTGGCAAAGTTATCTGCTCTTAGAGGAGGAGGAGGAACGACTGGTGCAGCTGGGGGAGGAACGTCTCTTTGGCCTTCGGTAGGCGTCGTGGCCTCTAAATACCTATGGAACCATCCGGGTATTGTGATGCCCTCTAGGATATTTGGAATGTTTTGTTCCCCAGACATGCTGAAAAAGGAAAAAGGAATAAATTTAGATAAAGGACTGAAAGATATTACATATGGCTTTTGGGGAATATTTTCAAAATAGACTTTTTTTGGGAAAATACTTTCTTTTAAAACCTTTTTGAAAAATAAAATTTCCAAAAATTTTCATCGAATCGGGTAACCTTCGGCTTTGACACCAAGTGTGACACCCCACGTCCGTTAATGTCACTCACTAAGGGAATGCATTTAATTTCGTGAAGAGTTATAGGTAAACAGACACAGAATAATTACAAGATAGATATAAATAAGATAACAACAGAAATTTTTAAATTTTTATTTCAAACATAAATCATAATGTCGTGGTCCATAATACCATAAGTCACAAAAACCATTACAATAAAACAACTTCTGCCTTGCATCATCAGAGTACATAAGAATATGAAAAACATAATTCCCCAATTAAAAGAGTTAAGCCATAGTAGAGACAAGAACTTGAGCCATACTTCAGAAGTAGCTCCTAGCAAGATGATATCTGAGTCCTGACTAAGCCTGAGTGTTTCCTCCCTGAGAAGCTAGGGGGGAACGGAAGAAAGAAGGAGAAACAAAAGGGTCAGACATAAAGTCTGGCGACTCTAGTTACTTTTAGCCAGTAAATAAATAAAAGTAACATGATAGGTATATAAAGTATATAAGAGATATCACTACATAAATGGCAGGTGTGAGAAGGTAGATAGGGTAAGGTGTATGTGCTTCACTAATGATTACTTTGCACATTTATTAGGATACTAAAATGAGATGATACCTTCCACTATAAGTTGGAAGACTTAGGGCATACGTCCGAGTGTACCCTAACCACTGCCCTAATCGATTGGCTCCGTACTCCGTATATATCCTGTGCTGGCCCCACAGTAGGAGGTATCACTTCCTAAAGTGGCAACCCTTAAGATGTTCACAACCATATCTATTGGTGTCACGGTCGTCTTATCCCCCTCTGCGCGGCTCGTGCCCGCACATGGCCTGGTCGATTTGCGCCGCCCACACCGTTCGTCTCATCTGGATCTCTTATAATCAATCAGTAAGCGTGCCCCTTCTCCACCTAGTACGGAGTTCTTTATTTGATACCTACTCCTGGTTACTGACTGAAATGGGTCCCAAACAATATGATACAAGCTCTTCCCTTTGTCTTTATCCCCACTAGATTTTTCATCGACTATGTATACCCTTAGATGTCTTTAATTACATAGCCCTGTGTCAGTTATGCTTACCCTAAAGGGTGTCTTTAATTACATAATTTTATTATATTTTTCCACCGGTTATGTATGCCACTAGGTGTCTTTAATTACATAACCTTACTAGGTTAAGTTCGTGGACCTATATGTAAATATTGCCCACCCCCATAATTTACTTAACCCACCCACTACCCATCTAATTTTACTTAACACTAACTTGAGTTCATAATCATACAACCCTTATGGATTAAATTAGGTTAAGTAGACCAATTCATTACCATGTCCGATTATAGTTATAATGGGCTAGACCTCCCACATTAGGCCTACAATGTGTGGATGCCGGATATGCCAGTCGGGTCCGGGCAGTCTTATTCCACAGTTGGGCCTAACCTCGTGTCTTAGGCCGTTTCGTATTTGCGCACTTAGACCTCTCACATTAGGTTTAACATTAGTGGCCACTGGATATGCCAGTCGGGTTCGGGGAGACTTCCACCACTAATGCGACCTAACCTCGTGTCATAAGTTCAATTACAATCCCTAACTTTAATCACTAGACATTCCATTTTTATCCAAATCTACCTATGTCGTTATAGGTGATTATTTCTATGTTTCCCCATTTGAATTATTTGTCCAATTCATATAAATATTACATAAATTATGGCAATTATAAATCCCTTTTCCCCATTTCCTAACTAACGTATTCGTGTGTATTTTGGCGGCATCTAGGCAATAAAGTAGCCTAGCCATAACAATGAAAAGGGAATATAACAAAGGTGATAGTTTCAACACATCTTGGCATAAACATAAACTAGCATGATAAGAAGGTGAGTGGACATGTAATCATCATGACATGGTGGGCATAAAACTGATGAACTTGTGGCAACTATGATGCAAAGCAAGCATAATGAGATCTAAACTAACCATTTAGGTATCTAACTATTTAGATCTAGCATAATTATGGTGACATAGTAACATGTTTAGATCTAAAGTGGCTTCACATGTCAAGTTTACAACATATCTAGATTGATCACAAATTGACAGGTGAAAAGTGATTTACATAAAGAACTAGATCTAGCCAATGTTACAACTGTCCAATTTAATAGATGTACATTCACCATAACATAGTTAAAAGTCACGATCCACATAGGCAACATAATAGAATGACCACAATTGTATTATATCTAGGGAAATAGATCTATCATGACATAGTATAAGATTTTACACTAGCACAAAATCATACTTTACAACATATCCAATTCACATCCTTTCACAATTTACTTTTATTTATCTAAACCTAAAAGCAACTAGAAACTCAAAGCGTTAGGTTTAGAGAATGGAGAAAGAACGGATCTTGAATTTCTGAATTTGATTTGCAAAGTACGTTGTTGTAGAAAATGGTTCTGTCTCAGTTCGTATCCCGGCAGCATATGGCTCCCATAATTTCCAATTAAGAAAATATGAGAATAGGACACATATATATAGCTGCCAGACCCCCTGAAACTAAGTGCCATGTCAACCCTAGGGGTGTCGACACCCCTCTCGGTGGGTCGACCCATAGGGCGACACCCCTCTAGGGGGTTGACCCCCTAGAGCAGTCGCCTTAACGAATTTTTTAAATTCGAACTATTTTGGATAAAATTATGACTCATCCCTGACTCATATGTGTATACATAATATTTCTGCGCGTATAAAACTTAAAACCCTCATAACTTCTTCATACGGTGTCCGTTTTACGCAAACCAAATGTCTATCTTGACCAGAATTTCAAGTCGGACGCAATGGTGTATTCCGTTTCCTCTAATTCGATATACTAAATTAATTAATATTTAATTTATTCTCTTTATTGTCGTTAAAAATTCGGGGTGTTACACCATATATATACGGAAATCAATCTCATGCCTCAGAGGAAACCCCTAACCCCATCAAAAACATCTGCATACTCATAGGCTATGGGTATAGATTGTAAATCATCGACATAAGCATCAAGTGATTCTAGGAAGCTAAGCATGACAGACCCCCTTGAGTCATAGGAAATCTCGAGAGTCCTCCCACAGCAAGTCAAATGTCTAACGATTCTCCTTTCACTGTCCAGGATGGCACCATACATGGCCAGCCAATCCATCCCTAGAATCAAACCATAGTCCATAAAACCAAGCACATACACATCGCACTCAAACTTGACACCCAACATAGATATCCTCGAATCCTGACATATCATAGACAGATGAGCCGTGCCCCCAATGAGGTTTGATACAAAACGGGATCAGAAACAATGCTAGTACTAAGGTGTAGAGACTCAACTACAAAATCATATGTTAAAGAATGAGAAGCTCCAGAATCAAAAAGAGTCCTAACTAGATGATCGGAAAGGGAAATCAAACCATCAACATAAACTTTCCTACCTCTATCTGGTCCACTAGCCTCGAGAGCATGCACCTGCCCTTCATAAGGTCCTGTCCTTTGCCCCTGTCACTATTTCTTCGGGCATTCCTTACTATAGTGTCTAGTTTCACCACAGATGAAACAAGCTCTCTTCGTTTTTCTTCATTCCTTGACCAGATGACCCAACCTCCCACAACTACGACACTTCTTCTTGTTCTAAGCTTTGTCATTTTTTCCACCTTTCTTTTGCTTTTCTTTCTTAGGGCACACTTTCTTGTTTTACGTCTCATCGGTCTTGACCTCTTTCTTCTCATCCTTACCCTCTTCATGCATCAATGCCATGTTAACAAGTCTTTCAAAAGTTTTTCCCATAGGTATATGAGATAATGCCAATGCTTAGAAAGGCTGACTCAACCCTCTCGCAAACCTTAGAGCTTTCTTGTGTGGGGTATTCACCAGTTGCAGAACAAACCTTGCTAGCTGATTGAACTTGTTGACATACTCTTTAACAGACATACTTCCTTGCTTAAGTGCTAAGAATCTCTCCATCTACATTCTCTCTTCTGCTTGAGAAAGAAACTTCGTCGCGAACCTCTATCGAAAATCAACCTAAGTATTTATTGGACGCCCTGCTTGTGTCACTTCCCACCAAAACGAAGCTTCATCCTTAAGCCGTCATGCGACCAACTGAATCTTTTTACGGTCGTTGACCTCAAAAAGTCCAAACAAGTTCTCTGTCTCTCGCAGCCAATTCCATGCTTCCACAAAGCTTTAAGTTCCACGGAATGGTTTTCCTCCCATAGCACAGAAATCCTTGCATATCTTAGAGAAATTATCTACTCACTGGGGTGGGGGAACAACGGCTATTGATGGTGGTGGGTTCGGGTCTACTCGCTGAGGTGGGGGAACAATGGTTGTTGCTGGTGGTGGGTTCGCCTGTTGCTGAGGTGGGGGAACATCGGCTGTTGCTTGTGGTGGGTTCCCCAGATATGCTGAATAGAAAAGGAAAAGGGATTCAAACAGAAATTCGAAAGATACTTCATATGGCCTTGGGGAATACGTTTTTCAAAAATAGACTTTTACTTGAAAATACTTTGCTTTTGAAAACAATTTTTCAAAACTTTTATCTGATCTTGTAACCTTCAGCTCTGATACCAAATGTGACATCCCACGTCCATTAATGTCACTGTTTATCAGAATGCATTAAGTTCCGTGGAGTTTATAGGTAAAAAGAAACATAATCTCACAAGACATATATGTAAAATAGCAACGGAAATTTAAAACTTTATTTTTCAACAGAAAATATCGTAGTCTAAAATCCAGTTATAACATCAGGCTAAAATATTGGAACTAAAAATATCAAATAAAACATCTGTCTTGCTTTAAAAACCATCAGAGTGCAGAAACAAAAAATCATAATCCCCATAAGTAGCCATATCAAAGTAGAAAAATGTCGAAGCAGTACATCAAAGCAGATCCAAATACAAGCAGAAACAGAAGAGAGAGAAAGTCCTAATTACGCCTGAGCGTTCCCACCCTGATAACCTGGTGGGAGGGAAAGGAAAGATAGAAAAGGAAACAAAACGGTTCATACATAAAGTTTAGAAAGTGCAGTGACTTTTATCATATAAAGAAATAAAAATATCAAGACAGTAAAATAAACTGGATAAGAGATAAATGTAATGTATAACTGGTATAAATAGGACAGACAAGATAAACAAAATAAACCTGATAAACTATGCTTCTCAATTACTTCCTATGCACCAATACTAGTATACCACATTAAGTGTTTCCCAATTGCTTAACAGAAACAGAATGATCCCAACATAAACATAATGGTAGATTTAGGTGTACTTTTAGTTACATAACAGGTTTTACCCAAACAGAAATAACAGTTACCCCAACAGAAATAACGGGTGTTACCCTAAACAGAAATAGTGGTTACCTAAACGGGAAGGACTAGATGTACCCTAATTACCACCCCCAAGCGATCAGCTCCCTAACACGTAAATACCCTGTGTCGGCCCTACAGTAGGGTGTATTACTTCCTAAAGTTGCAACCTACAGAAGGAGAAAGACCTATTTACAGATGCTACAACGGCTTATTTTCTCAGGCGAGTCGGATCCATGCACGCACATGAACCCGTTAGAACGCACCATCAAACACCCCTCCCAAGATGAACCTCTTATAATTAGCTCGATAAGCATACCCTGACCCCTACCTAGTGTGGGGTCCCCGTTAATACCAGAATTGGTTAATGACTAATATGGGTTCCACACCACAGACGACACAAGTCAACCCCTAAACTTGTGTCCCCAATCAATTAGGATTTCAATAGGTTAAGTCTTACAGTATAACCCGCACAGATTTAACATGTTAAGTTTTACAGGTTAACAGGTTCATATAACCCCAACAGAATAAATAGGTTTACTTAACCCCCGCAGATTCAACAGGTTACATACGAGATATACTTTTTCATTAACATGTTCCACTTAACCATTGAATTAAGCCTACAGGTTTACAAGTTCATACACCAAAAATGTCAGTCATATTCCCCAGTATAAGGTATGCCTCAAATTTCCCTCTTTTATTTTTCATTTCAAAACATTCCCTAATCGTCCTAATTTCGTTCATACGTATGTCTCTTACGAGGTGGGCCTAGGCTCGAAGGTAGCCTAGGCTTATAAAATAAAAAGGGAATGAGAGAGGGAGAACAACAAAAATAAACATATAACAATAAAAACATGCATAATAATAATTAAACAGTAGAATAGGTGTATGGAAAATTACATGTAATTGTAGCAGAATTGTTTAGATATGAATCAATTTCTTAACATGCATAGGCTCGGATTTGGGTTATTAACATGTCAAGGTTACTGTTAAATTTTTATATCTAAAAGTAACATGAACTCACGGAGATTGGATCGGAGTATAAGAAATGTTTCTCATGTGAGTATAGGTTGATGTGGTAGAAGATAGTCTAATTCAATCCAAGCAGAAGCAGCATCTCCTTGTCTCCATTGTTTTAGGTGTAGAAAACAATATAAATGCTGGCCTTTATATAGATTTTTCTCCAACGAACCCAGCAAACAAATAAGTCTAGATTCAGAAAATGAACCTGCCCACATCTGGGGTGGGTCGACCCCTGGGTCGACCATAGGGCCGACACACCTTGAGTGGGTTAACCCATAGGTCGACCCCCTTGGGGCATGGGTCGACCCCTAACAGGCCTTATTCCCGCGTTGGTCATTTATTTTGAATTTCTGGTTTGATTTATTTATACATGTCCTCCATATACGTATACAACTTTCTAACATTTATATCTCTTCATACAATGTCCATTTTATGCAAACTCGAAGTCTATCTGAACCAGAATTCCGAGACGATCGCAATGGTATGGTATATTTTACTTAATTCCTCGTATTAAATTAAGTATGCTCTATTTACTGTTATTAATGTTCTTTAAAATTATGGAGTGTTACACAATTCTTTACTCAATGACATTTACATGGACACGAATGGGGCTATCTCCTATCCTAAGCCTCCCAGTAGGGAGCCAATGCTCAGAGAGCGCGATTTGGAAAGCATTGCATATTTCAAGACATGTACGCTCATAACACCAATGACTTCAGGCATTTACGAGACTTGATTGAGGAATGGGTTAGATTTGGAAAGCCACCCGAGTATGTCAAACAGTGAACAACGCCTACACCCACACTGCCACCTCTTGCTCTTTGGAGATGTAATGATCCTGGATCGATCTCTCGCGGGACCATCATAGGCTAATCTGGATTGGATACCTTACATTTTTTGCATTTCATAGGCTTTAAGATATGTTTTTGTTGACTTTCATTTTTTAGTCATCCGAATGGCTAAGTTGAAGTACAAACATATGAGATTAGGATGTAATCCCCAGGTGTGCTCTGGATTCAACGATAAAGCAAACAGACTTGTTTGTAATCGCATTTGAATTGAATAAGATGAAGTTTTCTAGCATGGATTTTGTTTGGCAACATTAAGTATTTTATTAGGATGTGGCAAAATTCTCAATCTTAAATTAAGTATGGCTTATACTTATCTCGGAGCCCTAGGTATGGATTATGCCTAGGGATGGACTTTCTTATCAGGATGTGGCAAGTATAGCTCTATCTTGATATGAGTGATTTGTGCTTAGTTGGATTCCTCGGTATGGATTATACTCAGGAATGTTAAATCGACTTGTCAGGATCTGACAAAGCAACTATATAAAACTCGAGTATGGATTATGCTCAGTTTGAACTTCCAGGTATGGATTATGCCTGGAAGGTTAGGTCCCTCGCAAGGACTTGGAAGGATGATTTGAACATCCCTCGAGTATGGTATATGCTCAAATGGACGCCCAAGCATGGTTTATGCTCAAAAAGGTTAAGCTGTACAGTGAGGATTTGACACATCCTTTTGCCTTCTTTTCTTTGTAGGTATTGATTATACTCGCAACTAGTAGGCTCGATGTAGCCCTCGTTTCCTTGGATTATACTCGCCAAACACAAAATGGTGCAAAACACCTCTTGAATGACCTCTTTTGGGCCCGAAAACATCAATTACAGTGCTTTGCACTGTAACTCTTGTATCTCTCCGAATCAACTTCAGGTACAACTTTCGTTCGGCCAAATGACTTTATGATTTGAAAGTTATGTCCATTTCTGTAAATGCTTGCAGAAATAATCTATTAGGAAAACTACTCAGGCCTTGAGTATAAATTTACATTGGTTGACATTCATTGGATGAAGTGATTAAGTATTGAAGAAACTCAACTTTGCACGCACATGGCATCGGGTAGGATCGAAAGTCCTTGGCTCGAGTGAAGTGATATTGCGTCGACTCAGTCTCACCAACTTGGCATCGGATTGGGTCGAACTTACTGGTTCGAATTCGATCTAACCCCACATCTCCATACATGATGGCTTGGCATGAACTCTGACATCATTAGTTCCGTTCGAATAGGCACCGACCCGACCCAACCCACCTGAAATAGTTGCACCACATGAACGCGTTCCCGATGAGTTGCTCAAACTACCCACGTTTTACTCCTATATTCACGGGTCGACCTCCACATGGCCACGTAGAACTTGTCTCCACTTGCCTCACTACTTTTCCGACCTACTCTGGATGGCTAACACATGTCATTCGACCCGGACGGCCCTACAGGCTATACATACATGATTTCGTGGCATTTTTAGGGGACTTTTTTCCTCCACTTGAATGACTTCCTCCATTGCTCTCTGTGTACATCAATGCCATATTTAGCATACAAGAATACGAGGATTTTATGGCTAAACTTCTTAATTCTTACTTCTTTTCATTTTAAACACGAGAATTTCGTGTATAAACCAGAGTGAATTGTACTTTTATAACGAGTTCTTATGAATTGTAAGGCTTGATCTTGAAATTTCTTAGGATTTAAGAAGCTATAAAATGGGCGTAGGCTTAGTCTAAGCCGAACCATTATAAAAATATTGCATGCTCCTTTTTTATTTACTGCATCTACATTCTATGATCTGTGTTTGTGAGGACTTCACACCGCACTGGGTGTTAATCCCACTTTTCAGCTAACATTTTGGTGCTCCATGTATGGGGTACGCTATCACTTCAACTTCTAGCTCGCAAAGAAGAGGATTGCTTGATATTTCCACTCAATGGTTAAGAGGAAGAAAGATGGAACCTTCTCTCGTGTAGAGATGTTGGCACAAGGAACGTTGCAAGTGAGGAGGATTCCTCTCATAGTGATCCATCAGCATACTCGACAAGAGATGAAATGGATGGTGTCCATGCCGAACTGAGAACCCAGATGGCTCGGCAATATGAACTTCTTCGCAGGCAACAGGATATGATGAACGAGTTCTTCGCTTGGATGGATGGAAGGCCAAGCAATGACAACAACTTACTCACTGTAATGGGAACCATGGCAACAAACCTGACTTGTTCGAGTCTCTCCCCTCATGTCTGGTCAAATGCGAACTCTGAGCAGGCACCAAGGGTCAATCAGCCTCCTTCCACTGATATGCAACATGACATAACAACTCATAATGTTTTGGATGGAAATGTTGGTGATACACAAGTCACTTAAAACTTAGGCTCTGATTGGCCTGCATCAGCTCCAGTTCTGAGATCATAAAGCACCGAATCCAACCTGATTTTAACATAAAATTACCCAGTTCGAAGCTCAACGACGGGTCGGTTCGAATCAATTGATCTGCGACCCTAGGGCAGTTTCGACCCGCATGCAGAAGCTGCGCATATGCTTCCTCCTTCTCATATAATCAACACTGGGGCACCAGTGCAGGTTTGGACAATTGGCAACAATTGCTGGTAGAGGGAAATCACATTGCAAACGTGATTCGATGCTTCATGAGAGGCAACACTTCTCAAGATGACATGGATAACGTCAACCGCAGTCCATTCACATTGGAAATCTTGAATTCCCGTAGCCCTTCTGACTTCAAACCTCCAATTTTGGAACCATACAACGACAGGTTGGACCTACCGTGCATCTTATGTGCTATATGCATCACATGGAAGTTTTATCAACGTCAGATAACGTCATGGTCAAATGTTTTTTCCTCTTCCTAACTAACATAACTGCTATGTGGTTTTGGCAGCTAGAATCAGAATTGATCAACAACTGGAACGTGTTGGTCACCCATTTCATTGAGCAGATTTGGATCTACATCTGTCGACCCAAGAATGTCATGACACTCAACTCAATCAAACAGCGGTCCGGTGATACCCTGCATTCATTTCTGGAAAGATTCAACACTGCAGTAGCATTAGTTGATCAACCTTAAGCATCTATGGTATTGATGGAAACAGTGTCTAGCATCATGGACAAGTGTGATTTCAAAGTTTCATTGCACTGGGATCCACCTAGAGATCTTTGTGAATTCTACTTCAAATGTTGATTCCTGCGTGAGTAAGACGCAAACATCAAGAAGGACATTCTCGATGTTAACATGGTCAAAGATGGAGAACGATCCAACTCTGGCAAAGGAAATGATAGGGGAAAAGGAAAAGCCGCTGCTAAGAATGATCGTAATGCTCAGCCCCAGAGGTGGCCCAGATACAAGAAATACACTGAACTCAATTCTTCACTCATTAACATCAACATGGACATAAATGGTGCTATCTCCTACCCTAAGCCTCCCAAGAGAGAGAGAGAGATAACGCTCAAAGAGCGCGAATCTGGAAAGCATTACATATTTCATGACATGGACGCTCATAACACCAATGACTGCAGGCATTTACGAGACTTGATCGAGGAACGAGTTAGACATGGAGAGCTACCTGAGTATGTAAAACAACCAACAATGCCTGCACCTGTATTGCCACCTCCTACTCGTCGGAGAGAAAATGATCCTAGATCGAGCTCTAGTGGGATCATTATTAGCTGATATGGATTGAATCACCTTACATTTTCTACATTTCTTAGGCTTTAAGATATATTTTTTGTCCACTTTCCTTTTTTAGTCATACAAATGGCTAAGTTGAAGTACACACATACATGATTGGGATGTAATCCCCAGGCATGCTCTGGATTCAACGATAAACCAAACACGATTTGTTTGTAATCGCATTCAATTGAATAACATGAATTTTCTAGCATGGATTCTGTTTGGCAACTTTAAGTAGCTTGTCAAGATATGGCAAGATTCTCAATCATAACTTAAGTATGCTTATACTTGTCTCAAAACCCTAGGTATGGATCATGCCTAGGGACATATTATCTTGTCAGGCTGTGGCAAGTATAGCTCTATCTCGATATGAGTATGGTATATATTCAGTTGGATTCCGCGATATGGATTATACTCAGGAACGTCAAATCGTCTTGTCCGGATCTGACAAAGGATCCCAATAAAACTCTAGTATGGATTTGCTTAGTTTGAACTTCCTGGTATGGATTATGCTTGGAAGGTTAGGTCCCTTGCCAGGCCTTGGAAGGATGATTCGAGCGTCCCTCGAGTATTGTTTATGCTCAAACGGATGCCCAAGTATGGTTTATGCTCGAAAAGGTTAAGCAGTATTGTAACTCCCCGTATTTTCTATGATCGTATAATTAACAAACCAGAGAATAATTAATTTTTAAAATAATAATCAAGGGAAACGGGTTGCGTCATTGCGTTCATCTCGAAATTTTGCTTGGAAACGAGTCCGAGTTTTCAAGAAACGGAGTCCGTATGAGGGAGATATGGCCCTCCGAAGTTTCAGAGAATTTCAGAATCGAAAACAGCTCGAAATTCGAATTCGAACCCAGAAGCGGGCTGGGCGGGAAATTTCCCGCCCAGGACCCAGGTCGACTGGGTGGTCGACTGGGTAGTCGACCTCCCCAGGGCCAGGTCGACCATAGTGTCGACCTAGGGGGGGACCAGGTCGACCATAGTGTCGACCTGCCTCCCGAAACCCACTTTCTGAACCTGATGCATTCTGATGTATTTATACTCGTTTTCTGTCTAGATTCGTCCGCCTAATCCTATTTAAACACCCCCAGACCTCACTTTCTCTCCACACCATTTCATTCTACCTATGCTCTGCCTCTGTTCTAATTAAAATAAAAATGGCGTCGCTACACTGCTGAAATATGGACTGGAACTAGGACTAAAGCATCTTCTTCCAAACTGATTAAAATTAAAAGTGAACAACTGCAACTCTTCTTCTTCTTTAATCCAATCAAGGCAATTACAGTTATTTTCCGCTATAAACTGTAATTATAATTGTGACATGATTGTAAATCTGAATTTGAGGTTGTGTATGTTCTGTTCTGATCTATTTTATTCTGTATCTCTTTCTTCTTTCTGTTCTATAGCCAGGCTAACACGAGCCTGCGCCAAATCACATAAGAGATTAACGCATAAGCGCTAAACTTTGGGACAAATAACGAACGATGGCATACTTGGACATAGCTAATCTGTGACTAAAAGAACATAGGTTATAAACTAGATTTAGATCTATGCATATTCTTTGAATTGGAAGAAGAGGAACCATTGTATGTTAACATATGACTTGAGACTTTGACATAACGCATATTTTGAATTAAGATCTGTTATAATTTAAAGTTCTAGATTGTTGGGCATATTGTTTATATAACAATTCATGATTTGGGATAAAAAGAGAATATGACTTAGGTGTGAAGGTTTATATTAATATTTGATAACTATTAAATGTGAATAACACCTAAGTGGGAGATTTTTGAATATATGACGTACATTGAAATCAATGGCTATATTTAGTATAATTTATATGTGAATATTTTGTACTAGGCAAGTTTAACTAAATTGGGACATGTGTTATATGGTAAATTATGACCAAAATCTGTGTCATGTAAATTCAATGCAAACGTGGGGTATATGATCATATTGTGAATCATGACAACTATTTAGGCATGCAAACTTAGGCCCAATTTACAATTTGGCAAGATATGTTGATGAAACTTTAAGGAATGATTAAATCTGTTATATTGCCTAATCTGCTAGTTCTGTTATACTGCCTAATTTGCTAGTTCTGTATATTGCCTAATCTGCTAGATCTGTTCATCTGCTAAATCTGTCATCTGCTAAGTCTGCTGAAAATGCCTAATCTGTTATATATAAAATCTGCAAAATTTCTTAATCTACTAAATTCCATAAGTCGCCTAATCTGTGAAATCTATTATCTGTTATATCTGTTGAGTAGATATATTTAGTCTGTTATTGACATAATTTGAATTGGCTATAGTTATGAATAATTGACATGTATATTAGGCGTGGGCATAAATGGTAGATTATTAATTAAGTGGCCGCAAAGATAAACATGGCTAACTCGAGGTTAGAATGAGTTTACGGCGTAACTCTGCCCGGAACCGCCCGGCACTTCCAGTGGCCGCAAACAATTGGTTCTAATGTGAGAAGTTAGTCATAACGTGCTTGAAACCTGTGACAAAAAGGAATTTCGCTCGATCCGAATCAGTCGCTAAACCGACCCAGACCGTTCGAAATGCCTGATCGTTTTTAGAACACGACAAAATAGAACGCAGACGGAAGAACATTTCCTTGTATATTACAACAATGCATCAGATTACAAGAATATACAGAGTATAAACAAATAAATATTACACAGAAATATCAGAGATTACAATAAATTACATAGCAGCGGAAAATAATACAATACACAACTAGAAGGAGATATACGGATACAAAGCTTTCCGGATATCGTTCCAGCTGCACCAGGATCCTGTGAATATAAATCTGCAAAACCAAAACTACTAGCTGCCCATGTCAAATAAGGGCACCCAGAGTTTAGGTTAAAACAATAAACTCCAGGTCAGTCATGTGACTGGTGTGAGAACTAAAACAGTTATTCTTTATTTTTAAAGTTAGGTAAATCAAGGGACCACGCCGTATAACACAGAACGGGTTTCCTCCCAAGAATACCAGTGCATAAAACAAACAGCGCAATGCTAAATAAAGAAAAATGAAGCTGTTATAAGACCCAGGTCCTATCACACAATGCAACGCAAGCCGGGGAATAGGGTTTTCCCTTATAACAGCCAAAGAATGCTTGATACGTTTTAAAACAAATCATTTGATACAACTATAAGTGCATAGTGTATAAAACAACTTCAAATCATAAGTATCAATCATAGACGGCATGGGTACCATATATCATGTCGCCATACTAGTTCTACAATTAAAACCGCAAATGTCACGTATTTGGAAGTTGGATTTCCGTCTGTGAACCGAGGCTAGGGATCGTCCTCACCGTCTTCGAGACTCTCTAGCCCGAGCCTCAGGGTCAGAGCGCATCGACCCTTGGAGCGACAGGGCCGGTCCACTGATGTGGATTAAAATTCCTGAACACTACGTTTCCCCGCCCTTTGGGGCGTAAATGAGCCAACGAATGACTCCATCGGACCCGGATCGTCCGATCAAACCGAGGCGCCTCGCAACAGCAACAACCACAAAGGTGAAAAGTATATAAATGTCAGGGCTGGTAGGTCACTGACACCACCCAAGCTAGAAAGAAACGCATGCCCTCCCTGAGGTCCTCTCCCGTTTTTGGTTCACAACCAGGGTGCGAGGCTCGCGAATTCACGTCACACAAAGCTGTGCCACACAGGCTGTGCTTTGATCATCACCACAAGACTTTGCTTTTCAACAGAAGCCTCGATCAATTGCCACTTAAGCATGTCACACAGGCAATTCACTCCATGCGTTTGATATCCATCAATATATAACCCCTGAGCTCGTACATCTCAGAGAAGGGCGTTAAGAAAGAGAATAAATTCTCCGCCGCCAAACAGATATATATTTAATAGAGATCAATCACACGGACTAAAATCCAATGTCAGACACACAGTCCATTTACAAGTCCGTTCTGGGTCTGAACGAAACCGGAGGCACCTAGTACCCCGCATATCCATCGATCTCCAAGTACGTCTGGACGATCACCAACTGTTTCCATCTTCTTGGGTGTACAGCCCAATCAAGATCATCAGTAATCACCCAAACGACGTGAAGACCTCCGGTCTTCAACCACCGTCTTCATCTTCGACATATCGTCGTATCAGTTATTCAGAATGGGATAAACCCGGTCTTTCCGAATAACTCGCGTATATTTTAAATAAGTGTTACACAAACACAACATACGCCTCATTCCAATTCATCAGTCACTAACCGTAAATTAATCCAGAGAATAATTCCCCAAATATTAACCCCGAAGGCCGAAACCAACATCAGATCAATATCCAGGAGACCATTCTGCTTAGCTAACCGACAGTTAGTTTCTAAATTTCACATTCATAGGGAAAGGTTCCCATTAATTTTATCAAAGATAAATTCTTTATATTTATTATTTAATCTATCCTTTTGAATTTCGATTCAACTAGTCGGGATTAACGAACCTTACCGAAGTAATCATTTGTTTTAATTTCCCAATCCCAACCTATTCATCCCATGAAGTAAAACTGGTAATACTTCATATCTAACACCACGGTGTTATGGGTAAATTCAATTACCATTCCACGTTCAAATCCAATTAAAGATTTAACTATCGCCTGGAGCAAAACTGGTGGTACTCCATTCTCGATCATTTCAGTCTAATTAAAGATTCATTAAAACTCCACTTAGTTTTAATCGTTAACTGGGTTAAAGAATCAGTGTCATTTAAAACACGGTTCACGATAAACCCAAAATCACATTCCATTAATTATCGGGTTAAAGAACGAGTGTTATTTAAAACACTGTCCACGATAAACCCAAAAATCAATATCAATTCAATTCCAATTAAATATTATTTAATTGGTACACTTCATTAAATCTAAATAAAAAGATTTAATCTTTTCTCAACTGGTTTTAAGAACAGCGTTAATGAAGATGCCATTCACAACAAACCCAAATCGCATTTGATATTAAATACAAGGCTCTGAATAGAAAATATATCGGCTTATATTCAATATCAAATTCTACGACCAACAAATATCGTATTGGAAATAACGGTATATATATCTATATCTTTCAAATTTCCATAACAACACCTGTATAATCACGAAATCCAACATCGAAATATTCCGAAGACAATTTCGATTCAAATCCATTCCAATGAAATCATTGGAAATTCTGGTTATTTTTGAAACCATTTCAAATCAAATTTATTTATTTTAAAAATAAATAGAATATTAATTCTAGTTCAAAACTAGTTCATTTCGATAAAAATCTATTTTTATCTTTTCAAATATGGGGTTTTTCATCCCAATTTTTCCCTAATAATTTCTTATGATTTTACACAAATTATTGATATTTTTAATAATTTTATCAAGGCCCGTACAGTCGATTTCCATCAACGGCCATCGAACTGCACTTATAGCGACCTTTTCTGAAATTGATTTGGACGTATCTCCAAACCAACCGTTAGATTTCTAATTTCTAATATTTGTTAGAAAGCTCTTTTCGATACGAACCCAACGGTTCCGGTTTTAGGAGAATCCGACGGTCGGATCTCCTGTAATGTCCGTTCGAAGTCAATGGTCGAAATTCACGAACTGCCGCGGCGCGGCGCGCTCTATTCAGGCCATTATATTATATATATAATATATATAATATATACTTCGTCGATTTCAATTCAAAACGTGCTTTATAAATCGTTTTAAAATTCATTTTCAAAACGGTTTCAACTTCATATTCAATTTCAAATCAAAATTGAATATTCCAATTTAAATTCATTTTAAATTCATTTCAAATTGATTTCAATTCAAATTGATTTCTAATTCAATTTCAGTTCGTTTTCAATTCAATTCAATTTCAATTCGAATTCATTTCTATTCAACTTCAATTCGAATTCGTTTATATTCAATTTCAATTCGAATTTATTTATATTCAATTTCAATTCGAATTCATTTCTATTCCATTTCAATTCGAATTCATTTATATTCAATTCTCTTCAAAATATCAGATTTTGAAATCACTTTCGATATTCATTATAAAATGAATAAAATCGATATAAATATAGTTCACGTCAAAATGGCGTCAATCTAATCAATACGGCTTCATATATTCCTATTTTCAAATATTCTATTTTAAAACTGGAATGAGGCCCAATCAATTACCATATAATGTTAATTATATGGATTTTCCACAACACATGTATATATCAACAAAGATGAATAATCAACCATCATCCAAAGTGCATTCTACAACGTATAAGCATCAAATATAAATATTCAACGCTTATAACAGCCTGTCAATCAATCGATCGACATACAACTAAACAATCGGGATTAGTGTACGTCAAATATCATCCCAATACCCGTGTGGGGTTTCAAGCAATCAAACACAGATTTTTATTTGTGTAGTTGGGCGATGTGTAAAATTTATCGTCCCAATCAATATCAGTCAAATGTGTGTATATAAACAAATCGTCCGATTTGTTTATTTTATTTCATTTCATATATACGTTAAAATTTTATTTTTAACTATAGAATATTTTCGACTAAAAAATATTTTATTTCACTATATAAATGTTTTATTCCATTTCACATCACATCACACAATCAACTACACATCAAAATCAAACAAACAAGCATACAAGCCGTCCATGGTCTGTGGACGACGGGTGTCGGGTGCTACTAAACACCGTCTGCATCCTAGTATATATATATATATATATATAACTAGAAAAAGAAATTTTGAGTGAGGAGTTCTCACTGATAGCTATCCCAACTCCACGACACTTCATTTATAGAAATTTTCGTCGTTCTCGCCTTTTTGTCATCTTCGTTGCCCGTAGCCACTACATATGTAAAATCGAATTTTTACTTCGCTATTCAATATATAAAAATCGAATTTTTACTTCGCTATTCAATATATAAAAATCCTATTTTTACAACGGTGTTATATATAAAGATTTCGCCTTTTCAAACCATATCATTATAAAAATCACAATTTTATTTTTCTACACATATAAAGATGATATTTCTAATACTTCTATCATGTAAAAATTATATTTTTAATTCCCTACCTAAACAAAAATCATATTTTTACATCTTCTATATAGTAAAGATTATATTTTTAATACTTTAAAAATATAAAAATCATATTTTTAATTGAATAAAATCTTTTCTTCACCAACATCATAGGTAAAAACTGATTTTAACAAACCTTTTTAAATTAAACTAAACGAATTTTATAAAACAAATTAAATAATATATATATAAAAACTTACAGTTGGAATTATGTGGAGGGGGGGGGGGGCTGCTGCGCACCGAGGTGGCGGCGCTGGTGGAGGGGGTCGGAGGCGCGCTGAGGTGGCGCTGAAGAAAGGGAGGCGGAGCTGTGGCAGGCGGTGGATCGGAGGGCGCAGGGGCTTGGGGTGCGGCGGCCTTCAAATCGAAGAGGAGAGGGGCAGTCGCGAGGGGAAGAGGGAGATCGGAAGTGGGAGGGCGGTGCAACTCCGCCACCTGCGGCGGCGCGTGGTCATCGGGGAGGGGCGGCGGCTCCTCTCCGCTTCGTCGTCTCCTTTTTTTTTATTAATCGTTCGATTGAAAATGAACGAAAGCGGGGGGGGGGGGGGGCCAGAAAGAAGTTAAGGGGAGAGGAAAGAGGTTTTTAATCTTTAATTTATTTAATTATTTTATTTTCACCAAAAAGCAACTTTTATTTTCGACCTCAAAACGAGGCCTACCGCCTGTCGTCCATAGCTAATTACCCCCATTCCGAACACAATGGGATATGTATCGCAGGCTGATTCGATCGTTTCGATCAGTTTTCGTCAAAATCAACATATAACTCTATATATTGAATTTGAACGCGCATTTCAATTTATCGGGGTCACATACGAACTTGAAAAATCCCAGAAAAATATTTTTTAGCTTCGTATTGACGATACGGTCCTAACAAAACTAATTTCGTCGAATTCTGAGACTGTTGGAAAAATGGCCATTTTCCAGTCGATTAAAATCAACTGAAACTGGTCAAACACGTTTTTCTTTGCCATGCTCACATATTAATTCGAAAAATTATGAAATTTGAAACCTAGCAATAATTTGAAATCACGGACCCAACAAAAGTGGTTTCGTCGAAATCCGAGGTCGTATGCAAAATTCCCATTTTTAAGGGCCTGAATTCCATAGCGACTATTCAGAATTTTCAGCTGGACATATCTTTTGATTCCCGCTATGAAATCTTGATCTTTCGGATTCGTTGGAAAGATATTCTCAATTAGATCCTATTATTTTTGTTTCACTAAAATCCGGATTATTTTGCACCCGGTACATTCAATTGAAGTTTGAAAGAGAATTATCGAACTACCGCGCCATTTTCAATTCCTTTTATAATTTAAAATAAATAATTATATTTTAACGACGACCTATATAATATATACGTTTGAATTTTATTCAAAATAAATTTCTCGTCGTTATTATTTAAAATAATTCATTTTAAATAATCAAAATTCGCTAAAATTGCCAAAATAAAAATTTTAAACTGGCCCAGATTTTCAGGTTGTTACAAAACCCGAGGTTAGACTCAGTTTATGGCAGAAACCTGCCCGGAACCAACCGGCCTAACCAGTAGCCGCAAACTGTCAGTCTAATGTGAGAGGTTTGGGCATTAATATTTAATTAATGAAAATCTAGGATAAATATGATGTCTAAAACGTGTTGGGTGGATAGAGTTAAACCAACTAGACTGATGAAATTAATAAACCCGTTTCATGAATCTGTAGGCCCAATACAAAGTTAGACAATCTGTAATTCTGTTAATCTATAATTGATTAATCTGTAAGTCTGTTAATCTGTAACCGGTTAATCTGTAAGTCTGTTAATATGTAATCGGTTAATCTGTATGTCTGTTAAATCCGTATATCTGATCCATTGATCTGAAAACTTTTCTAATCTGTGAACTGGTTGATCTGAATTCTGTATGTCTGAACTTGTAAACAAGTTAATCAGAAATCTATTAGTCTGGGGACACAAGGTTAGGAGGGAAATTACTTGTGTCATCTATTGTTTGGGACCCATATTAGTCAGTAACCCTTTCTGGTATCAAAACTTCGACCCAACAGTAGGTAGGGTCCGGGCACGCTTACTGAACTAATTATAAGTGGTTCATTCTGATAATGGCGAGGGGTGTTGATGGTGCGTTCCAACCAGGTCATGTGCGTGCATGGATCCCGGTCTGCCTCTGAGGATGTAAGATGCCGTGACATCTGTAAATAGGCCTGTGCCAATTGGTTGTCACTTTAGGGAGTGATACACCCTATTGTGGAGCCGACACAGGGTATTTATGTATTAGGGAGCCGATCGCTTGGGGTAGGATTTTAGGGTACACTTAGTTCTGTCTGTTTCTGTTGGTACCGTCTGTTTCTGTTGGGTGGCAACAACCATCTGTTTCTGCGTGGTACCGTCTGTTCGGGTGGTAAAGGCCCAATTACTAGTGTACACCTAATTCTACATTCTGTTTCCGTAGGGATTAATCTGACTGTTTCTGTTCGGGTGGTAAAGGCCCATTATTAATATTCTGTTTCTGTTCGGGTGGTAAAGGCCCATTATCAGTATTCTGTTTCTGTCTGTTTCTGTTCGGGTGGTAAGGGCCCATTATTTGCATTCTACTTTTGTCTGTTTCTATTCGGGTGGTAAATGCCCATTATTAGCTTTTTGTTTCCGTGGAAATTATTTTGTTCCTGTTTCTGCTTCAGTTTTGACATTAGGGTAACACCTAATCCTGTTATACTAGTATTAGTGCAGAGAAGTGAAAAGCAAAAGCTAACATCATTCTGTTCTTTTTCTGTTTAACCTAAGTATATCTGCTACTCCTGTTACTGTTATCTCGCATCCAGTTTTATTTTCATGTCATTATTATTATTATATGTTCATATGCTGAAAGTCACTGGACTTGCCAGAATTTATGTCTGAACTTGCTTGTTTTCGCCCCTTTTTCTTCCGTTTCCCCCCTCAGGTTTTCCAAGAAGGGAATACTTTAGCTTGATCCGGATTCCTTCTGCTTGAAGTGCTTAAAGTATGGCTTGGCTCTTTATAGCTTCTGTTCTGTGGGGATTATGATTTTAAAGTTTTGTACTCTGATGATTTTCTGAACAAGACTGATATTTATGTACTTGAGTTTTTGGTAAAGATGTAACCAAACTGATTTCTATTTTCCGTTGTAATAAAGTTATAGTATTGTTTATCTGTCTTGAAAATTTCTGTTCTGTCTACTAAAACGCTCCACCAAAGTTAAGGCATTCCCTTTGTGAGTGACCTTAATGGAGGTGGGGTGTTACACTTGGTATTAGAGCTGAAGGTTACCAGACTGGGTAAAGTTTTTGAAAACTATTTTCAAAAAGGTTTTAAAAGGAAGTATTTTCAAAAATAAAGTTTGTTTTGAAAAACATAATCCCCAAAGAGCCATATATCTTTCCTTCGGTCCTTTTTGTATTCAATCTTTCCTTTTTCGTTTCAGCATGTCTGAAGCATCTGAGATACCAGAGGGTGTTCATGTACCCGGTTGGTTTCGTCAATATCTTGAGGCTAGGACCGCCGCCGCAGGTCCAGCAAATGATCCCCCTCCTCCGCCCCCTCCTCGTGCAATTGCTTTCTCAAAGATCTGTAAAGATTTTAGGGCCATGGGTGGAAAGGATTTCAAGGGAACTGAATCATTTGTAGAAGCGAGAAACTGGCTCAAAGAAACTGAGGATATGTTCGTTATTTTCGAGGTGGACGATAGGCAGAAGGTACAATTGGCGGTATGGTTGCTCAAGGACGAAGCTTCCTACTGGTGGGAATTCACTAACGCCTAGAGGCCGGTTGAAACATGGATGGATTTCAGAACAAGGTTTGAGACGAAATACCTCTCGCAAGCTGAACGAAGTCTACAACTGGAAAAGTTCTTATCTCTTGAGCAAGGAAGTATGACGGTCAGGGAATACGTCAATCTGTTCAACCAACTAGCAAGATTCAGACTAGATTTAGTCAACACCCAGCATAAAAAGGCTCTCCGCTTTGTTAAAGGATTGAACGAGCCACTGCACAGCCTAGCCATGACTCATGTACCCATGGGAGCAACTTACGAGAGATTGGTGGATATGGCACTACTGCACGAGGAAGACAACAAAAAGAAAGAAGAGGCAAAGAAGGAAGAGCCACAGAACAAGAAAGCATGGACCAAAAAGGAAACACAAAAGAAGGGTGAAAAGTCTAAAGATAAGAAGGAGAAAAAGTGCTTTACTTGTGGAAGCTCGACTCATCTGAACAAGGATTGCAGAAAAAGAAAGGGCACTTGCTTCAACTGTGGTGAGATGGGACACTTCACTAGGGACTGTCCGAAGAAACGAAGGCAAGGGCAGAGTGCAGGACCAACTTCTGGAAGGCAGGCAAACACTCTCGAGGCTAGTGGATAGGATAGAAATAGGAAAACTTTCTGTAGGAGGTATAATTTCTTTATCTGATTGTTGAGTTGAAACTCTTTCTGATTCTGGTATTTTGATTCTGTAACCGATACTCTGCACTTTAATACTAGTATTGTTTCTGATTCCACTGTAGGCTCAAACCCATAAGGGTTATGACTCTTCTGCTTGTGATAAATTGGGGTTTGAGAGATATTTGTGTTAGGCGTCATGAAGTACGCATACATTCTGGGTTTTATCATGCTTAGTTTTCTAAGAATCATTCGATAATCTGATCTGTACTAGTAGTCTGTAAGCATCTGGATATTTCTGAAAAGGTTAAGATTTCCAGTTTTGACATTGTCTAAAGAGGGTAATCCTCTGGGCATCAATCTGATGATGATCTCGGTCCTCGGGGCGGATACTTAGGGAATTTGTCTCTCAACCAAGGTCTAATGGAGACCAAGTTTCTGTTTTATCTGTACTCGCTTCCATCATTCGACCGTATCCTATCGATCGAGTCTTCGACCTATAGATAGGAATCCTATTGATGTAAACATGAGTTTGAGACATGTTATGTTTGATTGTTGCAAGTGGATGCAAGTGGTTGCTGGTGGTTGCTCGTGGATGCATATACACACACTAGGCACAAGATCGGCTCGAAAACACTCTCATAGTGCATATGGATGTGTGAGCATTTTCAATTTTTGTGGATGCAAAATGGTTGACTCATCACATGGATGTTGCATTTGGATGAATGATTGCGCACACATTTAGAAATAATATGTATCAAATAGGAAGATTGCATACATGTTGGACTCATGACACTGACATATTCTTTTACAGAAATTGTACTCATTTAATCAAATCAAATCCTGAATTTTATTTATAGATGCCATTACAGGTTAAAATCTATTTATCGAGTTATTTTATAATTTCATAATCATATTCCACTCCATACTCTCCATTCACAAGTAATCTTCTTGACAATTTTATCAAATTTATGACTTTATCTCAATTGCAAAATTGATTTAAATTATTTATTTCAAATTAAATATTAACTATCCTATCAAATTACAAATTATATAATATATAATTTCTACAAATATATTTATTTAAAAATATTCGATAAAGTCGAATTCTAATTTTACATCTTTATGTATATATTTCAATCTTGCTTATATTTCGAACATCGAAAAATCTCATCGGTTTCTTTAGAAATCGATTCCTCATTTCCTTTTTAAATTCATTCTTGGAATTACAATCCCATGTTATTATTTAATAGTAATTATTCCATTTCGTTTTCAAAATATTTTCTATAAATTTAATTACTTGTTTTATTATTAAAACAAGTTATCTAGCTTACTCAATTTCAATTTCTATTTTTAAATTAGATTTTTTTCTTTTTCAAACTCCAAATTTCTTTTCCAATATATTCGAATATATTTTACGGTATTTTAATACCAATTAATTCAGGTCAATGTTGTTCAAACATCCCAACCATAAAATAATCAACCATAGATTATTCGTCACATCATATAATGTAATATATAAAAATCAACAATAAAATTGTTGAGGAATCCAGTTGGATCCCTCCAACCTATTTCCCTGCATCCATTGATGTTAACCAACATAGTAACATTGATTTCATATTAATATGAAACATTATAATAAATAGAATCAGTACTCAATCAATGGTTTATATTTATAATTGTATTTATAATTTCAACCAATTAATAAACAATTCATCCAAATAACCATCAAACAACAGTCACTCATTATTCATCAATATTTAATAATGTTAATAGTATTATAAAACTGGACAGAGTTAGTTAGTTAACTCACATTGGTCATTAATCGTTGAATAACGATAAACATTCAACATTTCTATTCAGGCATTTTATTTTGCCATAAATCCAAATGAGCTCCAAACCAGTTCCATTGTGTAGCCCTCGTCCATATGATCCTAATGGATCCAAATTTGCGAAATTCTGATTTCATATGGTAGAGTTACGTATTGTACAAGTTCGTATTTTATTAGAGTTAATATTAAACACAATATTTTTTAATAAAATGGTCTCACCCCTTAAAAACTTCAGTCCTTTTGGGTACTGCACCTGATGAATAGTACTCCATGTTCTCCTTTCTCATTTAAGTTTTGGTCCCCTTCTATGTTACTTCATGTCCTATGGTTTTGGGCTTTCCTTTTTCATTCTATTTATTTATTTTTTGAAACAGGCCTTCTCCTTCATATCGACCCACTCCTATAACCCATCTGACCCACATCCCCTTCAGTACCCTATCTTCTTCCTTACAGTAAAACATGAGCTACCCCATACTTCACTGTCCTCCACAAAGCCACCGTAACAACCTCCTTCAACTAAAACTTCTATTAATATCGCATCCCACTCCTTCCACCCTAAAAAAAATGAGCAGCTATGCTTCCATTATTTTACCTCTCCACTATTGTACATTTGAACCATTCTGCTCCTATCCCAATAGTGCCGCACATAACTCACACCTCTCCACTATGAGCAGTCAACATCACCCTCGCATAACATTCGAAGACTCCCTTTCCAGTCTCCACCGCGCCAAAAAATCTGTACTCACCTCGCACAGACTGCACCATCCCCCACTGCACACAACGCACAGTAGCCACCATCATGCTTCTCCTCCCTTCATTCATATAGCAGAGAACCCACAAGCATCTAAAGTCATAGCCGAACCTTCCACCGTTTATCCAACCTTCATTTATTCATAGTTTGCAAATTCCATATTTTTCGAGTATTTGAGTTGAAGATAATAAAAGCATGCTACAAACCTGGCATATATTTTATTGGAACAATTTGATTTGTTATAACTACTGAAGCCATGAATCATTTACTGAAAGGAGAAAACCCATAGCGCTTTCAAGTCTTAGTTTTCCAAGAAGAAATGTATGTTTAGTTCACGTATGTATTTATAAATTAACGACGCTTAGTGCCCAAGGAGTAGGCATGAAGATTTTACTTTGATATGAAGTTATAGCTGTTTGTTAGGGTATGCAGTCTTGCTTGTATGCATGAGTTTTCGTAGCTGGTCGGTCTGAATTTTCTCTATCATAGGAAGTAGCATCTGTACGATTAGAAGGTATAGGAAAATATATATTTATATAGGTTATCTTAGGGTATAAGCATACTTTATTATTTAATATATGCATGAGACTTAAGGTACAAGAAATAGAATGCGTAGGGTGTACGCGTTACATAAAACTCCATTCAGTTTCAGAACTCTATTGACAAAAATAAAAACATCATTGAGATGGGCAATGTGTTACAATCCCAAAAATATAATAATATAGACAAGTTGACTTGTTAACTTATTCTATGAAATCCCAAAATGTTGATTAGGGTGTAAAATATTTCAAATAAAAAGTTGCTTATTTCCAAAATAAAAATTACACAAAAATTCCATAAATTAAATTAAGTATACGTCACAAAAATCTCGTCCTAATTCAAAATCAATATTTAATTATTTTAACTAAATCGTTATGGTTTATAAAAAATTCCATAGCAACTATTTGTAAATTTGATTTGGACATGACTTACAATCCATAAGATGAAATCTCGATTTTTCACTTCCATTAGAAAAATATAGTTCTATAGATTCCAATGTTTCTTGTTTCACAGAATTCTGACTTAAAACGGATTCTGTATATTCAATTGAAGTTCAATTCATAATATTACGAACTGCCGCGACGTTACGAGCTCGATTATAATTTATACTATAATTAATACGTTCAACTGTCATTTAAATAATATATTTGTTATAATAATTCAAGTCTGAATTAAATCTATTAAATTTTCCAATTCACAAAATAATGCCAATACAACTATTTTCGATCATTCTGATATTTATATTAATTAAATATTCGAAATATTTCAAATTCGAATCATTTAAATTACTAAACCGCTAATTAAATAATAAAATAAATAAATTATTAAATTGCTAAAGATCCACGACGTTACATTCCTTCCACTTAAAAGAATTTCGTCCCTGAAATTGCTAAGTAGGAAAAATGCTATCACCCTATTAACCAAATTAAAAATCTTCTGTTTCACTTTTGAATTTCAACTGAACCACTTAATTTTAACTAATATTAACTCATTTCTATTAACTTCAAAAATTTTCTGAAAATTTTCATACACCTTAAATTTTCGAAAAATATCGTCAACGTCTCCTTTGCACAGCTCCATCAGTACGACTACAACTCGCCTCTCTAGGCCTTCAATCCAAAAGAAAATCAAATAGCCAAGTGGCTTGCCAAACAGGCTCATAAATATCATACTCAATATAAATTATAAACTTGTACCTTTTTGTCAGACATTGAACTCTACCTCTTCCATTTCCTATCACTTTAGCATATATCCATTCATTACCAATTGATCTCCAATCAACATATCCTCAAATCCAGTTATTCACTTATACCCAAGCCAAAATTTATTTCAAATTCCAATTCCATTCTCAATTCAAAATTTTTAACTCATAATCCAATTCCATTCCAAATTATCTTTAATCCAATCCATCTTTATTTAACTTAGTTTAAGTTAAATTCTAATTTATTTATTCACTTTTACCATTCAATCTATTTAACTTTAAGTTAAATTTAAATTTCAAAATTCAAATTCCTGGATTTTATGTCAAATTAACTTGAAATCGTATATATTTTCATATAATGATAGCAATTCAAAACATTTGAATTTCTCATAATTTGTATCCGCAAAATAATTCAAAACAAAATCTTTGGTCTCTTAGAAAATCAAAAATGACACTGATGATGTAGCCAGCGTAATCAGGATTATTTTCCAGTGAAGGAAGTAAATTCAATACTATATCATTTCCAAAAATTATTTTTAAACACCTCCTTTTTGAAATTACTTCAAAACATCCTTTCACAATGCGTGGAAAACATTTTCAAATCTCCTAGGATTGTAATATTCTCATATATTTAATCCAAAACCATTTACAAACACCTTTCCAATTTTCCAGAGTTTTAATCCCAATTCTGGTTTAAATCCAAATTTAATCCATCTGATTTTATATACTGCACTTATACAAATTATAATTGGTTATTTATAACTATTTCAATTATAATCTTATCCGATTATAATAACAACCAATGTACCCTATATTATAATAATTCCAATATCGATTATTATTTTATATCAGAATATTTTTGGGAAAAATTATTTCATTTACCCTTGTTTCCAAAACATATTGTATCGTATTTAAGTGCTTAGAAACCCCTATCAACATTGTGGTTCCCCACGGTTGACCAGAATTCATAAGCCACTCAATTAATAAATCTTCACAATATAAAACCATTTTTATACAATCTACAAATATGTTCGCTCATATGTATACACTCAATACTGAATCTAGGGTATTACTAACCCCATCTCTATCGAGTTACGCCATAGAGCCAAGGTAATCACTTAACCTTTAGCTCTGATACCACTGTAATGAACATGGATTTTCGACCCTGAAAATCAACATAAACACCATGTCGACTATTCAAGTATCGGAAATAGCAGATCATTAATAGATGGAAGTTAGAGGGTGAGAAATAGAAAGAAAGTAAATTAGAATAGAAGAAGAAGAAGAATATAACAAAATGGAATCAGAGTAAACACGAATCTCACATCGGAACGAACAAAATATATTATATAGCATAACTTCGAAATACAAAACTGTATTTATACTTACACACATTATCAGGGTACATCATATGTATATCGTAGAGGAAATAAAACTCTCTCTATATATCTAACTCTGAATCCTCCTCCTTCGAGCTTGTCTAAATATATATGAAATTCCGACTACTTGACTGCCCGTACAAATTTGGGGACCGAAGAGTTTAGGGAAAACAAAACAAAATAAACTCTAGTCAGTCATGTGACTGGTGTGGGTAAACTCCAATCATTTCAGTTTAACTTTTCAAAATCCTTTTCAAAGGAATGATAATCGTAAGACCGATCCACACTTAAACATGGATGGTTTTACCTTACGATAACCTAAAACATTCTTTTCTAAAATAATACTTTTCTGATATTATAATAATGTCCAAATCAAGTAAGTAATAATCTAGCAAAACGCTTTTATCATATGCTCTACATATATAATGTACAGTCAAAATCCATGGGCTCTTATTGGGTAATGGATTTCCAATTATGACAAGGTATGGAATCACCTTCCGATCAGTGTACTCTAGAAGCGATACACTAGAGTTCAACAAGAACATCTTACAACTCGGCCACACATGACCGGCCATTCATTTCACTTGAATGTTCTGAATATATTGTCATCTTATGGTTGGTATACCAACATAACCGTTCCTGGAAGATACAAACATAAAAAGAAGTAATAAATATGAATATTATCTAGATGGTGACAATATACCCTAATTGGGTGCGACCCACTTAGCCATGTTGCTTGCCCGATTTTTGTCATTTTCTGGTTGATAAGGCTTGAGGCCAAAACGTATCCTTTGACAGATCATCCTCATTTACTTTGAATGCCACATCATCATACCCGCCAAATCACAAATTGATTTCCCCAAAAATACCATGAGTATAAGCTAAGAGAAACGAATTCCTCCACAGTCAACGTAAATACGTTTGAAGCGATCAACTTATGCGATCTATTAGATATACTCTGTCAGACATTCGTCCATATACATTGTCCTAGGACTGGACACCATAGGCACTATTCCGAAAATCCATCTTAGGTAATTTCTACCTAGGATTCCCAGAATATCCGTTGCGTACTCTCGGTCTTCAATCATATTATATATGCAAATTTAATGCCATACGGAGTGGTTTTCAGATAATAAACCCGATCCCGGTCTCTCCATATTGACAACGGAAAAATGCTCTAAAGCTTTAATATTTAGTTATTTTACTATCAAAGCAAAACATACATACAATCAACGGTCGTATTTCCTAATGAAAATCTTACCGATCAATCATCCATCAACATTGAGTCCCTTTAATTTTAATTTATCATTAAATTACTCATTCCCCAATTTCCTTTCAATATCTTTACTCAAATATTTCTTCAGCTCGTTTAGACTCTCACAATTTCTTGGAAAACATTTTCAGAAATTCACAACTCCTTATTTCCCGTATTCGAAAATATACGTTATTAATATCCGAAAACGTTTCCATTCACGCGTCGCTATTCTTCGACATTTATCAGTCCCTAACTATAGACTAGTAAGAGAACAACTCCCTAAGCGTCAACCCCAAAGGCCGAAACCAACATCAGATCGATACTCAGAAAGCCATTCAACACAACTAATCTCCAGTCAGTTTATAGTTCCCATAATTTCATTTCTTAACTCAGAATCATTTCATTTTCTAGACTTAGAAAATATCACTGGTTATATTTGGAAAACATTTTCAAGATCCATTTATATAGATTTAAAATGCCATTCTATAAAACATTGATTATAATGATAATTTTATAATCCCTATTTCCAAAATATTTAAAATATAACTTTTATTCTTTATTTAGAATAAATAAATAATGTTTAATTTAATAAATAATCTTTATTTAAAACGGAAAGTAAATAGTATCTTCGTGCATTCGATATCATCGAATTTTAACTTATAACTCTCTCTTGGATATTCTCTATTCAAATAATGTTCCTAACGTGGGAATAAACTCATCGTTTCGTGTTAACTTGATTGCTAAATTCATGTTTGAGTCTATCACTTCAAATATTCATCAATTTCCCTTTATAACCCATTTAATCTGCAAAGTGTTTTGCTTTTAAATCGTTATTCACTTTAAAACGTAAATAATATTCTTTTACAGAAATTGTACTCATTTAATCAAATCCTGATTTTTATTTATAGATGCCATTACACGTTAAAATCTACTAATCGGGTTATTTTATAATTTCATAGTCATATTCCACTCCATACTCTCCATTCACAAGTAATCTTCTTGATAATTTTATCAAGTTTATAACTTCATCTCGATTTCAAAATTGATTTAAATTATTTTTTTCAAATTAAATATTAATTATCCTTTCAAATTCTAAATTATATAATATATAATTTCTACAAATATATTTATTTAAAAATATTCGACAAAGTCGAATTCTAATTTTACATCCTTACATATCTATTTCAATCCAGCTTATATTTCAAACATCGAAAAATCTCATCGTTTTCTTTGGAAAATGATTCCTTATTTATTTTTTAAATTCATTCTTGAATTTACAATCCCAAGTTATTATTTAATAATAATTATTCCATTTCGTTTTCAAATTATTTTCTATAAATTTAATTACTTATTTTGTTATTAAAACAAGTTATCTAGCTTACTCGATTTTCAATTTCTATTTTTAAAAATAGATTTTTCCTTTTTAAAACCCAAATTTATTTTCCATTATATTCGAATATATTTTACGGTATTTCAATACCAATTGATTTAGTTCAGTGTTGTTCAAACATCCCAACCATAAAATAATCAACCATGGATTATTCTTTACATCATATAATGTAACATATGAAAATCAACAACAAAATTATTGAGGAATCCAGTTAGATCCCTCCAACCTGTTTCCCTACATCCATAGATGTTAACCAACATAATAACACTGATTTCATATTAACATGAAATATTATAATAAATAGAATCGGTACCTAATCAGTGGTTTATATTTATAACTGTATTTATAATTTCAACCAATTAATAAACAATTCATCCAAACAACCATCACACAACATTCAATCATTATTCATCAATATTTAATAACGTTTATAATATTATAAAACTGGATAGAGTTAGTGAGTTTACTCACATTGGTCGTTAATCGTTTAATAACGATAAACATTCAATAGTTCCACTTAGGCGTTTTATTTCGCCATAAATCCAAATGAGCTCCAAATGGCTCCAAACCTGTTCCATTATGTAGCCCTCGTCCATACGATCCCAGCGGATCCAAATTTGTGAAATTATGATTTCATATGGTAGTGTTACGTATTTTACAAGTTCATAAATGATTAGAGTTACATGTTTTACAAGTTCATATCGGCCCACTCCTATAACCTATCTGACCATGTCCCCTTCAATACCCCATCTTTTTCTTTCTAGTAAAATGCGAGCTACCCCATACTTCACTATCCTCCACAAAGCCACCGTAACAACGTCCTTCAACTACAACTTCTATTAATCTCGCATCCCACTCCTTCCACCTTAAAAAAATGAGCAGCCATGCTTCCATTATTTTTGCTCTCCACTGCCGTCATTTGAACCATTCTCCTCCCATCCCAATTCACCATGAGCAGTCAACATCACCCTTAGGTAACATTCGAAGACTCCCTCTCTAGTCTCCACCATGCCAGAACATCTGTACTCACCTCTCATAGACTACACCATTCCCCATTGTACACGATGCACAACATCTCACCGTCATGCTTCTCCTCCCTCTATTCATATAGCAGAGAACCCGCAAGCATCTAAAGCCATAGTTGAACCTTCCACTTGTAACACCCCGATTTTGTAATAATTAAATAATTAAACAATGTATATGTGTATATATATGCATTGATATATATATTTAAAAGAAGAAAATAGTAATGCAAATAAAAATGTAATGTATTCATAGAAAAAGAAAGGATAGGTTGCATGCAGTGTAAATATGTTGCATGCACTGATTATGCATTAATAATAAAAGAGAAATAAAAGAAATGCAATGCAATTAAAATGCATAGAAAATAAAAATTTGGAGAGCTTCAAGAATTTGGCCATGGGATTAGCGTCATTGCGTTCATGGCGATTTTCTGGTCAATTTAGACCTATGGATTGCATAAAACTGACTTAAGGTGAAAGAGATACCTTTAAATGAAGTATTCTAGCAAAACATGAGAATAAGGTAAAAGATGGAGAACAATGACTACCATTGTTTCTAAATTTATTAACAAAATACATCATAGCTCAATGGGTTAAGGCATTGGATTTGCAACATAGAGGTCGATGGTTCAAACCTCGACGACGACATAATTTTTATCTTTGTATTAGAGAGGGCCAACTGAACATACAAATATATGTACGCATACAAATTCAAAATTTGAAAGGATAAGAGCGTACATATAAGGAAATAAAGAAAATATAGTATATATATGATAATATATATATATATGTGTGTGTGTATATAAATATATGTATACAAGAAATAAAATTCATGATAAGGCTATAATCAATGAAATATGACAAGAATCATATAACGGTGTAACACCGTTTAAATTTTGAAAACAAAACGAAAATTGTGCATATACAAATACGTGTAAAATGATCATTCAAAGATTTATATATGTATAAGAAATTTTCATGTGAATATAACAGTTAAATAAATTGCAGAAAATTCAAACATTCAAAAATCAAATTCTGCACCAAAAATGCTGGTGGGACCCGGGGGTCGACACCAGGGTCGACACCCCTATAGGGGGGTCGACACCTGGGCCGATACCCTTAGATCTAGCATAGATTTGGGCAGATTTGTTGATATACCTGGACTATTTTCTTAACCATGTTCAATGCTGACTCAACGCTGCGTGTACGATAAGATCCTGAACACCTATAAATAGGCTAGTAGAGCCTACCCTAAATCTCATATTTCTGAGACAACGCAGAAGCTCTGCCATTCTTCCTTCTCCTCAAATCTCTTCAGAAAATTAAGATTATTAGTTTAGGAAAATTCTAAATCAAGATCTGGAGGAAAAGAATTGACGATAATAAAAAGGTGTTCAGAATCAAATGCGAAGTGAGGTAATTTTCTTGATCTAGTCTATTCAATTTTCTTCCTCTTTCTTCCTTTTTTATTTTAGTAAAAATTTCGATTCCGTCGTTGTTAGGTTCTAAATCCAATTAGGGGAAAACCATGAAATGCTAGATTTGTACTAGATCTAGGATTTGGAAAGCAAATAAGGTGAGTGGATTTAAGTTATTTCATTTTTGATAACGATATATTATCATTTAACATTCCCTATTATCATATAATGTGAATTTGCTAAAATAATTAAAAGTATTGAATTGTTGTTATGACATGTTTAAATATGATATGTTGAAATGTTTAAACATATGTTAAAAGGATTAAAGTGAAGAATATGACATGTTGGAATATTAATATGCTAAGATATTAATATGTTGGAAAATTTGTCAATATATGCGTAGCAATTACTATTGTTTCAATTCCATGTTAACTTGTGACATTTATGTACCTGGACCATTAACGACAGAAATTGAGAAAATTACATGTTAAGTTAGAAAAATTATATAATTTGGAAATCACAAGTTATTGTTAAATTTGAACAATTATCTGATTAATTGATTACATGATAGAATATAATTGATTATATGTAAGAAAGAACATATGACATAAAATAGGCATAATATGATGACGTGTAAATTATAAATTACCCTGGAAATTTGAAAGAATAAACATGTGCCTAGATTATATAGAAGATTTACAGTAAATAAGAAACTTTAACCGACACGAGGTTACATTAAACTGGTGCTAGAAATCTACCCGGAACCGCCTGGCATATCCAGCATACAAAAGTAGTAAATTTAATGTAAGGGGTCTAAGTTCATAAATAAAACATGTAACGGTGTTAAAACACGAGGTTAAGTCAACTTGTGGAAGAAGTCTTCACGGAATGGCCCGACAAATCTAACATCCACAAGTGTAGGCTTAATGTGAGAGGTCTAGTGCATAAACATATATATATATATAAATATTTATATATGGCACGATTGATAAATGACATTATTTGTAATTAATGGAAATGAATGGAATTGAATGAAAGGTGATTAAAACAGTAAAAGGAAATGAGAATGACGGGGAATGATAATAACCTATTATAAATAAATTACATTAATGAGAATGTTATATAATAGGTAGACTTGTCCTAGGGACAAGTGAAAATTATAACTTAGGTTATAATAAACTAGTAAGGAAATGAAATAACTAGTGAAATGAGAAAAGTGGCACTTAATTGTAAATTAAGTAATCAGTAAACGGGGAAGCCTGAAACCAGTTGTTTGTAATAAGTAGAGAAAAGGGGGAAAATTTATGAAATGTAAGACGTTGTACTTAATTTTATATTAAGTAATTTGTAAACTTGGAAGTTTGAAATCCGCTGATAAGAATAACATGTTTAGGCTTGTCCTAGGGACAAGAGGAAATTATAACATAGGTTATAATAAATGGAAAGGAGACTTATCAGTGAACCTTAGTTAAGAGAACTAAGTTAATAAGAAAACAACAATAAGTTGGAGTAACAATGTAAGATGGAATTATGATTAAATAGGAGAGAGTGAGGCAAACTTATGAAATGAAATAAGTTATTGTTTGAATAAAAAATGGTTCAAAAACCAAAGGTGTGAAATCAGACTTCACCAAATGATATGCAAAATGAAAATGGGGCCACAAATACAAAGGCAAGTAAAAAGCGGGAAAAAGCAAGTAAGAGACACGGGATTTTTATAGTGGTTCGATCTAGAAAAGATCTACGTCCACTTTGGAAGCCATTTCATTATAATGTGAGAGATTTACAAAATTCATCATATCATACATCTCATTTTTGTCCATTGTCTTTTTGTACAATAATTTTTCTCTTTTTAATGACTTGATTCTCTCTAATCCACTATGGAAATGGTTGGATCATTATGAATGTGATTAACGTGAGAATGTATGTTCCATGGTTTGAGCACTTAGAGGATCAACAGTGAGTCCATGGCGATTGATGTGCGAATCGAAGCTTGGAGGAAGATTACGGGTGGTAGGAGAGAAGTAGAATGGAGCTTGAAACGATGGAAATGATGGACCTCAGTTTGTAATGGATGGAGAGAGCTTGAATTGATCTCTAACGGTGGAAGGAGGAGTCTTGGTCCATTTGGTGATGGAGGAAGATGAAGTGAGCTTTGGCGTCCATTTATGGAGCTTGAGAAGCTTTAGAATTGTGGAGTAATGATTTAGGCAGCCCTTCGGGGTAATGGAATCCGTCCCTTTAAAGTGTGGTGAAAGGGGGTATTTATAAGAGAAGTTTGGACCAGGTGGCAAAGTCGTAATTATGGTATGCAGGGTTCTGGTCGCACATATACATATTTACAGAATTTCCACTAGACAGTTAGTGTATAACACTTTACAGCTGGTGCAAGCTATTGCAGGAGTAGTAACGAACTGCCTCTGGATTGGAGCGAGTGTAGCGAGTGACCGCAGAACATTATGCACTAGTGGCCTTCCTTTGCATGAATGATCACTGTTATTACAACAATTCCATTTTGGCTTCTAGTGAAAAGGGGTTCAGAATTTACTTAAAATGCCACCGCCTTATTTATGTACTTTTACTATACAAATTGGGGTTGCAAAATTAAGAAAAGTGCCATTCCTCCTTTACATAATTTTGCTTCTAGATCTTCACGCAAGAGGACTTCTCGATTTTATGAAGCTGCTCGATCCCTTCCACATGGACGCTGCTCGACCTCTCTGTTGTGGCCTACGCGACTGACCCACTCTGCTAAGCTGTTGACAGCTGGCATGGGTGTATGACTGAGCTGTAGGTGATTGAGCCATCAAGATGGGCGACCAGGAAATTATGAGAGTGAATGAACTTTCAATAAAGACGTGCTTGACCCCTCATGGTGCTCGACCTATCATTTCGAAGGTGCCCGGTCCGTGTTATTTCTCTGCTTTACCACTTTGCAGGGTCGCTACTCGACCCTACTATCAACTTCAGTGCGTGACCGACCCGATGGTGGCTTGAGGTTCTCGACCGTTCACTGATGAGGCCATTTGACCGATCGAGATGGAAGCTGGAGCAAGGCTTGGCGCAACGCTCTTATAATGTTCGACAGAATGCACAAACAGATTTCTGGTTGTTAACATTTGCCCCTCGAAGCTCGTATTTTTCGCTTGCAAGAAATGTGGGCTTCGAAATGAACACTATTTGCGTTGAGATCCAGTTGTAGCCTTTTCGTTTGCTATGGCAAGTCATGCTTTGAATTTGTATACTTCATGGCACATGTCCTGTAATTAAAACAAGCAGATGCACGACTTTGGACTTATACTCACCATCGACTGTCCATGTCAATAATGGATTAGTTAATCATTAAGAAATGAATTATAGCGAATTTTATTTTGAACTGAGGAAAGTGTTTGCATTAGATTTGTTTCATTCAATGGTTTATGACTTGTTGAATATTATACGTATAAACACCATACTTCTGATTCGAATTCAGGTTAACGCTTAAGGTCAACTAATCGACTAAAGCCGACTGGTTTGGGACTTCTACTCGGAAAAGTTCTTATATCATTGTGCTCCTGCCCAGGAAGGTCTTATGTTTGGTGCCCTCGCTAGGGGAAGACTTTGAGTTTTGTGCCCCCGCTCGGGGAGGACTCATATTTAGTGCCCCATCTTAGGGAGGACTTATATTTAGGGCCACCGCTTGGGGAAGACTTATATTTAGTGCCCCCAATTGGGGAGGACTTGGGATTTAATGCCCTCTCTTGGGGAGGACTTATATTTAGTGCCCCCGCATGGGGATGACTTATAATTAGTGCCCAGGCTTGGGGAGGACTTATATTTAGTGCCCCCGCTTGGGGAGGACTTATATTTAGTGCCCCCGGCGCTTGTTCATTGTTTGACTCTTCCTGACTCCCACTCACTCCATTGTCTTTTCAAAGCGGTGCTCTTTATTTTTGAAATTGTTCACATTGATGTTTAAGGCACTTAGTGCTTGCATGGATGTTGTTGGGGTCGTGAAGTAATGCCAAATTTCGATGGGTCAAGCGCTTGGCGGAGGACCTGCAATATAGAGTAACTCTAAAGCACATTTTTGATTTGAAACATATTTTTCAAGTAAAAGATTCATTCAAGCAGTTATGTTGTTAAGTTAATATTTAGAGCAATGTTCATAAAATATTACAGACTCAGTTACAAGAACTCTGAAAATTACAGTAAGTAAAGCATGAAGTAAAAATAGGAAATAAAGCAGAAAGTAGAGCAGTGGAGATGATGATCGCTTATTCTTGGACCATTGAAATTGGAGTGCCAATTAACGGTCATTAGTTGGTTATCGGCCTTGTATCAACTCGGGCTGGAGTTTCATTACTTGGACCAGATCGGCCATTTGATTCTCCTTGCCCCTAGTGAGTTGGAGCAGTATCTGAGGATTGTGGATTCTTGACATACTGTTGTAGTCTGTTCTTCTTAATCAGCTCCTCAATCAAGCTTTTGAGATGTCTACATTCATTTGTATCATTACCTGCTTGATTGTGGAATCGACAGAATTTTCCAGAGTTTACAGCCTTATGTGAGACCTTCAGCATAGGTGGTTCTGGATAGTGTTCTGTAGTATCGTTTAGAGGAGTGAGCTCAGACGGGTTATGAAAGTGAAGCTTCTTGTTAGACTTGTTGTCTTTCCCATCGTTGGCTCGCTTCTGCCCCTGATTATCCTTCTGATTGTACTGGGTAGCAGTACTTTTAGGAACTTCAAGAAGCGGGTGAGAATCAATAATCTGAAGAGGCACAGGAATATTATCCACTCTCATATACTCCTCTTCTTTTTTTATAGAATGTCTCAAGTGTGTTCAGTTCTTTCATTTTGATCCATCTACCAAATTTTCTCTTCTCATCTATAGCGCCAATTAGTGACATTAAGATTATGTGGGGCTCGGGATTACCTACTTTGGATGCAGTAACATTGAATCTTTTGAGGAAATCTTTAATAGACCCTCCCGAACTCTGCTTCATCGGTGTAAGAGAAATAACGACCTTAGCCTTCGTAGCTTGCAGCCTGAACTACTCTTTGAATTTCAAAGTCAAATCATCGAATCAGTCGATGGATTTGGGTGGCAATCTCGTGAGCCATAATGATGGGACGCCTTCAAGATAGAGAGGGAAGCACAAGCATTTGATTTCGTCCATTGCCCTGGCTGCATTCATAAGCCACTCGTATTTGTATTGGAAGTGATTCAGATCAGAATGAGTGAATTTTTTGGGGAATTCTGCTTTGCGAATCCTCTTTGTGAATGGATTTTAATCGAGGGAAAATCCATTCCCTTTCACTATCCTTGTGAGCCACGTTATCTTCCATGATTTGCTTTACCATATCCATGATATATTCGTTCAAGTTGTATTGCTTCGTAGAGCGGACTTTGTTCTCTTTTCTGGATGCTCGTCGTGACGAGCGATCTTGATTAGAGGATCTAGGCCCTTCACTTCCACCATGGGAAGGTGCTCCCGTACTAGGACTTGTAACTCGTCAGATATTTCGATCGGAATGGTTTTTGGTCTTCAACCTTGAGTCTTAGATATTAGCATTGCTTTTTTCAATAAGCTCTTCCAAGATGTCATTGTGATGATGATCGAAGGTTGACGAATTTGCATTCTCTTCATGGTTGACATGGATCTTCGGAGGAGAAGCGTGGTTCGCTTGAGCGTTTAGGGGAGCACTCATTTTTTCCATTAAAGCTTGATTAACATCCATTAATGTTTTATTAGCATCGATTAAGCTTGTTGGAGGCTTCCATTCATTAGCTCAAGTTAGCGACGACGGCATCTAGTTTGACTCTAGTCACTCCGGCTCCACTTATTGAGTTTTCGCCAACTTCGATACGGTTAGTTAGTGGCATAACTTCGTGGTTAGCAATGTTGTTGGGTTCTCCAATGGTTTTGCTTGCGGTCTTTTTTGACTTAGCCATTATCTCGGAGATGGATTTGAATTTAGAAGATAGCTCGTCGATTGGGCTAGATCTTAGACTTTAGAATCTATGGTAGAAGTAGGCTTAGGACTTCAGTGCAAATATCTTGAATTGGAGAGGAATGCGAACGCGGCCCCACGGTAGGCGCTAAATGTTTGGATCAAAAATGGTTCAAACACCAAGGTGTGAAATCACACTTCACCAAATGGTATACAAAATGAAAATGGGGCCACAAATGCAAAGGCAAGTAAAAAGCGGGAAAAAGCAAGTAAGAGACATGGGATTTTTACAGTGGTTCAATCTAGAAAAGATCTATGTCCACTTTGGAAGGCATTTCATTATCACATGAGAGATTTACAAATTTCAACATCTTATACATCTTATTTTTACCCACTCTCATTTTGTACAATGATTTTTCTCTCTTTAATGACTTAATTCTCTCTAATCCACTATGGAAACAGTTGGATCATTATGAATGCGATGAACTTGAAAATGTATGTTCCACGGTTTGAGCACTTAGAGGATAAATGGTGAGTCCATGGCGGTTGAGGTGCGAATTGAAGCTTGGAGGATGATTATTGGCATAGGAGAGAAGTAGAATGGAGCTTGAGACGATGGAAATGATGGATCTCGGTTTGGAATGGATGGAGAGACCTTGAACTGATCTATAATGGAGGAAGGAGGAGACTTGGTCCATTTGGTGATGGAGGAAGATGAAGTGAGTTTTGGTGGCCATTAATGAAGCTTGAGAAGATTTAGAATAGTGGAGTAATGATTTCGGCAGCCCTTCGGGGTAGTGGAATCCGTCCCCTTGAAGTGTGGTGAAAGGGGTATTTATAGGAGAAATTTGGACCAGGTGGCAAAGTCGTAATTATGGTATACAGGGTTCTACTCGCACATACACATATTTACAGAATTGCCACAGGATAGTTGGTGTACAACACTTTACAGCTGGCGCTAGCTGTTGCAGGAGTAGGATCGAGCGGCCTCTGGACTGGAGCGAGCGAAGCAAGTGACCGCAGAACATTATGCATGAGTGGCCTTCCTTTGCATGAACGATCACTGTTATTACAACAATGCCATTTTGGCTTCCAGTGAAAGGGGGTTCAGAGTTTACTTAAAATGCCACAGCCTTATATATGTACTTTTACTGTACAAATTAGGGTTGCAAAATTATGAAAAGTGCCATTCCTCCTTTGCATAATTCTGCTTCCAGATCTTCACGCAAGAGGACTTCTCGATTTTATGAAGCTGCTCGATCCCTCCTACATGGATGCCGCTCGACCTCGCTATTGCGGCCTACGCGACTGACCCACTCCGCTGAGCTGTTGATAGCTGGCATGGGTGTACGACCGAGCTGAGGGTGATCGAGCCATCAAGATGAGCAACCAGGAAATTATGAGAGTGAACGACCTTTCAATAAAGACATGCTCGACCCCTTATGGTGCTCGGCCTATCATTTAGAAGGTGCCCGGTCCGTGATATTTCTCCGCTTTACCACTTTGCAGGGTTGCTACTCGACCCTACTATCAACTTCAGTGCGTGACTGACCCGATGGAGACTTGAGGTTCTTGACCGTTCACTGGTGAGGCCATTTGAGCGACCGAGATGGAAGCTGGAGCAAGGCTTGGCGCAACGCACTTATAATGTTCGACAGAATGCACGAATAGATTTCTGGTTGTTAACACTTATATTTAATCATAAATGATAAGTGACATGTTTGACAGAAAACATGTAAACTGAGATATACTTAATTACGTATTAAGTAGAACATGTTATTGTAATCTTGAATCAAACAAGAATATAAAAGGATTGTGGATTACAGACCTTTGATCACAATCTAGGGAATAACATATTGTGGGCTTATTAATAAACTTAAATAGGTTAAGTTATATGAATGAAATTAATAAGCGAGGGGGCCCATTCCTTAGAGATATACTAGAAAGAACTTGGTAACCTGAATAAAAAGTTAAGATGATAACCAAGTTAAATGGAAACCCGATGAGGTAAAGCAAGCGCATGAAATAATGTTTAGACATAGGGTTTAATAACATACTAAAGTGAGGAGCTTGGACCTATCCTCAGATTTGAGGGTGAATAACCCAACGGGGTAGATCATCGTGGTGTCGTACGGCACGAGGGGAGCGCACGTTCATCTGATTATTCTATCGGCTCCGAAGGACTGGAAGGGGAAGCATGCGGCTTCCTGAGGTATGTAAGTTGCTCCTGATAGTCCTCTGTGTGGTGGCAGATGTTTAGGCTGTGCTCACAGAGGATGAGTTTGCACGTAACTACCAGGTGGGTGGGCCTTGACTGTAAAAGTAGCTTTGCAGTCAGAATGTTGTGACGAGGTGACACCAGGGTGATTCGGCAGTCGCCTCAACGGGGAGGCAGAGGGTCACGACCAACAAAGATAGTAGATCGTCGGATACCCATCATCGGCAGCCAGTGGGATGCGAAAAGAATAGAGATAAACCCAATAGACCATTCACCTTTTACTATAGAGGTACGGTGGTTGAGGGAAGACGCTAACTGGATGTTTAGATTGTTTGTTGTTAGGGGCATGTCGCTTAGCTCTTGTAGTCTTTACTAGTTGAGGGAGGGGCCGAGGTAGGGCCATAGCCACCATGTAAAACAGACCCTAGGAATATTTGTATTTTGAGGCTCTTAAAGGCGGGCCCGTACGGGTTTGGAAAAGCTCCCGACCGAGTTCTGTGTTTCTTGTATCGCCCTTCCATGAAACTCGGTGCACATTAGAGGACGTGCGATTAAAACATCGAGCTATAATTGACGATACGAACGTGAAAAGTCTAGGTGCATGCATGTCAGCTTTGGGTGATGTATCGTAGACTTGAGGGCATTATTCTGGTGGCATTTTGTACGCTGACATAGCATAGTAATGACAGATATATGCGGTATGTAACTTTGTTACATATAGATCAGTACGTTAGTACGGCATGGGATATGGGACTGCGTAAATTTTGAGGGTGTTACGGTGGAGACCGTGCGAGTGGGGTACCATGAGGTGTACCTTAATATTGGGGGTAGCTACATATATACTCTATTAGGTTAACCCGCTGGGAAGTAAATGGGTACGACGTGTGTGTAAGCCTTGAGTGCTAAAAATATGATTGAACGGTATATGTAGGATTATCCAAAGTGTATAGTTTAAATCTAGTCACCAGAACTTGTGTTCTGACTCCCTCTTCATAATATACTCACAGGTTAGATTTGTGGCACAGACGAGATAGCTTTGGATGCTAGTTGTCCAGTATTATTAATATGGTAAGGCTATGTTTTGATTACATTATATTTTATCCATTCCGCTGTGAGATATTTTCTAAGCTTTGACATATTTTATGCCTCTGTCTTTTTTGCAGGATACCAGAGCACAACAACTTGAGTTTCGATAGATTGGAATTTTGAAAAAAAATGGTCTGTTGGAATTCGGGTTGTTGCATCTAGTATCAGAGCTTAGGTTTAGGATTCCTGTATAAATAGTGAGTGAACGTTTTGTATTTTTAAAAATATAAATGTATTATATATACCTAGATCCATAGAGTAACCCACTAAATATAAATGAATTATATATACCTAGATCCATAGGTTTGGGATGACTGTTTTGTACACTAAAATGGAAATTTGAGACTCTTAGGAAATTTGGGTGGAATGTGTACAATATATTTGGAAATAAGAAAAAGGAGGATCCCATATGTTGATATTAGTGGGTTTGGTAGTAAAACCTTATAAATTGGAAAATGTTAAAAAAAGAAAAGTGGATTAGGAATATATATAGTTGAGAGAATTGACTTTGTGGGAGTGTCAAGGAAAGCCTAGAAAATTGGAAACCCGCTTTTAGTCTAGCCCCATTGTTAACTTTTAAGAACTTGAAATTATAAAAGTTTGGGAAGATGGTTTATTGTGTTTTCAAGTTTAAATCTTAAAGGTTATTGTTTTAAAATAGGTAAAGAAGTACATAGTGGATTTTGAAGTAAAATGGGATATATTTTGTAAATAGTGATTTCTTGCGAAAACTTTGTTTAAAACAAAATTTTCTCAGTAAAAGGTGCATATTATAGAGCATGCATAGCTTGCTAGTTTTCTTGTTATATCGCATGAAAGGATTTAATAAAAAAACTTAGAAAGTATTGCATTTTGTTAAAATTCTCAGTAAAGAAAGTTTTGAAATCTCTATTCTTTTGACAATCATTTTTGATAAATTGTTTAAAAGATAAAATGTGACGACCCAGAACTTCCCAGTAAAGGAAAGCATGGATTGCTTTGAGAACAATACACATCAGAACATAAACTGAAGAACATTTTATTGCTGGTTACAACAATTACATCAGAGTACAAGAATATACCAGAGTATGAATACTTATTACAAATGAAGAGATACAATAATATCAGAGTTTTAAATTACATTTAAATAGCAGCGGGAAAATAATACAAATGTACAAATGTACAACCGAAATGAATACACGGATACAGAGCTTTCCGAATATCGCTTCAGCTGTAGACCAGGATCTTGTAAAATATATCTGCAAAGGGCTACTCGACTGCCCGTGTGGAAAAGAGGGCACCCGAGTTTGCCAGTGAAACAAACTACAGGTCAGTCATGGGACTGGTATGAGAAAACTAAATTAGCCTATTAATTAAAATGGCTAAACACAGGACCACGCCGCTAACGCGGAACGGGCTTACTCCATTGGATTGCCAGTGCATAAAATAAATTAAATCGTTAAACAACGCAATGCTTTTTTTAGAAAAGTGAGACCATTATAAGACCCAAGTCCCATCACACAATGCAACGCACACCAGAGGATAGGGTTTTACCTTATAATGATCAAAAGATGATAAATACGTTAAACCGATATTATTATTGTGTATATGTTTTAAAAGCAATTCAAAGTAAATGTATCAATCCTAGACGGCATGGGTACCATATATCATGTCGCCAATACTAGTTCTACAATCAAAACTGCAAGAGCGTATTGGAGATTTGAATTCCATCATGAGTCAAGGCTAGGGAGGAGCTCCTTACCGATTCGAGGCACTCTAGCGGATACCTCAGGATCCCCCGCAGTGAACCCTTGGATAGCTGCAGGGCCGGTCCCTACCTAAGGGTAGTGGATTAGTTATGCCTGAACACACGTTTCCCGGTCCCTTTGGACCTATAGTATGACCACTATCGGCCTATAAAAATAACGAGGTACCTCAAAATCCATCATCCACAATGAGTAAAATGTCAGCGCTGGTAGGTCCCTGACATTACCCTAGCTAGAAAGATAACGTGTGCACTCCCTGCGTTCCCTTCTCCCGTTTAAGACTCATACCGGGGTGTGAGGTTCGTGAAGTTACGTTATACCCACAAGGCCTGCTTTTCAACAAAGCCTTGATCATTGCATCTTAGCATGCCATATGGTCCGACACGCAATCCATTTATAAACTTATGCTCTGGGTCTGAGCGAAAGTCAAAACCGTACAAATCAACACTACGTCCGAACGGCCACCACTGAGGTCCTTTCAAGGTAGCTACTCCTCTCATGGGTCTCAATAGTCACGCATCCATTCGATGTGAAGATCGTCGGTCTTCAATCACCGTCTTAAACTCTTCGACTTAGAACGTCGTATAAATCATTTGAAATGAGATCGAACTCGGTCTTTTCAAATGATTGTCGTATATATATATAAGGTTCAAAACCATCTCATATCGTTAATAAAATTTAATAACGATATGTCGCTATTTTTATTCATATATATATATATATATATATATATATATATATATATATATATATATACACAAATGTAAATCATTTGGCGATAATATTAATATAGGTATCACGCTCAATAAAAGAGTGAACTATCTACCTAACACACATTCCTGTATATAATGTCTACTAAAATGTATTTTTATTTCATTTTCCAATTCTAAATTGTACAACTCCCTTCTCTTAAACGAAAGTGTTTCTTTTGTTTTCACTATTTAATTTAGACAGAAGTGTGAATTTCTTTCTAATGAACAAAAGTAAATATTTTGTTCAATCTATTTTTATGAACAAAAATAGTGAGTCCTTTACTATGTTTCCAATATTACATTAAAATGTATTTTAATGTAAAACATATTTCATAGTGAAATATGTACATCTTTCTACTTTTTTTATCATAAACATTAACTATGTGTTTTTAGCTATCATAGAAATGCAACTCTTAATTTCATATTTTATTTTCTATTTTTATTTGCGTTGCTGAACGCAAATAAAAGTTATATTTTTCTTACATGTTTATTTACATCGAGGGATGTAAATAAAAATATGTAACCTTTATTTCTAAGTTTCATTTGTAATAAAGAACATAACTAAAACATGGGCTTATTTTTCTATACTATATTTGCATTGGAAAAATGCAAATACAAAGATAAACTTTTATTTCTAAGGTTTGTTTATATTAGGGGGTACAAATAAAAGATGCATTTTTATTTCTATGTCATATTTGTGTTAGAGAACAAAAATAAAAAGATGCACTTTTATTTGCATGTCATATTTGAAAAATACAAATAAAAGGATGAACTTTATTTCTATGTTTATTTTTGTGTTAAGAACACAAATAAAAGAATGAACTTATTCCTATGTTTATATTTTTAACGTATTATCGCTACATTAACATATATTTATATTCTAGATGTAATAACGTACACTAATTCATGAATTCATTTCATAAAACATGAATGCACTATAATACATGTTTTCATTACATAAAACATGAATACAATTATAATACATGTTTTATTTCATATGCAAGAATGAACTTCAAAGCATGAATCTATTTCATAAAACATGAATGCACTATAATACATGTTTTATTTCATATGCAAGAATGCAACAATAATTAATGAAATCATTTCATAAAACAATGAATGCGAACTTAAGGATATGTTTTATTTCATGTGCATGAATGCCACTTTAATAAATGAAATCATTTCATCCACATGTATGCAACTATAATATATGGTTTATTTCATATGCGAGAATGCCACACATATGTATGCAACTATGATATGTCAAAAATTATACTTGCATTCGTATTTTTCCTTGAACGTCAAAATTTAATTATAATTTCATGTTATTCATTAACTCTACTTCATATAACTGCATTTCACTTTAATTAAATACGGTGAAAATATGTCTATATTTCATTTTCATTAATAACGGTGAAAATATGATAAAAATCCATTTTTATTGACAACAGGAAAAATATGATCAAAACTCATTTTTAATGACAACAAAGAAAATAAGATTACAATTCATTTTTAATGCCAACAATGAAAATAAGACTTAAAACTCATTTTAATGCAGACGGTGAAAATAAGAGTAAAATTCGTTTTTAATGCAGAAAGTGAAAATAAAGTTAACGTTCACTTTTAATGCTAACGGTAAAAATATAATTAATTCTATTTTACCAACCACGCTAAAATTATGATTATAATTCTATTTTACTAACTACATCAATAATATACTTGTAATACATATTTCACAAGAACGCCATTTAAATAAACTTGATGTCAATCATACATATCAAACCCAATATTGCAACCACCCCAATTTTTATCTATTGGATGTCAACATACGTATATAATCCCACATCCATACACTCCAATTTTTATATGTTTGGTGTTAACACACGTAACAAATCCAATACTTCATACCACGCCAAATTGATATGCTTGTTGTCAATTTCCTAACAAATTAAGTAAGCCTACAAATGATAACACATATGATTTTGGGTATTACTTGCAATACAACTTCATATAATCTAAACAACGTGAATATTCTAAATCATCCCACAACATACAACAACAGATTTAATCACAAATCATTTCAGACAAGATCACAAACATGTATCTATGAATTTCCATAAATAATAAACAAATGAATATTTACTGTTTCTTCTTCTTATTTAACAAAACAAATATGACTTCTTTTCATTTGACAAAACAAATATGACTTCTTTTTATTTAACAAGACAAATATGACTTCTTTTTATTTAACAAGACAAATATGACTTCTTTTTATTTAACAAGACAAATATGACTTCTTTTTATTTAACAAGGCAAATATGACTTCTTTTTATTTAACAAAACAAATATGAATTCTTTTTATTTAACAAAACAAATCTTAAATGAATGACATGGTTTTTATTGGTAAACATGACTCTTTCTATGTTTTCTAATATCACATTAAAATGTGATTTTAATGTAAAACATAATTCCTTAAATAAAAACCTGAATCTTTCCCTATGCTTTTGCCGTAACATTAAAACGTGTTTTTATTTTAATTTTACACTTGTTAAAACAACGGTGTTTTAATCTAAACGCGCATTTTTATCTAATTGTACATTTTAACTAAATGCGATGTTTTTATCTTAATTATACATTTTGTTAACAAACTGTGTTTTTATTCTAAAATTACATTTTATGTTTTCTAACAAAAATTTGTTCATTTCTAACTAACATAAAAATGTGATTTTTATGATAACAGGGTTTCTAACATTAATTCATTTCAATTAACATAAAAATGAAATTTGTATACTAATATGTTCTCTAACATGAATTCATTCATTTCTAAACAAACATAAAAATGTAATTTTTTTGGCGACATGTTATTTTGCAAACCATTTTCTATGATAACTAATGACAAGCAAAATGGTAATTTCATTCGTTAACAAATTTCTAATTAACCAAAAAAAAAAATATGATATTTTGGTTTCAACAATTTTACCTTAATAGACATGAGGTATTGGTTTCCAATAGAACTAATAACATATATTTGTTTTTAACTAAACAAACGTGATATGTTTAATTTCAACGATCTTCTAACGAACAACGATAAAATTCAACGAAGCATCACAACCAAAATCAACAATCAACAAATTTCAATCGCAAATCACAAATCTGATTTCATTATATACATGCATCGATTTCGAACAATAAGAGAATAATTAAATTTTAGTTATTAAATAAAGATAGAAATCTCACAAAGCTTTTTAATTCTGGATTCTCAACGTTCTCTATTTCAGCTCTAGACAGTTCCCGGTTGTAGATCCCGACACCACGATTCTAACAAAACTGAAATCGTTGAATTTCATTAAGATTTGAATGAGTTATACCATATTAAACTTTGAACAATTTAAATTAACCTTAAATTAATTTACGCTTTTGCCTTTGCCTTCATCTTCATCGTATTTGCCTCTCTGAATTTGAACCCATCGTCGACTTTGCCAAGGACCTGCGCACGCAACCCCAAGCCGTCAGAACACCATCGGAAACCGCCACTTCGTAGCCTTGCTTTGCTCTTGATTATTCATTCATTAAGTTTTGATTGTTCATGATTGGATTGAAAGAATTTGGGGAAGAAAGATTTGAAGAGTTTAGGCCATGAAAACTGTAGATGACGGCGGCTAGGGTATAGAATGAATTAGTGTTTGTTTTATGAGGGAATATATAGTATTATATTATTATTATTTTCAAATTTCAGAATAAAAAGGGTATTGAATGACAATTTTTAGAAAATAAATTGGAACCTTACTAGATTTATTTGATTCAGCTTCAACACCAATTAAGAATAATGGTATTTATTTCCGCCTATATTCATTTCCCCCCATATCCATATTTGGTTGATTTTTTTATTATTAATATATCTTATTAAATTACTTATTTATGCTTTTAATTTGCTTTCCTATTAAATAACGTGTATATTTGCTTTTAATACAAAGCTATTATGTAACAACTTATATACTCAAGAATGTATTCCATATTTAAATAAATTTTATCTATACTAGATTAAGACCATTGAAAACATATCACAACTCATATATATATATATATATATATGTATATGTATATATATATTAAGTTATGAAACCAAAATAGGAAAACATATCAAATTTTAATTATCTATCTTTTGGTAACACATTTTCTTTTATTATTATTATGCAAAGAAATTCAGCAAGCCTATTATTTGGCGAGTATGTATATCAATCATTTTCAGCATGTAACAAGGTAATTACAAACTTGATAGTGGGGCAAAGTTTTGTTTTTATTCCAAAAACCATGCATGTGCATTACGAATAAATACGTTTTATGTTTTAATTGAGTTTTTATAAATGTTTCCTTAAATCCCCTTTTGATTATACGCAATAATGACACATTTATTTTATTTCTTTTATTATTCAAATTTCAAAAGTAGATGACAATGAAAGAGGGAGAGAGAGGATAAAGTGGAAAGAATTAATGCTAGATTAATGCTATTTGTTTATAAGCATATGGTCTATATTTTGAATTTCTAAATGTTAAATATGAATTGACAAGGGAAATATTTAAGAGGACAGCCAAAGACATGTACATATATATATACATACATACATATATATATATATTGTAAAAATTTATTTCATTTATAACCTACACATTATTTTCAATCAATGAATTTATCAATGTCATTAAAGTTCCTACTTGACGTTAAAAGCATAAATTTTTAATGTAAAACATTTCATGTTTCTACATGACATTAAAAAGTTAGACTTTTAGCACTAACCAAAATATGTTCATTTTCATTAAAAAGAATAACTTTTAAATGTAAATCATTTTTATGTTCTTACATTTAAATAAAGACTAACTTTTATTTTAAAACATATTTCATATATATTTTTTTTTTATGATAATAAAAATGTAAAAAAAAAAAATTCTAACAAAGTTTCCTTAAAATAAAAGTTTAAATTGGCCCCAAAATTCCGGGTTGTTACAGTCTCCCCCACTTAAAATCTTTTCGTCCTCGAAAAGGAACGTAGCTAAGAGTTGTTTAATTAACTAGCTCAACTAACTTTTTATATATTGGTTTCAATATTTTATTATTCGAATATTTTAATTAGTGAAACTAATTATCAAACACTACAACCATCAATCAATTAGGTGATTAACTTTTCAAATATATATAACTTTTATATATAGTCAAAAATCATATTCTAGTGCAAATCACAGCAATGTGTCCTAACTAAGTGTTGGTTCTCATACCAGTCAGTGGAAATATATAGATATCCCACCTTCGACACTTGAACATAAACTCTGATGACGCTAGCAATCATCAGAATCATCTTCGGGCGACTAAAGTGTGATTCTATATCTATCCAGTATATTAAAACTTCGAACATCCGTTAGTTACTCGTATATTCGAAATCTTTATATACTCGATTGTCCACAATAAAATATAATATACTCAAATACGTATATTTAGATAAAATTTTCAAAACTAAATTTGGTTTTCATTTTAAGAAAATAATACTCTTCACACTCGTTCTGGGATACTACTGATCCCATCTCTAACGAGTTATTCTTATTGGATATTACTAATCCAATCTCTGATGAATTCTTTCATTCGGTTCTAATGTGTTTTGTTCTCGAGCTCTGTAAACCAAAGCTCTGATACCAACTGTGACGATCCAGAACTTCCCAGTAAAGGAAAGCATGGATTGCTTTGAGAACAATACACATCAGAACATAAACTGAAGAACATTTTATTGCTGGTTACAACAATTACATCAGAGTACAAGAATATACCAGAGTATGAATACTTATTACAAATGAAGAGATACAATAATATCAGAGTTTTAAATTACATTTAAATAGCAGCGGGAAAATAATACAAATGTACAAATGTACAACCGAAATGAATACACGGATACAGAGCTTTCCGAATATCGCTTCAGCTGTAGACCAGGATCTTGTAAAATATATCTGCAAAGGGCTACTCGACTGCCCGTGTGGAAAAGAGGGCACCCGAGTTTGCCAGTGAAACAAACTACAGGTCAGTCATGGGACTGGTATGAGAAAACTAAATTAGCCTATTAATTAAAATGGCTAAACACAGGACCACGCCGCTAACGCGGAACGGGCTTACTCCATTGGATTGCCAGTGCATAAAATAAATTAAATCGTTAAACAACGCAATGCTTTTTTTAGAAAAGTGAGACCATTATAAGACCCAAGTCCCATCACACAATGCAACGCACACCAGAGGATAGGGTTTTACCTTATAATGATCAAAAGATGATAAATACGTTAAACCGATATTATTATTGTGTATATGTTTTAAAAGCAATTCAAAGTAAATGTATCAATCCTAGACGGCATGGGTACCATATATCATGTCGCCAATACTAGTTCTACAATCAAAACTGCAAGAGCGTATTGGAGATTTGAATTCCATCATGAGTCAAGGCTAGGGAGGAGCTCCTTACCGATTCGAGGCACTCTAGAGGATACCTCAGGATCCCCCGCAGTGAACCCTTGGATAGCTGCAGGGCCGGTCCCTACCTAAGGGTAGTGGATTAGTTATGCCTGAACACACGTTTCCCGGTCCCTTTGGACCTATAGTATGACCACTATCGGCCTATAAAAATAACGAGGTACCTCAAAATCCATCATCCACAATGAGTAAAATGTCAGCGCTGGTAGGTCCCTGACATTACCCTAGCTAGAAAGATAACGTGTGCACTCCCTGCGTTCCCTTCTCCCGTTTAAGACTCATACCGGGGTGTGAGGTTCGTGAAGTTACGTTATACCCACAAGGCCTGCTTTTCAACAAAGCCTTGATCATTGCATCTTAGCATGCCATATGGTCCGACACGCAATCCATTTATAAACTTATGCTCTGGGTCTGAGCGAAAGTCAAAACCGTACAAATCAACACTACGTCCGAACGGCCACCACTGAGGTCCTTTCAAGGTAGCTACTCCTCTCATGGGTCTCAATAGTCACGCATCCATTCGATGTGAAGATCGTCGGTCTTCAATCACCGTCTTAAACTCTTCGACTTAGAACGTCGTATAAATCATTTGAAATGAGATCGAACTCGGTCTTTTCAAATGATTGTCGTATATATATATATAAGGTTCAAAACCATCTCATATCGTTAATAAAATTTAATAACGATATGTCGCTATTTTTATTCATATATATATATATATATATACAAATGTAAATCATTTGGCGATAATATTAATATAGGTATCACGCTCAATAAAAGAGTGAACTATCTACCTAACACACATTCCTGTATATAATGTCTACTAAAATGTATTTTTATTTCATTTTCCAATTCTAAATTGTACAACTCCCTTCTCTTAAACGAAAGTGTTTCTTTTGTTTTCACTATTTAATTTAGACAGAAGTGTGAATTTCTTTCTAATGAACAAAAGTAAATATTTTGTTCAATCTATTTTTATGAACAAAAATAGTGAGTCCTTTACTATGTTTCCAATATTACATTAAAATGTATTTTAATGTAAAACATATTTCATAGTGAAATATGTACATCTTTCTACTTTTTTTATCATAAACATTAACTATGTGTTTTTAGCTATCATAGAAATGCAACTCTTAATTTCATATTTTATTTTCTATTTTTATTTGCGTTGCTGAACGCAAATAAAAGTTATATTTTTCTTACATGTTTATTTACATCGAGGGATGTAAATAAAAATATGTAACTTTTATTTCTAAGTTTCATTTGTAATAAAGAACATAACTAAAACATGGGCTTATTTTTCTATACTATATTTGCATTGGAAAAATGCAAATACAAAGATAAACTTTTATTTCTAAGGTTTGTTTATATTAGGGGGTACAAATAAAAGATGCATTTTTATTTCTATGTCATATTTGTGTTAGAGAACAAAAATAAAAAGATGCACTTTTATTTGCATGTCATATTTGAAAAATACAAATAAAAGGATGAACTTTATTTCTATGTTTATTTTTGTGTTAAGAACACAAATAAAAGAATGAACTTATTCCTATGTTTATATTTTTAACGTATTATCGCTACATTAACATATATTTATATTCTAGATGTACTAACGTACACTAATTCATGAATTCATTTCATAAAACATGAATGCACTATAATACATGTTTTCATTACATAAAACATGAATACAATTATAATACATGTTTTATTTCATATGCAAGAATGAACTTCAAAGCATGAATCTATTTCATAAAACATGAATGCACTATAATACATGTTTTATTTCATATGCAAGAATGCAACAATAATTAATGAAATCATTTCATAAAACAATGAATGCGAACTTAAGGATATGTTTTATTTCATGTGCATGAATGCCACTTTAATAAATGAAATCATTTCATCCACATGTATGCAACTATAATATATGGTTTATTTCATATGCGAGAATGCCACACATATGTATGCAACTATGATATGTCAAAAATTATACTTGCATTCGTATTTTTCCTTGAACGTCAAAATTTAATTATAATTTCATGTTATTCATTAACTCTACTTCATATAACTGCATTTCACTTTAATTAAATACGGTGAAAATATGTCTATATTTCATTTTCATTAATAACGGTGAAAATATGATAAAAATCCATTTTTATTGACAACAGGAAAAATATGATCAAAACTCATTTTTAATGACAACAAAGAAAATAAGATTACAATTCATTTTTAATGCCAACAATGAAAATAAGACTTAAAACTCATTTTAATGCAGACGGTGAAAATAAGAGTAAAATTCGTTTTTAATGCAGAAGGTGAAAATAAAGTTAACGTTCACTTTTAATGCTAACGGTAAAAATATAATTAATTCTATTTTACCAACCACGCTAAAATTATGATTATAATTCTATTTTACTAACTACATCAATAATATACTTGTAATACATATTTCACAAGAACGCCATTTAAATAAACTTGATGTCAATCATACATATCAAACCCAATATTGCAACCACCCCAATTTTTATCTATTGGATGTCAACATACGTATATAATCCCACATCCATACACTCCAATTTTTATATGTTTGGTGTTAACACACGTAACAAATCCAATACTTCATACCACGCCAAATTGATATGCTTGTTGTCAATTTCCTAACAAATTAAGTAAGCCTACAAATGATAACACATATGATTTTGGGTATTACTTGCAATACAACTTCATATAATCTAAACAACGTGAATATTCTAAATCATCCCACAACATACAACAACAGATTTAATCACAAATCATTTCAGACAAGATCACAAACATGTATCTATGAATTTCCATAAATAATAAACAAATGAATATTTACTGTTTCTTCTTCTTATTTAACAAAACAAATATGACTTCTTTTCATTTGACAAAACAAATATGACTTCTTTTTATTTAACAAGACAAATATGACTTCTTTTTATTTAACAAGACAAATATGACTTCTTTTTATTTAACAAGACAAATATGACTTCTTTTTATTTAACAAGACAAATATGACTTCTTTTTATTTAACAAGACAAATATGACTTCTTTTTATTTAACAAGACAAATATGACTTCTTTTTATTTAACAAAACAAATATGAATTCTTTTTATTTAACAAAACAAATCTTAAATGAATGACATGGTTTTTATTGGTAAACATGACTCTTTCTATGTTTTCTAATATCACATTAAAATGTGATTTTAATGTAAAACATAATTCCTTAAATAAAAACCTGAATCTTTCCCTATGCTTTTGCCGTAACATTAAAACGTGTTTTTATTTTAATTTTACACTTGTTAAAACAACGGTGTTTTAATCTAAACGCGCATTTTTATCTAATTGTACATTTTAACTAAATGCGATGTTTTTATCTTAATTATACATTTTGTTAACAAACTGTGTTTTTATTCTAAAATTACATTTTATGTTTTCTAACAAAAATTTGTTCATTTCTAACTAACATAAAAATGTGATTTTTACGATAACAGGGTTTCTAACATTAATTCATTTCAATTAACATAAAAATGAAATTTGTATACTAATATGTTCTCTAACATGAATTCATTCATTTCTAAACAAACATAAAAATGTAATTTTTTTGGCGACATGTTATTTTGCAAACCATTTTCTATGATAACTAATGACAAGCAAAATGGTAATTTCATTCGTTAACAAATTTCTAATTAACCAAAAAAAAAAAATATGATATTTTGGTTTCAACAATTTTACCTTAATAGACATGAGGTATTGGTTTCCAATAGAACTAATAACATATATTTGTTTTTAACTAAACAAACGTGATATGTTTAATTTCAACGATCTTCTAACGAACAACGATAAAATTCAACGAAGCATCACAACCAAAATCAACAATCAACAAATTTCAATCGCAAATCACAAATCTGATTTCATTATATACATGCATCGATTTCGAACAATAAGAGAATAATTAAATTTTAGTTATTAAATAAAGATAGAAATCTCACAAAGCTTTTTAATTCTGGATTCTCAACGTTCTCTATTTCAGCTCTAGACAGTTCCCGGTTGTAGATCCCGACACCACGATTCTAACAAAACTGAAATCGTTGAATTTCATTAAGATTTGAATGAGTTATACCATCTTAAACTTTGAACAATTTAAATTAACCTTAAATTAATTTACGCTTTTGCCTTTGCCTTCATCTTCATCGTATTTGCCTCTCTGAATTTGAACCCATCGTCGACTTTGCCAAGGACCTGCGCATGCAACCCCAAGCCGTCAGAACACCATCGGAAACCGCCACTTCGTAGCCTTGCTTTGCTCTTGATTATTCATTCATTAAGTTTTGATTGTTCATGATTGGATTGAAAGAATTTGGGGAAGAAAGATTTGAAGAGTTTAGGCCATGAAAACTGTAGATGACGGCGGCTAGGGTATAGAATGAATTAGTGTTTGTTTTATGAGGGAATATATAGTATTATATTATTATTTTTTTCAAATTTCAGAATAAAAAGGGTATTGAATGACAATTTTTAGAAAATAAATTGGAACCTTACTAGATTTATTTGATTCAGCTTCAACACCAATTAAGAATAATGGTATTTATTTCCGCCTATATTCATTTCCCCCCATATCCATATTTGGTTGATTTTTTTATTATTAATATATCTTATTAAATTACTTATTTATGCTTTTCATTTGCTTTCCTATTAAATAACGTGTATATTTGCTTTTAATACAAAGCTATTATGTAACAACTTATATACTCAAGAATGTATTCCATATTTAAATAAATTTTATCTATACTAGATTAAGACCATTGAAAACATATCACAACTCATATATATATATATATATATATATGTATATGTATATATGTATATATATATTAAGTTATGAAACCAAAATAGGAAAACATATCAAATTTTAATTATCTATCTTTTGGTAACACATTTTCTTTTATTATTATTATGCAAAGAAATTCAGCAAGCCTATTATTTGGCGAGTATGTATATCAATCATTTTCAGCATGTAACAAGGTAATTACAAACTTGATAGTGGGGCAAAGTTTTGTTTTTATTCCAAAAACCATGCATGTGCATTACGAATAAATACGTTTTATGTTTTAATTGAGTTTTTATAAATGTTTCCTTAAATCCCCTTTTGATTATACGCAATAATGACACATTTATTTTATTTCTTTTATTATTCAAATTTCAAAAGTAGATGACAATGAAAGAGGGAGAGAGAGGATAAAGTGGAAAGAATTAATGCTAGATTAATGCTATTTGTTTATAAGCATATGGTCTATATTTTGAATTTCTAAATGTTAAATATGAATTGACAAGGGAAATATTTAAGAGGACAGCCAAAGACATGTACATATATATATACATACATATATATATATATATATATTGTAAAAATTTATTTCATTTATAACCTACACATTATTTTCAATCAATGAATTTATCAATGTCATTAAAGTTCCTACTTGACGTTAAAAGCATAAATTTTTAATGTAAAACATTTCATGTTTCTACATGACATTAAAAAGTTAGACTTTTAGCACTAACCAAAATATGTTCATTTTCATTAAAAAGAATAACTTTTAAATGTAAATCATTTTTATGTTCTTACATTTAAATAAAGACTAACTTTTATTTTAAAACATATTTCATATATATATTTTTTTTTTATGATAATAAAAATGTAAAAAAAAAAATTCTAACAAAGTTTCCTTAAAATAAAAGTTTAAATTGGCCCCAAAATTCCGGGTTGTTACATAAAATTTTGTTGGATGGACAAAATAAGTAAGAATAGAGTAGATGTTTGCACCTTGTAGTAAGAGAATGAACCGACCTTATAGGTAAGAACAAGTTATAAACCCAATTGAGAAATAGTTGTCCTTATCTACTACAGTTTTGGTTATTTGGAAAAAATATTGATGATTTACATTTTTTTAAGATGACATGTTTTTACAGTTTGGCAAAAGTAAGTTTTGATAAGGAAAATAAAGTTTTGACACTTTTAATTTTTGGAAGAAAAGTGAAATGAAAAGGCAAACCGTGCTTTAAAAAAAGTACGAAGTAGGTAAGGATTAGTGCCTAGAGAAGACGAGAAAAGTTTTGAGGCTATGAAGTATGTAGCAAGAATTATCTTGGAATAATGGTAAGTTCCCGTAGAATGCGTAGGCATTGAAATGCCTAGGATGTTGCTTGAAATGGTTATTGGTACATAGCTAGAATTAGTGGTGACTACTAGATAGAAAAAGGGAAAGTAAATGTTTAATTTTCGTATTAGGGGTAAAACCCATTATTGCATTTCTGTTGGGATCATTCCGTTATTTTGTTCTTGTTGGGTGGTTAGGTTAACACCTAAACTTGTCGTGGATCCCATGGTTTGGACTTTTCTGTCTGAGGGGGGACATAGTCCCGAGATTCTTGGCCTTAGTAGTAGCTGTGTAGGGTGTTCGTTTTCCTGATTTAGTTGAAAAACTAGAAGGCTTATTTGAAAACTAAACTCAGATCAGATGATTAAATAAGCTAAGAAAAGAGCAATGGCATAACTAAAAAGGAAACAACAAAAATTCAGTAAAGCAGCAAACTTGACTATTAAAGAAAAATTATGAGGAAAGATGGATAGAAATAAAAATTTCCAAGGAAAGGCGAAAAAGAAAATCTATAACAAAGAATTTTTTCTTATGTGGGCTGTGCTTGGATAGGAAAAGTAGGGAATCTTCATAAATAGTTTCATAAAATCCAAGTACAGTTGGAAAAAAGTTGAAAAGGAAAAATAGAAGATGTGAAGATTTCCGTTTTTCACCTTTTTTGTAACATAAGAAATCTAATTTAGAAAATTATATTTTTCTAAAATTCAGAAAATAAAGTTGCTTGGCAGGGTTTTGGATGCAAAAATTGGATGAACTACGCTCTTACTCAGTAAGAGTGTGGGAAAATTTGAATGAAACAACATTTTTTATTTTTAAAATATTGCATTCATGTAGAACTGCCAGTATATTTAGGATGTAACCGTCATGTTTTCAAAGGATTTTTGAAAATTTGCATATATTGAGGAGGTACCGCTTATGCATACATGTATTAATATGTTGTATTTCACTTTACATAAGTGCACAATGTTTGCAAAAATTGGATGCACACATGATGGATGTATATTATGCGAGAGGTTAATTGATTTCTTTTACCGTTATCAAATTTCGGCAATGAAAAGGGTGGGAGAATGTAACACCCCACATTTTGTAACAATTAAATAATTAAACAACGTATATGTGTATATATATGCATTGACATATATATTTAAAAGAAATAAATATTAATGCAAATAATAATGTAATGTATGCATAGAAAAAGAAAGAAAGGATAGGTTGCATGCAGTTTAAATATGTTGCATGCACTGATGATGCATTAATAATAAAAGAGAAATAAAAGAAATGCAATGCCATTAAAATGCATAGAAAAGGAAAAATTAGAGAGCTTCAAGAATTTGTCCATGGGATTAGCGTCATTGCGTTTGTGGCGATCTGGTAAATTTAGACCTATGGATTGTAGAAAACTAAGTTAAGTTGAAAGAGATACCTTTAAATGAAGTACTGTAGCAAAACATGAGAATAAGGTAAAAGAAGGAGAACAATGACTACCATTGTTTCTAAACTTATTAACAAAAGACATTATAGCTTAGTTGGTTAAGGCATTGGATTTGCAGCAAAAAAGTCGGGGCTTCAAACCCCAGCGGCGACACAATTTTTATCTTTATTTTAGAAAGGGCCAACCGAACATACAAATATATGTACGCATGCAAATTGAAATTTTGAAAGAATTAGAATGTACATATAAGGAAATAAAGAAAATATATGTATATATATATATATATGAGAATACATATATATGTATGTGTGTGTGTAGAAATATATGTATACAAAAGATAAAATTCAAGATAAGGCTACATTCAATGAAATATGGAAAGAATCATATAACGATGCAACACCATTTGAATTTTGAAAAGAAAATGAAAGTTGAGCGTATATATATACGCGTAAAATGATCATTAGAAGATTTGTATGCGTATAAGAAAATTTCATGCGAATATAACAATCAAATAAATTCCAGAAAATTCAAACATTCAAAAATTCGAAAATCAAATTCTCCGCCAAAACTGCTGGTGGGACCTAAGGCGGTTGACACCCCTGGGTCGACACCTGGGTCGATACCCCCTAGATCCAGCACAGATTTGGGCAGATTCGTTGACGTACCTGGACTATTTTCTTAACTAGGTTTAATGCTGACTCAGCGCTGCGTGTACGACAAGATCCTGAACACCTATAAATAGGCTAGTAGGGCCTACCCTAAATCTCATATTTCTGAGATACTGCAGAAGCTCTGCCATTCTTCTTCCTCCTTAAATCTCTTTAGAAATTAAGGTTATTAGTTTAGGAAAATTCTAAATCAATATTTGGAGGAAAAGAATTGACGTTAATAAAAAGATGTTCAGAATCAAATGCGAAGTGAGGTAATTTTCTAGATCTGGTCTATTCAATTTTCTTCCTCTTTCCTCCCTTTTTCTTTTAGTAAAAATTACGAATTTGTGGTGTTAGGTTCTGAATCCAATTAGGGGAAAACAATGGAATGCTAGATTTGGACCAGATCTAGGATTTGGAAAGCAAACAAGGTGAGTGGATTTAAGTTATATCATTTTTGATAATGATATATTATCGTTTAACATTCTGCGTTATCGTGTAATGTGAATTTGCTAAAATAATTAAAAGTATTGAATTGTTGTTATGACATGTTTAAATATGATATGTTGAAATGTTTAAACATATGTTAAAAGGATTAAAGTGACGAATATGACATGTTGGAATATTAATATGCTAAGATATTAATATGTTAGAATATTTGCCAAAATATGCATAGCAACTATTGTTGTTTCAATTCCATGTTAACTTGTGACATTTATGTACCTGGACCGTTAACGATAGAAATTGAGAAAATTACATGTTAAGTTAGAAAATTTACATGATTTGGCGATCACAAGTTGTTGTTAAATTTGAACAATTATCTGATTAATTGATTACATGATAGAATAGAATTGATAACATGTGACAAAAGAACATATGACATAAAATAGGCATATCATGATGACATGTAAATTATAAATTATAGTGGAAATTTGAAAGAATAGACATGCCTAGATTATATAAAAGATTTACAGTAAATAAGAAACTGTAACCGCGCTTAGACATGATGTTAGAATACACTTGGGGTAGAAGTCTGCCCGGAACCGCCGAGCATATCCAACATCCACAAGTGGTAAATCTAATGTGAGGGGTCTAAGTGCATAAATAAAACATGTAACGATGCTAAGAAATGAGGTTAAGTCAACTTATGGAAGAAGTCTGCCCGGAACCGCCCGACAAATCTAGCATCCACAAGTGTAGGCTTAGTGTGAGAGGTCTAGTGCATAAACATATATATAAATATACGCATATGGCAGGATTGATAAATTCATTAATTGTAATTAATGGAAGTGAATGGAATTGAATGAAAGATGGATACAACAGTAAAAGGAGATGGTAATGAACGGGGAATGATAATAACCTATTATAAATAAATTACATTAATGAGAATGTTGAATAATACGTAGACTTGTCCTAGGGACAAGTGAAGATTGTAACTTAGGTTATAATAAACTAGTAAGGAAATGAGATAATTGGTGAAATGAGAAAAGTGGAACTTAATTGTAATTTAAGTAATCAGTAAACGGGGAAGCCTGAAACTAGTTGTTTGTAAGAAGTAGAGAAAAGGAGGAAAATTTATAAAATGTAAGAAGTTGTGTTTAATTATAAATTAAGTAATCTGTAAACTTGGAAGTCTGAAATCTGCTGATAAGAATAGCATGTTTAGGCTTGTCCTAGGGACAAGAGGAAATTATAACATAGGTTATAATAAATGGAAAGGAGACTTATCCGTGAACCTTATTAAAGAGAACTAAGTTAATAAGAAAACAACGATAAGTTGCACTGACAATGTAAGATGGAATTATGATTAAATAAGATAGAGTGAGGCAAACTTATTAATTGAAATATGTTATATTTAATCATAAATGATAAGTGACATGTTAGACAGAAAACATGTAAACTGAGATATACTTAATTACATATTAAGTAGAACATGTTATTGTAACCTTGAATCAAACAAGAATATAAAGGGATTGTGGATTACAGACCTTAGATCGCAATCTAGAGAAGTACATGTTGTGGGCTTATTAATAAACTTAAATTGATTAAGTTATACGATTGAAATTAAAAAGCGAGAGGGGCCCATTCCTTAGAGGTATAAGGGGCTATAAAGAACTTGGTAACCTGAATAAAAAGTTAAGATGATAACCAAGTTAAATGGAAACCCAATGAGGTAAAGCAAGCGCATAAAAAAATGTTTAGACATAGGGTCTAATAACATATTAAAGTGAGGTGCTTAGACCAGTCCGCATGTTTGAGGGTGAATAACCCAACGGGGTATATCATTGTGTTGTCAAAAGGCACGAGAGGAGTGCACGTTCATCTGATATTCTGTCGGCTCCGAACGACTGGAAGGGGAAGCACGTGGCTTCCTGAGGTACGTAAGGTGCTCCTGGTAGTCCTCTCTGTGGTGGCAGATGTTTAGGCTGTGCTCTCAGAGGTTGGGTCTGCGAGTAACTACTAGGTGAGTGGGCCTTGACTGTAAAAGTAGCTTTGCAATCAGAATGTTGTGACGAGGTGACACCAGGGTGATTCGGCGGTTGCCTCAACGAGGAGGTAGAGGTTCGTAACCAACAAGGATAGTAGATCATCGGATACCTATCATCGACATCAAGTGGGATGCGAAAAAGACTAGAGCTAAACCCAATAGACCGTTCACCTTTCACTATCGAGGTATGGCCATTGAGGGGAGATGCCAACTGGATGTTTAGATTGTTTGTTGTTAGGGGCATGTCGCTTAACTCTTGTAGTCTTTACTAGTTGAGGTAGGGGCCGAGGTGGGGACATAGCCACCTTGAAAACCAGACCCTAGGAATATTTGTATTTTGAGGCTCTTAAAGGCGAGCCTGTGCAGATTTGGAAAAGCTCCCGACCGAGTTCCATGTTTCTTTTATCGCCCTGCCACGGAATTGGAGCACATTAGAGGACGTGTGGTTAAGGCATTGAGGTAGAATTTACGATACGAAGGTGGGAAAGTCTAGATACATGCATGTCTGCTCCGGATCGTGTGTCGTAGACCTGAGGGCATTACTCTGGTATGGAATCTGATTCGATCGAAGGTGGCAGTCCATATGCTTACGTAGCATAGTAATGACAGATATATGCATAACGTAACATTGTTATATAGAGATCCGTACGTCACTACGGCATAGGATGAGGGACTGCGTATATTTCGAGGGTGTTACGGTGGAGACCGTGCGAGTGGGGTACCATGGGGTGTACCGTAATATAGGGGGTACCTACATATATATTGTATTAGGTTAATTCATAGGGAATTAAATGAGTACGACGTGTGTGTAGGCCTTGAGTGCTGTTAACCCAAGTAACCTAATAAGTAAGAAAATATGATTGACCGATATATGTAGGATTATCCAAAGTGTAAAGTTTAAATCCAGTCACCAGAACTTGTGTTCTGACCCCCTCCTCATAACATACTAACAGGTTAAATTTGTGGCAGACACATGATAGTTTTGGATGCTAGTTAGCCAGTATTATTAATATGGTAAGGCTATGTTTTGATTATATTATATTTTGTCCATTCCGCTGTGAGATATTTTCTAAGCTCCAACATGTTGAATGTCTCTGTCTTTTCTGCATGATACCAGAGCACAACAACTTGAGTTTCAATAGATTGAAATTTTAAAGAAATTTTTTTTGGCCTGGCGGAATTAGGGTTGTTACACCATCGTTTATCCACCCTTCATTTATTCACAGTTTGCAAATTCCATATTTTTCAAGTATTTGGGTTGAAGATAATTAAAGCATGCCGCAAATCTGGCATATATTTTTAATGGAACAGTTTGATTTGATATAACTTTTGAAGACATGAATCATTTACTGAAAGGAGAAAACCAATGGCGCTTCCAAGTCTTAGTTTTCCACGAAGAAATGTACGCTTAGTTCGCATATGTATTTATAGATTAGTGACGCTTAATGCCTAAGGAATAGGCATGTATGTTTTACTTTGATATGAAGTTATAGTTGTTTGGTTGGGTATGCTATCTTGTTTGTACGCATGAGTTTTCATGGCTGGTCGGCCTGAATTGTTTCTATCATTGGAAGTAGCATGTGTACGATTAGAAGGTATAGGAAAATATATATTTATATTGGTTATCAGGGTATACCCGTTACATAAAACCCCTTTCGGTTTCGGATCTCTATCGACAAAAATAAAGATATCACTGAGATGGGCAATGTTTCACGATCCCAAAAATATAATAATATAGACAAGTTAACTTATTCTGTGAAACCCCAAAATGTTGATTCATGGTGCAAAATACTTCAAACAAAAAGTGGCTTATTTTCCAAAATAAAAATTACAGAAAAATTCTATAAATTGAATTAAGTGTACGTCTTAAAAATATCGTCCAAATTCAAAATCAATATTTAATCGTTTTAAATAAATCGTTATGGTTTATAAACAATTCGATAACGACTATTTGAAAATTTGATTTGGACATAACTTACAATCCATAAGACGAAATATCGATTTTTCACTTCCATTAGGAAAATACAGTTCCATAGATTCCAACGATTCTTATTTCACAAAATTCTGACTTAAAACGGATTCAGTATATTCAATTGAAGCTCAAATCATAATATTACGAATTGTCGCGACTTTACGAGCTTGATTGTAATTTATATTATAATTAATACGTTCAACACTCATTTAAACAATATATTCATTATAATAATTCAATCCAAGACTGAATTAAATCTATTAAATTTTCCAATTCACACAATAATGCCAATACAACTATTTTCAATCATTATGATATTTATATTAATTAAATATTCGAAATATTTCAAATTCGAATCATTTAAATTGCTAAACCGCTATTTAAATAATAAAATAAATTGATTATTAAATCGCTGAAGATCCGAGATGTTACAATTTCTTAGGCTTTTAGATATGTTTTTGTTCACTTTCCTTTTTTAGTCATCCGAGATGTAATCCCCAGGCATGCTCTGGATTCAACGATAAACCAAATGGGATTTGTTTGTAATCTCATTTGAATTGAATAACATGAACTTTTCTAACATGGATTTTGTTTGGCAACATTAAGTGTCATGTCAGGATGTAGCAAGATTCTCAATCTAAACTTAAGTATGGCTTATACTTATCTCTGAACCCTATGTATGGATTATGCGTAGGGATGGACTATCTTGTCAAGCTGTGGCAAGTATAGGTCTATCTCGATGTGAGTATGGCTTGTACTCAGTTGGATTATACTCAGGAACGTCAAATCGTATAGTCAGGATCTGACAAAGCAACCCAATAAAACTTGAGTATGGCTTATGCTCAGTTTGAACTTCCTAGTATGGATTATGCCTGAAAGGCTAGGTCCGTCGCAAGGACTTGGCAGGATGATTCGAACATCCCTCCAATATAGTTTATGCTCAAATGAACGCCCAACCATGGTTTATGCTCAAAAAGATTAAGAAGTATTGTCAAGATTTGACACATCTGATTGACTTCTTTTCTTTTCAAGTATGGATTATACTCGCAACTGGCTGGCCCGCATGGCCCTCATTTTCTTGGTTTTCTGGCCTTAATATGATCTCGAGCGATCATCGATTTTCTGGCCTTAATACGATCTGGCGCAATCATGGCAGTTTGGATTTCTATGGATTATGGATTTCTTGGATTGACAAGAACACGTCTTCCTTCATTCAGAAAGATATGTTCTAAAGGGAAAAATGTTGACACACTTTTAAGTCAAAGCTGCCACACATCAATTTTCTGGTTAGCAACGCGCTTAAGCCTTGAGCACATCTTCAGCAAACACAAAGCAATATGGTCAAAATCACGTCATTAAACATAAAATGACCCAAAACACCTCTTAGATGACCTCTTTTGCGCCCGAAAACATTAATTATGGTGCTTTGCACCATAACTATTATAGCCCTCTGAATCAGCTTCAAGTATAACTTTCATTTTGCCTAAACGACCTCATGTTTAGAAAGTTACACTGTTTCCGTAAGCGTGTGCAGAAATACTCTATCAGGAAAACTACTCAGGCCTTGAGTATAAACTTAAATTGGTTGGCATTCACTTGGAAGTGACTAAGTGTTGTAGAAACTTAACCTTGCATGCACATGGCATCGGGTCAGATCGAAAGTCCTAGGCTCGAGTGAAGTGGTATTTCATTGACTCCGGCTCATCAACTTGGCATTGTGTTGGGTCAAACCTACCGGCTAAAATTTGACCTGACCCAACATCTCCACACATGAAGGCTCGATATGAAATCTGGCACCATCGGTTCAGGATGAACAGGCATCAACCCGACCCGCCTGAAAAAGTTACATCACATGAATGTGTTATTGACAACTCGCTCGAACTACCCACGTTTCACTCCTACATTCATGGGTTGACCTCCACATTGCAACGAAGACCATGTCTTCACTCACCCCACTACTTTTTCGACCCAATTGGCCCTACAGGCTATAAATGCATGATTTTGTGGCATTTTCAGGGGATTTATTTCCTCTACTCGAATGGCTTGTTCCGTTGCTTTATGCATACATCC